>JAOPSE010000008.1:41530283-42818221 GCA_029449295.1 Zea luxurians | reverse complement strand
CCGAACGGGATCATCACCGTCGGATCCACGTACCGCCACGTGTACGAATGCGACGTGGAGTGCGTGGAGTACGCTGAGGCCCTCGCCGAGTCCGAGGCCCTCATCGCCGACCTGGAACGCCTCTCCAAGGAGGCACCCAACGCAAAGCGGCATGCCGGCAACTTCGAACCAGTTGAGGCGGTCAAGTCCGTCACTCTCGACCCCAGCAACGACGCCAGCAGGAAAGTCCGGATCAGCTCCGAGCTCGACCCCAAATAGGAAGCAGTGCTCGTCGACTTTCTCCGCACAAACATCGAAGTCTTTACATGGAGTCCCTCGGACATGCCCGGCATACCGAGGGATGTCGCCGAGCACTCACTGGATATCAGAGCAGGAGCCCGACCCGTGAAGCAAACCCTGCGCCGTTTTGACGAAGAAAAGCACAGGGCCATAGGCGAGGAGATCCACAAGCTACTCGCGGTAGGGTTTATCAAAGAGGTATTCCATCCCGAATGGTTAGCTAACCCTGTTCTTGTAAGGAAGAAGGATGGGAAATGGAGGATGTGTGTAGACTACACTGGTCTAAACAAAGCATGTCTGAAAGTTCCCTACCCTCTACCTCGCATCGGTCAAATCGTGGACTCCACTGCTGGGTGCGAAACCCTATCATTCCTCGATGCCTACTCAGGCTATCACCAAATCAAGATGAAAGAGTCCGACCAGCTCGCGACTTCTTTTATCACGCCTTTTCGCATGTACTGTTACACTACAATGCCATTTGGTTTGAGGAATGCAGGTGCCACCTACCAGATGTGCATGAACCACGTGTTCGGAGAACACATCGGTAGAACGGTCGAGGCTTACGTTGATGACATCGTTGTCAAGACGAAGAAAGCCTCCGACCTCCTCTCTGACCTTGAAACGACATTCAAGTGTCTGAGAGCGAAAGGCGTGAAACTCAATCCCGAGAAGTGTCTTCGGAGTCCCCCGAGGCATGCTCCTTGGATTCATCGTCTCCGAGCGGGGTATCGAGGCCAATCCGGAGAAAATCATGGCCATCACCAACATGGGACCGATTGGAGATTTGAAAGGAGTACAGAGGGTCATGGGATGCCTCGCGGCTCTGAGCCACTTCATCTCACGCCTTGGCGAGAAAGGCTTGCCTCTGTACCACCTCCTAAGGAAGGCCGAGCGCTTCACTTGGACCCCTGAGGCCGAGGAAGCCCTCGGAAACCTTAAGGCGCTCCTTACAAACACACCCATCCTGGTGCCCCCCGCTACGGGAGAAGCCCTCTTGATCTACGTAGCCGCAACAACTCAGGTGGTCAGCGTCGCGATCGTGGTCGAGAGACGATAAGAAAGGCATGCACCGCTTGTCTAGAGGCCAGTCTACTTCATCAGCGAGGTACTTTCCGAAACCAAAGTCCGCTACCCACAGATCCAGAAGCTGCTCTACGCAGTGATTCTGACACGGCGAAAGTTGCGACACTACTTCGAGTCTCACCCGGTGACTGTGGTGTCATCCTTCCCCCTAGGGGAGATCATCCAGTGCCATGAGGCCTCGGGTAGGATAGCAAAGTGGGCAGTGGAGCTCATGGGCGAAACGCTATCATTCACTCCTCAGAAGGCCATAAAATCCCAGGTCTTGGCAGACTTCCTGGCTAAGTGGACTGACACCCAGTTACCGACAAATCCAATCCAACCCGAGCTCTGGACCATGTACTTCGATGGGTCACTCATGAAAACAGGAGCAGGCGCTGGCTTGCTCTTCGTTTCACCCCTCGGAAAGCATCTCCGCTACGTCATTCGCCTCCATTTTCCGGCATCAAACAACGTGGCCGAGTACGAGGCTCTGGTTAACGGGCTGCGCATCGCCGTCGAGCTAGGGGTCCGGCGCCTCGACGCTCGTGGCGACTCACAGCTTGTCATCGACCAAGTCATGAAGAACTCCCACTGTCACGACCGGAGGATGGAAGCCTACTGCGACGAAGTCCGGCGCCTGGAAGACAAGTTCTATGGGATGGAGCTCAACCACATCGCCCGACGGTACAACGAGACTGCGGACGAGCTGGCGAAGATAGCCTCGGGGCGGATGACGGTTCCCCCGGACGTCTTCTCTAGAGACCTACATCAACCATCCGTCAAGATACGACGACACGCCCGAGCCCGAGGAAACCTCGGCCCAGCCCGAGGTACCCTCGGCCGAGCCTGAGGAGGCCTCGGTCGAGCCCGAGGTACCCTCGGCCATCGAGGAAGAGGCCTTGCCCGTCGAGGAGGAACAGAATGGGGTCACGCCAGATCCGGACTGGCAGACCCCGTACCTGGAATATCTCCTCCGAGGAGAGGTAATCCTCGATAAGACCAAAGCTCGGCGGCTGGCTCGGCGCGCCAAGTCATTCGTCTTGCTGGGTGATGAAAAGGAACTCTATCACTGCAGCCCCTCGGGCATCCTCCAACGATGCATATCCATCGCCCAAGGACAAGAGCTGTTGCGAGAAATACATTCGGGGGCTTGCGGCCACCATGCAGCACCTCGAGCCCTCGTGGGAAATGCCTTCCAACAAGGTTTCTTCTGGCCAACCGCGGTGGCCGACGCCACTAGGATTGTACGCTCCTACTGGGGGTGTCAATTCTACACAAAGCAGACGCATCTGCCCGCTCAGGCCTTGCAAACGATACCCATCGCCTGGCCATTTGCTGTGTGGGGTCTAGACCTCGTCGGTCCCTTGCAGAAGGCACCCGAGGGCTTCTCGCACCTGCTGGTCGCCATCGACAAATTCTCCAAGTGGATCGAGGTCCGACCCTTGACCAGCATCAGGTCCGAGCAGGCGGTGGCATTCTTCACCAACATCATCCATCGATTCGGGGTCCCAAACTTCATCATCACTGACAATGGCACATAGTTCACCGAAAAAAAGTTCCTGGACTTCTGCGACTACCACCACATCCGTGTGGACTGGGCCATCGTAGCTCATCCCATGACGAATGGGCAGGTGGAGCGTGCCAATGGTATGATTTTGCAGGGACTCAAACCGAGGATCTACAACGACCTCAACAAGTTCGGCAAGCGGTGGATGAAAGAGCTACCCTCGGTAGTCTGGAGTCTGAGGATGACGCCAAGCCGTGCCACGGGTTTCTCGCCGTTTTTTCTAGTCTATGGGGTCGAGGCCGTCCTCCCCACGGACTTAGAATACGGCTCCCCGAGTACCAGGGCGTACGACGACCGAAGCAACCAGACTAGCCGAGAGGACTCGCTGGACCAGCTCGAGGAGGCACAAGACGTCGCCTTACTACATTCGGCACGATACCAGTAGTCGCTGCGGCGCCACCACGCCCGAAGCGTCCGGCCCCGAGGCTTCCAAGTAGGAGACTTGGTGCTTTGTCTGCGACAGGACGCCCGAGGGCGCCACAAGCTCACTCCTACCTGGGAAGGGCCCTTCATCATCGCTAAGATTGTGAAGCCCGGAACACACAAGCTGGCCAACGACCAAGGCGAGGTCTACAGCAACGCTTGGAACATCCAACAGCTACGTTGCTTCTACCCTTAAGATGTTTTAAGTCGTTCATGTACCCCGTTTACATACACAAAGTCTAACCGTCAAGGAAGGGTCGGCCTTGCCTCAGCAAAGCCCGACCCTCCCTCGGGGGCTAGAAGGGGGGAACCCCCTCTGCGTCAAAATTTTCTACCAAAACAACCTTTGTGCTTTCGACTTTCGTATCGATAACGGGATGCTGAGAACGACGAGAGTACACGTAAGCGGCAAGGCCGACCGAGCCGAGGAACTCCTACGCCTCCGGGATACGGATACCTCACTCATCACCTTCCGCGAGAAGTAACTCACACTCGGATAAGCGATCCTGCTACCGAACAAGTCCAAACACTCGGGTAGAAAACGACTTTCGTGCCTTCTCGACTGTATCAATAACGGAATCCTACGACCAAATGAGAGTGCACGTAAGCGGCAAGGCCGACCGAGCCGAGGAACTCCTACACCTCCGGGATACGGATACCTCACTCATCACCTTTCGCGAAAAGTAACTCTCGCTTGGATAAACGATTCTGCTACTGACAGACAAGTCATGATGCTCGAAACAAGAGGAAAGGAGACGCGGCTTTTTTACACGACGATAAAGTGTTTAGGCCTCGGCGGCCGCGAAAAAGCATGCGCATGCTACAGACAAACTGTTCCTGCAGGTTCAGGCATCAGCAGGGAAGCAGCAGCACCCTCGGCGTTGTCCCCACCCTCGGCGGGACCTGGCCCGGCCTCGAACGGCGACCCAGGCGAAAGGACCTCCACCTAAGGGAGGGCGCCAGCACGCGCCAGTAGATGTCATGGCCAAGCTCCAGCTGCTACTGCCACATCTTCCTCGGCCTAGGAAGCCGCCAGCTCCCGGGCCGACGAAGCCTCTTTCCGAGCCGACTCCGCCTCTGTCCGTGCTAACACCGCTGCCTCTGGCTCCGGCTCATCGCAGAGCAGCCGAGGGTTCTAAAAACTAAGCAAGAGAGGCCTAGAGCGGCAAGGCTGACTGAGCCGAGGGACTCCTACGCCTCCGGGATACGGATACCTCACTCGTCACCTTCCGCGAAAGGTAATTCACGCTCGGTTAAGTGGTTCGGCTAGCCAACAGTCAAGTCCCAGTGCTCGGAATGAGGAAGAAACACAACTTTATACTCGAAATACCCAAATGTTCAGGCCTCGATAGCCATAAAGAACAAACACATATACTTGGGGTAACTATGCTACACAGACTTAGACATCGGCAGAACCCTCGGCGGTTCTCCCGACCTACGACAAATGTCTAAGTACTTGAAGCGGTTACATTTTGCTCCGGCAAAAACCCAGTATATCCCCTTACAAACGGGACTCCGGTTCCGCTCCCGCGGGTACGAACGACCTCACACCAGAGGGCCTGCGGAACAACAAACTCCAGGTGGCTCGCCGGCGACCACTACACCAGCAGCGGCAACGACCCCTGCTTCGGGCGGCTAAACACCAGCAGCGATGACCTTAGGGCCGACACTGCTGTGATGAGGCCCTCACCCGCGTCTCCACTCGAGGGGCGAGGACAAGCCATCAAAGCCAAAGAGCCGGGGGTCCGGCCACAGCTGGCGCCGATGGTCTCGTCGGCGGAGAAACATTCTCTGGCTGCCACCACCTCAGCACCGACGACAGCGGCCACCTGCGCGCCAGCGCCACGCCGACAAATGGCGGACGCCCCAGCCTGCACCGGCAGATCCCCACTCAGGTCCTCACGAATGGGCAGGCCCCGATCTCCGTGCGGAGGCGTCGTGCCGATGTGAGGACAAGACAATCCAAGAACACGAACGCCTCCCATGCAGCGTACGGCGTCTTGGACGGTCCACCGGTGCGCACGGCGCAACAGACGCCCTCGCCCGGATCAAGCGGCAGGAGGCAGCGTCGAAGGCCGCGACAGAGCCAGCTGAGCCAGCGAGTCAGGCACGCTGGAGCTGACGACGCTTGCGGCTGACCGGCCCGCGTTGCCGAAGTTCGCCCCTCCACAAGGTCGGTAAGCGCCTTCTCCCCTGAATGCTGAAGGAGGAGACGGCCTGCCGGCCCATGTGGGAGGCGAAACCCGGCTCGGCACGCCCTCCGCCTCAGCCTGCACGACAAAAATCCTTGAAGCCGAGCGATGGCTGAAGGGCGCCGATCTCCACGAGGCCGCGCTCCTCCAACGACAGCAAGAGCAAGGCGGCGCTGGTGCTCCCCATCCGGGGGCTCAAAAGGTGGAAGGGCACAATGCATGAGGGGAGAACAAAGGTATGGCCACTGCCTGGGGGATCGATCCCCCTTTTATAGGCAGACCTCCTCACTTGCACCCCTTAGCGTCACGGGCGAAGTCTCCACTGACATACTCCAGGGTTCTCCCCCTAAGACATGGGGGCTGGGACCCACACGTCATACGAGCTGATCCGAAGCGCGAAGAAGGCGAACCGCTGCACGCGAGGCATGTAACCGTCCCGTGGTTACAAGCACTCTCCCATCTTTGTAGAAACTGATGGTCAAAAAGGTGGACCGCCACGCGACCGACGTCCAACTGCACCGCAACTGTGCGCCCTTTCGGCTTCGACCACATCCGGTGGACCAGCGCAAAGGAAGCGGGCCCGCATGTCATGTAACCGGCGCGCCGGTTACAACGTTCAAGAAGCTACACCGCCACTCGCGCCAATGCTGCGCCTCCTCGACTGCGGAACCAGTATCGCGACTCAAGGCAGCCCTGCGCATGACCCAACAGTGCCAACTAAAGGCGACAACCATGGGTTAGTCGACTGCAGGAACAGGCGCGGCGGTCGGCATGGCCCAAAAGTGGGCCGGCAGTAACTGCAGCAGAATCAGTGGTCAAATCACCCGCAGGCTCGCGTCCCCTCCTGAAGCGACAGGAGTGCCCTCTCCCACGGCGTGAAGACGACGCACCCGTGTTCTGTTCCTCGAACGGCTCGCGCGCAACAAGCGCCACGTGAATCGCCCGTCCCATCGCATTAACTCCCCGGTGGAGCAGGCGACACCTCAGGCAGGCGAGGCGGGCGTCGCTTCGCCTTCGACATAATGACCGCGTCAAAAAAGGTGCGCCACCTTATTTAAATTCATATCCTTCCCCTCCTCATCTCTCTCTCTCTCTTGCTACAGGGACCAGGAAAGGGGATGTTGTGGAAAGGATCCTTCTCGGCGAAGGAAGCGGGCCCCGAGCCCTCCTACTGATCAGGGGTTCGAAGGCTGGCCCCTCGGAAGGGTTTCAATAGCTGCCCCAGAGCACTCGGACTTCAAGCCCACTACTGATCAAGGGTTCGAAGGCTGGCCCCTCGGAAGGGTTTCGACAGCCGCCCCAGAGCGCTCGGGCTCCGTGCCCATTACTGATCAGGGGTTCGTAGGCTGGCCCCTCGGAAGGGTTCGACAGTCGCCCCAGAGCACGCAGAGAGAGGGATGACTCTAGGTACGTCCGATACATGGCCGAGGCTTGGGCTACACTCTCGAGGTACCCTAGGACATTTCCGAGACCGGCGAGAACGATTTGTAATGGAATCCCACTAGAGGGAGGCATCGAGCCCTCGGACCCTGTCAAAGGGGTCTGGGTCCCACGAATCACCCGCAGGTACTTTTGGAGCGCGCCTCTGGGCCACCAGCCGACCCCTAACGAACGGGGCACAGGCATCCACTCGGATCACCCGTTTGCAGCTCACTGGAAACACCATGTTCGGCGCCCTCCAAGGGCAACATGGCGCTTTCCCTCCCCTCCTCCTTGCAGAAAGGCGATGCAGGGGCGTATGATAAAAGTCAAGAAAGTTCTTGATCGTCCTCTCGCTCCGTGCAGAGGCTCGGGGGCTGCTCTCGCACCCGGCTACGGCCAAAATTGTTGACAGCGTCAACAAACCAGCTTGATAACTTGGAACCTGACCACACACCCGGGCTACGGCCAGACCGCATCAGGGAATGATCAGACCGACCGAAGCACCACGAAAAGCATTCAGACCTCAGAGGAGTCAAACCACTCCTCCGAGGCCTCTAGGGCTACACCCGGCGGGTGCGCCCGCGCGCACCCCCCAGAACAAGGCAAAAACCGAGAAAGGCCAGTCCCCTCACCGAAAATGCGGCAAAAGCCTCCAAGCGAGTACCAACACTCCCTTCGAGGCTCGGGGGCTACTGTTGGGTACCATAATTAGGGGTACTGAGAGCACCTAGAGGGGGGTGAATAGGTGATCCTGTGAAACTTGAAAACTTAATGCCACAAAACTTGGTTAGGCGTTAGCACAATAATGCCAAGTGGCTAGAGAGGAGTCTCAACAAAACACAATAACCACAAGAGATCAATCACAGAGGTGGCACAGTGGTTTATCGCGTGGTTCGGCCAAGACCAACGCTTGCCTACTCCACGTTGTGGCGTCCCAACGGACGAGGGTTGCAATCAACCCCTCTCAAGCGGTCCAAAGACCCACTTGAATACCACGGTGTTTTGCTTGCTTTTCAATATCCCGTTCGCGAGGAATCTCGAAAACTTGGAGCCTCTCGCCCTTACACTTGAAGTTCACAAAGATGCACGGAGTAAGGAGGGATGAGCAACGCACACAAGACACAAAATCACAGTGACAACACGCACACAAGTCGCAACAAGAGCTCGCAACACAACCCGACGAGTTCACAACTCAAATAGAGCTCTAGATGCTATCACGAAGAAACAAATGCGTGGAATCGAAGTCTTGGTGCTTAGGAATGCTTTGAGTATGCTTGGTGTTCTCCTCCATGCGCCTAGGGGTCCCTTTTATAGCCCCAAGGCAGCTAGGAGCCGTTGAGAGCATTCCAGGAAGGCAGATCTTGCCTTCTGTCGCCTGGCGCACCGGACAGTCCGGTGCACCACCGGACACTGTCCGGTGCGGATTCGTTTCCTTATTTGGCGAAGTCGACCGTTGCTGATTGAGAGCCATTGGCGCACCGGACACTGTCCGGTGCCCCAATGTGACCGTTGGCTCGGCCACGCGTCACACGCGGAATCCTCGGCCGACCGTTGCCCCGGCTGACCGTTGGCTCACCGGACAGTCCGGTGCACCACCGGACAGTCCGGTGAATTTTAGCCGTACGCTGTTAATGGTTTCCCAAGAGCGACGAGTTCGCCTGTGAACGGCTCACCGGACAGTCCGGTGCACCACCGGACAGTCCGGTGAATTATAGCCGTACACCACCGTCGAAGTCCCGAGAGCAGCAAGTTCGCCAGAGTCAGCCTGACGCACCGGACACTGTCCGGTGCACCCAAACCAAGCTAACTTTGCCTGAACAGAGCCATCTCATTTCCAATTCAATTTTTCCTGTTTCCAGCACTTAGACACAATACATTAGTCCATAAAACAATGTACTAAGTCTAGAAACATACCTTTTGACATGATTAGCACTTTGTCCACCACTTTGCATATGTTAACACAAAAGCACTTGTGTTGGCACTCAATCACCAAAATACTTAGAAATGGCCCAAGGGCACATTTCCCTTTCAATCTCCCCCTTTTTGGTGATTTATGCCAACACAACATAAAGCAACTAGAACAAGTGCAATATCAATGCAAATGAAAACTCAATATAGTTTTGATTCATATTTGGCATATATGGATCACTCTTTGCCACCACTTGGTTTGTTTTTGCAAATCAAACTCAATTTCCTATCTCTAAGTCAAATTCACTTGTAGGGACATAAAGAGAGAGGTATTCCAAAAGAAATTGATCAAGGATTTCAAAAACTCCCCCTTTTTTCCATAATCAACCATTCTCCCCACAAGAGACCAACTTCTGACAAAAAGAGCCAATAAGAGTATTTTGACAAAACAAAAGCTCTATTCTATTATTTTCAAAATTCTCAAGTGGTAGCTGATCCATTTATTGCTTTGGCCTTTATTTTGTCCCCCTTTGGCATCAAGCACCAAAATGGGATCAATCTTGGCCCTAGAACCCCATTGCCTAACCAAAATCTTCAAATAAGAATACAAAGGCAATAAGAGTACATGAGATGAACTTGGAATAAGTTACCCTCTCTTCGGAGTGCAGTGGAAGTCTTTCATGGTCCGAGTCCACCTTTTCCCTTTCAAACCTCCTTTGAGACTAAATTAAGAAAACTCAAGCACATGGTTAGTCTCAAAGGGTCAAGTTGTAGCACAGCTCCCCCTAAATATGTGCATCACGTGCAAAGGACTTGTGAGGTCCGGGGAATGTTTATACAACTTGAGCACCACAAGTAAGCAACAAAATGCATAAGGAACATGATCAAGGCATAAACACATGTATGCTATAAATAAATCCAAGTTCCACGAATCTAAGACATTTAGCTCACTACGTAGCCTGCAAAAGGTCTTCTCATCTAGAGGCTTGGTAAAGATATCGGCTAGCTGGTTCTCGGTGCTAACATAAAACACTTCGATATCTCCCTTTTGCTGGTGGTCTCTCAAAAAGTGATGCCGGATGTCTATGTGCTTTGTGCGGCTGTGCTCAACAGGATTTTCCGCTATGCGGATAGCACTCTCATTGTCACATAGGAGTGGGACTTTGCTCAGATTGTAGCCAAAGTCCCGGAGGGTTTGCCTCATCCAAAGAAGTTGCGCGCAACATTGTCCTGCGGCAATGTACTCGGCCTTAGCGGTGGATAGGGCAACGGAAGTTTGTTTCTTAGAGTTCCACGACACCAGGGACCTTCCTAAGAATTGGCACATCCCCGATGTACTCTTCCTATCGACCTTACATCCAGCATAGTCGGAGTCTGAATATCCAATCAAGTCAAAGTTAGACCCCTTTGGATACCAGATCCCGAAGCAAGGCGTAGCGACTAAATATCTAAGAATTCGCTTCACAGCCACTAAGTGACACTCCCTTGGATCGGATTGAAATCTAGCACACATGCATACGCTAAGCATAATATTCGGTCTACTAGCACATAAATAAAGCAAAGACCCTATCATGGACCGGTATGCTTTTTGATCAATGGACTTACCTCCTTTGTTGAGGTCGGTGTGTCTGTCAGTTCCCATCGGCGTCTTTGCGGGCTTGGCGTCCTTCATCCCAAACCGCTTTAGCAAGTCTTGCGTGTATTTCGTTTGGGAGATGAACGTACCATCCTTGAGTTGCTTCACTTGGAACCCAAGGAAGTAGTTCAGCTCGCCCATCATCGACATCTCGAATTTCTGCGTCATCACCCTGCTAAACTCTTCACAAGACTTTTGATTAGTAGAACCAAATATTATGTCATCGACATAAATTTGGCACACAAAAAGATCACCATCGCAAGTCTTAGTGAAAAGAGTTGGATCGGCTTTCCTAACCTTGAAAGCATTAGCAATTAAAAAGTCTCTAAGGCATTCATACCATGCTCTTGGGGCTTGCTTAAGTCCATAGAGCGCCTTAGAGAGCTTACACACGTGGTCGGGGTACCGTTCATCCTCGAAGCCAGGGGGTTGCTCCACGTACACCTCCTCCTTGATTGGCCCGTTGAGAAAAGCGCTCTTCACATCCATTTGGAACAACCTGAAAGAATGGTGAGCGGCATATGCTAGCAATATACGAATAGATTCTAGCCTAGCCACAGGAGCAAAAGTCTCCTCAAAGTCCAAACCTGCGACTTGGGCATAACCTTTTGCCACAAGTCGAGCCTTGTTTCTTGTCACCACCCCGTGCTCGTCCTGTTTTTTGCGGAACACCCACTTGGTTCCCACAATGTTTTGCTTGGGACGAGGCACCAATGTCCAAACTTCATTCCTCTTGAAATTATTGAGCTCTTCCTGCATGGCCAACACCCAGTCCGGATCTAGCAAGGCCTCTTCTACCCTAAAAGGCTCAATAGAAGAGACAAAAGAGTAATGCTCACAAAAATTCACCAATCTAGAACGAATAGTTACACCCTTGCTAATGTCACCCAGAATTTGGTCAACGGGATGATTCCTTTGATTCGTCGCTCGAACTTGGGTTGGAGGTGCTTGAGGTGCTTCTTCCTCTTCAACTTGAACATCCTGTGTTCCCCCTTGATCACGCGCCTCCAGTTGAGGTACCTGTTCGTCATCTTGGGTTGGGGGATGCACCATTGTTGAGGAAGAAGGTTGATCTTGCTCCAATTGTCCCTGTGGTCGCACATCACCAATCGCCATGGTGCGCATTGCGGCCGTTGGAACGTCTTCTTCATCTACATCATCAAGATCAACAACTTGCTCTCTTGGAGAGCCATTAGTCTCATCAAATACAATGTCGCTAGAGACTTCAACCAAACCCGATGATTTGTTGAAGACCCTATACGCCTTTGTATTTGAATCATAACCTAATAAAAACCCTTCTACAGCTTTGGGAGCAAATTTAGAAGTTCTACCTTTCTTCACAAGAATATAACACTTGCTCCCAAATACACAAAAATAAGACACATTGGGTTTGTTACCAGTTAGCAGCTCATACGAAGTCTTCTTGAGGAGGCGGTGAAGGTAGACCCGGTTGATGGCGTGGCAAGCCGTGTTCACGGCTTCCGACCAAAACCGCTCGGGGGTCTTGAACTCTCCAAGCATAGTCCTCGCCATATCGATGAGCGTCATGTTCTTCCTCTCTACCACACCATTTTGCTGTGGTGTGTAGGGAGCGGAGAACTCGTGCTTGATCCCCTCCTCCTCAAGGAACTCCTCCACTTGAAGGTTCTTGAACTCGGACCCGTTGTCGCTCCTTATCTTCTTCACCTTGAGCTCAAACTCATTTTGAGCTCTCCTGAGGAAGCGCTTGAGGGTCCCTTGGGTTTCAGATTTATCCTGCAAAAAGAATACCCAAGTGAAGCGGGAAAAATCATCAACTATAACAAGACCATACTTACTTCCTCCTATACTTAGATAGGCGACGGGTCCGAAGAGGTCCATATGAAGCATCTCCAAGGGTCTTGATGTGGTCATCACATTTTTGGTGTGATGAGAGCTTCCCACCTGTTTCCCTGCTTGACAAGCTGCACAAGGTCTATCTTTTTCGAAATGCACATTAGTTAGACCTATCACGTGTTCTCCCTTTAGAAGCTTGTGGAGGTTCTTCATCCCCACATGTGCTAAGCGACGATGCCACAGCCAGCCCATGCAAGTCTTAGCAATTAAGCATGCATCTAGACCGGCCTCTTCTTTTGCAAAATCAACCAAATAAAGTTTGTCGTCTAGTACACCCTTAAAAGCTAGTGAACCATCGCACCTTCTAAAGACAGACACGTCTACATTTGTGAATAGACAATTATATCCCATATTGCATAATTGACTAACAGATAACAAATTATATCCAAGAGACTCAACTAAAAACACATTAGATATAGAGTGCTCGGATGAAATAGCAATTTTACCTAACCCTTTTTCCTTGCCTTGGTTCCCATCACCGAATATTATTGAATCTTGGGAATCCTTGTTTTTGACGTAGGAGGTGAACATCTTCTTCTCCCCCGTCATATGGTTTGTGCATCCGCTGTCGATAATCCAGCTTGAACCCCCGGATGCATAAACCTGCAAGGCAAATTTAGGCTTGGGTCTTAGGTACCCAACTCTTGTTGGGTCCTACAAGGTTAGTCATAATTGTCTTAGGGACCCAAATGCAAGTTTTATCTCCCTTGCATCTTTCCCCTAACTTCCTAGCAATCACCTTCTTATTCTTTCTACAAATGGCAAATGAAGCATTGCAAGCATGATATATTGTAGAAGGTTCATTAACATTCCTAGGAACATTAACAACATTTCTCCTAGGCATATGATGAACAACATTTCTCCTAGACATATCTCTACCATGCATATGGGAAGAACTAGAAGCAAACATGGCATGAGAATCAAAAGCATCATAGGCATTGCAACTCCTATAAGCATTTCTAGACTGTCTCCTATCATGGTACATAAAAGCATGATTCTTTTTAGCACTACTAGCCATAGGGGCCTTCCCTTTCTCCTTGGCGGAGATGGAGGCCTTATGGCTTGTTAAGTTCTTAACTTCCCTCTTGAAGCCAAGACCATCCTTAATTGAGGGGTGTCTACCAATCGTGTAGGCATCCCTTGCAAATTTTAGCTTGTCAAATTCACTCTTGCTAGTCTTAAGTTGGGCATTAAGACTAGCCACTTCATCATTTAATTTAGAAATGCAAACTAGGTGTTCACTACAAGCATCAATGTCAAAATCTTTACACCTAGTGCAAATCATAACATGTTCTACACAAGAGTTAGATTTATTTGCTACTTCTAGTTTAGCATTTAAATCATTGTTAATTCTCTTTAAGCTAGAGATAGAGTCATGACATGTAGACAATTCACTAGAAAGCATTTCATTCCTTTTAACTTCTAGAGCAAGTGAATTTTGTGCACTAACAAATTTATCATGCTCTTCATATAAAAGGTCCTCTTGTTTCTCTAAAAGTCTATCCTTTTCATTCAAGGCATCAATCAATTCATTAATCTTATCTATTTTAGTTCTATCCAATCCCTTGAACAAACTAGAGTAATCTATTTCTTCATCACTAGACTAATCATCACTAGAAGAATCATAAGTAGTACTGTCTCGAGTACATACCTTCTTCTCCTTCGCCATGAGGCATGTGTGACGCTCGTTGGGGAAGAGGGATGACTTGTTGAAGGCGGTGGCGGCGAGTCCTTCATTTTCGGAGTCGGATGACGAACAATCCGAGTCCCACTCCTTGCCAAGGTGTGCCTCGCCCTTAGCCTTCTTGTATGCCTTCTTCTTCTCCCTCTTGCTCCCTTGTTCCTGGTCACTTCCATTATCGGGACAGTTAGCGATAAAATGACCAATCTTACCACATTTGAAGCATGAGCGCTTCCCCTTTGTCTTGGTCTTGCTTGGCTGCCCCTTGCGACCCTTTAGTGTCGTCTTGAAGCGCTTGATGATGAGTGCCATCTCTTCATCATTAAGCCCGACCGCCTCTACTTGCGCCACCTTGCTAGGTAGCGCCTCCTTGCTCCTTGTTGCCTTGAGAGCAATAGTCTGAGGCTCTTGGATTAGTCCATTTAGTGCATCGTTGACGTATCTCGCCTCCTTGATCATCATTCGCCCGCTTACAAACTTCCCAAGAACTTCTTCGGGCGACATCTTGGTGTACCTAGGATTTTCACGAATATTGTTCACCAGATGTGGATCAAGTACCGTAAAGGACCTTAGCATTAGACGAACGACGTCGTGGTCCGTCCATCACGTGCTTCCGTAGCTCCTTATTTTATTGATGAGGGTCTTGAGCCGGTTGTATCTTTGGGTTGGCTCCTCACCCCTTATCATCGCGAATCTTCCAAGCTTGCCCTCCACCAACTCCATTTTGGTGAGCAAGGTGACGCCGTTCCCCTCATGAGAGATCTTGAGGGTGTCCCAGATCTGCTTGGCATTGTCCAAGCCGCTCACCTTATGGTACTCGTCCCTGCACAAAGAGGCTAACAACACAGTAGTAGCTTGTGCATTTTTATGAATCTGTTCATTAATAAATATAGGACTATCCGAGCTATCAAATTTCATTCCATTCTCAACAATCTCCCATATGCTTGGATGGAGAGAGAACAAGTGACTACGCATTTTGTGACTCCAAAATCCGTAGTCCTCCCCATCAAAGTGTGGAGGTTTGCCAAGAGGGATGGAAAGCAAATGTGCATTTGAACTCTGCGGAATACGAGAGTAATCGAAAGAAAAGTTCGAATTAACCGTCTTTCATTTCTCGTAGTCGTAGTCGTCCTTTTGGGAAGAAGTGGACTCGTCACTGTCGTCGTAGTAGACGATCTCCTTGATGCGCCTTGTCTTCTTCTTCTTCCCATCTTTCCGTTTATGGCCCGAGCCCGAGTCGGTAGGCTTGTCATCCTTCGGCTCGTTGACGAAGGGCTCCTTCTCCTTATCGTTGATCACGATTCCCTTCCCCTTAGGATCCATCTCTTCGGGCGATTAGTCCCTTCGTGAAGAGAACGACTTTGATACCAATTGAGAGCACCTAGAGGGGGGGTGAATAGGTGATCCTGTGAAACTTGAAAACTTAATGCCACAAAACTTGGTTAGGCGTTAGCACAATAATGCCAAGTGGCTAGAGAGGAGTCTCAACAAAACACAATAACCACAAGAGATCAATCATAGAGGTGGCACATTGGTTTATCCCGTGGTTCGGCCAAGACCAACGCTTGCCTACTCCACGTTGTGGCGTCCCAACGAACGAGGGTTGCAATCAACCCCTCTCAAGCGGTCCAAAGACCCACTTGAATACCACGGTGTTTTGCTTGCTTTTCAATATCCCGTTCGCGAGGAATCTCTACAACTTGGAGCCTCTCGCCCTTACACTTGAAGTTCACAAAGATGCACGGAGTAAGGAGGGATGAGCAACACACACAAGACACAAAATCACAGTGACAACACGCACACAAGTCGCAACAAGAGCTCGCAACACAACCTGACGAGTTCACAACTCAAATAGAGCTCTAGATGCTATCACGAAGAAACAAATGCGTGGTATCGAAGTCTTGGTGCTTAGGAATGCTTTGAGTATGCTTGGTGTTCTCCTCCATGCGCCTAGGGGTCCCTTTTATAGCCCCAAGGCAGCTAGGAGCCGTTGAGAGCATTCCAGGAAGGCAGATCTTGCCTTCTGTCGCCTGGCGCACCGGACAGTCCGGTGCACCACCAGACACTGTCCGGTGTGGATTCGTTTCCTTATTTGGCGAAGTCGACCGTTGCTGATTGAGAGCCGTTGGCGCACCGGACAGTCCGGTGCCCCAATGTGACCGTTGGCTCGGCCACGCGTCACGCGCGGAATCCTCGGTCGACCGTTGCCCCGGCTGACCGTTGGCTCACCGGACAGTCCGGTGCACCATCGGACAGTCTGGTGAATTTTAGCCGTACACCGTTAATGGTTTCCCGAGAGCGACGAGTTCGCCTGTGAACGGCTCACCGGACAGTCCGGTGCACCACCGGACAGTCCGGTGAATTATAGTCGTACACCGCCGTCGAAGTCCCGAGAGCAGCAAGTTCGCCAGAGTCAACCTGGCGCATCGGACACTGTCCGGTGCACCACCGGACACTGTCCGGTGCACCTAGACCGAGCTGACTTTGGCTGAACAGAGCCATCTCATTTCCAATTCAATTTTTCCTGTTTCCAGCACTTAGACACAATACATTAGTCCATAAAACAATGTACTAAGTCTAGAAACATACCTTTTGACATGATTTGCACTTTGTCCACCACTTTGCATAGATTAACACAAAAGCACTTGTGTTGGCACTCAATCACCAAAATACTTAGAAATGGCCCAAGGGCACATTTCCCTTTCAGGTACCCCCAACGCTCCTAATCATGGCTGGTAAACACCCTCAGACCAACTGACGGGTGCGGTTCAAGTCAAGGCTTCGTCTACCCAAGGGACGCGATCTCACCCGAGCCCAGCCTCGGGCTGGAGCAGTAGTCCCAGAAGAGTTCATGCCTCGCCTGAGGGCCTCCTCGGGCAGCGGGCGCCCCCTCGGATCTTTCGAAGCCCGGCTCGGGCAGGCTTCGTTGCGAAGCAACCTTGGCCAGACCGCCTCACCAACCGACCGCTTCGCAGGCGCATTCAATGCAGGGGATGCCTGACGTCGTATCCTGACACACGCGCCTCAGTCGACCAGGACGAAGTGACCGCAGTCACTTCGCCCCTCTTCTTTACTGTCTAATGTGACAAGAAAACAGCGCCGCTCGCTCCGCTCCGACTACCGTGTCAACCACCCAGGCAACGACTGACAACAAGTCACGATCAACCACCGAGTTCGGCCTCGGGCGCAACAGGAAGCTCCGCCTTGCCCGACCTCAGGCTCCGGCCTCGGGGGGAGGTCTCCACCTCACCCGACCTCAGGCTCCAGCCTCGGGAGGAGGTCTCCGCCTCGCCCGACCCCCAGACTCGGCCTCGACCTCGGTCTCGGGAGGAATCGTGTCCTCGCCCGACCCCGGCCTCGGTCTCAAGAGAAGTCTCCGCCTCGACCGACCTTTGGCTCGGACCGACCGTGCCAATAGGGGATACATCATTACCCTATTCCTAGCCTGCTCAGGCTACAAGGAACAAGACCGGCGTCCCATCTGGCTTACCCCGGCGACGGGTAATGATGGTGCCCCGCGTGCACCATGACGCCGGTGGCTCTCAGCCCCTTACGGCAGCAAGGAGACGTCAGCAGGATCCTTGCCGCACTGCCAGCTGTGCTCCTACAGGACTCAGGCGCTCCTCCGATGGCCACACCATCATGTGTACAGGGCCCAAGCTCTCCCCCGACAGCCACGTTGGCATGTACATAGGGCTTAGGCACTCCTCTGCCGGACACGTTAGCGCATAGCTATGTCCCCCGTTGTACGTCTGGACCCTCTCCTTGCGTCTATAAAAGGGAGGTCCAGGGCCATCCTGAGGGGGGTTCGCGCGGAGGAAGGAGCGGACGAACGGGCTCCCACTCTCTGTCTCTCTCTCTCCCTCACGCGACGCGCTTGTAACCCCTACTACGAGCGACACCCCTGGTGCAGGATAATACAAGGCTTCTCCCACCTCTTGTGTTCCATCCCGCGCCAACCCATCTGGGCAGGGGCACGCAACGATTTCACTCGTCGGTCCAGGGACCCCCCGGGTCCGAAACGCCGACAAATAGGATTACACCACCTATTACACAATAATACTACTTCTATACTATATTATTCCTGTTTTTTATCAATCTTAGTGGCCTCGCTGTCAGGAGTAGGAGACCATTCATCCACCAACCTCATAGAGGGAGGAGGCCTGAACAAATCCAGTTCACCACCGAAGGCTTCTCCCGCTGTCCTAGAAGGTCCAGCTTCCGTCCCGACAGGATTCGCAGGTACATTGGGATGCAGTTGAGAATACAATACATGAACCTCTTCATGTAAGTTATTAGAATAAACCTGCAAGCTATCCACGGTTGAGCTAAGCTCTTCCACTCGGGCTCGAGCTCTAGCTTCTTTTGCCCAAGCAAGTGAACGGGAGTTCACAGCCCAATCGAGTGCTAGATCCCGATCCGCTAGCTGGTCTTGCAAGTGGCAAATTTCTGTCCTTAATTAATTTATCCTTTCGCCATCCGCAACCCATAGATTGTTCCTGCGTCGGAGTTCTGTTCGAAGCTGATCCACTTGGGCTTCCAGATCCCCAATTGGATTGTTGCTACCGCTACTGCTATCTTCATGTCGTGGGGCAAGTTGATGACGGGGTACACTAATCGGCCCGGTTGACTTGCGTGCAGTCTTTCTTGTACGTGGCGGCATTTTTCTAAGGGGGAAATCTTATTAGCATAGTTTTTAGCATGATGCATGTGTAATTACAGAATCAACCTTAGTTGATTCAACCTTCTATACATTGCACTCTTCCTATCTGGTCTTTAAAATAAACTCTTTAGAGATACTTAGGTAAGAAGGGAAGAAATTTTCTAGATAAGTCTTAGAAAATTCTTTTTGAAGATGCCTCATAAGATCTGCAGACATGGGCTTCGCTCCGATACCAGCTGTGACGGAACCTCCCAAGTCATTAGGCCCACCTACAGTTGTCCTTGTCCAACGGACCTCAGACCACCCTGTAGGTGCCCCTAAATCACTTGACAAGTTCGGTATCTGCTTTACTTACCTTTCCCAAGAGCGTTTCACCCGTCACGCAGACATTACAAGTATCGAAGATACGAAAATGCGGAAGCAGTTACATAAGCTTACCTTTATTTAAAAGTAAGATAGAGTTAAATATGTATAGACCAGAAATATAATATACGAGTGCAGAGTATTATTATTACAAACCATGGGAGGCAAAAACCCCTCCCGATAAGTTCACACAAAAGTTTCTATGGAGGATCCTTTCCTCTCGCAGCTTCACTCCTGGTGCTCTTCCTTTGGAACCACCTTAGAACAGAAGCAACAAAAGTTGGTTGCTTCCTCACCTAAAAACAACATGGGACAAAGCCCTGAGTATGGAATTACTCAGCAAGTCTTACCCGACTAAAGAAAAGACTCTCAAGGGTATGTTGGCTTTGAGGGAGTCAAGGTAAGGCTTAACAATAGTCAAAGACTCTGTTTGCAGAAATGCTTACTAAGAGTGGATCCTTAAAAATCCAATTTTACTTGTCAGGTTAAGTAAGATTACCTGTCTCTAGAGTTCTTTCTACCCTAGTTCAATCACTAGACCTGCACTAGCCAATTTCTTAACAACCCTTCATCTTTACTGGAGTTCTACGTATAGGGCAGTGACCAAGTCTTCATAACCGCGAAGGTACAGCGAACCGAATCGATTATACTCAGCTGAGGATCTCTAATCACACGACATATGTAGCACTTAACCCTTGCATATGTCAACTCGCCACCGGGGTTCTTAAGACCATATCAGGTTCACGCCAATCGAGAGCACAGATACACCACCGTCCAGCCTCTTGCCACGGAGGGTACACGCTACTCTCGCCATCTCTCCACTCCCATTGTGTGGTATCTTATTCTGGCCTTAGTCTACCCGAGGCAAAGCTTACCCATGACGAGGCATGTGACTAGTTAAAGGGTCCTCGGTCAGCAAGCCTACATCGACACGGTCCTTAATCGACTCAGACGGAGACACTACACCGAGATTTTCTTCTCGTGCAAGACACCCGCCCGGTCTTAGCTTAATTATTTCAAATCCCAAAGTTTGGTACCGGGCAGAGGTACATCTTTTTCGATGTTGAACCCATCATGGCCATGATGGATCCACCATCAAGTTTTTCTTTTTGAAAACATCCCACCCACTTTGCAACATCATCTTTGAGAAAACAAAACATTTTGTTTTTCTAAAGCAAAGCTAAGCACAAGAAACCCTTTTGTAAAACAGGGATTAGGAAGTAATCCAAGGAAGGAGATGCAGCAATAGTTTAGCACACAACTCCTATCACCTAATGCACCAAGTAAGTGAGAAAGATTTTAAAGGAACAAGGGGGGTGGCAAATGCACCGGGGCTTGCCTTGTTTTACAGGTGAATCAGGTTCAGTTCCGCAGATGTCAAAATAGAAACAGTTGCCTGCCTGATGTTCCTAAGGTGGTGGCGGTGAAGTCTTCTCTTCTTCTACTTCAACTTCTTCCTCGTTTTCTAAATATAACCATACATAATGATGAATGCCCATGTAATGCTCATGAGAGTGCAAACATAATAAAAGTTCATTATCTAAAGTCTTGAATACAATTTTCCTTCATGGATCTCCGAGAACTTAGGGTTTCCAGAGTCAACAGTGAAGTTCACAGGGCACGGGGGTAGGGTTTTAGGTTCTAATTATCAAACAAGGTCCAAATCATACCAAACTCTACCCAAAGGTTCAAAATAATATATAAGGGTCATCCAAAAAGTTTGGGGATTTTTGAAATCATTATCTATTTTCTAAAAATCTAGAAACAAGATTTTAGCCTATTTTAAATACTCTATAATTTCCTATTTGAATTAAAAATCATGAAATTATTTTTACTAAATTCTATGGAAAATTTGGAATCTAGCAAAATTGGTCTCACATTTTTAGGATTTTTCTACAAGTTTCTAGAATTGTTTTAGCTCTGACAGAAAAAGAAAAAGAAAAAGAATAAATAGTACTCGATCCAATTCAGCCCAGTTAGCCTAGTAACAGCGGAAACGCGCCCGCGCGCGCGCCCGTGTTGTCGATTTTGCAAGAGGGTCCCCGTCTTCTGTCATAACCCGAAAGAGTCCAAGATACTATTCCAGGCAGTCACTGACATTTTCAGAAGAGCCCCTATGTTTCTATTCTTTTGAACGCCGAGATCCTCGACGGTGGATGGCGACGCGCAGAGCTCCGACGAGCTCGTGTATCGGCCAAATTGCTCAAAGACTGGTGCCCTACTTCGGTCGAAACCGAATTCAAGTCCTAACCATTGTTTCCCCTCAGTTAATTTCAAGAATGGCTACCTAATTTACTCTGGCCACGGTGGCAGCGGGGAAAGTCAAAGGAACAACGTGTTCCCGGCGATCCATGGCGGTCTAGTTCAATCCGAGGGGTCGAGGAGCTTGCAGAGAACTTAAGGATGCTAGAACAAACGACAAAGAAGCTTGAACTAACCTGGAACAAGCTAGCCGCGGTGAGGTCAAAACGCGCGGTGTTCTTAAGCAGATTGTGGGAAATGTGAAATTGAAGCGCTCTGGTGGAGGATTTGAGGTGCGGATTGCTTCACTGGCTGCGCAGTTACCTAGCGGAGTGGGCGGGGGTGTCAATTTATAGTTCCCATCGTCGATGGTGTCCAATTTCACAAGGTTGTGCTGGCAGCCGTAGGGGAAACGGGGACACTGGTGCTCGGGATGGGTGGCTTTCACCGTGGCGCTTCCTCCGGCGATCACCGGATCCCCTAACATAACTAATTGCCACGTGGTAAAGAGCCTAGACATGCGGCGCACGACAGTGATCAACCAACGGCGGTGAGCTCTTATCCGATCGACTGATGAGCAAGGGGGTACGGTGAGCTTAGCCGTAACCGAGCTCAAGTCGATCCTATGCCAAGATTTTTACCTCACCGAAGTTATCCCCCGACCGTGGTGCACGAATCGTGATGATCAATCAACAATCACGGTGAAGGATCACCGGCAACGAGGGGAAATGAATCCCGTGATCTGATTCAGTTTGGGGTATACTGTACCATGGTGAGCTTGGTTCAGACAGCTGACAGAGCGATTTGCAGGGAGATTTGCTCCCAGTTTCAAGTAGTAACATGATCATCACTCTTTAGCAAAGTTATAGCTCAATGATCCAGCTACCATCTTGTCATAGCAACCCAAGCCAAATTCTCACTAGATCAAGGTTGAATCCTAATCCAAGGATGGCTCGGTTACACTGTCAGTCTGATTTCAGAGTGAGGCAGCCTGACAGCCCATTTTTTAGTACATTTTTCTTCAGATTTTTCATAACAACAATGTCTACTCCCTTAAACAAAGTTGTTCTCCTAACATAGCTCTATAGATTTGATGTGGTGACCCTAGGCAAATTCTCAAAAGTTTTAGATCTATAGAGCCCTAAAGTCAGCCCTTCTACACTACACTGTTTTCAGACTTAACCTTAGAGCACAAATATGGCTCTTTTGCAAATAAGCCCAAAATTCAAGGTTTAGGTTGCAAATCTTCATAATTATGAACCATATGACTTAAGATATCTTATTATCATGGTTTTTGCACTTTAGTCCAAAAGTGCACTGATTTTGCACATAGCCCCTAGGGTTTCAAGCTAGGGTTTTCTAGGGTTCTAATTAGAGTTTCTTGCACTCTTAGGGTTTGGATCCCACTTGAATTCATCCATGGTGATACTTTATGATTATTTCTAACAAGCTTTGAAGTTTTCACTTGTTTAAGCCTTGTTTGCTCTATTACACCCATTCTAGGGTTGAGTTCCCTACTCTAGGGTTTTATCTGCAAAATATCATATCAATACAACTTGTTTGAAATTTTTTCCTAGTGAATGCACTCTAGGTGTGACAAACACATGAAATGCCAATGCTTATGATGTTATGCTCAAGTTTTAGTGACAGTAACACCAGGGGTGTTACAGACAATAAGTTGTATCCGAGCGATTCAACTAAGAACACATTGGATATGGAATGCTCGGATGAAATGGCTATCTTTCCTAGTCCTTTAACCTTGCCTTAGTTCCCATCTCCAAAGATGATCGAGTCCTGGGAACCCTTGTTCTTGACGTAGGAGGTGAACATCTTCTTCTCCCCCGTCATGTGGTTTGTGCATCCGCTGTCGATAATCCAGCTTGAGCCCCCGGATGCATAAACCTGCAAGGCAATTTACACTTGGGTTTTAGGTACCCAACTTTTGTTGGGTCCTATGAGGTTAGTTACAATAGCCTTTGGGACCCAAATACAAGTCTTGTCTCCCTTGCATTTGGCCCCCAACTTCCTAGCAAGCACTTTTTTATTTTCACATGTGAGTACAAAAGTAGTGTTACACGCATGGAAAACAGTAGAAGATTCATTACACATTTTTTTAGGTACATGATGCAAAACATGATTTTTCCTAGGCATATTTCTACCATGCACAAAAGTAGAGCTTGAAGCAATCATAGCATGTGAATCATAAGCATCATAACTCCTATTATAATGAGCATTCCTAGAAAATTTTCTATCATAAATGAAAGCATGATTCCTTTGAATGCTACTAGCCATAGGGGCCTTCCCTTTCTCCTTGTTGGGAATGGGAGCCATTTGGCTTGTTAAGTTCTTGGCTTCCTTTCGAAAGCCAAGCCCATCCTTAATTGAGGGGTGTCTACCAACCGTGTAGGCATCCCTAGCAAATTTTAATTTATCAAAGTCACTTTTGCAAGTCTTAAGTTGGGCATTAAGACTTGCCACTTCACCATTTAATTTGGTAATAGAAGTAAGGTGTTTGACACAAGCATCAACATCAAAATCCTTACACCTAGTACAAATTACAACATGTTCTACACATGAACTGGATTTATTAGCTACCTCTAGCTTTTAAATCATCGTTAACACTCTTTAAGCTAGACACAGTTTCATGACAAACAGATAATTCAGAAGATAGCATTTCATTCCTTTTAACCTCTAAAGCAAGAGATTTTTGCACACTAACAAACTTATCATGCTCTTCATACAAAATATCCTCTTGCTTTTCTAAGAGTCTATCCTTTTCATTTAAAGCATCAATTAACTCATTAATTTTATCTACTTTTGCTCTATCTAAACCCTTAAATAAATCGGTATAATCTACTTCATCATCACTAGAATCATCATCACTTGAAGTAGTATACTTAGGGGTTTCTCGAACGCTTACCTTTTTCTCCTTAGCCATGAGGCAAGTATGGCGTTCGTTGGGGAAGAGAGCGAACTTGTTGAAGGCCGAGGCAGCGAGTCCTTCGTCGTCGGAGTCAGAAGAGGAGCAGTCCGAGTCCCATTCCTTTCTGAGGTGTGCCTCGCCCTTTGCCTTCCTGTAGTTCTTTTTCTTCTCCTTCTTCCCGCTCTTTTCTTGTTCCTGGTCATTAGCATTATCGGGACAATTTGCTATGAAGTGACCAGTCTTAACGCACTTGAAGCAGGAGCGCTTTCCCCTTGTTTTGTTCTTGTTGGGGTACTCCTTGCGTCCTTTAAGGGCGGTCTTGAAACGCTTGATGATGAGGGCCATCTCATCTTCGTTTAGCCCGGCAGCCTCAACTTGTGCCACCTTGCTCGGTAGCACCTCCTTGCTACTTGTTGCCTTGAGTGCAACGGGCTGGGGCTCATAGATGGGCATTGGGCCGTTCAATGCATTATCAACATATCTTGCTTCCTTGACCATCATACGCCCGCTCACAAACTTTCCGAGTATCTCCTCGGGCGTCATCTTTGTGTACCTGGGATTTTCATGGATGAGGTTCACAAGATGAAGGTCAATAACAGTAAAAGACCTGAGCATAAGCCGGATGACGTCGTGGTCCGTCCATCTTGTGCTTCCATAGCTCCTGATCTTGTTGACCAGGGTCTTGAGCCTGTTGTACGTTTGTGTTGGCTCCTCTCCCCTGATCATTGCGAACCTCCCCAGCTCGCCTTCCACCAACTCTATTTTGATGATCATGGTGGCGTCATTTCCCTCATGTGATATTTTGAGGGTGTCCCAGATTTGCTTGGCGTTGTCCAAGCCGCTCACCTTGTTGTATTCGTCCCTGCACAAAGATGCTAGCAAAACAGTGGTAGCTTGTGCATTTTTATGAATTTGCTCGTTAATAAATACAGGGTTATCCGTACTATCAAATTGCATTCCATTTTCAACTATCTCCCATATACTAGGATGGAGAGAAAATAAGTGACTACACATTTTGTGACTCCAAAAAGCGTAGTCCTCTCCATCAAAGTGTGGAGGTTTACCAAGAGGAATAGAAAGCAAATGAGCATTAGAATTATAAGGAATACGAGAATAATCAAATGAATAATTTGAATTAACCGGTTTCTTTTTCTCGTCGTCGTCGTCTCTTGGTGAAGAAGAAGATTCGTCGCTGTCGTAGTAGACGATCTTCTTGATGCGCCTCTTCTTCTTCCCGTCCTTGTTGCATTTTATTTGAGCTCAAGTCTTGGCCTGTGTGTGTGCATATTGCTGCGGATTTGTGTGTGTTGCTTCCCTCCCTTACTCTAGTGCTTTTAGATTGATATTTGTTGTAAGGGCGAGAGACTCCAAGTTGTGGAGATTCCTTGCAAATGGGATATAGTAAAAGAAAGAAAAACACCGTGGTATTCATGTTGATCATTGGATCACTTGAAAGGAGTTGAGTGCAACCCTCGTCCATTGGGACGCCACAACGTGGAGGTAGACAAGTGTTGTACTTGTCGAACCACGGGATAACTCGCGTGTCTCTTGTGATTGCTTTTTGTGTGATTGTTGTGATTAGCAAGAGCTCGCTTTATAGTCACTTGGCATTATCTCTCTAACACTTAACCAAGTTTTGTGGCTATAAGTTTTAAGTTTTTACAGGATCACCTATTCACCCCCCTCTAGGTGCCCTCAGTTGTTATTATAGTTGATTTCAAAGTGAAATTTAGGTCTTATTTGGAATCTATAGACCTAATAGTTAGCTGCCAACATTAATTAGCTAGCTCACATGCTAGTAGTTCATTATCTGAACCCGACTAATAATCTGGTAGTTGACTAACTATTAGCTCTATAAATTCTAACCAGGGTCTTACGCTATCTCTACTACTATCTCATCCCCTCGTACGGCGTTTTATAGCGGATGACATCGAGGTGGTGTGGAAGCGCGGCGGCCTCTGCGGTTCAGGAGTACTCCCTCCGGTTTTCTATTAGTTGTCGTTTAGGACAACAACACGGTCTCCAAAATACAACTTTGATCAATGTTGTTTTTTTAAAAAATACAAATAAGCACTTAATACATTTATACTTTTAGAAAAGTACTTTTATGATAAATTGTTGCATATAAATATTAGGTTTGAAAATTAAATAATAAAATAATTATTTGTAGTCGAAATTTTATAAATTTAACTCGAATCTTGTCTAAAACAATAACTAATAGGACATCGGAGGGAGTAGGTTTTGGCGCAGTTGGGAGGCGTTTGCTGGGCCGAAATATAGGTTTGTCAAGATGCTAGTCCCACTAGTAGAAAAGAGCTCATAGCCTGCGGCACCCATAAATTATCACTGGCGGTTTCAGTTATCGCGCGCCAGTAAAAAAAACGAGGCGGGCCCGGCTTTGGAACCGCCAGTGGAAACACATTTCCACTGGCGGTTATCTTAACACAACCGCCAGTGGAAATAGGATGTTTCCACTGGCGGTTGGTGTAACATAACCGCCAGTGGAAAACCAATTTCCACTGGCGGTTGGTGTAACCGAACCGCCAGTGGAAATACCCTATTTCCACTGGCGGTTGTGTTAAGATAACCGCCAGCGGAAATTGGTTTCCACTGGCGGTTTTTCAAGCCAACCGCCAGTGAACTGTCTGTTATAAATAGCTCTCTTCTTCCCCCGACAGTGAACTGTATGCTCGCAGCCAGCTTCCATTGGAGGCGATTTTGGAGGTCCAGATTTCAAAAAAATATAAGGAGGGAGGTTTTGCTCTTCATTTCTTCGAAGAAGGTGGATAAGAAAGGTTGGTTTATGTTTCTTTGTCAATTTTTGTTCATTCTTGCTCAATTTTAGCCACATTTTGGATCTAGGGTTTTACATGTGAGAGAGAAGAGTATAGCTAGGTAATTTTCTCTATTTCCTCAAATGAGGTTGCTTAATATGGTTAGTTTTTGTCTATTCCCTCTCCTTTTTCATGTTTAGTTATCAAATAAGTTTATCCATAACACATATTTAGTTGCTTTATGAATGGTGAATGTGTTGTATGGAAGGTTGGTTTAATTATGTTTCAATTGTCAGTTATTGTTTATTTTTGCTCAATTTTAACTACATTTTGAAACTAGGCTTTCACCATGTGTTAAAGATAGGTTTGGGTATTAATTTTTTTTGTTTATTAGTTGCTAAAAAAGTTTGGCTTATGTTTCTTTTGCCAAATTTTGTTCATTTTTCCTCCATTTTAGCCACATTTTGGATATAGGGTTTCACCATGTGTTAGAGATAAAGTAGTCTAACTACTTTTATTGGAAGAGATAAAGTAGTCTAACTACATTTTGTTAGCGACAAACCGAAGCATGTAATTTTACACGACTTGCAAACCGAAGCATGTGTTAGCGACAAACCGAAGCATGTGTTAAAGAGGTGAGAGAGAGGAGAGAGAGGATAGAGAGAGAGGAGAGAGAGAGAGAGGGTTTCACATTTTAGCCACATTTTTGGATATAGGGTTTCACCATGTGTTTTATGTTACTTTTTTACAGGTGGTGATGGAGAGGACATCCTGGATGTATAACTTATCAAGGCTAGATCCATCATACATATCCGAGGTCCATAGGTTTATTGATGTCGCTACGAACCATGCTTGGAGAACAAAGACAAAACACATATATTGTCCATGCATGGACTGCAAAAATGCTGTTGTATTTAATGACACAGAACAAATCATATCTCATCTGGTATGCCGAGGATTTATGAAGGATTACACAATTTGGACAAAGCATGGAGAGGGTAGCTCTTCGCCTTATACGACTGGAAACCCTGAGAACATCGACGACAGATTTCAGTTCGTTCACGAGACACACCAACCTCTTCCACAGAGCGAACATGTAGTGCAAAATGTTACTGATCATGGTTACGCTGGAGGAAATGAACATGATAGACCTCATGTTCTGCCAAGTGTTATGGATGAGGAAGATGCAGAGTTGCTAGAGGCAATGTTGCATCGTCATACAGATCAATCGATGTTCTTAATGAAAGGTATGGAGTCCCTGAAGAAGGCAGCAGAAGAGCCTTTGTACGACGAGTCTAAGGGTTGTACCAAAGAGTTCACGACGCTCCGGTCTGTGCTAAAGCTGTTGATGTTAAAAGCTAAATATGGTGTGTCTGATGCTGGCTTCGATGCGTTCTTGAGTATTATCGCAGACATGCTTCCAAAGGAGAACAATGTGCCTGCTAACACGTACTATGCAAAGAAACTAATCAGTCCGCTCACTATGGGTGTGGAGAAGATCCACGCGTGTAGAAATCACTGTATCCTTTATCGAGGTGATGATTATAAAGACTTGGAGAGCTGCCCAAAGTGCGGTGCAAGTAGGTACAAGACGAATAAAGACTATCGAGAGGACGAAGAGTGTGTTGCATCCGTGTCTAAAGGGAAGAAGCGAAAGAAAGCCCAAAAAAAGACTTCAAAATCCACGAGCAAAGAAAAAGAAGAAGTAGACTATTATGCGCTCAAAAAGATTCCTGCTTTGGTGATGTGGTACCTCCCCGTCGTCGATCGATTGAGGTGTTTGTTCGCTAATCCTGAGGATGCCAGACTTATGAGCTGGCATGCTTCTGATGAGCACAAAAACGATGGGAAGCTTCGACATCCAGCCGATGGGAAGCAGTGGCAAGATTTCAATGACAACCACCGAGACTTTGCCGATGAACCGAGAAATGTTAGGTTCGCACTGAGTACTGATGGAATGAACCCATTTGCTGAGAGGAGCAGCAAGCATAGCACATGGCCGGTGATCCTCACCATATACAACCTTCCTCCATGGTTGATGCAGAAACGGAAGTACATTTTGCTAACCATCCTTATTTCTGGACCTACACAACCTGGAGTTGACATGGATGTATTTTTGGAGCCCTTAATGGAGGATATGAAAATATTGTGGGAAACGGGTGTTCAAATGTTGGATGAGTATCGTAAAGGTTCATTCACGCTGAGAGCAATTCTTTTTGTTACGATCAACGATTACCCTGCTCTCTTCACATTATCAGGCCAGTTTAAGGGAAAGGTTGGTTGCACAGTATGCATTGATGGAACTGCTTACGTATCCCTTGCTGCATCTAGGAAGATAGTTTACATGAGGCACAGACGCTTTTTATTGGAAGGACACAGGTACCGCATGCGAAAGATGGATAAGTACTTCGACAATAATGGTGAACTACATTCTACTGCTCCATCGGGTAATAATAGAGGTCATAGAGTTTTTGAAATAGTCAGGAATATCAAGTTTGTTTTCGGGAAGAAGACGAAAGACGGAAAAACAAGGAAGGATGTCAAACCAGCTTCGGGGGCTATATTCAAGAAGAAGTCTATTTTCTTCGAGTACTTGCCTTACTGGAAAGAGTTAGATGTGCGGCATGCGATCGATGGTATGCACGTTCAGAAGAACGTGTTTGAAAGCATAATGGGCACCTTGCTAGACATAAAGGGCAAAACAAAAGAAGGGCTCAATTCACGCATGGACTTGGTAGATTTAGGCATAAAAAAGGAACTACATCCCGTTCTTCAAGAAAATGGGAAGTACCATCTCCCAGCAGCAAGCTACAATCTCAATGTAGATGAGAAACATGCGATGTGTGTTTGGCTCAAGAATTTGAAAGTCCCATCCGGATTCTGCTCTAGCATACGGAGTATTGTGTCAATGAAAGACCTGACAATCACCAACTACAACTCACATGATTGCCATGTCATGCTGACTACATTCCTACCTATTGCCATCAGGGCTATAAATCCTTTGTTTTTAAAGATGGCAATCACACGGTTGTGCTACTTTTTCAACAGGATTTCACAAAAGGTAATTGGCCGTGATGAGTTGGCATCTCTTCAGGAATTCGCAGTGGAGACAATATCACAGTTTGAGATGTGTTTCCCTCCATCGTTCTTTGATATTATGGTGCACCTTGTGGTGCACTTGGTGCCACAAATAGAAGCATTAGGTCCTATGTACTTGCATGAAATGTGGACGTATGAGCGTTTCATGTCAATACTGAATGGCTATGTATCAACCCGTGCTCGTCCCGAGGCATCCATGATAGAGGGGTACTGTACCGAAGAGGCCATTGAGTCCGGAGGTCCATTCTGCAATAGTATCCTAAAAGACCAGGTTGCAATAGGTCTGCCTCCGTCACGACACGAGGGTAGACTGTATGGAAGCGGGAGGATGGGACGGAAATCTTTCATCCCACCGGATTACGATATAATACTTGAGGCACATCAGAGCATCCTACATCAGCTAACGATAATGGAGCCATTTATCCAACAACACATCAATGAGCTTCGCGAGCAAAATCCTGGGCATACGGATGATTGGGTAATGAAGCAACATAAGCAGCGGTTCAACACATGGCTAATGGTGAAGGACATTCCACGTGGAGAAACAATAGAAGAACAAACCATCAAGGGCTTGGCATCTGGACCATCACGCCAGGTCACAACATGGCAAACCTATGACATTAGTGGATTCACATTTTGTACCAAGTCCAAGGACAAAAAGAGCATGTCACAAAACAGTGGTGTTCGATGCGAAGCCATAGATGATGAAACTGGTGAGATTATTACATATTTTGGATTTATTGAGGACATATGGGAACTAGACTATGGTACATTTCAGATCTCGGTTTTCCGATGTCAATGGGTTGAAGACAAACATGTCACGGTAGACAACTATGGGGTCAGAGTTCTTGATCTAAGTAAGGTAGGTTACAAAGATGACCCATGGATCCTTGCTAATCGTGCTGCACAGGTCTTCTATGCTGAACAGATCATTTCTAACAATGAGAAGAAAAGCACCGACAAACCGAAGCATGTAGTTTTTCCTGGAAAACAACAAGCTATAGGAGTTGATGGTGTATCTGATTTAGAGGATTTTAACCAGTTCAATGACATGTCTCTTTTCATAGACCATCCAACCAAGATAAGGAACGTTGAGCGAAGCATCCCACGCAATTCGATGCCCTGGGTACGCCACGATGGACAAGGCAGAACAATAGCTCCCTAGATTATATAGTTGTCATGTAATTGATTATTGTTAGGACATGTCATGTAATTGATTATTGTTAGCGACAAACCGAAGCATCTTCAAAGAACATGTTGTAAAAGAACTTGGAAAGATGTTTACCAGATCTGATACTTGTGAAAGAACTTCACACCAATGGTGATGAGAGACGCGAAGCCAGGAGACGACGTAGTATTTAAACACTACAAGAACGGGCATTCTAGTGACAGAGGAGGGAGAGAGAGGGAAGAGAGAGGAGGGAAAGAGGAGAGAGAGAGGAGAGAGAGAGAGGAGAGAGAGGAGAGAGAGAGGAGAGAGAGAGGAGAGAGAGAGGATAGAGAGAGAGAGAGGAGAGAGAGAGGGAGAGGGGAGAGAGAGGAGCTAGGGAGAGGAGAGAGAGAGGATAGAGAGAGAGAGGAGCTAGGGAGAGGAGAGAGAGGAGAGAGAGAGGGAGAGATAGAGGAGGGAGAGAGAGGGAAGAGAGAGGAGGGAGAGGGGAGAGAGAGGAGGGAGAGGGGAGAGAGAGGAGAGAGAGAGGGGAGAGAGAGAGAAGTAATATATAAATATATATTATGTATACTAAATATATATATTTATATATTTAATATGTACAAAAATTTATATACTTAATGTATGAATATACAATAAAAAATAATATACTAAAAACATTTCTACTGGCGGTTGACAATGAAAACCGCCAGTAGAAAACATTTTTACTGGCGGTTGTCTATGAAAACCGCCAGTAGAAATGGCCTCCACAGTCTGTGGATGGCATTTCTACTGGCGGTTCTCTATGACAACCGCCAGTAGAAATGTTTTCTACTGGCGGTTTTCATTGTCAACCGCCAGTAGAAATGCGCCTATATAAAGGGTGGCGCGCGGGAGCCGAAAAATTTACAAGTCCCTGGCGCCAGTTCACTTCAAGACGACGCCGTCAGGCTGCTGGATTTCGACCCCGAGGTTTTCGCCGGCGATCGTCCCCGCGCCCGTCCCCATGCCGCCATTCCCGCCCCCGCACCGCCGTCTCCAGGTTTCTTTCTCTTCCCCTAATCTGCCGTACCGCCGCCGTGTCTACCGCGCCGGCAGCCGCCGCCGCCGCGTTTAGTAAACCCTAGGGCACGCGCCGCCGCCGAGAGGGAGGAAGAGAGAGGAAGGAGAGGGAGAGGGAAGAGAGAGGAGGGAGAGGGAGAGGGAAGAGAGAGGAGGGCGCACGCGCCGCCGCCGCCGAGAGGGAGAGAGAGAGAGAGAGGAGGGAGAGGCGCGGTGAGTTCCTTTCCTCTCTGCTCTCTTCTTCCCTTCTGCTTTCCCTCTGATCCCCTCTGCTCTCTTCCACGCGGTGAGCCCGGCGCGGCGAGCTCTTCCCCCACAGGCTCGTGACCAGCAGACACATCAGGATCAGGCTCCATGGCCAGCAGCTCTCCGACCCCTTCTTGATGCCTGGTGCTTGGTGTAGCCGTGTCGGTGGTGTAGCATCCTTTACTTTTTTTATCAAATCTACGACATACTCATCCACAAGCTATTGTTATTATAAATTAATCTCCTTATTAGTGAACTTAGCAGCAGTTCTTGACTTACAAATCTACGACATACTCATCGTTTATGGTTCTTGACTTACAAATGTACAGCAGTTCTTGTCAATTTGTGTTTCTTGCGCTACTGAATTGTTTTTTAGACTTGAGTAATGTAAATAATTCTATGCAAATAGTGTATGTAGATCATAATGTATTAATATGCAGATCGTAATTGCTATTAGTTCCTTTATATTTTGTTATTATAGACAGTTTGCATGAACACTTCATATGTGTTCAAATGTATGTTAGTGTAGATCCACCTGAAGCCTGCTCCACTTGGGCGAACAAAAGAGCTGCATGTTCAGTGCCGCCCACAGCTATATTTGCCTCTGGTGGTTTATGTTCTTTTAATTTTCATCCTTCTTTGGACGCTTACAGTCTTGTGTCCAGTGACCATAGATGCCACAATTTCTGCACCTCCCTTTCCTCCTCGGAGTTCCTTTGGAAGTGAGCTTGCCTTTGTTAGAACTGCCACTACTGCCCACATCAGAACGATGTGTCATCTTGGGTTTCCACTGACCAGCACTTCCATTGTTACCTTCCTTCCTTGTCAGCCATGTATTTTGTATGAACCTCTTGGAGAGTGTCAAGTCAATGAACTATCTTCGAGTACTATTGGGAAGTGTATCTCTTTGATGTATTTTTTTTCTAGTGATATCGATGGTGCCGAGTAGCACCAAATTTGGACTTGTGTCCATATCTATAGATGCTAGTAGTTGAGCACTAGCGCCTACAATCTTGACTACCTCATCCCTATTCTCTGTAGGACCCCAAGAAGAGATTAAACCCTGTAGTCTACCACCTCCCGTTATTTGTGGGCTTCACCGATGGCTGGAAACATTTGGTGATAGCAAACGACCTTCGGGCTGAAGACGTCTGCGAGCTTGTTAAGAGGCCAGACGATGTTGAGCCGGTGTACTATGTCCGGATGTGTGGTCACAAAATTAAAAGCTGCCCCGGCTGCATGTGTGTGCTTCTCTTCTCTTAGGTGGGGTGCTAAGTGATCTTAGTAGCCGACATAAGAGAAGAGAAGCGCACAGATGAAGCCGGGGCGGCTTTAAATTTTGTGACCACACATCCGGACAGAGTACACCGGCTCACCATCGTCTGGCCCCTTAACAAGCTCGCAGACGTCCACAGCCCGAAGGTCGTTTGATGTCACCAAATGTTTCCCGCCCTCGGTGAAGCCCACAAATAACGGGAGGTGGTAGACCACAGGGCTTAATCTCTTCTTGGGGTCCTACAGGGCTTAATCTCTTCTTGGGGTCCTTCAGCATGGCTGTGATGTTATAATGCTGAAGGACCCCAAGAAGAGATTAAGCCCTGTAGTCTACCACCTCCCGTTATTTGTGGGCTTCACCGATGGCTGGAAACATTTGGTGATAGCAAACGACCTTCGGGCTGAAGACGTCTGCGAGCTTGTTAAGAGGCCAAACGATGTTGAGCCGGTGTACTATGTCCGGATGTGTGGTCACAAAATTAAAAGCTGCCCCGGCTGCATGTGTGTGCTTCTCTTCTCTTAGGTGGGGTGCTAAGTGATCTTAGTAGCCGACATAAGAGAAGAGAAGCGCACAGATGAAGCCGGGGTGGCTTTAAATTTTGTGACCACACATCCGGACAGAGTACACCGGCTCACCATCGTCTGGCCCCTTAACAAGCTCGCAGACGTCCACAGCCCGAAGGTCGTTTGATGTCACCAAATGTTTCCTGCCCTCGGTGAAGCCCACAAATAACGGGAGGTGGTAGACCACAGGGCTTAATCTCTTCTTGGGGTCCTACAGGGCTTAATCTCTTCTTGGGGTCCTTCAGCATGGCTGTGATGTTATAATGCTGAAGGACCCCAAGAAGAGATTAGGGTTAAGGGTTTAGTGCCTGAGGATGTATTTAATTATACTATTTGTTAATATGAATTTAATTATTGCTTACGTTAATATGTGTTAATATGTATTTAATTATTGCTTATGTATTTGTATATATATAGCTCAATGAGTTCTCCGATCAAGGACCAAGATTTAGTGCCCGAGCACATGGACAAGAGTGTTGCTCAAGAACAATCCAGCAGTGAAGGATATGAAACGCCTAGCGACCCTTTTCCTACCACTAGCATAGATAGGGCCGCTCTCCGTGAGTTGCAACGTGACCCTACTTATGATCCACAAGAAGCTGAGGTAAAAGTACGCATCTTTAGCTTCGTATGTGTACCCTACTGATTTCACATGCATGATCTCTTGTGCATTTTATTACATGAATAGGAGGTCGTGTCTGAATTTCGTGCGATACTCGAAGAAGCCGTGGCATGAAACGAAGACGTACTGGAGCCGACCCAAGACGCACCGGAACAGACCAAGACAACAACCGAGACGTCAAGGAAAAGGAAGCAAAGCGATCGAAAAAGAGGTGACAGGGGGCTGAACAAGTTTCCCGACCAAACATACAAAATCTCAGACGTGAGCCCGAAAGGTCAGCCCCTAGCTCCGGAAGAGGCACTACCTAAGTTCCGGAATGCACTTGGGTTTTTAGTTAGAGATAATCTTGACATAACAATACGACAGTGGAGAGATGTGCCAGATGATGTCAAGAATCAAATATGGAATAAGCTATTAATGAGGTTCGTTCTGCCTCGGGGTTCAGAAGAACTCGTGAAGGAATACACGATGAAGCAGCTTGCAATCAATTTCCGAAACTGGAGGTCTGAGATGAACACAAAGTTTGCAAAGAAAGGTCTGGACCCGACCAAAAAATATAAAATCTCAGCAGGTCAGTGGGCACTATTTCTAGAGCAGAGGAGCAGCCCTGATTTCATATCTCTAAGTGAGGCAAATTCAGAACTATCAAAGAAGAACAAGTACCGCCACCACCTAGGCACAGGTGGTTACAAGCGTCAGGTTCCTAAATGGAGACAAGAAGACGCCGAGAAGAAGGCCGCAGGGTTGCCGACGCTGTCCGAGCAACTTGGTGAAAGGGCGGCAAATTGGCTCCGTGCTAGAAAACCAAGGGAAACCGAGACCGGTGTATCTTTTGATGATCCCATTGTCGAAGAAGCGGCAAAAAACATATATACAATGGCAGCTAAGCAGAGCGAAGGAACTTTTAAGCCACAAAGGGAAAGAGACATCCTAACGGCTGGTCTCGGTAACCCTGAGCATCCTGGCCGTGTACGAGGAATCTCGTCTAAGGAAGGATGGAAGGAAGGATTCGGACAACAGTGGGAAAGTCTGTACAGGAAACGTGATCGATACAAGGAAGAGATGGCGGATTATTTTAAGGAGGAGGCCAAGAAAGAGTTCAAAGCCATGATGTCTCAAATGCTATCGAATCCTCCTCCAGAATTGATGCAACAGTTGGCGAGTGCGATGTCTGTTCAATAGATGACCACTCCACAAATACAAATAATTCCAGCAGCTCAACCGCCGGCTTCCACAGATTGTACGACATTACCAAGCTCTGTTGCTTCAACGGGAAATAAGGACCGTTATCCAGTTGATGACATCACAAGGCCTGTGGCGTGCACACTGGTTATAAGATATGGTATTAACAATAAACGTACAAAGAAAGTAGCCACAGGCCTTGCGATCCCAGGACGTAAGTTCCATGGAAATGATATTCCAGATGATTATTGCAAAGTAGAAGTGTCGTCGGTCCTCCAAGGATCCGAGGACGACATGCTAGACATCCCTGGGCCCGAAGGTATCGAGAAACTTGGACAAGCTATCAATAATTTTATCCTTTGGCCTCGAAGGGATGTCGATTTGCTTGATTGGTCGAATTCGTCGCAGGCGTCGCAGGCCCAACCGTCTCCGCCTTCTCAAATTTTTGCTCCTATTGTACATCCATCATCCTCACCTCCTCAAACTTCACATGCTGCTCCTCATCCTTTTTCTGACCCACCGTCTCCGCCACAAGCATCACCATTCAGGGCTCCACCACCTTCTCCTCCCCATCCTCTTGGTGACCCACTGTCTACGCCACCATCAAGGGATCCACCTTCTCCACAACCATCAAAGGATCCAAGGCCATCAAAGAAATCTAAACTTCCTATTCCAAAATTGGTGTCCCCGTATCAGAAAAAGAAGAGTAAAGCAACTACTGCTGGCACAGCTCGGTTTTTGAAAGGGATTGGACGGAGCCTCACGTCACAAACTGTTGATTTGGCCAAGCACGAGGAGTCTGCAAAAAAGGCTGAGGCAATGGCCGCAAAAATAAAGAAGCCAACTAAGGCAGATTACAAAAACGTGCCTAAAAAATATGTGCCGGGCAGACCTCTGCTACCTCTTGAGAAACTAAGAAAGGTCCCGGCTGGTGTTAAAAGGTTGCATGACTGGTACATGCGGGCATCATCGGTTGGCATCGACACCATCAGTGTGCATATACCAGACCATGCTTTTATTGGTTCGGACCAAAAGGCCGTTGTTACATTCGAGGACATGTGGTTAATGATGAACCTTCAGAGACTCGACGTGCAACTTGTAACGATGTTTGCATTGTAAGTGTCGCTCATACTTCCACATATGTGTGTTATTATTAGTGAGCTGTATAAAATTTCAATATCTGACATGCACGTGTGACTTGCAGAATGCAACATGATCAGCAGGAGATTCTTTACGGTACCAAGCCCAATGCTAGTGCCAGTAAAAGGGTTGGGTATCTCAACCCAATACTTATATCCGAGGAAAGCCACACTTTTAGAATCGGGAAAGACAACGATGAATTACGGGGAAAGACGGACGAAGAAGTTGAGAAGCGTATAAAGGATATGAAGAAGGATTTTGAAGCTCGATACGCCACCTATATAGGACATGCAATGCTTCAATTTCAAGACAGGGAAGCCATAATAGCCCCGTACAACTTTAAGTAAGTGTGATTTTGCATAAATAAAATCAATAATTTCAATACACATGCATCACAAATTTGATTCGTACAGGGACCACTGGATATGCTTCCTCATTTATCCTAAGGTTGGAAAGGTGCTGGTGCTCGACTCCTTGAACTTCAACCCTTCGACATATGCAGAATTCCTCAGCACCTTAGAGCTGTAAGCCTTTTCTATGCATGCATACTTTTATCGATTAAAATTTGAGAATAACATGGTGATTCTATTTGAGATCACAGGGCTTTTAGGTTTTATAAGTTTAAAGGTGGAAAGTACGACCTGTCGAAACAACGCGTGCCACTAGACATCCATCATCACTGGCCGGTAAGTATGTGATTTTATGAATACATATCATACACAATGTTGCAACTAAATAACCAATCTCCCGTTATGTAGTGCCACAAGCAACCACAAGGATCGGTCCTATGTGGATTCTATGCGTGCGAGTTCATGAGAGTGAACGGACGATACATCACGAACCCTGACAAGGTATTATTAGTAATAGTCAAGTATGTATTTATGTCATTAAAGATGCAAATGTGTTATTATTGAGTATAAATAGATGATGTTTATAAAATTCCTTTACAGCAATTTCAACGAGGAAACCCGGAGAACTTGACCGAAGCTGCATTGTATGGCATAGTCGAGGACCTCTGCACATTCATATTGAAAGAGGTCATTCCCGCAGAAGGAAAATATCACGATGCTTCCGGGACATTAGCTTTGCCAGAGTTCAGAATACTAACAGAAATTAGTAGATTATCTCTTAGCCGAGATAGTTATTAGAGCTTAGGTGAAAACTTATGATGTATAGAATGCATGAAGCATATATGGTTGTAAAAAGAATACTTTGATGTATATAAATATATGTATGTTGCTTTCAATATCAATATAGATCTATATATATATATATATGTTTGTGTGTGTGTAAATAAATATATATATAATTCAGTATTGTTTGAAATTTGAAAAAAGGCGGGAAAACTTCCACCGGCGGCTAAATAAAGTAAACCGCCAGTGAAAAGTGCATTTCCACTGGCGGTTTGCTTTATAAAACCGCCAGTGGAAATGCATTTTCACTGGCGGTTTTCTTTATTCAGCCGCCAGTGGAAATGCACTTTTCACTGGCGGTTCCTTAAGAAAACCGCCAGTGAAAATGCACTTTTCACTAGCGGTTCCAAAATAACTGCCAGTGGAAATGCTGATTTCCACTGGCCCCTAGCACTGACGGTACTGAAAAACGCCTGTGTAAATAGGTTTAGAACCGCCACTATAGAGCTTCTGTGTACTAGTGTCCGTGAGCCGGCTCGTGGAACCGAACAAGGCCGAGCAGAGCCAGAGGTAGCGGCCTCATGTTGCTGGGGATATAAAAATTGCAGGTGCGGCGCTACTCGCGCATCGCGCGGAGGTAGCAGCGAAGCCTCTGGATGTATGGAAGAACACGTGCATATTTGGTGTGATTATTGGATGACTGTATCTGTGTAGACGGCCTCGTGTAAGCCTGGTCCAACAGATACGCAACTTTTCACGCGTATCCGCGCATGCAGGAGGAGAAAGGCTACCGCAAATATAGTAAGTTTCATCTGGGTAACCGTACACGTGCAGGGAGCTGCTAGTGAACGCATGCGACGAGACATGCTAGTGAGGTACGTACGCGCAACCAAACACATTATTGATTGTTACTTGAACGGAGCATTTGACTAGAGTCAACAGTAGTCAACCTACGCATTCGATCTCATGGCGACGACAGCGGTCAGCAGGCTGTCGAGAATCCTCGTAAGTCTCCGTAGCTTTCCTTTCTTTCTTGGTTCCGGGCTAGGCTAAAAAAACACTAGTACTACTACGATGCTGTTTAGTTGAAAGAAAGCAACTGCACTGCGCTAAACGGGGGAATCGAACAGCAGCAAAGCGCGATGCCATGCCGGCCATCATCGGCCGGGGGGCGGTGGTCACTTCACTGGCACAGCAGCGGCTGGCGCCATATCCGACATTTTGTCCTGCCTCCGCCATGCTAGCGGGGCCATGCCATGCACATGCACAAGCGCGCGTAAAGCTAGCTGACTCAGCGACGCGGATCGTGGTACGGTACGAGTTCTGATCGTGGACCAGCCCGTGTGTCGGTTGCCCCGTTGCTGTTTGGAGATCGATAAACAATCGCTAGCTTCAGCAGGCCTGCGCGCGGAATACTATATAGGAGTCGGTTAGTTGGTGGTGGTGACAACGAACGTCGCACTACCTACTACCTTCAATTTGGAACTGGTTGGTATGATCAGTACGATTAGGAAGAGACAGCAGCTACTACTGGTACTTCAATTAGCAAACGAAGCTAGTACTGTACCATATATGGCTTTGGCCATGTGTCTGCTGCACCGCGGTCTGCTGCGGCCATGCGTGCATGAACGGCTGGGCATTGCCATTGCCATGTGGGGAGGGGACACAGGGCTACAAAGATGTCCGCGGTGATCGACCCGAGTGAGAATGGCAAGGGCACACGACCGGGAGATGCGATCATGTTCGTGTAGACGACGACCTCGTGGCTGGATTGGAATCATTGGGGTTTGGCAATAGAGGCCGGTTGGTGTCGGTGGGTTCGATTCGATCTCTCTAGGCAGTACTGATGAGAATGGATGGGATGGCTGACGGACGCCAATGGACAGCAGAGCTCGCACCGCACGTCGGCACTTATGCCACAGTTGCTTAACGGTACATGACGCAGAACCGGGTCACTGGCTTGAGATTATTTTTTTTCAAAAAAAAAAATTTTGTTTGTGCCGAGAAGCAATCATCAGCTCAGGCTGAATTCGTTTGAGATAAGATAGCTTATGGAAGTACGGAGTAGGTATGCACCCCCAATCCAGAATCGTGTAAACCTTATCCCCCACCCTAGACATCCCTCTTGCCTTGGGGCAACATGCATGCCTATACATCGGGAGCGGGGGGTCCATACGCCGTCTTTCTCAGGCATCTGGGCTGGCTGGCAGCCCCACGGTGCGTCACTGTTCCACAGGCTCGCTCCCTCGTCTCGCCTCAGCCCCCAGACGGACCTACCATGCACCAGTGCGTACCGGTCCATGGGGCTGGCAGCGGCCACCCGAAAGAAGGTCCGCCCGCCCTTTTAAGAGCACACCTGCACCGCCGATGACGCTTGACATGCCATCGGAGAAGCTGTAGGATAGGAGATAGGAGAGCGGCAGCAGCGCGTGCAAAGATTATTTAGCAGGCGCACGCACGGGCACGCCTGCGCGTTGCTGCCGGCCAAGCTTTTCGGACCTCCGCGACGCTGACATCCTAACCGACGCAACACGGTGGAGGGACGCGCGTGAGCGTGATCGCCATCGCCCCCCCCCCCCCCCCCCCACCAGAACCCCCTGCGCACCTCATGAGATGCCGTCGCATCAGGCGAGGGAGTGGAGTGGAGGACCACCGCGGACCGGCCCCGGCGCCTCGCTCTCATCCGATCATCTCATGAGACGACTAATACTACAGAGAGCATCCGTAACACGGCACTGCTCCAAACGCAAGCGCTGCAGGGTTCAGCGGAAAAAAGGCCCTCGGTCTCCTTTTGCCTTTCTACCGCATATACATATAGAGGGTAAAAGCTTTTGGCGATAGAACACACAACAACATGGGTTGGGCGTTCGGCGTTTCTAGCCTGAATCGTACACACACAAGACAAACGCCGGGAATGAATGAATGATTGTCACCACCCTTTAGACAACACTGATATTATAGATGTCCAAACAGTGTGGGCCACCCGTTTGGCCCGTGGCACGGCATGAATTTAGCCCGGTCCAAACACGGCCCGGCACGGTCGGTTACGGGCCCGGGCCGGTACAGCCCGTTTAGCGGGCCGGGTATGGGCAGATATGGCGGCCCACGTGCTTTGGCCCGGTCCAGCACGATAAATGGGTCGGCCCGACGGCGGCCCACATATTTGAACACAATATAAATGCATGAGAACAGTCCGACCAAACATAATATAAATGCATTGATAAATACATACATTTAGTTCTCTCATAATATGTAAATACTAAATACGCGGCCAAACATATATAAAATGCATACATAAATATAAAATGCATATATAAATATTGATACATTTAATTCTAAGCAGAATAAATACATACATAAATACAAACGCATGCTGAGTGATCATTTCATATTTGTATGTGATCATTTCATATTTGTATTAATATGATATTATCTTGTGAATTGATAAATGAATTTTGTTGTCTTAATATATATAAATAATATGTTATTATATATGATTAATTCTGTTAAATGTATGTATCTATATACTGCTCTATTGTTGGTTCGAGCCAGTGGCCGGCCCGGTACGTTGAGGCCCACCGGACCGGCCCGACACGATTTTTCCCTGTACGTGCCGGGTTTGGACATGTCCCTAGGCACGTGGGCCAGCCCGATCCGGCCCGAAGCATCAACGGGCCATGTCTGGCCCGACCCTATTCGTACCGGGCCGAAACGGGTTTGGACCGGGTCCGTGCCGGATGGCCCGTTTGGACATCTATAACTAATATCGATAGCTAGTACTACTTCTCTAGAAGACTCGAGGAACCAAGGATGCCTTCCTTTATAAGTTCTAACATAAAAGGCGATCGATACTGTCGCAGTAGTTATCTTCGGACACCAAGAGCAGCCGCCCAGTAACTATTACTGTGGACAGTTCTATTAGAATTGATCTCCGGCCACTGGTTGGCTCTTCAGCGAACTCTTTTGTTGATTCGTATCTAGTGGTTAGAATTCTTTGGAAAAAGATACAAAAAATTTCCATCAAGTTCAACATTATATTCAGACGATCAAAAAACACGATGGTGGCCGATAAGGACATTAGGTGCACCGGAATTCTGAGGTACACTCATAAGGGCGATGATCGGATAATCTGCAGGCTTTGGCGTTACGACTGAGACCAACAACCGTGTATGTGCTGGAAATGGGACTTGAAAGTAAACACAATTCAATCATACGGCGCACTTTCCGAGGTCCAAACACCCCTCACACAGCACGGATCTCACATGTAAATAAGCAGCTGATTAGCCGGGGCTAACGCGCAGAAAGGTTAAAGAAAGGAAAAAGCCCGCGTCGGGTAGACCGTCCCCGTCAGCCAAATCAAATCGGCCGAGACTAGCACAGAAGCTGACCCGTGTGTGCCTGGCGCCCTGGCGGGGGCAGAGACCGACGCGTGTGGCGGGCGCCGAGCGGGCCCCTTTACCACCACCACCCGGCGGCGACGAGAGTACACCGCCACGGGGTGATGCCAAGCGCCGGTTGACACGAAATGTTTCTTTTTTTTCTCCCACATTGCTCGCAAAAAAAAAAAAAAATTGCCCGAGCGGACGGAGGACGACAAGTAGATGCTAAGTGGGAGCTGGCAAGGAAAGTGAGACGATCAGAAAAACAGAGAAGGTTCGTGTAGGAGGAGATGAGGTGCTGATGGCTTGGACAAAACAAAATACAGAGGAAAAAAAAGAACTCGGCGAAATTCTTCGTATGCCGATAGAGAGGAGAGAGTTGTAGCAGCAGCAGCAGCACAATAATGATTTGCAAAAGAATAAAGCGGCGAGGATGGCGAGAGGCCCCACCGGAGGAAAGGAAAGGGGAGGAGGAAAGGAGAGGACCCGAGAGAGCGGTAGCTCACAAGTCCCGTGTCGCTTGGTGCCACCGAGTCCCTGCCCCCACCACCGGCCATTTCCGCCGGCTAATCCCCGCGAGCTAGGTTTATCTGCCTCTTAGATAATGGTTGTTAGTGTCAGCCAGTTCGTGCACGGCCACAAAGATGAGGATTCCAAGTTACGAGTACTCATGTTTGTGAGCGACTGACGGTGACTCGGCCGTCGACGGTACAAGGAACCGGTCCATGGTGGTTGGTGGAGCGGCGGTAGTATTCATTCGTCGAGTCCAGGGTCGTGCAGGTGAGGTGCTCTGCATTGGACTGACTGACTGACCCTTCATTCAGCTGGATGGGTGGTGGATCGTGGATTTGATGGCAAGAGTGAATGAGCAAGACACCGAACGCCAGAGGCCGCAAATGCTGGATGCTGCAACCTGCAAACTGTATTTCTCTATTCCTTTTTTATTTATGGTGATGAGGCTGCAAGCCTGCAGCTCTGTAGAGTAGGATACAAGCGGTTTTAGTAACAAAGCGATCAAAAAAGGAACGGAAGAAGGGCTCACCGAGAACGAACACGAAGAATCTAACACAAAACATTTAATCCAACAGCCCAGAGGGGAAAAATGAAGAAGAAGAAGAAAAGGATGGAGAACATATAGTTTGTTTTTTTTTTTGCGAATAAAAAAAACATGTAGGTTTTGAAACAGGTAAATGGAGAGCAAGAAATCAGGAGCTCAGAATTTGTACGGGGTCGCCCAAAGAAGGAAAAGAATCTTTCTTTTTTTTTTCGAGTGTCGTGGTTACCGGGACTCCTCGGCGCCGCCGGCGGGGCCGTACAGGTCGAAGGGTGCCCAGAGCGCATCGAGCGGGCACGGCCGCCCGGCGCCCAGCCGCGCCCACGGCTTGCCGGACCCGGACCAATGCAGCAGGCTCACGGGCCCCGGGTGCAGGTCGCGGCAGCTGCCCAGGACATTGTCGCCGCCGAGGCCGTGCTGGTTCCACCGGTGCTCGATCGGCGCCACGTGCCCCGCGAACACCAGCAGGAAGGGCGGCAGCGACCCCAGCTCGTAGATGCGCCCCGCCGCCGACTTCTGTACCTCCATCCACCGCTCGATGCGCTGCGTGTAGCCCGCCTGCCGCCACCGCTCCAGGTCGACCACCATGACGCCCGTGTTGAAGTAGCACGGCCGCCGCCCCGCGAACGTCCCGGCGAACCGCTGGTCCGACCAGAACCGCCCCGTGAAGTACTTGGTGAAGTTGGCGTGGCAGTACTCGGGCGCGCCGACGGTGCGCCCGCCGAGGTCCGTGCGCCACAGCTTGGCGACGTCGTCCACGACGACGAGGTCGGAGTCGAGGTAGATGGCGCGGCGCACGCAGGGCTCCAGGAGCTCGGCCAGGTAGTTGCGCGCGTAGTTGAGCGGCTGCTCCAGCGCCTGCCGCACCGACGTGGAGATGAGCCCGCGGACGCGCCCGGGGTCCAGGTAGTAGGCCTTGAACCGGAGCTGCGGGAACACCGCGCGGACGAGGTCCCCGAGCCCCGGGTCGGAGACGAGGAAGTGGAAGAAGACGCTCTCGGGGCACCTGGCGTGCTGCACCACCGAGTGGACCGCGGCGACGGAGCCCCTCAGGTACTCCTCGTCGAGCGTAATCGCGATGTGGACGAGCCATGGGTCGCAGACATTGGCGCCGGTGCCGTTGTCCGCGCCGGCGCCGCAGTCGGCGGCATTGCGGAACGGCGGGGCGCGGCGGAAGGCGACCCCCCTGGCGCCCCCTGCGATCTGTCCCGGGAAGCGGACGCTGCCGTCGAACTGCGACGACCGGATGGCCTCGGCGGGCGGGAAGGACTGGAGCGACGGCGACAGCACCACCACCACCATGGCGGCGGATAAGAAGCCGGACAGGCGCGCCACCCACAGCATCGCGCTCCGCCGGCTCGGCCACCGCTTCCTCGCGCCGGGTCTCCCGAGCTGCGGCCGCCGCTGCTGCTTCGACCACCTCACCAAGACGCTGTGCAGGCGCGCGATGGCGTCCAGCGGCGGCGCGGCCAGGCTTGGGTTGGAAACAAAGGGGAACACACGGACAGCGCGCAGGCACCCCCCACCTCCTGGACCTCAATTGGATCGCGTCGCGCTTTCCTGGAGGTTGGAGGATCGGCGCGTGGAGTTGGGGAGAAGCAAGCAGGAATCCATGCGAGGTAAGACTACCCGCAGCAAGGAGCTGTAAAAATGACGGTACCGGTATACAGTTCCATATAGAGTAGCAGAGACGCTGCAGCGGCATTCTCCACCGATGACTGCAAACGCATGCAGAGCGCGAAAAACGCTATATACAGCGTCCATACTCTCTTACTCCACAATCTCTCTCCTCTGCTCTCTTTCGTGGGAGTGAATGGCCAGCGCAAGGTGGCAGGCACAGCGCACGAGTGCAGCAGCCAGCGCGGCGGTAAAAAAATAATATAGTATGTGGTAGTTGGTATAGAGTTGAAATATAGAGTAAATATGATCGCGGAGGATTGTGGTATAGAGTAGATAATCTTGCTGACGAGGATAGAATATTCCTTTTAGAGTACGAATTTAGGGTAGTATGAGTGCGGATAGCCTAAATGGGGGCGGACTGAGGAACAGAGCAGCGGCACCGGATGCGGAGGCGGCACCCACCAACCCACCGCGGCAGGCGTCCCCTCGCCTGCCACCGCTCGGCTTTTCTCTCTCGGCGCGGTGGCGTGACGGTGGCGTCTGCTGCGATGCTGCTTGCTCTATAGCTGCTGCCTATTGTTTCTGAATCTGACACTCCGGTTCTGTTTGATTTTGCAACGTGACTCCGTATCCGGGCTCTTATTTTGCTATACACTTCGAGGAAGAGACGGGAGCCGGGGAGGAGGCAAGGGCCACTGCTGGCCTGGCCGCTGACTCACCAGCCAGTTTTACCGCTGCCGCTCCGTCCTGTTTTATGCTTAGTTTGTTGCGTCCGTGCTTCGTGCTTATCATGTAACAAAATTCGTGCTTATAATTTTAAGGTATTATCTGCTTTTTTTAACACAATTTAGACCCTTACTTTGCACGACTTTAGGCAGGATAAGTCAAAAGAACAACGTCTACTTTGGGACTGTATGTGATTGTTGTTGTACATGATTTTATACTTCAATGCACATGCGAGTTTTCTAAAAGTTTGACTGGATAAGAAATAACTGCAAATTCTATCAAGTTTTAGGCATATATGTTCTTCTACCATTTGGCGCTCATAACGACTACTAGGGATAAACTTGTTTTTTAGTTTTAAAAAGCTGGGAGATACCTTAAGGTTAATAAAGTAGGAACAAAATTATAATTGACATGCAAAATAGGGCTAACAATACAGTTGCCTCTTATTGCACCGTGATATTTAATTTTTTGTGGCGACACAGATTATTTTTTTTCTACGAGAGAATTATCTATCTAACATCGAAGGAAACCAACCTTTCTTTTTTTTTCTAAGGCTAGTTTGGAAAACTTATTTTCTCGAGGGATTTCAAATTTCTCTAGAAAAATTAGTTTATTTTCTCTTAGAAAAAATAGAAATCCCTTAAGAAAATGGAGTTCCAAACTAGCCCTAAAAGGTGCTAAAAATTCATTTATCTAACATTCAAATAAATCAGACTTCATTTCTTTCTAAGGTGCTAAAAATTTAAACTTCTATATTCGGTATCGACTTAAAATTTTCTACTGTAAATAACACTGTCAGTAACTATATCAAGTAAGTGGCTGACAAAAACAACATAAATACTCTTGTTTATAGAATAAATTTATATTATAAAATAGGAAATAGATAAATAAAAATATTGTCAAATGAGGAAAACATTAATATACTTGTGAAGAAGTTTTGATAATCAAAGGCTGCAAATAACATAAGTTTTAAATTCTAATAAATGAATTTTAAATTTTAAGGTAACAACAGGTAGACATTAGTGTTATGTATATGCTTCACAAATATCAAATCAAATATCATATCAGCATATTTTAAAAACAGAGAAACCACAACATTAACGTCTCGCATTAGCTTAATAGATCCATTCAATAGGTCCACATATATTGTCGGGTACCATAATTAGGGGTACCCCCAACACTCTTAAACACGGCTGTTAAACACCCTCAGACCAACTGACGGGCGCGGTTCAAGTCAAGGCTTCGTCTACCTAAGGGACGCGACCTCACCCGAGCCCAGCCTCGGGCTGGAGCAGTAGTCCCAGACAAGTTCACGCCTCGCCCGAGGGCCTCCTCAGGCAGCGGGCACCTCCTCGGCTCTCCCGAAGCCCGGCTTGGGCAGGCTTCGTTGTGAAGCAACCTTGGTCGGACCGCCTCACCAACCGACCGCTTCGCAAGCGCATTTAATGCAGGGAACGCCTGACGCCGTATCCTGACACACGCGCCTCAGTCGGCCAGGCCGAAGTGACCGCAATCACTTCGCCCCTCTCTTTTACTGTCCGATATGACAGAAAAACAGCGTCGCTCGCCCCGCTCCGACTGTCGTGCCAACCACCTAGGCGAAGACTGACAACAAGTCACGATCAACCACCGAGTTCGGCCTCGGACGCAACAGGAAGCTCCGCCTCGCCCGACCTCAGGCTCCGGCCTCGGGAGGAGGTCTCCGCCTCGCCTGACCCCCGGACTCGGCCTCGACCTCAGGCTTCGGCCTCGGGAGGAGGTCTCCACCTCGCCCGACCCCTAGACTCGGCCTCGACCTCAGCCTCGGAAGGAATCGCGTCCTCGCCCGACCCCGGCCTCGACCTCAAGAGAAGTCTCCGCCTCGCCCGGCCTTGGGCTCGGACCGACCGCGCCAACAGGGAATACATCATTACCCCATCCCTAGCCAGCTCAGGCTACAAGGAACAAGACCGGCGTCCCATCTGGCTTACCCTGGCGACGGGTAATGATGGTACCGCGTGTGCAACTATGACGCCGGTGGCTCTCAGCCCCTTACGGCAGCAAGGAGACGTCAGCAGGATCCTTGCCGCACTGCCAGCTGTGCTCCTACAGGACTCAGGCGCTTCTCCGACGGCCACGCTACCACGTGTACAGGGCTCAAGCTCTCCCCCGACAGCCACGATGGCATGTACACACGGCTAGGGCATCTCTCTGTCGGACATGGTAGCGCATAGCTACACCCCCCATTGTACGTCTGGACCCTCTCCTTACGTCTATACAAGGGAGGTCCAGGCCCATCCTGGAGGGAGGTTCGCGCGAGGGAAGGAGCGGACGAACAGGCTCCCACTCTCTACCTCACTCTCCCTCACGCGACGCGCTTGTAACCCCTACTACGAGCGGCACCCCTGGTGCAGGATAATACAAGGCTTCCCCCACCTCTTGTGTTCCATCCTGCGCCAACCCATCTGGGTAGGGGCATGCAGCTATTTCACTCGTCGGTCCAGGGACCCCCCGGGTCCGAAACGCCGACAGTTGGCGCGCCAGGTAGGGGCCTGTTGCGTGTTAACGAACACCTTCCCGTTGAGTTCCAGATGGGGAGTCTTCATCAACCTCTTCAGCCCGGGACGGTGCTCCGCTTCGGGAGTCTCGAATTCATGTCCCTCGACGGCAGCTACGACATGGTACTCCTCTTCTCGCGGCGCGACGACAACGACGGTCTTCGACTCGCCTGGCGGCAGCGAACTCGGCGACAACATCTCCCCGCGGCGGAAGAGGAGCACTCTGGTCGTCCCTGCCACCCTCCTCGCTGGAGGAGGCGGAGACGGGGCAACCATGGCCACGCAGGAGGTGGCACCTTGTCAGCTGTCGGACCAGAGCGAGTCTGAGAGCACCTAGAGGGGGGGGGTGAATAGGTGATCCTGTAAAAACTTCAAACTTAAGCCACAAAAACTTGTTAAGCGTTAGCACAGTTAATGCCAAGTGGCTAAGGTGAAGTCTTCAACAAAACACAATACCACAAGAATCAAGCACAGAGGGACACGGTGGTTTATCCCGTGGTTCGGCCAAGCCAATGCTTGCCTACTTCCACGTTGTGGCGTCCCAACGGACGAGGGTTGCAATCAACCCCTCTCAAGCGGTCCAAAGACCCACTTGAATACCACGGTGTTTTGTTGTTCTTATCTCAATCCCGTTTGCGAGGAATCTCCACAACTTGGAGCCTCTCGCCCTTACAAAAGATGTTCACAAAGAATCACGGAGTAAGGGAGGGATTAGCAACTCACACACAACACAAAGATCACAGCGAATACGCACACACAAAACCCAGACTTGAGCTCAAGAGGCTAACACACTAGAACAGAGCTCAAATCACTAGAATTTCAAACAAGTGCGCAAGATTGATGTGTGAGTGATCAAGAGTGCTCAAGGAATGCTTGTATTGTCTCCTCCATGCGCCAAGGGGTCCCTTTTATAGCCCCAAGGCAGCTAGGAGCCGTTGGGAACAAATCTGGAAGGCCATCTTTGCCTTCTGTCTCGTGGCGCACCGGACAGTCCGGTGCACACCGGACACTGTCCGGTGCCCGATTTGTTTCCAAAACAGCACTTCTGACCGTTGCTGGCTGCTCCAGATCTGCGCTCAGTTGGCGCACCGGACATGTCCGGTGCACACCGGACAGTCCGGTGTTCCTTCCCGACCGTTGGCCCGGCCACGTGTCGCGCGCTGATCGCGCGGCCGACCGTTGGCCCTAGCCGACCGTTGGCTCACCGGACAGTCCGGTGCACACCGGACAGTCCGGTGAATTTTAGCCGTACGCCGTCGGCGAATTCCCGAGAGCGGCCAGTTCGAGCCGAGGCAGCCTGGCGCACCGGACACTGTCCGGTGCACACCGGACAGTCCGGTGCTCCAGGCCGAGCTGGGTCTTGGCTGCACACAGCCAAGACTTTCTCCTCTTTTCTTTTCATCTCCTTTTCTGTTTCTAACACTTAGACAAATATATTAGTACACAAAACCAATGTACTAAGGATTAGAAACATACCTTTTCTCCATGATTTGTACTTTGTCCCATTTTACAATTAAGCACATGTGTTGGGCACTAAATCACCAAAATACTTAGAAATGGCCCAAGGGCACATTTCCCTTTCAATCTCCCCCTTTTTGGTGATTTATGCCAACATTTCATAAAGCCACTAGAACAAGTGCAAACTCAATTCAAATAACATAAATTTAAGTGTTATTCAATTTTGGCATATATGGATCATCCTTTGCCACCACTTGGTTTGTTTTTGCAAATCAACCACAAATCTCTATCTCTAAGTTAAACACACATGTTTAAGCATAAAGAGAGTCATTCAAAAAGAGATTGATCAAAAATTTCAAAAACTCCCCCTTTTTCCCATAATCAATACTCCTCCCCACAAGAAGCCAACTTTTGACAAGAGAGACAACTTAAGAATTTTGACAAATTAATCAAAAACTCTATTCTACAATTTTCAAAATCTCTCAAGTGGTAGCTGATCCATTTATTGCTTTGGCCTTTATTTTCTCCCCCTTTGGCATCAAGCACCAAAACGGGATCAATTGTGGCCCTTTAACCCCATTGCCTCACCAAAATCGTCAATTAAGAGCAAATGGCAATAAGAGGTCATGAGATGAACTTGGAATGAGTTACCCCTCATCGGAGTGCAGTGGAAGTCTTGCATGGTCCAAGTCCACCTTTTCCCTTTCAATTCTCCTTTGAGACTAAATCAGACACACTCAACATATGGTTAGTCTCAAAGGGTCAAGTTGTAACACATCTCCCCCTAAACATGTGCATCACTTTGCAACGGACTTGTGAGGTCCAGGGAGTGTTTGTACAACTTGAGCACCATAATAAGCAACAAAATGCAGAATGAACATGATCAAAGGCATAAATACATGTATGCTACAATTCAATCCAAGTTCCGCGAATCTAAGACATTTAGCTCACTACGCAGCCTGCAAAAGGTCTTCTCATCTAAAGGCTTGGTAAAGATATCGGCTAGCTGGTTCTCGGTGCTAACATAAAACACTTCGATATCTCCCTTTTGCTGGTGGTCTCTCAAAAAGTGATGCCGGATGTCTATGTGCTTTGTGCGGCTGTGCTCAACAGGATTTTCCGCTATGCGGATAGCACTCTCATTATCACATAGGAGTGGGACTTTGCTCAGATTGTAGCCAAAGTCCCTGAGGGTTTGCCTCATCCAAAGTAGTTGCGCACAACACTGTCCTGCGGCAACGTACTCAGCCTCAGCGGTGGATAGGGCAACGGAGGTTTGTTTCTTGGAATTCCATGACACCAGGGACCTTCCTAAGAATTGGCACGTCCCCGATGTACTCTTCCTATCGACCTTACATCCAGCATAGTCGGAATCTGAGTACCCAATTAAGTCAAAGTTAGACCCCTTTGGATACCAGATCCCGAAGCAAGGCGTAGCGACTAAATATCTAAGAATTCGCTTCACCGCCACCAAGTGACACTCCTTAGGATCGGATTGAAATCTAGCACACATGCATACGCTAAGCATAATATCCGGTCTACTAGCACATAAATAAAGTAGAGATCCTATCATTGACCGGTATGCTTTTTGATCAACGGACTTACCTCCTTTGTTGAGGTCGGTGTGTCCGTCGGTTCCCATCGGAGTCTTTGCGGGCTTGGCGTCCTTCATCCCAAACCGCTTCAGCAGATCTTGCGTGTACTTCGTTTGGGAGATGAAGGTGCCGTCCTTGAGTTGCTTCACTTGGAACCCAAGGAAGTAGTTCAACTCGCCCATCATCGACATCTCGAATTTCTGCGTCATCACCCTGCTAAACTCTTCACAAGACTTTTGATTAGTAGAACCAAATATTATGTCATCAACATAAATTTGGCATATAAACAAATCACCATCACATGTCTTTGTAAAAAGAGTTGGATCGGCTTTCCCAACCTTGAAAGCATTAGCAAGTAAGAAATCTCTAAGGCATTCATACCATGCTCTTGGGGCTTGTTTAAGTCCATAGAGCGCCTTAGAGAGCTTACACACGTGGTCGGGGTACCGCTCATCCTCGAAGCCAGGGGGTTGCTCCACGTACACCTCCTCCTTTATTGGCCCGTTGAGGAACGCGCTCTTCACATCCATTTGGTACAACCTGAAAGAATGGTGAGCGGCATATGCTAGCAAGATACGAATAGACTCTAGCCTAGCCACAGGAGCAAAAGTCTCCTCAAAGTCCAAACCTGCGACTTGGGCATAACCTTTTGCCACAAGTCGAGCCTTGTTCCTTGTCACCACCCCGTGCTCGTCCTGTTTGTTGCGGAACACCCACTTGGTTCCCACAACATTTTGCTTGGGACGAGGCACCAGCGTCCAAACTTCGTTGCGCTTGAAGTTATTAAGTTCCTCCTGCATGGCTAACACCCAATCCGGATCTAGCAAGGCCTCCTCTACCCTGAAAGGCTCAATAGAGGAGACAAAAGAGTAATGCTCACAAAAATTAACTAATCGAGATCGAGTAGTTACTCCCTTGCTAATGTCACCCAGAATTTGGTCGACGGGATGATCCCTTTGAATCATCGCTCGAACTTGGGTTGGAGGTGCCGGTTGCGCTTCTTCCTCCATCACTTGATCGTGTTGTGCTCCCCCTTGATCACACGCCTCCTTTTGATGAACCTGTTCATCGTCTTGAGGTGGGGGATGCACCGTAGTTGAGGAAGAAGGTTGATCACGTTCATCCTGTTCCTGTGGCCGAATGTCTCCAATCGCCATGGTTCGTATAGCGGCCGCCGGAACATCTTCTTCATCTACATCATCACAATCACCAACTTGCTCTCTTGGAGAGCCATTAGTCTCATCAAATACAACGTCGCTAGAGACTTCAACCAAACCCGATGATTTGTTGAAGACCCTATACGCCTTTGTATTTGAATCATAACCTAATAAAAACCCTTCTACAGCTTTGGGAGCAAACTTAGAATTTCTACCCTTCTTCACTAGAATGTAGCATTTGCTCCCAAATACACGAAAATAAGATACATTGGGTTTGTTACCGGTTAGTAGCTCATACGAAGTCTTCTTGAGGAGTCGATGAAGGTAGACCCTGTTGATGGCGTGGCAAGCCGTGTTCACGGCTTCCGACCAAAAACACTCGGGGGTCTTGAACTCTCCAAGCATCGTCCTCGCCATATCGATTAGCGTCCTGTTCTTCCTCTCTACCACACCATTTTGCTGTGGTGTGTAGGGAGCGGAGAACTCGTGCTTGATCCCTTCCTCCTCAAGAAACTCCTCCACTTGAAGGTTCTTGAACTCGGACCCGTTGTCGCTCCTTATCTTCTTCACCTTGAGCTCAAACTCATTTTGAGCTCTCCTGAGGAAGCGCTTGAGGGTTCCTTGGGTTTCAGACTTATCCTGCAAAAAGAATACCCAAGTGAAGCGGGAAAAGTCATCAACAACAACTAAACCATACTTACTCCCTCCTATGCTTAGATAGGCGACGGGTCCGAAGAGATCCATGTGTAGCAGCTCCAGGGGTCTTGACGTGGTCATCACGTTCTTGCTGTGATGTGCTCCTCCCACCTGTTTCCCTGCTTGACAAGCTGCACAAGGTCTATCCTTTTCGAAATGCACATTTGTTAGACCTATTACGTGTTCCCCCTTTAGAAGCTTGTGGAGGTTCTTCATCCCCACATGAGCTAAGCGGCGATGCCACAGCCAGCCCATGCAAGTCTTAGCCATTAAGCATGCATCTAGACCGGCCTCTTCTTTTGCAAAATCAACTAAATAAAGCTTGCCGTCTAGTACACCCTTAAAAGCTAGTGAACCATCACATCTTCTAAAGACAGACACATCTACATTCGTAAATAAGCAATTATATCCCATTTGACATAATTGACTAACAGATAGCAAGTTATATCCAAGACTCTCCACTAAGAATACATTTGATATAGAATGCTCATTAGAAATTGCAATTTTACCTAGCCCTTTTACCTTGCCTTGATTCCCGTCACCGAATATAATTGAATCTTGGGAATCTTTACTTTTGACGTAGGAGGTGAACATCTTCTTCTCCCCCGTCATATGGTTTGTGCATCCGCTGTCGATAATCCAGCTTGAACCCCCGGATGCATAAACCTGCAAGGCAAATTTAGGCTTGGGTCTTAGGTACCCAACTCATGTTGGGTCCTGCAAGGTTAGCACAAATATTCTTAGGGACCCAGATGCAAGTTTTATCTCCCTTACATCTAGCCCCTAATTTCCTAGCAACAACCTTCTTTCCCTTTCTACAAATAGCAAAGGGAGCATTACAAGCATAATAAATGGTAGAAGGTTCATTCACTAATTTTCTAGGAGCATGAATAACATTCTTTCTAGGCACATGAGCAATATTTCTCCTAGGCATATATACAACATTCCTCCTATCATGCTTATAAGAGGAACTAGAGGCAAACATGGCATGAGAATCATAAACATGTGAATCAAAATGATTATAAGCACTTCTAGCATGTCTCCTATCATAATACATAAAAGCATGGTTCTTTTTAGCACTATTAGCCATAGGGGCCTTCCCTTTCTCCTTGACGAAGACGGGAGCCTTATGGCTTGTTAAGTTCTTGGCTTCCCTCTTGAAGCCAAGCCCATCCTTAATTGAGGGGTGTCTACCAACTGTGTAGGCATCCCTTGCAAATTTTATTTTATTAACTTCATTCTTGCTAGTCTTAAGTTGGGCATTAAGACTAGCCACTTCATCATTTAATTTGGAAATTAGAACTAGGTGTTCACTACAAGCATTAACATCAAAATTCTTACACCTAGTACAAATTTCAACATGTTCAACACAAGAATTTGATTTACTAGCTACTTCTAGTTTAGCACTTAAATCAATATTAACACTTCTTAAGGTAGAAATGGTTTCATGACAGGAAGATATTTCACTAGAAAGCATTTCATTTCTTTTCACTTCTAAAGCATATGATTTTTGTGCCTCTACAAATTTATCATGTTCATCATACAATAAATCTTCTTGCTTTTCTAAAAGCCTATCCTTTTCATTCAATGCATTAATTAATTCATTGATTTTCTCTATCTTAGATCTATCTAAGCCCTTGAACAAGCAGGAATAATCTATGTCATCATCACTAGACTCACTATCACTAGATGAAGCATAAGTGGAGTCTTGAATACTCACCTTCTTCTCCCTTGCCATAAGGCAAGTGAGACGCTCGTTGGGGAAGAGAGCCGATTTGTTGAAGGCAGTGGCGGCGAGTCCTTCGTTGTCGGAGTCGGAGGAGGAGCAATCCGAGTCCCACTCCTTTCCTAGATGCGCCTCGCCTTTTGCCTTCTTGTATTGCTTCTTCTTCTCTCTTTTGTTCCCCTTTTCCTGGTCACTTTCATTATCGGGACAGTTAGCAATGAAATGACCAAGCTTACCGCATTTGAAGCATGAGCGCTTCCCCTTGGCTTTGGTCTTGCTTGGTTGTCCCTTGTGACCTTTAAGCACCGTCTTGAATCTCTTAATGATGAGAGCCATCTCTTCATCATTAAGGCCAGCCGCCTCAACTTGCGCCACCTTGCTAGGTAGCGACTCCTTGCTCCTCGTTGCCTTTAGAGCAATGGGTTGAGGCTCGTGGAGTGGTCCGTTCAACGCGTCGTCGACGTATCTTGCCTCCTTGATCATCATCCGCCCGCTCACGAATTTTCCAAGCACTTCCTCGGGCGTCATCATCGTGTACCTGGGATTCTCACGAATATTGTTCACGAGATGAGGATCAAGTACGGTAAAGGACCTGAGCATTAGGCGGACGACGTCGTGGTCCGTCCATCGCGTGCTCCCGTAGCTTCTTATCTTGTTGATAAGGGTCTTGAGCCGGTTGTACGTTTGCGTTGGCTCCTCGCCCCTTATCATCGCGAACCGTCCAAGCTCGCCCTCCACCAACTCCATCTTGGTGAGTAAGGTGACGTCGTTCCCCTCATGAGAAATCTTGAGGGTGTCCCAGATTTGCTTGGCGTTGTCCAAGCCGCTCACCTTATGGTATTCATCCCTGCACAAGGAAGCTAGAAGAACAGTAGTAGCTTGTGCATTTTTATGGATTTGTTCATTAATGAACATAGGACTATCCGAACTATCAAAGTGCATTCCACTCTCTACAATCTCCCATATACTAGGATGGAGAGAGAATAGGTGACTACGCATTTTGTGACTCCAAAATCCGTAGTCCTCTCCATCAAAGTGTGGGGGCTTGCCAAGTGGAATGGAGAGTAAATGAGAATGTGAACTTTGCGGAATACGAGAGTAATCAAAGGAAAAGTTCGAGTTAACCGGTTTTCTCCTCTCGTAGTCGTTGTGGTCCTCATCCTTTTGGGAAGAAGTAGACTCGTCGCTGTCGTAGTAAATGATCTCCTTAATGCGCCTGGTCTTCTTCTTCTTCCCTTCCTTTCGTCTTTGACCCGAGCCGGAGTCGGTAGGCTTGTCGTCCTTCGGCTCGTTGACGAAGGTCTCCTTCTCTTTGTCGTTGATCACTATACCCTTCCCCTTAGGATCCATCTATTCGGGCGGTTAGTCCCTTTGTGAATAGAACGGCTCTGATACCAATTGAGAGCACCTAGAGGGGGGGGGTGAATAGGTGATCCTGTAAAAACTTCAAACTTAAGCCACAAAAACTTGTTAAGCGTTAGCACAGTTAATGCCAAGTGGCTAAGGTGAAGTCTTCAACAAAACACAATACCACAAGAATCAAGCACAGAGGGACACGGTGGTTTATCCCGTGGTTCGGCCAAGCCAATGCTTGCCTACTTCCACGTTGTGGCGTCCCAACGGACGAGGGTTGCAATCAACCCCTCTCAAGCGGTCCAAAGACCCACTTGAATACCACGGTGTTTTGTTGTTCTTATCTCAATCCCGTTTGCGAGGAATCTCCACAACTTGGAGCCTCTCGCCCTTACAAAAGATGTTCACAAAGAATCACGGAGTAAGGGAGGGATTAGCAACTCACACACAACACAAAGATCACAGCGAATACGCACACACAAAACCCAGACTTGAGCTCAAGAGGCTAACACACTAGAACAGAGCTCAAATCACTAGAATTTCAAACAAGTGCGCAAGATTGATGTGTGAGTGATCAAGAGTGCTCAAGGAATGCTTGTATTGTCTCCTCCATGCGCCAAGGGGTCCCTTTTATAGCCCCAAGGCAGCTAGGAGCCGTTGGGAACAAATCTGGAAGGCCATCTTTGCCTTCTGTCTCGTGGCGCACCGGACAGTCCGGTGCACACCGGACACTGTCCGGTGCCCGATTTGTTTCCAAAACAGCACTTCTGACCGTTGCTGGCTGCTCCAGATCTGCGCTCAGTTGGCGCACCGGACATGTCCGGTGCACACCGGACAGTCCGGTGTTCCTTCCCGACCGTTGGCCCGGCCACGTGTCGCGCGCTGATCGCGCGGCCGACCGTTGGCCCTAGCCGACCGTTGGCTCACCGGACAGTCCGGTGCACACCGGACAGTCCGGTGAATTTTAGCCGTACGCCGTCGGCGAATTCCCGAGAGCGGCCAGTTCGAGCCGAGGCAGCCTGGCGCACCGGACACTGTCCGGTGCACACCGGACAGTCCGGTGCTCCAGGCCGAGCTGGGTCTTGGCTGCACACAGCCAAGACTTTCTCCTCTTTTCTTTTCATCTCCTTTTCTGTTTCTAACACTTAGACAAATATATTAGTACACAAAACCAATGTACTAAGGATTAGAAACATACCTTTTCTCCATGATTTGTACTTTGTCCCATTTTACAATTAAGCACATGTGTTGGGCACTAAATCACCAAAATACTTAGAAATGGCCCAAGGGCACATTTCCCTTTCAGAGTCGATGACGCCGGCACTCCCCCGGGGGACATGCCAGGCATTGTCCTCGCACCTGAGACAACGGCGGGTGTCACTTCCCCGCAACGCGTCAACCCCAAGCGGGCTGATGACGCCAGCACCCTCGCAAAGGATCTGCTGGACGTTACCCTCGTACCTAAGATGATGGTGTGCTCCGCCCTCGACGCGACGTCACCACCATCCATCGACCAAGAGGTACCGTCCGGTTTCCATCCCGTACCCTTTCGATTCAGCTTCGATCCACCTAGCGACCCCGCTACGGTGAGCGCCTTCGTAAAGGTGTATCCAAACCTTCCGGGGTACCATATGTGGTCGACCTGGGACCAACTGACAGCTGTCTCAACCTTCGGACCGGTGGGTTCCGAGGAAGAGGATGACCCCGACTTTGGTTGGGAATTCTTTGGCCTCAATGACCCCGGTGCCATGTGGTACTTCATGTCCGCATGTGACCACTGCCTCTCTGGTTGTTCTGACGATGGCCACAACCCTGACAACGAGGGTTACGACCCAAGTCGCGAATGTTTCCACATCGATCAGGGAGATCACAACGAAGGCAACCACCTTGGTATGCCGGAGGTTGACGATCCCCCTGGGTCCGCATCTCGCGTTGACATCCCGCGGGAGCTAGCTGTGGTCCCAGTCCCTGCAAAGGGTCGGGACATACAGCTCGAGCAAATCCGTGAGATGCAGGCCCAAGTCGACAGGGAAGCAGGCGGCTTGTGCAACTCCGATAGAACATCGAGCAGGAGTGGGCAGGCTGAACACTCGCCGGAGGGGCCTGTCATCGGGCCCAGGACGTCCAGCGCCGCATCGACGACAATGCCAGGGCAGCACTGCCCCCGGCCGTCAGCGGGTCCGGCCAGGACCTAGCTGCAGTGGCGATGCTACTTCGAGCCATGCAGGAGCCATCCACTACCGAGGGACGGCATATCTAGGGCGAACTCAAGGATCTCCTGGAAGGCGCCGCGGTTCGACGAGCTGAGAGCTCTGCCTCCCAGAGGCGAGCTGACCCCTCAGAGCATCACGTGGTGTCCTCCCGACGCATGCGGGAAGCCTCGGTCCATCCCGAGCACACGCGGGACGAGGCGCCTGCCGCCCGGGATCGCCTTGGCAACGAGCACCACCATCTCGACCGTCGAACCCGCCTCGACGAGAGGGTGTGCCGAGGCTACCATCCCAGGCGTGGGGGACGCTGCGACAGCGAGGAGGATCGCAGCCCCTCGCCCGAACCACCCGGTCCGCGAGTCTTCAGCTGGGCCATACGACGAGCACCGTTCCCTGCCCGTTTCCGAGCCCCGACTACCATCACCAAGTACTCGAGGGAGACGAGGCCGGAGCTGTGGCTCGCGGACTATCGACTGGCATGCCAGTTGGGAGGGGCGGATGATGACAACCTCATCATCCGTAATCTACCCCTTTTCCTCTCCGACGCCGCCCGAGCCTGGCTGGAGCATCTACCCCCTGCGTAGATCTTCGACTGGGACGATCTGGTCAAGGCTTTCGCGGGGAACTTCCAAGGCACGTACGTGCGCCCTAGGAACTCGTGGGATCTCCGAAGCTGCCGCCAGCAGCCAGGGGAGTCCCTCCGAGAGTACATCCGGCAGTTTTCGAAGTAGCGCACCGAGCTGCCCAACATTACCGACTCGGATGTCATCGGGGCTTTCCTTGCCGGCACCACTTGCCGAGACCTGGTGAGCAAACTAGGGCGTAAGACTCCCACCCGTGCGAGCGAACTGATGGACGTCGCCACCAAGTTCGCCTCGGGTCAAGAGGCGGTCGAAGCCATCTTCCGAAAAGACAAGTAGCCTTAGGGAGAGCCGAAGAAAGACGCCCCCGAGGCGTCCGCCCCGCGAGGCACGAAGAAGAAGGCCAAGAACAAGTCGCAAGCGAAACGCGACGCCGCCGACGCGAATTTCGTCGCTACGGTCGAGCACAGGAACCCTCGGAAACCTCCTGGAGGGGCCGGCGTGTTCGACAAGATGCTCAAGGAGCCGTGCCCCTATCACCAGGGGCCCGTCAAGCATACCCTCAAAGAATGTGTCATGCTCCGACGCTACTTCCACAAGACCGGGCCCCCGGTGGAAGATGGCAAGGGCCATGACAACGACAAGAAGGAGGGTGGCAAGGAAGAGGAGTTCCCGGAGGTCCACAACTGCTTCATGATCTACGGCGGGCAGGCGGCGAACGCCTCGGCTCGACACCGCAAGCAGGAGCGTCGGGAGGTCTGCTTGGTGAAGGTGGCAGCGCCAGTCTACCTAGACTGGTCCGACAAGCCTATCACCTTCGACCGAGGCGACCACCCCGACTTCGTGCCAAGCCCAGGGAGGTACCCGCTCGTCGTCGATCCGATCATCGGCAACGTTAGGCTCTCCAAAGTCCTCATGGACGGAGGCAGCAGCCTTAACATCATCTACGCCGACACCCTGGAACTCTTGGGGGTTGATAGGTTCAAGGTCCGGGCTGGTGCGGCACCCTTCCACGGGATCGCACCCGGGAAGCGAATCCTGCCCCTAGGACGGATCAACTTACTCGTCTGCTTCGGGACTCCCTCCAACTTCCAAAAGGAAGCTCTCACCTTCGAGGTCGTCGGGTTCCGAGGAACCTACCATGCGGTGTTGGGAAGGCCGTGCTACGCCAAGTTCATGGCCATCCCCAACTACACCTACCTCAAGCTCAAGATGTCGGGCCTGAACGGGATCATCACCGTCGGATCCACGTACCGCCACGCGTACGAATGCGACGTGGAGTGCGTGGAGTACGCCTAGGCCCTCGCCGAGTCCGAGGCCCTCATCACCGACCTGGAACGCCTCTCCAAGGAGGCACCCGATGCGAAGCGGCACGCCGGCAACTTCGAACCAGTTGAGGCGGTCAAGTCCGTCTCTCTCGACCCCAGCAACGACACCAGCAGGAAAGTCCGGATCGGCTCCGAGCTCTACCCAAATAGGAAGCAGTGCTCGTCGACTTTCTCCGCGCAAACGCCGAAGTCTTTGCGTGAAGTCCCTCCGACATGCCTGGCATACCGAGGGATGTCGCCGATCACTCACTGGACATCAGAGCTGGAGCCCGACCCGTGAAGCAAACCCCATGCTGTTTTGACGAAGAAAGCGCAGGGCCATAGGCGAGGAGATCCACAAGCTACTCGCGGCAGGGTTCATCAAAGAGGTATTCCATCCCGAATGGTTAGCTAACCCTATTCTTGTAAGGAAGAAGGATGGGAAATGGAGGATGTGTGTAGACTACACTGGTCTAAACAAGGCATGCCCGAAAGTTCCCTACCCTCTACCTCGCATCGATCAAATTGTGGAATCCACTGCTAGGTGCGAAACCCTGTCATTCCTCGATGCCTACTCAGGCTATCACCAAATCATGATGAAAGAGTCCGACCAGCTCGTGACTTCTTTTATCACACCTTTTGGCATGTACTGTTACACTACAATGCCATTTGGTTTGAGGAATGCAGGCGCCACCTACCAGAGGTGCATGAACCATGTGTTCGGAGAACACATCGGCAGAACAGTCGAGGCTTACGTCGATGACATCGTTGTCAAGACGAAGAAAGCCTTCGACCTCCTCTCTGACCTTGAAACGACATTCAAGTGTCTGAGAGCGAAAGGCGTAAAACTCAATCCCGAGAAGTGTGTCTTCGGAGTCCCTCGAGGCATGCTCCTTGGATTCATCGTCTCCAAGCGGGGCATCGAGGCAATCCGGAGAAAATCGCGGCCATCACCAACATGGGACCGATCAAGGATTTGAAAGGAGTGCAGAGGGTCATGGGATGCCTTGCGGCTCTGAGCCGCTTCATCTCACGCCTTGGCGAGAAAGGCTTGCCTCTGTACCGCCTTCTAAGGAAGGTCGAGCGCTTCACTTGGACCCCCGAGGCCGAGGAAGCCCTCGGAAACCTTAAGGCGCTCCTTACAAATGCACCCATCCTGGTGCCCCCCGCTACGGGAGAAGCCCTCTTGATCTACGTAGTCGCGACCACTCAGGTGGTTAGCGCCGCGATCGTAGCCGAGAGACGAGAAGAAGTGCATGCACTACTCGTCCAGAGGCTAGTCTACTTCATCAGCGAAGTGCTTTCCGAGACCAAGATCCGCAACCCACAGATCCAGAAGCTGCTCTACGCAGTGATTCTGACACGGCGAAAGTTGCGACACTACTTCGAGTCTCATCCGGTGACTGTGGTGTCATCCTTCCCCCTGGGGGAGATCATCCAGTGCCGTGAGGCCTCGGGTAGGATAGCGAAGTGGGCAGTGGAACTCATGGGCGAAACGCTATCACTCGCCCCTCGGAAGGCCATAAATCCCAGGTCTTGGCAGACCTCCTGGCTGAGTGGACTGACACCCAGTTGCCGACAACTTCAATCCAACCCGAGCTTTGGACCATGTATTTCGATGGGTCACTCATGAAAACAGGGGCAGGCGCTGGCTTGCTCTTTGTTTCACCCCTCGGAAAGCATCTCCGCTACGTCATACGCCTCCATTTTCCGGCATCAAACAACGTGGCCGAGTACGAGGCTTTGGTTAACAGGCTGCGCATCGCCATCGAGCTAGGGGTCCGGTGCCTCGACGCTCGTGGCGACTCGCAGCTTGTCATCGACCAAGTCATGAAGAACTCCCACTATCGCGACCGAAGGATGGAAGCCTACTGCGACGAAGTCCGGCGCCTGGAAGACAAGTTCTACGGGCTGGAGCTCAACCACATCGCCCGACAGTACAACGAGACTGCGGATGAGCTGGCGAAGATAGCCTCGGCGCGGACGACGGTTCCCCCGGACATCTTCTCCAGAGACCTACATCAACCATCCATCAAGATCGACGACACGCCCGAGCCCGAGGAAGCCTCGGTCCAGCCCGAGGTACCCTCGCCCGAGCCCGAGGTACCCTCGGCCATCGAGGAGGAGGCCTTGCCCGTCGAGGGGGAACAGAATGGGGTCACACCAGATCCGAACTGGCAGACCCCGTACCTGGAATATCTCCTCCGAGGAGAGCTTCCCCTCGACAAGACCAAAGCTCGGCGACTGGCTCGGCGCGCCAAGTCGTTCGTCTTGCTGGGTGATGAAAAGGAGCTCTATCACCACAGCCCCTCGGGCATCCTCCAACGATGCATATCCATCGCCCAGGGACAAGAGCTGTTGCAAGAAATGCACTCGAGGGCTTGTGGCCACCATGCAGCACCTCGAGCCCTCGTGGGGAATGCCTTCCGACAAGGTTTCTACTGGCCAACCGCGGTGACCGACGCCACTAGGATTGTTCGCTCCTGCCAGGGGTGTCAATTCTACGCGAAGCAGACACGCCTACCCGCTTAGGCCCTGCAGACGATACACATCACCTGGCCGTTTGTTGTGTGGGGTCTAGACCTTGTCGGTCCCTTGCAGAAGGCACCCGGGGGCTTCTCGCACCTGCTGGTCGCCATCGATAAATTCTCCAAGTGGATCGAGGTCCGACCCTTGACCAGCATCAGGTCCGAGCAGGCGGTGGCATTCTTCACCAACATCATCCATCGATTTGGGGTCCCAAACTCCATCATCACCGACAATGGCATGCAGTTCACCGAAAAAAGTTCCTGGACTTCTGCGACGACCACCACATCCGTGTGGACTGGGCCACCGTAGCTCACCCCATGACGAATGGGCAGGTAGAGCGTGCCAATGGTATGATCTTGTAGGGGTTCAAACCGAGGATCTACAGCGACCTCAACAAATTCGGCAAGCGGTGGATGAAAGAGCTACCCTCGGTGGTCTGGAGTCTGAGGACGACGCCGAGCCGTGCCACGGGTTTCTCGTTGTTTTTTCTAGTCTATGGGGCTCCCCGAGGACCAGGGCGTACGATGACCAAAGCAACCAGATCAGCCGAGAGGACTCGCTGGACCAGCTCGAAGAGGCTCGGGACGTCGCCTTACTACATTCAGCACGATACCAGCAGTCGTTGTGACGCTACCATGCCCGAAGCGTTCGACCCCGAGGCTTCCAAGTGGGAGACTTGGTGCTTCGTCTGCGACAGGACGCCGGAGGGCGCCACAAGCTCACTCCTCCCTCGGAAGGGCCCTTCATCATCGCTAAGATTTTGAAGCCCGGAACATACAAAGCTGGCCAATGACCAGGGCGAGGTCTACAGCAACGCTTGGAACATCCAACAGCTACGTCGCTTCTACCCTTAAGATGTTTTAAGTCGTTCATGTACCTCGTTTTCTTTACATACACAAAGTCTAACCGTCAAGGAAGGGTCGGCCTAGCCTCAGCAAAGCCTGACCCTCCCTCGAGGGCTAGAAGGGGGAACCCCCTCTGCGTCAAAATTTTCCTCGAAAAATTTTTCTACTAAAACGACCTTCGTGCTTTCGACTTCCGTATCGATAGCGGGATCCTGAGAACGATGAGAGTACACGTAAGCGGCAAGGCCGACTAAGCCAAGGAACTCTTACGCCTCCGGGATACGGATACTTCACTCATCACCTTCCGCGAGAAGTAACTCACGCTCGGATAAGCAATCCTGCTACCGAACAAGTCCAAACACTCGGGTAGAAAACGACTTTCGTGCCTTCTTGATTGTATCAATAACGGAATCCTATGACCGAATGAGAGTGCACATAAGCGGCAAGGCCGACCGAGCCGAGGGACTCCTACGCCTCCGGGATACGGATACCTCACTCATCACCTTCCGCGAAAAGTAACTCTCGCTTGGATAAACGATTCTGCTATTGACAGACAAGTCGTGATGCTCGAAACGAGAGGAAAGAAAACGTAGCTTTTTAAACATGACGATAAAGTGTTTAGGCCTCGGTGGCCGCGAAAAAATATGTGCATGCTACAGACAAACTGTTCCTGCAGGTTCAGGCATCGGCAGGGGGAGCACCAGCACCCTCGGCGTTGTTTCCACCCTCGGCGGAACCTGGCCCGGCCTCAGACGGCGACCCAGGCGAAAGGACCTCCACCCAAGGGAGGACGCCAGCACCGCGTTAACGGATGTCTCAGCCAAGCTTCAGCTGCTGCTACCACATCTTCCTCGGCCTAGGAAGCCGCTCGCTCCCGGGCCGACGAAGTCTCTTTTCGAGCCGACTCCGTCTCTATCCGCGCCAACACCACTGCCTCTAGCTCCGGCTCATCGTAGAGCAGCCGAGGGTCCTAAAAACTAAGCAAGAGAGGCCTAGAGTGGCAAGGCCTACCGAGCTGAGGGACTCCTACGCCTCCAGGATACGGATACCTCACTCGTCACCTTCCGCGAAAGGCAACTCACGCTCGGTTAAGTGGTTTGGCTAGCCAACAGGCAAGTCCCAGTGCTCGGAATAAGGAAGCAACACAGCTTTATGCTTGAAATACCCAAATGTTCAGGCCTCGAAAGCCACAAAGAACAAACAAATATACTCAGGGTAACTATGCTACACAGACTTAGACATCGGCAGAACCCTCGGCGGTTCTCCTGACCTACGACAAATGTCTAAGTACTTGAAGCGGTTACATTTTGCTCCGGCAAAAACCCAGTATATCCGCTTACAAACGGGACTCCGGTTCCGCTCTCGCGGGTATGAACAACCTCCACACCAGAAGGCCTGCGGGACAACGAACTCCAAGCGGCTCGCCGGCGACCTCTGCAGCAGCAGAGACAACGACCTCCACCTCGGGCGCCACGCGAATCGCCCGTCCCGTCGTATTAACTCCGTGGCGGAGCAGGCGACACCTCTGGCAGGCGAGGCGGGCGTCGCTTTGCCTCCACCATGATGACCGCGTCAGAAAAGGTGCGCCACCTTATTTAAATACATATCCTTCCCCTCCTCTCTCTCTCGCTGCAGGGACCGGGAAAGGGGATGTTTCAGAAAGGATCCTTCTCGGCGAAGGAAGCAGGCCCCGAGCCCTCCTACTGATCAGGGGTTCGAAGGCTGGCCCCTCGGAAGGGTTCGACAGCCGCCCAGAGCACTCGGGCTCCGCGCCCGCTACTGATCAGGGGTTCATAGGCTGGCCCCTCGGAAGGGTTCGACAGTCGCCCCAGAGCACGCAAAGTGAGGGATGACTCTGGGTACGTTCGATACATGGCCGAGGCTCGAGCTACACTCCTGAGGTACCCTAGGATATTTCCGAGACCGGCGGGAACGATTTGTAACGGAATCCCACCGGAGGGAGGCATCGAGCCCTCGGACCCTATCGAAGGGGTCCGGGTCCGGCGAATCACCCGCAGGTACTTTTGGAGCGCGCCTCTGGGCCACCAGCCGACCCCTAACGAACGGGGCATGGGCGTCCATTCGGATCACCCGTTAGCAGCTCACCGGAAACACCATGTTCGGCGCCCTCCGAGGGCAACATGGCGCTTTCCCCCCTCCTCCTTGCGGAAAGGCGACACAGGGGCGTATGATAAAAGTCGGGAAAGTCCTTGATCGTCCTCTCACTCCGTGCAGAGGCTCGGGGGCTGCTCTCGCACCCGGCTACGGCCAAACTGTTGACAGCGTCAACAAACCAGCTCGATAACTTGGAACCTGACCATGCACCCGAGCTACGGCCAGACCGCATGAGGGAACGATCAGACCGGCCGAGGTACCACGAAAAGCATTCAGACCTCAGAGGAGTCAAACCACTCCTCCGAGGCCTCGGGGGCTACACCCAGCGGTGCGCTCGCGCGCACCCACCAGAACAAAGCAAAACCGAGAAAGGCCGGTCCCCTCACCGAAAATGCGGCAAAAAGCCTCCAAGCGAGTACCAACACTCCCTTCGAGGCTCGGGGGCTACTGTCGGGTACCATAATTAGGGGTACCCCCAACACTCCTAATCACGGCTGGTAAACACCCTCAGACCAACTAACGGGCGCGGTTCAAGTCAAGGCTTCGTCTACCCAAGGGACGCGACCTCACCCGAGCCTAGCCTCGGGCTGGAGCAGTAGTCCTAGACAAGTTCACGCCTCGCCCGAGGGCCTCCTCAGGCAGCGGGCACCTCCTCGGCTCTCCCGAAGCCCGGCTCGGGCATGCTTCGTTGTGAAGCAACCTTGGCCGGACCGCCTCACCAACCGACCGCTTCGTAGGCGCATTTAATGCAGGGGACACCTGACGCCGTATCCTGACACACGCGCCTCAGTCGGCCAGGCCGAAGTGACCGCAGTCACTTCGCCCCTCTCTTTTACTGTCTGATATGATAGGAAAACAGCGCCGCTCGCCCTGCTCCGACTACCGTGCCAACCACCCAGGCGAAGACTGACAACAAGTCACGATCAACCACCGAGTTCGGCCTCGGGCGCAACAGGAAGCTCCGCCTCGCCCGACCTTATGCTCTGACCTCGGGAGGAGGTCTCCGCCTTGCCCGACCCCCGGACTCGGCCTCGACCTCAGACTCTGGCCTCGGGAGGAGGTCTCCTCCTCGCCTGACCCCTGGACTCTGCCTCGACCTCGGCCTCAGGATGAATCGCGTCCTCGCCCGACCCCGGCCTCGGCCTCAAGAGAAGTCTCCGCCTCGCCCGACCTTGGGCTCGGACCGACCGCGCCAACAGGGGATACATCATTACCCCATCCCTAGCCAGCTCAGGCTACAAGGAACAAGACTGACGTCCCATCTGGCTTACCCCGGCGACGGGTAATGATGGTACCGCGTGTGCAACCATGACGCCGGTGGCTCTCAGCCCCTTACGGCAGCAAGGAGACGTCAGCAGGATCCTTGCCGCACTGCCAGCTGTGCTCCTACAGGACTCAAGCGCTTCTCCGACGGCCACGCTACCACGTGTACAGGGCTCAAGCTCTCCCCCGACAGCCACGATGGCATGTACACACGACTAGGGCATCTCTCTACCGGACACGTTAGCGTATAGCTACACCCCTAATTATACGTCTGGACCCTCTCCTTACGTCTATAAAAGGGAGGTCCAGGCCCATCCTGGAGGGGGGTTCGCGCGAGGGAAGGAGCGGCCGAACAGGCTCCCACTCTCTACCTCACTCTCCCTCACGCGACGCGCTTGTAACCCCTACTACGAGCGGCACCCCTGGTACAGGATAATACAAGGCTTCCCCCACCTCTTGTGTTCCATCCCGCGCCAACCCATCTGGGTAGGGGCACGCAACGATTTCACTCGTCGGTCCAGGGACCCCCCGGATCCGAAACGCCGACATATATACATGTGCATATTAAACATATCCATATTAGAGATCTTTATACATTACCATGATCTCTAGGTTAACAGATCCATAATCACATGAATGTTTATATCATGTTGCACAACCAACTTACATACCTTCCACCAGAAAAAACTTGACCCACAGTGGTAAGACCGCACCCCATCCCACACAGCGCCACTGTGATTCACTACCACAGGAAGTCGGACTCAGAACCTGAGAAGTGCTACTCAGGCTATTCTCAATGGTAAGTTTTATAACTGTGTTTCCAAAAGGGCCAATCAGCTTTCTGGATGAATGAAACACCCTCTTTCAATGGAGAGTTTCATCTCACTTATTTCTAAGCTAATCACTACAATTAAATGCTACTAAGTCTCATGATCAAATATGACATGTATATTTGTAGCCAAGCAATAGTACTATATTTTACCATAAAATTGTTGTCATATATAAACTAGAATGGATGTCTGGCAATAGAAGATGATAAACTCATTCAAATAAAGCAATACAAAAATTAGAGTTCTTATATGTTAGTAGTATTTATAAATAAGTGTAGTAGTGAATATGCACGCGTGAGCAGGAAGAAGAAGCTTTTCGCAGGAGTATTGCCACGCTGCACACTGGATCCCTGGTGAAACGAGTTGCGTCACAATGGTTGTTTCATGGTGTTTCGCTGGTCTTGGAAACGAGTTAGCAAGGTTTCATGGTGATGAAACCGATTTACTCTCTCTCTCTCCTCTTAATTCTACCGCCAAGTCATCTTAAAATCTGACATGGAAGGTTAATTAATGTCATGATACACCTCATGAAACTTGTATTATGATTTTAACCTCATACTACTTGACCAACACCGGTAGAGGCCCTTTCGCACGTACCTTCCATAAAAAATAGAGATTGCGCATTGGGGAAATATAAAATTAGTACGAATTGAACACTTTGAAGATTCAACTTCACTTGAAGAACCGAAGGTGTACACAACAGTGGTCCTAAGATTTTAGGGGTATGACACAAAATTCAAAATAGAGATATTTTTTATTAGTTATATATATATGGATATTAGTAATATAAACACTTAAGATACATCTAAAAACACTTATATCTAAGTGTAACTAGATATTAAAATATACAAATTATCATCTATGCAGAGGGGAAGTTGGAGGTAGAGGACGACGTCTGGATCGGGTGGGGGAGCGTCGCGTACAGCCATGACAGCCCACAGAAGAGGATGTTCGATGGGAGACCATGAGTGTGGAGAAGTGTCTTGGCGCCGGGAAACTGTGAATCTGTAGAACAGTGGTCTGCGGTGGAGCTGCTGCCACAACAATGTCTATGGAGGAAGAAGCCTACAAGTGTAACTTCGAGGGGGGGTTGCGTCGGCAGTGGGGAGCGATGGAGCTAGGGTGCAGCAGAGCTAAGGATGGCCGATAGAAGTTGCAGCGACGATGCAAGAGACATGGTGTTGGGGAGTAGTGGTGGTCAACTAGAGGCGAGGTTTAAAGGAGCTACGCATGATGACGTGGGAAGCATGGATCTGCTCTCGGTGATGACAAGGAGCCTCCGACGGAGAGGAGGCGTGGATCGGCGGTGGCGTGTATCGGTGCCAAGCTAAGCATCATCTCTTGATTGGGATGTGAGATGGAGAAAGCTTGTTGTGGGCCCATCGGTAAGTGTCGGGTACCATAATTAGGGGTACCCCCAGCACTCCTAAACATGTCTAGAGAACATCTTTAAAACAAACCACAAAGACTAGTAAGCACGGTTCAAGTTAAGGCCTCGTCTACCAAGGGACGCGGTCCCGTCTCACCCGAGCCCAGCCTTGGGCAAGAACAATAGTCTCATACGGATTCACGGCTCGCCCGAGGGTCCCCTCAAGCAGTGGGCGCACCCCCGGCTCGCCCGAGGCAAAACTCGGGTCAACTTTGTCGTATAGCGGCCTCGGCCAAACCGCCTTGCCACCGATCGTATCACGTGCACATTTAATGCAGGGATCACCTGACACCTTATCCCGACACGCGCACCGCAGTTGGCAAGATCGAAATGACCGCAGTCACTTCACCCTTTTACTGATCGTTCTGACAGGATAACGACACTATTCACCCCGTTCCGACCACTGTGCCAACCACCAGGGTAAGACTAACAACAGTAAGTTACCGCCTCTCCCGAGTTCAGCCTCGGGCGCAACAGGGAATTCTGCCTCGTTCGACCCTAGCCTCAGCCTCGGGAGGAATCGTCACCACGCCCGACGTAGGCCTCGGCCTCAGCCTTGGCCTCGGGAGGAGGTCTTCACCACGCCCAACCCAGGCCTCGGCCTTAGCCTCGGCCTCGGGAGGAGGTCTTCGCCTCGCCCGACCTAGGCCTCGGCCTCGGGAGGAGATCTTCGCCTCACTCGACCTAGGCCTCGGCTTCGGGAGAAATCATCGCCTCGCCCGAGACGGTCTCGGACCGACTACACGAACAGGGAATACAACACTATCCTTCCCCTAGCTAGCCACCTCAGGCTACGAAGGAACAGGACCGGTGTCACATCAAATTACTCCAGTAACAGGTAATGATGATTCCCGGCATGCGCCCATGACGTCGACTGTCCTCAGCTCTCTACAAAGTCAAGGAAACGTCAGCAGGACACAAACTTCAAGGCCACCTCGATGACCAGGCCATACCGCCGGCCACGGCGCTACAGAGCTTGGCTTCAACTCGGTGGAGCCGGCCGCGCCGCTACAGGGGTCAGGACGTGGGGCCGCGCCGCCGGCCACGCTTCTACAGGGCTCAAGCACTTCTCCGCCGTCCACATTAGCGCATAGCTACACCCCCATATGTACAGCTAGGTCACCTCCTTGTACCTATAAAAGGATATGCCCAGGGCCTTCCCAAGGAAAGCTTTGAAAGCTCACCCAGACGGCTCACCTAACATCAACAAAAAACACTTCAGGGCAAACCTTCTCTCCACAACACTAGACCTCTCAACAGACCTGGGATCCGTTCCCTCTCTCGAAAAGCTTGTATCCCTTTCTACAAGCACCCCGGTGCAAGATAATATAAGCCTCATCCTCCCTCTGCTGGAAGTAGGGCCTTCTTAGCCCAAACCAAGATAAACCTTGTGTTTCATCTTGCATCAATCCATCCGGGTAGGGACACACAGCATAAAATTCACTAGTCGGTTGAGGGTCCCCCGGGTCCAAAACATCGACAGTTGGCGCGCTAGGTAGGGGGTCGCTGCGTGTTGACAATACTTTCTCGTTAAGTTCTAGATGGACAATATTCAGCAACCTCTTCAGCCCGGGATGGTGCTCCGCTTTGGGAGTCTCGAATTCATGTCCCTCGACGGCAACTACGTCATGATACTCCTCCCACCACAGCACAACAACAACGACGGTCGTCGGCTCGCCCGGCGGAGGCAAACCCGATGACGACCTCTCCCCAGGGCGGAAGAGGGACGCTCGGGTCTACCCCGCCACCCTCCTTCCCGAAGGAGACGGAGATGGGGCAACCATGGCCAGGCAAGAGGCAGCACCTTGTCGGTTGTCGGACCAGAGCGAGTTGATGGCGCCGGCGCCCCTGCGGGGAACATGTCGGGCGTTGGCCTCACACCTGGGACAACGACGGGCGTCGCTTCCCGACAACGTGCCAACCCCAGGCGGACTGATGACGCCAGCACCCTTGCGAGGGACTTGTCGGGCATTAGTCTCACGCCTGAGATAGCGACACGTTTCATCTCCACTGCAACTTCACCACCATCCACCAACTAGGAGGTACCATCGGTTTTTCATCCTATTCCTTTTAGATTCAGCTTTGATCCGCCAGGCAACCCCACTTCGGCGAGCGCCTCCACAAGGACATATCCTGACCTCTCAGAGTATCATATGTGGTCAACCTGGGACCTACTGACGGTCACCTCTACCTCCGAATCCACAGGTCCCGAGGAAGAGGACGACCCCGAGTTCAGTATGGATTTCTCTGAACTCCGTGATCCCAGAGCCATGCGAGATTTCATGTCCGCATGTGACCACTGCCTCTCCGGCGACTCTGACGATGGCCACGGCCTTGACGACGAGGGTTACGACCCAACTCACGAGTGCTTCCACATCGATCAGGAGGAGCACGAAGGAGGCAACCACCTCGGCATGCCAAGAAACAATGACACCCTGCACCTACGTCTCATGTCGAGATCCCGCGGGAGCTAGCTGAGGCTCGGACCCCTGCGGGGGTTCAGGACATGCAGCTTGAGCAACTCCACGAGATGCAGGCCAAGCTCGACGAAGAAAGGGAGCGACTTATGCAGCTCCGACAAAACCTCGAACAAGAGTGGGCAGACCGAGCCCTCGCCGGAGGAGCGCATCATCGAGCCCGGGACGTCCAGCGTCGTATTATTGACGATGCCAGGGCAGGGCTGCCCCCGACCTTCAATGGGGCCAGCCAGAACCTAGCTGCAGTGGTGATGTTACTCTGAACAATGCCAGAGCCATCCACCACCGAGGGGCGATGTGTCCAGGGCGAACTCAAGGGCCTCCTGGAAAACGCCGCAGTCCAACAAGTCGAGAGCTATGCCTCCCGAAGGCGGGGATTCCCCTCGGAGCATCACGCCGAGCCCTCCCGACACGTGCGAGAAGCCTCGGTCCATACCGAGCACACAGGAGACAGGACCCCTGCGGTCCTGGACCGCCTCGGCAACGAGCAACACCGCAGCGACCGTCGAGCCCGCCTCGAGGAAAGGGTGCGCCAAGGCTATCACCCCAGATGCGGAGGACGCTACGACAGTGAGGAGGATCGAAGCCCCTCACCCAAACCACTAGGCCCGTGGGTCTTCAGCCGAGCCATACGACGGGCGCCAAATACTCAGGGGAGACGAAGCCGGAGTTATGGCTCGCGGATTATCAGCTGGCGTGCGAGTTGGGAGGGTCGGACGACGACAACCTCATCATCCGCAACCCCCCCTCTTCCTCTCCGACACTGCCTGAGCCTGGCTTGAGCATCTGCCTCCTGCGCAGGTCTTCGACTGGGACGACCTAGTCAGGGTCTTCGTCGGAAATTTCCAAGGTACATACGTGCGCCCTGGGAACTCATGGGATCTCTGGAGCTACCAGTAGCAGCCAGGGGAATCCCTGCGAGAATACATCCGACGGTTCTCAAAGCAGCGCACCGAGTTGCCTAACATCACCGACTCGGACGTCATTGGATTATTCCTTGCCGGCACCACTTGCCGGGATCTGGTAAGCAAGCTGGGACGCAAAACTCCCACCAAGGCAAGCGAATTGATGGACATAGCCACCAAGTTCTCCTCTGGTCAGGAGGCCGTCGAAGCCATCTTCCAGAAAGACAAGTAGCCTTATGGAAGGCAGAAGGAAGACGTCCCCGAGGCATCCGTCCAGCGCGGCACAAAGAAAAAGAGCAAGAAGAAGGCGCAAGCAAAAAGCAACGCCGTTGAAGCAAATCTCGTCGCTGCTACCGAGCGCAGGAACCCTCGGAGACCTCCTGGAGGGGCCAACGTGTTCGACAAGATGCTCAAGGAGTCGTGCCCCTATCACAAGGGTCCCGTCAAGCACACCCTTGAAGAATGCGACATGCTCCGGCATTACTTCAATAAGGCTGGGCCCTCGGCGGAAGATTGCAAGGACCAAGGCAACGACAATAAGGGGGCGACAAGGAAGAAGAGTTCCCGAAAGTCCACAACTGCTTCATGATCTACGGTGGGCAAGTGGCGAATACCTCGGCTTGACGCCGCAAGCAAGAGCGCCGGGAGGTCTGCTCGGTGAAGGTAGCAACGCCAGTCTACCTAGACTGGTCCAACAAGCCCATTACCTTCGACCAGGACGACCACCCCGACTACATACCAAACCCAGGAAGGTACCCGCTCGTCGTCGACCCTATCATCGGCAACACTAGGCTCTCCAAGGTCCTCATGGACGGAGGCAGCAGCCTCAATATCATCTATACCGAGACCCTAGGGCTCAAGATCCGAGCCGGTGCAGCACCTTTTCACGGGATTGCCCCCGGCAAACGTATCCTGCCCCTTGAGCAGATTGACTTGCCCGTCTGCTTCAGAACTCCCTCCAACTTCCTGTAATACTCAAAAGTGTAATAAAGAGAATAGAGATAATCTCAATGGTTTGTGGCCTCTACTAATTATTGTATGTGCTCAACACTAGTTAAAAGTGGATGAATAGAACAATGAACACATAATTAATCTGTGCATCATGCTGAGTTTTTATTTGGATGTGCATTTGTGCTTAATAAAATAAATATACCATTAATAGCATCTCAATGGATCCATAGAATTTAAAGTTTAACTTGAAAATAAAACCATGAAAATAGGGAAGAGAAAGGAATATTATTCAATACAAATAAAAATTATCATTAAAATATCTGCACCACAGCTGATATGATCAAAATAAATAATTAGCCAGTATACAAAGTGCCACAAAGTTTGAATTTGAATTGAAGTTTGAATTTAAAAAAGAAATGAAACAGAAAATAAAAAGAAAAAGAGAAGAAACCTTACATGGGCCGACTGTACCCATTCTGGCCCATCTCCTCCTTCTCTCCCGCACGGCCCTGCTCCTGGTGATGGCGCCGACAGGCGGGACCCGCAGGTCAGTCATCCCGCCACTCATCCTTTCACTGTCGGATGGGACCCACATGACAGCCGCTGGCTTCCTCATGCTCGCGTTGCCTCTGCGCACTGATTCGTGGGCCACAGCGGGCAGTCACACCATAACGTCGTGCGGTATTTCCCCTGATGGCTGACAGGCTGGTCCCTCTCGTCAGCCTCGACCGTGGTCCGCACTCAGCTTCAACCATCACGTCGTGCATGGCGGAACTCCACCGGGAGCTTCGGGGGTCGTTGCGGCGCTTGGACCGGCCTGGGAGGATTTTAAGTGCGGGGGAGCCGAGGGATTTACCCTCCCTCTTCGCCACGCCTCTAGCCAGCCTCGTCGGGAAATCGTGAGAGAGAGACCAGGGAGGAGGAGAGAGAATTTCGGGCCGCCGCCGTCCGACTCGTGGTTGGTGTCGCTCGGGCACCCGCGGGGCATTCCAGGGCCGCGGCGAGGCACCTGGGAATCTCGGCGACCACCAATTTCGAGCGGGGCATCGCTGCGCCAGAGCAATTGCTCGCCGTCGTCCTCACGCCGTCGCACCTCCGCCTATCCCCGTGGCCAGTAGGCTCCCGGCGACAATTCGCGGTATGGACTCCTTCCCTGTACTCGCGTCCGCCCATATCGTGTGTAGCCGCGTCCTGGGCTTCGGATTTGGTCATTCGGGTCGTTGGTGATTCTCGCCGGTGATGGCGCCACCGCGGGCGGAACGCCGCCGTGCTTGTTCACCAGAAAGGAAACAAAGGGAGAGCGCGGGCGTTCTAGACCGTCGATCGTGGGGTGAACGATTGCGATGGCTCTACGTGTACCCCCTTTCACATGGGTTAACAGGGACCGTAGGATCGGAAGGGTTCGGGTGCGATTGAATCTAGGTTAATTAAATCTGAGCCGTTGGCGCGCGATCCAGCGGTATCTAGGAGCGCCAGTCCTGAACCAGGGAAGATCTAATCTGGGCCATCCGCGCCAGATCGAGCGGCCGAGATGGCTTCATACCTCTTCGGCTTGTAGTTTTGTAAAAGAGACCCTGTATTTTAGGTGGTTCAACCCGCGGTCCATTCTGACTATTCACTGAGTCTTAGGAATTTTTCTCCGAGCCCCCTGGACTTTTATTAATTTGAGGCCCAGTCCATAGCTCTTTAAATTCAGTTATTTAGTTATAGAAATTACTTTTTAATACAAAATAATTGCTAGAACTTCGATAATTCATAGAAAATACATATGAACTCCAAATTATTTCATTCCAGTTCCTAAAATTTTGTAATTTTATTCTTTAGCACTTAGTGTCTCTGTTTTATCATGACAACAGTAAGAAAATTAATCCCACACTTAATCTTATTTAAAACACATAAAACCTTTGAAAAGGCATAACTTAAATTCTATAACTCCAAAAAATTATGATTCCTGTTCCTAGGATTTTATTTAAATATGTAGATTATTACTGTATATTTTATTTATATGTTTGGTGTAATGTTAATTTCTCTATATACATTGTGCTTGTTTGTATTGTGGCGAGTAGAAGAGCCCGTGACCGAGGATCCTGGTGAGCAGTAGGTTGAAGTAGCTGAGCAGGAGCTCATTGAAGGCAAGTTGTGCCCTTGACCACTTTTTACCCAATAATGTTCTCTAATTATCATTCACTCATGCATAGGTTAATTTTGATGGGACCCAATAGGTCACCCTAGATTGTTTATCTCATTACCTTGTTTACCCCTGATTCACTTGGGTAGTTTGCTATTGCTTTACCTGGTTTTGGGATAATCATTTATTACCTCTATGTTCCAATTCTTTTGTTATTCTATTTATGTTCATGTTATGATCATTAATGTTAATTGGAACATAGAGCTTAACTTGAGAACCACGTGCCACCACAAGGGTTTAATGGGACGCTCTTGGCTGACTAATTAGGAAAGCTAGTGGAAGACTACCTTACCCGAAAGGGGCAAGGGCAGTAGGGGAGTGGTTAGTGTAGGGAGGTCCTTGGTTGATTTTGCTGCGATGACAGTCAGCCAAGAACCCTGCATTGGAACTTCCTATAAACTGTAGCGGGTTTTCGGAAGCTAGTGGAACTTTGTAAAGGCCTCGTAGTGTTGCCCTGCCGCGCTTCCTAGGTAGAGGTGTATGGGATTCACGACCCCTTGGCAGATGGGTAACATGACTTGTGGGTAAAGGGTACAACCTCTGCAGAGTGTAAAACTGGTATACTAGCCGTGCTCGCGGTCATGAGCAGCTCAGGACTCTCTGATGTTTAAATTATGGAACTTAAATTCAATTTTGTCATTTGCATTGCATGGGTTTATTATTAAATTTGTTCTATTACTTTATTTATGGTTTGGTATTTACTTACACTTAGTAACTGCTAATAAAATTTTGACCAACTACTTAAAAGCAATGCTCAGCTTTAACCCCTGTCATTGATTAGCCTTACACATAACATGAACTCACACCTTTGTGAGTTTATGTCCACTGGTTCCCCACAACTTGTTGAGCTATGATCATGTGTGAGCTCACCCTTGCTGTCTCACACCCCCCCACAGGAGAAGAACAGGTGGTTCAGTAGGAGCCACAAGGCGAGGAGTATGATCTGATCTAGGTGGCGTTTCTCAGTTGACATTTGCGCCGACGATCCTTAGTTCGTTTTATCTTTATTATTTTATTTTGTAATAAGTCTTCCGCTATGTAATAAATACTCTGATGTTTTATGACATTTATCTCTATACACTCTGTTATTATATATGTTGTCTTCTTGGCGCATGTATGAGATGCACCTGGCTTTGTTCCTTAGAGACGGGTGTTACAAAAGTGGTATCAGAGGAATGTTGACTGTAGGACGAGACCTAGATAGAAATGGACAAACCCTCTCCTACTTACCTTACTCTGACTCATTCTATACTCATCTCATCTTGATCTTGTCTCACCTTCTACTGTGCTACTCTGATCATTCTTACCTTTTCTACTCTAAGACAAGATGGATTTCACACGTTGGAATCCCTACCCTTATGACATTTTTAAGAGATAGGGAACCTAAGATGAAAATAAAACTATTTTCTCTATTTTAAAAATGTTGGTTGATTGTTCTGATGATCAATGTCTGATTTGCTTCTTTGAATGATTGAATTATTATAGATGGACATCTTAGTATGTACCACCATAAGGTATTGAATTAGCTAGGATAGGTAAAATATTAATCTGCTTAGCTAATAAAATTCCCCAAAGTAACCTGATTTGTAAATACCTGCCTTGTCTACTATTTTCTTACCATATGTATCTAACTCAGATGGTCAATACCAGGCGGGGTGGTGGAATTGATTTGCCTCCTAATCAGCACACTCGGAGGATATATAGACAACCCCAGCCACAACCCGCAGAGATGAATCCTCCTAATCCTCCACCAGGCGGAGTTGACCCATTAGTTGCTGCTCAGATGGCGGTGATGCAGCAAATGGCAGACACCATGGCAGATATGTGTGCCCAGATGCAGCAAGAACGCCAGGAGATGCATCAGGAAAGAGAAGATATACGACAGGAGTTGCGTCAGGAGCGAGATGAGATACGCCAGGAAAGGAGGGCACAACAACAGCAGCTGAAACAACAAATGCAACAACCACAACAGCAGCAACAGCAGCAACAAGTACCACTGCCTCCACCACCACCAGTTCCACCTCGTGATAAGCACCGGGAGTTCATGAGTCATAAGCCACCTACATTTGCAAGCTCACCTGATCCACTAGACGCGGATGATTGGCTGAAGTCCGTTGATAAGATGCTGAATATTGCACAGTGCACGGACCGGGAGAAAGTTCTTTATGCCTCAGGTCGTTTGACAGGTCCTGCTGCTGACTGGTGGGATTCTTATACTGCTGCCCACGATGCTGCTGATACTATTACTTGGGCAGAGTTCAGTACATAGTTCTGGAATTACCATATACCAGCTGGTATGATAAAGATCAAGAAGAAGGAGTTTTTGTCATTAAAGCAAGGCAACATGTCGGTCAGCGAGTACAGAGACAAATTCATTCAGCTGTCGAGATATGCTCCGGAGGAAGTTGCTGAGGATGAAAGAAAGCAGGAGCACTTTATTGAAGGACTTAATGGACCCCTACAGTATGCACGGGTTGCACACACTTTTCCATCATTTCAGAGACTGCTGGATAAGGCTCTTGCTATTGAACACAAGCGTGTTCAGCTGGGGGATTTGAAGAGAAAGGCAATATCTCAAGGACAAGGAAGCAGCAGTGTTCGTCCTCGCTACAGTTCACCGCAGGGTACACCGACTCGACCAGGAGGACCGCGCCCAGTTCAGCAATCACCACTGAGGACTCCACCTCCTCGGCAGGCTACCCCTACTGGCACCCCGATGAAGTTTTCAGGACAGAGTCCAGGCACTACTTGTTTCAAGTGTGGGAAGACTGGTCATTATGTAAATGTCTGCCCCCAGAGAGTTGCGACTACTCCAGTTCAGAACAGGCAGCAAACTCCAGGATCTGACAAGGGATATTCTATTGCCAAAGTTAATCAAGTCAGCGTTGATGCTACCCCGGATGGTGGGGACCTCGTAATTGGTATGTTTTATGTTAATGCAATTCCTGCAACCATATTATTTGATTCTGGTGCTACACATTCATTCATGTCTGCTAGATATGCCAACACAAATGAAATACCACTGCTAAATATGAGAAAACCCATGATAGTAATTACACCTAAAGGGCCTGTTGAGGCGAATCAAATGACACGTAGATTGACATTGACCATTATGGGTAGAGAATTTGGAGCTACTGCTATAATATTAGAGTCAAGCAGTATAGATCTGATCCTTGGTATGTCATGGCTAAGAAAGGCAAAGGCCGTTATAGCATGTGGTAGAGGTACCGTAGAACTCACTACCACTAAAGGAGAAAGATTTCAAGTTAATATTGCAGTAACCTCCTCACCCATGCGTGCAATGTTCTTTATACCTGAGGAGTTTGTTGGTGACAACGTCCGGGTGGTTAGAGATTTTCCGGATGTCTTTCCAGAGGAGTTACCAGGGATGCCACCTGATAGAGAAGTTGAGTTTGTTATTGATCTCTTACCTGGAACCGCCCCTATTTCTAAACGGCCATATAGGATGTCCGTAGAGGAGTTGAAGGAACTTAAGAAGCAGTTAACTGAGTTACAAGAGGCTGGGTACATTCGTCCGAGTTCCTCACCGTGGGGAGCACCAGTCTTGTTTGTACAGAAGAAGGATGGATCGCAGCGGATGTGTGTGGATTATAGATCTCTTAATGATGTTACTGTGAAGAACAAGTATCCGTTACCCTGTATTGAGGATTTATTTGATCAGATGAGAGGTGCTAGAGTATTCTCGAAGATTGATCTCCGATCGGGTTACCATCAGATGAGGATTAGACCATCAGATATTCCCAAGACGGCTTTCTCGACTCGATATGGATTATATGAGTTTACTGTTATGTCGTTTGGATTAACCAATGCACCAGCTTATTTTATGAACTTGATGAATAAGGTGTTTATGGAGTACTTGGATAGATTCGTCGTGGTGTTCATCGACGACATTCTTATTTATTCCCAGAGTGATAGCGATCATGAGGAACATCTGAGGTTGGTGCTACAGAAGCTACGAGATAACCAGCTATATGCCAAGTTCAGCAAGTGCGAGTTTTGGATCGGCGAGGTGCCATTTCTTGGTCATATTATTTCTAATGGAGGAATTTCAGTGGATCCTGCTAAGGTTAAGGAGATAATGGAGTGGAGAGTACCCACTACAGTTACTGAGATTCGGAGTTTCTTGGGATTAGCAGGCTATTATCGGAGATTTATTGAAGGATTTTCTAAGATTGCTAAACCTATGACTTCACTTTTGGAGAAAGGAAGAGAATTTAAGTGGGACGAGAAGTGCCAAGATAGCTTTGATCAGTTGAAGAAGAGATTGATGTCGCCACCAGTATTGGTTATGCCAGACCTACAGAAAGGATTTGATATCTATTGTGATGCGTGTGGCCAAGGCTTAGGATGTGTGCTCATGCAGGAGGGACATGTGATTGCCTACGCTTCTCGTCAGTTGCGGAAACATGAATTGAACTACCCCACTCATGACTTGGAATTGGCAGCCGTTGTGCATGCACTTAAGATTTGGAGACATTACATTATGGGAACCAAGTGCCAAGTATATACGGATCATAAGAGTTTGAAGTATATATTCACTCAGAAGGATCTCAACCTTAGGCAGCGCCGTTGGTTGGAGCTTATTAAGGATTATGATTTGGAGATTCACTATCACCCGGGCAAGGCAAATTTGGTTGCAGATGCCTTGAGTCGCAAGGAGCATGTTCATTCAGCTATTGTTACCCAGCTACCCGACGAGATTGTTGAGGAATTCAGGAGACTTAACCTGGGGATTGTTACTCACACTGAAGGAGTTACTATTGATGTGGAACCTACTTTGGAGCAAGAGATCCGCAAAGGACAAATTGGTGATGCTAAAATAAAAGAGATCAAGGATCTGATTACTGAAGGTCGAGTTCCGGAATTCACGGAAGATGAGCAGGGCACTATATGGTTCAAGGACAGGATGTGTGTTCCTGATATTAAAAGCCTTCGAGAGACTATTTTAAAAGAGGCCCATGATTCGGATTATTCTATTCATCCTGGTAGTACTAAGATGTATCAGGATTTGAAGCGGAAGTATTGGTGGTATGGATTGAAAAGAGATGTAGCTGCACATGTGGCTATGTGTGATGTATGTCAAAGAGTTAAGGCTGAACACCAGAGGCCAGCTGGATTGTTACATCCACTGAAGATACCCGAGTGGAAGTGGGAAGAGATTGGTATGGATTTCATTACAGGATTGCCTCGCACCCAGAAAGGATATGATGCTATATGGGTGATTGTGGATAGATTGACTAAAGTGGCTCACTTTATTCCTGTGAAGACTACTTATAAAGGTTCTCAGCTAGCAGAGTTATATATGGCTCGGATTGTGTGTTTACATGGAGTACCAAAGAAGATCGTGTCTGATCGAGGTTCGTAGTTTACCTCAAGATTTTGGAGAAGCTTTCATGAGAACATGAGTACGAAGCTGAATTTCAGTACGGCTTATCACCCTCAGACTGATGGACAGACTGAAAGGACTAATCAAGTATTGGAAGATATGTTGAGAGCATGTGCCCTTCAGCATGGAGGGAGTTGGGATAAAGGTCTACCTTATGCTGAGTTCTCTTATAATAATAGCTACCAGGCCAGCTTGAAGATGTCACCTTTTGAAGCTCTGTACGGCAGGAAATGCAGGACTCCTCTATATTGGGATCAGACTGGAGAGAGACAGTTCTTTGGGCCTGAACTGATTCAAGAGCAGAAGAACAAGTTCGTATAATTCGAGAGAATTTGAGAGTGGCTCAAACCAGGCAAAAGAGCTATGCTGATAATAGAAGGAGGCCACTGGAATTTGGAGAAGGAGATTATGTGTACCTCAAGGTGTCACCACTTCGTGGAATGAGGAGATTCAAAGTTAAGGGCAAATTGTCCCCTCGCTACATTGGACCATTCTTGATCTTTAAAAGAGTTGGGGAGATGGCATACCAACTCGAGTTACCTGCATGTCTATCGGATGTGCATAATGTGTTCCACGTGTCTCAACTGAAGAAGTGTCTCTGTGTTCCTGAGGAACAGTTACCAATGGAAGAGCTCAGTGTTCGGGGTGATTTGACTTACACGGAGTACCCGATCAAGATTTTGGATACATTGACTCAAGTTACAAGAAATAAGGTGATAAAGATGTGTAAAGTACAATGGAGTCACCACGGAGAAGATGAAGCAACTTGGGAAAGAGAAGAAGAACTTCGCATAGATTTTCCCCACCTATTCCCTAGAACTTCTTAAATCTCGAGGACGAGATTATTTTTAAGGGGGGTAGGATTTGTAATACTCAAAAGTGTAATAAAGAGAATAGAGATAATCTCAATGGTTTGTGGCCTCTACTAATTATTGTATGTGCTCAACACTAGTTAAAAGTGGATGAATAGAACAATGAACACATAATTAATCTGTGCATCATGCTGAGTTTTTATTTGGATGTGCATTTGTGCTTAATAAAATAAATATACCATTAATAGCATCTCAATGGATCCATAGAATTTAAAGTTTAACTTGAAAATAAAACCATGAAAATAGGGAAGAGAAAGGAATATTATTCAATACAAATAAAAATTATCATTAAAATATCTGCACCACAGCTGATATGATCAAAATAAATAATTAGCCAGTATACAAAGTGCCACAAAGTTTGAATTTGAATTGAAGTTTGAATTTAAAAAAGAAATGAAACAGAAAATAAAAAGAAAAAGAGAAGAAACCTTACCTGGGCCGACTGTACCCATTCTGGCCCATCTCCTCCTTCTCTCCCGCACGGCCCTGCTCCTGGTGATGGTGCCGACAGGCGGGACCCGCAGGTCAGTCATCCCACGCCACTCATCCTTTCACTGTCGAATGGGACCCGCATGACAGTCGCTGGCTTCCTCATGCTCGCGTTGCCTCTGCGCACTGATTCGTGGGCCACAGCGGGCAGTCACACCATAACGCCGTGTGGTATTTCCCCTGATGGCTGACAGGCCGGTCCCTCTCGTCAGCCTCGACCGCGGTCCGCACTCAGCTTCAACCATCACGCCGTGCATGGCGGAACTCCACCGGGAGCTTCGGGGGTCGTTGCGGCGCTTGGACCGGCCTGGGAGGATTTTAAGTGCGGGGGAGCCGAGGGATTGACCCTCCCTCTTCGCCATGCCTCTAGCCAGCCTCGTCGGGAAATCGTGAGAGAGAGACCAGGGAGGAGGAGAGAGAATTTCGGGCCGCCGCCGTCCGACTCGTGGTTGGTGTCGCTCGGGCACCCGCGGGGCATTCCAGGGCCGCGGCGGGGCACCTGGGAATCTCGGCGACCACCAATTTCAAGCGGGGCATCGCTGCGCTAGAGCAATTGCTCGCCGTCGTCCTCACGCCGTCGCACCTCCGCCTATCCCCGCGGCCAGTAGGCTCCCGGCGACAATTCGCGGTATGGACTCCTTCCCTGTACTCGCGTCCGCCCATATCGTGTGTAGCCGCGTCCTGGGCTTCGGATTTGGTCATTCGGGTCGTTGGTGATTCTCGCCGGTGATGGCACCACCGCGGGCGGAACGCCGCCGTGCCTGTTCACCAGAAAGGAAACGAAGGGAGAGCGCGGGCGTTCTGGACCGTCGATCGTGGGGTGAACGATTGGGATGGCTCTGCGTGTACCCCCTTTCACATGGGTTAACAGGGACCGTAGGATCGGAAGGGTTCGGGTGCGATTGAATCTAGGTTAATTAAATCTGAGCCGTTGGCGCGCGATCCAGCGGTATCTGGGAGCGCCAGTCCTGAACCAGGGAAGATCTAATCTGGGCCATCCGCGCCAGATCGAGCGGCCGAGATGGCATCATACCTCTTCGGCTTGTAGTTTTGTAAAAGAGACCCTGTATTTTAGGTGGTTCAACCCGCGGTCCATTCTGACTATTCACTGAGTCTTAGGAATTTTTCCCCGAGCCCCCTGGACTTTTATTAATTTGAGGCCCAGTCCATAGCTCTTTAAATTCAGTTATTTAGTTATAGAAATTACTTTTTAATACAAAATAATTGCTAGAACTTCGATAATTCATAGAAAATACATATGAACTCCAAATTATTTCATTCCAGTTCCTAAAATTTTGTAATTTTATTCTTTAGCACTTAGTGTCTCCGTTTTATCATGACAACAGTAAGAAAATTAATCCCACACTTAATCTTATTTAAAACACATAAAACCTTTGAAAAGGCATAACTTAAATTCTATAACTCCAAAAAATTATGATTCCTGTTCCTAGGATTTTATTTAAATATGTAGATTATTACTGTGTATTTTATTTATATGTTTGGTGTAATGTTAATTTCTCTATATACACTGTGCTTGTTTGTATTGTGGCGAGTAGAAGAGCCCGTGACCGAGGATCCTGGTGAGCAGAAGGTTGAAGTAGCTGAGCAGGAGCTCATTGAAGGCAAGTTGTGCCCTTGACCACTTTTTACCCAATAATGTTCTCTAATTATCATTCACTCATGCATAGGTTAATTTTGATGGGACCCAATAGGTCACCCTAGATTGTTTATCTCATTACCTTGTTTACCCCTAATTCACTTGGGTAGTTTGCTATTGCTTTACCTGGTTTTGGGATAATCATTTATTACCTCTATGTTCCAATTCTTTTGTTATTCTATTTATGTTCATGTTATGATCATTAATGTTAATTGGAACATAGAGCTTAACTTGAGAACCACGTGCCACCACAAGGGTTTAATGGGACGCCCTTGGCTGACTAATTAGGAAAGCTAGTGGAAGACTACCTTACCCGAAAGGGGCAAGGGCAGTAGGGGAGTGGTCAGTGTAGGGAGGTCCTTGGTTGATTTTGCTGCGATGGCAGTCAGCCAAGAACCCTGCATTGGAACTTCCTATAAACTGTAGCGGGTTTTCGGAAGCTAGTGGAACTTTGTAAAGGCCTCGTAGTGTTGCCCTGCCGCGCTTCCTAGGTAGAGGTGTGTGGGATTCGTGACCCCTTGGCAGATGGGTAACATGACTTGTGGGTAAAGGGTACAACCTCTGCAGAGTGTAAAACTGGTATACTAGCCGTGCTCGCGGTCATGAGCAGCTCAGGACTCTCTGATGTTTAAATTATGGAACTTAAATTCAATTTTGTCATTTGCATTGCATGGGTTTATTATTAATTTTGTTCTATTACTTTATTTATGGTTTGGTATTTACTTACACTTAGTAACTGCTAATAAAATTTTGATCAACTACTTAAAAGCAATGCTCAGCTTTAACCCCTGTCATTGATTAGCCTTACACATAACATGAACTCACACCTTTGTGAGTTTATGTCCACTGGTTCCCCACAACTTGTTGAGCTATGATCATGTGTGAGCTCACCCTTGCTGTCTCACACCCCCCCCCCACAGGAGAAGAACAGGTGGTTCAGGAGGAGCCACAAGGCGAGGAGTATGATCTGATCTAGGTGGCGTTTCTCAGTTGACATTTGCGCCGACGATCCTTAGTTCGTTTTATCTTTATTATTTTATTTTGTAATAAGTCTTCCGCTATGTAATAAATACTCTGATGTTTTATGACATTTATCTCTATACACTCTGTTATTATATATGTTGTCTTCTTGGCGCATGTATGAGATGCACCTGGCTTTGTTCCTTAGAGCCGGGTGTTACACTTCCGAAAGGAAACCCTCACTTTTGAGGTAGTCGGGTTCCGAGGAACCTATCATGCGGTGTTGGGAAGACCATGCTACGCCAAGTTCATGGCCGTCCTCAACTACACATACCTCAAACTCAAGATGCCAGGCCCCAAGGGAGTCATCACCGTCGGATCCACGTACCGCCACGCTTATGAGTGTGATGTGGAATGCGTTGAGTATGCCGAAGCCCTCGTCGAGTCCGAGGCCCTCATCGCCAACCTGGATAGCCTCTCCAAGGAGGTGCACGACCCGAAGCGACATGCCGACAACTTTGAGGCAGCCAAGGCAGTTAAGTTTGTCTCTCTCGACCCCAGCGACGGCGCCGACAAAAAAGTCAGGATCGGCTCCAAGCTCGACCCCAAATATGAAGCAGTGCTCGTCGACTTTCTCCGCACAAACGCCGAGGTTTTTGCGTGGAGTCCCTCGGACATGCCAGGCATACCGAGGGATGTCGCCAAGCACTCATTGGACATCCAAGCCGGTGCCCGACCTGTGAAACAGCACCTGCGCCGTTTTGATGAAGAAAAGCGCAGGGCCATAGGCGAGGAGGACCACAAGCTAATGGCAGCAGGGTTCATCAAAGAGGTATTCCATCTAGAATGGTTAGCTAACCCTGTACTTGTAAAGAAAAAAGGGGGAAATGGAGGATGTGTGTAGATTACACTGGGTTGAATAAAGCATGTCCAAAAGTTCCCTACCCTCTGCCTCGCATTGATCAAATTGTGGACTCCACTGCTGGGTGTGAAATCATGTCTTTCCTCGATGCCTATTCAGGCTATCACCAAATCAAGATGAAAGAATCCGACCAGCTCATGACTTCTTTTATCACACCTTTCGGCATGTATTGTTATACTACTATGCCATTTGGCTTGAGGAATGTAGGTGCTACATACCAAAGGTGCATGAACCATGTATTCGGAGAGCACATCGGCAGAACGGTTGAGGCTTATGTCGATGACATCGTTGTAAAAACAAGGAAAGCCTCCGACCTCCTCTCCGACCTTGAAGTAACATTCGGGTGCCTGCGAGCAAAGGGCGTAAAACTCAATCCCGAGAAGTGTGTCTTCGGAGTCCCCCGAGGCATGCTCCTAGGATTCATCGCCTCCGAACGAGGCATCGAGGCCAACCCGGAGAAAATCGCAGCCATCACCAACATGGGGCCCATCAAAGATTTAAAGGGAGTACAAAGGGTCATGGGATGCCTTGCGGCTCTGAGCCGCTTCATCTCGCGCCTCGGCGAGAAAGGATTACCCTTGTACCGCTTCTTAAGGAAGACCGAACGCTTCATTTGGACTCCCGAGGCCGTAGAAGCCCTCGGAAACCTTAAGGCACTCCTTACTAATGCACCCATCTTGGTGCCCCCCGCTGCGGGAGAAGCCCTCTTGATTTACGTAGCCGCAACCACTCAGGTGGTCAGCGCTGCGGTCGTAGTCGAGAGACGAGAAGAAGGGCATGCGCTGCCCATCCAGAGGCCAGTCTACTTCATTAGTGAGGTGCTATCCGAGACCAAAATCCGCTACCCGCAAATCCAGAAGCTACTGTACGCGGTGATTCTAACACGGCGAAAGTTGCGACACTACTTCGAGTCTCATCCAGGGATTGTGGTGTCATCCTTCCCCCTGGGGGAGATCATTCAGTGCTGAGAGGCCTCGGGTAGGATAGCAAAATGGGAGTGGAAGTCATGGGGGAAACACTTTCATTTGCCCCTCGGAAGGCCATAAAATCCCAAGTCTTGGCCAACTTCCTCGCTGAATGGACCGACACCCAATTGCCAACAGCTCCAATCCAGGCCGAACTTTGGACCATGTACTTCAATGGGTCGCTTATGAAAACCGGAGCAGGCGCTGGCTTGCTCTTCGTCTCACCCCTCGGAGAACATGTGCGTTATGTAATACGCCTCCATTTTCCGGCATCAAACAACGTGGCCGAATACAAGGCCTTGGTGAATGGGTTGCGCATCGCCATCGAGCTAGGGGTTCGGTGACTCACAGCTCGTTATTGACCAAGTCATGAAGAACTCTCACTGCCGCGACCAAAAAATGGAGGCCTACTGTGACGAAGTTCAGCGCTTGGAAGATAAGTTCTATGGGTTGGAACTCAACCATGTTGCTCGACGGGACAACGAGACTGCAGATGAGCTGGCTAAGATAGCCTCGGGACGGACAACGGTTCCCCCGAATGTCTTCTCCAGAGACATATATCAACCATCCGTAAAACTCAACGACGCACCCGAACTCGAAGGGACCTCGGCCCAGCTCGAGGTACCTTCGGCCGCCGAGGGCGAGGCCCTGCACGTCGAGGTAGAGCGGAATGGGGTCACACCAATCCTAAACTGGCAGACCCCGTACCTGGAATATCTCCTCCGAGGAGAGCTGCACCTCGACAAGGTCGAAGCCCAGCGACTGGCTCGGCGCGCGAAATCGTTCGTTTTACTGGGTGATGAAAAAGAGTTGTACCACCGTAGCCCCTCAGGAATTCTCCAATGATGCATATCCATCACCCAAGGACAAGAGCTGTTACGTGAAATACACTCAGGGGCTTGCGGTCACCACGCAGCACCTCGGACCCTTGTAGGAAACACTTTTCGTCAAGGCTTCTACTGGCCGACGCCACTAGGATTGTACGCTCCTGCCGAGGGTGTCAATTCTACGCGAGACGGACACACCTGCCCGCTCAGGCTCTACAGACAATACCTATCACTTGGCCGTTTGTTGTGTGGGGTCTAGACCTCGTCGGTCCCTTGCAGAAGGCACCCGGGGGCTTCACGCACCTACTGGTCGCTATCGATAAATTCTCCAAGTGGATCGAAGTCCGACCCTTAACCAGCATCAGGTCGGAGCAGGTGGTGGCGTTCTTTACAAATATCATCCACCGCTTCGGGATCCCAAACTCCATCATCACCGACAACGGCACACAATTCACTGGGAAAAAGTTCCTAGACACTAGACTTATGCAAAGACCACCACATCCGTGTGGACTGGGCCGCCGTAGCTCACCCGATGACAAATGGACAGGTGGAGCACGCCAATGGCATGGTTTTGCAGGGACTAAAACCAAGGATCTACAACGACCTCAACAAGTTTGGCAAGCGGTGGATAAAAGAGCTACCCTCGGTGGTTTGGAGTCTGAGGACAACACCGAGCCGAGCCACGGGTTTCTCGCCATTTTTCCTGGTCTATGGGGTCGAGGCCATCCTAGCCACGGACTTAGAATACGGTTCCCCGAGGGCAAAGGCATATGACGACCAAAACAACCAAACCAGCTGAGAGGATTTATTGGACCAGCTGGAAGAGGCTTGGGACGTAGCCTTGCTGCACTCAACGCGGTATCAACAGTCTCTGCGACCCTATCACGCCCGAAGGATTCGGCCCCGAGGCTTCCAAGTTGGAGACTTGGTGCTTCGGCTACGACAAGACACCCGAGGACGCCACAAGCTTACTCCTCCCTGGGAAGGGCCGTTCATCATCGCCAAAATATTGAAGCCCGGGACATACAAGCTGGCCAACGATCAAGGCGAGGTCTACAGCAACGCTTGGAACATCGAACAGCTACATCACTTTTCCCTTAAATGTTTCAAGCCGTTCATGTATCTCGATTCCTTTACATATATAAATAAAGTCTAATCGTCAAGGAAGGACCGTCCTTGCCTCGGCAAAGACCGACTCTCCCTCGGGGGCTAGAAAGGGGGAACCCCCTCTGCGTCAAAATTTTCTTTCTGTGTCACCCTTTTCTTTCCTCAGAAAAGTTTTCTACCAAAACGACTTTCGTGCCTTTCAACTATATCGATAACGGAATCCTAAAAACGAACGAGAGAGACCTCGAACGGTAAGGCCGACCGAGCCAAGGGACTCCTACGCCTCCGGGATATGGATACCTCACTCACCACCTTCCATGAAAGGTAACTCACACTCGGATAAATGATTCTGCTACTGAACAAGTCCTAATGCTCGAAACGAGAGGAAAGAAACGCAAGGACACTCGCGACTTCAGATCTGCTGCACGCGAAAACACTGAATGAACTAGGAACAACCCTAAAACAATAAGGCCGCCGAGCCGCGGGAACTCCTACGCCTCCGGGATACGGATACCCCACTCACCACCTTTTCGTCTAAGGGATGCCTCCAGTTCTAATGGTGATGCCGTGAAAAAAAACCAAGCCGAAAACACGACTCAAGAGCAACGCAACTTTATACTTAGACATCCAAATGTTTAGGCCTCAGCAGCCACAGGAAACATACACATACTTAAAATAACCATTCTACACAGGCTCAGGCGTCGGCAGGGGGAGGAGCAGCACCCTCGGCGTTGTTTCCACCTGCGGCAGACGAAGCAGCCTCGCTGGCAGGGGTGGCAGAATGTGGCCCGGCCTCGGACGACGACACGGGCGAAAGGATCTCCACCTCAAAAAGGGAAGCCAGCGTCGCGCCTGGACCCTCGACAACCGCATTAAGCCTTTGGGCCTCGGCCAAGGCGGCATCCTCGTCATCGGATAAGCAGTAGCCCTCGCTGACCTGCTCCAAATCCACGTCGTAGTGGGAAGCAAGGACAGCGAAGGCCCGCCTAACACCGTGATGCAGCGCCCCACAGAGTCTGCTGTGCACATGGCCGCCCAAGGCCCGCAGGCGACTCTGGGGGAGCTACCCGAGGGGACGTCGTCAAGGCCAAAGGTCCGGCAAAAGGCCGAAATGGCCTCGGACATGGCCGTGCGATCAGCCTCCTTCTGCTCGGCCGCCTGGGCAAGCGCCTTGCAATTCTTAACGGACTCGTTAAGAGCCGTCTCGAACCTGAAGACAGCCAGACAATATTCAGACACGAGGAGAAGAGTTAAGCTAAAGCAAAATCACAAAGCAGGCAAAACATACCTTTAGCCCGGGCACTCTGATGTGAAGCCATAGCTTGGGCGGACCAGGCTGACCCGATGGCTACGGCCAGGCCCTCCGAAAGGATCCCGGCCCGAGCAGTCGCCTCGGCTAGCCGCTCCGTGACCTCAGCCAGCTGTCCCTTAAGGGTCTCAGCCCGGCTCGCGGCCTCGACAGCTTGGCCCTGGAGTTGGTCCCACTCGCTGGTGACCTAGCCAAGCTCCAGCTGCCACTGCTGCATCTCCTCGGCCTGGGAAGCCACCTGCTCCTGAGCCGACGAAGCCTCCGTCCGTGCCGACGCCGCCTCTGTCTGCGTCGCCGCTGCCTCCGACTTCAGCTCCTCACAGAGCAGCCAAAGGTCCATCGCCTTGACGCTCTGTTGGGCGAGGCGCTCGTTGGCCTCGGTAAGCGCGGCCCCCTGGAGCCGCAGTGATTCCCAAACGTTGCTCTCACGGTGGAGGAACAGCGACTTAGCAGTGCTCATGTCCGCGAGCTCCTGAAAAGAAAAATAGAATATCACAAAGAATGCTCTGACCACATGAGGTGTACGTCTAAATCCTTACCTAGAAGACCCTGGTTATGTCTTGGGAAAGGACATCCGTGGCCGTCTTAAGCGACCTCATCACCGCCTCGCTATAGTCGCGTAAAACTTTCCACAGCCTTTCATCTCCCTCATCATTGAGGGAAAGGAGAGGCTCTGAGGTATCGCGGCCCTAGAACACGAGCGGCTGCACTCCCCACTCATTGGGATTGAGCTGCGTGGGGATGAGGCCGCTGCTCCCCACGTGGGCCAAGGATTTGCGTGCCCCACGATCGAGGCTTCGGGTCCCTCTGCAGCCGACGCATCGGGCCTCTCCTCGGTCAAGGCGACAGGCCTCTGCTCACCAACCTCGGCAACAACGGCTGCCCCTCCCCATGGTCGAAAACGGGGGAACCGAGGATGACCAGGACCGAAGGAGCCGGGGGCGGAGGCACCTCAGCCATCTCGACATCGGCGGCGGCGGGCGGCTCCGTGGGCGCACCAGCGGCGGCCCCGACAGGAATTGACGTCGGCGTCGGTGACAAGGAAGGCGGGCTCGAGGCTGCAGCCACGTCAACGGCTTCCCCTGGCACGATGGCCGCTCCAACAGGGGGTCGACCTGGGAGGCTTGCTCCATGACAGCCTGTGCCTCCTGGGCCCCCACCGGAGGGTGCCTTGCGCGGAGGCCAACCAACCAGCATGGCGCGCCGCAGCTCCAGCTGAAGAGGCCGGCCCCGTCTTAAGGGCCTTCGTGGGGGCCAGACCAGCCGAGCCCTACCTCCGCTTGCTGAAAGGAAGAAAAGACAAAATCAAGATACACAGAAAAATGGCAGAAACAAGGGTGCCCTCGGATACTTACCCGCTCCAGGGCAAGGCCAATCGTGCCTGCGGGGAGACCTCTCAGACCCCGATCTCCGCAGACGCTGCCGATGGTTGGCCAGCGGCCGGCTTCAACGCCGCCTCCGCCTCGGACGCCCGAGGCGCCAAGGGGCGGCCTGCCCGGGCGATGTCACGATAGCCGAGGGAACAACTTCCCGCACGACTGGCACGGGCACTTGCTCTTGGGGGGCATGCGGGTCGGCCTGACCCCCCGGAGACACCCCAATTATCTCGGCCAATGGGTCAAGTACCCCCTCGGCCCGCCTCCGCTCCTCGAACAGGGACCCTGGCGTCCCGGCCCCAAACACCGGTGGTGCCAGCCCACCTAGAGGCTGGCTTGACGACCCCTGGCCCAGCCTCGGATCCGGACTGAGGCCAAGTCGGGCCGCCATGTCGTCGTCATCATCATCGTCGTCGTCGTCGTCGGGCGTGTCCGGCGACGGCTCCAATGGGAGCCCGTCCCTTTCTTGCCTTCGATGACGCTTCTCCAAGGCTTCCCGAGCCCGCATCCTCTCGCGAGCTCGGGCCTTTTCTGCGTCTTTTTTCTGCTTATCCTTCTCCGCGGCGAGCCTACGCGTGGTTCGGCCCGCCACGTCCTCTGGGACCGGTGGCCGGAAGGTTTTAAAGTTCCTCAACCCCTGGGGACGAGCAAAAATCCCAAGGGTAAGGGCTAAAAACCTAAGAAACACGGTACAAAACAGAGGAAGGGTCGGACAACTTACCAGGAACACGTACCCGTGGTCAGGACGCATCGGGGGCTGGTTAAGGACGCCAACGTCTAGCCTCCTCACCGTGCCCGCTATCCGTCTAAGGAGGTCATCAGTGGAGAGGGGGGTCAAGGACATCTGTGAACCCTCCAAATTGACCCCAGGCTTCATTTCCGAAAGGCGCAACCGCCGCTCTGCCAATGGGAGCACCCTCCGGTGGTGGATAGCGGCGACGACCCCCGCGGCGGTAAGGCCTTCAGCTTCGAGCTTCTGCAGGGCACGGAGAAGGGGCTGGAGCTTCTCCTGGTTCTCGCGTGTGGCCCCCAGCGCCAGTTATCGCCGGCGGCGGTCACCACTCGTTGAGAAAAGGGCGGCAGCACCCCGTCGTCATTCCGGAGATAAAACCACCGGTTCTGCCACCCCTTGTTCGAAGACACAAGGGAGGCAGGGATGTACTGCTGTGCGCGCCCCGACCTCAGCTGGAGGGTGCAGCCGCCAGCCTGCACCGCCATACAGACCTTGTTCACGTCCGTCGACACGGCGGAGAACTCCGCGGAGAAGAGATGGGTCCACAGGTCCCAGTGGGGGTCAATCCCCAAAAACCCCTCGCAAAACCGCCGCGAAAATGGCCGCCTGCGCGATGGAGTTGGGGTTGAAGTTGTGAAGCTCCACCTCGTAGTAGTGCAGGAGCGCCCGCATGAAGCGGCTCGCCGGCATCCCAAACCCCCGCTCATGAAAAAGGGTGAAGCTGACCACGTACCCCTGGCGGTGGAGTCGGGTTGACCTCGCTCCCGAGGGCCAACCACTCAGGCTGCGGCCCGTCGGAGAGAGGACAGAGCAGACCCTCGGCAACGAGAACCTGCAGATCCTCCACAGTGACGGTGGAGAAGGGCCACGGGTCGCGCGGCGGAATGACGGTCGTCTTGTCAGCCATTGCCGAGCGAAAGCGGTGGAGGCGGAGGGGACGAGGTGCGCGGTTTTCTCTTCTCTCTGTCTACTCTCTCAGGTTGCGAAAGCAAAGGCAGAAGGCAAGGACGGAAGTGCAAATGGCAGGGTAAAGAACCGCTGCCGGTCCCTCTCCCAGGTATATAAAGGCCTGGGCAAAATCCACCCAAAACTTCGCCCGAGCCCCTTGTGAATTTTAAATTCAAAATCAAAACGGTTTTTTCCGTTCCTCGAATGGCTCGCGCACGCGCAACGGACACCCCACGAGTCGCCAGTCCCATCGCATTAACTCTCTGGCAGGACACGCGTCACCCTTGGCAGGCGAGCGGGCGCCGTTTCGCCTCCGTCATGATGACCGCCTCAAAAAGGTGCGCCACACTGTTTTAGTTTATTTCCTTTCTTCCTTTCCCCCCTCTCTCTCTCTCTCTCTCTCCGCAGGGATCAGGAAAGGAGATATTTCGAAAGAGTCCTTCTCAGCAAAGGAAACAGGCCCCGAGCCCTCCTACTGATCAGGGGTTCGAAGGTTGCGCCCTACGGGGTTCGGCAACCGCCCCAGAGCACTCAGGCTCCAAGCCCTCTACTGATCAAGGGTTCGAAGGCTAGCCCCTCGGAAGGGTTCGACAGCCGCCCTAGAGCATGCAGAGTTAGGGATGACCCTGGGTACGTCCGTTACATGGCCGAGGCTCAGGCTACGCTCCAGAGGTACCCTAGGACATTTCCTAGACCAGCGGGAACGATTTGTAATGGAATCCCACCGGAGGGAGGCACCGAGCCCTCAGACCCTATCAAATGGGTCCGGGTCCAGCGAATCACCTGCAGGTACTTTTGGAGCGCGCCTCTGGGCCACTAGCCGACCCTTATCGAACGGGGCTCGGGCGTCCACTCGGATTACCCGTTAGCAAATCACTGGAAACACCATGTTCAGTGCCCACCGAGGGTAACATGGCGCGTTCCCCCCTTCCTCCTTGCGGAAAGGCGACGAAGGGGCGTACTATAAAAAGCCGAGACGGTCCTTGATCGTCCTCTCACTCCGTGCAGAGGCTCGGGGGCTGCTCTCGCACCAGGCTACGGCTAAATTGTTGACCGCGTCGACAAACTAACTTAAAAACTCGGAGCCTGACTATGCACCCGGGCTGCGGCCAGGCCGCATGAGAGAACAACAAGGCCGACCAAGGAATAACAAGAAGAGCATTAAGACCTCAGAGGAGTCAAACCACTCCTCCGAGGCCTCGGGGGCTACACCCGACGGGTGCGCTCGCGCGCACCCATCGGAACAAAATACTGCTAAAAAAGACCAGTCACCTTGCAAAAATCCGGTAGAACCTCCAAGCGAGTGCTTACACTCCCTTTGAGGCTCAGGGGCTACTGTCGGGTACCATAATTAGGGGTACCCCCAGTACTCCTAAACATGGCTGGAGAACATCTTTAAAACAAACCATAAAGACTGGTAAGCACGGTTCAAATCAAGGCCTCATCTACCAAGGGATACGGTCCCGTCTCACCTGAGCCCAGCCTCGGGCAAGAACAGTAGTCCCGTACGGATTCACGGCTCGTCTGAGGGTCGCCTCAGGCAGTGGGTGCACCCCCGGCTCGCCCGAGGCAAAACTCGGGTAAACTTTGTCATATAGCGGCCTCGGCCAAACCACCTTGCCACCGACCGTATCACGTGCGCATTTAATGCAAGGATCACCTGACACCTTATCCCGACACGCGCACCGCAGTTGGCAAGATCGAAATGACCGCAGTCACTTCACCATTTTACTGATCGTTCTGATAGGATAACGACACTATTCACCCTGTTCCGACCACCGTGCCAACCACCGGGGTAAGACTAACAACAGTAAGTTACCGCCTCTCCCGAGTTCAGCCTCGGGCGCAACAGGGAGTTCCGCCTTGCCCGACCCCAGCCTCGGCCTCGGGAGGAATCATCACCACGCCCGACCTAGGCCTCGACCTCAGCCTCGGCCTCGGGAGGAGGTCTTCACCACGCCCGACCCAGGCCTCGGCCTCAGCCTCGGCCTCGGGAGGAGGTCTTCACCTTGCCCGACCTAAGCCTCGGCCTCGGGAGGAGATCTTCGCCTCACCCGACCTAGGCCTCAGCTTCGGGAGAAATCACCGCCTCACCCGAGACAGCCTCGGACCGACTACGCGAACAGGGAATACAACACTATGCTTCCCCTAGCTAGCCACCTCAGGCTACGAAGGAACAGGACCGGTGTCACATCAAATTACTCCAGTAACAGGTAATGATGATCCCCGGCATGCGCCCATGATGTCGACTGTCCTCAGCTCTCTACAAAGTCAAGGAAACTTCAGCAGGACACAAACTTCAAGGCCACCTTGATGACCAGGCCATACCGCCGGCCACGGCGCTACAGAGCTCGGCTTCAACTCGGCGGAGCCAGCCGCGCCGCTACAGGGGTCAGGACCTGGGGCTGCGCCGCCGGCCACGCTTCTACAGGGCTTAAGCACTTCTCCGCCGTCCACATTAGCGCATAGCTACACCCCCATATGTACAACTGGGTCACCTCCTTGTACCTATAAAAGGAGATGCCTAGGGCCTTCCCAAGGAAAGCTTTGAAAGCTCACCCAGACGGCTCACCCAACATCAACAAAAAACACTTCAGGGCAAACCTTCTCTCCACAACACTAGACCTCTCAAGAGACCTGGGATCCGTTCCCTCTCTCGAAAAGCTTGTATCCCCTACTACAAGCACCCTGGTGCAAGATAATATAAGCCTCATCCTCCCTCTGCTGGAAGTAGGGCCTTCTTAGCCCGAACTAGGATAAACCTTGTGTTTCATCTTACATCAAACCATCCGGGCAGGGACACGCAGCATAAAATTCACTAGTCGGTTGAGGGTCCCCCGGCTCCGAAACACCGACAGTAAGTGTTGATAGAAGTGGGCCTATCCTATTAGGGTGTGTTTGTTTGAGGAGCGAACGAGAATGGAGCGGCTCCATTCATGTTTTATAGATGTTTGGTTTCTAACGGAAGAGGACTGGAGCGACTCTCGAGCCTATATATGGCAAATATTTAGAATGCTCCCGCTCCACCAAAACGATCGGATGTGAGCGCTCTCGTGGATGTGAGGACTCTTCTTCCTCTTCTTTCCTCTACACTTAAATGGCTCTTCAATCAAACAATGAATGGAGCAGTTCTGATCTATTCTACACTTCAACCAAACAAAAAATGGAGTTGTTCCGTTCTAATTGCTACACACAAAATGAAAATGACTCTATTCTCGAAAACTGGAATGGAACCATTCCATTTCAATTGGCTTCCCAACCAAACACACCTTTAGTCAACGAAACACACCTTTAGTCAAGACGTAATGGACCAAAACACAATGCAGAGGTAATTATGAGCGATGAGGGAAGCGGGGTAGTCAAAAAATGAGTTCGAAATAAAACTAAGGGGGTGTTTGGTTGCTCCTGCTAAAGTTTAGCCCGGGTCACATCAAGTGTTTGACTTTTAAATAGGAGTATGAAATATAGACCCAACCAACTGAACTAGATTCGTCTCGTCTTTTAATCTTCGGCTGACAAATTAGTTTTATAATCCGACTACATTTAATACCCGGAACGGAGGTTCAAACATTCGATGGGACAGAGGCTAAATTTTAGTTTGGGGTAACCAAACACCCCCTAAGAGTAGTCTTGAACAATGGTCCATAACTAAGGCCACCGGTATAAAAAATCTATTTTATAAAGGGATCATGATTACAATTTTTTTTGTGTTTAACTTGGACACATGCAGCCGGTCTCGATTCGCAAATAGTAAACTAACACGCGCGGTAGGAAATGAAGTTTTTAGAGTTAGATACAGTGTCGCCCTTAAACTTGTATCTCCCTGCAAGTTAGGTCTACAAACTCTAGAAATCAAAATCTAGTCCCTTAACTTTGTTAAGCCGTATCCAACAGAGCAGACCCATCTCTGGTACCGTTTGGTTCAATATAAAATGGTAATGATAACGATTTGTACCTGAATACTGACGGTAACAAATTTGGATAAAACAGTATTATTTATAATGTGGTATCGATTACAGTTGGATTTAAATAAATATGATTTAACATTATTGATTACGTTACCAATACGGGGTTACGTTACCAATATGAGGAGCAAAACGACACTGTGGCTCACGCGAGGGCACGGCCTTCTCCGACCTCAGGCGGGAGGAGTTGGAGGCGCACGCGCACCTCACGGACGGGTGTGCACGCCGACGGGGACGTCGTCCAGCGGCTCGTGAACGTGAGTAAGGCGCGCCGGCCGCTACTCCGGCCTCGCAGCAGGAGGTAGCCCGGCTGCTGCCAGCTTCGACTGGCGCGAGAAGGGCGCTGTCACTGGCGTCAAAGATGCAGGGCGCGTGCGGGGCGTGCTGGGCGTTCAGCACGGCGGGCGCAGTGGGGTGGAGGGCGCCAACTTCCTCGCCACGGGGAAGCTCCTCGACGGCTCGACCTCAGCGAGCAGCAGCTGGTCGACTGCGAGAGACGGGGAGAGCAGAGAGCCAGTGCCGTGATACGTCCATCATGACCTCAACACACCGGACCCGCGCAATCGCATGGGCTCCGCGCCTCCGCCTATGTTCGCTTCGTAGCACCCGCGTGGCTTCACCCAGCTCCAGCGCATGGGCACCGCCGTCGGCCTCGCCGTCTCCGTCCTGTCCATGCTCGCCGCCGGGGCGTGGAGGTGGCCAGGCCAGGCTCCACGTCGTCACCACGCACGGCATGCGCGACGACTCGACAAACTACCACCCCATCTCTATTTTCTGGAGTACTTCGGTGCTATTTAGTTTATGGCTAACTGTGCCACACTTTATTTATCTAAGATTAGTTGTCCGAATTGAAGAACTAACCTTAGACAGAAAAGTTAGATAAAGTATTAACAAGTTAGGTAGTAAACCAAACATATCCTTTATCCTAGCCGTCGATGTGTTCACTTTCATCGGCCAGATCGAGTTCTTCTATGACAAGACGCCTTACGCTATTAGATGACTACATTATTTTTTTTAAAGAATTATCCTAGTCAGCTGCTATAGTTTTTTTAGCTTCTGCATACTACCAAACGTTTAACTTTTAGTTCGCTTAAAAAATAATGTGAACATCGAATCGACCGAGTCATTGAGATAGTAGTAAATGGTTACTTTCTAACTCATAAACCCTATAGACTCTTTTATTTTTTCTTTGCACATAATCTACACGGACTTAGATTATCTCCCCAACCAAATTTTTCTCACAACCAGAATTTTAAAAAAGATACTCAGAAAAATGCCAAACCAAAACAGGCCCAAAGATATATGAATGTACGGTGCACGATTTAACGAGTTCATAGGCTAAATTTCGATTTTGAAAAGCTCGCGGATTTGAACACAAGTTTAAGGACGACCGCTGGTATATTTAAGTATTTGTTATCCCGATGACAGAGATTACGCAAGTATTGTCGTCACAATCATTTCTGCACAAAAACGGAGCAAAACAGCCAATCACAAATTATTCATTCGATCCGCTCGGTAACCACCACCTGGGCGTGGGTGGACCGATGACTTCCCGCCGGGCGAACGCCCACGTTGGGCGCGGGAAGTTTCGAGATTTTCTGTGGCCCCGAGCTGACAGAACTCGGAGCTGAGATTTGCCCGTCCCGTCACCGCGTTGGATTTACGTGGGCGCGGCGTGCTTGCGAGCGCCTCGGCAAGCCAAGCGGAAAAAGACCGGTGGCGTGGCAGCCGGCGCTCCGGCAGGTGGCTGTGACTTGGGAGCACACAGCACAGGTGTGAGTGCCCACGGGCGGCGGCCACTGCCCAGCGCGAGCCGCCGAGGTGACATGACATGACTGTACGGCAGTATGAGCCGTGGCGCGCTGACACGTCTAGGCGAGCCCGCGCCTCGTGTCCTTCTCCGTCGTCCCTCCTCGCCGCGACCGCGACGTGCTGAATTGTCTTGGGACCGCCTGATGTATGCAGCCGCCGGATGGCCATCAGGGAAAACAGATAGAGAAACACTCGACGGGGGCAGCATGGCGCTGCTACTGCAGAACAGCTGGCCTCGACAGCGGTATACCTGTCGCCCCAGTGTTGCAGTCGTGACACGTACTGCCGGGTGTCCTGTTTGATAGAGCCTTGTCTTTTCCGCGCCAAGACTGCAGGGGATAGATTTTGATCCAAGAGCTTGCACAAACAAAATACTTGTGGCGATAGCGGTTATAACAGCAGCCACAACGGCCGATAAGCACAAGCCCAACGGCTTAAAAACAGTTTATCCAGTGATAAGCAGATAAGATACCGATTTTTTGTGTGCTAGTTGATACATTCTTTAGTCTATTGAGAGTTGAGAGTTGAGACTACCCATATGAACTACAACACGGTGGTAACAACCGTTGTTAGATTTAATATGAGTTTATTTTATATTTTATTTTATTAAATTTTATAAATCCTATATACATAATATTATAGTGTGCTGACTATTTATTAGAAATTTATCACTAAGGACCCAACACGAGTAGATGGACATGGGTGACAATCTTGCATACCATGTTAAATGTTGGGCCTTCTACGACTGGGTGGATGCTGAAGCCAGGCTTTCAGCATATTTTAAGTACAGCGGATCGTGAGGTGAGCCACCACTGTACGCTACTCAGTTCGCTTCAACGGTGTCCCTCTGGACACTTTCCAACCCACGTCCACGTGTGGTGTATGCCAAGGTGATCCACTATGTCCTTATTTATTATACTAGATGAGTGCCCGTGCGTTGCAATAGGAACATATAATACTACGATAACTTATATATAAAATATGTGTTATATTGTGCGTGTCCCTCGTTCTCTCTCAACGACAGTACACCCTCGAGATTCTGGAGCGCGCTGGCATGACTGCGTGCAAGCCTTGTAGTACCTCGGTGAACACTCAGGCCAAGCTCTCCTCCGATGGCTCACCGGTTCCAGAGTCGACGTTGTACCGCAACCTGGTCGGTGCCTTGCAGTATCTCACATTCACCCGTCCGAACATCACTTATGCGTTATAAGTCTGCCTCTACATGCATGATCCTCAGGAGCCGCATCTCACCGCCGTCAAGCGCATCCTTCGCTGTCTGCACGGCACCGTCGACCTCGAGCTGTTCGTAGCTCGTGCTTCCTCGTCGCCCACGCTGACTATCTACACAGATGCCGACTGGGTCGAGAGCCCCGACACTCATCGCTCCACGTCAGGATACATCGTGTTCCTCGGTGACTGTCCCATCTCCTGGTCCAGCAAGCGACAGCTGACGGTCTCTCGGTCTAGTGCAGAGGCTGAGTACCGCGTCGTCGCCAACGGCGTCGCTAAGGCGACTTGGCTGCATTAGCTTCTACTCGAGCTTCACCAGCCTCTCCAGCATGCCATGGCTGTTTACTGCGACAATATGAGTGTTCTCTACCTCTCGACCAACCTAGTGCAACATCAACACACCAAACATGTTGAGATTGACCTTCACTTTGTTCGTGAACGCGTAGCCACCAGTGTTGTGCGCGTCCTCCATGTGCCAACCACCTCGCAGTTCACCGACATCTTCACCAAAGGCCTGCCTTTGAGCATCTTCCTAGAGTTTTGGTCCGGCATAAACGTCCGTTCCACCGATGTTCCTACTACGGGGGGTTAGACAAGATATTGCCAGGATATCCTCTACTATAATTGCTAGTGTAATCTTGACTAATGGGTGGCTGCCCTCCTGGTCTCTCTCTCTCTCTCACTCAGGAAGTAAGAAGAGTTCAACTGTTTTTAGTATGAACTTTTTGGGCAGCTAAATAAAAAAATTACTCAATAACTCTTGACACAAATTACTCAATAACTCTTGACACTGATGCTGCAAAACCTGAACTAAAATTGAAACTTTGAAGTAGTTGCAGCAATAAGAAATATAAAGGAAATGGGATACACATATCAAGGAGAAGCTATATAAAATAACATCCTTAAAGAAAAGAAGTACCTTGATTCCTCTGTGGCGAGGTGGCTCCAGTACCTCCGATCATCTATCCCGGTAATAGTCATTGCCTTTGATGATATACTCATGCAAAGGGCTCCCTTGTTCTTTAGAATCCAGAATTCCTAAAATAGACAACATGGATGGCTATTAAGCAAAATAGACAATTTCAAGCAAACACGAGGCTAATAACAGAACCGCATCCACAGTAGATCGGCCCTAACAAACAAGCATAATACCTCCATGGAGGAATGACCAAATGAGTTTACCTTTCTGCCGGCATCAAAGAGGGTGGATCGGCACAGATGAGCGTAAATCTCCTTCTTGGTCAAGCGCTTGCCGCTGGCATCTCCATCGCCACAGCCCTCGTCATCGCCACAGCCCTCGTCATCTTTGGACGAGGGATGTGAGGCAACTTAACAAAACCACTAAAACGCTTGTCCTTTTGTGGATCATAATTCTTCAGACTAATAATAGGCTCAGTGAACTTCCTATTCTTCTTGGCATCCTGAACTATCTGGGAGATGGAATCCTTGAGAACCTCGGACTGCAACTTACTGCAATAATCAATGGGCAGAATTTATTAGGCAGAGATAATCTATCTGGATGGGAACAATACTCTAGAATTCCAAATACTCCTGCCAGTAGGAAGAATTGCAGAAGGCAAAAACAGTAGAATAATCAATAATAATAAGCAAGCTACGTGAATCCATCTCATGTGTCCGAGACAAGAACCTGAATCTACCTCACATCCATTTTCATTATGAGAATGAACTAACAGTTGGACCCGGCTCCCAAAGAATCAGATTGGAATAAGCCTGCTAATGGGAGTCTAATCCACCCCAACCCATAGCCAATCAATCAGCTGTTGTAGCCCAAACCTATCCAAAAATCTAAATCAAGCACCCACCCCAACATGCTCTATAACACACACACCCAAGCCAGCCCATTTTAAATCGTGGAGCATGCTAACTGATGATGTCAGGTTGTTTAATGGTCCATCCCCAAGTTGTCCTAAATAGAAGGGGTTGTATATTGAGGTATAATGTACTGCAGCATGATGCACATTTATGTGTTTCATTCACATGCTGATAATTAGTGAGAATTACCTTTATGTGGTACCCAGAAAATTCCTGCATTTTGTTATGAAGATGGGGAATAACAAGTTTTGCGATCCAACGAGCTCCAACAAGCATCCCACAGTGTGCATACCCTAAAACTACATTGCTGATCTTTCCTTCAGATAGAATTATATGGTGAAAAGGAACTTCAGCAGAAGTTGCTGCAGTCAGGCGCTCTTTAGTGCTTATAGCACCCCGAATGAAAAGCAGCAAGCACTTTGTTCTTTTGTCACACACCAATGCGAAAGAAGGCTGCATGAGCTGCAATGAGCAATGAACAAACAATAAGATATTCTGTACCAAAAAATGGGAACGAATGCTAATTATGACCTTAAGCTTAAGTTAAAGTCCATGATACTTACTCACCCTCGCCCTAGCCTTGTGAATAAGAATGTCTTCTTGTTTGTACCCACCAAACTTCAGAAATGCTGAAAAAGATTTCTTTGAGAAGAACATGCAAAGCTTCAAGTGCTCAAGGAGAGAAGATACTTCAGTATATGTCTGATGTCCTTTAAGTTGGAGACAGTCATTCCCACTGTACTCATGCTGCAAATTACCCTGACGTGGCACAGACAAGAAAATATGTTAACCATATGTTTTCCTACATTGCCTATGAGTAAAATATGTTTGAAAGAGTAATACAGAGTGGTAATATTATGCAGAATCGAAATGATTTAGCTGACTTCCAATAATGGAAGAAACAGTCTGCTGGCTCCTTATGACATGAAGGGCTTGGGATAATCCAAAGACATATGAGTGAATTTGTTTGGTCTCAATGTGGAAACTGGAATGATCACCTAGTTCAATAGTATTCATGCAATGCAACCATAACTAAACAACCAGATCCATCTAAGCAGTACATCGGTGACGCAGGACCCGACCACCACCACCTCCCCGGTGTCGGCATCTTCCCACGCGTTCCATAGGTGGAAGCAGAAGCAGTCCGACACGTCCACCCACGCCATCTCCAACGCGTCGCGCGCGTACTTGGGCAGCATGCCGAACCGGGACGTCTTGCCCACGTCTAGCACCAGGGGGACCCGCCCCGCAGTATCTCGCCCAGCTTGAACACCACCTGGTGGTCGAGCACCACCACGAACCGCTCCGTGATGGCGAAGTCGTGCACCATGGTGGGCTGCTCCAGCGAGATCTCCACGTCGCCCGACTTGCCGCCGTCGGGCTGCAGGTAGAAGTACCTCAGGTAGGGTCGCTTGATCACATCGTAGCTGAGCGCGAACAGCTCCCCAGACGCCGGGTCAAGCTTGGGGTGCGCGATCATGCTGCCGCACCCGACGAGCTGCCCGCCGAAGTCGTAGCGGCCGATGGTGCGGAGGTCGCCGTCAGCCGTCACGCGCACCTGGTACGACAGGTCGTCCTTGGACATGGCGAGGAGACAGCCGTTGAAGTAGACGAGGCTGGGGTTGGCGTCCCCGTGCTGTGGGACGGATCGACGAGCCCGCACAGCCCGCGGGTGTAGAACAGCGCCAGGCGCGCGATCCCGGAGTGCCCGTGCAGCTCGGCGATGGCCTTGGGGACCCAGCGCGCGCTCCTATCGGAGCCTGGCCGTCTCGGTGAACCGTCACGCGTACGACTCAGTCGCGCCGTCGCGGATGCGCACCGTGTGCACCATCATGTCGCCGTCGAACAGGTGGTGCCCCGCCGACGGCTCGAAGCAGGGGTTGACCCTGTTGCACGCGTACACACCCGAGATGAACAGTGGGATGTAGCCCGACACCGGCAGCGACCGCACCGGCGCCTGCTCGCCGACCGACGCGAAGTTGCCGGCGATCTTCACGGTCGGGTCCACCGACCGTGGCAGCGCGCGCGGCCGCTCCAGCAGGCCCGCGATCACGCCCGACTCGCGGCATGGTGGTTGAGGTCACGGAGGCTCCATAGCATCGCGAGGGGGTAGGGCGTTTGCGACGTTTTGCGGTGGAGGTTGCTGAGGGGCGGGGATCCGTCCGCGACCCGAGGGGTTGGGGACGGCGACTATGTTGTCGTCGAGGTCGGTAGGTCGGTAATGAGCGGCGCGTTGGAGCTGCGGGAGTAGTCGCGGCCGCGTGAGCTCAACGATGCGGCGCTCCCAGTGGCCGCGCTCGCGGAGGAGTTTGTTGATCTCGTCGTTGAGGTCACGGAGGCGGTGCTCGCCGAGACCCTCGTTCTGGATCTCGGCGACCTTGGCGCCAATCTCGCGGAGGATCTCAGAGCGCCAGCGCTCGGCGTCGGCGAGGTCGCGACACTCGGAGGCAAGGTAGGCCCGGCGCTCTCGGGACTTGCGCGGGGGGTTCGTGGGGCGGGCACGGTGCGTTTGCTGAGAAAAGGCGCGGCGGGCGCGGGGCACACGCAGAGGAGGCGGGCGAGGGCAGTCTACACTCAGATTTCGCGGCGGGGGAGTGCTGCGCGCGGGCGCTCCACGGCGGGCGGCGTGCGCGTGGTAGGATTGCGGCGGGCGGTGCTTCGCATCGGATGCGGGCGGTCGTGCGTGTGGTAGGATTGAGTGTGGTAGGATTCCCATCCAAATCCTTCCGCGAATTGCGTCGGGCGGGCGGAGCCGGTGGCGGGGTTGGCGGGCAGATTGCGGCCGGCGATGAATCCGGAGATCGGGCGGGTGGAGCCAGGGGCGGGTTTGGCGGCGAGGAATCTGGAGGTCGGGCGGGCGGGGGCGGGGGCGGTCTACAATGAGGGCTTAATAGTTAGTAGAGATTCTTGTACGTGGCCGATGGTTTCTCTAAGCTGCAGTAGACTCACCAAGGCAATTTCCTATATATTAAAGCGGAGTCGAAAACTGTCACCTGGTGCGTCCACGTCATTCTCTTTTATACTGGTCGTCCGATTGAGTAACAACGGCTAAAATACCTGCAGTTGACAATGACTGACGCATCGCTGCTCCATTCTCCATGACTGTTCTGGAAGGTCCAAGCGTCGGCGAAAAAAAAGTTCAATATTTCTGCGAGGCAAGGAATCTCTCCCCCGTTTCTTCTCTTTCGGTTCGCCGTCTCACGCACCCACTTCCTACGCCGTCGTCGAGCACTTGCTCAGTTTCGTGCCCATCCTCGAAGTCGCCTCTGTCCTAGTATCCATGGAGTGAAGGTCTGCAGGAGAGCATGCATATGAGGTACGGATTTAGGATGATAAAATCCAGCAGATTTATATACCAGTTGCCATCTCTAATCTTAAGGTAGTGAGAGTGAGAGATATGCTCAATGTGTAAGCAGTTACTTTTGAAGCAAAGTATCTTGGGCCCCCTACACCGGAAGGACGAATTTGTGAGGAACAATTTTCAAATGTCTATCAGCTGGTGGTAAAGATGTTTTTTTTATTAAGTCAATAGCCCAAGCAATACCAGTGTACATCACGAGTGTCTGAACTTCCTCGATGAAGTGTCCAACATTAAATCATAATCTTTTTTTTTCTCATTTCCTGCTAGGATTAAGGCCTTTCTACCTCTACCTAGTAATCTGGATGTTAGCAGCAGAGCAGAGCATAATAACCTTACGGTGCAAGTATTTTTATAAACTGGTGTCATGTGTTGTATAGTTTGGTGTGTCTAATCATTATGGAAAGGGGTGTTAATTACTACTTGAACAAGTGATGGTACAGAACCAAGGCACGGGGCATTTGGTAACTGTTACTTTTGTAGAAAGTGCAGTACAATGCAACACCTTGTAAAGTTGTAATGGACTGACACTGCTACCATCTATAGTGTCTGAAGTCATTGTCTAGGCTAAACATTTTAAATCAGTTAAAATTTGCCCGAAATACTTTCTTGGGTTACAAACAAATGACATTTATCTGCAGCTAAAAACTATGGCCGCTAATATTGAGATCCCTGAAATGATTCAATAAAAACGAACTACAGGTCCTTGAAGTGATACAAGCTGTACCATTTCTGATCGGCAACACCATTTTCATCAGGATTCGATCCGAGAGACGACGCAAGGGTTTGTGTCGACCCGTGGAGAGAGGAGAAAGTCCAAACCGGGCCAAGTTTGTTTTCGGTTCAGGTCCAAACCAACGATTCCACCAGTATTTATCAAATAAATTTCAATCCGAGCCAATTTAGTCCGTCCAGAACAAGGTCAGGAAAGACCCAATCCGACCGAACGAACGAGCCCTTAATAAAAATATGCAGGAGGAAAATCTCATAGCAATGAGAGACATGCTCAATATGCATACAATTAATTTTGAAGCGAATCACTTCAGATTAAAGCCGACTGTTTGGACTGCTGTAGCTGCAATCTACAGAAACAAAACATTGTAAAAGTACGGATTAAAATCAAACCAACAGGCTAGAAGTATCTTGGACTTTCCAACACCGGAAGGACAACTTTGTGCGGAACAATTTTCAACCATTGTCATAGCGAAAGAAATATCTAGCGGCTGGTGGTAAAGATGTTTTTTATTAAGTCAAATAGCCTAAGCAATCTCTACTCTTAGAATCTGAATGGGCCGGAGAGATGCATTCATGCATTAGAAAATAATGATGATGGGAAAGATGTAAAAAATGGTTATTTTTTCTCCAACAACCTTTTCAGAAGTTGCAGGGCTCGTCAATAGCAATCTTCGTGGCCCATTAACAATGCGCCAACAAATAGACAGAGCCCAAGTCATGGAGGCCCACGCAACGCGAGCACGCAAAGATTCTACAATCCGTGGTGGCGGAGCCAGTGGGATCCCAATCTCGTAAATAGCTGCGAAGCCGGTGGCGGAGCCCACAGCGGGCGCTCGAAAATATCTCGGCACGGCTGGGAGCTCTGGAACCTTCGCTGGCGGCCCCAACCCCCGACGAGGCGACGACCACAGCACTATACCTTCTCTCTCTCTCTCTCGACTCGCTTCCTTCGAATCCATCCATCTCTCGCCTCCCTTTCCAATTCGATGCCTTTGTAGCGCTGCTGCCTCGCCCCCGCCGCGTCGTCGCGGGTCCCCGGCTTCGCTTGCTGCTGCGCTTCTAGCGTCATGGACGGGGGATCCGGCAATGCTTCCGGCGGCGGAGCGGCGGTGTGCTGCTACTACGCGCTCCTCGGCGTCCGCAAGAGCGCCTCCGCCACCGACATACGCACCGCGTACCGAAGGCTCGCGATGGTGAGTTGAGTTCGCTTGCTGTGCGTGCTATGCACCGGTGTGTTTTGGTTGGGTTCTGTGTCCTCTCCTCCACCCCTGCTGCTCACACCTTCCGATCTCTTGCCCGCCGTGGGCGCTCAGAAGTGGCACCCGGACCGGTGGGCCAGCGATCCCGGCGCGGCCGGCGAGGCCAAGCGGCGGTTCCAGCGGATCCAGGAGGCCTACTCAGGTAAGGGGCCTACGTACACCTGTTTTGGTTACGCTTGGCTTCACGAGAATTGACCGAATCGCTGCTTGTTGTTTTTGGTTGGCGCAGTTTTATCGGACAAGGGGAAGAAAGCCATGTACGACGCCGGGCTCTTCGATCCCCTCGACGACGACGACCAGGTGAATCAGCAAAAGAGTCTCTCCCTTTTCGCTTACCTGTTTCCTGCTGCTTATTGTCTTGTAGAAATTAATCAAGTTCTTTTATTCTTTTATGCCATTTTGCTTCCGAATATTATATGTGTATCATGTATAGTATAGCCCTGAGCAGGAAATTAAAAAAACTAATTTCTGTCCTCTGCTATCGGACGGCCAGGATTTCTCCGACTTCATGCAGGAGATGCTGCTGATGATGGATAACGTGAAAAACGAGGTAGGCGCGACGTAACCACCCGCCACGCGGAATTATTATTTGTTTACTTATTATATATCTCGTAAACTAACCTGGTTGCGTGCAGAAGCCGGACACGCTAGAGGACCTGCAGAAGATGCTGGCGGACATCGTGAACGTTGACGGTGGGGACGGCGTAGGCGGGCGCGTGCTGCCGCCGCCACCGGACGTTGCTCGGCGAACGCGCATCGCGCCCCACCCGCAGCCGCAGCAGGCGCGTAGGTGACCGCCGCGCCGAGACATTGGCAATTTTGCCATTATAATTTACGGGCTTCGTCAGTATGTCATCGGTCCCACAAATCATAGACACAGGTGGTCCCATCAATCATAGACACGGGATGACATAATAACAGATAACCAAATTTGAGAGTGCCAAAATCACAAATTTCTCCCGTCGCGCCGGTGTACACGCGCCGTAGCTGCGGAGTACGTACGCTTTTGGTGAAAGGGACTGGACATGGATCAGAAACGGGATGCTCTCTGGAAAAAGGAGAATAAAAATTTCAGGCCGTCTTTTGTTCATAATTTACCCCTCCTTTATTGTAGCAGTGCTCGATTGTGTAAGCTGGAAGTGGGGGGCCGCGCCGCCGCAATAACTGTCGGCCGTGGCCGGGTATTCTTACTTATTTTTTATTTATCTCGTCGACATTTCGATTTATTGTCTACTGCCATTTTCGCTCGTGTGCTGTGCTCTGTCCCGTCCATTTCTCGATTTGTTTGTTTTTTTAAGCAAAAGTTACGTATTTTATGACTTAAGGAAACAAGAGTGGGGTGAAGATACAGGGGTGAGAACAGAATAAAAAGTAGAGTTACAGGGCATAATAAAGAAGTTAGGCTCTAATTTTATCTCCTATTACTGGCTTAACTCGATGACTAAGAAGGTTCATTTTAGATTTGAACATATCTCGACAACCTTTCACCGTGGGCGGAATCTCATTGAACACACAATTATTTCTGTATTTCCAGATGCCCCAGGTCAATAAAATTATAGCTTCAAGTTTTCAAGGGACATGCCAACGTCTTCTGATTCTTAAAATGGTGTTGAACAAATCCGCAGAACGTGAAGGAGAGATTCCAACCAGGGACCAACATCTCTTAGCAAAATTGCATCTAAAAAAAAGGTGAATGACCGTCTCTTCAACTTGAAAAATACAGTTGTCACAGGAGTAAGAGTCTAGAAATATAGACCGCTGCCTTAGAAAAGCTCTGGTATTTAATCTGTCTTTCAGTAGTAGCCAAAAGAATACTTTGTGTTTGGGTTGACATCTGGATTTCCATAACCAAGAGAAAATGGGATGTGTCCACTGGTTACCCATCAAATGAGAATAGATCTTTTGTGAGAAAAATAAGCTAGAAGAAGTAGAGCAGCTCCATTTGTCACTCTGATTATTATGTGGGAGATTATCCAAGCGATCATTCAACTCTTGAAGTTGAACAAAGGCTTCAATGGACAACGGTGCATGGAACAATTCTTGGGAGTCGACCAATCTTGCTTGTAGCACAGTGATATCTTTGCAAGCAGAGAAAGACCAAAGTTCTAGATACTGTGTTGATTTGGGAGTACCATCCCAGTTATCATGCCAGAGTAACGTTGTTTTTCCATCTCCAATTTCCACCCTAGCAATACTCTTAAATGATTCAAGCGTTTTAAGGACATCTCGCCACCAAAAAGAGCCAACTGGTCTATCCGAGGGCAGAGAGTGACTGTAATGATTGGTCCAAATAATATTAACCCATGGGATATCAGCTCTGTTGAAAAATTTATGAAGATTTTTCATGAGAAGGGCTCGGTTTTGTAATGTCAGATTGATTACATCCTACCCCCCCTGAAATTTTGGCCTACAAACCGAACTCCAAGCAACTTGAGGGGGTTTCTTGGCATTTAAATCAGCACCTCTCCAAAGGCAATACCGTCTGAGTCTGTCAATATGTCTGATCACCGTTTTGGGGAGCTTAAGAGTGCTTGGGAGAGAGGAGAAGACTGCATTAACCATTTAAAGCCTTCCAGCCTGTGATAAGAAGATGGAGGTTGACGCCAGTCTCTTTTCAATTTTCTATATAAGGGGTAGAAAAGCACCCAATTTAGGTCTTTGAAGACCCAAGGGAAGCCCTAAGTAAGTAAAGGGCAATGATCCAATTTTGCAATGAAAAGTATTTGCAAGGATCTCCAATTTCTGGTCCGTGACATTGATGGGATAAATGTTGGACTTATGGTAATTCACATGAAGCCCAGTGGAGTCCGCAAAAGAGTTGAGCATTGCCTTTAGGAATAAAAGCTGTCTAGGGCAGGCTTCCATTATGAGAATAGTGTCATCCGCATATTGGATGATAGGGAAATCCGGACCACAATTGTTTGGTAAGGGAAGACGAAGAATGCCACCTTCACAAGCCTTATTGACAATAGACTGCAGAAGATCAGCAGCAAGAACAAAAAGAAGTGGGGACAGAGGATCGCCTTGTCTGACTCCGCGTCTGCAGTGAAATCTTTTCCCAGGGACTCCATTCAAAAGAACTTCAGAAGATCCGGAGCCAAGAATCATAGAGATCCAGTGGATCCATTTATCACCGAACCCCTTGTGCCTCAAGATCTCCAGAATAGCAGCATGCTCCAGCTTATCAAATGCCTTCTCAAAATCAAGCTTTAGAATGGCCATTTCTTTTCTGGATTTGTGACAAAGGGAAATATATTCAAAAGCCCAAGCTAAGCAATCCTGGATCGATCTATCCTTGATAAAACCATATTGATTCTGATGGACGAGCTTTGTGATCACCAGCTGCAAGCGATTGGCTAAGTGTCGGCGTTTCGACCCCAGGGGGTCCCTGGACCAACGAGTAAATTGTCGTTGCGTGTCCCAGCCCAGATGGATCAGCGCGAGACGGAACACAAGGGGAAAGCGAAAGGGGAACCACGGCTCATGTTCTCCTGCGACCAGGGCGGATGCGCTTGCAGTAGGGGGTTACAAGCGTTCGCGAGAGAGAGAGCTTGTTCGTCAGCCCGTCCTCCCGCGCGGCCACCTTTTGTACGAGGGCCCTGGACCTTCCTTTTATAGACGTAAGGAGAGGGCCCAGGTGTACAATGGGGGGTGTAGCAGTGTGCTAACGTGTCCGGCAAAGAGGAGCCAGAGTCCTATATACATGCCGACGTGGCTGTTGGAGAGGTGTTAGTGCCCTGTTCATGTGATGTCGTGGCCGTCGGAGGAGCGCTTAAACCCTGCAGAAGCACAGCTGTCGGGGCTGTCGGGTCCTTGTTGACGTCTCCATGCTTCAGTAGGGGGCTGAGAACCACCGTCGTCATGGAGCATGCGGGGTGCCATCATTACTTGTTTTACCGGGGCGAGCCAGATGGGACGCCGGTCTTGTCCCCCGTAGCCTGAGCTAGCTAGGGGTAGGGTAATGATGTACCCCCCTGCGGCGTGGTCGGTCCGAGCCCGAGGTCGGGCGAGGCGGTGACTCCTCCGAGGTCGAGGTTGAGTTCGAGCCCTAGGGTCGGGCGAGGCGGAGACCGTCGTCCGAGGTCGAGGTTGAGTCTGAGCCCTGGGGTCGGGCGAGGCGGAGACCATCGTTCGAGGTCGAGGTTGAGTCCGAGCCCTGGGGTCAGGCGAGGCAGAGACCATCGTCTGAGGTCGAGGTTGAGTCCGAGCCTTGGGGTCGGGCGAGGCGGAGACCGTCGTCCGAGGTCAAGGTTGAGTCCGAGCCCTAGGGTCGGGTGAGGCAGAGACCGTCGTCCGAGGTCGAGGTTGAGTCCGAGCCCTCGGGTCGGGCGAGGCGGAGACCGTCGTCCGAGGTCGAGGTTGAGTCCGAGCCCTGGGGTCGGGCGAGGCGGAGCTTCCTATGGTGCCTGAGGCCGGACGTGGCGGCTGTCAGCCTCACCCTAGCGGGTGGCACAGCAGTCGGAGTAGCGCACGCGACGCTGTTTTCCTGTCAGGTCAGTCAGTGGAGGGGCGAAGTGACTGCGGTCACTTTGGCCCTTTCGACTGAAGAATTGTGCGTCAGGATAAGGTGTCAGCCGATCCTTGCATTGAATGCTCCTGCGATTTGGTCGGTTGGCGAGGCGATCTGGCCAAGGTTGCTTCACTAAGAAGCCTGCCCGAGCTGGGCCTCAGGCGAGTCGGAGGTGCGCCCATTGCTTGAGGAGGCCCTCGGGCGAGGCGTAAATCTGCCTGGGTCTACTGTTCCTGCCCGAGGCTGGGCTCGGGCGAGGCAAGATCGTGTCCCTTGAGCGGACGAAGCTTTGACCTGTATTGCGCCCATCAGGCCTTTGCAGCTTTGTGCTGATGGTGTTTACCAGCCGAGTTTAGGAGTCTTGGGGGTACCCCTAATTATGGTCCCCGATAGTAGCCCCCGAGCCTCGAAGGGAGTGTTGGCACTCGCTTGGAGGCTTTGTCACACTTTTTTGCAAGGGGACCGGCCTTTCTCGGTTACATTTTGTTCCGGTGGGTGCGCGCGAGCGCACTCGCCGGGTGTAGCCCCCGAGGCCTCGGAGGAGTGGTTTGACTCCTCCAAGGTCTTAATGCCTTTCGTGATGCCTCGGCCGGTCTGGTTGTTCCCTCATGCGATCTGGCCGTAGCCCGGGTGCGTGGTCAGGTTCCAAGTTCTCGGACTGGTATGTTGACGCCGTCAACGGTTTGGCTGGAGCCGGGTTTGCGAGAGCAGCCCCCGAGCCTCTGCACAGGGCAAGAGGACGGTCAAGGACTGACTCGGCTTTTTTCATACGCCCCTTCGTCACCTTTTCGCAAGGAGGAGGGGGGGAGAGCGCCATGTTGCCCTTGGAGGGCGCCGAATATGGTGTCTCCAGTGAGTTGCTAACGGGTGATCCGAGTGGACGCCCATGCCCCGTTCGATAAGGGTCGACTAGTGGCCCAGAGGCGCGCTCCAAAAGTACCTGCAGGTGATTTGCCGGACCTGGTCTCGTTTGATAGGGTCCAAGGGCTCGATGCCTCCCTCTGATGGGATTCCATTACAGAATCGCGCCTGCTGGTCTCGGAAATGTCCTAGGGTACCTCGGGAGCGTAGCCCGAGCCTCAGCCATGTATCGGACGTACCTAGAGTCATCCCTCGCTCTGCGTGTTGTGAGGCGGCTGTCGAACCCTTCGGGGGGCCAGCCTTCGAACCCCTGATCAGTAGTGGGCGCGGAGCCCGAGTGGCCTGAGGCGGCTATCGAACCCTTCCAAGGGGCCAGCCTTCGAACCCCTGATCAGTAGTGGGCGTGGAGCCCGAGTGCTCTGGGGTGGCTGTCGAACCCTTCCGAGGGGCCAGCCTTCGAACCCCTGATCAGTAGGAGGGCTCGGGGCCAGCTTCCTTCGCAGAGAAGGGTCCCTTCCGAAGTATCCCATTTCCCGGTCCCTGTAGCAAGAGAGAGAAAGGGGAAGAGGAAAAGGATATGAAATTGAACAATGTGGCACACCTTTTTTGACACGGTCATTATGGCGGAGGTGAAGCGTCGCCCGCTTCGCCTGCCAAAGGTGTCGCCTGCCCTGTCGCGAAGTTAATGCGACGGGACGAGTGGTTCACGGGGCAACTGTTGTGTGTGCGCGAGTCGTTCGAGGAACGAAACACGAACGCGTCGTCTTCACACCGTGGGAGAGGGCTCTCCTGCCGCCCCAGGAGGGGACGTGAGCCTGCAGACGATTTGACCGCCGCTTCCGCTCGCCTGCTGCCGCCATCACTGTCGGCCCACTTCTAGCCATATCGACCGTCGCGCCTTCTCCCGCGGCTGACTGACCCGTGACCGACGTGCTTGGCTGGCACTGTTGGTCCATGCGCATGGTTGCCTCGAATCGCGGCACCGGTTCCGCAGTCGATAAGGCGCAACATTGGCGTAAGTGGCGGTGCAGTTTTTCGCATGCAGTAACCGGCGCGCCGGTTACATGACGTGTGGTCCTGGGACTCCATGCTGGACGCGTCGAAGTCGAGAGGGTGCATCCCCGTGGTGCGGTTGCATGCCGCCTGCATGGTGTCCCGCCCTTTCGCCCGCTAGTTTAGGTGAAGACGGAGGAGTGCTTATAACTGCTGGGCGGTCACACGCTCCGCGCGCGGCGGTTTGGCTTCTTCTGTCCTGGGCCAGCTTGCACGTCGTGTGGGACCCAGCCCCCTTATCGTAGGGGGAGGACTTTTGAGAGTGTTGGTGAAGACTTAGCCCGCGACGCCTGAGGATGCGAGTGGGGTGAGTCGCCTTTAAAAAGGGATCAACCTCCTAGGAGGCAGCCATGCCTTCGCACTCTCCTCATGCATCGCGCCCTTCCGCCTTCCGAGCCCCGGATGGGGAGCCCCCGCGTTGCCTTCGTCTTGTTGTGGGAGGAGCGCAACCTCATGGAGGTTGGCACCTTTCTGCCGTCGCTCGGCTTCAAGGATTTTCATCAGGCAGCCCGGCTGCATCTCCTCACCAATGGTCACCCAAGACGGTGACCACCAGTTCGATCGTGGGGAGAAGCAAGCCGGACCGCGGCCTCTGCCCCGCCCTCAGCTTCAAGGATCTTTATCATCCTTGCTGGGGCGGGGGGCGAGCTGAGCCGGAGCTCCACCTCCTGTATGGGCCGGCGGGCCACTTCTTCCTTCAGCATTCAGGGGAGAAGGCGCCCACTTGTCTAGCGGAGGGGGCGGTGTTCGGCCGCCAGCGTCGTCAGCTCCAGCACGCCTAGCTCGCTGGCTCAGCTGGCCCTGGCGCAGCTTTCGGTGCCACCTCCCGCCACTGGGCAGAGTGTGGCTATCTGCCCGCCGTACGGGCGGCTGTTGCGCCGCGCGCACTGGGGGACCGCCCAAGACGTCACGCGCTGCTAGGGCGGCGTTCGTGTACTTGAGCTGTCCTACCCTCGCTCCGGCACGACGCCTCCGTGCGGAGGTCGGTGCTCGCCCGTCCGGGAGGACTTGAGTGGGGATCTACCGGTGGGCAGGTGGCTGCCGTCGTCGGTGCTGAGGTGGTGGCAGCTGGAGAAAGCTTCCCCACTGACAAGGGTGTTAGCGCCACCCGCGGACCCAACCTCTGGCTCTTTGGCTTTGATAGCTTGTCCTCGTCCCTCGAGTGGGGACGTGGGCGAGGGCCTTGTCGCAGCAGCGTCTGCCCTGAGGTCATCGCTGCTGCTGTTTGGCCGCCCGGAGCGGAGGTTGTTGTCGCTGCTGCAAGAGTGGGCGGCGGCGAGCCACCTAGAATTTGTCGTCCCGCAGGCCCTCCAATGTGGGGGGTTATTCGTACCTGCGGGAGTGGAACCAGAGTTCCGTTTGTAATGGCACCTTAAGTGCCGGTGTATGTTCATTGCGGCTGTCGGGGCCTGAACATTTGTGTATTTGGGCGTGAAGACGTGTCTTCCCCTTGTTTCGAGCATTGGGACTCGCCTGTCGACTAGCTAAGCCGCTTAACCGAGTGTGAGTCGCTTTGCGTGGAAGGTGACGAGTGAGGTATCCGTATCCCGGAGGCGTAGGAGTCCCTCGGCTCAGTCGGCCTTGCCACTCAAAGCTCCTCTTGCTCAGTTAAGGAACCCTCGGCTGCTCTGCGATGAGCTGGAGCCGGAGGCAGCGGTGTCAGCATGGACAGAGGCAGAGTTGGCTCGAAAAGGGGGCTTCGTCGGCCCAGGAGTAGGGGACTTCCTAGGCCAAGGAGGCGTAGCAGCGGCGGCTGGAGCCGGGCCGGGTCATCCACTGGTGGGACCAACCCTGGAGTCGGGCTGCCGAGGCCATGAGCCGGGCTGGTGTCCTCGGGGGACAGCTGGCTGAGGCTACGGAGCGGCCGGTCCAGCCGTCTGCTCGGGCTGGGTTCCTGGAGGAGACCCCGGCGGTGATGGTTCAGGCGCAGTGCTGACGTCTTCCTTCAAGGTGGAGATCCTTCGACTGTGTCGCCGTCCGAGGCCGGGTCGGATTCCGCCGAAGGTGGAGTCAACGCCGAGGGTGCTGCTGCTCCCCCTATTGATGTCCAAATCTGCAGGAACAGTTTGTCTATAGCATGTGTATGTCTTTTGCGACCGCCGAGGCCAAACATATCATTGTCATGTTATAAAGCTGCATTTCTTTTCCTCCCGTTTCGAGTATCAGGACTTGTTTGTCGGTAGCAGAATTACTTGTGCGAGCGAGAGTTACTTATCGCGGAAGGTGATGAGTGAGGTATCCGTATCCCGGAGGCATAGGAGTCCCTCGGCTCGGCCGGCCTCGCCGCTTACGTGTACTCTTACTCGTCCGCAGGATTCTGTTATCGACATAGTCGAGAAGGCACGAAAAATCGTTCTGGCAGAAAAGTTTTCGGGCGTTAAGACTTGTCCGGTCAGCAGAATCGCTTATCCAAGCGTGAGTTACTTATCGCAGAAGGTGATGAGTGAGGTATCCATATCCCGGAGAAGTAGGAGTCCCTTGGCTCGGTCGACCTTGCCGCTTACGTGTACCCCATCGTTTTCAGGATCCCACTATCGAAGTAGTCGAAAGGCGCGAACAATGTTCTGGCAGAAAGACTTTTTCCGAGGAAAATTTTGACGCAGAGGGGGTTCCCCCTTCCAGCCCCCGAGGGAGGGTCGGGCTTTGCCAAGGCAAGGCTGACCCTTCCTTGATGGTTAGACTTTATTTGCGTATATAAATAGAAATGAGGTATATGAACGACTTGAAAACATCTTAAGGGTAGAAGCGACGTAGCTGTCGTATGTTCCAAGCGTTGCTGTAGACCTCGCCTTGACTGTTGGCCAGCTTGTAGGTTCCGGGCTTCAAGATCTTGGCGATGATGAAAGGCCCTTCCCAGGGAGGAGTGAGCTTGTGACGCCCTCGGGCGTCTTGTCGTAGCCGAAGCACCAAGTCGCCCACCTGGAGGTCTCGGGACCGAACCCCTCGGGCGTGGTAGCGTCGCAGGGACTGTTGATACCGCGCTGAGTGTAGTAAGGCCATGTCCTGAGCCCCTTCCAGCTGGTCCAGTGAGTCTTCTTGGCTTGTCTGGTTGCTTCGGTCGTCGTACGCCCTTGTCCTCGGGGAACCGTATTCTAAGTCTGTGGGCAAGATAGCCTCGGCCCCATAGACTAGAAAAAACAGCGTGAAGCCTGTGGCTTGGCTTGGCATCGTCCTCAGACTCCAGACCACCGAGGGGAGTTCCTTCATCCATCGCCTGCCGAACTTGTCGAGGTCGTTGTAGATCCTCGGCTTGAGTCCCTGTAGAATCATGCCATTGGCACGCTCTACCTGCCCATTCGTCATGGGGTGAGCTACGGGGGCCCAGTCCACCCGTATGTGGTGGTCCTCGCAGAAGTCTAGGAACTTCCTGTCAGTGAACTGGGTTCCGTTGTCGGTGATGATGGAGTTCGGGACCCCAAAGCGATGGATGATGTTGGTGAAGAACGCCACCGCCTATTCGGACCTGATGCTATTTAGGGGTCGGACCTCAATCCACTTGGAGAATTTGTCGATAGCGACCAGCAGGTGCATGAAGCCCCCGGGTGCCTTCTACAAGGGACCGACGAGGTCTAGACCCCATACAGCAAACGACCAGGTGATGAGTATTGTTTACAGGGCCTGAGCGGGCAGGTGGGTCTGCCTTGCGTAGAATTGACACCCTTAGCAGGTGCGTACAATCCTAGTGGCGTCGGCCACCGTGGTTGGCCAGTAGAAACCTTGTCGGAAGGCGTTTCCAACGAGGGCTCGAGGTGCAGCGTGATGACCGCAAGCCCTTGAGTGTATTTCTTGCAATAGCTCCTGACCTTCGGTGATGGATATGCATCGCTGGAGGATGCCTGAGGGGCTGCGGTGGTAGAGCTCCTTCTCGTCACCCAGCAAGACAAACGACTTGGCGCGCCGTGCTAGTCGCCGAGCTTCAGCTCTGTCGAGGGGTAGCTCTCCTCGGTGGAGATATTGCAGGTACGGGGTCTGCTAGTTTCGATTAGGTGGGACCCCATTCCACTTTTCCTCGACGCATAAAGCCTCACCCTCGGGGGCCAAGGGTGTCTCGGGCTGAGCCGAGGCCTTCTCGGGCTCGGGCGTGTCGTCGGTCTTGATGGAGGGTTGATGTAGGTCTCAGGAGAAGACGTCCGGGGGAACCGTTGTCTGCCGCGAGGCTATTTTAGCCAGCTCGTCCGCAGTCTCGTTGTACCGTCGGGCGACGTGGTTGAGCTCGAGCCCATAGAACTTGTCTTCTAGGCACAGAACCTCGTCGCAGTAGGCTTCCATCTTCGGGTCGCGGCAATGGGAGTTCTTCATGACTTGGTCGATGACAAGCTGCAAGTCGCTACGAGCGTCGAGGCGCCGAACCCCTAGCTCGATGGCGATGCACAACCCGTTAACCAGGGCCTCGTACTCGGCCACGTTGTTGGACGCCGGTAAATGGAGGCGCAGCACGTAGCGGAGGTGCTTTCCGAGGGGTGAAATGAAGAGCAGGCCCGCGCCCGCTCCTGTTTTCATCAGCGACCCGTCGAAAAACATGGTCCAGAGTTTCGTTTGGATCGGAGCTGCTGGAAGCTGGGTGTCGACCCATTCAGCCACGAAGTCCGCCAAGACTTGGGACTTGATGGCCTTCCGAGGAGCGAACGAGATTGTCTCGCCCATGATCTCCACTGCCCACTTTGTGATCCTACCCGAGGCCTCTCTGCACTAGATGATCTCTCCCAGGGGGAAGGATGACACCACAGTCACCGGATGAGACTCGAAGTAGTGTCGCAACTTTTGATGCGTCAGAATTACCGCATACAGTAGCTTCTGAATTTGCGGGTAGCGGATTTTGGTTTCGGATAGTACCTCACTGATGAAGTAGACCAGCCTCTGGACGAGCAATGCATGCCCTTCTTCTCGTCTCTCGACTACGATCGCGACGCTGACCACCTGAGTGGTTGCGGCTACGTAGATCAAGAGGGCTTCTCCCGCAGCGGGGGGCACCAGGATGGGCGCGCTTGTAAGTGAAAGTCGCCTAGAGGGGGGGGGGTGAATAGGGCAAAACTAAAATTTACAAAGTTAATCACAAACTACAAGCCGGGTTAGCGTTAGAAGTATAAACGAGTCCGCGAGAGAGGGCGCAAAACAAATCGCAAGCGAATGAAGAGTGAGACACGAGGATTTGTTTTACCGAGGTTCGGTTCTTGCAAACCTACTCCCCGTTGAGGAGGCCACAAAGGCCGGGTCTCTTTCAACCCTTCCCTCTCTCAAACGATCCACGGATCGAGTGAGCTTCTTCTTCTCAATCACTTGGGACACAAAGTCCCCGCAAGGACCACCACACAATTGGTGTCTCTTGCTTTGATTACAAGTGAATGAATGTTGATCACAAGAACAAATGAGAAAGAAAAGAAGCGATCCAAGCACAAGAGCTCAAATGAACACGGCAAATCACTCTCTCTAATCACTAAAGCCTTTTGTGGAGTTGGGAGAGGATTTGATCTCTTTTGTGTGCTTTGGAATGAATGCTAGAGGTCTTGTAGAGTGTTGAAGTGTAGAAACTTGGATGCCATTGAATGTGGGGTGGTTGGGGTATTTATAGCCCCAACCACCAAAAATGGCCGTTGGGAGGCTGCAGTCGCATGGCGCACCGGACAGTCCGGTGCGCCAGCCACGTCAGCGAGCCATTGGGGGTTCCGAACGTTGAGCTCTGACTTGTGGGCCCGCCAGGATGTCCGGTGGTGCACCGGACATGCACTGTAGGCTGTCCGGTGCGCCACCATGCGTGGCCTGCTCCTCTGCGCGCGCTGGCGCGCATTTAATGCGTTGCAGGTAGCCGTTGGCGCGCGAAGTAGCCGTTGCCCGCTGTTTCACCAGACAGTCCGGTGTGCACCGGACATGTCCGATGAATTATAGCGGACGATTTCCCGAAGCTGGCGAGTTCCAGAGCCGCTCTCCTCTGGTGCACCGGACACTGTCCGGTGTACACCGGACATGTCCGGTGAATTATAGCGGAGCGCCCTGGATTTTCCCGAAGCTGAAGAGTTGAGCTTGGAGTGCCCTGGTGCACCGGACACTGTCCGGTGGCACACCGGACAGTCCGGTGTGCCCGACCAGGGCTGTCTTCGGTTATCCCTTGCTCTCTTTGTTGAACCCAATTTTTGGTCTATTTATTGGCTATGTGTGAACCTTTTGCACCTGTAAAACTTATACACTAGAGCAAACTAGTTAGTCCAAACATTTGTGTTGGGCAATTCAACCACCAAAATCAATTTGAAAAATAGGTGTAAGCCTAATTCCCTTTCAATCTCCCCCTTTTTGGTGATTGATGCCAACACAAACCAAAGCAAATATAAAAGAGCATAATTGAACTAGTTTGTATAATGTAAGTGCAAAGGTTACTTGGAGTTGAGCCAATATAAATACTTAGGATGCGCATGGATTGTTTCTTTCTTATTTAACATTTTAGACCACGCTTGCACCACATTTTTGTTTTTGCAAATTCTTTTGTAAACTCTTTTCAAAGTTCATTTGCAAATAGTCAAAGGTAAAGGAATAAGATTTTGCAAAGTATTTTCAAGATTTGAAATTTTCTCTCCCTATTTCAAATGCTTTTCCTTTGACTAAAACAAAACTCCCCCTCAATAAATTCTTCTCTTAGTGTTCAAGAGAGTTTTAAGATGTAAATTTTGAAAGTGCTACTTTCTCCCCCTTTTGAACACAATAAGGTAACATATTGAAAAACATGATACTTTGAAATTTACCAATCGAAAATCATTTTTTAAAAATTAGGGTGGTGGTGCGGTCCTTTTGCTTTGGGCTATACTTTCTCCCCCTTTGGCATGAATCGCCAAAAACGGATACTTAGAGTGAAATATAAGACCTTTCCTAACTACTTTCTCCCCTTTGGCAAATAAAACATATAAGTGAAGATTATACTAAAGCCGGAGTCCTTTTGCTTCATACTTTCTCCCCCAAAGATGAAGCATGACTTGGAGCGTCGGCGAGGGATGAGTTGCGGAGTGGAAGCCTTTGTCTTCACCGAAGACTCCAATTCCCTTTCAATATACCTATGACTTGGTTTGAAAAACACTTGAAAACACATTAGTCATAGCATATATAGAAGAGACATGATCAAAGGTATATTCATGAGCTATGTGTGCAAGTTAACAAAAGAAGTTCCTAGAATCAAGAATATTTAACTCATGCCTAAGTTTGGTAAAAGTTTGTTCATCAAGAGGCTTGGTAAAGATATCGACTAATTGATCTTTAGTATTAATATAAGCAATCTCGATATCCCCCTTTTGTTGGTGATCCCTAAGAAAGTGATACCGAATGGCTATGTGTTCAGTGCGGCTATGCTCAACGGGATTATCCGCCATGCGGATTGCACTCTCATTATCACATAGAAGAGGAACTTTGGTTAATTTGCAACCATAGTCCCGCAGGGTTTGCCTCATCCAAAGCAATTGCGCACAACAATGGCCTGCGGCAATGTACTCGGCTTCGGCGGTGGAAAGAGCGACCGAATTTTGCTTCTTTGAAGCCCAAGACACCAAGGATCTTCCCAAGAACTGGCAAGTCCCCGATGTGCTCTTTCTATTGATTTTGCACCCTGCCCAATCGGCATCCGAATAACCAATTAAATCAAATGTGGATCCCCGAGGGTACTAAAGCCCAAACTTAGGAGTATAAGCTAAATATCTCAAGATTCGTTTTACGGCCGTAAGGTGAGATTCCTTAGGGTCGGATTAGAATCTTGCACACATGCATACGGAAAGCATAATATCCAGTCGTGATGCACATAAGTAAAGCAATGAACCTATCATCGACCGGTATACCTTTTGATCTACGGATTTACCTCCCGTGTCGAGGTCGAGATGCCCATTGGTTCCCATGGGTGTCTTGATGGGCTTGGCATCCTTCATCCCAAACTTGTTTAGAATGTCTTGAGTGTACTTCGTTTGGCAAATGAAGGTGCCCTCTTGGAGTTGCTTGACTTGGAATCCTAGAAAATACTTCAACTCCCCCATCATCGACATCTCGAATTTTTGTGTCATGATCCTACTAAATTTCTCACATGTAGATTCGTTAGTAGACCCAAATATGATATCATCAACATAAATTTGGCATACGAACAAATCATTTGCAAGAGTTTTAGTAACTAAAGTAGGATCGGCCTTGCCGACTTTGAACCCATTTGCAATAAGGAAATCCCTAAGGCATTCATACCATGCTCTTGGGGCTTGTTTGAGCCCATAAAGCGCCTTAGACAGCCTATAGACATGATTAGGATACTCATTGTCTTCAAAGCCAGGAGGTTGCTCAACATAGACCTCTTCCTTGATAGGTCCGTTGAGGAAGGCACTCTTTACGTCCATTTGAAAGAGCTTGAAGCCATGGTAAGTAGCATAGGCTAATAATATGCGAATTGACTCAAGCCTAGCTACGGGTGCATAGGTTTCACCAAAATCCAAACCTTCGACTTGGGAGTATCCTTTGGCCACAAGTCGAGCTTTGTTCCTTGTCACCACACCATGCTCGTCTTGCTTGTTGCGGAAGACCCACTTGGTTCCTACAACATTTTGATTAGGACGTGGAACTAAGTGCCATACCTCGTTCCTAGTGAAGTTGTTGAGCTCCTCTTGCATCGCCACCACCCAATCCGAATCTTGAAGTGCTTCCTCTACCCTGGTTGGCTCAATAGAAAAAACAAACGAGTAATGTTCACAAAAATGTGCAACCCGAGATCTAGTAGTTACCCCCTTATGAATGTCGCTGAGGATGGTGTCGACGGGGTGATCTCGTTGGATTGCTTGGTGGACTCTTGGGTGTGGCGGTCTTGGTTCTTCATCCTCCTTGTCTTGATCATTTGCATCTCCCCCTTGATCGTTGTCGTCATCTTGAGGTGGCTCATCATTTTGATTTTCTCCTTCATCAACTTGAGCCTCGTCCTCATCTTGAGTTGGTGGAGATGCTTGCGTGGAGGAGGATGGTTGATCTTGTGCATTTAGAGGCCCTTCGGATTCCTTAGGACACACATGCCCAATGGACATGTTCCTTAGCGCGATGCACGGAGCCTCTTCATTACCTATCTCATCAAGATCAACATGCTCTACTTGAGAGCCATTAGTCTCATCAAACACAACGTCACAAGAAACTTCAACAAGTCCCGAGGACTTGTTAAAGACTCTATATGCCCTTGTGTTTGAGTCATATCCTAGTAAAAAGCCTTCTAGAGTCTTAGGAGCAAATTTAGATTTTCTACCTCTCTTAATAAGAATAAAGCATTTGCTACCAAAGACTCTAAAATATGAAATATTTGGCTTTTTACCGGTTAGGAGTTCGTATGATGTCTTTTTGAGGATTCGGTGAAGGTATAACCGGTTGATGGCGTAGCAAGCGGTGTTAACCGCCTCGGCCCAAAACCGATCTGGCGTCTTGTACTCATCAAGCATGGTTCTTGCCATGTCCAATAGAGTTCGATTCTTCCTCTCCACTACACCATTTTGTTGTGGGGTGTAGGGAGAAGAGAACTCATGCTTGATGCCCTCCTCCTCAAGGAAGCCTTCAATTTGAGAGTTCTTGAACTCCGTCCCGTTGTCGCTTCTAATTTTCTTGATCCTCAAGCCGAACTCATTTTGAGCCCGTCTCAAGAATCCCTTTAAGGTCTCTTGGGTTTGTGATTTTTCCTGCAAAAAGAACACCCAAGTGAAGCGAGAAAAATCATCCACAATAACTAGACAATACTTACTCCCGCCGATGCTTATGTAAGCGATCGGGCCGAATAAATCCATGTGTAGGAGCTCCAGTGGCCTGTCAGTCGTCATGATGTTCTTATGTGGATGTTGAACGCCAACTTGCTTCCCGGCTTGGCAGGCGCTACAAATCCTGTCTTTCTCAAAATGAACATTGGTTAATCCTAAAATGTGCTCCCCCTTTAGAAGCTTGTGAAGATTCTTCATTCCAACATGGGCTAGTCGGCGGTGCCAAAGCCAACCCATATTAGTCTTAGCAATTAAGCAGGTATCGAGTTCAGCTCTATCAAAATCTACCAAGTATAGCTGACCCTCTAACACTCCCTTAAAAGCTATTGAATCATCACTTCTTCTAAAGACAGTGACACCTACATCAGTAAATAGACAGTTGTAGCCCATTTGACATAATTGGGATACGGAAAGCAAATTGTAATCTAAGGAATCAACAAGAAAAACATTGGAAATAGAATGGTCAGGAGATATAGCAATTTTACCCAAACCTTTGACCAAACCTTGGTTTCCATCCCCGAATGTGAAGCTATTGAATCATCACTTCTTCTAGTACAAATGGAAGTATGCTCAATAGTAGATGTAGATGGTTTGCAAGAATTAAGTTCAACAATCTTAGTACGTAAAATATCATTCTTATCTCTAAGATCGGAAATTGTAATTTTGCAAACATCTAACTCTTTAGCCTTAGCAAGCAATTTTCATTTTCATCTCTAAGGCTAGCAAGAGAAATGTTCAATTCTTCAATCTTAGCAAACAACTCATCATTATCATTTTTAAGATTGGGAATTGAAACATTACAAACATGTGAATCAACCTTAGCATTTAAAGTAGCATTTTCATTTCTAAGGTTGTTAATAATCTCATGGCAAGTGCTTAGCTCACTAGATAGTTTTTCACATTTTTCAACCTCTAGAGCATAAGCATTTTTAACCTTAACATGCTTTTTATTTTCCTTGATTAGGAAGTCCTCTTGGGAGTCCAAGAGATAATCCTTTTCATGAATGGCACTAATCAATTCATTTAGTTTTTCTTTTTGTTGCATGTTTAGGTTAGCAAAAAGAGTGCGCAAGTTATCCTCCTCATTTTTAGCATCATCCTCATCACTAGAGGTTTCATATTTGGTGGAGGACCTTGATTTTACCTTCCTTTTGCCGTCCTTGGCCATGAGACATTTGTGGCCGACGTTGGGGAAAAGGAGGCCCTTGGTGACGGCGATGTTTGCGGCGTCCTCGTCGGAGGAGGAGTCGGAGGAGCTCTCGTCCGAGTCCCATTCGCGGCATACATGAGCGTCGCCACCCTTCTTCTTGTAGTATTTCTTCTTCTCCTTTCTTCTCCCCTTCTTGTCGTTGTCCCTGTCACTATCACTTGATAATGGACATTTAGCAATAAAATGACCGGGCTTACCACATTTGTAACAAACTTTCTTGGAGCGGGGCTTGTAGTCTTTCCCCCTCCTTTGTTTGAGGATTTGGTGGAAACTCTTGATGATAAGCGCCATCTCCTCATTGTCGAGCTTGGAGGCGTCGATGGGTTGTCTACTTGATGTAGACTCCTCCTTCTTTTCCTCCGTCGCCTTTAGTGCTACGGGTTGAGCTTCGGAAGTGGAGGGCTCATCAAGCTCGATGATCTTTCTTGAGCCCTTGATCATACATTCAAAGCTCACAAAATTCCCGATTACTTCCTCGGGAGTCATTAGTGTGTATCTTGGATTGCCATGAATTAATTGTACTTGAGTAGGGTTAAGAAAAATAAGTGATCTCAAAATAACCTTAACCACCTCGTGGTCATCCCATTTCTTGCTCCCGAGGTTGCGCACTTGATTCACCAAGGTCTTGAGCCGGTTGTACATATCTTGTGGCTCCTCTACTTGGCGAAGACGGAATCGACCGAGCTCCCCCTCGATCGTTTCCCCTTAGTGAACTTGGTGAGCTCATCACCCTCGTGTGCGGTCTTGAGCACATCCCACACCTCCTTGACGCTCTTTAGCCCTTGCACCTTGTTGTATTCCTCCCTACTTAGAGAGGCGAGGAGGATGGTTGTTGCTTGGGAGTTGAAGTGCTCGATTTGGGCAACTTCGTCCGCATCATAGTCCTCATCCCCTACAGATGGTACCTGCATACCAAACTCAACTACATCCCATATACTTTTGTGGAGTGAGGTTAGATGAAATTTCATTAAATTACTCCACCTTGCATAATCCTCACCATCAAAAGTTGGTGGTTTGCCTAATGGGACGGAAAGTAGAGGTGTATGCTTAGGAATGCGGGGATAGCGTAGGGGAATCTTACTAAACTTCTTGCGCTCATGGCGCTTAGAAGTGATGGACGGCGCGTCGGAGCCGGAGGTCGATGGTGATGAAGTGTCGGTCTCGTAGTAGACGACCTTCCTCATCTTCTTGTGTTTGCCGCTACTCCGATACGACTTGTGGGAAGAAGACTTCTTCTCCTTCCCCTTCCCTTTGTTGCGGGACTCTTCGGATGAGTGGCTCGTAGTGAGCTTGTCGTCGGTCTCCATTTCCCTCTTGGTGTGATCTCCCGACATCACTTCGAACGGTTAGGCTCTAATGAAGCACCGGACTCTGATACCAATTGAAAGTCGCCTAGAGGGGGGTGAATAGGGCGAAACTGAAATTTACAAAGTTAATCACAAACTACAAGCCGGGTTAGCGTTAGAAGTATAAACGAGTCCGTGAGAGAGGGCGCAAAACAAATCGCAAACGAATGAAGAGTGAGACACGAGGATTTGTTTTACCGAGGTTCGGTTCTTGCAAACCTACTCCCCGTTGAGGAGGCCACAAAGGTCGGGTCTCTTTCAACCCTTCCCTCTCTCAAACGATCCACAGATCGAGTGAGCTTCTTCTTCTCAATCACTTGGGACACAAAGTCCCTGCAAGGACCACCACACAATTGGTGTCTCTTGCTTCGATTACAAGTGAATGAATGTTGATCACAAGAACAAATGAGAAAGAAAAGAAGCGATCCAAGCACAAGAGCTCAAATGAACACGGTAAATCACTCTCTCTAATCACTAAAGCCTTTTGTGGAGTTGGGAGAGGATTTGATCTCTTTTGTGTGCTTTGGAATGAATGCTAGAAGTCTTGTAGAGTGTTGAAGTGTAGAAACTTGGATGCCATTGAATGTGGGGTGGTTGGGGTATTTATAGCCCCAACCACCAAAAATGGTCGTTGGGAGGCTGCAGTCGCATGGCGCACCGGACAGTCCGGTGCGCCACCGGACACTGTCCGGTGCGCCAGCCACGTCAGCGAGCCGTTGGGGTTCCGACCGTTGAGCTTTGACTTGTGGGCCCGCCAGGATGTCCGGTGGTGCACCGGGCATGCACTGTAGGCTGTCCGGTGCGCCACCCGCGCGTGGCCTGCTCCTTTGCGCGCGCTGGCGCGCATTTAATGCGTTGCAGGTAGCCGTTGGCGCGCGAAGTAGCCGTTGTCCGCTGTTTCACCGGACAGTCCGGTGTGCACCGGACATGTCCGGTGAATTATAGCGGACGATTTCCCGAAGCTGGCGAGTTCTAGAGCCGCTCTCCTCTGGTGCACCGGAAATGTCCGGTGAATTATAGCGGAGCGCCCTGGATTTTCCCGAAGCTGAAGAGTTGAGCTTGGAGTGCCCTGGTGCACCGGACAGTCCGGTGTGCCCGACCAGGGCTGCCTTCGGTTATCCCTTGCTCTCTTTGTTGAACCCAATTTTTGGTCTATTTATTGGCTATGTGTGAACCTTTTGCACCTGTAAAACTTATACACTAGAGCAAACTAGTTAGTCCAAACATTTGTGTTGGGCAATTCAACCACCACAATCAATTTGGAAAATAGGTGTAAGCCTAATTCCCTTTCAGTAAGGAGCGTCTTTAAGTTCCCGAGGGCTTCCTCGGCCTCGGGGGTCCAAGTGAAGCGCTCGGTCTTCCTTAAGAGACGGTACAGGGGTAGGCCTCTTTCACCGAGGCGCGAGATGAAACAGCTTAGAGCTGCAAGACATCCCATAACCCTCTGTACTCCTTTCGAGTCCTTGATAGGCCCTATGTTGGTGATGGCCGCGATTTTCTCCGGGTTGGCCTCGATGCCCCGCTCGGAGACGATGAACCCCAGGAGCATGCCTCGGGGGACTCCGAAGACACACTTCTCGGGATTGAGTTTTACGCCTTTCACCTTGAGACACTTGAATGTCGTTTCAAGGTCAGTGAAGAGGTCGGAGGCTTTCCTCGTCTTGACTACGATGTCATCGACGTAAGCCTCGACCGTTCGACCAATGTGCTCTCCGAACACTTGGTTCATGCACCTTTGGTATGTCGCGCCTGCATTCCTCAAACCAAATGGCATAGTAATATAGCAGTACATGCCAAAAGGTGTGATGAAAGAAGTCGCGAGCTGGTCGGACTCTTTCATCCTGATTTGGTGATACCCTGAGTAGGCATCGAGGAATGACAGGGTTTCGCACCCAGCAATGGAATCCACGATTTGATGATGCGAGGCAGAGGATAGGGAACCTTCGGACATGCTTTTGTTTAGACCAGTGTAGTCTACACACATCCGCCATTTCCCACCTTTCTTTTTCACAAGCACAGGGTTGGCTAGCCATTCGGGATGGAATACCTCTTTGATGAACCCTGCAGCCTTCAGCTTGTGGATCTCCTCGCCTATGGCTCTGCGCTTTTCTTCGTCGAATCGGTGCAGAGGCTACTTCACGGGTCGGGCCCCAGCTCGGATATCCAGCGAGTGCTCGGCGACATCCCTCGGTATGTCAGGCATGTCCGAGGGACTCCACACAAAAACCTCGGCGTTTGCGCGGAGAAAGTCGATGAGCACTGCTTCCTATTTGGGGTCGAGCTCGGAGCCGATCCGGACTTGCTTGGAGGCGTCGTTGCTGGGGTTGAGAGGGACGGACTTAACCGCCTCTGCTGGTTTGAAGTTGCCAGCGTGGCGCTTCGCATCTGGCACCTCCTTGGAGAGGCTCTCTAGGTCGGCGATGAGGGCCTCGGACTCGGCGAGGGCCTCAGCGTAATCCACACACTCCACGTCGCATTCGTACGCGTGTCGGTATGTGGATCCGACGGTGATGACCCCGTTGGGGCTCGGCATCTTGAGCTTGAGGTAGGTGTAGTTGGGGACGGCCATGAACTTGGCGTAGCATGGTCTCCCCAGCACTGCGTGGTAGGTTCCTCGAAACCCAACCACCTTGAACGTGAGGGTTTCCTTTCAGAAGTTGGAGGGACTCCCGAAGCAAACGGGCAGATCGAGTTGTTCAAGGGGCTGGACGCGCTTCCCGGGGATGATCCCGTGAAAGGGCGCCACACCGGCCCGGATTGTGGACAGATCGATCTGCAAGAGCCCGAGGGTCTTGGCGTAGATGATGTTGAGGCTGCTGCCTCCGTCCATGAGGACCTTGGTGAGCCTGACGTTGCTGATGACGGGATCAACAACGAGCGGGTACTTCCCCGGGCTCGGCACGCGGTCGGGGTGGTCGCCTTGGTCGAAGGTGATGGGCTTGTCGGACCAGTCCAAGTAGACTGGCGCCACCACCTTCACCGAGCAGACCTCCCGGCGCTCCTGCTTGCGGTGCCAAGCCGAGGCGTTCGCCACTTGCCCACCGTAGATCATGAAGCAGTCGTGGACCTCAGGGAACTCTTCTGCCTTGTGGCCCTCCTTCTTGTCATTGTCGTTGTCGTGGCCTTTGCCACCTTCCGCTGGGGGTCTGGCCTTATGGAAGTAGCGCCGAAGCATGACGCACTCCTCAAGGGTGTGCTTGACGGGGCCCTGATGATAGGGGCACGACTCCTTGAGCATCTTGTCGAACAGGTTGGCCCCCGGGAGGCTTCCGTGGGTTCCTGTGCTCGGCGGCGGCAACGAGATCTGCGTCGGCGGCGTCACGTTTCGCTTGCGACTTCTTCGTGCCGCGCTGGTCGGACGCCTCGGGGACGTCATCCTGCGGGCGCCCCTGAGGCCGCTTGTCCTTCCGGAAGATGGCCTCGACCGCCTCCTAACCAGAGGCAAACTTGGTGGCGATGTCCATCAGCTCGCTTGCCCTGGTGGGGGTCTTGCGACCCAGCTTGCTCACCAGGTCGCGGCAAGTGGTGCCGGCGAGGAACACGTCGATGACATCTGAGTCGGTGATGTTGGGCAGCTCGGTGCGCTGCTTCGAAAATCGCCGGATGTAGTCCCGCAGGGATTCTCCCGGCTGCTGGCGGCAGCTTCGGAGATCCTAGGAGTTCCCATGGCGCACGTATGTGCCCTGGAAGTTTCCGACGAAGGCTTTGACCAGGTCGTCCCAGTTGGAGATCTGCGCAGGAGGCAGATGCTCCAGCCAGGCTCGGGCGGCGTCGGAGAGGAATAGGGGGAGGTTGTGGATGATGAGGTTGTCATCGTCCGTTCCACCCAGCTGGCAGGCCAGTTGGTAGTCCACGAGCCACAGTTCCGACCTTGTTTCCCCCGAGTACTTGGCAATGGTAGTCGGGGTTCGGAACTGGGTCAGGAACGGCGCCCGTTGTATGGCCCGGCTGAAAGCTTGCGGACCGGGTGGTTCAGGCGAGGGGCTCCGATCCTCCCCGCTGTCGTAGCGTCCTCCACGCCTGGGGTGGTAGCCTCGACGCACCTTTTCGTCGAGGTGGGCTCGACGGTCGCGGCGGTGGTGCTCGTGGCCGAGGCAACCCGGGGCTACAGGCGCTGCGTCCCGCGTGCGCCCGGTGTAGACCGAGGCTTCTCGCATGAATCGGGAAGTCGCGGCGCGATGCTCCGGGGGGTACCCCTACCTTCGGGAGGCAGAGCTTTTGGCCCATCGGACCGCGGCATCCTCCAGGAGATTTTTGAGCTCTCCCTGGATACGCCGCCCCTCGGTAGTGGATGGTTCCGGCATCGTTCGGAGTAGTATTGCTGCTGCAGCCAGGTTCTGGCCGACCCCACTAGAAGTCGGCGGCAGCCTTGCCCTGGCATCGTCGGTGATGTGGTGCTGGACGCCCTGGGCCTGATGGCACGCTTCCCCGGCTAGCGCTCGGCCTGCCCACTCCTGCCCGATGTTTTGCCGGAGCTGCACAAGTTGTCCTGCTTCCTCGTCGAGCCTGGCCTGACCCTCGCGGATTTGCTCGAGCTGTGCGTCCTAACCCCCCGCAGGGACTGGGACCACAGCTAGCTCCCGAAGGATGTCAACGCGAGGCGTAGGCCTAGGGGGATCGCCGTCCTCCGGCATACCAAGGTGGTTGCCTTCGTCGAGACCCCCTATATCGACATGGAAACATTCGCGACTTAGGCCACAGTCCTCGTCGCCGAGGCTGTGGCTACCATCGGAGCAATTGGAGAGGCAGTAGTCACATGCGGTCATGAAGTCCCACATGGCACTGGGGTTACCGAGCCCGGAGAAATCCCAACCAGAGTCGGGCTTGTCATCTTCCTCGGAACCCGGGGACCCGTAGGTCGGGACGGCCGTCAGTCGGTCCCAGGTGGACCACATATTGTACCCCGGAAGGTTTGGATACGCCTTTATGAAAGCGTCCACCAAAGCGGGATCGCTTGGTGGGTCGAAGCTGAATCTAAAAGGCATAGGATGGAAAATGGACGGTACCTCTTGATCGACGGATGGTGACGAAGTCGCGTTGGGGACGGACTGCACCGTTATCTCGGGTACGAGGCTAACGCCCAGCAAGTCCTTCGCGAGCGTGCTGGCGTCATCTATCCGCTCGGGGTTGGCATGTTGCGGGGAAGCGACGCTCGTCTTCGTCTCATACGCGAGGTCAACTCCCGACGTGTCCCCCACTGGGGCGCCGGCGTCGTCAACTCGCTCGACAGCCAACGAGGTGTCACATCCTGCATGGCCATGGTTGCCTCGCCTCCTCCTGCGGCGGGTAAAGTGACGGGACAGGCCCGAATGCTGCTCTTCCGCCACAGGGGGAAGACGTCATCGATTCCACCGCCGGCGGGCGGGTTGACAGCCGCCATTGTCGTTGTCGCGCGGCGGAGGAAGGAGTACCATGTCGTAGCTGCCGTCGAGGGACATGAACTTGAGACTTCCAAAACGGAGCAGCATCTCGGGTTGGAGAGGTTGATGGAGACTACCCATTTGGAGCTTGACGGGAAGCTGTTCGTCAACACGTAGCAGGCCCATACCTGGCGTGCCAACTGTCGGCGTTTCGACCCTGGGGGGTCCCTGGACCGACGAGTAAATTGTCACTGCGTGTCCCAGCCCAGATGGGTCGACGCGAGATGGAACACAAGGGGGAAAGCGAAAGGGGAACCGCGGCTCGTGTTGTCCTGCGCCTTGGGCGGATGTGCTTGCAGTAGGGGGTTACAAGCGTTCGCGAGGGAGAGAGAGAGAGAGCATGTTCGTCAGCCCGTCCTCCCGCGCGGCCACCTTTTGTACGAGGGCCCTGGACCTTCCTTTTATAGACGTAAGGAGAGGGCCCATGTGTACAATGGGGGGTATAGCAGTGCGCTAACGTGTCCAGTAAAGAGGAGCCAGAGTCCTATGTACATGCCGACGTGGCTGTCGGAGAGGTGTTAGTGCCCTGTTCATGTGATGTCGTGGCCGTCGGAGGAGCGCTTAAACCTTGTATAAGCACAGCTGTCGGGTCCTTGCTGACGTCTCCTTGCTTCTGTAGGGGGCTGAGAACCGCCATCGTCATGGAGCACGCGGGGTGCCATCATTACTTGTCTACCGGGGCTAGCCAGATGGAACGCCGGCCTTGTCCCCCGTAGCCAGAGCTAGCTAGGGGTAGGGTAATGATGTACCCCCTGTGGCGCGGTTGGTCCGAGCCCGAGGTCGGGCGAGGCGGTGACTCCTCCGAGGTCGAGGTTGAGTCCGAGCCCTGGGGTCGGGCAAGGTGGAGACCGTCGTCCGAGGTCGAGGTTGAGTCCGAGCCCTGGGGTCGGGTGAGGCGGAGATCGTCGTCCGAGGTCGAGGTTGAGTCCGAGCCCTGGGGTCAGGCGAGGCGGAGACCGTCGTCCGAGGTCGTGGTTGAGTCCGAGCCCTGGGGTCGGGCGAGGCGGAGACCGTCGTCCGTGGTCGAGGTTGAGTCCGAGCCCTAGGGTCGGGCGAGGCGGAGACCATCGTCTGAGGTCGAGGTTGAGTCCGAGCCCTAGGGTCAGGCGAGGCGGAGACCATCGTCCGAGGTCGAGGTTGAGTCCGAGCCCTAGGGTTGGGCGAGGCGGAGACCGTCGTCCAAGGTTGAGTCCGAGCCCTGGGGTCGGGCGAGGTGGAGATCGTCATCCGAGGTCGAGGTTGAGTCCGAGCCCTGGGGTCGGGCGAGGAGGAGACCGTCGTCCGAGGTCGAGGTTGAGTGCGAGCCCTGGGGTCGGGCGAGGCGGAGACCGTCGTTCGAGATCGAGGTTGAGTCCAAGCCCTGGGGTCGGGCGAGGCGGAGCTTCCTATGGCGCCTGAGGCCGGACGTGGTGGCTGTCAGCCTCACCCTGGCGGGTGGCACAGCAGTCGGAGCAACGCAGGCGGCACTGTTTTCCTACCAGGTCAGTCAGTGGAGGGGTGAAGTGACTGCGGTCACTTCGGCCCTTTCGACTGAAGAATCGCGCGTCAGGATAAGGTGTCAGGCGATCCTTGCATTGAATGCTCCTGCAATTTGGTCGGTTGGCGAGGCGATCTAGCCAAGGTTGCTTCACTGTGAAGCCTGCCCGAGCTAGGCCTCGGGCGAGTCAGAGGTGCGCCCATTGCTTGAGGAGGCCCTCGGGCGAGGCGTGAATCTGCCTGGGTCTACTATTCCTGCCCGAGGCTGGGCTCAGGCGAGGCGAGATCGTGTCCCTTGAGCGGACGGAGCTTTGACCTATATTGCGCCCATCAGGCCTTTGCAGCTTTGTGCTGATGGTGTTTACCAGTCGAGTTTAGGAGTCTTGGGGGTACCCCTAATTATGGTCCCCGACACTAAGATTTTTGTTAGAACTTTGACACTCCTGTTAAGGAGGGAGATGGGTCTATAATCACCAACTGAATCAGGACAGCCATTTTTGGGAATGAGGGTCACATATGATCCGTTGATGCTATGCATGCAGAGAGATCCTTCGAAAAATTTGTTGAATAGTTCATAGAAGTCAGGGGCAATTACCGACCAGCATTTTTTAACAAAGTCTGTGTTAAAGCCATCTGAACCTGGCGATTTATTTGATGGCAGACATGCAATGATTTGATCGATCTCAAGGCTAGAAAAAGGGTGCTCAAGCTCTGATAAATTACCAATCGGCTGAATCAAAGCAGGTAAGTTGAAAACCATAGAAGTTTGCTGAGAAGTCCCCAAACGGTTCTTGAAGGCATTAAAAAGCACAACTTCTTTTTTCATTATGAGAGAGAGAGCCAAATTTCCATTATCATCTTTAAGAGAAGAAATAAGGTTATGTCTGTGCTTGACAGTGGCATTGGCGTGAAAGAATTTAGTGCCGGCATCTCCAAGGGTGGCCCATTTGATTTGACCTCTTTGTTTTCAATAAATCTGTTGCTTAGCTAAAAGATCTTGTAAATGAAGACGAAGGATTTCTTTGAAGTTCCATTCCTGAATGGTTAAGTCTCTGCTCTCCTCAATGAAATCTAACAGCTGCACCACCAACTTGACCTTATCAATCAATTTTGTTAAATTGGGGAGAGACTTACACCATACATGGATATGCTTGCGTGCTCTTTTAAACTTGGCCATGAGCCTTTTAGCAGGGTCTGGTTGAAAGATAGGCCGATTCCAAGAATCTTGAAAGATAGAGTGGAAGTCATCAAGATGAAGCCAATAATTTTCAAATTTGAAGATGGGTGGTTTGGGAACTTTGATTTGGACATTGACCATCCAAGGGATATGATCCGAGGTTCCTCTAGGAAGCGAGAGTGCAGAGGTAGCTGGAAAGGTGACCGACCAAGCCTATGAAACAAAGCACCAATCTAGTTTTTTGAGAAGCGGGTGACGTTGCATATTTGACCAAGTGTAGGCTTGTCCTTTGAGGGGAATTTCCTGAAGCCCCAGCTGATTGATTGCCAAATTAAAACTCATCATTCTGAGGTGATCCCCACCTGGCTTGTTACGGTTATCAGGAGATCTGATCATATTAAAGTCACCAAGGAAGATCCACAATTTGTTATCATCAATCTCAATGCTGGAAAACCAAGAGAGAAATTCTTCTCTCCTTTGAGGAGTATAAGGGGCATAAATGTTGGTGAGCCACCAGGTTTGATTGGTTAGCTTTGTATGGAAACAGATCGTGTGGCCGAAAGAGTTTTGATCAACAATCTCCACATCAAAAAGAGAACCTTTCCAAATTGTTAAGAAACCCACAGAAGCGCCAATAGAAGGTCCAAATTCAAACTTATCAAAGGATCTGCTGCAGAAGCGACGAATGTAGGAGTCATCAAAGGAATCTTTTTTTGTCTCTTGAATACATATGATATCACATTTAGAGTCCGAGATGTTATTGCGTAAGGAATTCCATTTGGTCTCTGAGTTAATTCCTCTAATGTTATGAGACAGAATTTTCAAGGAGCGGCGAAAGTTCTGAGGGCCGGAAGTCATGGTAAACTATCAGTCAAAAAATTGAGGAATTCCGGTATGCATAGCATACACCAAAAGATCCTTCCTCTAGTATAAGCCCATAAACAGTAGATTTCAAAGTGCCACAAAATCAGCATGACGTGAGGGGAATAAGACTTCAAAGGGGCCCAACAAGAAATTTGCAAAGAGGGCCCACATAAAAAATAGTAGAAGCTCCAGACATCAAGATTAACCATTTCAAGCAACAAAGAGTCATCGATTCCATCAGAGTTAAGTATAACAAACAAGAAATAAACCTCGATACCACCAGAGTTAGTTTCAGTAAATGCAAAGGGCGCCACATGCGCGCCAACTCCAACCGTTAACCAACAAAATAACCGCCAACTAGTGTGTAGAGAGCACCTTTCGGCCCAAAAGGGGGAGGCCAAAGGCTTACAACCCCGCTGAGGTATTAGATTCATCATCATTATCATCATTGAAGTGAGGATCCCCCACCTATTCATCAGAGGATTCGGCATCATCGTCCTTGCTCTCAGGGGGAGCAACCGGCCTCTGAATGGCAGTACCAGTGGCCTTGGATCTGTTCAAATCCTCAGGATTTAGCTTGGTAGGGGTCATCTTACAGAACTCAGCACCCAATTTCTTGATGATGTCAAGTTGCATAGTAGGAGGGGCATATTGGGTGCAGCATGAACAATTTTTTTACCAATCCCAGTGCAATTTTTGAAGCCCTTGGCCTTTGCCCTAAGCCTGGCACTCCTTCTAACTGTCGTGTCGACTGAGATAGGCTGCCTTTTTCTAGAAGTTGTCTCTGACTGGGGAGAGGAATGAGGCTTAGCAGGGGAGTCCTGACTGGGGGAGGAAGACAGCTAGAGGGGATCCTGATTGAAATGGTGTCCATGCTGGGTGCGACGAATGCAGAGATAGCTCCCGACAATAGGAATTTTCTGGCCCAATCAAACGAATCTGGCCTCATTAAAAGGCCCATAAAGAAAGCAGCCCAAACCTTTGGAACAGAAACTGAGCCATCATTGTCAGGGAACAAATCAGCCCAAGAGGAGGAACGCTTTCTGGCCATGAAATCTTCAAAAGCAGGGTCAGGGATGGTTTGATCCAAGTGCAACATGAGGCCCACATTGATGTTTTCCTCAATTTGCATGTCGTCCTGTCCCTCGACATTGTTTCCCTCCAAATTTATGTTCTCAGGAGGGAAAGCAGGCAAGACGAGAACTGCTTCAGCCGGTGCTGGGGCTTCATCCTGCTGGAACTAGACTTCCTGAGGGATAATGATATCGTTAAAATAGCCCACCGAATCGTCAGAAGGGAGATCCTCAAGACCTGAAAGCTGATAGCTGAACTGTTCTTCTTCGTTGATCGCAGCGTTTACATTATTTGGTAAGACCTCTGGCACCGGGGGATGAGCCTGCTCAACAGGCCAAGGGTCCCAGCCATCATCAGCATTTGCAGCAACAATTTCCTCAGCATTGAATCCTTCCTCGGGAGGAATATTGAGGTCGAACTGAAAATGGAAGTTGGGCACCGGCTGCCCCATTCCAAAAAACTCAGCAGGAAGTTGGTGACCATCATGGGGGTAGGGAGGCACGAGGTCCTCATCTTGAGGTTGGGCACCAAGCATGAATTGTTGCACAATGTCACATTGAACAGTCCAAGAGACACCCTGAAACCCTTCAGCCACCGAGAAGACTATGAACTGTGGCACTTCCTGCAAAGAAGTCACTCTTGCTCAGACCAGCAACCTAGTAGCATTGTTAGGATCAGGGTCCCACATGAGAACCCTTCCAAAGGCACAAACCGCATTCTAAATGTGTTCATGAGTCCAGAAATCCATAGGAAAACCAAGAAGAATAAGCCAACATTCGTGATTAAAGGTTAGGGCACGCTGGTTCCAGTCCTCATTGTGACGAATGACAGTAAAAGAAAATCCTAGGGCTTGCTGGGGGCCTAATGCCACCAAGTTGTCTCTGTCAAACGCGAACCTGAATCGCACCAGAGCCTGTCCCAGATGAGAGCGTTGGATGCTCCTGACTTGAACCCGCCGGACTTCCACAAAATACTCACGGATGATATCATCAAAGATGTGGAAGTTGACCTCATGCTCCGGTAAAGGGTGAACAAGCACAATGCCCCAATCTTCATGCGCTGAAGGTTGAGGACGAGTAACAGTGCGTACCATTATCTCGCGATGATCGACTTGTTGCGCCACAAAGCCATGGGGGAGGAACGGCGCAGGATCAACTCTGCGAAAAGCCATTACTTCAGCAGCACCAAGAATGCTAGAATGCGAAGGTGACGGAAGCCCCACACTCGGTAGAGAGCACGACGACGACGAATTCTTCTAGGGCAGCGGAGCGGAGTGGGGTTTTGTAAACAGTGCAAGTTCCGTGGAAGGAGAAGCGTCGGCACTCGAAAGAACCACCTGAGAGAACTCACCAAAATTGTTAAAAGAGGGCGGGTAAGGGGGCCCACCTGTAAGCGAAAGTAGAGGAGGCCTAAACCATAAGCGCAGAGGAAACACCCAGGAGGCATTCGCGAACTTATCGAGAAAAGAGTCAACCGGTCGATTGCACTTCAGACCCGAAATACCAAGTATTTGAGAAATATTTCCAGAGAGAGAAAGATCCCGGAAAGCTGATCGCCCGACGCCGCTGGGACAGAAGCGCCATTAATGCTGGGGACATAATCCTGCCCAAAATTCTCCGGGCACTGTTCCAAAATCTTCTTGGGCCGCCAAACCAACATCCGCGGGGCCCATGGGGAAACACTAGGAGCCACCAAAGATGACCGAAATCCTGAGGGAACCTTGCGGCCAATTCTGCGATTTGAATAATTTTGAAAATGCGGACAAACAACAATTCCATGATCACTGACAGAGTGAAGGGGAAAGAAATCCGATCAAAAACCGAATGCCGCTGCTTCAAACCTGCGGGAGCACGAGCAGACCTCTTCTGATGACCCAAAGGGACCAAATTAGCATCTGGCAGAGCTGGCTTACGATACATCCGATCAAAAAATGAATGCCGTTGCTTCAAACCTGCGGGAGCACGAACAGACCTCTTCTGATGACCCAAAGGGACCAAATTTGCACCTGACAGAGCTGGCTTACGAGACATATAAGCTAACGGAGCCGGGGAAGAACGACGATGAGAGACCAGTGTCCAGGATTTGGATTCTTCCTCTGAATAACGCTGCCACTCAATGAACCAATTAGGACTACCAGAATTCCAAAGGTGCAGATACGCCTTGAATACGGAGCAGGAATAGGAACGTAAATGATAAACTGCAAAACCAACAACCTTGCAAGAGATCGAAAAACGAAAGACCCGATCCGCAAGCTGTGAAACCCTGAATAAGCCAGCCTCGCCACCAACGAACGATTGAAGAAGAAGACCCACAGATTCTGGGCACAATCGCATGGAGCATCTGCCAAAGGAGACGACTAAAAAGAACTCGTGACGATCAAATTTACCCGGGATGGGGTTGATCGGGCGGTTAAACTTGTTGAAAATCTAATCCTGAAAGCGGATACCGCCAAAGAAGACCAAGGACGAGGCACACGAGCCCGCCAGAGGGCCCCCCATGGCCACGAGCAGAGGGGGGCGCCAAGCCACGGCGCACCGGAGAACGCCGGGGGCGACCAGCGCTACGACGCCATGGCACGGAGCCTTCGCGTTGCTTGCTTAGGTAGTGTTTGGTTGAGGAGCCAAGTAGAACGGAGCCGTTCTATCCCTAATTCTAGGAACGGAGCCGCTCTGTTCTGTGTTTTTCTTGATTTGTTTGTTAATCATTCGTCCCAGGCGTTGTTGGCGTCTTCCGGTAACTAGAAAGGAGTCGAGTCGACAGGGGACGTGGCCCTGTCAGCTGCATGGTGTCACTGGGCCGACGACAGTTCCAGTTGCTGCTACCACTACGAAGTACGAACGCGCACTTGTAACCAGGCAAGGCATTATAATTGTTGAGAAATCTGTTCTAGCTCAAAACAAGCAAAAAAAACTTTCTCCAGAATATGCAATATGAAACAATCTAAAATGTTCAAAAACATTCCTAAGGGCAATTGGAACTTATTCAAACCTTTGAACAAGCCATGGTTCAATTCCTTTAAGATTTACCCTATTTTGCCTCTATTTGAGCTAGATATGGAGTTGTATGTCACAATTTGATTCTTATGGACCTGCGAGTGCACAATTAGCAAACTAATTAGATCACAAGGTTGTGTTGGACATTAACTATCAAAACTAAGTTAGAAATGGCTAATAACGCATTTTCCCTTCCAAAAACCTAACTGTAAATGGACATTGGTCCATTTTACTTATGTACTCAGTATGAGAGCTTTGAGTACTCTAGCCATAGACCTTGTTTTAGATTCATGCTCTCACAAAGAGATTCGTTTAGCAACTATAGATGCGAACAAGTGTCTATACATTTTATGACTTTAAACATCATAATAATGACCTTCGTTGTTTGCCAGACCATATGATCATTGCTGTTTTGCATTCCTAGATTTAAAATACACAAGCATTGCTAGGATTTTTCATATTCAAGAAGAACCTCAACGTGAGGTAACTCACGAGCAGAATTATTTCTCTACAAGAGTATGATAAGAGTTTTATCACATATAATGTGAGTTTGCTGCATGAGGATATGTTTTTAACTTAGGCCACTGGATCTTATTTTCAGATATCCCCGCATAATTTGATCAACGCGTCGGGGTCAAATGGATATTAAATTAATCCCATGTATATCCACATCTACTTCGGATAAAAACATTCATTAATATTTTAACCAGTCTAGTTGCTCCTCGTCAATACAATTAGGTATCTAGCATGACTCCATGAGATAGAGTAGAGAAGTGTGAGATAGAGCCGCTCCCAATTTATTGTTGTATGGATTGGTTCCATATAGGATAGAGTGGCTCTAAAAAAGAAAAGTATGTTAAAATGTTGAATCATCTGTCTCACCAAAATCTTCTGGATGGAGCCGCTCCCTAGCATGGAGTTGCTGCATCCCAACTGGCTCCAGAACCAAACACTACTTTAATTGAAAAATATTACATACTTCAATATTTGGGGATCTATTGCTTTTTAGTATATAGTAACCTTGTACTTTATTAATTAAGTTGCATGAATATTGTGTGTATTTCCATCAACAAGAGGACTATCCTCAACTCCTTGATGAGTCCATAACTTCTTGTGGATGACATTCTATTGCTCTTTATGTTCTTGGTTTCAAATAAATGCATGTAGCCATCTAGACTTAAGACATGTAACCCAAATTTAGCCATAACTATCCTTTGAAGGCTAATGCTCACCAATTATGATACAGTTGACAATCAACCTTCCCATTATGTATATTAACCTTACAGGTCATATGTATGGAAAAGGATATTTAATGGTGGCAATGCGCTTTCTAGCGTAAAAGTTAAAAAGAGAGTTATAGAAAAATATTCTTATATATGGTTTTGCATGTTTCACTTATTAATCAGGATTTGCAGAGCATATTTGTTTTTAGGATATTTATATTGGTCATAGGATAATACTTTTGGATTATATAACCCACGAAAATATAATTATACATACATACACATTCATCAAGGAAGACATAAAGATAATATGAAAACTTGCGAGAAATGAAAACCATTTTTAACATGAAGTTGCAAGGAAGGCATAAGGAATTGGGGCAATTGTGTTTTTGTCCCCAGATGGAAGTGCAACTGTGATTTTGTCCCTTAAAATTCGACTTTGTGATTTCGGGTCTCTTTTTTTAAAATGAAAAACAAGTTCGTGCCTGCTTCTGTTAGATGACAGTAACAGTGTGAAAATAGGATATACAAAGACAAATTTACCCTTAAGACGTAATTGTGATTTTGCTCCTCCTTTTGAATTTGACTGTTCTGTAATTATGATTTTACCCCTATTATTTTTGTAAAGGGTAAAATCACTATTACGTCTGAAAGATAAATTTGTCTTTGCATCTCTTATTTCACACCATTACTGTCATCTAACAGAAGCAGAGACATATTTGTTATCGTTTTCAAAAAAAAGACCCAAAATCACATAGTTAAATTTTAAGGGGCAAAATTATGGTTGCACTTCTATCCACGGACAGAAACACAATTGCCCCTAAGAGCAAGTACAATAATAGGTTCTAAGCCAGCTTATATGATATTTTTGCTTACATGGAAAAAGAGACATCAAAAATAGAGGGGGTAGGCTCTCATGCAAGAGTCTGGTGCTATACGGACTTAAGACAAAAGGATGAAAGAGACAAGTGATTAATTTAAGAGCCAACCTTAGAGTCAGCTTTATTATATGACTATATGAGTATGTTTATTATTGGCTCTAGATGACATGGTAAGAAGTTAGAGCTAACAATGGTCTAAGAAATTCTTGACGATAATGACGTTGGGATTTGCAGCTTGTTTGCGCGCGTCCGCGTCGAAATCAGTGGTGATGGGATACGGGCGGGCAGCATTCTGGGCTCCTCCTGGATCCGCGGTGCGTACGAACGAAAGCGACGCTGTGGTGCGGGTTTGGGGCTTGGGAAAATCGCCTGGCTGCGCGGCCGCCGCGGCGCCATCCATCAGCCGACCACTTGAGCCCGGTGTGCCTTTTCCCGCTCCAAGTTGCCGGGACCAGGCCAGGGTCGCCGCCGCAGTCTGGACCAGAGGATTTTTCCTGCATGGTTGGTCGCGGAGGAGGGCTCGAATCCGGTACGACCACAAGAGGGCAGGCCCGAACCCGGAGCAGCATATCACGCGACGCCAATGCATGCGTCGCCGGTCGAGCAGCGCTCTAGTTGTGTGGTGAAGGCCATTTTTGGGCCTGGCACTCCATGGTCCACGGAAACGTCTCACCGCACCAGCAGAATGCCGAATGCGTTATCGGTGCCTGCTCGTTTCTGAAAGCGGCGCGCGCGCTGTTGCTGTCGACGCATACATACCCATTATTTTGTACTCCCTACGTAGGTAGTAACTTTCAACCCGTTAGACTAACCAATTGTCGTCGTACAAGGAAAGGAGGTAAAGGCAAAGAAACTTCAAAGTGTCATCAGAATGCAACCTGACCCTGTCAAAACTCTGTGCAACCTTTCAGCGTTGCCTAGTATACAAACTAAAAAAAATCAAGCTTGATAATTTAATTTAATTAAAAACACACATTGCCGTAATGATGAATACCAGCAGGAGACTACTTAGCATCATCACCACCGTCATCACTATTTTGCGACGAATCTGAATCTTGACCAAACGTTGTTTCATCAACGTCTTCATCCTCCTCTTCGTCAGACTTGAAAGCAGCATCCCGCGTCTCCTCTGATGTCGGCTCAGACATGACATGTTACTAGAAGCCTTGTCGGCCTGACGGAATTCAAATGAACTCATGATCGTTTATTTTCCTCATTAACTGAAACATTAGAGTTTATGGGTTATCTTTCAATGATTCAGTGCTGGATACCGAGGGGAAACCTGAGCCATTATTAACCGAAGCGGACCAGAAAGCTTCAGCAAATCTTCAGTAGCTTTGTATCTTTCTGCACTTATCTGCAAACGAAGGAATAATAAGTTTTTTCTGCACATCTGTGAATGCCTTGTTATTGGTGAACAATTACATCAGAAGGCTTTCAAACTAGCAAGCCATATTATTCCACTGTCTTATATAAAAAATAATTAGACCTACAATTCTGTCACTGATGTCTCAATCCTCTCTACCATGAACTAGTGTTTTCATCAGTTGTCAACAAGACGTAGTGGCCAATGTATCCTATTCGCATTACTAATCTACCCTATTTGCAGTGGTCTTTAAGTTAGTGAGCCACATTCTTTCGTATTCTAATTTCAATCAAATAAGCATAAGATAGTAACAACAATGCTATATGTCAACGCCCGGTGAAGGCAATATACCCCCGACTGCCGCCAAGACGCATTCAAGGATCCTGATATAAAAAGCTACCGCATAGCCCACCATCTCGAGTCCAATTCCTGACAGAGGCTTTATCTATGCTCCTACCCCTTTATTTCCACGATTGCACCTTCATTTCTGCCTACACGTGAGCGGGAGTGTTGAAGTATACAAGTGGATTGCCTATCTTCTCTCAAAAACTTGAGATTTTTGGTTGAATTGGTTAGTGCGTTCACTCTAACACCATGAAGTATTATCAAATACAAAAGGCAACAATGACTACCAACTACATCGTACTCAGAGGTACGAGACCAAGCAGGGTCTTGATGCCCGTGGATGCGACACTATGCCACTATCGAAGGCATGGTGTTGGCACCTTTTTCGGGCGCCAAACACTACACAAGAACCAGCGGTGGTGCTCTCTGCGCAGGGGCGGACGGTCCGCGGCCAGGGCCGGAAGGTCCGCGGCCTGGCATAGGACAAGGGTTTTCTGCCTGACGGCCGGACGGTCCGCGGCCTGGCACAGGGGCTAAGGTTCCCTGCCTGACGGCTAGACGGTCCGCACGTGCGCAGGGGCGGCGGAAGGTCGCCGGCGGTGCCTGGATCTCGCTCCCGGGAGGGACCCTGTCGGGGAGTAGAGATCCTAAGTGGTGTCTAGGCTCAGGTAGACCGACCTAGACTCCTCTAATCGACGTAGAGTCGAAGAGAAGTGGAGGATTTGGGGATTGGAAGACTAACCTAGAACTAGACTAGAACTACTCCTAAGAATAAATGTAAATTGTATTGATTGAGGGTTCGATTAATTGATTCTAATCGACTGTAATCCTCTATATTTATAGAGAGGGGGGCTGGACCCGTTACAAACTGATCTCCCGAGTTACACCATTGCCTCCAAGGCTCTTAACAAATTTCATTCAGGAACCGGGCCATGCTGATGTTCAAAAGAGTTGTCAGAAGTTCATGACATCTGATATTTATTATATCTTATTTTGTAGTGGGCTGGTGTGGTCTGCTTAGTAGCAGGTGTATTACCATAAGCTTGGTGACTGAGGTAGACATTTGATTTATACTTAATCTAACTGTTTCTCTATGTGAATGTATACATATAATAACTTAGGTTGCACTGCAACCAGCAATGTATGGATGAATTGAAGGTAGTAAAGAACGCAGACAATCTTATAGAAACTCTGCATCTTGAAACTGGCATGATTGACAAAGAAGCTGGATGAATCCTTTGGATTGGTGTCTTCTTATCACCAAGCAGTAATGTGAAGCAAGTTCATTTGTTGACTAAGAACAGATGAGCACAAATCAGTGAAGAGTTCGTTGCACTAGAGATGGAGGATGGATAGGTGGTAGATTTCAATATGGCTTTGATACTATTGTTTCCCTTTACAATCTTTGTACAGAACAAGAAAAATGACGTTGTATGTGGATACTATTGTAATTCAAGAATTTATTTCTGAATAATAAATATATTTGTTTATAATTTGTGTATGGGTTTGGTATAATATATAAATTTCCAGCTATATTGATTACATTTGTATTCAAATTAAATTATTGTAATAATAATATGTATTACCTGGTTCATTCCTTGCTACACATGGAAGTGTTACTATAGTCCTTGGATATCCGTTGTAGCATGGCAACGCTTAACTCTTGGTTTTACCAACGCATGTATAAGTGTTGTTATAGATCCTAGCAACGGCAGTATAGGCAACACATAATTATGTGTTGGTATAGACCTTAGCAACACATATATGTAACACCCACTTTGTAATTTGCTAAGAATAATACCAATAGAGAAACAATTTCTCTTTATGTGAGTTTGATCTTTATGTATCATCACTTGTGAACACCATATTCAAAAAAATAAATAATTAATAAAAGGATATACCATTAAATTGTGCATCATGCTGAGGTTTTATTTGGTGTGCATTTTGTGACAACATAAAATAAGAATGTGACAAGGAATATATTAAACAGCCCAAAGTGGAATTTAAAACCTAAAAGAGATTCTAGAATTTAGAAAAGAGAAACAAACAACTATTATGTGATATAAGAATATAAATGATATATATATAAATATATCTCCAAATTGGAACTTGTCATGGCACAATATAATAAAAGGATAAATTTGTCACAAGTTTGAATTTTAAACTAGAATTTAAATTTGAATTGGAAAATCTAAAAGGGAAAGGAGAAAGGAAAATATAAAAAGAAAAAGAAAAGGGGAGAATACCTAACTAGGCCTCGGAACCCACATTTGGCCCACCAGATGAAGCAAACCCGCGCTCAGCCCAAGCTACCTCCTTCTGCGGGCGCCGACAAGCGGGCCACCCCAGCCAGTCGCGGGCGCGCCCTCCTCCTTCCCTTCCTCCGCTGACACGTCGGGCCCACCTGGCTGAGACTCTAACCCACGTGCGCTGACCGGTCGACTGGCTGCCTGGTGGGGTTCACGCGTCAGGTCGCCGTCCTCGCCATAGAAATCGGACCACACCCACGAACGCTCCGGGGATCTCGGCTGGGGAAGGGACTCCGGGGATCTCGGTCGGGTTGTTGCTCGACCCTAGTATATGACCGAGTCCTGCGCGCGTCACAAACCCTCCTTAACCCACGCCAAAAGCCTGGCCGCCGTGTCCGCCACCGAGATTTAGGAAGCGCGTCGCCGCCGCCGCGCCATTCGCTAACCGGGGAGTGGTCCGGTGTCGTGGTGGGAGTCAAGAGCTTCCTCGTGTGGGCGTGTGCGCGGTAACATCAACCTAGGCGATCGGGGGCCACTGGGGTACTCGTAATTGCTCGTCGTCGCTCTCATCAGACGGCGGATCCGCGCGGCGCGTGGGCAGTGACCTCCCTCGCCTTTATTTCCGGTAAGTACCATCCACCCATTTTGTTTTAGCGCTGCGAACATGTAGTGTCGATCGGGGAGTGTTTAGGTGCGGGTTTGCGCCTGGGCGGGTCGCCGGAGTAATTTCCGCCTTCGCTCTGCGTGCCGCCGTGGTCCGGCGCTGGAGGTAGGGGATGGGATGCTGGGACGTTGGATCGGGCGCTGGCGGCCGTGATTAAACCGGGTCGTACCGCTTTGGAGAGTTAGCGTGCGCCGTTAGATTTGATCGTTCGGTTGGCGATCGCGTAAGCTACATTGAATCTGGACCGTTGATCATGCGATGAGGGCTCGGGGTTAAGTCGCAGTTGTTGATGGGCCGATCTAATCGCGACCATCCACTTCTAATCGGGCGGTCTGGGTGATCGCGTACCCTTTCGGCCTGCACTTTTGCTAAAGAAACCCTTGACTTTTCAGGAATAGAACCCGCTGTCCAGTGTATAGTGTTCTGGGTCTAGGGATTAATTGTGCCGGGGTCCCTGCCTTTCTCAGTATTGGTGCGCCCAGTCCAGAACTGTTTAAAAGGGAATAATTGAATTGGAAAACATGTTTTTAATACAAAAATATGTGCTAGAACTTCAAAAAATCATAGAAAAGTCATATGAGCTCCAAATCACTTCACTCCACTTTCTAAAATTTTATAATTTTATTCTCTAGCACTTAGTGTCTCTGATTTATCATGAAAACAGTAAGAAATTTATTTCTCACTTAATCCTATTTAAAACACAGAAAACCTTTGAAAATCCATAACTTAAAATCTATAACTCCAAAAATTATGATTCCTGTTCCTAGAATTTTATTTTAATATGTAGAATATTTCTGTGTATTTTATTTATATGTTTGGTGTAATGTTAATTTCTCTATATGCACTGTGCTTGTTTGTATTGTGGCGAGTAGAAGAGCCTGTGACTGAGGATCCTGGTGAGCAGCAGGTTGAAGTAGCTGAGCAGGAGCTCATTGAAGGCAAGTTGTGCCCTTGACCACTTTTTACCCAATAATGTTCTCTAATTATCATTCACTCATGCATAGGTTAATTTTGATGGGACCCAATAGGTCACCCTAGATTGTTTATCTCATTACCTTGTTTACCCCTGATTCACTTGGGTAGTTGCTATTGCTTTACCTGGTTTTGGGATAATCATTTATTACCTCTATGTTTCAATTCTTTTTGTTATTCTATTTATGTTCATGTTATGATCATTAATATTAATTGGAACATAGAGCTTAACTTGAGTAACACGTGCCACCACAAGGGTTTAATGGGACGCCCTTGGCTGATTAATTAGGAAAGCTAGTGGAAGACTACCTTACCCGAAAGGGGCAAGGGCAGTAGGGGAGTGGTCAGTGTAGGGAGGTCCTTGCTTGATTTTGCTGCGATGGCGGTCAGGCAAGAACCCTGCATTGGAACTTCCTATAAACTGTAGCGGGTTTTCGGAAGCCAGTGGAACTTTGTAAAGGCCTCGTAGTGTTGCCCTGCCGCGCTTCCTAGGTAGAGGTGTATGGGATTCGCGACCCCTTGGCAGATGGGTAACATGACTTGTGGGTAAAGGGTACAACCTCTGCAGAGTGTAAAACTGGTATGCTAGCCGAGCTCACGGTCATGAGCAGCTCAGGACTCTCTGATGTTTAAATTATGGAACTTAAATTCAATTTTGTCATTTGCATTGCATGGGTTTATTATTAATTTTGTTCTATTACTTTACTTATGGTTTGGTATTTACTTACACTTAGTAACTGCTAATAAAATTTTGACCAACTACTTAAAAGCAATGCTCAGCTTTAACCCCTATCATTGATTAGCCTTACACATCACATGAACTCACACCTTTGTGAGTTTATGTCCACTGGTTCCCCACAACTTGTTGAGCTATGATCATGTGTGAGCTCACCCTTGCTGTCTCACACCCCCCCACAGGAGAAGAGCAGGTGGTTCAGGAGGAGCCACAAGGCGAGGAGTATGATCTGATCTAGGTGGCGTTTCTCGGTTGACTTTGGCGCCGACGATCCTTAGTTCGTTTTATATTTATTATTTTATTTTGTAATAAGTCTTCCGCTATGTAATGAATACTCTGATGTTTTATGACATTTATCTCTATACACTCTGTTATTATATATGTTGTCTTCTTGGCGCATGTATGAGATGCACCTGGCTTTGTTCCTTAAAGCCGGGTGTGACAGAAGTGGTATCAGAGGAAATGTTGACTGTAGGACGAAACCTAGATAGAAATGGACATCCCTTACCTACTTACCTTAATCTGATTCTTTCTATACTTACCTTATCTTGATCCTCTCTCACCTTTTGCTATTCTACTCTGACTAATCTTATCTCTTCTACTCTAAGACAAGATGGATTTCACACCTTGGAATCCTACCACTATGATCTTTTTAAGAGATAGGGAACCTAAGACAAATTTAAAACTATTTTCTTAAAAAAATGTTGTTTGATTGTGATGATGCTAAATGCCTGATTTGCTTCTTTGATTGATCGAATTATTATAGAGGGACATCTTAGTATGTACCACCATAAGGTAATAAATTAGCTATGGTAGGTAAAATATTAATCTGCTTAGCTAATAAAATTCCCCAAAGTAACCTGATTTGTAAATACCTGCCTTGTCTGCTATTCTCTTACCATATGTATCTAACTCAGATGGTCAATACCAGGCGGGGTGGTGGAATTGATTTGCCTCCTAATCGACACACTCGGTGGATACATAGACAACCTCATCCACAACCTGCAGAGATGAATCCTCCAAATCCTCCACCAGGCGGAGTTGACCCACTGGTTGCTACTCAGATGGCGGTGATGCAGCAAATGGCGGACACTATGGCTGATATGCGTGCCCAGATGCAGCAAGAACGCCAGGAGATGCGTCAGGAAAGAGAAGATATACGCCAGGAGTTGCGCCAAGAGCGAGAGGAGATACGCCAGGAAAGGAGGGCGCAACAACAGCAGCTGCAGCAGCAAATGCAACAACAACAGCAACAAGTACCACTGCCTCCACCTCCACCACCACCAGTTCCACCCTGTGATAAGCATAGGGAGTTCATGAGTCATAAGCCACCTACATTCGCTAGCTCACCTAATCCACTGGACGCGGATGATTAGCTGAAGTCCGTTGAGAAGATGCTGAATATTGCACAATGCACTGACCGGGAGAAGGTTTTATATGCTTCTGGACGTCTGACAGGTCCTGCTGCTGACTGGTGGGATTCATATACTGCTGCCCACGATGCTGCTGATACTGTTACCTAGGCGGAGTTTAGTACACAGTTCAGGAATTATCATATACCAGCTGGTATGATAAAGATCAAGAAGAAGGAGTTTTTGTCGTTGAAGCAAGGCAACATGTCGGTCAGCGAGTACAGAGACAAATTCATTCAGCTGTCGAGATATGCTCCGGAGGAAGTTGCTGAGGATGAAAGAAAGCAGGAGCACTTTATTGAAGGACTTAATGGACCCCTCCAGTATGCACTGGTTGCACACACTTTTCCATCATTTCAGAGGCTGCTGGATAAGGCTCTTGCTATTGAACACAAGCGTGTTCAGCTGGGTGATTTGAAGAGAAAGGCAATATCTCAAGGACAAGGAAGCAGCAGTGTTCATCCTCGCTACAGTTCACCACAGGGTACACCGACTCGACCAGGAGGACCGCGCCCAGTTCAGCAATCACCACTGAGGACTCCACCTCCTCGACAGGCTACCCCCACTGGCACCCCGACGAAGTTCTCAGGACAGAGTCCAGGCACTACTTGTTTCAAGTGTGGGAAGACTGGTCATTATGCAAATGTCTGCCCACAGAGGATTGCTACTACTCCAGTTCAGAACAGGCAGCAAACTCCAGGATCTGGCAAGGGATATTCTATTGCCAAGGTTAATCAAGTCAGCGTTGATGCTACTCCGGATGGTGGGGACATTGTACTTGGTATGTTTTATGTTAATGCAATTCCTGCAACCATATTATTTGATTCTGGTGCTACACATTCATTCATGTCTGCTAGATATGCCAACACAAATGAAATACCACTGCTAAATATGAGAAAACCCATGATAGTAATTACACCTAAAGGGCCTGTTGAGGCGAATCAAATGACACGTAGATTGATATTGACCATTATGGGTAGAGAATTTGGAGCTACTGCTATAATATTAGAGTCAAGCAGTATAGATCTGATCCTTGGTATGTCATGGCTAAGAAAGGCAAAGGCCGTTATAGCATGTGGTAGAGGTACCGTAGAACTCACTACCACTAAAGGAGAAAGATTTCAAGTTAATATTGCAGTAACCTCCTCATCCATGCGTGCAATGTTCTTTATGCCTGAGGAGTTTGTTGGTGACAATATCCGGGTGGTTAGAGATTTTTCGGATGTCTTTCCGGAGGAGTTACCAGGGATGCCACCTGATAGAGAAGTTGAGTTTGTTATTGACCTCTTACCTGGAACCGCCCCTATTTCTAAACGGCCATATAGGATGTCCGTAGAGGAGTTGAAGGAACTTAAGAAGCAGTTAACTGAGTTACAAGATGCTGGGTACATTCGTCTGAGTTCCTCACATTGGGGAGCGCCGGTCTTGTTTGTACAGAAGAAGGATGGATCGCAGCGGATGTGTGTGGATTATAGATCTCTTAATGATGTTACGGTGAAGAACAAGTATCCGTTGCCCCGTATTGAGGATTTATTTGATCAGATGAGAGGTGCTAGAGTATTCTCGAAGATTGATCTCCGATCCGGTTACCATCAGATGAGGATTAGACCATCGGATATTCCCAAGACGGCTTTCTCGACTCGATATGGATTATATGAGTTCACTGTGATGTCGTTTGGATTAACCAATGCACCAGCTTATTTTATGAACTTGATGAATAAGGTGTTTATGGAGTATTTGGACAGATTCGTCGTGGTATTCATCGACGATATTCTTATCTATTCCCAGAGTGATAGTGATCATGAGAAACATCTAAGGTTGGTGCTACAGAAACTACGAGATAATCAACTCTATGCCAAGTTCAGCAAGTGCGAGTTTTGGATTGGCGAGGTGCCATTTCTTGGTCATATTATTTCTAATGGAGGAATATCAGTGGATCCTGCTAAGGTTAAGGAGATAATGGAGTGGAGAGTACCCACTACAGTTATTGAGATTCAGAGTTTCTTGGGATTAGCAGGCTATTATCGGAGATTTATTGAAGGATTTTCTAAGATTGCTAAGCCTATGACTTCGCTTTTGGAGAAAGGAAGAGAGTTTAAGTGGGACGAGAAGTGTCAAGACAGCTTTGATCAATTGAAGAAGAGGTTGATGTCGCCACCAGTATTGGTTATGCCAGACCTACAGAAAGGATTTGATATCTATTGTGATGCATGTGGCCAAGGCTTAGGATGTGTACTTATGCAAGAAGGACATGTGATTGCCTATGCGTCTCGTCAGTTACGGAAACATGAATTGAACTACCCCACTCATGACTTGGAATTGGCAGCCGTTGTGCATGCGCTTAAGATTTGGAGACATTATATCATGGGGATCAAGTGCCAAGTATATACGGATCATAAGAGTTTGAAGTATATATTCACTCAGAAGGATCTCAACCTTAGGCAACGCCGTTGGTTGGAGCTTATTAAGGATTATGATTTGGAGATTCACTATCACCCGGGCAAGGCAAATTTGGTTGCGGATGCCTTGAGTCGCAAGGAGCATGTTCATTCAGCTATTGTTGCCCGGCTACCCGATGAGATTGTTGAGGATTTTAGGAGACTTAACCTGGGGATAGCTGCTCATACTGAAGGAGTTACTATTGATGTGGAACCTACTCTGGAGCAAGAGATCCGCAAAGGACAAATTGGTGATGCTAAAATCAAAGAGATCAAGGATCTGATTACTGAAGGTCGAGTTCCGGAATTTACGGAAGATGAGCAGGGCACTGTATGGTTCAAGGACAGGATGTGTGTTCCTGATATTGAAAGCCTTCGAGAGACTATTTTAAAGGAGGCACATGACTCGGATTATTCTATTCATCCTGGTAGTACTAAGATGTATCAGGATTTGAAGCGGAAGTATTGGTGGTATGGATTGAAAAGAGATGTGGCTGCACATGTGGCTATGTGCGATGTATGTCAAAGAGTTAAGGCTGAACACCAGAGGCCAGCTGGACTATTGCACCCACTGAAGATACCCGAGTGGAAATGGGAAGAGATTGGTATGGATTTCATTACTAGATTACCTCGCACCCAGAAAGGATATGATGCAATATGGGTGATTGTGGATAGATTGACTAAAGTGGCTCACTTTATTCCGGTGAAGACTACTTATAAAGGCTCTCAGCTAGCAGAGTTATATATGGCTCGGATTGTGTGTTTACATGGAGTACCAAAGAAGATCGTGTCTGATCGAGGTTCACAGTTTACCTCAAGATTTTGGAGGAGCTTTCACGAGAACATGAGTACAAAGTTGAATTTTAGTATAGCTTATCATCCTCAGACTGATGGACAGACTGAAAGGACTAATCAAGTATTGGAAGATATGTTGAGAGCATGTGCCCTTCAGCATGGAGGAAGTTGGGATAAGAGTCTACCTTATGCTGAGTTCTCATATAATAATAGTTATCAGGCCAGTCTGAAGATGTCACCTTTTGAAGCTTTATATGGGAGGAAGTGCAGGACTCCTTTGTATTGGGATCAGACTGGAGAAAGACAATTCTTTGGGCCTGAATTGATTCAAGAAGCAGAAGAACAAGTCCGTATAATTCGAGAGAATTTGAGGGTGGCTCAAACCAGGCAAAAGAGCTATGCTGATAATAGAAGGAGACCACTGGAATTTGAAGAAGGAGATTATGTATATCTCAAGGTGTCACCACTTCGTGGAATGAGGAGATTCAAAGTTAAGGGCAAATTGTCCCCTCGCTACATTGGACCATTCTTGATCTTTAGAAGAGTTGGGGAGATGGCATACCAACTCGAGTTACCGGATAGTCTATCGGATGTGCATAATGTGTTCCACGTATCTCAACTTAAAAAGTGTCTTCGTGTCCCTGAGGAACAGTTACCAATGGAAGAGCTCAGTGTTCAGGGTGATTTGACTTACACGGAGTACCCGATCAAGATTTTGGATACTTTGACTCGGGTTACGAGAAATAAGGTGATAAAGATGTGCAAAGTCCAATGGAGTCACCATGGTGAAGATGAAGCAACTTGGGAAAGAGAAGAAGAGCTTCGCATAGATTTTCCCCACCTTTTCCCTAGGTCTTCCTAAATCTCGAGGACGAGATTATTTTTAAGGGGGATAGGATTTGTAACACCCACTTTGTAATTTGCTAAGAATAATACCAATAGAGAAACAATTTCTCTTTATGTGAGTTTGATCTTTATGTATCATCACTTGTGAACACCATATTCAAAAAAATAAATAATTAATAAAAGGATATACCATTAAATTGTGCATCATGCTGAGGTTTTATTTGGTGTGCATTTTGTGACAACATAAAATAAGAATGTTGAAAGCTCTCTTGTGAGTTTTGGTGTTTGGATGAAAACTCAATTAAAGGACTAACAAGTGTACTAAGTGTTGAACAGGTGCTTAAGGTAAAGCCTACAGGGTTCAACACAAGTGAACAATTGTGATGGTCCAAGAACTGGATTATGGATACATGATGGACATCACAAGTAGGATGGACATTGCATAAAGTGAGACTCGGATGCGTAGCTAGGAGACAACTGATCAAGCCAAGGATGGAGGCAAGAAGAGCTTCGAGGTACCAAGTGCACGGGAGAAGGTCAAGGAGGCTGAGGAACCCAAAGCCAAGGGTGAAGAAGAAGGCTTGCAAAGTCAAGGGTGATCGAGTTGAGAACAGCTACGGCACATCAAGGATCACTACATAAGGACGTGACTTACAGCCAATGAGGTAACAGCTACAGTTATGTGGTGTAAGTCATAAGGCTCAAGATCAAGCTCTAAGAAGGAGATCAAGGTCACTAGAAGGAGAACAAGTGTCAAAACCAGAACTGGAAGCAGCCCAAAAGAGCTAAGTTCACCTTGATCTTTAGTTTGGGTTGTTCCTATGTTTGGAGATGTTCTATGTGACCTTTACAGGATGTTGGAGCCAAGTAATGTCAATCTAGATCAAGTCAAGCCGACTTGATGATTTATGAGACCAACATCAAAGCTCAAGCATGTGAAATGCTATAGATTTAATGATTAAGAAAAGGTATGTTTCTATACTTAGTACATTGGTTTTGTGGACTAATATACTTGTCTAAGTGTTAGAAACACAAAGAAGAAGAAAAGAAGAGAGGTGCAAAGGGCTTGGCTATGTACAGCCAAGGCAGCTCAGTCTGGCACACCGGACTGTCCGGTGGTGCACCGGACAGTGTCCGGTGCGCCAGGCTGAACTCGAGCAAACTGGCCGCTCTCGGGAATTCACCGGCGACGTACGGCTATAATTCACCGGACTGTCCGGTGTGCACCGGACTGTCCGGTGAGCCAACGGTCGGCCGGGCCAACGGTCGACCGCGCGATCTGCGCGGGACACGTGGCCGAGCCAACGGCTAGATGGAGGCACCGGACTGTCCGGTGTGCACCGGACATGTCCGGTGCGCCAACGGCTCCAAGACTGCCAACGGTCGGCTTCGCCATAGAAGGAAAGAAATCGGGCACCGGACAGTGTCCGGTGTGCACCGGACTGTCCGGTGCGCCACCCGACAGAAGGCAAGATTTGCCTTCCTGGATTGCTTCCAACGGCTCCTAGGCTCCTTGTGCCTATAAAAGGGACCCCTAGGCGCCTCCAGCAATACACAAGTGCAGCCAACAAGTGTAGACTTCACTGGAATCAATTCTCGCTCTCCCTCTTGTGTGTAACTCTATAGTTTGTGTAGAAGGCACAACTATAAGCCTTTAGAGAGAGGAGTAGTGCTGCTAAGAGCTAGAGCAAGGTCTTGAGCGTATCGTTACTCTGCCAGGGTGCTGCCAAGAAGTTTGTAAGCAGCCGCGGTTCTGTTGTAACCCCACTCAATAGTGAAAGGCTCTATCTGTCATACTGACAGATCTGAGCAAACGGAGGAAGGAGTTGAAATAGACTCCAAGCCCAGGTGTGGCTAACTCCAACGAGGACTAGGCAAGCATTTCAGGCTTGGCCGAACCTCGGGATAAACCCTTGCGTCTGTGTGCTCTGTTCTATCCTGACTCTCTGCCTTACTCATCTTTATATATGCACTTCAATACTTATCTGTGGTATAAGCTTGATTTGAAGTGCAGGACATTTTGAGACAGGATCTTCCATTCCGCTGCAACCTACTCGAAGAGTCTTCTCACTCCACTGCGTACTAAGTCTTCGAGTAGAGTAAGAATTTAAGTTTTAAAGTAATAAGTTTTATTCGCCTATTCACCCCCCCTCTAGGCGACATCCAGATCCTGTTCCCGGGTCAAAGGGAACTTTCAATTGGTATCAGAGCTAGGCCTCTCTAGTGTGGGCTTAGCCGTCCGGAGATAACGATGTCGTCACAAGAGGTAACTGTATAAATTCTTTTAGGCGATGGCTCTAATTACAAATCTTGGTCTGTCTCTATTTATAATGCTTTCATGAGTGTTGATTCTGATTTGAGACAGATCTTTAGTAGAAGTATTTTTCCATCTGATATTAGTAAAAATCCCTCTAGTGATGAACTAAGATGTTTATCTCTCAATCACCGTGCTTGCAACATCTTAGTTGAGTCTCTTTCTAGAAGTGCCTATTTTGCCATCATGAGTAGTGATAATGAGTTGTTTGTTGATGCTCATGATTTATGAAATAGAATTAAAGTAAAATATTTTGTGGCAAATTGTACTACTTCTACTCCCTATATTGCTTGTGATGCTAACCATTCAAAGGGAGAAGATCAAGAACGATGGACACCCAACGATGAATCTACCTCGTCGACAGGTTTGGTCTCCACTAATAATAAGTGTTTTATTGCTAACAATGACGGTGGAGACAAAAGCCATGATGAGGAGGAATATGAGGATGATAGCGAGGATGAATCTTCATCATCACAAGGTACATTTTCCTATATTGCTTCCACTGACATTAATGACAGGGAAAATGAGACCGATGATGTGGAAGAAGAGGAGATTCGCCGTTTCTACAACCATCTCAACAAAGCGGACAAAGCTCTCTTGGTTAAGTTGTTGAGAAGGAACAAGGAATAAGGCGAGACGCTTCTCAGGCTAGAGGAGACCCTCATCAAAACCAACAACAGCCTGGAGAAGATGACCAAAGAACATGAGGAGCTAAAGTGCTCTCATGACGATTTGGTCCAACGGTATGAATCTATTTTATTTGAGCAAAGAAATAATGATGATGCTTTATCCTGTGTTGCTCAACTTAAAATGGAAAACGCCATGCTTAAGAGACAAGTAGAAATTCTAAATTTAGAAAAACTTGCTCTAGGTGAAGAGTATGATATGTTGTCATATTCTCATAATAAACTAGATGATGACCATATCATGCTTAATGTTTCTCATGAGGTTATAATTGTAAACTTAAATTCATGTGAACCTCATTCTCGCACGTGTGCGCATTTGAATTGTATATCATCATGTGCTAACCCCTGTTGCTCAAAAGAAAGCCAATCATTGATTGAGCAACAAGTTTTAGGGTCACAAAAGAAATTCTGTGGGAATAAGAAGCAACGACAACTGAGGAGAAGACACTTTGCTCAACTCTCTCAAGATATCCACGGGCGCGTGGTGAAGAAGCTTGAGAAAGGAAAAACTGCAGCAAGTGTCAAGCTCAATAAGAGAAATATTCCTAAAGATGAAGAAATCAACATGAGCTTGGAAAAAGGTAAAGATTCAATTAATCATGTTGTTTGCACTGACCCTCTCTCCATGTCATTCAAGCACAAAAAGGGAAGAGGAAAAAGGAGGTGCTTCAAATGCAAGGAGATAGGCCACCTCATCGCGTCTTGTCCGTACAAAGACAAGGATGAAGGGACAAGAAGTTGCTTTGGATGCAAAAATAAGGACCACATGATCACTTCATGTCCGGTCATGAAGAATCAAGGATGTGCGTCCTCCAAGGTGACCCTCATCAAGGAAAATGACACACAGCAAGCGTCATGTCAGGTTGAGCGACGCTTCTGCTACAAGTGTGGTGAGCAAGGTCATCTATTCAAGGTATGTTACAAAGGTAAGATTCCTAAACAAGTGAATTTGTGTCAATCTTATTCGCGTAGGAGACCCAAATCATACTCTTGTGCTAGATCTATAACAAGATCACCTAGAACTAGCACAAAGGCAATCTGGGTACCAAAGGCACAATTACATGATCATTATGTACCCATCCCGAGATGGGTACCAAACTGTGCTAACTAGACCATGCAGGTGCCTTGAGATGGACTGGAGACCATGGGAGAGCTTAAGACGGTTATCTAAAACTCTATGCTTAAGCTGTTAATTGTTTTGGTGTTTATTGACCCAAGGTTGAATTATTGTGAAACACTAATCCCATGTTCATCTCAAGTGAAATGAGGTGTGTAGGTCCTGAATCATTATTGGTGAATCAAGTAAAGGACTTTGATGAGAATCTACAACTTGCTCTCCAAAGGATGGTACTCGTGTATTTTAAGTACAATTTAGTATTGCTCTTAAGATGGCTTGTGCTACCTGTCTTTGGAGTAGTTATGCTTTATGATTGCCTGTGGTAAATGAATCATAATGATGTTTGCTTAATCATGACTGGTGCTATATAGGATATATCTTTTGAATCATTCATGGGTAGCTCTTTCATTTGTTGTATCCACATGATTAACTCTCTTGGTGTATATGGATAAACCTGCAACTTTTGTAAGTCATGCTATGTGCAATTATAACATTTTATTTAGTCCATGCTCACATAATTACCCTAGTTTGGTACTGTGTGAATTTCAAATCCATGTCGTGCCCTTTTGAGCTATGAGGTGCGTAAGCAAAAGGAGCCCTGAATTGGTGATAACAAGGGCTCTCATAAAGGCAACGGTATGGAAAATGGAGCTATGCAATTTCATTAAATATTCTTGAAATTCCATTCATTGTGATCATAGCTATGTTCTTGTCTTTCAATTGGTAATATCTTGGCTTAGGTAATTTATGCCTTTAAAATGTTGTTTCTTTTGTGCACCTAAGAAACCTTCTTAATTATGACATGCTTAGATATTTTGCTTTATATACATGATTGTGTTGATCTTCAATTGGTATATGCAATGATAGTTAAGTATGAAGCATGTACAAGTTGCGTAAATGTTAGACTTCCTGTGAGTATTCAATTGGCTTAGGTGCCACTAAGGCGTGCATTGATGTATTTAGTCAACCTTTCATTTAGCCTTCAATTGGTGTTAAGTGGTTTTTCATTTGATATGCAAATTGGCATCTTTGGGTGATGAAAGTGGTAGAGTATGCCTTGACCAAGGTATGTTGTGATCCCCTCTAGTTCTAAGGAAGCTAGAATGTGCAAAGTGCAAGTCATTCAAATACTTGATGCACAACTTGAGGGGGAGCACACATAACTTGTGTCTTTTGAGACTAACTGTTTCTTGAGCAATCTTGTATAGTCTCTAGGTGGAAAAGAGAAGATAAGCAAGAAATGGAGCAATCAGGACTTGGGTACCTCTGTAAGTCAAGAAATTGGTATCTCAAGTCATGAGTAAGTGCATATTTTTAGATTACTCATGCTCTATAATATCTGGTGATAATAGATGCTTATTCTTAAATATCATGGAGCTATGATAATAAATGAACTTTTGCAATTGGTATCTTTCAATTGGTAGCCGTAATAGTTTGCTTCAATTGACATCTTTTGATAATCATTAGAATAGAAGTTTCTTCTTGTGCCCAATACTATAACTTGTTCTAAGTTTGGTGTCTTAGCAACAAGAAAAGGTTAGGATAAAGAATTAGGCACAAGTGTGGAGAAGCTCTCGAGAGATTAAATACTTTCAAGATGGGAAGTACACTACAACATGGTAAAGGTACAAAAGGAAGTATTAAGCTTTTTGCATATATGTATCTTACCTAAATATTGATAGTGCATATGTTCAACAAGTAAGGGGAGTTTTGATAGTCGTTTTTTTCCTCCTTAACCCTGCTGTCCCTTAACATCATCCTATGTTCTTGCTTGAGTATGGTTTTTGGTGTTTGATGTCAAAGGGGGAGAAGTTGTGCATTAAAGCTTATCTCAACCTGAGAGGAAAGCTTATCCTAAGGGGTGATGTGTTAATTTGAGCTTTGCCAGTGTGATATTCACATGCGTCTTGCAGTATTATATGTGTTGCATCATATGGACTAGTGCTTCCGTTGCTATGAATTAATTGGCATCTATTGTGTTCATTCTGAAATAGACAGTCATGTGGATAATGATGCATGTGGTTAATGGTGCTTTAAGATTGCTTTAAATTGGTATCTTAGTTTAAATTAGTATCTTAATGGTGAATAGTGGTAGGTTGATATTCCTGTGATATATCCACTAATTTGAATGGTGTTTAACTCTGATTATGTGCATTTGTGTGTTTGATTATGTGCATTTGTGTGTTATAGTATCATGGTTTGATTCTTGACACAATGCATCCTAAAAAGTGCTAAGGTGTAGAAATGTTTCGAATTGCCTAAGTATGTGCAAATTGGCGTCTGAGGTCAAGACTATGTTTTTGAAGTAAGCACATATTTAGGGGGAGCATTCTATAAACTTAGAATTCAAAATTTGTGCTTCAAATCTTATTCTTATGTAAGCTTTAATTGTGTTGCCATCAATCACCAAAAAGGGGGAGATTGTGTAACACCCTAAAGTTCAATCTTGTGAAGACAAAGAAAAATTCTCAAAGATTTTAAATCAAAACACCTTTCCTTAAAGATAATCATAATTTAGGAGTTTCCACTCATGAATATGTTAAAAATACATAATTAAAGATACTTAGATAATCTAAATTGCCTTTGGGTTAGGATATATAAAAGAATTATGGTTAAACTATTTCTTAACATATATAAGTCTACAATATAAATTTGATTTCCCTAGAACTAATAAGGTAGGGATTATTCTACTATATGATTAAAAGCTTGTCTAAAAGAACTAAAATAAATAAAGAAATGCATAAAATAGGTTTTTGCACATTATGCTAAAGTTCTATATATGTATCCAAATTAAGTGTTTGAACTTTAAACTTGTGTTGATTTGAAATTCAAATGGAAAGGAAAATAGAAAATAGAAAATAAAAGAGAAGGGGGGAAACTAAGAAAAATATTACATAAAATAAAATAAAAAATTAGAATAAACATCCTTCACACTTATAATATTAAATTATACTATTCAAACTGAGGACAAGTTATTCACAAAGTTTAAATTTAAACTTGAATTCAAATTGGATTTTAAAATGGAGAAAAGAAAATACAAAATAAAAAGAAAAAGAAGAAAGACTTACCTGGGCCTCGGTTCCCGCTTTTCGGCCCACCTAAACAACCAACCCGCGCGGCCCAGGACACATTACCGCGCCCGCTCCTCCTCTTGCTGTCGGGCGGGGCCCACTTGTCAGCCTCCGCGCACGCCTGATACGGCTGATACCGGTGTGGCTGGATACTGGGACCCACGCGCCACTTCGTCCGTGCTCACTTACATATGGGTCCGCCCGGTCAGCTCGGTTTCTTCCTCAACGGAACGCGCGGCTCGCGGGCATCGCGGACTCCGTGCGCGGCGGAATTCAACCGTAAACGCGGAGGCCTCGGCGTTCGACTCGGGAGTCCGCGACTACGTGGTTAAAAGCGGCGCGTCGTGCTCCCTTTTTCACCCGCGACCAAAACCCAGCCGCAGCAACAAAAACGGCCCCGGTAGAGAGAGGCGGAGAAGGAGAGGAGTATCGCCGCGTTGGGATTTCGGGGTCATCGACGTTCAAGCCTTCGGTGTAGCGCCCGACGTCTTCTGCGAGCTCGGGGGAGTGTGGTGGTACCCTCACCGTGCGGAATTACCATCCGGAGCTCGGGGAATCGCTCGCCGGAGCAGAAGAACTACCGCAAAATCCCGTGCTACCGTGGGTGGCCCCGCTGCTGCCTCCATTGCCGGTAAGGTGTTATTTAACAGATTCGGTTTACCCTCCTCTGCGTGTAGCACCTATCCGTGGCTAATTTAGTGCACCAAAGCCCTGGCTTGATTGCTCGCCGGCGTTCCTTGCCGCGCGGCGGCGCTGCCACCTCTGGTGAAGCTGGCTGACGGAAGTGTGGTGGGTGAGATCACGGTGGCCATTGATCGGCCAGCGGATGGCTGGGATTAAATCGCCGGTATCCCTTCGCTTCAATAGATCGTGGCCGTCGGATCGACGATGGATGGCTGAAAATAGAAGCAGATACCCCTCCACGTAATTGAATCCAAGCCATTGGTTTGCCATTGAACGGATGCGGTTTGATCTCGGTCGTATTCAATCTAATCCGTTGATGGGGGATCTGATGGTTGGGATCGCGTACCGATTCAGCATATGTCTGATCTAATCTAAACCGCAGGCTTCTGATCCAACGGCCCTGATCCATGGATACCCCTTCGGGCTGCCCAGTTTTCAAAAGAGCCCCTCTACTTTACTGAAATAAACCCGCCGTCCAGGGACCCTGTTCCCTGTGTCTCGGGATTCTTGCGCCGAACCCCCTGCACTTTCCTGAAATTGAGGCCCAGTCCACTGCTGTTTTAAAATGAGTAAAGGAATTAGAAAATAGATTTTTAATATGAAAATAAATACTAAAACTTTATAAATTCATAGAAAATTCATACTAACTCCAAATTAATCCATTCCAGTTCCTAAAATTTTGTAATTTAGTTCTCTATCACTTAGAGCCTCTGTTTTGTCATGAAAACAATTAGAAATTTAATCTCTCACTTAATCCATTTTAAACACATAAAACCTTTGAAAATCCATAACTTAAAATCTATAACTCCAAAATTAATAATTCTTTTTCCTGTGACCTTATTTTAATAAGTAGATTATTAATATGTATTTTGCATATATGTTTGGTGTAATGTTAATTTTGCCTATACCATGTATGTTTGTATTGCTACGACTAGCAGTGAGGTCACGTGTCATCTGAAGAATCATCCTGGTACCTGGAATCTCAAGGCCCAGGCAAGTTGTGCCCTTGATCACTTCTTTTACCCAGCCATGTTCTGATTAATCATAATGATCTGCATAGGTTAATTTTGATGGGACCCAATAGGTTACCCTAGTTTGTCTATCTCTATACCTTGTTTACCACTGAACTTTCTGGGTAGTACTTGCTAGTGCTATATGTGGTTTTGGGTATGGAGATACACTATTCATGGTTACACTTTTGTTATCAGTTGTTATTTATTGTTCATGATGAGATCATTATGTTAATTGGAACATGGAGCGACCACCCGGGAAAACAGTGCTACCACAAGGGTAGTATGGGATGCCCTTGGCTGATTAATTAGGAAAGCTAGTGGAAGACTACCTTACCCGAAAGGGGCAAGGGCAGTAGGGGAGAGGTCAGTGTAGGGAGGCCCTCGGGAGGATTTTGCTGCGATGGCGGTCCTGCAAGGGATTCCTGCACTGGATCTTCCTATAAACTGTAGCGGGTTTTCGGAAGCTAGTGGAACTTTGTAAAGGCCTCGTAGTGGATCCCTAGCCATTCACCTCGGAAGTGTCTAAGGGCCTTGCAAACCCTGGCGACATGGGATACACGACTTGTGGGTAAAGATGCGCAACCTCTGCAGAGTGTAAAACTGGTATACTAGCCGTGCTCACGGTCATGAGCAGCTCGGACCCTCACATGATTAATTTATGGAACTAAATTCAATTTGTCATATGCATTGCATTGCAGGTGAAGTTGTTAACTTTTGTTCTACTACTTAATTGGGTTTGGTATTTACTTATACTTAGTAACTGCTAATAAAATTTTGACCAACTTTAAAAGCAATGCTCAGCTCTAACCATCTTCTTTGGTAAGCCTTACACTTTATGAGCTCCCACCTTTGGTGAGTTCATACACATTATTCCCCACAACTTGTTGAGCGATGAACGTATGTGAGCTCACTCTTGCTGTCTCACATACACCACAGGTCAAGACCAGGTACTGCAGGATGATGCTCATGGAGGATGCTGTGATGAGTTCGTGAGAGGTCTAGGTCGTCGTCTCCCAGTCAACTTTGGGTTGCTGGACCGTTGTCTCCTTATAATGTAATTATTTATTTTGTATAGAACTCCTGTTATATATAAAGTTGTGACATTCGATCCTGTGCCACTATACATCATATGTATGAGACTTGGTCCCAGCATACCTGGTGTTTATGTTAACCCCGGGTTTTGGACCCCTAAAATCCGGGTGTTACAGATTGAAAGCTCTCTTGTGAGTTTTGGTGTTTGGATGACAACTCAATTAAAGGACTAACAAGTGTACTAAGTGTTGAACAGGTGCTTAAGGTAAAGCCTACAGGGTTCAACACAAGTGAACAATTGTGATGGTCCAAGAACTGGATTATGGATACATGATGGACATCACAAGTAGGATGGACATTGCATAAAGTGAGACTCGGGTGCGTAGCTAGGAGACAACTGATCAAGCCAAGGACGGAGGCAAGAAGAGCTTCGAGGTACCAAGTGCACGGGAGAAGGTCAAGGAGGCTGAGGAACCCAAAGCCAAGGGTGAAGAAGAAGGCTTGCAAAGTCAAGGGTGATCGAGTTGAGAACAGATTCGGCACATCAAGGATCACTACATAAGGACGTGACTTACAGCCAATGAGGTAACAGCTACAGTTATATGGTGTAAGTCATAAGGCTCAAGATCAAGCTCTAAGAAGGAGATCAAGGTCACTAGAAGGAGAACAAGTGTCAAAACCAGAACTGGAAGCAGCCCAAAAGAGCTAAGTTCACCTTGATCTTTAGTTTGGGTTGTTCCTATGTTTGGAGATGTTCTATGTGACCTTTACAGGATGTTGGAGCCAAGTAATGTCAATCTAGATCAAGTCAAGCCGACTTGATGATTTATGAGACCAACATCAAAGCTCAAGCATGTGAAATGCTATAGATTTAATGATTAAGAAAAGGTATGTTTCTATACTTAGTACATTGGTTTTGTGGACTAATATACTTGTCTAAGTGTTAGAAACACAAAGAAGAAGAAAAGAAGAGAGGTGCAAAGGGCTTGGCTATGTACAGCCAAGGCAGCTCAGTCTGGCACACCGGACTGTCCGGTGGAGCACCGGACAGTGTCCGGTGCGCCAGGCTGAACTCGAGCAAACTGGCCGCTCTCGGGAATTCACCGGCGACGTACGGCTATAATTCACCGGACTGTCCGGTGTGCACCGGAATGTCCGGTGAGCCAACGGTCGGCCGGGCCAATGGTCGACCGCGCGATCTGCGCGGGACACGTGGCCGAGCCAACGGCTAGATGGAGGCACCGGACTGTCCGGTGTGCACCGGACATGTCCGGTGCGCCAACGGCTCCAAGACTGCCAACGGTCAGCTTCGCCATAGAAGGAAAGAAATCGGGCACCGGACAGTGTCCGGTGTGCACCGGACTGTCCGGTGCGCCACCCGACAGAAGGCAAGATTTGCCTTCCTGGATTGCTTCCAACGGCTCCTAGGCTCCTTGTGCCTATAAAAGGGACCCCTAGGCGCCTCCAGCAATACACAAGTGCAGCCAACAAGTGTAGACTTCACTGGAATCAATTCTCGCTCTCCCTCTTGTGTGTAACTCTATAGTTTGTGTAGAAGGCACAGCTATAAGCCTTTAGAGAGAGGAGTAGTGCTGCTAAGAGCTAGAGCAAGGTCTTGAGCGTATCGTTACTCTGTCGGGGTGCTGCCAAGAAGTTTGTAAGCAGTCGCGGTTCTGTTGTAACCCCACTCAATAGTGAAAGGCTCTATCTGTCATATTGACAGATCTGAGCAAACGGAGGAAGGAGTTGAAATAGACTCCAAGCCCAGGTGTGGCTAACTCCAACGAGGACTAGGCAAGCATTTCAGGCTTGGCCGAACCTCGGGATAAACCCTTGCGTCTGTGTGCTCTGTTCTATCCTGACTCTCTGCCTTACTCATCTTTATATCTGCACTTCAATACTTATCTGTGGTATAAGCTTGATTTGAAGTGCAGGACATTTTGAGACAGGATCTTCCATTCCGCTGCAACCTACTCGAAGAGTCTTCTCACTCCACTGCGTACTAAGTCTTCGAGTAGAGTAAGAATTTAAGTTTTAAAGTAATAAGTTTTATTCGCCTATTCACCCCCCCTCTAGGCGACATCCAGATCCTGTTCCCGGGTCAAAGGGAACTTTCAAATGTGACAAGGAATATATTAAACAGCCCAAAGTGGAATTTAAAACCTAAAAGAGATTCTAGAATTTAGAAAAGAGAAACAAACAACTATTATGTGATATAAGAATATAAATGATATATATATAAATATATCTCCAAATTGGAACTTGTCATGGCACAATATAATAAAAGGATAAATTTGTCACAAGTTTGAATTTAAAACTAGAATTTAAATTTGAATTGGAAAATCTAAAAGGGAAAAGAGAAAGGAAAATATAAAAAGAAAAAGAAAAGGGGAGAATACCTAACTAGGCCTCGGAACCCACATTTGGCCCACCAGATGAAGCAAACCCGCGCTCGGCCCAAGCTACCTCCTTCTGCAGGCGCCGACAAGCGGGCCACCCCAGCCAGTCGCGGGCGCGCCCTCCTCCTTCCCTTCCTCCGCTGACACGCCGGGCCCACCTGGCTGAGACTCTAACCCACGCGCGCTGACCGGTCGACTGGCTGCCTGGTGGGGTTCACGCGTCAGGTCGTCGTCCTCGCCATAGAAATCGGACCACGCCCACGAACGCTCCGGGGATCTCGGCTGGGGAAGGGACTCCGGGGATCTCGGTCGGGTTGTTGCTCGACCCTAGTATATGACCGAGTCCTGCGCGCGTCACAAACCCTCCTTAACCCACACCAAAAGCTTGGCCGCCGTGTCCGCCACCGAGATTTAGGAAGCGCGTCGCCGCCGCCGCGCCATTCGCTAACTAGGGAGTGGTCCGGTGTCGTGGTGGGAGTCAAGAGCTTCCTCGTGTGGGCGTGTGCGCGGTAACGTCAACCTGGGCGATCGGGGGCCACTGGGGTACTCGTAATTGCTCGCCGTCGCTCTCATCAGACGGCGGATCCGCGCGGCACGTGGGCAGTGACCTCCCTCGCCTTTATTTCCGGTAAGTACCATCCACCCATTTCGTTTTAGCGCTGCGAACATGTAGTGTCGATCGGGGAGTGTTTAGGTGCGGGTTTGCGCCTGGGCGGGTCGCCGGAGTAATTTCCGCCTTCGCTCTGCGCGTCGCCGTGGTCCGGCGCTGGAGGTAGGGGATGGGATGCTGGGCCGTTGGATCGGGCGCTGGCGGCCGTGATTAAACCGGGTCGTACCGCTTTGGAGAGTTAGCGTGCGCCGTTAGATTTGATCGTTCGGTTGGCGATCGCGTAAGCTACATTGAATCTGGACCGTTGATCATGCGATGAGGGCTCGGGGTTAAGTCGCAGTTGTTGATGGGCCGATCTAATCGCGACCATCCACTTCTAATCGGGCGGTCTAGGTGATCGCGTACCCTTTCGGCCTGCACTTTTGCTAAAGAAACCCTTGACTTTTCAGGAATAGAACCCGTTGTCCAGTGTATAGTGTTCTGGGTCTAGGGATTAATTGCGCCGAGGTCCCTGCCTTTCTCAGTATTGGTGCGCCCAGTCCAGAACTGTTTAAAAGGGAATAATTGAATTGGAAAACATGTTTTTAATACAAAAATATGTGCTAGAACTTCAAAAATTCATAGAAAAGTCATATGAGCTCCAAATCACTTCACTCCACTTTCTAAAATTTTGTAATTTTATTCTCTAGCACTTAGTGTCTCTGATTTATCATGAAAACAGTAAGAAATTTATTTCTCACTTAATCCTATTTAAAACACAGAAAACCTTTGAAAATCCATAACTTAAAATCTATAACTCCAAAAATTATGATTCCTGTTCCTAGAATTTTATTTTAATATGTAGAATATTTCTGTGTATTTTATTTATATGTTTGGTGTAATGTTAATTTCTCTATATGCACTGTGCTTGTTTGTATTGTGGCAAGTAGAAGAGCCTGTGACTGAGGATCCTGGTGAACAGCAGGTTGAAGTAGCTGAGCAGGAGCTCATTGAAGGCAAGTTGTGCCCTTGACCACTTTTTACCCAATAATGTTCTCTAATTATCATTCACTCATGCATAGGTTAATTTTGATGGGACCCAATAGGTCACCCTAGATTGTTTATCTCATTACCTTATTTACCCCTGATTCACTTGGGTAGTTGCTATTGCTTTACCTGGTTTTGGGATAATCATTTATTACCTCTATGTTCCAATTCTTTTTGTTATTCTATTTATGTTCATGTTATGATCATTAATGTTAATTGGAACATAGAGCTTAACTTGAGTAACACGTGCCACCACAAGGGTTTAATGGGATGCCCTTGGCTGATTAATTAGGAAAGCTAGTGGAAGACTACCTTACCCGAAAGGGGCAAGGGCAGTAGGGGAGTGGTCAGTGTAGGGAGGTCCTTGCTTGATTTTGCTGCGATGGCGGTCAGGCAAGAACCCTGCATTGGAACTTCCTATAAACTGTAGCGGGTTTTCGGAAGCTAGTGGAACTTTGTAAAGGCCTCGTAGTGTTGCCCTGCCGCGCTTCCTAGGTAGAGATGTATGGGATTCACGACCCCTTGGCAGATGGGTAACATGACTTGTGGGTAAAGGGTACAACCTCTGCAGAGTGTAAAACTGGTATACTAGCCGAGCTCACGGTCATGAGCAGCTCAGGACTCTCTGATGTTTAAATTATGGAACTTAAATTCAATTTTGTCATTTGCATTGCATGGGTTTATTATTAATTTTGTTCTATTACTTTACTTATGGTTTGGTATTTACTTACACTTAGTAACTGCTAATAAAATTTTGACCAACTACTTAAAAGCAATGCTCAGCTTTAACCCCTATCATTGATTAGCCTTACACATCACATGAACTCACACCTTTGTGAGTTTATGTCCACTGGTTCCCCACAACTTGTTGAGCTATGATCATGTGTGAGCTCACCCTTGCTGTCTCACACCCCCCACAGGAGAAGAGCAGGTGGTTCAGGAGGAGCCACAAGGCGAGGAGTATGATCTGATCTAGGTGGCGTTTCTCGGTTGACTTTGGCGTCGACGATCCTTAGTTCGTTTTATATTTATTATTTTATTTTGTAATAAGTCTTCCGCTATGTAATGAATACTCTGATGTTTTATGACATTTATCTCTATACACTCTGTTATTATATATGTTGTCTTCTTGGCGCATGTATGAGATGCACCTGGTTTTGTTCCTTAAAGCCGGGTGTGACAATATATGAACTTTTTGCAACGCATATATGCGTTGCTAAAGGGGTAGTTGTTTTGTAGTGTAGATGTCTTCTAATTTTTCCTTTAAATAATAGCGCAATCCATCAAAGGCTAATCCCGGCAGTTGTTTATCTGTTAAATGAATTTGAAAGCATCGGTTTCTCGTGTCCCAGAATCTCCGGATGTAATCACTAACCGATTCATCCTTTTCTTGTCGTAGGGCCACTAAGTCTACTAAATCTAGCTCGTAATCGCCAGAGAAGAAATGTTCATAAAATTTTTGTTCTAAGTCTTCCCATGACAAAATGGAATTAGGAGGGAGTGTGGCATACCATGTGAATGCAGTCCCTGTTAAAGATAATGAAAATAAACGTACACGGAATGCTTCGGTGTCGGCCAATTCTCCTAACTGTGCTAAGAACTGGTCTATGTGCTCACGCGTGCTCTTTCCTTGGTCACCCGAAAACTTTGCTAATTCAGGTATTCTGGTCCCCTGTGGGTATGGGAGATGGTCAAACTGGCTATTATAAGGTCTCTGATATGAATGCCCCCTGGGGACTATACTAACTCCGAGCTTATCTCGGATTGCCCCAGCTATTTCCTCTCTTACTATATCGGTGGCAGCCGGTGAGAGACCACCGGCTCTCTGGTCCAATATGGGTGAGTTTGTTTGGATGTTGGTATGTTGTTTCCCCCCCCCATTGGTTTGGGTTTTGCGGCGCGTTAATACATGCCCTATGAGGCTCATAGGACTGTCCATTCCTTTCTGGCCTTCTGGGGGCCAGAAAGTACTCACTCTCATGAGTTTGGTAGATTATATTATGGTGCTGGTGTGTCGTATGGTGAGATGGGGAGTCTAGCTGGGACGGATACGAAGTTGGATATCCATCTTTCTCAAAAAACTCTGTGCCAGACCGTCTGGTTAAATACACGGACCGTCCGACTCCGTGCGCGGACTGTCCGGCCATGTGGCCAGACCGTCCGACATTATATTCGGACTGTCTGGCGTCATACGCGGATGGTCCGAATGGGTTATCTAGGGTTTGCACGGTAGGTGGTGGCTTGGGTGTAGGCCTCTGTAATTGGCTTCTAAAAATGGGATCGGTCGCCGCTGGCCTGAACGGTCCGCGCTCACGTGCGGACGGTCCGGACATGCGCAGATCGGCAAATTTATCGCCGATGTGCATGGGAGGCTGTTGTTGCCCAAGGTACATGTCTATCGGCATCCCATAAAGGGGTTGTGACTGGTCGTGACAACCTGTAGCCGATGAATTACGTGTGTATTCCCTCAGTTCAACCTCGTGCGAAGGAAGATTCGCAATAGTAGACTTATCAAGCGCACGCACTAGCCTTTTATGATCATTTTGTATATCCCCTACGATACGTTGCATCTGCTCTCGCTGTTCGTCTATGTAAGCTTTAAGAGATTGGAGTTCATTGGTGCTACTTACATTGTGGGTATTCGTAGTAGGTCGGAGCGAAGCCAGATCTGTCGCCCGTTGCCGAACGACTTTGTTGTTCCTGTCCACCTTGAAGTTGGCCAAGAACTTCGCCTTTGCTTCCTGGATCAGCTACTTCTGGCGCTCCTTGAATAGGAGCTGTTCTTCAGCCGGCAAGGTTTCCCATGTCGGCTTGATGATATTTCTGGTGGAAACTTCAGAGCTATCCTTTGAACCGGTCATTGAGGGCCGATCTCGATAGGTCTGTATGAAATCATACCCAGCGGAGTCGCCAAAAAGTATGTTGGCACCTTTTTCGGGCGCCAAACACTACATAAGAACCAGCGGCGGTGCTCTCTGCGCAGGGGCGGACAGTCCACGGCCAGGGGCCGGACGGTCCGCGGCCTGGCACAGGGCTAGGGTTTCCTGCTTGACGTTCGGACGGTCCGCGGCCTGACGCAGGGGCTAGGGTTCCATGCCTAACGACCGGTCCGCGCGTGCGCAGGGGCAGCGGAAGGTCGCCGGCGGCGCCTGGATCTCGCTCCCGAGAGGGACCCCGTCAGGGAGTAGAGATCCTAGGTGGTGTCTAGGCTCGGGTAGACCAACCTAGACTCCTCTAATTGACGTAGAGTCGAAGAGAAGTGGAGGATTTGGGGATTGGAAGACTAACCTAGAACTTGACTAGAACTAATCCTAAGAATAAATGTAAATTGTATTGATTGAGGGTTCGATTGATTGATTCTAATCGACAGTAATCTTCTATATTTATAGAGGAGGGGGGCTGGACCCGTTACAAACTGATCTCCCGAGTTAATTGAAAGTTCCCTATGCCCAGGAACAGGATCTAGATGTCGCCTAGAGGGGGGTGAATAGGCAAATAATAATTATCACTTTATAACTAGAAATTCTTAATCTACTCGAAGGCTGGATCGTAGTGGAATGAAAGACCCTTTGAGTAGGTTGCAGCGGAATTGAAGTTCCTGTCTTAAAATACCCTGCACTTCGAAGACAGCTTGTACCACATATAAATATTGAAGTGCAAGTATAAACAACAAATAAGATAGAGAAACAGCACACAGCACAGAGCAGAGCACACAGACACAGGGATTTATCCCGAGGTTCGGCCAAGCCTGAAATGCTTGCCTAGTCCTCGTTGGAGTTAGCCACACCTTGACTTGGAGTCTATTTCAACTCCTTCCTCCGTTTGCTCAGATCTGTCAGTGCGATAGATAGAGCCTTCCACTATGTTGATATCAATTACAACGATGTCGTGGATGCTTACAATCTTCTCGACACCACTCCAGCAGAGTAACAATGCACTCAAGATATTGCTCTAGCACTCAGCAGCACTTCTCCTCTCTCTAAAGGCTTATAACTTTGCCTCTACACAAACTAGAGAGATAAACAAGAGAGAGAGAGAGAATTGATCCAAATGATGTATGCACTTGTTGGATGCACTTATGTACTTGTTTGAGATGCCTAGGGATCCCTTTTATAGCCCCAAAGAGCCTAGGAGCCGTTGGAGCTTCATTTGGAAGCTCCTAGCCTTCCCTGGTTGCGGGCGCACCGGACTGTCCGGTGGCGCACCGGACAGTGAACAGTAACGGATCTGATTGACAGTTTCCTTCTCTAGAACAGCTAGCCGTTGGTGCACCGGACAGGTTACTATTCACTATCCTGTGCACCGGACAGGTCACTATTCACTGTCCTGTGCACCGGACACAGCACTATTCACTGTCCTGTGCACCGGACACAGCACTATTCACTGTCCTGTGCACCGGACATAGCTACTATTCACTGTCCTGTGCGCCGGACAGGTCACTATTACTGTCATGTGCACCGAACAGAGTTACTATTCACTGTCCTGTGCACCGGACAGCTACTATTCACTGTCCTGTGCACCAGCCAACAACACACTAAGTGATTTTCCCTCCGTTCTTTCTCCGTTTGACTTCAACTTTTGGGAGGATTTTCTTAAGACTTAAACAAACACATTTAGAGTATAATCCAATTGATTTAGTCCTAGAAACTTACATCTTTCTTGTTCTTCTCCTAGCTTTTCTGTTTCTCCTCTAGCAGAGCTTAGAATGGTACTTTCTCTACAGAAAGAGTTAGAGAGCAAACCAAAGCACCAAACTTGTAGTAAGAGGTGTATGCAACATGGTTGAACACTCAAACCTTACATACTTAACCTTTTTCATCGTTTTACCCAATTTGGCATGTTTGAGGTCGATGTTGGACTCTAAACCATTAAGTCAACTTGACTTGATCTAGATTGACATATCTGAGCTCCAACTCCCTTGTTCATTTCTCGAGCTTGATCTTGAGCCTTATGGCTTACACCACATAACTGTAGATGTTACCTCATTGGTTGTAAGTCATGTCCTTATGTAGTGATCCTTGATGCACCATAACTCTTGACTCGATCAACCTTGACTTTGCAAGCCTTCTTCTTCACCCCTGGCTTTGGGTTCCTGGTCTCCTTGACCTTCTCCCATGCACTCAGTACCTCGAAGCTCTTCTTGCCTCCATCCTTGGCTTGATCGGTTGTCTCTAAGTTACACACACCGAGTCTCACTTAAGCAATGTTCATTATCTATAGATAATTCAGTCTTTGGACCATCACACTTGTTCACTTGTGTTGAACCCTATTAGCTTTGCATTAAGCACCAGTTCAACACTTAGCACACTTGTTAGTCCTTTAATTGGATTGTCATTCAAACACCAAAACCCACAAGAGAGCTTTCAATCTCCCCCTTTTTGGTGATTGATGGCAACACAATTAAAGCTTACACAAGAATAAGATTTAAAGCACAAATTTTAAATTCTAAGTTTGTAGAATGCTCCCCCTAAATATGTGCTTACATTAAAATATTAACTTTGGCCTTATATGCCAAATTGCACATACTTAGGCTAATTTGAAGCATTACTACACCTTAGCACCTGTGGGATGCATTGTGTCAATAATTAAACCGTGATGCGTATAACACACTAATGCACAGAACCAGAGTTAAACACCAATTAAATGGATATACCACAGGAATATCAACCTACCACTATTCACCATTAAGATACCAATTTAAAGCACCAGAACCAAATGGATATCTATTACAGGACAAACACAATAGATACCAATTGATTCATAACATCAGAAGCACTAATTATGTATTATCACCATATAATACAACAAGAAGCATATGATCAGTATTATAAAAAAACTAACACATTCTTACCAATTGATTCATATCATCGGAAGCACTAATTATGTATTATCACCATATAATACAACAAAGAAATTTGCAAAAAAAAGCAAACTGCTAGAGAAAAATTTATCAATGAGGGTGATGAGAATACTAAATTCTTTCACCTTCTTGCAAAAGGTCGGAAGTGGAGGGTTAAAATCCCCTTCTTGAATCATGAAGGTGTCTCTGTGAACGATTCTGAAGGTATCAATAAAATTGCTTCTTCCTATTATAAAGATCTCTTTGGCCCTTCTGTGTTATCTAGTATTAATATGTCTAACCTCAATATGAATCAGTTGTCGGACAATGAAAGGTCATTTTTGACGGCTCCTTTTTCTATTGATGAGATTAAAAAAGTGATTTTCGAGATGAAGCATAATAGTGCTCCTGGTCCCGATGGTTTTCCTGCTGAATTCTTTCAAAATTTTTGGGATATGATTCAATTGGATATTTTGCATTTATTCAATGATTTTTATGTTGGAAATCTTAAGATAGAAAGGTTGAATTATGGGATGGTCACTTTATTACCAAAGGTGGATAATGCGACTGACATGAAGAATTTTAGACCTATCTGTCTTTTGAATGTGTGTTACAAAATTATTTCCAAAGTTCTGAACAACAGGCTTGCGAGTTGTATCACAAAAGTGATAAGTGATTCTCAATACGGTTTCATTAAAAACAGATATATTATGGATGGGGTCATCTCCCTCAATGAAATTCTTCATGAGGTTAAGAGGAAAAATCAAAGTGGAGTGGTTTTAAAAATTGATTTTGAAAAAGCCTATGACAAGGTAAATTGGCATTTCCTCTATACTATGATGGAGAAAAAAGGTTTTGGGAGTACTTGGTGTGATTGGGTAATGAGGATTGTGCGTGGTGGCAAAGTAGCCATCAAAACTAATGACAATCTGGGTCCTTATTTCACTACTCACAAAGGGGTTAGGCAAGGGGATCCATTTTCTCCCCTTCTGTTCAATTTGGTTGCTGATGGTTTAGCTTGCATGATTCAGAAAGCTCAAGTTGAGGGTTTGATTCCTCATATCATTCACAATGGGTGTTGCTGCTTACAATATGCTGATGATACCATTTTTCTTATTCAAGATCGCCTAGAAGGGGGCCAGAAATCTTAAATTCATTTTGTGTTTGTTTGAAAGCATGTCAGGCTTGAAAATTAACTTTCACAAAAGTGAAATTTTGTGCTTTGGTAATGCTAAGGAGGTTGACTATTTGTATGCTGATATCTTTACCTGTCCGATTGGTAATCTTCCTATGAAATATTTAGGGGTGCCAATTGATAAGAAGAAGATAAATAAAAGTCTTCGGGTACCCATGATTGAGAAGCTGGAAAAAAGACTAGCTGGGTGGTAGGGAAGATTCCTGAGTCTTGGAGGTAGACTTACTCTTTTGAACAGTTGCTTGTCCAATGTTCCTTTATATATGCTCTCGATTTATCCTGCCCCTAAGTCGGTTATCAAAAAAAATTGATATTCTTAGGAGGCGTCTTCTGTGGCAAGGGGGTCGTCAGTCCAAAAAATTTCATTTAGTGGATTGGGTGTCAGTGTGCTCTCCCAAAAGTCAGGGAGGATTGGGGGTCCTGAATATTGAGTTTATGAATGATTCCTTATTATCTAAATGGCTTTGGAATATTGAAACTTCGAAAGGCTTATGGCAAAAAATTATTGCCAGTAAATATATTAAGGGAAAACCCCTTATTTTGATTAAACAAAAACAAGGTGATTCTCATTTCTGGAAAAAATCCTGAGTTTGCGTGACAATTTTTATAAATTCTGTAAAACTGTGGTTGGTGATGGTCTAAAGACTAGTTTTTGGAAAAATATTTGGATTGGTAATCTGCCTTTGTCTGTTCAGTTTCCTGTTCTTTTTTACCTGACCTATGACAAAGATATTACCGTTAATGAGGCAATCACATCTAATTTTGAGGCTCTTACTTTTAGAAGAAGGATTGTGGGTAATTTGAGGGTTTTATTTGATGAAATGATAAGTTGTTGTAATGAGGTGTCTTTGTCTGATCAGGAGGACAAAATTATGTGGAATCTGGGAAAAAAAGGCTTCTCTGTTAATTCTATGTACAAAAAGAAAATGGATGATCAAGTTTTGATTCCATATAAGTTTTTGTGGAAATCTAAATTACCTCAAAAAATCAAGATTTTTTTGGTTAGTTGTAAGAAATAAAATTCTTACTAAGGACAACTTGAAGAAAAGGAGCTGGAATGGTTCTTTGGATTGTTGTTTCTGTGGGGTTGATGAATCTATCGATCATCTGTTCTTTCATTGCCCCATTGCGAAGTATATGTGGAGAGTGATTCAAGTGGCCTTGAATTTGAAATTGATTCCGAGTAGCATCAGCAACCTTTATGACAATTGGTTATGTAAACCAAAAGACAAAACTGTTAATTTGGTTTTGTTTGGTTGTGGTGCTTTATTCTGGGCTATTTGGCGCACTAGAAATGATTGGTGCTTTGGAAATAAACATTTGCTTGATCCTTCTAACATCATTTTTCTTTGCTGCTTCTGGCTAGACTCCTGGGCTACTCGTCAGAAAAAGAAGGAGCAAAAAATGGTGGTTCTAGGAAGCAAGCTAATCCGAAAGACGTCAAGTGAGGCATTCGGCCGGGCCTTTGGGTGGTGCCCTTTAGACAGGCGCATTTCTGGTTGATATGGAAACTGGAACTTGGAAGATGGTGATGGAGATTGTTTGTCTTTTGATGTTTGACTTGTTCAGTTCCTTTTGTGGATTCTGCCTGTCTGATTGGGTTGTAAATAAGAAAGTCTTATGTAGTTAAACGTAGGCCAAACTTCTTCTGCTATCTTAGGCTCTCCACTGATCTAGTTTAATAGTGTTTAGAGTCTAGATAGGGTTCTAGCCGTGCTCGATCCTGTTGGTTGGTGTGCCGCGTGGTTGCGGTTGTTTCAAACTTTCCTATTTCCTAATGAAATAGGGGGCTTCGCCCCTTCGTAAAAAAATATAATACAACAAGAAGCATATGATCAGTATTATCAACAAAACTAACACGTTCTTCCTTAAGATCATAGGACCTCAAGGAAACCCATTTGAGTCCTTTAGCACACACAAAAATTAATCTTCACCCTCTTCACACTTAAGATAAGTTTTCCTCTTAGGTCGAGGTAAGCTTTAATGCACAAATTCTCCCCCTTTGACATCAAACACCAAAACCATATTCAAGCAAGAACATAGGATGATGTCAAGGGACAGCAGGGTAAAATGCAACACACTAACATTACTCCCCCTTACACATTAAACATATGCAACACAAGCATTGGAGAAAAATTAAGGTACAAATACACAAAAAGGTCAATACCTCCTTTTGTACCTTTACCATTGTTATGTTGTACTTTCCATCTAACTAGGCGGAGTTGCTTTTGTCATCAATTTAAGATTTCCATCTTGAAAGTTTTATCTCTAGGGAGCTCCTTCACACTTGTGCCTGATCCTTTATCCTGACCTTTTCTTGTTGCTAAGACACCAAACTTAGAACAAGTTATAGTATTGTGGCACAAGATGAAGCTTCTATTCTAGTGATTACCAAAAGATACCAATTGAAGCACACTACCAAGGCTACCGATTGAAAGATCATCACTGACATAGCTCCATGATATTTAAAGATAAGCATCTAGGATCACCAACTATTATAGAGCACGAGCAATCTTTAAATATGCAATTACTCACAACTTTAGATACCAATTACTCGACTTGTGGAGGTACCCAGGTCCTGATTGCTCCATTTCTTGCTCATCTTCCCTTTTCCACCTTGAGACTATATAAGATCACTCAAGAAATAGTTAGTCTCAAAAGACACAAGTTATGTGTGCTCCCCCTAAAGTTGTGCATCAAGTATTTGAATGACTTGCACCTTGCACATTCTAGCGTCCTCAGAACTAGAGGGGATCACAACATACCTTGGTCTAGGCATAATATATCAATTGCATCACAAAAAGATACCAATTGAATAGATGACATAATACAACTTATGACTAGTGGAAACAATGCATGCTTCAAGATATATAACATTTTAAAAGCAACCTAGGCACGCTTCACACATGATGATCATTGCAACACATATACCAATTGAAAAACGACAAGATCATGCATATAAAGCACAATGTCTAAGCACACCATGATTAAGAAGTATTTTCTTAGGCGCACCAAAGGAAACAACATTTTAAAGCATAGAGCACCTAAGCCAAGATACTACCAATTGAAAGGCAAGAACATAGCTATGATCACAATCAACGGAACTTCAAGATATTTAATGAAATTGCATAGTTCCATTCTCCATATCTTTGCCTTTTACCTGAATGCCATGAGATCCATTCTTTTCGGTAGTATGGAGTGAGAGCACCTGTTGTCACCAATTTAGGGCTCCTTTTGCTCATGCACCTCATAGCTCGAGAGGGTGCATTAGAGACACAACATGGTTTTCTTGTTTTGGTATACACAGAGTACCAAGACAAAGTAATCATGTGAACATGGACTAAACAAAACTATCATGCTTGCACATAGGTTAATCATTAAAAACCACATAACATGACTTACAGAAAGATACAGGTTTATCCACATACACTAAGAGAGTTAATCATGGTGGATATATCAATTGAAAAGCTACCCATTGAATGATTCAAGAGATATAACCTATAAAGCACACAGTCACGATTGAGCAAGCATGATTATGATCTTGGAAATCATGGATCATTAATTGAAAGATATTCAACACAAGCAATCTCAAAAACATAACTACTCAAAGGATAGGTATAGCACGATAATCCAACTTAAAAGCAATACTGATTAGAAATAATGCACTTAAGATACACAGGGTATCGTCCTTTGGAGAGCAAGTTGCAGATTCTCATCAAAGTCCTTTGCTTGATTCACCAATAATGATTAAGGACCTCTACAACTTATTCAACCTTGGGTCAATAAATAGACAATAAAATTTACAACTTAAGCATAGAGTTTGAATTAACCATCTTAAGCTCTCCCAGGGTCTCCAGTCCATCTCGAGGCACCTGCCTGGTCTAGTTGGCACAATTAGGTACTCATCTCGGGATGGGTCCATAACGTTCATCTAAAAGAGCCTTTGGTACCCAAATAGCAATTGTGCTAGTTCTAGGTGATCTCATTACTGATCTAGCACAAGTATATGATTTGGGTCTCCTAAGCGAATAAGATTGAGATAAATTTACTTGCTTAGGAACCTTACCCTTCTTACATACCTTAGGTAGATGACCATGCTCACCACACATGTCGCGGAAGCGTTGCTCAACCTGACATGACACTTGTTGTTTGTCTTTTTTCTTAGTGAGGGTCATCTTGGAGGGTGCACGTCTTTGATTCTTCATGAGCGGACATGAAGTGATCATATGGTCCTTATCGTTGCATCCAAAACATCTCCTCATTCCTTCATCCTTGTCTTTGTGTGGACAAGACGCAATGAAGTGGCCTAATTCCTTGCACTTGAAGCACCTCCTTTTTCCTCTTCCCTTTTTGCTCTTGGATGACATAGAGAGATGATCAGTGCAAACAACATGACTAATTGAATCTTTACCTTTTTCTTGTTTCATGTTGATTGCTTCACTTATTGCCTTAGGAACTTCTTTCTCATAGAGTTTAACCCTTGCTGTGGTTTCTCCTTCCTCATCTTCTTCACCACGCGTTCGTAGATATCTTGAGTAAGTCGAGTATAGCGTCTTCTCCTCAATTGTCTTTGTTTCTTGTTCCCAAGCAATTTTCTTTTTGACCCTACAACTTGTTGCTCAATCAAAGATTGGCCTTTCTTGGGGCAGTAGAGGTCAGCACATGATGATATTTTAACTAATTGATCACTTATGCAAGAATGTAGTTCACATGAGTTTAAACTAGTAATTACTACCTCATGAGCAATATCGAGCATGATATGGTCATCAACTAATTCATTATGAGAACAAGATAGCATATCATATTTTTCACTTATAGCAAGTTTTTCTAAATTTATCATTTCTACTTGACTCTTAAGCATAGAATTCTCAGTTTTAAGTTGAGCAACATTAGATAATATATCATGATTATTTCTTTGCTCAAATAAAACAGATTCATACCGTTGGACCAAATTATCATGAGAGCACTTTAGCTCCTCATGTTCTTTGGTCATCTTCTCCAGGTTGTCGTTGGATTTGATGAGAGTCTTCTCTAGCCTGAGAAGCGTCTCGCCTTGTTCCTTGTTCCTCCTCGACAGCTTAACCAAGAGCACTTTGTCTTCTTTGTTGAGATGGGTGTAGAACCGACGAATCTCCTCTTATTCCACATCGCCGGTCTCATTTTCCCTGTCATTATTATCAGTGGAAGCAATATAGGAAAATGTACCTTGTGGTGATGAAGACTCATCCTCGCTATCATCCTCATATTCCTCCTCATCATCGCTTTCGTCTCCACTATCATTGTTAGCAATAAGACATTTATAACTAGTGGAAGACAAACCTGTCGGTGAGGTGGATTCATCGTTTGGTTGCCATCGTTTTTCTTCTCCCTTTGAAAGGTTAGTACCACAAACAACATAGGGAGTAGAAGTAGTACAATTGGACTCAGAATATTTTGTTTTAATTCTAGTCCATAGATCATGAGCATCAACAAATAAATAACTATCACTACTCATGATGGCAAAATAAGCACATCTAGAAAGAGAGTCAACTAAGATGTTGCAAGCATGGTGATTGAGAGATAGACATCTTAGTTCAGCATTAGAAGGTTTTTTACTAATATTAGAGGGAAAAATACTTCTACTAAAGATCTATCTCAAATCAGAATCAGTATGCATGAAAGCATTATAAATAGAGACATACCAAGATTTATAATTAGAACCATCGCCTAGAAGAAGTTCTAGAGTTACCTCTTGTGATGACATCGTCATCTCCGGACGGCTAAGCCCACACTGGAGAGGCCTAGCTCCGATACCAATTGAAATTTCCCTATGCCCGGGAACAGGATCTGGATGTCGCCTAGAGGGGGGTGAATAGGCGAATAATAATTATCACTTTATAACTGGAAATTCTTACTCTACTCGAAGGTTAGATCGTAGTGGAATGAAAGACCCTTCGAGTAGGTTGCAGCGGAATTGAAGTTCTTGTCTTAAAATACCCTGCACTTCGAAGACAGCTTGTACCACATATAAATATTGAAGTGCAAGTATAAACAACAAATAAGACAGAGAAACAGCACACAACATAGAGCAGAGCACACAGACACAGGGATTTATCCCGAGGTTCGGCCAAGTCTGAAATGCTTGCCTAGTCCTCGTTGGAGTTAGCCACACCTTGGCTTGGAGTCTATTTCAACTCCTTCCTTCATTTGCTCAGATCTGTCAGTGCGACAGATAGAGCCTTCCACTATGTTGATATCAGTTACAACGATGCCGTGGATGCTTACAATCTTCTCGACAGCACTCCGGCAGAGTAACAATGTGCTCAAGATATTGCTCTAGCTCTCAGCAGCACTTCCCCTCTCTCTAAAGGCTTATAACTTCGCCTCTACACAAACTAGAGAGATATACAAGAGAGAAAGAGAGAGAATTGATCCAAATGATGTATGCACTTGTTGGCTGCACTTATGTACTTGTTTGAGGCGTCTAGGGGTCCCTTTTATAGCCTCAAAGGGCCTAGGAGCCGTTGGAGCTTCATTTGGAAGCTCCCAGCCTTCCCTAGTTGCGGGTGCACCGGACTGTCCGGTGGTGCACCGGATAGTGAACAGTAACGGATCTGATTGATAGTTTCCTTCTCTGGAACAGCTAGCCGTTGGTGCACCGAATAGGTTACTATTCACTGTCTTGTGCACCGGACAGGTCACTATTCACTGTCCTGTGCACCGAACACAGCACTATTCACGTCCTGTGCACCGGACACAGCTACTATTCACTGTCCTGTGCACCGGACAGGTCACTATTCACTGTCCTATGCACTGGACAGGGTTACTATTCACTGTCCTGTGCACCGGACAACTACTATTCACTGTCCTGTGCACCAGCCAACAACACACTAAGTGATTTTTCCTCCATTCTTTCTCCGTTTGACTTCAACTTTTGGGAGGATTTTCCTGAGACTTAAACAAACACATTTAGAGTATAATCCAATTGATTTAGTCTTAGAAACTTACATCTTTCTTGTTCTTCTCCTAGCTTTTCTGTTTCTCCTCCAGCAGAGCTCAGAATGGTACTTTCTCTACAGAAAGAGTTAGAGAGCAAACCAAAGCACCAAACTTGTAGTAAGTGGTGTATGCAACATGGTTGAACACTCAAACCTTATATACTTAACCTTTTTCATCGTTTTACCCAATTTAGCATGTTTGAGGTCGATGTTGGACTCTAAACCATTAAGTCAACTTGACTTGATCTAGATTGACATATCTGAGCTCCAACTCCCTTGTTCATTTCTCAAGCTTGATCTTGAGCCTTATGACTTACGCCACATAACTATAGATGTTACCTCATTGGTTGTAAGTCATGTCCTTATGTAGTGATCCTTGATGCACCATAACTCTTAACTCGATCAACCTTGACTTTGCAAGTCTTCTTCTTCACCCCTGGCTTTGGGTTCCTGGTCTCCTTGACCTTCTCCCGTGCACTCGGTACCTCAAAGCTCTTCTTGCCTCCATCCTTGGCTTGATCGGTTGTCTCTGAGTTACGCACACCGAGTCTCACTTAAGCAGTGTTCATTATCTATAGATAATTTAGTCTTTGGACCATCACACTTGTTCACTTGTGTTGAACCCTATTAGCTTTGCATTAAGCACCTGTTCAACACTTAGCACACTTGTTAGTCCTTTAATTGGGTTGTCATCCAAACACCAAAACCCGCAAGAGAGCTTTCATTAATCCCACAAATTTCGTCAACCAACATAGCAAGAAACTCAGAACCCTAATCTATTCTGCGCGCACGCGGACCGTCCGGACACGCGATCACGGACCGTCCGGACACACGATCACGGACTGTCCGGACACGCGATCACGGACCATCCGCCACTCATTTTGGTGCTCAACACATGGCTCCCGGTTTGACTCTAAGAACAACATAAAAATGGGGTAGTTGGGTCTTAGCCAGTCGAATTAGAGGTTCATGTAATCTCTATCCTCCCTTGCATTATAAAAAAGGAGGTGCAGAGAATAATGTTTTATAGGGTTGACCTAGGGAATCAGATAATACAGACGCTCCCCAAATGTAGAATTCACTCTACAAAAAAGACATGCATAAAGGTGGATTATGACCATTAGGCTAGAACTCCACCACAACCATGATGAGAAGGCATTTGTGCTGAGTTGTGCTTGAGCTTGTAATTTATGTTCATCAATCGATGAGTAGCAAAATGATGTAAGATATTGCGCACACCGCGGCTTGAACCTCTCTAATTGTCCATGTGCTGGCTCCCAGTTATGCCTAGGTTCAACACGACCGCCACCCTATTCCTCGCTGTCTCCTGAATTCCCCTTTTTGTTCGGTACTTTATGTACCCTAGTGTTGTTACGCAATGACACTACAAATGTTCAAAATAGCGTGCAAAGAATGAAAGAGCTGTAAAAGAAAATTTAACATATGAAGTACACAACTAGTACTGGTGTGGGAATCTATACCTTCTCTAGGTTGCTAATTGCTTCTGTTGATTTCTCAGAGGGAATAAAACAGCCATGAATGACTAACAAACAGTATAACCAGCGTAATACAACTTCTGTGCTACCAGATCTGTGGAGACATCAACAAACAAGACAAAATACATAATTGCACGATGCATGAGAAAGCCCTGGAGAACAGACATGTAAATTGAGTCTTTGAGCACCTTGTTGTCCATGAAGATACTAAATTCTCAAGAAGTTTGCAAGCATCTCCAGGTTTCAATGATCTTAGATGACCTCGCATCTGTCGAAAGAACGGAGCATCATGAAAATAGTGTACAATAGAATGTAAATTGATTATACGATTGGATATGGAAATGAAATTCAATTCCACAAACCTTCTTAGAGCATCTCCAATAGTTATGTAAACAAGTCCCTAAATATAAATTTAACAAGTTTTCGAGAAAAACTCTTCTCCAACAGTTATGTAAATCAGTTCCCTAAATTTACAAACTCCCTACAAAACCCAATTTTATCCCTACATTTATCAACCTTGTTGTACTCCCTTAATCAACGTTGGTACTAAATTCATTGTGACAATCACACTTTTGCCATTGTTTTGCGTTGTCCCACTGTCCTTTTGACAACGAATCCATCTCCAGCGTCCAGATGTCTTGATGCCACCACTGCTAGACCTCATATGCTAAGGCGTCGTCAGAGCACATCCTGTGATGCATTCACGCTATCACCGTGACCGTCTGGTCTTCATCGATAACTTCGACCTTTCAAGACATCAGGGAAGGTTGTTGATATTAATTTCTACCGCCATCTCAATTAAAAATAGAAGGCAAGCTCACTTATTTTATGTTGACGCAGACAACTTTCAAAATTAGCAACCAATAAATAGGAAACTATTGGAGCACATACATTTTTCTACTTCTTAAAGTGTTTTAGCAACTTCTTAAATCTATAATTTAGGGTGATAAATTTACATAACTATTGGAGATGCTCTTCCCGGGTAAATTAGCATCGACTTTTATGCAGCCAACACCAAACAGATCGGACAAAATATCAGAGGGAATGCCAGGATGGCCCTTCATGCTATCATCTACTCTAGTGTCAATGATGCCACACTCCCTCGTCATATCCTCGATACATATGCTGTCATCTTCGATTCTTTGCACAGGAACTAAACAAACAAATGGGTAAATATAGTTATGGAAACGTTTAATATACAGCCACACACCGAGAAATAAGTAGAGAATTATTTACTTAGCCCTGAAAAAATCTCCTTACTTTTTATACGCTTTTATTTTTGAACTTACCTATTTGGCCTAAAAACTATCTTTAGTTACTTACATGGCCCTTCAGTCACTTTTGGGACTTAATGGTGTTATGTTAAGGGTGACATGACGATTTTGCCCCCAGGGAAAAATGAATAAGTGAAGAGTTTAATTTTGAAGAATATTTCGCATGGCCCTTCAAACCATATGGAATATTCCTTAAAATTAAACACAGACAAACTAAATTTTGCACTGATTCGTTTTTCACTCAGCGGCAAAACCGCAATTTCACCTTTGACTGAGACACCGTCAAGTCTCAAAACTAACGGAAAGGCCATATAAGTAACTCAAGATAGCTTTTGGGCCAAATGAGTAAGTTCAATAATAAAAGGGTCAAAAAAGTAAGCTGGACCTTTTTCAGGGCCAAGGAAATAATTCTCTCATAAACAACCAACCAAACATGTAAAATTAAGTGAAACCAAAAGTAAAACGCTAGTGAATAATAACCAACAATATGTATTTGTGATCGGGAAACAATTGCTTATGTAAGTTAAACATACCTAGACTGCTTTGTTTTCATACTATGTTGTACAGAAAAAGGAAAAAAAACACCAATATGTCATTTACCTCTTTTATGAATAGATCTTGTAGTGGTGAGGTCGCTATGAATCTCAGGCTCGACATCACCACTGGGTTTTCTTACACCATGTTTCCTTTTCTTTTCTTGCGTATGGAGCTTTGGAAGAGGAAGGACAGCATCTTCAGCATTGGCTCGGTCTAGAGCAGTGACAGTTGCTACAAGAAAAAAAATCAAGATTTATCCCATGAGTAGCTACGAAAACTCAGAAGGTGCATCCATGCTCCACAATTTAATAATCACACAATTTTTTTTAGGTGTTATCATTTGTGTAACTCCCAAAGAGAAGGTGAAGTGCAGAAGCAAGATAAAAATTTCAACATAACCAATGAACATTCTCACTAAACCTTGTTTTTTCACAGATTGGCCTTTATGTGTCATGGTGCTTTGAGTATTTGGCAAGAGAACTCCATCTCGAGAAATGCCCAAATTAATATCCGTACCATAACAAACCAAAAGTTTAACAAAAGATGGTTTCACTACAGACCCATAAGCCAGTAGGACATGGGCAGACTTAGGTCCATCCACTCCTTGAAGTTTTGCGGCAAATATGGAGAATGCCTGATGAACTGTTGACACAGATGACTCAGCTAATATGATCTTGGTCGGCTTCTTATTACGCAGGTCATCCACATCGTTTGCAGACCAGAAATAGCCAAAATGTGTACTTCTCCTTCGTCTGAACATTTACAGTCCAAAAATATTGCTGGCTGCTCCATCGACAGGATACAGTTTGAGCTCTGGGTTTTCCCGCTGTCCAGCTTCCAAATGGCAATATAGCGCTTCCCAACTCCAGATGACAGAACATACTGGCTATCATTGGAAAAAAAAAACCGTGCTCCTCACAGAAACCTATGAAGTTTTAATGGGTGCATGCAATAAAAAAAATGGGTACTTAGATAAAGAGGGTACATATCTATAAATAGTAGTCCTAAAAGAGGAACACCAATAGGTAAGAGAAAGCAAGAGATACTCACTGAATGTCCAGAGAATTTTTTAATCTTTTTGTTGCTGGAAGTGTCAAAGGTCCTCAACTGGCCAGCTGCTGTTGCTAACATATTTCCATCTGACATAATCAAGTACAAGCTGCATGTATATAAAATTACATGGTGGAACTTTGCTGGATAGATTGCATATACAAGCAAAAAAAGCATATATAGAGGATGGATCCTACCAAGAACCTTGGTGTTGAGCACCAAATTGAGCACGCGGACGGTCCGGCCCTGAGGCCGGACGGTCCGCGGTTCGGACGGTCCGCGCCTGTGGGCCGGACGGTCCGCGCGTGCGCAGAACAGATTAGGGTTCCGAGTTTTGTGCTACGGTTGTTAGCTAAAATCATGGGATAAGCTCGGAAATTAGTTTGTAAAGGGTCCAGCCACCCTCCTCTATAAATAGAGAGGTATACGGCCGATTTGTAATCAACAATCGAATCAATACAACTTCTATTTCGCATTTTATCTTAGGAGTAGTTCTAGTTTAGCCCTAGTTTAGCCTTCCAATCCCCAAATTCTCCGCCTCTTCTCGACTCTACGTCGATTAGAGGAGTCTAGGTCGGTTTACCCGAGCCTAGACACCACCTAGGATCTCTACTCCCCGACGGGGTCCCTCCTGGGAGCGAGATCCAGGCGCCGTCGGCGATCTTCCGCCGTCCCTGCGTACGCGCGGACCGTCCGGCCCCAGGGCGCGGACCGTCCGGCCGTCAGGCACGAGCCCTAGCCGCGCACCAGGTCGCGGACCGTCCGGCCCCAGGCCGCGGACAGTCCGCCCTTGGCAGAGAGCACCACCGCGCCTCGCACCAGGCCGCGGACCGTCCGGCCCCTGCGCGCGGACCGTCCGCCCCTGTGTAGAAGGCACCGCCACGGTTCTTGTTGAGTGTTTGGCGCTCCAAAAGGGCGTCAACACACTTTTTGGCGACTCCGCTGGGGAAAACACATCTAAGCTCATCAGATCGGCCCTCAATGGCCGGTTCAAAGGATAGCTCTGATATTTCTCTAAGCAACATCATAGAGCCGACTTGGAAAACCTTGCCGGCTGACGAGCAGCTCCAGTTTGAGGAGCACAAGGAGCGGATGATCCAGGAGGCGAAAGCAAAGTTCTTGGCCAACTTCAAAGTGGACAGGAACAACAAGGTCGTCCGACATCGGGCGACGGATCCGGCTTCGCTCCAACCCACGCCAGATATCCCCAATGTAAGTAATACCAACGATCTGCAATCTCTTAGAAATTATGTAGAAGATCAGCGTGAACAAATGCAGAACATCATAGGGGTTATGCAAAACGATTGTAGGAGACTAGTACGTGCATTTGATAAATCTAGTATAGCAAATTTTCCTTCACACGAGGTTGAATTAGGAGATAATACACGTAATACATCGGTTAAAGGTTGTCACGACCAGTCACAACCCCCTTATGGGATGCCGATGGACACGTACCCTGAGCAAACGCAAATCGGCAGTAAACCAGCCGATCTACACATGTCCGGACCGTCCGCTCGCGAGCGCGGACCGTCCGGGTCAGCCACAGCCGGGCCCATTTTTAATGAGTTACCTAGACACGCACCCGAGCCACCACATAGGGCACCGAATTTAAACTATCCAGTCGGACGGTCCGCATACAACGACGGACGGTCCGCATATAATCACGGACGGTCCGGGTACGTATCCGGGCAGTCCGCGCATGAGTCTTTTGAGGGGGATTATTACCTGAATCCTCGCCCGTCCCAACAACACTTCCCATCACATTATGCAATGCACCAGCCCATTAATTCAGGATCCAGAGCCCAGGAAAGATTTCCGGCCCCACCTAGAAGGCCGGAAAGAAACGATCAAACATATGAGCCATATAGGGCAAATGGAAATGCACCACGTAGCTCAAACCAATGGGGGGAACGACAAAATACTAACATGCAACCAACCCCACCTATGTTTGACCAGAGAGCTGGTGGTCTTGCACCGGCTGCCATTGGTATAGTGAGGGAAGAAATAGCCGGAGCGTTCCGAGATAAGCTCGGAGTAAGCATGATCCCTGGGGGGCAATCATATCGGAAGCCTTATGACAGCCGATTTGATCGCCACCCATACCCACAGGGAACCAGGATACCCGAGTTTGCAAAGTTTTCGGGTGACCAAGGAAAGAGCACGCGTGAGCACATAGGCCAGTTCCTAGCACAATTAGGAGAATTGGCCGACACCGAAGCATTCCGTGTGCGTTTATTTTCATTATCCTTAACAGGGACTGCATTCACATGGTATGCCACGCTCCCTCCTAATTCCATTTTGTCATGGGGAGACTTAGAGCAAAAATTTCATGAACATTTCTTCTCTGGTGATTATGAGCTAGATTTAGTAGACTTAGTGACCCTACGACAAGAAAAGGATGAATCGGTTAGTGATTATATCCGGAGATTTCAGGATACGAGAAACCGATGCTTTCAAATTCATTTAACAGATAAACAACTGGCGGGAATAGCCTTTGATGGATTGCGCTATTATTTAAAAGAGAGATTAGAAGGCATCCAGTTCTTTACTCTAGCACAATTACATCAGAGAGCTTCGGCTTGTGAAAGCCGAAGCAAAGAACTAGTCAGAACGGTTCATCATAATGTCTCTATAGTAGAACACAATCAAAGTAGTTCGGACGATGAACCAAAGAAAGTTTACACTGCCGAAATAGTTTGGCCCGAGCAGGCCAAATCTTCGGCTTGCTACTCCTTGCAGTCAGTTCAAAAGGAACGACAGGAGGAGGTTAAGTTTACATTTAATGTCGGCAAATGTGATAAGATATTCGATGAATTACTAAAAAATGGTAACATTAAAATTGATTATATCGTTCCACCTGCCGACGAACTAAAGCGCCGCGCATACTGCAAGTGGCACAACTCATTTTCCCATGCCACTAATGATTGTAATGTGTTCCGACGACAAATTCAATCGGCCATTAATGAGGGACGATTGAAATTTCAGGAGGACACGGAGCCCTTCCCAATTAATGTGATCGACTTTAATGGCAAAAAGGTCCTAATTTGGCCCAACACAGCCGATAAGGGCAAAGACAAAGAAGTCATCATCGGCAACGCACGGGAGGCCGATGGAAACAACAAAATTTCTTGCAGGAAAGTGATGGCCGAGAAGACTCCTGATGGAGGGGAGACACTGAAGGTAACCATCACAAACTCCAGCGCTGGGGGGCAAGCACAGACAAAGGGATATGCGCGAGAACCCATACTACGCATCGCGGACGGTCCGGTGTCTAGGCGCGGACGGTCCGTAACATCACCGGACGGTCCGAAGCGTTCCGACGGACGGTCCGGCAACGTCGAAGAGCCGCGGCGACCACGTACCTTCAAACCACGACGACCAGAAATAGGTACGTGGAAAACTAACACGTTCAAGGCAACTGGTCGGTTGGTAAAATCTAGCCCGACCTTTGATCAATTATTGTCTAAATATGTGAAAAAGAAGGCTGGCCCCAGCGACCGGCCACCAAAGGGACCTCGCTTACCCACCCAGGTGCGACGGCAGGTTAGGCCGATTAGACCACCACACCAATCGGAAAGGACGGGAGGTCATAATGTTCAATTAAGACCTAACGTACCTGCATGGACACCTCCACCACCATATCCACCTATGCCATATCCATACACATACATACCTCCACCATATGTCCCAAATCAAATGTGGGGCATGCCACCATACTCATTTGGGATGCCACAGTACCCCGCTTGGGGGGCACCCCAAACATCTGTATTCAATAGGTTGACACCTCCAGTACAAGACCGATTGAGAGCCCCTCAATCCGGTCCACGAGCACATGCCCAGCAAGATTGCCGAACAACTCGGCCCCAAAGGCTGACTAATCCGGCAGGGGGGCATACAGCTACAACCTCCAACAGTACGAAAAAGGAAGATGTCATTAAAATAGGAACGACAGATGTCGTCGTACAACAAAATAACGAAGGGCCGATGATTTTTGGTGAATCGGCCAACACAAACAAAAAAGAAAGTACGACTGTCAATAAAATAGTCGATCCAAAATACTCCATGCCCCGATGGTGCCCATCGGGATTGACACGATCGCAAAAGCGAAAATTACAGCGCCTTAGGGCAAAGGAGAATCAGGAGAAGGAGGCGGAAAAAATATTCAATGACACACATCCGCAATATCCGCCACCACAAAAGAGATGGAGACCAAAGGCCGTTGAGGAAAATCAAACGGCCATAAAGACAAAAAATAAAACAGCAACTGTGCAGCTCTTTGCAGGTATAGCAGACAGTCCGACTATAAAGACCGGACCAACCGTACAGGGCGCGGACCGTCCGACCCCTGAGGCCGACTCATCTGCAATAAACCATGACACCTCCGACGACGTACTGACGCCCATGGAGGAAGACGACCTGCAAGGAGAAGACCTGGTCGACTACGGAGCTACGCCAGAACACTTAGAGAATTAGGAAGGCAATGTGACGAATTGGTCAGGACCAGTATGACACTCGGCGATGTTGGGACTGACAGTTCGATCAAATCTAAAGGGATCACGTCCGTTGAGTCAACCATCGAGACCAAGGCCACAGCGTACCATCCTAGTAAGTGGCAAGATGCCTAAGAAAATCGATGTGATAACATCGAGTTAGTTGCTTTTGGTTCGCTCAGCTCCACCAAAAGGCAGGGGGGCATATGTTGAGCACCAAATTGAGCGCGCGGACGGTCCGGCCCTGAGGCCGGACGGTCCGCGGTCCGGACGGTCCGCGCCTGTGGGCCGGATGGTCCGCGCGTGCGCAGAACAGATTAGGGTTCCGAGTTTTGTGCTACGGTTGTTAGCTAAAATCATGGGATAAGCTCGGAAATTAGTTTGTAAAGGGTCCAGCCCCCCTCCTCTATAAATAGAGAGGTATACGGCCGATTTGTAATCAACTATCGAATCAATACAACTTCTATTTCGCATTTTATCTTAGGAGTAGTTCTAGTTTAGCCCTAGTTTAGCCTTCCAATCCCCAAATTCTCCGCATCTCCTCGACTCTACGTCGATTAGAGGAGTCTAGGTCGGTTTACCCGAGCCTAGACACCACCTAGGATCTCTACTCCCCGACGGGGTCCCTCCCGGGAGCGAGATCCAGGCGCCGTCGGCGATCTTCCGCCGTCCCTGCGTACGCGCGGACCGTCCGGCCCCAGGGCGCGGACCGTCCGGCCGTCAGGCACGAGCCCTAGCCGCGCACCAGGTCGCGGACCGTCCGGCCCCAGGCCGCGGACAGTCCGCCCTTGGCAGAGAGCACCACCGCGCCTCGCACCAGGCCGCGGACCGTCCGGCCCCTGCGCGCGGACCGTCCGCCCCTGTGCAGAAGGCACCGCCACGGTTCTTGTTGAGTGTTTGGCGCTCCAAAAGGGCGTCAACACTTGGCAAAAACAACGTGCACATGTAACTAAATAAACATTTCAGCAAGCAGCATAGTGCATTGATGAATAAATAATACATGTAACTTATGAATTGATGAATAAATAATAATGGTAACTAAATAAATACGAGGGAGAGGAGGTTGTGGATGCGAGACGCGAATTTTTTGGGTAAAAATGAGAGAGCTATTAGAGTAAGATAAACCACTATTCTTTACTAATGTCTGTTTGGAGTTAGTTTACACATTCTTTTAAAGTTGCTCTAAGAGCGTCTCCAATAGCTCCCCAGAAATTGACTCATGAAAATAAATTTTAAGGGACATCTAAAAATTAGTGGAGATAAATTTTAATCTTTTCTCCAACAAATCCTTTAAAGCAGCATATTGTTTCTGGGGAGCCCAAGAAACCTCTCATTTGTAGCTACAAATGAGGGAGTTTTAAGGGCTACAAAAAATTTAGGAGCACTTTAGGGGAACTGTTGAAGACACGTTTTTGTGTTTTTCCCAAAAAAACTTGATTTAGGGGGAGACTTCTCGGGAGCTCTTGGAGATGCTCTAGTAAGGGTTTTGTGGAGGAATGCGGTAGCGGCGGTACCCATTTGTGCAACGATGGTGAGAGTCGCATAGTCAAATTCACATATTTGTAATATAATGAGAACTGATAACGTTAAACTATATTTGTTTAAGTCCAGTCATAATCAATTATTACACTAGAGTGTTGTTTGGTGTGCAGTTTTTAGGCTAGTAACCATTCACACTACTATCTAATGTCGTTGCTTTCCGTTTGGTTGAGGCAGCCTGTAATATGTCACAATGGGAGTGGATACGACTCTATAGGATCTCGTCACCCCTCTTTCAGAAACCCTATTCTGTTCCGTACTACACGCTCAATGAATCAAACAAAGTTTACTTTCTGTCAACACGTCTCATCGTCTACCAGTTTCTTTGACATTATCGTTATCACCGCCAAACTAAACAACACCTAAAAATTGATACCTCCTATTCAATTCTATTATTTATATTTAAATATAAATTATTATCGTTGTTATCTCTACTACTACTTAAGCAAGTAGTGTAGGCGTTCACATTTTTCTGCGTTCTGCCTTGCTCCTCCAGCCGCGTCCCGCTCGCCCCGCAGCGCGGTCGCGTCCCGCTCCCCCCGCAGCGCCAGCTCCCACGCATGGCTGCGCGAGCGAGATCGACTCCCCTTTCCTTGCGTGACGTGAGATCGGCGAGATCGAGCCCACAAATCGCGCTCCCGCGTGCCCCGCTCCCCCCGACCACGCGTCCCGCCCTCTCCTACCCCGCCATCGCGGTCGTCATCCCGCGCGATCCAACCGCGCCGCCCTTTCTCCCCCCTCCAATGTCGGTCGGTCACCCATCACCTTCCTCTCGCGTGCCCCGTGCCCTCGCTACCACCACCACCTAATCGGCCATTCGGCCTTCCGCTCCGTTTCTCCGCGTGCCTGACATCCTCCTCTACCTGATGGCCGCCACCCCACCGCCGTCGTGGGACGCGTCGCTGCAGCCCCGGCGGCCGGCCTCCTCCTCGGGGCCCGCCAAGCGCGGAGGCCTCCTGCTGGGGCGCTACGAGCTGGGCCGCTTGCTCGGCCACGGCACCTTCGCCAAGCTGTACCACGCCCGCCACGTTGACGACACCGACGAGACCGTCGCCATCAAGGTGCTCAACAAGAAGGCCCTGCGCAACGGCCTCGTCCCGCACATCAAGCGCGAGATCGCTATCCTCCACCGCGTGCGCCACCCCAACATCATCCGCCTCTTCGAGGTCATGGCCACCAGGTCCAAGATCTACTTCGCCATGGAGTTCATCCACGGCGGGGAGCTCTTCGCGCGCGTCGCCAAGGGCCGCCTCAAGGAGGACACCGCGCGCAGGTACTTCCAGCAACTCATCTCCGCCGTCGGCTTCTGCCACGCCCACGTAGGTACTTCCAGCAACTCAAGGTCTCCGACTTCGGCCTCTCGGTGGTCGCCGACCAGTTCCACCCCGACGGCCTCCTCCACACCTTCTGTGGCACACCGTCCTACGTCGCTCCGGAGGTGCTCGCGCGCCGCGGCACCAAACGTATACGCCTCCTCCGCGATGCCCTCAGACCGCCCGTCCTCGCCCAACGGCTCCTTGCCGCATATGCCCGCAGCGGCTCCCTTGCATCCCATCGCAGATCTCATGCCCTCACCATCCCAAGCCTACCCCCTTCCTCGGATCTAACCCCTCCTCATGTCTCCGCGGCTAGAGCTGATATCCTCGTTCATGGCATGTGGCGTGGGTGGGTTCATCACGCAGAGGCCTTTGAGGCCCTGCCCAAGGAGCACGCTGCCAACCGCGGTTGGTGATATTTGCAGCTGCGTGTGCAGACAACTTCTGTGGGGGGTTTTACTGTATTTGTTTCTGATTTTTGGGCTCTTTGATGCCTACTGATTAGGTTGCAAATCTCTACTACTACTTAAGCAAGTAGTGTAGGCGTTCACATTTTTCTGTGTTCTGCCTTGCTCCTCCAGCCGCGTCCCGCTCCCCCCGCAGCGCCAGCTCCCACGCATGGCTGCGCGAGCGAGATCGACTCCCCTTTCCTTGCGCGACGTGAGATCGGCGAGATCGAGCCCACAAATCGCGCTCCCGCGTGCCCCGCTCCCCCCGACCACGCGTCCCGCCCTCTCATACCCCGCCATCGCGGTCGTCATCCCGCGCGATCCAACCGCGCCGCCCTTTCTCCCCCCTCCAATGTCGGTCGGTCACCCATCACCTTCCTCTCGCGCGCCCCGTGCCCTCGCTACCACCACCACCTAATCGGCCATTCGGCCTTCCGCTCCGTTTCTCCGCGTGCCTGACATCCTCCTCTACCTGATGGCCGCCACCCCACCGCCGTCGTGGGACGCGTCGCTGCAGCCCCGGCGGCCGGCCTCCTCCTCGGGGCCCGCCAAGCGCGGAGGCCTCCTGCTGGGCGCTACGAGCTGGGCCGCTTGCTCGGCCACGGCACCTTCGCCAAGCTGTACCACGCCCGCCACGTTGACGACACCGACGAGACCGTCGCCATCAAGGTGCTCAACAAGAAGGCCCTGCGCAACGGCCTCGTCCCGCACATCAAGCGCGAGATCGCTATCCTCCACCGCGTGCGCCACCCCAACATCATCCGCCTCTTCGAGGTCATGGCCACCAGGTCCAAGATCTACTTCGCCATGGAGTTCATCCACGGCGGGGAGCTCTTCGCGCGCGTCGCCAAGGGCCGCCTCAAGGAGGACACCGCGCGCAGGTACTTCCAGCAACTCATCTCCGCCGTCGGCTTCTGCCACGCCCACGTAGGTACTTCCAGCAACTCAAGGTCTCCGACTTCGGCCTCTCGGTGGTCGCCGACCAGTTCCACCCCGACGGCCTCCTCCACACCTTCTGTGGCACACCGTCCTACGTCGCTCCGGAGGTGCTCGTGCGCCGCGGCACCAAACGTATACGCCTCCTCCGCGATGCCCTCAGACCGCCCGTCCTCGCCCAACGGCTCCTTGCCGCATATGCCCGCAGCGGCTCCTTTGCATCCCATCGCAGATCTCATGCCCTCACCATCCCAAGCCTACCCCCTTCCTCGGATCTAACCCCTCCTCATGTCTCCGCGGCTAGAGCTGATATCCTCGTTCATGGCGGGTGGCGTGGGTGGGTTCATCACGCAGAGGCCTTTGAGGCCCTGCCCAAGGAGCACGCTGCCAACCGCGGTTGGTGATATTTGCAGCTGCGTGTGCAGACAACTTCTGTGGGGGGTTTTACTGTATTTGTTTCTGATTTTTGGGCTCTTTGATGCCTACTGATTAGGCTGCAAACTCTGACTATGTATTCTCCCTCATCCGCCACCTATAATCCATCTAAAGATGAACCCTCTGAAACCAGTGAACTGATAGACAGTATATTTCCATGAACACAAGAACCGTCTGCCGACAGCGAGCCTGAGGCCGGTGCAGCCAGCGGCGGCGACGACCAGCAGCTGCAATCTGTCGAGCCCAACTAGAGGGGTGAGTGGTGCTGCTCCTGATGAGATCGCTGGAGGCTTAATGGAGATTCCTGCCATCTATGAGGCACTTGGTGATCTCGATGTGGCCCAAAAGCTTTTTCAGAGAGAACTTAGGTTGCTCGAGGGCTCATCGAGGGAGTGGAGCATTGTTTGCCGGTGTTGTGGCACAAATGGGTGTTCTGTACTACATGGTGGGGAGGTATGCAGATTTGGGGAACTGGTTCGAGAGTGCAGTTGCAAAGTCTAGGGCCATTGGTGAGAGGAAGTCAACATTTTTCGCGTTATGTTGAACCAGATGGGGCTAGCTTGCATGTAGCTGTTCAAGATAGACGAGGTTGCACAGTTGTTTGAGGAGGCAAGGGAGGTTCTGGAGCAGGAGTGTGGCGCTTCTCATCCTAATACTCTTGGTGTGTACAACAACCTTGCTGCAATCTATGATGCCATGGGAAGGTATATGTCATATTTTGTTCTTCTGCAACCTTGGTCCATTATTCAGAATCCATGATCATATCTATTTCTGTGATGCAATTATAGTCCTAATCTGTAGTACAGATAGATGGAGTACACAGCCACACATTTAGCCTGGGTGCTGAAAGGGGGAGCCACACACTTCTGATTCAAGTATTATTTACCCGCTATGAATTCTAAGGTAGGAAAATAGGAATGTAAGAATACCTATCTTCCAAACTGCACACAATATCGAAATGGTGGCTTTCCCAAGGCTTAGATATGGGTGCTGCCCAGGCAGTGGGGAATGCCACAACTTGCGCCTGCTTGTTTATCACGGACGAGTAGCGATTCTTACTAGACGTTCTGCATGCAGTCGGCACTCACGACGGCCTTGGACATAATCCTGAGCAACAAGATGCTGAACATCTATTTGGACCTGGCTATATTGGTCATGCGGATCTTGGGAATAGGTACCTTGGTTTGATTTATGAAATACCCTATTGTTCAGACAATTCCTTATGACAAATAATTTAGCTCTCATGTTTCTTCCTCTTTTACAGTTGCTATATGGCTTCAATAATGCAAGTCATGTTTTTAACCCACCATTCCATATCAAGGTTGCTTTTAGTTTTCATATTCGTTTTTTATACATTGTTACATTTGCATTTTTTTCTTTTACTTTACTCTTCTTTTTTCCATTTCAGATACTTTGAGAAACATAGTGTGAAAGCTGCATTTGCTTCTGCACTAGCTGATCCAACAGTAGACCTAAATATGCAAATGTAAGTATAGTTTTAATACCGATTGACAGATGTTGACTTCCATATCTATACTACTATATTGAAAACATAATGAGGGCGTCCACACCTCATGCCCTCGCCCTCGCCTCCGTCTCTCACCTGGGTGACCCCCGCTGCACATTTCCCTCCCCTCGCATATTAGCTACTCCTACCTTTTAGTTGCATAAATTACAGTTTACAGTTCAATGTACATATTAGTGACCTGCAAGCAGTAAAAATCACAATATTAGAAGATAGGAGTAGGGATCCTGACATCACATATTACTACTACAGTTTAAGTTTTTTGCAACATTATAGCCACATCTACTGAAGACAAGCAGCTCTTATTTACTGCTACAGTTTAATTCTGGGATGTATTCACAATTCTGAACCTTCCAACTTTTCGGTAGATGTCTACTTAGAATTTAAGTTTTGAGGATCTTATTTACTAGATTAAACTTCAGCAATAGACATTAATTTAGAATACCCAATTTATTGCAATCTACTTATCTGTCGCATAACTCTTTTTTAGTGTCCAGCTTATATACCTCTGCTCGCGCAGACAAGATATTGCTAAAGGAGGTGCTCGCATGGAGGAGGACCTCAACGTGGTGGGCATACTTTGCAGGTTGAATCGTTTCTAACCTTATTAAAGTCTCATTCTTGTAACATGAAAGTCATATATAGTTTTCTGAATGGGACATATTTTAACTAAACGAAACAATGTTTAACACACAAATTACTTGTTTAGAGCCTCCTCTCGTTCATAAAGATTGTCCACGTTTCTGAGCAGACTACTGTAATTTTTAGATTTCTCCACTAATTTATGCAGAGAAACTATCAAAATAAGATCTTGTCAGATTTCAGATACCACTGACAGTAACCAGTAAGTCTAAGGGCCTACTCAGAACTCATTCTCAGAGTGAGATTCTGGATTCTAGACAGCGGATGTAGAATCTGGATAAGGGGTATTTGGATCTTTATCATAGTGATTATTGCCTTTGCATAGTTGGATTCTAGAATCTAATTCTAGGACCCAAGTGTTTGGATCACATTCTCATTTTTCTTAGGAGATCCAAACAGGGCCTAAGTGTGCTTCCATATATATATTCATGCCAAAACTATGCCATGGAAAACTAAGTGCAGTGCAACTCAAGATGGGCACAGAGTAAAGCCTAGGCATATATCTTCAGCACATAACACAAAAGGACAATAGAAAAGGCCCAGAATGGAGATGCAAAATTCGAAGAGAGAATAAATGTCACCATGACCATGGATGCAGTTTGATAATCTGTCATGAATCAAACTTCAGAGATAACTCTGTACTTACCAAGACCAACAACCTGGAACTTATGATTCAGAGAGATGTTTCTGTGGGTCAGCTGTGTCAAAGCAAAATACAGTCCAGCTACATCTATGAATCCAATAAAAACTATCATTAACTCATGCAAGTGAAAACAACAGGATAGATAAGAGGACACCAAGTTAGAATCAAAGTGTACTTTGTGTGTACAATAAAATGTAGCAAATATACCTGATAGGGGTCAAAGCTATCATTCTCAGGTACTTTGAGCAATGTTGCCAAGCAAACAAGCTGCCAATATGATATAGCAACATTAGAGGACAATGAACTACTGTTGGTTCACTGAACTTATCATGATAATAAGCATAGAAAAAAATTGAATAGTATGGGAAGGAATTACACAAGTAACATCAGCACTGAAAGTTAACAACAAAACTTTATACCATGCAGAATAAACTATAGAAAACTGAAATCAGGGAAAGGCTGAATAACTTCTTAAAAAACAAAGGAAAAACTGTTCGTTATGTGTAATGATAAGCACAAGGCAAAAGTTTGTCTGTAAAAATCAAAAGGATGTATATAGGTTGCATAATATATTAAGGTTAAAAATAGAAAAAACTACTGAAAAGAGCATGAAGTGTTAATCAGAAAAGGTAGACATAACAAGGTACTGAGAACACAATCAAACAAGAAAAAATTGAATGGGTAAGAGATTGATTAATGATAGATTATTAGGCTAAACATCCATGCTTCTCACTGGGAAATATGACAAAGCAGGTGTGCACCAAAATAATGCCAAAAGAAATCCAAAAGGTAGGCATACCACATCAAAATATTAGTGCAGTCTCAGGAACTTTTTTGCTGGGAAGCCAATTCCTTACTGATCTGAGGGACAACATTTTTTGTTTGCCTGATAAGGTGATGAAGGTGGCTGGACAACACGATTATGGGTATTTTCTTATCGAGGTATGCTTTTCCTTTTTTTGATAATTGAATATGTTTATGGATATTTGTTTGTGGAGCAGGCAAAGTGTGAAAGGGAAACGCGAAAAGAAACATGTTCTGCTCCCAAGTCACCTGCCATACTGAACATGATTGATCGCAGAAAGAAACGCGTTCTGGTCCAGACTGACAGGTTCCGCTGCTACTATTTTGTATATATAAACTAGCTTATATAGAGTGTACGCACTTCGTTCTCCCATTTACGAAAATTATTCACAGTTTTGGAGCTGGAGCCGGCCGTGCGCTTGATCAGAGTTCCGCTGCAGCCACGACCTCTCTCCCGAACGCGCACGAGAAGACCAGGTGGAACATATGCAAGCAGGTTCTAGAGCAATAACCCCAAGGTGATGAAGGTGGCTGGATAACACGATTATGGGTATTTTCTTATCGAGGTATGCTTTTCCTTTTTTTGATAATTGAATATGTTTATGGATATTTGTTTGTGGAGCAAGCAAAGTGTGAAAGGGAAACATGAAAAGAAACATGTTCTGCTCCCAAGTCACCTGCCATACTGAACACGATTGATCGCAGAAAGAAACGCGTTCTGGTCCAGACTGACATGTTCCGCTGCTACTCTCAGTTATGTTAGATAAGGCTTTTACTCTGTCATTTACTGATCTGGTCTGTTTTTAACTCCATTAGCTCGTTCACAAGCTTATGTTAGAGAAGGCGTTATGGCTTTTCTCAAGATTATAACATTTCTGAATAACTGTTCTGCATAGGCATGGTACCTTCTTCATCATGTAGCCTGGGATGAGCTGGCACCATGAAAGAATTCAAGTGGTTAAATCATGCATCTGCAGAAATATTGTACTCTCAAATGGTGGGTTGCTGCGTCACGGGAGTTTGGGTGAAGGCCTGAAGGATGTGATGCAAAACGTCGATGCATGTTCATGTCTTCTCCTAACTTTATTCCTACTATATTTGAATTTGAGGCACATATTATTCCAACTATATATATCTTGTTACCCAAATCCTTTTTATTAGCAGAAGTTTCAATCAAATTTATCTCTTTCTGTTAATGTGTGAAGGATATTTTAAAACACTATCTCAATGGTTGTTCTCTCTTATCTACATGCAGAAAAAAAATTCTACATGTCGATGGCGTGGATCAGAAAAATGGTAAGTTTTGCTTCATAGATATATTAATATTTGGAATCTCAATCAACCCCTCTTGTTTTCCGTCTGCTAACATAACCGTATGGAACCCAGCACAAAACTCAATGAGAATAACGATGCAATGATACATACATGTCCACAGTCCATACTTTTTTTGAAGAAATAACACTTTTCTAGATGAGATAATTAGCACACGTGCAATTAGCCAATTACTAACTTGTGTTGTGTGAGCTATTGGATTTGATTTTTATATCCTAGAAAGTGATTCATGTTACACTTGACCTGAGATTCATGGAACCAATTGGCTGAGCTGCACATTCAAATTTTATTTGTTTTAATCTAATGAATAGCAATTTGTTAGCAGTGGAAGGACAAGAGTTCGTTTCATCTGTTAGTTATCGGGTGTAATTTTTAGAGGTCGATAATTATGCATGTCATTTGAGTAGGATCATTCCCTTGTCGCCTTTGAACCTACATAACTTGTCGTATTGAAATGAAAGGATAGCTGACTGTTGGGGACTTGTTCTCAAATGCTAAGAGTTAAGAACAAGGCAACATAGAAAGTGTTAAGCATTAAAGTCCTTCGTCCTTCGAAACATTATGTCCTTTCGAGAAATAATGAGTTTCGAACGAAGGTTGCAAGAGACGTACCTTCATAAATATAATAAGTAATGACGAAGGACTCATATAAAGCATGAAATATTATATAGGCTTCAACATAGAATCATTTCTATTTTTATTAACATGGAAAAATAGAAATGATTTTAAATTACAAATGTACCTTCGGTCCTGAGAGAAGGTAAAAAGTACAAGCGTGACGCAAGAGCAAATGCCAAGTCAGCGTGAACAGTACGGGAGTACTGTTCATCTATTTATAGACGCGGGACGCAGCCCACGTAAAATTACATTCATGTCCATTACATTTGCCAATGACTTATGGAAATCTGTCAAGGCCCAAGTAGTCTTTTCATCTTTAAGTCGGTTCCCCTTTCTGCTATCGCGACGAAGCTCCCCTGCGCACAGCTTCGGCTGCGCACCATCCTTCGTGGAGCTTGGTAATCAGCCCGTCCTCCACTTTAATCCCCCTTCGTCTGATTCAGGCTTCGTCCTGATCGTACTTCATGTTCATAATTCTGAGTCCGAAGATACCTGTTCACATAATCCACTTGGAAAACATTGTCAAATCATGTTTTTGAGGACCTTCGGAGGACGAAGGCCCCCAACACTGACATTATGCCGCCTCTAAATGTTTGCAGATAACATTTCCTGGTTTTGCAACCCAGGAATATATAACCAATTATATCTTACACAGTCTTGATTTAATTTGCAGATTCATTGAACACATTAAATTTACGAGAGCAAAGTACAAACCCTGTATCTGTTTGTTTCTGCTGATGGTGAGGGTAAGCATGATTTTTTTATGATCGATGGTCGATATTCCCAATCTTCTATGGTAGAGAAAATGTGTTCCCCTACAGGTTCCTATGTATGAGCTAAGGGCATGATGGGAAGTCTGCAGGTCTGAACCATGGAAATCATCTATGAGCTGAGGAAGTCTGTAGATTAGAATATGTCGTTTTGCATTTTGATTTCTCCTTTGTACGTAGTTACCATGGCAATAACAACGAGATCGTTAAACAACAGTGCGTTTTAAGGAACTTGAGATACTCCCGTCTTCGTGTCTGTAATAAGAACGTGTTTTATGTGCGTGAAACCTGTCAGTTCTGTTAATTTTTGGCATTCGCCTGACTTCTTGTTCAATTGGTGCGAGTTGCATCCAGCCTTTTTCAGTTTGATCTAATGTTACTAGGATTCAGTGCAGCAGTTTAAGATAGATATTTTTCTAATTTGTTGGAATGATTTTTTCGTACTATTAAACTACACGTGTTTCTTATCACGTGGCTATTCTGTATTCCATGAATCCCAATAAACTATGCTCAAATTGTTACTAGCCAAGCTTTCTGGGTGCAAATATCTTGCCCTTTTCAGTTTGATCTCGTGTTACTAGGATTCAGTGCAAATGTTATTTTTCTTATCACCTGGCTATTCTGTATTCCATGAATCCCAAGAAACTATGCTCAAATTGTTACTAGCCAAGCTTTCTGGGTGCAAATATCTTGCCCTTTTTAGTTTGATCTCATGTTACTAGGATTTAGTGCAAATGTTATTTTTCTCTCGCCATCATTTTGTTTCGCCGTTGTAATAGTAGAGTAGAAGTGTGCTTTTGCTAATTGCTGAGTTGGCCTTTTCTTTTCAGCTTCCATACGAAGACATGACACCTTTTCAGGCAGTAGTTACCATTGTTCAAAAGGTATCGTAGTTTAACACACAAGTCACTGTGCTTTGTCACAAAAAATAACAGTGTCACATCTTGCTGTTATCATACTACTTTAATTTGCTGAAAAGAAAAGGATCCAAATAGAAGATGAATGTTGAGTTGTAACTCATTTGTATCTTTTCCGGTGTCATCAAGATCGACTGAATCTATATGGGATTGACTCTGCTCGTGCTGAAGGAGAAAGAGCGTGCTTGGCTTGCGGGGGATCATACTTCGCTTCATCTTTTTTCATGGGTCATGTTACCTGTAATTTCAGATTACACAACTTCTGATATTTCTGTCTTTGTGAGAGAACTACCAAAATAGTTTTACATCATGGCTACTCTTAGGGTCTGTTTGGTTGGGCTGTGGCTGTGAAAAAAGTTGCTGTGGGCTGTGAGCTGTGAAAAAAGCTGCTGTAGGCTGTAAGCTGTTAAAAAGCTAAAAACCATTTGGTGGAAACCACTAAAAGTTGTTAAAAATTCTTCGATATATGTTTTTATAGTTCCATTCGAAAAGCCACTAAAAGCAGGTCCAGGGGTGCTTTCAGATTTACACTACGAGAAAGTCGGTTTTTAGAAAAAGCTGCTTCCTGGATCCGGCCCTTTGGTTGGCTTTTGGCTTTTAGGGGGCAAAAGCCAAAACCAAAAGTCAAACCAAACACACCCTTAGATGTGTTCATGCTGCTGCCACTAATCATATAAGGGTAACATTGTATTTGATAGCAAACAATTTTAAAGATATTAAAGTTGACGATAATATAAGTGTTGTTCGTTTTCTTTGTAATTGTTGTGTATTAATATTTTGCTGAATGTTTTTTTGTGCCGTTACAACGCAGAACACATACCTAATTTAGTAATTTACGTTATATATTTGATAAACGCACCAAAGTGTCAAACCATGCTCGAGTCACCCTCGCGAGCCGTTTGCCGTTCAGGCTCGGTCGCCCCATGTTGGCCCGATCGGTTTCATTTTGTAGCTCAAAGGTGAGGTTAGGGTTTTTTTCACCAAACCAGCGAGGCAGCTACCGTTTTGTCGCCATAGCACTCCCGCCGACCCCCTCGCCGCCGCCGGGAATGGAGACCAGCACCAAGAAGCTTAGCAGCCTTCGTATCACCTCCCTGGACGACGATGACGACGAGACCGAGATCCCGCACCAGCCCCCTCAAGCAGACCTCTCCACCGCTGAAGCGGATTATGAGGACGACGACGATGAGGAGGAAGAAGCCGAAGTGACTCTTGGTGTCCTTAGCAAACCGAAGCACCCAGGCCTCCTCCTCCGCCACTTGTTCCCCAGCAAGGCCGGTGGCATCCCGGTACGCGCGCTAACCCGTCTTAAATTCCAGTAGTTAATTGTCTTGCCGTGGTACAGTTTCGCGTGTTGATACCAGGGCTGTGTGGTTTTGTTCAGGCGTGGCTAGACCCGGTGAACTTGCCGTCGGGAAAGTCCAGCTACTGTGGTTTCTGTGGCGAGCCTCTGCAGTTCGTCCTCCAGGTGTTTTCTTTGTGTGCAATGAAGTTGCGACACTCGACTGCTTATTGTTTGGATATCGACTTGGTCACAGTTAGGCTTGGTTGTGTTTAGATTTATGCACCAATTGAAGATAATGTAGCAGCCTTCCACCGAACGCTGTTCATGTTCATGTGCCCATCCATGGCATGCTTGCTTCGAGATCAACATGAACAATGGAAGCACAAGTACGGGAATCCATGTAGAAGGTGATGAAAGTCCTGTATCTGTAATGGTTTTGTTCAGATATCTTCTGATTTTGATGGTTTGTAGTGGATTTTTTTTCCAGCGTGAAGATTTTCCGGTGCCAATTGCCACGGAATAATGCCTTCTACTCAGCTCAACCTCCAAAGCATGATGGCTCTGACAAACCACTCTGTCCAGGAGGTAGTGTTGTCTTCTGTTGAGTGACAGTTAACAATATATATCCTGCACTAGATGTTGTATAAATATGTGAAATTGTAAATGTTTGATACTGACTTCTGCTTCTCCTGATTTCTTGACATTGTCATTTATTACATTAGTAGTTTCTGTCAGTGTGCAACATTTTCTCCATGTCAACTACTACCTTGTTTTCTCATTTGGGAACTTTTCTGTTTATTTATGTTTGGAGTGTCTAGAGACCTATGGCACATGCAAATTTTATTCAAGAGAAGTTTATTCGGAAGTATGTAAACTTAGCATAAATATACGTCAATTGCTGTCTTAAAACTTTCTGGTGTGTCAAATTACTGTTTCGGTGCCTATAATCCTGCAATCTGTCTACTAGTTGTTGGTAAATGAGCTTTACTTGTCCCTTGGCTGTCAAACACTTAATGTTACTAAATTCTTTCAAATGCATAACTATTTGTTGCCAGCTCCTGTATGCCACTGGTGTGGTACCTGGAAAGGTGATAAAATATGTAGTAGCTGCAAGAAAGCAAGGTACTGTTCTGAGAAACATCAGGTATGTATGCCAAACTTTAGTGTCCATCAATTCGTTTCTGACAGCTGATACGAGCTTATATTTTAGATTGATGGCTCTTGATTGCTGTTTCTCAGGCACTGCATTGGCGAACTGGTCATAAAAATGATTGCCTCCAGATAATAAGTTCTGCTGCTTCAAATTCAGTTCTGCCAGCTGTAGGAATAGGTGATTATCTATGGATTACTAAAGCTATTTATGCTCTTAACATTTGAATTGTGTTGTGCTGACATTTTTGTCTACTTTCAGTTCCTGCTAGCATTTCTTGGCCAGAATTTGAGATAAAAATAGACTACGAAGGTACTTTTGATTCTGATAGTGGTGATGAAAACAACTCGAAGTCATTGGTGATGCAAAGACATGGGAAACCTGATGCTATGATGCAATCGTGGATGGACCATTTCGAGGTTTTGTTCCCATTCTCTTTCTTCATTCTCTTTGGAATAATCTCCGCTGGCTTTTGCTTGTGCATCAGTCATTTTGTTTATTTACTGCTGTCTGGGTAGGCTGATGCTGACAACAAATGCTGGGCGTCTTTTCAAGAACGGGTCTCAAGAGCACCAAATCAAGTGTTGAGGTGATATTTCATTGCCTGTGTAATTTCTCTCTATCTGTACCATGTTTATAGTGAATCCATCTACATTTTGCCTTGTATTTTTGGGGAAATGACCCTGTCATTATTGAATTTATTACTTGCATTGCATACTTACTTTAAAAAAAAGAAATGTTGCCAATATTGTGCATAACATGTGTATTATGCAGGTACTGTTGAGAACTAAATGCTAAACATAACATGTGTATTATGCAGGTATTGTCGAGAACCAAATGCTAAACCTCTATGGGCCTTATCTTTCGGGTGCCCGTCAGATGCTGATATCCCATCATGTAGCTACTGTAGAGGTCCATTATGCTATGAATTTCAGGTTGGTCAAATTTCTAGTTTATGACCACAGTCCATCTTTCATTTTAGTAGTTGGTACTTGGTACCTTCATTCAAAAACATAGGCAGTTTTAGTTTTGCCTTTCAAACTTCTCTAACTTTAACCAAATTTATAGAAAATTATATTAACATCTACTATACCAAATAAATAATGGCCATTCAAGAACGAATCAAGTTCGGAACATGATATATGTGTTGGGCTAGGGGTAGCACCAATTAAAGAAAAGCTTGTCCAACACCGGTTGAGATGGTTTGCATATGTCCAACGTAGACCTATAGAGACACTAGTGCATAGTGTTTTAAGGTGTGATAGCAATGGGAAGAGAGGCAAGGGAAGACTAAAGTTGACATGGAAAGAGGCAGTAAAAGGAGACCTAAAAGAATGAAATATACCCAAAGGTTTACCCTTGAATAGGAGTGTCTGGAAAACAACTACCATGTGCCTGAGCCTTGAGTTGTGGTTTATGTTGAGTTTCAACTCTAGCCTATCCCAACTTGCTTGGGACTTAGAGCCTTTATTGTTGCATAATGATATCAGGGTAGCGTGGGCACTGAGAAGATTGTTGATTTAGGGATAGAGTGAGGGCGTAGGCAAGAGGCTTATTGGATTCGGGGTACCACTATGGCTACTAGCACATGGGTGACCTACAAAGGTTCGGGCCGCTGATGCGTAATACCCTACGTTCTCTTTGTGTTCGTTGGATTGATTGAATGCGGAGGCGAAGAAGGATACACACTTAAATATCAACTGAGCCAGATGATTGTCTAGTTCTCTCTTTCATTTTGATTATGGTGAGAGTTCTAGTTCTCATAGCCTCTAGAGCCTTTTTTATGTTGCTCTCCTCCCTTTTATAGCACAAGGGAGGGGAGAGTTACACGGTTGTCGAACAATGGGCCCTGTACAACATAGGTTCAACTACTCCTATATTATTGTAGTCATGGAGCCATACGCAGTGGATGCCTTTGGCGTGCCACAGTGTCGAGCATACCTTGCTGCACTGGCAAATATGTCTCGTTGTAGTGGCATGTACTGGAGTCCACGTTGTTGAGTACGTCGTAGTTGGCAAACATTATAGTTGCTTGTACTTTACAGTGCTCGTAGGCACGCCAACATGTTCAGGCGTGTCTATAAGGACGGCGACACCCCCCCACAATGCCTCGGGTACACTAGCGGTCTTGTCATGGCGACAATGCGCTTCCTTGATTGTAATGTCGTCCATCGCATTTAATGTGATAGACAAAAGCCTTATCTTGACCCTCTTGCTCTACGTGGCCATCCCGAGTAGAAGTGGACGTGGCATCGGGGCTGTATCATGCATGACCATTCTGCCTTGGAGGTGCCTTGAGGGATATCTAGGAGATCTAGCTTTAGGTTCTAGCGTGTGGGGGCTCTCGGACTTGGCCAAGCAGGGGGCTTGGTCCCCAACTTACAGGGGCCTTAGAGATCGAAAAGGCCTCAGAATCTTGCCCTTCAGCCTGGAAGGCCTTGGAGATCAAGAGGGCATGTGACCCGGTCCCGTGGCCTAGGGGCGTCGTAGGCTGGGAGAGCCCTAGGGGCGAGGATAGCCCTAGGATCTTGTCCCTTGTCCTAAGGGCCCTGAACTTAACCGGAGATGGGCATGGCCTCCCGGCGTGCGAGGCGAGGAGTACAAGGCTGGTGTCAGATAGGCCCACTTCAGGGTTCCTTTTGCTTCTGCTTTTGGGAGCTTCGGAAGGCGTATTGCCAGTATCCGGAGGTTTGACTTTCTTCGGGCGCTGTCATATACCAAATAAATACACCATCAAGACATTAACAATATATTTAATGAAAGTACTTTTATGCTAACATTAGTAGATATCTTCATTTTTCTATAAGCTTAGTCAAAGTTTTACTTAGGACTAAATTAAAACGACCTCGATTTTGGAACGAAGTATATCCACTAGAAGGATCAAGACTCCAATTTTTTCATACATATACTAATCCAGTAGTAAAAATTTTAAAGTTTAGGAGCCAAAGGTTTTACTTACATATATGTTATGTTTTCCAGGTAATGCCACAATTGCTTTATTTCTTTGGTGTTGGAAATCAACCAGACTCGCTTGATTGGGCAACAATTGTTGTCTACACATGTCAAGGGTCATGTGACCAAACTGTTAGCTACAAAGAGGAATTTGCTTGGGTTCAGTTGTACCCTACAACAACCACGAGGCGGTAATAATGTTTACCTATTCCTCGGAGTAACTACTGTCCAATTCTGCAGGTTTGCAACTTCACCTGTTTTACTGTTGCAAACTAATAGTCACCTTTTGTTTATTCTAAGTAATCAGGTCTGTTTACAGGCTTAACTCATGTGATCAGCTTGTAAGAAAAATAATGAAACATCAATAAATTTTCCATTGTTTTTAGGTGTAAAAAGATTTGCAGAAAGTCAGAAAAACAATTCAGTAAATACACCCACCGGTAGAATTGGAGATTGGGATGCTCAGGGCAGTGAGTACTGAGAGCTTCTCGAGTCCCATTGTTGCACCTATGCCTTGACAATTATGGGTAACCATACTAGCAGAGAATAGTTGCGAGTGTAGATACTGTAAGTTTTTGTGTACATTTCAGGTGCCTGATTTTTTGTTGTTGTTCGGGCAATAGGCAATTTTATTATTGTTTGACTATAGAAAAAAATTGTGAATTGTCAGTTGTCCCGGTGCAGTGGTGAGAGCTGTCTCACTGAGTCACTAGGTCGCGGGTTCGAAGCAGTCTCTTCACATTTGCGGGGGGAGACTTGTCTCGGTTTATTGCTTCCCCAAACTCCACCCGTATGAAAGCCTCTGGCAGTGGGTCTGCCCTTTTCTTGTGAGCTTTCCTTTTAATTGTACTATTTGGTTGTATAAGATTGTTGCCTGCCCAAATTTCAGGCACATGAAATATAACAATTCTCAACCATGTTCGTCTGTGTGAAGTGGCTTGTAGCTTTAGGGGAAGAATTAAGTTAAAACAGAATATTGCACTTTAAGTTCTTATATATATCTAAGAGTTCATGACTCCTCTGTCCATCAAATGTGTTGACCTAGGCAATATTATGGCTTCTAACTAGTGTTGAGTTGGTGGGTTTTATCTGTAGTGTTAGTGAATTGTGCTGCATCAAGTGGAATTGCGAATGAGGTAAAAGGGAACCGTGAAATGTGAAACACCCAAGATTAATCACCTAGTACATTACAAGAGAATCCCAAAACCAAACTCTAGCTTTTTCAATCCTAGATGGGCCAGTCTGTGATTAAGTTGCTTTAGGTGATTGGGGTCACACATTGTTTCTTCTTTATGGAACTATTGTCATTTGACCCTTTCATGCCCTGTTTATAGTTTGGTTGTCCCTAGGCTGGGAGAAATCTTGGGTAGGCTGTTCAATCCTCATCTAGATCAAAATACAAATGTAGTATAAACCTCTGGCCATGTTGACCTGCATTGCATCATGACCAAAGATGAAACCTTGATATTAAACCTCTAACCATGTTGACTTGCATTACCAAAGAGCCTTCACTAACTTCTGTTATGCCTTCTTGTATGTCTAGGGAATTGACAGGAATCATAGGCAAGAGCATACCTCCTTTGGGCACTAGAATTTTGAGATAGGCTGTGGCTTCAATGTTTCCTGGTCTATTGGTCGTGCAGGGAGTTAAGCATCTTCCGACCGTGGCCCAATGATTGGTGCTCGTTACAGTGCCTTTGATCCATTTAGGCACTACCCTTGGGCCCACGTAGACGTGATGGCAAATAGTTGCATACTTCCATTTTTGTGGTGGCCACCATTTTCGGTTTAATTGTCATCATCACATCATTAAAAAGCTTTGTTGTTTTTTGTTATCTAAAAGGATCATTGGTCTCAGAAGGTGCTCCCATTCATGTAAACATTTCCTTCACCGGCTAAAGTTTTGATGTTGGTTTTGATTTTAAATGGAACATTATTATGTTAATATTCCAGTGGTGTTTTCACCCCACGAGCGCGCTCCTGGGACTTTCACGCGTGGATTCGTGTGCAGTTTTGTTGCATCGACAACGCTGCTATTTGCATCTAACCCGTGCTTGTTCGATTGAGTTGCTCACGTCTTCAGTCTTCCTTTGGTAGATAACTGGGTAGGCGGTGGTGCTGGTTTCTCTTGCACGATCCAGCCGGGTGCCCGGACTTTTGAGGATAAAAAATGAGGCAACTGGAAGTAGACGCGGAACCGCCGCCCCGAGCGGCCGAGCCGTTGTGTCTTCTGAGTTGAGTCTTCTCTTGCCGGCAGCCAAAAAAAAAACAAAGCAAACAAAAAGGAAGGCGCTACGTGCTCATGCCTGACGGCTGTTCGAGCGGGAGGCGTCGTGGCGAGGATTCGGCGCCCCTGCTGCTGCTCGTTGTGCTTTGCGGTCGCACTGATCGGCGCACGCGAGTAGGCACACCTGGCGGACAAGGGGGGCACGGAAAGCATCAATCAGCGGGAAAGATCTCTCTCAAGCCTCAGCTCGGAAATCTCGGGTCCACTGGCTGTACAGATCTTTTTTTTTAGTTTTCTGCTGTCGTCATGTGCCAGCGCCGCGGTTTGGTCCGGCAAGTGGCCGGCCGGAGTAAACAAACCGCGATAAAGAAATGGAGATCTGCCCTGGCCGCTTGGGTACGTGGTACGTGCAAGTTTCTGGGCGGCACTGGCGCCTCGTTGACGGCGACCGCCGGTAGGAGGTACTTTTTTTTTTGTTGCAAGGAGACACTTTATATTAGTGTATAATCGTCTCTAATCAAGAGTCAAATCCCCGCTGAACGAAGAAGCAGAGCACAGAGGCAGACCCGTCGCCAGATTTTCCCTCGGAGAGCAGATCTGCATTGCCGCGTGTAACAAATAGTAGATTCTCTGGCCTCTTTACTAGAGCTGGCAAAGCTGATTCTGTATTCAATCTTAAAAAAAAAGTGCCACCTAAAAAAGTTTTTATCCACAAGGTGCCGTAGTTCTATACAAAAGTTTAATAGAGAAAGATATTTTTACCTAGTTTTTGTGACGTGTTTTTTTAAAGCTAAGACACTAGAGTTTGGAAAAAAAAGTAATTTCTAGTTCTGTCAAGTGAAACATAGACTTATTCCAATATCATTTTTTATCTTTTTTATTGTGAATAAATATGATATAAAATCTGCTATTTAAAATTTGTATTCTTGTTTTTTTAGCATTGAGCTTATAAAGATTTATAAAAGATAAATATTAAATTTGTCATATAAATTCTCAAATGGTAGATATAAAATTCGGATATAGATTGAGATATTTTCACCTTTTTGTTGTAGGGAGAATATAATACATAAAATAATTTATGTAAAATTTTATTCTTATTTATAATAATGTGCTCGATAATATAAGAAAATACTAAAATAAAATTCTATACATATCTATTTTAAAAATATTAAATTTCACGTATAAGGTTGTCGACCCAAAGCGCTAGGAAAATCACATGTCCTTTTTTTGACGAAAAGAAAGCGAGAAGGCAAGAATATGTCATTCAAGAAGAAAAAAGAAAGAACATGCTTCCTGCGTGGAGTGGGATTTCCGATGTTTCATCAAGCGAGAGTATGATTGTCATGAAAACGAAAAAAACATAAATAAGAAGGCACTTACGAACATCGCCATCAACAACTAATCTAATAGATATGTATTTTTATTATGTATTTAGATATATATAATTTTTATTATACATTTAGGTATTCATAATTTGTATTATGCATTTAGATATAAACATATAACGGATGAATCAGTGGCTAGATATTGACTCTAATAGGTTAAACATCCAATCCACACATGACTTCACTTGTTCAAATACACGTAGCTCAGCGAAACTAGTCCAAGGTGATGTCACGTGCTGGGACGTACTTATAATTTGTGCTGCTCACTCACTTAGTGGTACATTACATAGAAAACAAACACCCCTTTAAGCAAATCGAAGACGCATAAACGAACGCGCCATAAGGATTGTAGCAACTCCAATTTGCCGACACACGCAGCCCCTATTGCTGGCGAGTACTAAAAACATGACGGTCCGTTAATTGCTCGCCGTCGCCATCACCGTTAATCAAATCGACGAGCAGTGAACGAAAGCCCCATGACCGACACCGACACGCCCAGATCAATATGTACTTACTAGATGGAACACGCACTCTGCTCCCCAGTGACAAGTGGGACTAAGGATGGCATGGAGACCCACACGTCGGCGGGAACGGGTGGAGAGGAAGTTTATCGTGGGTGGGGGTGGGGTCAGAAGATGGGGACGCGGATAGATTTGTCATCTAGTACGTTGGAGAAAGTCACCGCGTCATGTGCAGGCTGCAATCTCCCACCCTGGCCTGTCTACAACTGGCAGTGCATCCGTCACAGCAAATCCTTTTCCATGCAATACCACGTTCATCTTTTACCTTTTGTAACGTAGGCATGTTACTTTTGAGCTTTGACGAATTCCATGGATCGGATTTGTCATGCTTCCATGGCTCATAAGTGCTCTCTTTTCTCATCGAATTTACACCTATATATACGAAATCTGTACACGGGAGCAGGGAGGGTGGTCCAAATCAAATAAAAAAGGCTTCAAAAGTCAAAACCCGACACCCATCCATCAACCTGCAAGCTCGGCAAGCTAGGAAATCAACCGATTAATAACCTGAGTAAATTAACCGACACCTGCACGCGGTCCGTACCCTAAACCCTCTCATCCGGGCCCACTCCCCATGGACCCACCTTATATGAAGCAAACCACAAGGTAAACAGAGATCAATTGCTTTAATTAACCAACCGTGTGTTGAGGCAGGCGACAGCGGGGATGAAAAAGTCATCCTAGAAGCATCGCATCTCGTGTCCGCGTCGTTCTGCGCTCCGCCTCATTCTTTCTACCTTCGTCTCTCTCTCTCTGTGACCACCTCCACCCCTCCTCTTCTTCTTCCTCCTCCCCTTCTCCCCCGATCTGCGGCGGGGTTGATTCGATTTCGATCCCCTTCTCCATCCGTCGCCCAGGCAGCCAACGCAATCCGCTCCCCGAGGCGCCTCCCTGACCCTGACTCCCCTGCCCCCACAACGTGCGTGCTCACTCGCGGTCGGGCGGGCGGGGCCGGCACACTCACCGTCACCACACTTATTAATTCCTCTTCCGCGTCCGCGCTTCAAAAACCTCCTCCGGCTCGTCCCCCTCTAACCAGTCTCCAGTCCCGCGGCGGCCGCATTGCCCGCCGCCGCACCGTGTCTTGCTAGGACTAGGACCCCTGTTTGGGCTCTTGCGTTTCGATTCCTGGGTCGTCTGCAAGGAGTGTGGCCGACGGAGGGGGCCAAAATGTGGGCGGAGAGGGTGGTCGGCGAGCGCCGGATGCGGCAGATCCAGCGCTTCGCGCGGAACGCCAAGCTCACCGTCGTCTGCCTCCTCCTCACCGTAGTTGTGCTCCGCGGCACCGTCGGCGCCGGCCGCTTCGGCACGCCGCAGCAGGACCTCATCGAGCTCCGCCAGCACTTCGTCTCCCACCCGCACCGGGCGCTCGCCGAGCACCACGACGCCAGGTCCAGGGCCTCCACCACCACCACATCGTCGTCGTCGTCGTCCTCCTCCGGCCGCCGCGACGAGCCCGACCCACCGCCGAGGTCGCTCAGGGACCCGCCCTACACGCTGGGGCCCAAGATCTCCGACTGGGACGAGCAGCGCGCCGCCTGGCACCGCCGCCACCCGGAGACGCCGCCTTTCCTCAACGACATCAAGCCACGGGTGCTGCTCGTCACGGGGTCCTCGCCCAAGCCCTGCGAGAACCCCGTCGGGGACCACTACCTCCTCAAGTCCATCAAGAACAAGATGGACTACTGCCGCGTCCACGGCATCGAGGTCTTCTACAACATGGCGCTGCTCGACGCCGAGATGGCCGGCTTCTGGGCCAAACTCCCGCTCATGCGGGCGCTGCTCCTCGCGCACCCGGAGGTCGAGTTCCTCTGGTGGATGGACTCTGACGCCATGTTCACCGACATGGCGTTCGAGCTCCCGTGGGAGCGCTACGGGCCATACAACCTGATCATGCACGGCTGGGACGAGATGGTCTACGACGACAAGAACTGGATTGGGCTCAACACCGGCAGCTTCTTGCTGCGCAACTGCCAGTGGTCGCTTGATATGCTGGATACCTGGGCGCCAATGGGGCCAAAGGGCCCTGTCCGCATCGAGGCCGGCAAGGTGCTGACCAAGTCCTTGAAGGATCGGCCAGTATTCGAGGCCGATGATCAGTCGGCCATGGTGTACATCCTCGCGACACAGCGCGAGAAATGGGGTGCTAAGGTTTACCTTGAGAATGGGTACTACCTCCACGGCTACTGGGGGATCTTGGTCGACAGGTATGAGGAGATGCTTGAGAACTACAAGCCAGGGCTAGGTGATCACCGGTGGCCGCTCGTCACACATTTTGTCGGGTGCAAGCCATGCGGCAAATTCGGAGACTACCCTGTCGAGCGATGCCTCAAGAACATGGACCGTGCATTCAATTTTGGGGATAACCAGATCTTGCAGATGTATGGGTTCACACACAAGTCACTAGCAAGCAGGAGAGTGAAGAGGATCAGGAACGAGACCAGCAACCCGCTTGAGACGAAGGACGAGCTTGGGCTGCTTCATCCAGCATTCAAGGCTGTGAAGACTTCCACATGATAATTAGAGTACAGTTCCACTTGTTTATTTTGTTGGCTCGTTCTAGATCCTGTTGGGTCTATAATCCAAAGTGTTCTTTTTTGTAGAATCGGGTGACGACAGAAGTTTGGGTTGGGGTCATGGGAATGGGATGGATATCTTTGTTGTAATGTGAGGTGTTAGGAGAATTATGTTATGTTTATTTATTGGCATAAGTTATGTCTTACACGTACAAATGAGTTAATGGGTGAACTCAAGTTATTGGTTCAATGATAGATTTCAGTGGAGTTTCCTGTTTTTTATTATTATTGCCGGGATTTATGTTAGGCTGTCTCCACTCTCTAGTAGACTGTGTATACTTAGACTCTACTGTTTATACAATAGGAGGTGAGATATAAAGTGCTGGAGACGGCCAAAGTGTGGTAATAGCCCTGTAGGTGTTCTTAAATCAAGCTTGGTGTGTATATATAATCGATCACCAAAACGCGCAAAAGGCTTGCTAGGATGAATTTTGTTACCATGCCGGGCAAGCTTATGTTCTTTTAGAAGTACTGTTATGCTGACTTTTGTATTGCAAGCTTCCATTACCATCGTGACGAGTTTACCTTAACAGCACTTCTTACAGTGGAATGCAACTGCAACTGCAACTGGTTGTAGTCAATGCAGTCGACATGATGCTGTTAGCTTGGCAGGGACTTCTTGATATTATTATTGTCGGATGATTCGACAACAGTTCCTTGGTTTCAAAATTGATCGCTACTGTCGATGGAATCAGTGCCAGTGCTGATGCGGGGTTGTGCAAATAACTGGAGATAGATTTGTATGGTCTTTCCATTACCGGGTAATAGCTTGCCTATCAATGCATGCTGCCTTCTGTTGGATCCCAGCAGAATTTCGTAGGCATCTGTGAAGTGTGAACAGCATCGCCGCAGAAGTGCATATGGATCTGGAAGCTATATGATTCTTCAGCATCCTGTGTCAGGAAAATTATAAAACTGATCCTACGGAATCAACGATTCGCCTCTCTCCGTGCCGAGGTAATTACAGCTCGTACTCCAATCAGTCCTCTTTTCTAGGTGGTCAACTTCCATGGATACTGGCGTACCACTGCCAAAGAATAGTATCGGAGGCTCTTACAGAGATTTGATAGGTCTGATGCAAGGACACATTGACGCAGGACTATTCCATGAATATAGTGAGACTGATTCAAATCCATGACCAGGTAACTTAACGAGCAGCGAGATATGAGAGGTTTGGTAGATCTGATGTAAGGATAATAAACCGACGCAAACCTTTTTCATAATTGTAGAAAGACCGTTTCAAATCCGTTATCTGATAACTCATGCTACTCTACCAGACCCGCCCTATTATTTACATACGAAGAAACGATTTGAGTTAATTTTAGCGAATTAAATCCTGCAGCACCTCTACTCCTAACTATTAAGTTGCATACACTAACCAGTTCAACCCAAAAAGTTAAGTTGATGAAAGAAGATGGATAATTCAATTATATTATATTCGAACACCCGTCCTCACGTCGAGGCTCTTTTAAGTCTCTGCTGTGAAATATATGAGCAAATAACAATTATTTTATTTAATTGTGCTAATCAGGATTCGAACTCAAGACCTCTGACTCTCATAACATATTAAGTTATATTCACCAATCAGTTCAATACAAAATCTTAAGATGATAAGAGGAACCGAACAATTCACTTATATTATATTGTACCACTAACATCTTCTGGCAGCTTCACCGAGCAAATTCTGGTCTGGTGTCCCAAATGCTGTCGAGTTCTTATTGATACCATCCTTCTTTATAAGAGGGGCACAGAAGCTGCATCGGTGCTCACCTGTACAGCTCCTTTAATTTCCTCGCGGCTTCGATGATGTTCTCTCTGTGCCCGAACGCGCTGACCCTCACAAAGCCTTCGCCGCCCGGTCCGAATCCACTGCCAGGAGTAGTGACCACATCCGCCTTCTCCAGGATCTCGGCGAACACATCCCACGAACTGCGGCCAGGGAAGTGCACCCACACGTAAGGAGCGTTCTTGGCACCGTACACGTTGAACCCAAGCGATGTAAACGTCTCAGCGATTATTTCGGTGTTCTCTTTGTAGAAGCCAACAACATCATGCATAGCCTGCAAGGGAACAAACAGATTAAAAAGAAGGAAACGACGATGCAGACGAACAGTCTGAGAATTCCAAGGACCAGGAATCGTACCTTCAGCCCCTGCGGAGAGAAGCAAGCTAAACCACCAGCTTCCGCAATGTTCGATGCGCCATTGAAGCAAGTGCAAACTATGCGGTTGAAATCTTTAGCGACTTGATGTCCATCTGAGAAAAGGAGCTCCTTGGGGACAACAGTCCAACCTAGATGGACACCAGTGAACCCAGCATACTTCGAGAACGAAGCTGTCTCGATAGAAACCTGTACATACACAAAACCACCACAGAGAATAGGGTGCGACTAGTTATCATAGCACTGGCACTGTAACTTTGAGGATAACCATGCAACTAGGACATTTTAAACACTCCAATATGAACCTCCGTTCTTGAATATTTATCGTTCGCTAGTTCATTTTTGAACTAAAATGCGACAAATAAAAAAGAACGGAGTGACATGAACAAGTAGATATTGGAACATATAGCCTACCTCCTTTGCTCCAGGAATTTCAAAGATGGACTTTGGGCTGTCATCTGATATGTACACTGCATAAGCAGAATCATAGACTATGATGGACCCATTGTCCTTTGCAAATTTTACTAATCTGGTTAGCTGGTCCCGAGATGCAGCGGCACCGGTAGGATTGTTGGGTGAGCAAAAGAAGATAATATCTGTCCGGGGGACAGTTGACAGGTCAGGAAAAAATCCATTTTCTGGACTGCATCTCATGTATTCGACATTTCCATACTTCTGAACATCTTGCTGATATAAGCCAGTTTGGCCCGTGATAACACTTGAATCAACATATGCCTGTCAAAAATGGAAGGCATGCATTAATTTCAATAGACAATATGTAAAATTGCAACAGCTAATCGATAAGTAATATATACGACAAAAAAACATATCACAATTATCATCACACATAAGTCTAGAATCGTTCATATGAAGAGTGCAAGTAACTGACAGTTACAAGTAATTCAAGAGCTCTCTTACAGGGTATGATGGATCTTGGACCGCAATTGTCACATTAGAACCAAAAAGTACCTGAAATATTGAATTAGGAGAATTATTAGCAAACAATTTAAGATGAATTGTAAATTTAAGAATGGAAGAGTCAAATCTGCTTTGGCACCTGCAAGCGAGATATGTTACATTTGGCACCATCAGAGATAAATATGTCTGAATCTCCAATACCAAGGTCCGCATAGTAGGTTGCAGCAATAGCTGCCCTGAGTTTCTGCATTAGCAATCAGCATGACATTTTATGACGCTGAAGAAGCTCATACATGAAATTTAAGAACAGAGCATGACAATCTGCTTTAAACTAAGAAGTAATACATTAGAAAACAGTAACCCTTAATAATTAGAGAATCAGATATCGTAACAATAAGAAGTTAAAAAAACAGTAATCCTTTGATCAACAAATCCTCAATCTGCGTCAAAGAACTTATAAATAAAAGACAACATATCTTTGTGTTCAGTTTTCTCCATGAAATATTTATGTAAAGCTTCACATAGTATAGATGTTAGATAAGTATCTGAATTAGCCTGTTAATGCAATGAAAATTGCTGTTAACACCACACGGTACCTTTTCACCTTGCTCAGCAACATAACCGATGTAGCCATCAATTGTTGACAAGGCATGTGCTGGTCTCTGTGTTTACAAATAGACAGATAAAAAATAATGTAATTGTAAAAGAGGTATTCAGCAGCAACAAATGCAAGTGTTTTTTTCAACTATAAAACTGAAAGTACCGGAACACTGGGATTTCTTTTGTGAGTTGAATATATATGATTAACAGGACACTAGTTTGACATGAAGGCACCTCTGCCATGGCATTGGTGATGGCATCTGGAATGGGCTCGCTAGTGTCACCTATCCCAAGGCTTATAATTTTGGCATCTGGATGCTTCAGCAAATGATCTGCTCTTCTCCTGGCAATCTGCTTGACAGTCAAGAATTGATACTATCAGAAGCCAAATAATCTCCAGCAAAATAGCATCAGTAACAAAAGGAAAAGATGAGAATGATGTGTAACCTCAGGAAACAGATATCCTGCTTGGAGCTTGGCCATGTTAGCATAGCGTGGAACATTATTAGTCTTGGTAGTACACATGTCGACGGCCGTCGGTCTACTGACGCAACGCATGTCGACGGAGACCCTCCCCGCGGGTCGACGGTGGCTGGTCATCGATACCCTGGAGGCTGGAAGCGAGCGACGGTTAGACGTGTTCATCGGGAAACACACAAAAACAGAACTCATGCTGCGACGGGTAGGAGTGAGTCGGCTACTCGAGGCCGAACGCGTGCGAAGAAATAAATGAGGAGGAGGAGGTGATTGCAGGGGCACTCAGGGGCGGACCCACGTTGGGCTTAGCGGGGACACAGGTCCGCACTCAGTTTTCTAGTTTCAGGCTTTCATGGACATTTTATCTTATTTAATATAGCTACAAAGGTCTAAGTAGTTATTAAGCTTATATTTAGGCTCCCACTCAAATATTAGATCTTCACTCAAATGTTGGGCTAGGTCCGCACCAATATAATTTTGTTACTTATTAGTTCATCCAATACAAATGAAGACTTTGTTCATCATTTAGAGTATTTTTGGAAGTGGAGTATTTTCTCTGTTTTTGAAGAATAATGTAGTGTTTGAAATACTGTGGTATCTTTTCTAATATAGTGTTTGGTAGACTCTTCAAAAACTATGTTTTCAAAACTGCATTTTTAGCTATGCTGTATTACTTTCACAGGTTTGAAAACTTAGCTTTGGACCAAAGTTTTCAATACCGCGGTAAAAAACTATAAATATGTCTTGATATTTTAAAACTGTAGTATTCTAAAATTGTAGTTTTCAAATACTTTATTTTCATACAGACCCTTATTAGTTCGTCCAATATCGTGAGCTGCTGTCCCGTTGTTTCGTGGGGGCAAAAGAAAACAAAAACGAAAAAGGATCCGTTTTTCAGTTCATCTGCCTGCTTTTCTCCTGATATCTCTCGGCTGTTATTCAATCACAAACCCGCCACTGTTTTAAAATCCATATTAAAAACCTGTTAAGAAATCTACGAATGGGCGCCGTCGATAAGAACCGAGCCCTTGGCATTTTGGCAAGCTGGCATGCCGTTGTGGTCTGTGTCTGAACCAAAATCTCATGATATCTCAGCCCCGGACTGCGATGCGGCGGCCGACGGCCAGAGATGGCAATATCTCTAAATCGCGAGGACCTATACGCTAATCTAACGCTCAGCCGCGGCGCTCTTGCGCGCTCCTACATAAACAACCCCGGCCCGCCTCGCCACACAGACACAGCAGCCGTTTCCACTGACAGTTTCTCAGAACCACAGCCTCGATCCATCGGGGGAGAGGATGGGAGAGCCTACGCGGCAGGAGCCGGCGGAGGCGGCGCTCGCTGGGGAGTCGGCGGAGCAGCGCAACCGCTTCCTGGTGCTGCGGCTGTACGAGGCGCTCGGCTCCCGCGACGCGCGCCGGGCGCGGAAGCTGCTGGCGCCCGACCTCGAGTGGTGGTTCCACGGGCCCCCCACGCGCCAGCACATGATGCGCCTCCTCACCGGCGCGGACCACCAGCGCCACATGAGCGGCGGCGGCGGGTTCGCCTTCTCCCCGCGCTCCGTCGACGCCTTCGGGTCCACCGTCGTCGCGGAGGGCGGCGCTGACGACGCGCGCCAGCTCTACTGGGTGCACGCCTGGACCGTGGGGCCCGACGGGGTCATCACCCAGCTCAGGGAGTACTTCAACACCGACCTCACCGTCACCCTCCTCGCCGGCGCTGCCTCCGCCACCAAAGCTGCTCCGCCTAAGAAGCAGCAGGACGCTGCCTCTTCTTCTTCCTCCTCCTCACCCCCCTCGGCTGCGTCGTCGTCTGCAGCTGCAGGGTTCAGGTGCCTGTGGCAGAGCCGCCGCGCCGACAGCGCGCACAAATCGCTGCCGGGCCTCGTCCTCGCCATCTGAGACTAGATAGAGACAGCAAGATCCATCTACCCTCCATTATAAGTTTATAACCTTATTACAAAAGATCCTAAAATTCGAAAACTGTTATTGCATAAATAATCTGGAACTGCACTAGTTGTATGTACTCGGAGCCCGTCAGTGAAGACGTAATGACGATGCGCGTATGGACTGAACTGCTCGATCCACCGTGTTGTGACTTGTGAGGTTCAGGTACCAGTTCCTTGCTTAGCTCGTGTCGTGTCGTGTCGTGTGTGCTGCTACTAGCTGTAAGGATCGACTGTTATTGTCCGAGTCTGCTGGGTCATGGATGTGATGTGATGGTATATTGTGGTGGTTAAATAAAAGTTGCATGAGCTAAAGACGTGCGTCTCTTTCCCTGTTCTTGTTTACTCTTTTTATTTATATATATATATATATATATATATATATATATATGGTAGGTATAACGGGAGCCCTGGGCTTCCAATAGTTAACGGAAGCCCAGGCCGACCACCCCTACAAACTGGTTCAACCCAGCGGCCAGCGCGTCCAACCAGCCTATCGGGTGCGCCACCTGCACAACGTCTGTTAGCGCAAAAAAAAAAAAGAATGCATGCATGCGTCAAACACCATCCAATGCATGCGCGTAATTTTAGGAAAAAAATATATGGCGGTTTCTATTTTTAAATGCTTTATTTTCTCCATAAATTTAGGATCGCTGCAACAGCCATGCAGCTAGACACGTAAGGACCATTTTATGATATATATTGAGACTAAATATGCTACACTATGTAGATAATTATGCAATTTGGTATACTGCGTAAAAATCTGTTACCAGCTGCATGCGCACGAATTTATGATGAAAATAATGTGCAATGAAAGGAAATGAATTGCATGTATAGAAACAAAAAATCGTATTTAATATGTAATTTGCTTCATAAATATAGTATCTCTCCAACAACCATGCAGCTAAACACATTAGACTAGTTTATGATTTATACTTATACTAATTATACTACACGATGTAGGTATTTATGCAATTCGGTACACTGCGTAAAAAAAACTAGCATGTTGTTCACTGGTGGATGCATCTATAGGTTGGAGCGTAAAAACCTTAAGTTTTAAGCATAAAATCTCTCAATTATAAGCGTAAATATCTGGCCAATGTGAGAGGTTGATAGCTCTGGTAGGTTGTGTAACACTATGAAAATCATTAAATAAAATAATGCATTTAGTTAATATTGATATTAATGGTAATGAATTTTCTTTTAAGCGTGTGTCATTTATTTGCCTTTGGAATGATTTTTGGATGCTCATGATTGATTTTGGTCATTTAATAGCATTTCGTTTTAAATAAAAATCCTAGTAAATAATATATATAATAATAGTCCAAGAATTAATATCTTATTTATAAATAATTTTAGTTTGATTATTATGATTTTTAGGGTTATTTCAAAATGTATTTCGAATTTGGAAAAGGGAAATAAAAAAAGAAAAAGACCTAATCCTACTGGACGTGTGGCCCATTAGGCCCAACATTTCCCAGCCACCCTAACCCTAGCCGGCCGCGCCCTCTCCCTGTGGCCGCCGCCCCCTGCTCTATCTCCCAGCCGCCGCCACCCTTTCCACTTCTCTCTCCCACCCGGTCTCTCTCTCCTCCCTTCTCTCCTTCCTGCTCACAGCTGCCGCCAGGAGCTCTCCACGGCACCCACACGCGATGATCCCGCGCGCCAGGAGCTCTCCACGGCTGCGCCCAGGTGCCCTGTTCCGACCGGCCGAGCCCCTATGCTGGAGCCGCACCGCGCAGCCTCGACGCCGACCGAGCTCATGCTCGACGCTCCTGCAACCCGCGTGCGAGCCGCGACTCGACCGACTCCGCGCGTCCACCTCGCCGTCACCTCCCGACCGTGCCGAGCCAAGCGCCTGCAGCCAGGCCCCCCCGCGCCACCCGCGCACACTGCCGAGCAGCCGCGCACACCCGCCCGGTGCCCGGACAGCACGCACCGTGCACCGCGCGCCAGCGCCCTGCTCAAGCCGCACGTGCCGCGAGCCCCTTCGACCGCGACCCAGCGCTGCCATGAAGACGAGCGACCGTTCTTCTTCGTGCGTTAATGGAGTTCAAGTCATCCGTTTTCTCCCCCTATTAATCCCTCTGTTGATGTACGCCATTGATGGCTGTAGTGATGGTCGTCGTTTCTCTTCTCTCTACAGTGCCCTCTCCCTATAAAATCCACCGAGCTCCTCTGTCTTCCCCCCTCCCCTGTCCAAACTTTTCCCCATTGCTACCTCGCCCGCACAAGTTCGTCGTTCGCCTGAGCTCGTGCCCCGTCATCCTCACCCAACCACAGCCACCTCGTACCTTCCTCCTCGCAGTGGAGCACGTCCCATCGCTCGCGCCTTTGCCGATTCATTGGACCATCCACGCCCCTCGCCGGTGTCTGCCACTGCGCTCGCTCACTGTCAGCGCCATTGTGGACGGAAGCCGGAGTAGCGCCCTGCTCGCCGTTGTGCCTCGCTGCTCACCGGAGACGTGCCCGAACACTCACTGACGATTACGCCGTTCACTGCCCGTCGAACACTCTCCCTCGTCGACGTTCATCCAAGACCGCCGTTCATCCCAAGGTTGAAAACAACCCCGAAATATTTATTTGCTAAATCATGTTTTGAATTTATTGTGAATTATTGTTGTAATATTGAGATTATGCGATTTGGCGATTCACGTGTATAACTTTAGAGATTCGATGTATACGTGTAACCAAAATTTAACACCGCGACAACGCTTTGAATATGCGTATGATTTTATAAAAATGAGCAAGGTCACTATTCACTAACTCGGTGATTTTCATACTAGAATTGTTTACGGATTTGTTTTTGCTTTAGTGTGTGAAGCGACAATCGGTTAGTAATGATATAAGTATAATTTTAGTGATATAAGAAATTGAAATAGGAACTAAGCCATGTATTTTCGGACGAATGAAAAATGTATAGATTTTACTATTCATAATGAATGTATTCATAAGTATAGCACTTAATTACGTAGAATAGTAAAATACTCCTTTATGTCATAATAACCATGAATAGGTTATTTTAAGTCCCATATAGTTATTTTACAATTAATTCTTAGTATATTAAGGTTAGAAGAATTAAATAAACATTTTTTTGTTATATGTATAAATTCTATTTAGAAAAGAAAGGAGAAAACTGAAATAGTAGAATTTTTAATAGTGTTAAAATGACTTAACTAGGCACTTATATTTTTTTTAATAAAGAAATTAATAGTATGTTGATAGGTTTCTTACTGATGAAGAAGATAATTTGTTCATAATATAAAAATGATATTTTTAATAGATATCATATTTAACAGGCTTCGTATAGATGTTTATGTGTAGCCGTACTAAATAGTAATATGTCATATAACTTTTCTAATAATGATATAATTGCTTAATTTAGTGCTCACACTGTCATAACTAAAATGATAGTTAATAAATATAGTATTTATTTTAATTATCTGGATCATTTATCCCTACAATAGAATTAAAGGTAATTATAGACTAATTACCCTTTATCATAATCAAACCGATAGTCAATTTGTTCTTAACTAGATTTATGGCAGGATTAATGATTTCATAGAATTTAATCCACATTATATACGAATCACTTAGTTTTTTCTTAAAGGATAAAATAAACTAATAAGAGTTTAAGTTCTTTTATAACTTAAAAATGTTACTTTATATATATTGACTTCAAATATAATATTATAGGCCATATGCTTTTTAATGACATTAAATGATGGTTATGCGTTCATTATCTTTTGCATGAAAATCCACTTAAGATCCATAACCTAACTCGTCTTAAATAAGTGATTAATAATATATGGTCTTTTCACATAAAACCTGTTTAGACTTATATTTTAATTTGTCATAAGTGAATGATTAATAATATGCTCCATAATGCTTCTACAATTAATAACGTGATTAGTAGCCCATTAACGTTAGATATAACATATATCTTTTCTAAAATGTTAAAAAGGTTTAATATTGTTATAACGTGTTTTATCATCTTATAAACCCTTTATCTTAGATATATCGCGTATGTCGTTTTATAAAAGATTAATTTGATGAACCTAATATTTGTATATTTTAATTAAGATATTTATAAGCTTATGTCTTGTTTTATAAAGTATAGATCACACATTTTTGAAAAGAATACCCGCTTATTATAACCATTACTTGCGACGTTTTTGAAAAGCGAACGCTCTTTTCGTTAGGCTTTCTTTTAGCTTTACGCATGGTGAATGTGGTATGTTATTGAGTGGTGTTTGTTCTTCTTGTTTGTTTGTGTGATATTCAGTGGTTGATCTAGTAGTTAAGGATCAAGATCTATTCCTACCCGTGGAAGAACCTCAAGTTTTCAATTAGCAAGGCAAGTGGACTTCTCCCTCTGCATACTCTGTTTGATCCCAAACAATACATTTAATAAAGTTTATTCTTTTGGATATATATGCATAATTTGACGGGTTACCTATTTAGATAACCTTTCCAACCTTATTCCTTGATCAAACCTGGGAATTATACTTTACCTTAGTAGCTATGCTATTGCTACAACTTTAAATTTATGCAATCACTCCTATTTAAGATACTGATGTTCCAAATGGTAAGTTTACTTTATTGTGGTTAACCCGATGGTTAAACAAGATTATTGCATATTAATTGGAACATGGAGTGACCACCCGGGAAAACAGTGCTACCATGAGGACTATCATGGCTCTGGTCTTGGCTAAATAACTAGGGAAGTCTTATGTTGGGTGTTGGTCGTGGTCGACAGGAACGGGGGCATCTGGCAAGCTCTTATAGTTCCGTCTCAGGCAGATTGGATACGGGCATAGTTCCCAAAGCTTTACCCTGTAGTCTGGACTATAAGTTGGTTACGGTAGGTGTGCCTTATGCAGTTTGACCATTTCCAGCATTTGCGTAATCAGGACTCTAGGGAGAAGCCTCGTAGTGAGACCCTGGCCATTCACCTCGGAAGTGAATACGGGTCTAGCTAACCCGGGCAAAAAGGGAATCGCGACTCATGGGTAAAGATGCGCCACCTCTGCAGAGTGTAAAACTGATATATCAGCCGTGCTCACGGTTATGAGCAGCCTGGACTCCTCACATGATAATTGAACTTGAAGATGGAAATAAATCGAGATCCGATGATCTGCCAATGGTTTGCTTAAGTGGTTTCACTTAAGTGTTGTTGATATATTCTTATACCTTTATTTAATGGGATTACTTGGGATTCACACTTATTAGTAAGACAGGTGTTGTTAATAAAATGTTGACCAACTAAAATGCTTACTGCTCAACCTTAGCCTCACCTTGTTACCTTGCATTAGTTTTTCCCCCACTTGCTGAGCCCCGACCATAAGTGAGCTCACCCTTGCTTAATTTTGATCAGAAGTTGCAGATGAAGATATGATGCTGAACTCCATGGATGCTAGTCTAGCGATACCCCCGGTCATCTTCCTGTGGATGGATGTCCATGTTCGCTGTACTTTGATGAATAAAGGTTAAGACATTATGTCTGTTTGAAGTGTAATATGTTAATAAAGTCGTTATTTACGCTTTTATGCATTGTTCTTTTGATATATTACACTTGTGACGTCAACATATGTGTGGAAATAGATCCTGGCACACATATGCTATGCACCCGGCTCTGTCCTTGGGAAACGGGTGTGACAGGTTGTTATTACGATCCTATTTTTGTGGCAGATTCAAAAAATATGGCAGCCGCATGCATGCAGTTTCTATTTTTATAACAGATCCAAAAATTATGGCAAAATGCATGCATGAGTAACACGTTCCCTGACATGCCCGTAAATTTAGTAAAGATATGTGTGACAGTTTCTATTTTAAAGGCTTTATTTCCTCCATAAATTTAGGATCGCTGCAACAGACATGCAACTAAAACTCGTAATGACCATTTTATGATATATACTGATACTAAATATGCTACACTATGTAGATAATTATGCAATTTGGTATACTGCGTAAAAATCTGCTACCAGCTGCATGGACACGAATTTATGATGGAAAGAATATGCAATAAAAGGAAATGAATTGCATGCATAGAAACAAAAAATCGCATTAAATGATTTATTTCATTCATAAATATAGGATTCCTCCAACAGCCATGCAGCTAAACGCATTAGAACTAGATTATGATGTATACTGAAACAAATTATACTACACGGTGTAGGTATTTATGCAATTCCTTACACTTCGTAAAAAATCTGGCATGTTGTTCACTGGTGGACGCATCTCCGGGTGGAGCGTAAAAACCTTAAGCTTTGAGCATAAAATCTCTCAATTATAAGCGTAAATACCGAGTCAATTAAAGGTTGATAGCTTTAGTAGGTTGTTATTACGATCCTATTTTTATGACAGATTCGAAAAATATGGCAGCCGCATGCATGCGGTTTCTATTTTTGTACAGATCCAAAAATTATGGCAAAATTGTGGGAGTTTCCATTGCATGCGTGCAAATTACGAACAGCATAAATCAAGGAATTGCCTTTTCAATGTGCATGCAGTAAACTGATATACGAACTCTGTGTTCAAGCATAAAATCGTACAGTTTTTAAAGTAAATAATACATGTGGTAGGCATAAAACACAATAATCGAAAAGAAAACTGCGCCGGATCGGAGGATGTCACGCGCGATCATCGCTGCGTGCATCTCGGGCCTTCCGTGACGCCGCTCGCTCGAAGATCGCGCCTCATGCGTCGCCATCGCTACTCGCACGTCGACGGGCGTCGCTTGCTCGCCGGCCTTGGAAGTGCCGCCTCCTCGGGACCTCGGGGACGCCGCCGCTTGCCCGCACAAGGGCCCCGCTGTTGCTCACCCTCTGGATCGGGGAGCGCCGCCACCGACTTGGGAACCGCCGTCACTACTCCGGATCGAGGAATCTCCGCCACCGCGCGTCGAGGTCATGGAGTTGCGGCCACCGGCTGGGGGTCCAGCGCCGCGCACGCTCTGGGGAAACCGCGGTCGTCGCACGCGGCGTCGCTAATGAATCGGGGTGGAGCGTAAAAAACTGAACCCTAGCACTCCGGGTCCTCTTTTATAGACGTCCGGATGTGGTCCGGCTCGACTGGTTTGCACCGTCCGACCTGGACTTCCTCTAGTTATTGGAAGCCCAGGGCTCCTAATATATAAACTATATATATATATATATATATATATATATATATATATATATATATATATATTGAAAATTTCTCTCCCCGGCCCTTCTCTCTTTTACGAAAGATTGGGTTTTTTCCCCTCACGTCTATTTGATCTATTCGTCTTAGTCTGTTTGCCAGTCATGAGTATTTTATGTTGACTACAAATCTTCAAGTTCGGCGAAGATTTAAAGAGCAATCTCCCTACCAACAACTCACATGAAAGCGTGAGATCCATCACTCACGGAATCTTCAGAAGCTAGCACTCGCTGTTCAACAAGCACGTCGCTTCAGTTCCGAAAGCGTATATATAAACGTGCTACTAATTTAGAACGAAATCCAAATTAATGAACTTGCACAAACAGAAGCATAGAATGATGCGTGGGTGCAAGGGTTAAGACCGAAGGACATTGCGCCTCTCATTTTCAATGTGTCCCGAAGAAAGAACAGATCTTTGAGTGAAACGTTGTAGAATCATACTTGGATTAGGGACCTCAACCTGTTTTCTGCTGAGGTGACAGAACAACACATTGTGGAGTACTGTAGGCTTTGGTCAATTTTGCAAAAAGTAACCTTGCAACCGGGTATTTGCGACTCTATTAGTTGGAAACTCTCAGAAGACCGACAGTATTCGGCGAAATCAGCATACCTTGCCCAATTCCTCGGCTCAGAGCTTACAAATATGAACTGGATCATTTGAAAGGTATGGGCGCCACCAAAATGTAAATTCTTCAGTTGGTTAGCCATCCAAAATAGAATTTGGACAGCGGATCATCTTGCGAAGAGGGATTGGCCCCACAACGCTACCTGTGCATTGTGTGGGCAAACTTTGGAGTCAGGACTGCATCTCTTCGTTGAGTGTCGTTTAACCAAGCGGATTTGGGGAGAGGTGGCTGTATGGGCAGCGGTGGAGGGCCTTAGTCCAAGTAACTGGGACCACAGCGAGTCTGTCCTACAATGGTGGACGTCCCTAGCTACAACTCAAGATTGCAACAGAAAGGGCTTGAGAAGCCTCTTAATTCTAGTGAATTGGACCGTCTGGTGTGAGAGAAATGCTAGGATTTTCGACCACAAATCCTCCACATGTGCTCAGATTCTCGCGTCTATTATATCTGAGGCATCAGCCTGGATACGTGCAGGAGCCAACCACCTGGCTAATCTCCTAGCATCACTTTAGTTTTGTGTGTTTCAGCTTGGTTTTTCTCCTGGTCTCCTTTCAGATTAGTCTTGTGTGTTTGTGTTTTTCGGCTTGGTCATGCTTTTGTGGAGTGTCTTTGTATTTTAGTCCTCGCCACTTGGGCTTCTCTCTTTTTAATATAACGGGCAGATCTCCTGTCGGTTCGTTTCAATATATATATATACAATTGTCGGGGACCATAATTAGGGGTACCCTCAAGGCTCCTGATTCTCAGCCGGTAACCCCCATCAGCACAAAGCTGCAAAGGCCTGATGGGTGCGATTAAGTCAGGGATCAGTCCATTCGAGGGACTCGATCACGCCTCGCCCGAGCCTAGCCTCGGACAAGGGCAGCCGACCCCGGAGGATTTCCGTCTCGCCCGAGGCCCCCCTTCAGCGGCGAACATATTTCCGGCTCGCCCGAGGTCCTGTCTTCGCTAAGAAGCAACCCTGACCAAATCGCTGCACCAACCGACCAAGTCGCAGGAGCATTTAATGCAAAGGTGGCCTGACACCTTTATCCTGACGCGCGCCCCCCAGCCGGCAGAGCCAAAGTGACCGCCGTCACTTCGTCGCTCCACTGACCGGCCTGACAGAAGGACAGTGCCGCCTGCGCCACTCCGACTGTGGTGCCACTTGACAGAGTGAGACTGACAGGCAGTCAGGCCTGGCCAAAGGCACCATAGGAAGCTCCGCTCCGCCCGAACCAGGGCTCGGACTCGGGCTAAGTCCCGGAAGACGGCGAACTCCGCCCGACCCAGGGCTCGGACTCGGGCTAAGACCCGGAAGACGGCGAACTCCGCCCGACCCAGGGCTCGGACTCGGGCTAAGTCCCGGAAGACGGCGAACTCCGCCCGACCCAGGGCTCGGACTCGGGCTAAGTCCCGGAAGACGACGACCTCCGCCTCGCCCGACCCAGGGCTCGGACTCGGGCTAAGTCCCAGAAGATGACGATCTCCGCCTCGCCCGACCCAGGGCTCGGATTTGGGCTCGGTCCCAGAAGACGACGAACTCCGCTTCACCCGACCCTAGGATTCGGACTCCGCCCCGGCACCAGCCGGCGATCTCCACCTCGCCCGAACCTGGGGCTCAGACCCGACCTCGGCCACGGAAGACAGACTCGACCTCGGCTTCGGAGGAGCTTCCACATCGCCCAACCTAGGGCGTAGACCAGCCACGTCAATAGGAGGCGCCATCATCACCCTACCCCGAGCTGACTCGGGCCGCAGGGAACAAGACCGGCGTCCCATCTGGCTCACCCCGCCAGATAGGCAATGATGGCGCCCTGCATACTCTGTGACGACGGCGGCTCTCAGCCCCCTTACAGAAGCAAGAGGACGTCAGCAAGGATTCAACCGCTCCGACAGCTGTCTCTCCGCCAGGCTCCATCGCTCCTCCGACGGCCACGACATCACACCAGCTGGGTGCCAAAATCTCTCCGGCTGCCACAACGGCATGTACTTAGGGCGCTAGCTCTCCTCCGCTAGACACGTAGCACTCTGCTACACCCCCCATTGTACACCTGGACCCTCTCCTTACGCCTATAAAAGGAAGGACCAGGGCCCTCTTAGAGGGGGTTGGCCGCGCGGGGACGAGGACGAGAACAGGCGCTCGCTGGAGGCCGCTCGCTCCCTCTCCTGCGTGGACGCTTGTAACCCCCTACTGCAAGCGCACCCGACCTGGGCGCGGGACGAACACGAAGGCCGCGGGATTCCCACCTCTCTCACGCCGGTCTCCGGCCGCCTCGCTCTCCCCCCTTCGTGCTCGCCCTCGCGCTCGACCCATCTGGGCTGGGGCACGCGGCGACATTCACTCGTCGGCTCAGGGACCCCTCGGTCTCGGAACGCCGACAGTTGGTGCGCCAGGTAGGGGCCTGCTGCGTGTTGACGAACAGCTTCCCGTCAAGCTCCAGATGGGCAGTCTCCAGCAACCTCTCCAACCCGGGACGGTGCTCCGTTTCGGGAGTCTTGAGTTCATGTCCCTCGATGGCAGCTATGACATGATACTCCTTCCACCGCCGTGCGACGACGACAGTGGCGGCCCACAACCCGCCCGCCGGCGGCAGAATCGGCGACGTCTTCCCCGCATGGTGGAAGAACAACCTTCGAGCTCACCCCGTCCTCTCCCCCGCCGGCGGAGGAGGAGGCGGGGCAACCAAGGCCAAGCAGGAGACCGCGCCTCGTCAGCTGTCGAGCAAGTCAGCGGCCCCAGCGCCCCAACGGGGGGCGCACCGGGTGTCGACCTCGCGTTTGAGACGAAGGCGAGCGCCGTCTCCCCGCGACACGCCAATCCCGAGCAAGCGGACGACGCCAGCACGCTCGCGAAAAGCTTGCTGGACGCCACCCTCGTACCTGAGACGATGGCGCAGTTAGTCCCCGACGTGACCTCATCGCCGCCCGTGGACCAAAAGGTACCGCCCGATTCCCATCCCACGTCTTTCGGATTCAGCCTCAACCCGCCTAGCGACTTCGCTTTGGCGGGCGCTCTCGTAGAGGCAAGTCCAAACTCTCTGGGGTTTCGTATGCGGTCACCTTGGGACCGGCTGACGGACGTCTCGACCTACGGGCCCTCTAGGTCCGAGGAAGACGACGAGCCCAGCGTCTGTTGGGATTTCTCTGGACTTGGCAATCCCAGTGCCATGCGGGACTTCGTGACCACATGCGACTACTGCCTTTCCGACTGTTCCGACGGTAGCCGTAGCCTCGGCGACGAGGACTGCGACCTAAGTCGCGAATGCTTCCACGTCGATCTAGGGGGTCCCCCCGAAGGCAACCATCTCGGCATGCCGGAGGACAGTGACCTCCCTGGGCCGGTGCCTCGCGTTGACATCCCACGGGAGCTAGCTGTGGTCCCCGTTCAGGCGGAGGGCCATGACCCACAGCTCGAGCAAATCCGCGGGGTGCAGGCTAGGCTCGACGAGGGAGCAGGAGCGCTTGAGGCGATCCGTCGGGACGTCGGGCAGGCATGGGCGGGCCAACCTCCGGCCGGAGAAATACGTCATCTACCCCAGGGCTTCCAGCACCGCATCACCGACGATGTCAGGGTCATGCCACCACCCACATCCAGTGGGGTCGGACAGAACCTGGCGGCAGCAGCAATGCTTCTTCGCGCGATGCCGGAGCCATCAACCACCGAGGGGCGGCGAATCCAGGGAGAGCTCAAGAATCTCCTGGAAGGCGCCGCGGTCCGACGGGCCGAGAGCTCTGCCTCCCGAAGGCAGGGGTACCCCTCGGAACCTCATGCCGCGACTTCCCGATTTATGCGGGAAGCCTCGGTCTACACCGGGCGCACGCGCAACACCGCGCCTGCGGCCCCGGGTCACCTCGGCAACGAGCACCATCACCGTGACCGTCGGGCCCACCTCGATGAGAGGGTGCGCCGAGGCTACCACCCCAGGCGTGGAGGACGCTACGACAGCGGGGAGGATCGGAGTCCCTCGCCCGAACCACCCGGTCCGCAAGCCTTCAGTCGAGCCATCCGACGGGCGCCGTTCCCGACCCGGTTCCGACCCCCGACTACTATCACAAAGTACTCGGGGGAGACGAGACCGGAACTGTGGCTCGCGGACTACCGTCTGGCCTGCCAACTGGGTGGAACGGACGATGACAACCTCATCATCCGCAACCTCCCTCTGTTCCTCTCCGACTCCGCTCGCGCCTGGTTGGAGCACCTGCCTCCGGGGTAGATCTCCAACTGGGACGACCTAGTCCAAGCTTTCGCCGGCAATTTCCAGGGCACGTATGTGCGCCCCAGGAATTCCTGGGACCTCCGAAGCTGCCGACAGCAGCCGGGAGAGTCTCTCCGGGACTACATCCGGCGATTCTCGAAGCAGCGCACCGAGCTGCCCAACATCACCGACTCGGATGTCATCGGTGCGTTCCTCGCTGGCACCACCTGCCGCGACCTGGTGAGCAAGCTGGGTCGCAAGACCCCCACCAGGGCGAGCGAGCTGATGGACATCGCCACCAAGTTCGCCTCCGGCCAGGAGGCGGCCGAGGCTATCTTCCGAAAGGACAAGCAGCCCCAGGGTCGCCCATCGGAAGATACTCCCGAGGCATCAACTCAGCGCAGCGCCAAGAAGAAGGGCAAGCAGAAGTCGCAAGCGAAACGCGACGCCGCCGACGCGGACCTTGTCGCCGCCACCGAGTACAAGAACCCTCGGAAGCCCCCCGGAGGTGCCAACCTCTTCGACAAGATGCTCAAGGAGCCGTGCCCCTATCACCAGGGGCCCGTCAGGCACACCCTTGAGGAGTGCGTCATGCTTCGGTGCCACTTCCACAGGGCCGGGCCACCCGCGGAGGGTGGCAAGGCCCGCGACGACGACAAGAAGGAAGATCACCAGGCAGGAGAGTTCCCCGAGGTCCGTGACTGCTTCATGATCTATGGTGGGCAAGCGGCGAACGCCTCGGCTCGGCACCGCAAGCAAGAGCGCTGGGAGGTCTGCTCGGTGAAGGTGGCGGCGCCAGTCTATCTAGACTGGTCCGACAAGCCCATCACCTTCGACCGAGACGATCACCCCGACCATGTGCCGAGCCCGAGGAAATACCCGCTCGTCGTCGACCCCATCATCGGCGACGTCAGGCTCACCAAGGTCCTCATGGACGGAGGCAGCAGCCTCAACATCATCTACGCCGAGACCCTCAGGCTCCTGTGTGTCGATCTGTCCTCTGTCCGGGCAGGCGCTGCACCCTTCCATGGGATCATTCCCGGGAAGCGCGTCCAACCCCTCGGACAGCTCGACTTCCCCGTCTGCTTCGGAACACCCACCAACTTCCGAAGGGAGACCCTGACGTTCGAGGTGGTCGGGTTCCGAGGAACCTACCACGCGGTACTGGGGAGGCCATGCTACGCGAAGTTCATGGCCGTCCCCAACTACACCTACCTGAAGCTCAAGATGCCGGGCCCCAACGGGGTCATCACCGTCGGCCCCACGTACAAACACGCGTTCGAATGCGACGTGGAGTGCGTGGAGTACGCCGAGGCCCTCACCGAGTCCGAGGCCCTCGTCGCCGACCTGGAGAGCCTCTCTAAGGAGGTGCCAGACGTGAAGCGTCATGCCAGCAACTTTGAACCAGCGGAGACGGTTAAGTCCGTCCCCCTCGACCCCAGCGGCGACGCCTCCAAGCAGATCCGGATCGGCTCCGGGCTTGATCCCAAATAGGAAGCAGTGCTCGTCGACTTTCTCCGCGCGAACGCCGACGTCTTCGCGTGGAGTCCCTCGGACATGCCCGGCATACCGAGGGATGTCGCCGAGCACTCGCTAGACATCCGAGCCGGAGCCCGACCCGTCAAGCAGCCACTGCGCCGATTCGACGAGGAGAAGCGCAGAGCCATAGGTGAGGAGATCCACAAGCTAATGGCGGCAGGGTTCATCAAAGAGGTATTCCATCCCGAATGGCTTGCCAACCCTGTGCTTGTGAGAAAGAAAGGGGGGAAATGGCGGATGTGTGTAGACTACACTGGTCTCAACAAAGCATGTCCGAAGGTTCCCTACCCTCTGCCTCGCATCGACCAAATCGTGGATTCCACTGCTGGGTGCGAAACCCTATCTTTCCTCGATGCCTACTCAGGGTATCATCAAATCAGGATGAAAGAGTCCGACCAGCTCGCGACTTCTTTCATCACACCCTTCGGCATGTACTGCATGTCACCATGCCGTTCGACTTGAGGAATGCGGGCGCGACGTACCAGCGGTGCATGAACCGTGTGTTCGGCGAACACATCGGCCGCACGGTCGAGGCCTACGTCGATGACATCGTAGTCAAGACGAGGAAAGCCTCTGACCTCCTTTTTGACCTTGAAGTGACATTCCGATGTCTCAAGGCGAAAGGCGTCAAGCTCAATCCCGAAAAGTGTGTTTTCGGAGTACCCCGAGGCATGCTCTTGGGGTTCATCGTCTCCGAGCGGGGCATCGAAGCCAACCCGGAGAAGATCGCAGCTATCACCAGCATGGGGCCCATCAAGGACTTGAAAGGCGTACAGAGGGTCATGGGATGCCTCGCGGCTCTGAGCCGCTTCATCTCACGCCTCGGCGAAAGAAGTCTACCTCTGTACCGCCTCTTAAGGAAGGCCGAGTGCTTCACTTGGACCCCTGAGGCCGAGGAAGCCCTCGGGAACATGAAGGCGCTCCTCACAAAGGCGCCTATCTTGGTGCCCCCAGCTGCCGGAGAAGCCCTCCTGGTCTACGTCGCCGCAACCACTCAGGTGGTTAGCGCCGCGATTGTGGTCGAGAGGCAAGAAGAGGGGCGTGCGTTGCCCGTTCAGAGGCCAGTCTACTTCGTCAGCGAGGTACTGTCCGAAACCAAGATCCGCTACCCACAAGTTCAGAAGCTGCTGTACGCGGTGATCCTGACGTGGCGGAAGCTGCGACACTACTTCGAGTCTCATCCGGTAACTGTGGTGTCATCCTTACCCCTGGGGGAGATCATCCAGTGCCAAGAGGCCTCGGGTAGGATTGCAAAGTGGGCGGTGGAAATCATGGGCGAGACGATCTCGTTCGCTCCTCGGAAGGCCATCAAGTCCCAGGTCTTGGCGGACTTCGTAGCTGAATGGGTCGACACCTAGCCACCGACGGCTCCGATCCAACCGGAGCTCTGGACCATGTTCTTCGACGGGTCGCTGATGAAGACAGGAGCCGGCGCAGGCCTACTCTTCATCTCGCCCCTTGGGAAGCACCTACGCTACGTGCTACGCCTCCATTTCCCGGCATCCAACAATGTGGCTGAGTACGAAGCTCTGGTCAACGGGTTGCGGATCGCCATCGAGCTAGGGGTCCGACGCCTCGACGCTCGCGGTGACTCGCAGCTCGTCATCGACCAAGTCATGAACAACTCCCACTGCCGCGACCCGAAGATGGAGGCCTACTGCGATGAGGTACGGCGCCTAGAAGACAAGTTCTACGGGCTCGAGCTCAACCACATCGCTCGGCGCTACAACGAGACTGCGGACGAGCTGGCTAAAATAGCCTCAGGGCGAACGACGGTTCCCCCGGACGTCTTCTCCCGAGATCTGCATCAACCCTCAGTCAAGATCGACGACACGCCCCAGCCCGAGGCACCCTCGGCCCAGCTCGAGGCACCCTCGGATCATCCCGAGGCACCCTCGGCTCGGCCCGAGGTATCCTCGACTCAACCCGAGGTACCCTCGACCCCCGAGGGCGAGGCGCTGCACGTCGAGGGGGAGCAAAGCGGGGTCACGCCTGATCAAAACTGGCAGACCCCGTACCTGCAATATCTCCACCGAGGAGAGCTACCCTCCGACCGAGCCGAGGCTCGGCGAGTGGCGCGGCGCGCCAAGTCGTTCGTCTTGCTGGGAGATGAGAAGGAGCTCTACCACCGGAGCCCCTCCAGCATCCTCCAACGATGCATCTCCATCGCCGAAGGTCAGGAACTCCTGCGAGAGATACACTCGGGGGCTTGCGGCCATCACGCAGCGCCTCGAGCCCTTGTCGGGAATGCTTTCCGGCAAGGCTTCTACTGGCCGACGGCGGTGGTCGACGCCACTAGAATTGTCCGCACCTGCGAAGGGTGTCAGTTCTACGCAAGGCAGACCCACCTGCCCGCTCAGGCTCTGCAGACGATACCCATCACCTGGCCTTTTGCTGTGTGGGGTCTGGATCTCGTCGGCCCCTTGCAGAAGGCACCTGGGGGCTACACGCACCTGCTGGTCGCCATCGACAAATTCTCCAAGTGGATCGAGGCCCGACCCCTGAACAACATCAGGTCCGAGCAGGCGGTGGCGTTCTTCACCAACATCATCCATCGCTTCAGGGTCCCAAACTCCATCATCACCGACAACGGCACCCAGTTCACCGGCAGAAAGTTCCTGGACTTCTGCGAGGACCACCACATTCGGGTGGACTGGGCCGCCGTGGCTCACCCCATGTCAAATGGGCAAGTAGAGCGTGCCAACGACATGATTCTACAAGGGCTCAAGCCTCGGATCTACAACGACCTCAACAAGTTCGGCAAGCGATGGATGAAGGAACTCCCCTCGGTGGTCTGGAGTCTGAGGACAACACCGAGCCGAGCCACGGGCTTCATGCCGTTCTTCCTAGTCTACGGGGCCGAGGCCGTCTTGCCCACAGACCTGGAATACGGCTCCCCGAGGACGAGGGCCTACACCGACCAAAGCAACCAAGCTAGCCGAGAAGACTCGCTGGACCAGCTGGAGGAGGCTCGGGACAAGGCCTTACTACACTCGGCGCGATACTAGCAGTCCCTGCGACGCTACCACGCCCGAGGGGTCCGGTCCCGAGACCTCCAGGTGGGAGACCTGGTGCTCCGGCTGTGACAAGACGCCTGAGGGTGGCACAAGCTCACGCCCCCCTGGGAGGGGCCGTTCGTCATCGCCAAAGTTCTGAAGCCCGAAACGTGCAAGCTGGCCAACAGTCAAGGCGAGGTCTACGGCAACGCTTGGAACATCCAACAGCTACGTCGCTTCTACCCTTAAGATGTTTTCAAGTTGTTCATATACCTCGCGCCCAGCAAAAGTTTAGTCGTCAAGGAAGGGTCGACCTTGCCTCGGCAAAGCCCGACCCTCCCTCGGGGGCTAAAAGGGGGGAACCCCCTCTGCGTCGAAATTTTCCTCGAAAAAAGATCTTTTCTGCCAGAAGGTCTTTCGGGCTGTTTGACTACTTCGAAAGTGGATCCTGAAAACGACCAGGTTTTCTTTTCAAGCCAACTCTGCCTCTATTCTTGTTGACGCCGCTACCCCTGGCCTCGGCTCATCGAAGAGCGGCCGAGGGGTTCCTTTAATTAAGCTAGAGAAGCCTCGGACAACAAGGCTGACCGAGCCGAGGGACTCCTACGCCTCCGGGATACGGATACCTCACTCGTCACCTTTACACGGGGCGACTCACGCTTGGTGAAGCGGTTCAGACAACCAACAGGCGACTCTTAGTGCTCGAAAATGAGGAAAAAACATGGCTCCGTGCCGAAAATATATACATGTTCAGGCCCCGCCAACCACTCGCCCCGTCGCATTAACTCCGCGGCGGGACAGGTGGCGCCTCTGGCAGGAGAAGCGGGCGACGCTTCGCCTTCGCCATGGTGACCGCGTCAAAAAAGGTACGCCGCGTCGTTCGATTTCGTATCCTTTTCCTTTTTTCCTCTTTCTCTCTCTTGCAACAGGGACCGGGAAAGGGGGATACCCCAAAAAGGATCCTTCCCCGAGAAGGAACCAGGCTCCGAGCCCCCCTACTGATCAGAGATTCGAAGGCTGGCCCTCCAGAAGGGTTCGACAGTCGCCTCAGATCGCGTGGGTCCTACACCCACTACTGGTCAGAGGTTCGAAGGTCGGCCCCTCGAAAGGGTTCCACGGCCGCCTCAGGCTACTCGGGCTCCGCGCCCATTACTGATCAGGGGTTCGAAGGCTGGCCCCAGAAGGGATCACAGCCGCCTCAGACGCCGAGCGAGGGATGACCATGGGTACGTTCGATACATAACCAAGGCTCGGGCTGCACTCCCGAGGTACCCTAGGACATTTCCGAGACCAGCGGGAACGATCTTGTAACGGAATCCCATCAGAGGGAGGCATCGAGCCCTCGGACCCCGTCGCCAGGGGACCGGGTCCAGCAGATCACCCGCAGGTACTTTTGGGCGTGCCTCTGGGCCCCTAGCCGACCCCTAACGAACGGGGCACGGACGTCCACTCGGATTACCCGCTTGCAGCTCACCGGAGACACCATGTTCGGCGCCCATCGAGGGCAACATGGCGCTTCCCCCCCTCCTCCTTGCGGAAAGGCGACGCAGGGGCGTATGTAAAAATGTCGAGTCTGTCCCTGATCGTCCTCTCGCCCTGTGCAGAGGCTCGGGGGCTGCTCTCGCAAACCCGGCTCCAGCCGAACCGTTGACAGCGTCAACATACCAGCCCGAGAACTTGGGACCCGACCGTACACCTGGGCTACGGCCAGCTCGCATGAGGGAACGACCAGACCAGCCGAAGCACTGCGCAAGACATTAAGACCTCGAAGGAGTGAAACCACTCCTCCGAGGCCTCGGGGGCTACACCCGGCGGGTGCGCTCGCGCGCACCCACCGGAACAAAACGCAACCGAGAAAGGCTGGTCTCCTTGCAAAAAAGTGCGACGAAAGCCTCCAAGCGAGTGCAAACACTCCCTTCGAGGCTCGGGGGCTACTGTCGGGGACCATAATTAGGGGTACCCTCAAGGCTCCTGATTCTCAGCTGGTAACCCCCATCAACACAAAGCTGCAAAGGCCTGATGGGTGCGATTAAGTCAGGGATCAGTCCATTCGAGGGACTCGATCACGTCTCGCCCGAGCCTAGCCTCGGACAAGGGCAGCCGACCCCAGAGGATTTCCGTCTCGCCCGAGGCCCCCCTTCAGCGGCGAACATATTTCCGGCTCGCCCGAGGTCCTGTCTTCGCTAAGAAGCAACCCTGACCAAATCGCTGCACCAACCGACCAAGTCGCAGGAGCATTTAATGCAAAGGTGGCCTGACACCTTTATCCTGACGCACGCCCCCCAGCCGGCAGAGCCAAAGTGACCGCCGTCACTTCGTCGCTCCACTGACCGGCCTGACAGAAGGACAGCGCCGCCTGCGCCACTCCGACTGCGGTGCCACTTGACAGAGTGAGACTGACAGGCAGTCAGGCCTGGCCAAAGGCACCATAGGAAGCTCCGCTCCGCCCGACCCACGGCTCGGACTCGGGCTAAGTCCCGGAAGACGGCGAACTCCGCCCGACCCAGGGCTCGGACTCGGGCTAAGTCCCGGAAGACGGCGAACTCCGCCCGACCCAGGGCTCGGACTCGGGCTAAGACCCGGAAGACGGCGAACTCCGCCCGACCCAGGGCTCGGACTCGGGCTAAGACCCGGAAGACGGCGAACTCCGCCCGACCCTGAAAGTTCCCTTTAACCCGGGAACAGGATCTGGATGTCGCCTAGAGGGGGGGTGAATAGGCGAATAAAACTTATTACTTTAAAACTTAAATCTTACTCTACTCGAAGACAGGATCGCAGTGGAGTGAAGAACCCTTCGAGTAGGTTGCAGCGGAATTGAAGTCCCTGTCTTAAGAATATCCTGCACTTCAAGGAAAGCTAGTACCACAAGTAAGTAGTGAAGTGCAGATATAAAAGCGAGTAAGACAGAGAGTCAGAGTAGAATACAGAACAGAGCACACAGACGCAAGGGTTTATCCCGAGGTTCGGCCAAGCCTGAAATGCTTGCCTAGTCCTCGTTGGAGTTAGCCACACCTGGGCTTGGAGTCTATTTCAACTCCTTCCTCCGTTTGCTCAGATCTGTCAGTATGACAGATAGAGCCTTTCACTATTGAGTGGGGTTACAACAGAACCGCGGCTGCTTACAAACTTCTTGGCAGCACCCCGGCAGAGTAACGATATGCTCAAGACCTTGCTCTAGCTCTTAGCAGCACTACTCCTCTCTCTAAAGGCTTATAGCTGTGCCTTCTACACAAACTATAGAGTTACACACAAGAGGGAGAGCGAGAACTGATTCCAGTGAAGTCTATACTTGTTGGCTGCACTTCTTTCTTTTTTTTTGCTTGAGGCGCCTAGGGGTCCCTTTTATAGGCACAAGGGGCCTAGGAGCCGTTGGAAGCAATCCAGGAAGGCAAATCTTGCCTTCTGTCGGATGGCGCACCGGACAGTCCGGTGCGCCACCGGACACTGTCCGGTGCCTGATCTCCTCCCATAAATGGAGCAGTCGACCGTTGCAGTCCTGGAGCCGTTGGCGCACCGGACACTGTCCGGTGCACACCGGACAGTCCGGTGCCCCTATCTGACCGTTGGCTCGTCCACGCGTCACGCGCGGATTGTGCGGTCGACTGTTGGCCCAGCCGACCGTTTGGCTCACCGGACAGTCCGGTGCACACCGGACAGTCCGGTGAATTATAGCCGTACGTCGCCGGTGAATTCCCGAGAGCGGCCACTTCGCCCGAGCCAGCCTAGCGCACCGGACACTGTCCGGTGCACCACCGGACACTGTCCGGTGAGCCACCGGACAGTCCGGTGCACCCAGACTGAGCTGCCTTGGCTGTACATAGCCAAGCCCTTTGCACCTCTCTTCTTTTCTTCTTCTTTCTGTTTCTAACACTTAGGCAAGTATATTAGTCCACAAAACCAATGTACTAAGTATAGAAACATACCTTCTCTTAATCATTAAATCTATAGCATTTCACATGCTTGAGCTTTGATGTTGGACTCATAAATCATCAAGTCGGCTTGACTTGATCTAGATTGACATTACTTGGCTCCAACATCCTATAAAGGTCACATAGAATATCTCCAAACATAGGAACAACCCAAACTAAAGATCAAGATGAACTTAGCTCTTTTGGGCTGCTTCCAGTTCTGGTTTTGACACTTGTTCACCTTCTAGTGACCTTGATCTCCTCCTTAGAGCTTGATCTTGAGCCTTATGACTTACACCACATAACTGTAGCTGTTACCTCATTGGCTGTAAGTCACGTCCTTATGTAGTGATCCTTGATGTGCCGTAGCTGTTCTCAACTCGATCACCCTTGACTTTGCAAGCCTTCTTCTTCACCCTTGGCTTTGGGTTCCTCAGCCTCCTTGACCTTCTCCCGTGCACTTGGTACCTCGAAGCTCTTCTTGCCTCCGTCCTTGGCTTGATCAGTTGTCTCCTAGCTACGCACCCGAGTCTCACTTTATGCAATGTCCATCCTACTTGTGATGTCCATCATGTATCCATAATCCAGTTCTTGAACCATCACAATTGTTCATTTGTGTTGAACCCTGTAGGCTTTACCTTAAGCACCTGTTCAACACTTAGTACACTTGTTAGTCCTTTAATTGAGTTGTCATCCAAACACCAAAACTCACAAGAGAGCTTTCAATCTCCCCCTTTTTGGTGATTGATGGCAACACAATTAAAGCTTACATAAGAATAAGATTTGAAGCACAAATTTGAATTCTAAGATTATAGAATGCTCCCCCTAAATAAGTGCTTACTTCAAAAACATAATTTTGGCCTCAGACGCCAATTTGCACATACTTAGGCAAATCGAAACATTTCTACACCTTAGCACTTTTTAGTATGCATTGTATCAAGAATCAAACCATGATACTATAACACACAAATGCATAAAATCAAACACACAAATGCACATAATCAGAGTTAAACACCATTCAAATTAGTGGATATATCACGGGAATATCAACCTACCACTATTCACCATTAAGATACCAATTTAAACTAAGATACCAATTTAAAGCAATCTTAAAGCACCATTAACCATATGGCTATCTATTACACTATAGAAGCCAAATAATTCATCGCAGCGGAAACACTAGTCCATATGAGCAACACATATAATACTGCAAGAAACATATGATTATCACACTTGGCAAAGCTCAAACTAACACATCACCCATTAGGATAAGCTTTCCTCTCAGGTTGAGATAAGCTTTAATACACAAATTCTCCCCCTTTGACATCAAACACCAAAAACCATACTCAAGCAAGAACATAGGATGATGTCAAGGGACAGTAGGGTGTTAAGGAGGAAAAAACGACTGTCAAAAACTCCCCTTACTTATTGAACATATGCACTGTCAACATTTAGGTAAGATATATGCAAAAAGATTAATACTCCCTTTGTACCTTTACCATGTTGTAGTGTACTTCCCATCTTGAAAGTATCTAATCTCTCAAGAGCTTCTTCACACTTGTGCCTGATTCTTTATCCTTACCTTTTCTTGTTGCTAAGACATCAAACTTAGAACAAGTTATAGTATTGGGCACAAGAAGAAACTTCTATTCTCATGATTATCAAAAGATGTCAATTGAAGCGAACTATTACGGCTACCAATTGAAAGATACCAATTGCAAAGTTCATTTATTATCATGGCTCCATGATATTTAAGCATCTATTATCACCAGATATTATAGAGCATGAGCAATCTAAAGATATGCACTTACTCACAACTTGAGATACCAATTTCTTGACTTACAGAGGTACCCAAGTCCAGATTGCTCCATTTCTTGCTTATCTTCTCTTTTCGACCTAGAGACTATACAAGATCACTCAAGAAACAGTTAGTCTCAAAAGACACAAGTTATGTGTGCTCCCCCTCAAGTTGTGCATCAAGTATTTGAATGACTTGCACTTTGCACATTCTAGCTTCCTTAGAACTAGAGGGGATCACAACATACCTTGGTCAAGGCATACTCTACCACTTTCATCACCCAAAGATGCCAATTTGAATATCAAATGAAACGCCACTTAACACCAATTGAAGGCTAAATGAAAGGTTGACTAAATACAGCAACGCACGCCTCAGTGACACCTAAGCCAATTGAATACTCACGGAAGTCTAACATTTACTCAACCTGTACATGCTTCATATTTAACTATCATTGCATATACCAATTGAAGATCAACACAATCATGTATATAAAGCGAAATATCTAAGCATGTCATGATTAAGAAGGTTTCTTAGATGCACAAAAGAAACAACATTTTAAAGGCATAAATTACCTAAACCAAGATATTACCAATTGAAGGACAAGAACATAGCTATGATCACAATGAATGGAATTTCAAGAATATTTAATGAAATTGCATAGCTTCATTTTCCATACCTTTGCCTTTATGAGAGCACTTGTTATCACCAATTCAGGACTCCTTTTGCTCACACACCTCATAGCTCAAAAGGGCACGACATGGATTTGAAATTCACACAATACTAAACTAGGGTAATCATGTGAACATGCACTAAACAAAACATCATATTTGCACATAGCATGACTTACAAAAAGTTACAGGTTTATCCATATACACCAAGAGAGTTAATCGTTGTGGATATAACAAATGAAATAGCTACCCATGAATGATTCAAAAGATATATCCTATATAGCACCAGTCATGATTAAGCAAGCATCATTATGATTCATTTAACACAGACAATCATAAAGCATAACTACTCCAAAGATAGGTAGCACAACAAGCCAACTTAAGAGCAATACTAAATTGTAATTATGTACTTAAAATACATGGGGTACCGTCCTTTGGAGAGCATGTTGTAGATTCTCATCAAGGTCCTTTACTTGATTCACCAATAATGATTCAGGACCTATACACCTTATTTCACTTGAGATGAACATGGGATTAGTGTTTCACAATAATTCAACCTTGGGTCAATAAACACCAAAACAATTAACAGCTTAAGCATAGAGTTTTAGATAACCGTCTTAATCTCTCATGGTCTCCAGTCCATCTCAAGGCACCTGCATGGTCTAGTTAGCATAGTTTGGTACCCATCTCGGGATGGGTCCATAATGATCATCTAAATGTGCCTTTGGTACCCAAATGGCCTTTGTGCTAGTTCTAGGTGATCTCATTATAGATCTAGCACAAGTGTATGATTTGGGTCTCCTAAGTGAATGAGATTGACACACATTCACTTCTTTAGGAATCTTACCTTTATAACATACCTTTGATATATGACCCTGCTCACCACACTTGTAGCAGAAGCGTCGCTCAACCTGACATGACGCTTGCTGTTTGTCATTTTCCTTGGTGAGGGTCATCTTGGAGGATGCACATCCTTGATTCTTCATGACCGGACATGAAGTGATAATGTGGTCCTTATTGTTGCATTCAAAGCAACTTCTTGTCCCTTCATCCTTGTCTTTGTACGGACAGGATGCGATGAGGTGGCCTATCTCCTTGCATTTGAAACACCTCCTTTTTCCTCTTCCCTTTTTGTGCTTGAAGGACATGGAGAGATGATTAGTACAAACAACATGACTAATTGAATTTTTACCTTTTTCCTCGTTCATGTTGATTTCTTCATTTATAGCTTTGGGAACATTCTTCTTATTGAGCTTAACACTTGCTGCAGTTTTTCCTTTCTCAAGCTTCTTCACCACGCGCCCGTGGATATCTTGAGAGAGTTGAGCTAAGCGTCTTCTCCTCAGTTGTCGTTGCTTCTTATTCCCATAGAATTTCTTTTGTGACCCTAAAACTTGTTGCTCAATCAATGATTGGCTTTCTTTTGAGCAACAGGGGTTAGCACATGATGATATACAATTCAAATGCGCACGCGTGCGAGAATGAGGTTCACATGAATTTAAGTTTGAAATTACAACCTCATGAGCAACATTAAGCATGATATGGTCATCAACTAATTCATTATGAGAATAAGATAGCATATCATATTTTTCACTTAGAGCAAGTTTTTCTAAATTTATCATTTCTACTTGACTCTTAAGCATAGAATTCTCAGTTTTAAGTTGAGCAACATCAGATACATCACGATTATTTCTTTGCTCAAATAGAATAGATTCATACCGTTGGACCAAATTATCATGAGAGCACTTTAGCTCCTCATGTTCTTTGGTCATCTTCTCCAGGCTGTCGTTGGTTTTGATGAGAGTCTCCTCTAGCCTGAGAAGCGTCTCGCCTTGTTCCTTGTTCCTCCTCAACAACTTAACCAAGAGCACTTTGTCTTCTTTGTTGAGATGGGTGTAGAACCGGCGAATCTCCTCTTCTTCCACATCACCGGTCTCATTTTCCCTGTCATTATTATTAGTGGAAGCAATACAGGAAAATGTACCTAGTGGTGATGAAGACTCATCCTCGCTATCATCCTCATATTCCTCCTCATCATCGCTTTCGTCTCCACTATCATTGTTAGCAATAAGACATTTATAACTAGTGGAAGACAAACCTGTCGGTGAGGTGGATTCATCGTTTGGGTGCCATCGTTCTTGTTCTTCTCCCTTTGAATGGTTAGTATCACAAGCAATATAGGGAGTAGAAGTAGTACAATTTGCCACAAAATATTTTACTTTAATTCTATTCCATAAATCATGAGCATCAACAAACAAATCATTATCACTACTCATGATGGCAAAATAGGCACTTCTAGAAAGAGACTCAACTAAGATGTTGCAAGCACGGTGATTGAGAGATAAACATCTTAGTTCATCATTAGAGGGATTTTTACTAATATCAGATGGAAAAATACTTCTACTAAAGATCTGTCTCAAATCAGAATCAACACTCATGAAAGCATTATAAATAGAGACAGACCAAGATTTGTAATTAGAGCCATCGCCTAAAATAATTTCTACAGTTACCTCTTGTGACGACATCGTTATCTCCGGACGGCTAAGCCCACACTGGAGAGGCCTAGCTCTGATACCAATTGAAAGTTCCCTTTGACCCGGGAACAGGATCTGGATGTCGCCTAGAGGGGGGGTGAATAGGCGAATAAAACTTATTACTTTAAAACTTAAATCTTACTCTACTCGAAGACAGGATCGCAGTGGAGTGAAGAACCCTTCGAGTAGGTTGCAGCGGAATTGAAGTCCCTGTCTTAAGAATATCCTGCACTTCAAGGAAAGCTAGTACCACAAGTAAGTAGTGAAGTGCAGATATAAAAGCGAGTAAGACAGAGAGTCAGAGTAGAATACAGAACAGAGCACACAGACGCAAGGGTTTATCCCGAGGTTCGGCCAAGCCTGAAATGCTTGCCTAGTCCTCGTTGGAGTTAGCCACACCTGGGCTTGGAGTCTATTTCAACTCCTTCCTCCGTTTGCTCAGATCTGTCAGTATGACAGATAGAGCCTTTCACTATTGAGTGGGGTTACAACAGAACCGCGGCTGCTTACAAACTTCTTGGCAGCACCCCGGCAGAGTAACGATATGCTCAAGACCTTGCTCTAGCTCTTAGCAGCACTATTCCTCTCTCTAAAGGCTTATAGCAGTGCCTTCTACACAAACTATAGAGTTACACACAAGAGGGAGAGCGAGAACTGATTCCAGTGAAGTCTATACTTGTTGGCTGCACTTCTTTTTTTTTGCTTGAGGCGCCTAGGGGTCCCTTTTATAGGCACAAGGGGCCTAGGAGCCATTGGAAGCAATCCAGGAAGGCAAATCTTGCCTTCTGTCGGGTGGCGCACCGGACAGTCTGGTGCGCCACCGGACACTGTCCGGTGCCTGATCTCCTCCCATAAATGGAGCAGTCGACCGTTGCAGTCCTGGAGCCGTTGGCGCACCGGACACTGTCCGGTGCACACCGGACAGTCCGGTGCCCCTATCTGACCGTTGGCTCGTCCACGCGTCACGCGCGGATTGCGCGGCCGACCGTTGGCCCAGCCGACCGTTGGCTCACCGGACAGTCCGGTGCACACCGGACAGTCCGGTGAATTATAGCCGTACGTCGCCGGTGAATTCCCGAGAGCGGCCACTTCGCCCGAGCCAGCCTGGCGCACCGGACACTGTCCGGTGCACCACCGGACAGTCCGGTGCACCCAGACTGAGCTGCCTTGGCTGTACATAGCCAAGCCCTTTGCACCTCTCTTCTTTTCTTCTTCTTTCTGTTTCTAACACTTAGGCAAGTATATTAGTCCACAAAACCAATGTACTAAGTATAGAAACATACCTTCTCTTAATCATTAAATCTATAGCATTTCACATGCTTGAGCTTTGATGTTGGACTCATAAATCATCAAGTCGGCTTGACTTGATCTAGATTGACATTACTTGGCTCCAACATCCTGTAAAGGTCACATAGAATATCTCCAAACATAGGAACAACCCAAACTAAAGATCAAGATGAACTTAGCTCTTTTGGGCTGCTTCCAGTTCTGGTTTTGACACTTGTTCACCTTCTAGTGACCTTGATCTCCTCCTTAGAGCTTGATCTTGAGCCTTATGACTTACACCACATAACTGTAGCTGTTACCTCATTGGCTGTAAGTCACGTCCTTATGTAGTGATCCTTGATGTGCCGTAGCTGTTCTCAACTCGATCACCCTTGACTTTGCAAGCCTTCTTCTTCACCCTTGGCTTTGGGTTCCTCAGCCTCCTTGACCTTCTCCCGTGCACTTGGTACCTCGAAGCTCTTCTTGCCTCCGTCCTTGGCTTGATCAGTTGTCTCCTAGCTACGCACCCGAGTCTCACTTTATGCAATGTCCATCCTACTTGTGATGTTCATCATGTATCCATAATCCAGTTCTTGAACCATCACAATTGTTCATTTGTGTTGAACCCTGTAGGCTTTACCTTAAGCACCTGTTCAACACTTAGTACACTTGTTAGTCCTTTAATTGAGTTGTCATCCAAACACCAAAACTCACAAGAGAGCTTTCAGACCCAGGGCTCGGACTCGGGCTAAGTCCCGGAAGACGGCGAAATCCGCCCGACCCAGGGCTCGGACTCGGGCTAAGTCCCGGAAGACGGCGAACTTCGCCCGACCCAGGGCTCGGACTCGGGCTAAGTCCCGGAAGACGACGACCTCCGCCTCGCCCGACCCAGGGCTCGGACTCGGGCTAAGTCCCAGAAGACGACGATCTCCGCCTCGCCCGACCCAGGGCTCGGACTTAGGCTCGGTCCCAGAAGACGACGAACTCCGCTTCGCCCGACCCCAGGATTCGGACTCCGCCCCGGCACCAGCCGGCGATCTCCACCTCGCCCGAACCTGGGGCTCGGACCCGACCTCGGTCACGGAAGACAGACTCGACCTCGGCTTCGGAGGAGCTTCCACATCGCCCAACCTAGGGCGTAGACCAGCCACGTCAACAGGAGGCGCCATCATCACCCTACCCCGAGCTGACTCGGGCCGCAGGGATCAAGACCGGCGTCCCATCTGGCTCGCCCCGCCAGATAGGCAATGATGGCGCCCTGCATACTCTGTGACGACGGCGGCTCTCAGCCCCCTTACGGAAGCAAGAGGACGTCAGCAAGGATTCAACCGCTCCGACAGCTGTCCCTCCGCCAGGCTCCATCGCTCCTCCGACGGCCACGACATCACACCAGCTGGGTGCCAAAATCTCTCCGGCTGCCACAACGGCATGTACTTAGGACGCTAGCTCTCCTCCGCTAGACACGTAGCACTCTGCTACACCCCCATTGTACACCTGGATCCTCTCCTTACGCCTATAAAAGGAAGGACCAGAGCCCTCTTAGAGGGGGTTGGCCGCGCGGGGACGAGGACGAGAACAGGCGCTCGCTGGAGGCCGCTCGCTCCCTCTCCCGCGTGGACGCTTGTAACCCCCTACTGCAAGCGCACCCGACCTGGGCGCGGGACGAACACGAAGGCCGCGGGATTCCCACCTCTCTCACGCCGGTCTCCGACCGCCTCGCTCTCCCCCCTTCGCGCTCGCCCTCGCGCTCGACCCATCTGGGCTGGGGCACGCGGCGATATTCACTCGTCGGCTCAGGGACCCCCCGGTCTCGGAACGCCGACAACAATCAATCAGATTTTCTTGAGCTAGATCTCGCCAAAGATTCATAATAGTGTCCTGTGTTCCTCTTCCCCCCATGACCCCTAGTGCCGCCGGTGACCATCAGGGGTTGCTTTCAGCCTTGCCAACCCTGAAATCTTTGGCGTGTCAGGTCTCAAGGGATTCCCGATATGTCCGGAAGAAGGAACGCCAAAAAATTTGGAATTTCGTCGTGGGTACAACTATAAGATAGTAGTCCAACCAATATTTATCTATTGTCATCTCTATTTCGAACCCAGTTGAAACTTTGAAAGAGGCTGCTTTCTCTATTTCGAACTCAGTTGAAACTTTAAAAGCGGCTGATTTGTTGTCTCATGTATCATCACTATCCATCTGATTGGTTGTCTGCACCATCTTATCTTTGATCATCCTATACATTAATTTTGTCTAAGCTTGTGTTAGACGAGTGTATACAAAATAAACTATTTTAAGATCATTTCTACCTGCATCCGCCGGTACCAGCAAAATGGCCGTATCCGCTGGACAGGGCGGTGCGAGCCCGCGCGTCGGCGTGCACCGTGTTTCCGGGCTTTCAGCTGCTCCGCTTTACTCGCGCAGTCAGCAAGTAGGAACGATGAAACTGGTTCCACCGCTTCCTGACGTCAACTATTGACCATCATCAATTTTTAATCTTTACCGCAACGCTCTATTTTCTATTATCGACCTTTATCTACCATTACAGTGCACAACCTTTACTATTAGTCTACACAGTCACATCAACTTTTGTTTTTAGAGACTTTTATTAAAATAAAGCATAACTTTTTTACTAAGAAAAAAACATGGAGAACATATTTAAGCAAACAAAAATTACATAATAAAACAATCAAAATTACATTACTTAAAAAGTAAATCCTACATAATTCATAAAAATAATTAAAAATATATTGCTTCAAAAATAAAATTGTATAGTTCATTCAAATAAAATCTATTTTTCATGGTGCAGATCTTAATTATGCTTCTATTAAAAAAATTTAGAGCTAATCATGTACCAGACTAGCATAGATTATGACTTCATGTTAAAAGATAGTTGCTAAGCCTAACGATGCTTCACAACCATTACCCTCGAAGTCCAATGGAAGACTCGACTATATCATGTGATCATCCATACTCATCCTCAATGATCATGTTATGCAAAATGATACATACACGCATGATCACTTGAGTACTTAGAAGCAACCATTAAGGACCACAATTGTTTTCTCTATGTCACTCTGTGCGTCCTCCTTCCATGCAGCAAATATTCGCCCTCATGGCATACAACAAAAAGTCCGAGAAAATACTTAATGGAAGATCATCAGAGCAGAGTGGAAGTGTCACTCAAAAGTTTGGCAATGTTGGAGAGTGACAATGTCGCGCAAGAAAATTTTATCTGGTCGCCTTTAAATGTTGCAGGCAGCAAGAATAGAGGATGTAGAAGTGACTTAAAAAGGTTGAGCACAAAAAGATCAAAACTTCTAAAACGTATTAGAAAACTCAAACCGGAGTTTATCAAAAGTACAATTCTATTAAAAAATTAGTCCATGAATTAGGTTAACTCATACCAGAGGTTGCAATGAATATATGATAATTTTTAAACAAGAGATAAACCCCAAGACACTTCCTAAACTTGCAAAGGTAAAGATCAACTCAAAAACTCAAACTAGATGGGTAGAGATTGGAAGAAACAACTACGACACATGCACGCCACAATCAACACATAGGCATTCATAGACACACAGAACATCATTAAAACATTAAAAAATTAATGATGAGTTGTTTAGTGTAATGGGGCCCCATTAAAGCTTATCTAGATAGAAACTCACTGTTTGGCACCAAAATGAGCGTGCGGACGGTCCGGCCCTGAGGCCGGATAGTCCACGGGCCGGACGGTCCACGCGTGCGCAGAGCAGATTAGGGTTCCGAGTTTTGTGCTATGGTTGTTAGCTAGATTCGCGGAATTAGCTCGAAAATCAGTTGTGTAAAGGGTCCAGCCCCCCTCCTCTATAAATAAAGAGGTATACGGCCGATTTGAGATAATCAATCGAACCTTCAATCAATACAATTTACATTTTATCCTAAGAGTAGTTTTAGTCTAGTTTAGATTTAGCCTTCCAATCCCCAAATCCTCCGCTTCTATTCGACTCTACGTCGATTAGAGGAGTCTAGATCGGTCTACCCGAGCCTAGACAACCCCTAGGATCTCTCCTCCCTGACGGGGTCCCTCCCGGGAGCGAGATCTAGGCGCCGCCGGCGATCCTCCTCCGCCCCTGTGCACGCGCGGACCGTCCGGCCCTAGGGCGCGGACCGTCCGACCGTCAAACAGGAAACCCTAGCCTCGCGCCAGGTCGCGAACCGTCCGACCCTGTGCCGCGGACCGTCCGTGCCTGACCAGAGAGCACCGCCACGGTTCTTGTTGAGGTGTTTGGCGCCCTAAAAAGGTGTCAACATACTTTTTGGCGACTCCGCTGGGGACGACAAATATAGACTCATCAAATCGGCCCTCAATGGCCGGTTCAAGGGATAGCTCTGATATTTCTCCAAGCAACATCATAGAGCCGATTTGGGAGACCTTGCCAGCCGACGAACAGCTCCAGTTCGAGGAGCACAAGGAGCAAATGATCCAGGAGGCAAAAGCGAAGTTCTTGGCCAACTTCAAAGTGGACAGGAACAACAAGGTCGTCCGACATCGGGCGACGGATCCGGCTTCGCTTCGACCCACACCAGATGCCCCCAATGTAAGTAATACAAACGAGCTGCAATCTCTTAAGAATTATGTAGATGAACAACAAGAACAAATGCAAAATATCATAGGGGGTATGCAGAATGATTATAGGAGACCAGTACATGCTTTTGATAAATCTAATATTGCAAATTTTCCTTCGCACGAGGTTGAATTAGGGGGTAACACACGTAATACATCGGCTACAGGTTGTCACGACCAGTCACGACTTCTTTATGGGATACCGATGGACACATATCCTAAGCAACCGCAAATCGGCAGTAAATCAGCCAATCTGCACATGTCTGGACCGTCCGCACGTGAGCGCGGACCGTCCGGATCAGCCACAGCCGGGCCTATTTTTAATGAGTTACCCAGATATGTACCCGAGTCACAGCATGTGGCACATAATCTAAATTACCCAGTCGGACCGTTCACATACCACGACGGACGGTCCGCATATAATCATGGACGGTCTGGGCCAATGTTCGGACAATCCGCGCATGACCTTTTTGAGGAGGATTGTTACCCAAATCCTCACCCGTCCCAGCAACACTTCCCATCACACTATGCGATGCATCAGTCCAATAATACAAAATTCAGAGCCTAGGAAAGCTTTCCGGCCCCGCCTAGAAGGCCGAAAAGTAACGATCAATCCTATGAGCCATATAGGGCAAACGGCAATGCACCACATAGCTCAAACCAATGGGGGGAAAGACAACGTGCCAATATCCAGCCAACCCCACCTATGTTTGACCAGAGAGCCGGTGGTCTCGCACCGGCTGCCATTGATATAGTGAGGGAGGAAATAGCTGGGGCGTTCTGAGATAAGCTCGGAGTAAGCATGGTCCCTGGGGGGCAATCATATCGGAAACCTTATGACAGCCGATTTGATCACCACCCATACCCACAGGGTACCAGGATACCCGAATTTGCAAAATTTTCGGGTGACCAAGGAAAAAACACGCGCGAACACATAGGCTAGTTTTTAGCGCAATTAGGAGAATTGACCGACATAGAAGCATTTCTCGTGCGTTTATTTTTATTATCTTTAACAGGAACTGCGTTCGCATGGTACGCTACATTACCTCCTAATTCTATTTTGTCATGGGGGGGTTTAGAACAAAAATTCCATGATCACTTTTTCTCCGGTGACTATGAGTTAGATTTAGTAGACTTAGTAGCCTTGCGACAAGCGAAAGACGAATCGGTTAATGATTACATCCGGAGATTCTGGGATACAAGAAACTGATGCTTCCAAATTCATTTAGCAGAAAAACAACTAGCAGGATTAGCCTTTAATGGCCTGCGATATTATTTAAAAGAAAGATTAGAAGGAATCCAATTTTTTGCGTTAGCACAATTACTCCAGAGAGCTTTGGCTTGTGAAAGCCGAAGCAAAGAGACTGCCAAAACCATTTGTCACAATGTCCATATAGTAGAGTGCGATCAAAGTAGCTCGGACGACGAATCAACAGAAGTATATGCTACTGAAATGGTTTGGCCAAAGCGGGCCAAATCTTTGGCTTGTTCTTCCTTGCAGCCGGTTCAAAAGAAACGGCAAGAGAAAGTTAAGTTTACAATTAATGTTGGTAAATGTGATAAAATATTTGATGAATTACTCAAAAATGGCAACATTAAAATAAATCATACTGTTCCATCCGCCGACGAACTAAAACGTCGTGCATACTGCAAGTGGCATAACTCATTTTCTCACGCCACTAATGATTGTAATGTATTCCGTCGACAGATTCAATCGGCCATTAACGAAAGATGATTAAAATTTCAGGAAATGCAGATAGACTCGGAGCCTTTTCCAATGAACATGATCGATTTCGAGGGCAAAAAGGTCCTAGTTCGGCCCAGCAAAGCCGATAAGGAAAAGGGCAAATAAGTCATCATCGGCAACACACGAGAGGCCGATAAAAGAAATAAAATTTCTTGCATGAAAGTAGTGGCAGAAAAGACTCTCGAAGGAGGGGAGACCCTGAAGGTGACTATCACAGCCTCTGGCACTGGGGGGCAAGCACAGACAGGGAGGTAGGCGCGGGAACCCGTGCTGCGCATCACGAATGGTCCGCCATCCAGACGCGGAGGGTTCGAAACTTCTCCGGACGGTCCAAAGGCTTCCGGCGGACGATCCGGCTACACTCAACAACCACGTACGTTCAAACCACGACGACCAGAGATAGGTACGTGGAAAACAAATACATTTAAAGCAGCTGGCCGGATGGTCAAATTTGGCCCGACTTTCGATCAATTGTTGTCCAAATATATGAAAAAGAAGGCCGGCCCCAGTGACCGGTCAACAAAGCGACCCTGCTCACCGATTCATGAGCAACGTCAGGTCAGGCCGATTGGACCACCCCACCTATCGGAAGAAATGAAAGGTCATACCATATAATTGAGACCTAACATACCTATATGGACACCTCCACCCCCTTATCCGCCTATGCCATATGCATACACATATTTGCCTCCACCATATGTCCTAAATCAAATATGGGGCATGCCACCATATCCATTTGGGATGCCACAGTACCCCGCTTGGGGGGCATCCCAAACATCTGTATTCAACAGGTTGGCACCTCCAGTACAAGACCGATTGAGCGTCGCTCAATCCGGTCACCAGGCACAGGCCCAACAAGAGTGCCGGAGTACTCGGCCTCAAAGGCCAACCAATCTGGCAGGAGGGCATATACCTGCAGCGACCGAAAGAACAACAAAAAGGATATCATTAAAATAGGTACTACAGATGTCATCGTACAAGAAGATAATGAAGGGCCAATGATTTTTGGGGAATCGGCCAACACGACCAAAAAAGAAGATACGGCTACCATCAAAACAGTCGATCCAAAATACTCCATGCCTCGATGGTGCCCAGCGGGATTGACACGGTCCCAAAAGCGAAAATTACAACGCCTATGAGCAAAAGAAAATCAGGAAAAGGAGGCGGAAAAGATATTCAATGATACACATCCACAATACCCGCCACCGCAAAAGAAATGGAGACCAAAGGCCGTTGAGGAAAAACAAACGGCTACAGAAATAGAAAATAAAACAACACTTGTGCAGCACCCTGCAGGTATGGAAGACAGCCTAGCTAACAAGGCTGGACAATCTGCACCAGGCACAGACCGTCCGACCCCTGAGTCCGGACCGTCCGCACCACACCAGGACGCCTCCGACGACGTACCGATATCAATGGAGGAGGACGACCTACTGGGAGAAGACCTGGTCGACTACGAAGCTTCTCCAGAGCGCCCAGGTATGGATGTAAATGACTAAATGTTATTACATTTTCCATCGATTGTACTATTGTCGGCGACGATGAACCTGTTGTTGCCCAGTTTGATTTTGGTCCTAAAGAAGCCGCCTTTACTAAACCAAAGGAATCGGTAAACCATTTAAAGCCGCTCTTCGTGCGCGGTCACATTGATGGGATACCGATTGCTAAAATGTTAGTAGATGGAGGGCAGCTGTAAATCTAATGACTTATTCATTATACAGAAAATTAGGTAAACAAGATGACGAACTTGTCAAGACCAACATGACCCTCAGCGGTGTTGGAAATGATAGTTCGATTAAAGCCAGGGGAGTCACGTCCGTTGAATTAACCATCGGGACTAAGACCCTTGTTGCTGCATTCTTCGTCGCTGATGTAGAAGGAAATTACAATCTAATCCTAGGTAGAGATTGGATTCATGCCAACCAATGTATACCTTCTACATTACATCAAATGTTAATACAATGGGTAGGCGATGATGTAGAACAGGTACATGCTGATGTATCGGCCTGTATCGTTGTGGCCGATGCCCCTGTACTCTAGACTTATGAGACTCCTACATGTCTCATAGGAGTAGATTTTTCTGATTACCAGTTCATAAGTATAGATAAGAAGGGTTTCATTCCTGTAATGCTAGAGCCGATGGAGAATCGGCTAAATCCTAAGTAAAGTTTAAATGATGAGTACACACAAAATTTATGAGTCCTTGGTCACGGACAGTTCGGTTTCTAAAGCCGGATCGTCTGGTCTTTCACCAAACAGTTCGGACTTTAAGACCGAACATCTACCACAGCGTAAAGACGGTATCACAGATGATTCGACCCACAAGATCGGAGAGTCCACCATCACACAAAGAACATCTGATTCCTCTGTGGGGGACATGATAGAGGAATTAAGAGATCTCGATAAACTAGGACAGGGGTTTACATCGGCCGATCCTTTGGAGGAGATCGACATAGGAGATGGTAAAACTCCAAGGCTGACTTTTATAAACAAGACCCTAGAGACCGATTCTAGAAGTGAAATAATCGGTCTATTGAAGGAATATTCAGATTGCTTTGCTTGGAATTACACTGAGATGCCGGGACTAAGCCGAGAGATCGTAGAGCATCGGCTGCCCATTAAGTCCAGTTTCAGACCTTTCAAGCAGAGAGCTAGAACATTTCGTCCAGATCTTCTCCCACGAATCAAGGACGAAATCCACCAGCTGCTAGAAGCTAATTTTATTAGACCTTGCATATACGCAGAGTGGGTCTCCAATATTGTGCCGGTGGAGAAGGAGTCAGGTAAGCTTAGAGTATGCATTGATTTTTGCAATTTAAATAGAGCAACTCTTAAAGATGAGTATCCCATGCCCATAGCCGACACATTAATCAATAATGCATCAGGAAATAGAATTATTAGCTTTCTTGATGGTAATGTCGGATATAATCAGATTTTTATGGCCGAAGAGGATGCGTCTAAAATGGCCTTCATATGTCCAGGCTTCATTGGTTTATTTGAGTGGGTGGTCATGACATTTGGTCTGAAAAATGCTGGTGCTACCTATCAGAGGGCTATGAATTTAATCTTCCATGAGCTATTGGGAAACACCGTGGAAGTCTACATTGATGATATTGTAGTCAAATCGGCTGAGTTTAGTTCTCATGTAGCTGATTTGCGCAAAGCCTTTGATAAAATGCGTCAGTATGGTTTGAAAATGAACCCACGTAAATATGCTTTTGGAGTGTCGGCTGGTAAGTTTTTAGGATTTTTCATCCATGAACATGGTATAGAGATAGACCCTGACCGAATCAAGTCTATTCGGAATGTGGGACCTCCGACTCAAAAAAGGTCGAAGTGCAGAAGTTTCTCGGCAAGGTGAATTATTTACGAAGATTTATCTCTAACCTAGCCGGGAAGATTGATGCATTCACCCCTATCCTTCGGCTTAAGAATGAGGCCGAATTCGCTTGGGGGCAGAGCAGCAGGAAGCATTTGATCTCATTAAAAAATACTTGTCTTCGGCTCCCGTATTAAAAGCACCACAAGTAGGAGTACCATTCAGATTATACATTGCAGTTGAAGATAAGGTCATTAGGGCTGTTCTAACACAAGAAATTGAAGGAAAGGAGCATGTGGTGACATATCTAAGTCGGAGGTTGGTGGATGCTGAAACAAGGTACACTTTTATTGAGAAGTTATGCTTATGCTTGTTTTATGCATGCACCAAGTGTAGATGTTATTTACTGTCTAGTCATTGTACTGTTTCTGGTCAAGCCGATGTGATCAAATACATGTTGCATAACCCAATTATGAGTGGTAGAGTTGGTAAGTGGGCTTATGCACTCATAGAATATGATTTGGCCTATGAACCATTGAAATCTATGAAAGGCCAGGTCGTAGCGAATTTTATTGTAGAACATCGGATTAATGATATTCATAAACTAGACATGTCATACCTCACTATTACCCTTGGACTTTATATTTTGATGGATCGGTTTTGCAATGATGGGCAAGGAATTGGCATCGTACTTGTTTCACCAAGTAATGTCTCCTTCGACTTCTCTAGCCGATTGAAAACCTATTGCACTAATAATCAAGTTGAATATGAGGCCCTTTTATTCGGCTTGGAACTTTTAAATTGTATGGGAGTAAAACATGTGAAGGCATTTGGTGATTCTCAGCTAGTCGTCCAACAGGTGTTAGAAGAATATCAATGTTTTGATGGTACTCTAAATAGTTACCTTGAAAAATGTTGGAGCATAATCCATTCTTTTGACGAATTCAGTATTCGGCATATCTGTAGAGTTAAGAATCATAGAGCTAACAATTTGGCACAAGATGCATCAGGTTATCGGATAAAGTGAGGGATATTTCACGACACTGAAAATCTGATAAACGGTGCAGGGCCAATTCCCCAGGTCGCGGACCGTCCGCGTGAAGACATTGGACCGTCCGGGGTTACTAGGAAAGTTCTCCTAATTAATTCGGCTGGTAATGAAGCCGATGCAAGTGATTGAAGGACACCCATAATTAATTATTTACGAAATCCCAATATCAGGACAGATAAGAGCATTCGGCGTACAACTTTCAAGTATGTTTTGATGAGTGATGAACTCTACCGCCGAACAGTCAACGACGTCCTGCTTAAGTGCTTGGGCCCATATGATGCTATATTAGCCATGGCCGAAGTACATGAAGGAATTTGTGGTACCCATCAATTGGCTCCAAAGATGAAGTGCGAAGGTCTGGTTTTTATTAGCCTGACATGATAGCTGATTGTTTCAAGTACTACAAGGGTTGCCAAGTGTGTCAAAAATTCGGTGATCTACAGTTGGTCCCTGCAGCCGAATTACATCCTATCATCAAGCCTTGGCCTTTCAGAGGATGGGGATTAGACTTTATTGGAGAAATTCGTCCTTCATCATCAAAGGGGCATCGGTTCGTGTTAGTGGCCACTGACCACTTCACCAAATGGACTGAAGCCATTGCTCTAAAAAACATGACACACAAGGAGGTAATTGAGTTCATAACTGAGCATATTATTCATAGATTCGGCATTCCCCAGACCTTGACTACAGATCAAGGGACTTCCTTTATGTCAAAGGAGATACGTTAATTTGCTGAATTATATAGAATTAAGTTGCTTAATTCATCTCCATATTATGCTCAAGACAATGGACAGGCCGAGTCTAGTAATAGGACATTGCTTAACTTGATAAAAAAGAAGATATCTGATAATCCTAAGCATTGGCATAAGATTTTGTCCGAAGCTTTATGGGCTCATAGAATATCTAAACATAGTGCTACTAAAGTATCTCCTTTTGAGCTTGTCTATGAGCAGGAAGCAGTGTTGCCTGTGGAAATAAGTTTGAATGCTGTTAGGTTCGTCAGACAAAATGATCTAACCATCACTGATTATTATAATTCGATGATGGATAATATTGATGAGGTGACCGACAAGAGGGTGATAGCTTTGGGAGCAATAGAAAAGGACAAGATCATGGTAGCCACGGCCTACAACAGGAAGGTAAAAGAAAAGTCATTTCAAGTAGGGGACCTAGTGTGGAAGACCATCCTGCCTCTAAGGAATAAAGACTAGAAGATTGGAAAATGGCCGCCAAGCTGGGAGGGTCCTTATAAAGTAAAACAGGTAATGTCTGGTAACGCCTATTTACTACAAACATTACAAGGCAAGGATTTATCTAAGGCTTTGAATAGGTGTTTCCTCAAACAGTACCATCCTAGTATGTGGCAAGATGCCTAAGAGAACCGATGTAATCACATCGAGTTAGTTGCTTTTGGTTTGCTCAGCTCCACCAAAAGGCAGGGGGCATATGTTTGGCACCAAAATGAGCTTGCAGACGGTCTGGCCCTGAGGCCGGACAGTCCCCGGTCCGGACAGTCCGCGCCTACGGGATGGACGGTCCGCGCGTGCGCAGAGCAGATTAGGGTTCCGAGTTTTGTGCTACGGTTGTTAGCTAGATTCGCAGAATTAGCTCGGAAATCAGTTGTGTAAAGGGTCTAGCCCCCCTCCTCTATAAATAGAGAGGTATACGGCCGATTTGAGATAATCAATCGAACCTTCAATCAATACAATTTACATTTTATCCTAGGAGTAGTTCTAGTCTAGTTTAGATTTAGCCTTCCAATCCCCAAATCCTCTGCTTCTATTCGACTCTACGTCGATTAGAGGAGTCTAGGTCGGTCTACCCGAGCCTAGACAACCCCTAGGATCTCTCCTCCCTGACGGGGTCCCTCCCGGGAGCGAGATCCAGGCGCCGTCGGCGATCCTCCGCCGCCCCTGTGCACGCGTGGACCGTCCGGCCCTAGGGCGCGGACCATCCGGCCGTCAGGCAGGAAACCCTAGCCTCGCGCCAGGTCACGGACCGTCCAGCCCTATGCCGCGGACCGTCCGCGCCTGACCAGAGAGCACCACCACGGTTCTTGTTGAGGTGTTTGGCGCCCTAAAAAGGTGTCAACACTCACCCTTGTGAGAAAACCCTAGATAGAAAAAAAGAGTATAAACCAGCTCATTTAGTGTTCTTACACATAGATCATAAACATTGTTCCTAGTTCTAACAAAGTTACAGTCACAAGCACACATGCATATATAGGCATAGTTCAAAGTTCAAACTAGCTAACTAAGATCAAGCATCCACATGTGGATCAGTTGGTGTATGATAATGAGATGCATGAGAGGACATTGGATTATCAACTGGAACCGGTTCATCATCAAGATAAAGCTCGGAGAATGAGTCTTGAAGTTCTTCATTCTCGACAGTGTGTTGGGTCCTTGCATTCCCTTACTTCCAGTCCTTGATGCAAGTCAACATAAGGTTAGACGATGTCGATACTCCTCAATAATCCTACCAGTAAAACTGAAAGCACATTCTGATAAAATTGTAGAGACATGCATAGTTAGAACATCCTTAGCCAACATAGAAAGAGTTGGGTTGGTCGGTTTATGATCATGCCACCAAATCAACAGATTAAAGTATATACTTCCAGACATTATCACTATCTAAGTATGCTAACAACTCGCCCCCAAATCGCCAGAAGGAGACGGAAAGAATGAGAGGGTAAGAGAACGGGCGAACGAGTGGGCGACCGACAAGGCGGGGCCCATGGGGGAGGGGCACGAGGATATTAGGTTATAGGAGAGGAAGGCCTAACCATGCCTAGGGCTAATTGGGCCATGCTCGTGCCGGCCCAGTGAAAGTCGCCTAGAGGGGGGGTGAATAGGCGAAACCTGAAAATTAAAACTTTATCCCCCAACTAGATCCCTTGATTAGTGGTTAGAACAAGATATACAAATATAGGAGTATACAAACTAAGATCTTGCTTGAAAGGAGTATTGCTAAATAATGCGGAAGTGATAAATCAATACAATTGATAAGTTATAGAATAACAAAGCAAGAAGCCTTAGATGAGAAGAGCACTAGGTCAAGTTCTTTCTTGCAATGTGTTGCTTTACTGAATGGGAATTTAACTTGAAGCAACACCAAATGAAGTTAGCAAAAGAAGGTGCAAGAAAACTTAGAGCAAGGGAAAGCAAACAAATCACAAGCAATAAACACAATGGACACGGGTGATTTGTTTTACCGAGGTTCGGCCCTCGAAGGCCTAGTCCCCGTTGAGGAGTCCACTTAAGGACGGGTCTTTTTCAACCCTTTCCCTCTCTCCCCCGATCACACAAGGATCGGTGAGCTCTTCTTCTTCTCAAGGATCACTCTCGATCCTACAAGGACCACCACAATCTTTGGTGTCTCTTGCTAGCTTTTACAAGCCTCCAAAACTTTGGAGGAAGTTCGAATGGGAGTCAAAACTCCACGCGCAAATGAACACAAAGATGAAGCACACACTATCTCTCAATGAATCTCACAAGGCACTAGTGCTAAACTCAAATGAGTAGCTCTCTTTTGCTTGCTCTCTCTTTTGTGGCACTTGTGTTGGTTGTAGTGGTCTAAATCTTGTGTATAGGATGAATCAATGAATATATGTGGTTGGGAGGGCTTGAGTATGTCAACTAAATGACTTGGAATGTTGCTTGGGCTCCCCCACCTTGAAGTGGCCGGTTGGGGTGGTATTTATAGCCACCAAACAAAAACTAGCCGTTGGTGAAGGCTGTCTGTCGTATGGTGCACCGGACAGTCCGGTGCACACCGGACATGTCCGGTGTGACAGCCACGTCACCAAATAGCCGAAATAGCCGTTGGGGTTGGAGCTGGTCGACCGTTGGAGGCTTTGTCCTCATGTGGCACCGGACAGTCCGGTGCACACCGGACAGTCCGGTGCCTCTCTGATCCTCTGCTTTGACTCTGCCGCGTGTACTGTTTACTGTCAGAGTCGACCGTTGGTGCCGAAGTAGCCGTTGCTCCGCTGGCACACCGGACAGTCCGGTGCACACCGGACAGTCCGGTGAATTTTAGCTGAGCGGCTGCCGCGCGAGCCCGAGGCTGGCGAGTTCCGGAGACCGTGCTTCCTTGGAGCACCGGACATGTCCGGTGCACACCGGACAGTCCGGTGAATTATAGCGCGCCGGCTTCCGAGAATTCCCGAGGGCGAAGAGTTTGAGTCGGAGTCCTCTGGGCGCACCGGACACTGTCCGGTGCACACCGGACAGTCCGGTGCCTTCGGCCAGAGGTGCCCTCGGTTGCCTCATTGCTCCTTTGTTGAATCCAACACTTGGTCTTTTTATTGGCTAAGTGTGAACCTTTTGCACCTGTATAACTTATGCACTAGAGCAAACTAGTTAGTCCAATATTTGTGTTGGGCAATTCAACCATCAAAATTATCTGGGGACTAGGTGTAAGCCTAATTCCCTTTCAATCTCCCCCTTTTTGGTGATTGATGCCAACACAAACCAAAGCAAATATAGAAGTGCATAATTGAACTAGTTTGCATAAATGTAAGTGCAAAGGTTGCTTGGAATTGAGCCAATATAAATACTTACATGAATGCGCATGGATTGTTTCTTTATTTTTAACATATTGGACTACATTTGCACCACACGTTTTGTTTTTGCAAATTGTTTTGTAAATTTTTTTTCAAAGTCCTTTTGCAAGATAGTCAAAGGTAAATGAATAAGATTTTTCAAAGCATTTTCAAGTTTGAAATTTTCTCCCCTTGTTTCAAATGCTTTTCCTTTGGCTAAACAAAACTCCCCCTCAAATAAGATCTCCTCTTAGTGATCAAGAGGGTTTTACAACAAAGTTGAAAATACTATTTGCTCCCCCTTTAGAACACAAAGAGATACCAATTTGAAATTTTCCAATTGAAAACCATTAACTTTTTTAAAATTAGGGTGGTGCGGTCCTTTTGCTTTGGGCCAATATTTTCTCCCCCTTTGGCATGAATCGCCAAAAACGGATAATTAGAATGAAATATAGGCCCTTTCCTAACTACTTTTCTCCCCTTTGGCAAATAAAACATATGAGTGAAGATTATACCAAAGATGGAGAGACATTGTGGAGTGATGGCGAAGGGTAGACAATATCGATAGAGTAGAGTGGAAGCTTTGTCTTCGCCGAAGACTCCAATTCCCTTTCAATCCTATGACTAAGCATGAGAATATACTTGAAAACACATTAGTCATAGACATAAAAGAGATATGATCAAAAGGATATGTCAAATTAAGCATGATCATAATTCTATATAACATAGATTGCTCCCCCTAAATATGTGCATGGAGAGGAACGTATTTTTGGCCTCAAATGCCAATTGCACATAATTAGGTAAATGAGAACATATCTATATCATACAGAATGTGAAGTGCATTGTGTCATAGTATAAGTGTGATGCTCATGACAATTTATGCACTTATGAAAGCATGTTGTAAACAAATTAAGCATTTTCCCTTAAGGATTTCAAAGAGACTTAAGGACCATCCACCTTTGAAACAAAGGCAACTTATCCTCGTTACAAGGTTAAGCTTTAAGCTCTTTGACAATAAAAGTACTTCATCTAGTTTTTCCAGAGATGCACTAAAGCAGGAATGAATTTTGGGAAATTAAACTAGGTATGAAGCAGGGATAATACATGAACATGCTTTCTCTTCTTTTTAAACAAGGTATGTAAATAGAGAATAGAAAAGGAAGATTTAGGTACAAGTTTAAATGAAAGGAGATAGTTTTACCTTTTTGTACCTTTACATAGGAACACTCTCTTCATTGTGCTTTGTCCTTAGTCTTGGATGCTTAAGACCTATTCTTAATGACAATATAGGGAAATATTTTGCACAAGAGAGAGGTCTACAACTAGTGATCTTTTCAAGTTTATTGTTTAGCATATATCAAATGGATCATAAGTTGCATAAATGTATCATGAATTCTCCTTTTAACTTAGTGCATATCAAGAGAGGTATCGAAGTATATACGGCACTAAGAAGCATGATTGTTGTTTGAAGTTATTCAATGATCAAACAAATAACATATGTGATCAAAAGAACAACATACACATTAGATTATCAATTAAGCTTAGGATAGGAGAATCCAGCAAATACTTCATGAGAAACTCATTCTCATGCAAGAGACTATATGAAATTTCTAAGATAAAGTAATAGTCTCAACATAATCAAGATAAAAGGCTTCCCCTAAAGATATGCATCAAGTACTTGAAAGAATTGAATGGATGCATTTACTTTAAAGACAAATAGAGAGAAGCATTATACATCTTGATCAAGGCTCATTAAATTTGTAACAACTTGAGCCTAGTATTCTCAATATGAAAAGGTTTAGAATACTCACAACCACACCATTGATTGTTAGAAGTAGGTGGTGTTGTTCTTGATGTTCTCCTCTTTCATTTGAGAGTACTCCCTTTGCAGTGGCTTCTTTTTCCTTTCAAACTTATTGAAAATACTCAAGAAGAATGTTAGTGATACAAGGGAGTATATAATGATGGATGATTTCTTTTAGATAGGAAATAAGCATAATTCATCATCCATGAGTCACATAGACATGAAGTAAAATCCTTAACATTAGTGCACTTTTACTTAAAAGGAGGAACATGCACTATTAAACAATTTTCTCACTCATAGAAATTTACTTCTTCATATTGAACTTCATTATCATGACTTAGAAGCGCATCAATATGAAAATGGATATAGCAAAGGCATGAATTAGATTCTAATGGACAAGCGCATTTGTGAAAATGATATTGAATGCACACTTAGTTAATTTTGGTCCAATAAAGAATCTATTCCTCACAAGGGTAGAATATGATAATTTAGATTAAATACCCATTGAGATGGGAACCAAACTTAAGAAGATGAGTTCCCATACCTTTGCTTTTTACCTTTCTTCCTTTGGGTGAAGATCAACCCATGAGGCTTGTGCACTTTCTTTCTTGTAGATTTTCATAATTGAACTCAAGAGAAATGTTAGTAGCGACACAAGCACTAGTTTCCATTTAGTAATTATTTTTGATAGGGAATGAAAAGCTATATTACTAATAGTATGGAAACTTCATAGCATGAACTAGATTACCCATATACGATGTTATGCTCAATTTTAACTCATAAAACAAGCATAAATAATTCTTTAAGATTATGGGAATAAATCTAATTCATGATATGGAAAGCGATTGAAGTGAAAGAATCAAATCCAATTTAAGCAAGAAAAACACATCATAGAACATTGGATTGAATTTTCTTTTCATGTTAGATTACACGCTTCCAAAGAGAAACTTATTTTCTATAAGAGAGACTACTTTGGGTTACTTGAATAAAATCAATAGTCTCACTATTCTAGTTATAGAGAGAGTTTTCCTTTTACAAGTGTCCTAAGGATTTGAATTCCTTACATGACACCTTATTCTTTTAAGAACATGAAATATTTCTCTATATCTAGAATCATGGCAATAACAAGATAATTAGAGAAAGAATATGCCATGACATACTTGCAACAAATTAGAGCATGTAGATTGCCATAATATGGAAATGATGAATGTGCAATCTACCATTTAAGAGGAAATTCTTTCAAAGAAAGGTAACATAAATTTAAAGACATTTGAAGTGCTTCAATTTTTCTATGTGACTACACAAGACACATAAGAAATGATGTTTTAAATACTTGCACTTAAAAGATAAGTGTTACCATCCTTTGGCTTTCCTCCATGTTGTAGGCCTTGATTTTCGCACATGATATTTCTTTATTTCCTACAACATCAATATCTTTCTCGAGATGATATGAGTTTAAGGCATAGTAATTTGAAAAATAACCTTGGGTCAATCGTGTATGTAGATTAATGACGATTGATAGCTTGAGTGGACTCTCTCAAGCACACCAAGGCTTCATATCATCTCCTTCCCCTACAAAGCTTGTCAAGTATATTTTGGTACCCATCGCTTGATGGGTCCATCACAGTTAGTCAACAAAGATCTAGGAACCCAAAAGTCCTTTGTGTTAGTATTAGGTAAACTCATTACCTTTCTAGCACAAGTTGCAATTTTGGGTTGCCTAGTTACATGAGAAGTAATTGACAAGCTAGGAGTGGAAGATTTACCTATGGGACAATCCTTGCATTGATGTCCCTTCTTTCGGCATATGTAGCATAGGCGATCTTCAACTCTTGAAGATTTCTTCCTTCCTTGTTTTTTGCTTGCTACATGGTTAGTGAATATTTTCTTTTCTAACCCTATGCCTTTTTGTTTTAAATGGGGACAAGATCTAAGCAAGTGTCCCTTCTTGGAGCATTTAAAACAAAGTCTATCATCCTTGTTAATAATCAAGCCATTTTTAATGTAGGGACATGACCTAATCAAGTGCCCCTCTTCAAAGCATTCACTACACCTCTTAATGTGAAGTGTGGCTTGATTATTACCTTGGATGTTACCTTTTGTGGAGGCGTGGTTGAGGCTTTTGGAGGAGGTGTTGAATTTCATCTTTTGTTTCTTCCTCTTGACAATCCTCAAATCCTTGACATGTTCTTCAAGGGATGTAGTGCATGCCACGGTTGTTCCCGTCTCAAGCTTCTTCACCATGTGATCACGGATATCTTGAGAAGGTTGGGCAATGCATTTCCCTTTTAGTTGTGTCATGCTCTTCTTTAGCCTCTCATTTTCCTTTTTGAGCTTTTGATATGAATCATCATTTGTTCCTGCAAATTCTAGCTCAAAGGAAGATTTGCTTGTTGACAAACAACAAGCATTAGCACATGGTGATATAGTATCAATTTGAATATATGTGCATGAGTGAGGTTGTTGAGATTTTAAGTTTTCTATCACAACCTCATGAGTCAAATTCAATATGATATGATCATCCATAAGATTATCATGAGAACATAGAAGCATATCATATTTTTCTTGAAAAGCTAGATTTCCAACTTTTAGCTTTTCTACTTGGTCCTTAAGCAAGGTATTCCTATTTACTAATTGAGCAATACAATGTAAAGCGTTATCATGCTCAATTGAAACAGTTTCATACCTTTGGACCAAATCAACATGAGAGCACTTTAGCTCCTCATGTTCTTTAGTCAACTCGTCAAAGTGTAGCATTTTCATGGAGAGAACATCTTCTAGCCTTTGACGAGCTTCGCTTTGCTCTCTCGCTCTTTCTAGAAGTTTGAGCATGACCGCCTTATCTTCTTGGCTTAGGCGAGCGTAGAGATGCACAAAGCTTCTTTCTTCCTCCTCATCCTCATTTGTGCTTCCGCTATCATTTGCATTAGCCACACAACACATGTGGGAATCGAAATGGGAAGACAAACCTTTTGGAGAGGTGGATTCATCGTTTGGTCTCCATCGTTCATTGTCTTCTTCTTCCTTACAAGGGTTAGTATCACAAAGACTAAAGGAAGTAGAAGCATCAAATGAACTATCATGTTTGGACTCATCAAATTTGCTTCTAATTCTAGTCCAAATATCATGCGCATCATGGATGGATTCGTCATAGATTGATATGAAGGCATGATAATCTTCTTTGCTAAGAGAATTAATTAAGATGTCAAAAGCTAGATAGTTTAAGCGATAACATCTTTGATCCTCCTCGGAATTAATTTCTCCATTGAAATTAGAGGGAAAAATACTCTTGTCTATAATTTGTTCTAATCGTGGATCTATGGTTCTAAAAGCATTTATCACACTAGTAGACCATGAGTCATAATTGGAACAATCATCAAATAATATTTCAAGAGTTACCTCTTTTTGAGTTACGTTCGATGGAGGAGTCTTCTTGTTCCTTTGGGATCTCTTACGAGCCATCACTTCGAGTTGTTAGACTCAAGATGAAGTGCCTAGCTCCGATACCAATTGAAAGTCGCCTAGAGGGGGGGTGAATAGGCGAAACCTAAAAATTAAAACTTTATCCCCCAACTAGATCCCTTGATTAGTGGTTAGAACAAGATATACAAATATAGGAGTATACAAACTAAGATCTTGCTTGAAAGGAGTATTGCTAAATAATGCGGAAGTGATAAATCAATACAATTGATAAGTTATAGAATAACAAAGCAAGAAGCCTTAGATGAGAAGAGCACTAGGTCAAGTTCTTTCTTGCAATGTGTTGCTTTACTGAATGGGAATTTAACTTGAAGCAACACCAAATGAAGTTAGCAAAAGAAGGTGCAAGAAAACTTAGAGCAAGGGAAAGCAAACAAATCACAAGCAATAAACACAATGGACACGGGTGATTTGTTTTACCGAGGTTCGGCCCTCGAAGGCCTAGTCCCCGTTGAGGAGTCCACTTAAGGACGGGTCTTTTTCAACCCTTTCCCTCTCTCCCCCGATCACACAAGGATCGGTGAGCTCTTCTTCTTCTCAAGGATCACTCTCGATCCTACAAGGACCACCACAATCTTTGGTGTCTCTTGCTAGCTTTTACAAGCCTCCAAAACTTTGGAGGAAGTTCGAATGGGAGTCAAAACTCCACGCGCAAATGAACACAAAGATGAAGCACACACTATCTCTCAATGAATCTCACAAGGCACTAGTGCTAAACTCAAATGAGTAGCTCTCTTTTGCTTGCTCTCTCTTTTGTGGCACTTGTGTTGGTTGTAGTGGTCTAAATCTTGTGTATAGGATGAATCAATGAATATATGTGGTTGGGAGGGCTTGAGTATGTCAACTAAATGACTTGGAATGTTGCTTGGGCTCCCCCACCTTGAAGTGGCCGGTTGGGGTGGTATTTATAGCCACCAAACAAAAACTAGCCGTTGGTGAAGGCTGTCTGTCGTATGGTGCACCGGACAGTCCGGTGCACACCGGACATGTCCGGTGTGACAGCCACGTCACCAAATAGCCGAAATAGCCGTTGGGGTTGGAGCTGGTCGACCGTTGGAGGCTTTGTCCTCATGTGGCACCGGACAGTCCGGTGCACACCGGACAGTCCGGTGCCTCTCTGATCCTCTGCTCTGACTCTGCCGCGTGTACTGTTTACTGTCAGAGTCGACCGTTGGCGCCGAAGTAGCCGTTGCTCCGCTGGCACACCGGACAGTCCGGTGCACACCGGACAGTCCGGTGAATTTTAGCTGAGCGGCTGCCGCGCGAGCCCGAGGCTGGCGAGTTCCGGAGACCGTGCTTCCTTGGAGCACCGGACATGTCCGGTGCACACCGGACAGTCCGGTGAATTATAGCGCGCCGGCTTCCGAGAATTCCCGAGGGCGAAGAGTTTGAGTCGGAGTCCTCTGGGCGCACCGGACACTGTCCGGTGGACACCGGACAGTCCGGTGCCTTCGGCCAGAGGTGCCCTCGGTTGCCTCATTGCTCCTTTGTTGAATCCAACACTTGGTCTTTTTATTGGCTAAGTGTGAACCTTTTGCACCTGTATAACTTATGCACTAGAGCAAACTAGTTAGTCCAATATTTGTGTTGGGCAATTCAACCATCAAAATTATCTGGGGACTAGGTGTAAGCCTAATTCCCTTTCACCCAGCGTGCTCGGGACATGGCCTAGGCATAACACTAGCCACCGGGCCATGTTAACACGGGTCCTGCACTGACCGTGTCCTGTGCCTAGGCACTATGTGTCGTGTCGTGCTCCGAGCCGGTCCAATTAGCCCTGCACTATTAGCCATCTATACACGCCATCTCTGATTCCCTTCAAAACTGGGCTGCTGAATTTTGAAGTTCAAATCAAACAAAACTAGTGAACTATCACAGGGTGGTTTGAGGCTCAAAATCCATGCGGTAGTGACCTCACGTCTTAGACACATGTGCCCCCACGTCTTGGACACGTGTTCTATGGGTCCTCAAACGTATCAGCAACATGATTCGCTCTGCTATGTCCTTGCATCGGTTGGTGTCCCTAGATGTCAGTCACCACGGCTAGTGACCTGACTTTTCAAGTCCTTTGGTCAAGATCTAGCGTTTGTCCTTCACCGCTCCTAGACCATTTGTACAAGCTCGCATGGCCTTCACTTTCACCGTTGATAATCGTATGTAGACTCTGCATCAGCGCACCATATACAAAGAGAAATGTTGTACAAACACACTCACGTCCTGATTAGTCCACATGACTCAACTCAAGACGTTACACTTGTTCGTAATTACTTATCACAACTCTAACCACAAGGGTGTGTATCAACGTTGTTTTTTGCGAACTTTAAATTTTACTGAGCTAGTTCTTGCATAGAATTAAGACCCCGTTTGGTTTGAGAGACTAAAGATTACTCTCTCTATTTTAATCTCATTTAGTCTCTAAATAGCCAAATAGTGGGACTAAAGCAAGCACTAAATTGTTTTAGGCTATAATCTCTCAAAGGATGACTAAAAGAGACTAAACCATATTAATTTCATTTTTTTCTTTTTATTTTAGTTGCACGAATGACGAGAGAATATTAACTTTTGAGTTATTTAATACATTTTGAATACTTTTAGCCCCTACAACTAAATAAGGTATGAACTAAATTTTAGTCACTCGATTAAACTTTAGTCCCGCCTCCGTAGACTAAAGCCTCATTAGACTAAAGGAACAAAACATACCTAATTCTATTCCGGTTGAGCTTCCGGCGTCCTGCTCTCATCTACCAGCAATTGTATTGTAATTTGTAACAGTGCCGTTTTATTTTATTAAGGGCATGTACAGTGGTATTTAGGCCCTGTTTGGGAGAGCTTCACTTCAAGAATTTCAATTTCGTTCTAACTTCTTCAACTCAAACAGGTCCAGCTCCACGAGCTTTAGTTTTTTTAAAAAAATTGAAACTAGAGGCCCGTTTCATGAAATTCATGAAGTTCCTTAGAGGGTGCTTCAAAAACACTGTTTTTATATCTCCTCATGAAGCTGTACGAAAATTACCCACCATGTCACTGGTTACGCAACATACAACTTCCGTTCTCTCTGGCGACAACACACTAATCATCAAGGGTAATAAGAAAACTCACACAAATCAATTGTACTATAGAAGTTGGAGTCTATACACAAACCAAACGCTCCTAGAACTCACCTTAACAATTTGCTGGAGCTATTTTATAGTGAAACTGAAAAACAAAAGCTGAAGTTTTTGAAGCAAAGCTCTCTCAAACATGCTCTTAATATGGAGGCCTAGAAAATCTGCGACTACGACCAGCAACTATGCACCCGTACTACTGTACTGTACTAGTAAAGCGTTTGCGACTCCGACCAACAACTACTATGTGCATAGTCCATCGATTTAGGTCAACATTTCAGGTATTAGTTAGTACCTGTCGTCACCAAAATAAATGCATTATTGTACTCGATCAGGCCTACAGTTGACATTTTAATCTTATTAGCGAACGTTCATTTCCAAACTAAATGCATTATTATACTACCCGATCAGCCGTACCTGGCATTTCATTATTATTTTTTATTTTATTAGCAAACGTATTTGTACTTTACAATGAAAAAAAAACTACTTTATGAGAAAAAGAAAACAGAAGTGTTACGTATCTATTCATTTATCATATGATGGTCATGAGACCCATAGTATAATTAAGTTGATATTGGTAAATATAACAAAGTCCTATTAAATCTGTATCGATCAAAGTATAATCTTGAAAGTACTAGGTATAATATTATCCGGGTGCTATTACGTAGAGTTCCAGTTATTTTAAGGATCCGTAAATATACGTAATTGCATATCTTTTTAAAGTCGGCAAGCAGATAACTGTTGTCATGTCGTTGTTGACTGATATGTCCGTTGATATTTATGACAATGATCTCTCTTGATTTTTCACATAATAGCTGTCAAGTGTTGCAGCGGAATATGCACACGCCTGACGCCTGGGACATACATTTTATTTTGATTAGTTAAGATGATAAACCACATGGCTCATCATCTAGGTCATCTCACCAATGAAGTCCCCTATCCCCTGCATCTGCAGCAACAACAAAAAAGTCAGTAAGAGCAACAGCAGCAGCAACAGAACAGTGGGGTGTGGTGCAGAGTGGTGAGAGAAGGAAGATTGAGACCGGGATAGGCGCCCTGGATCTCTAGGAACTTCTCCTTGGCTTCCTCCATGTGCTTCACGGTGCTAGAGGAGGAGGAACATTTGTCCGGATGCCATTGCTGCATAGCAATTGGACAGTCATTAGGGATCCTTTCCATTGAATATGTTTTAAAATTGGAACAAAATAACAGTATACATGTGTTGTCGCACACAAAAATATCGACGCACACAACAAAGAGGCAAAGAAGATTTTGCCTTGGAACAGATGATTTCTGCCAGATCGCAATGGATATATGTTCTCATAGTTGTATAACAGAAGGAACAATAAGATCGTAAATCCAATGATACAATACAACCATGTGAAACTTAGTGTATAAGTAAAAATAGACATTTGAGTAAACCACAAAGAAATGGTGTTCACTGTTTTTATGTCTACCAATATAATTGATCATCCCTTAGTTTGTCTAATTTAAATATCTACATACAACACCAAGTGGAGTGATTAAAGCCACCTGACAAGAATTTGAGTCACTAATTTATCACCTATAAGTTCTAACCAACCAACTTACCATGCATTAGTGTCACAGTTCTAAGGAAGGTGACAAAAATCTAGAACAGTGGCACCCTTAATTGATTCTTCACTTTTTAATTCCCTTTTCCATATAACTTTCATCCTGAAAGTGCACCATAGATTGCAACCACACGTCCTCCTTAGTTATAGTGTATACTCCATGCTGTCTGATAGGACAAGAAGAAATTCACTGCATATTTTGATGAGAAGAATATCAGCAGAGTGTACGATGCTTTCAATGTGTTAATCACACTATCACAAAAGATGAAAAGGAGATAAAATGGATGGGCTTGTCTAATTTCCAATATGAAAAAGATAAAGTTGGAGGTCAGTATTTGTGCTTTGCAATGCAGGGTGGTAAATAATGATTGCGGAGGTTTTTTTTATGTAACTCCTGTCATGTCCTATTTCAAAGGAAACTCGCAAATAATTCATGATCAGGATTAAGAACAAAAAAACTTGTCCAGGAATTTGAAAGACAGATAAGTTGTTCTAGTAACCATAACTTTTATTTGCTTTATTTTGGAAGTAAAAACTCTTCTTTGCTATCATTTAGAGAGATAGCTACTGCTTCTTAACTGCTTAGTTACTATCGTCTCATGATTTTGGTATCAAGGAAAAGAACACCACATAGAAAGTAGGATTACTCTGGTAACATGAGCAAATTGTATTCTTGAGCACTTTGCTGCAACTACACCTTGATCTAATAATGTCATAAACAAAGAAGCTTGATTAATTTCTCCACCTAGCACCCACAAAATGATTAGAATCTTATCAAGTAGTCCGTCTTCATGTTGATTTTTTTTACAAAAAAAAAATGAAAATTTTCATTGCAAAAGATCAAATCATCTCTGGGTCTACTACTAGTTACAGATCAAGAGACTGTGCATTTCTCATTCTACTTGGAAGACACATAGCCAGGACCAATGAATTCGACTTATTTTGAAATCCCTACAAGGTCCTAGCTGAAGTTATCGTGCTTCCGGAAGACTGTACATGGTACATGCCATGTTTCCACGATTTCTTTTTCTTTTCCGCAAAATATGTTCGCATGATCATGCAGTAATCTCGGAAGGAGCTTCTTTTTGTGTTGGAGTTCAGATTGGATTTGTGCGGTGTGGCATCCCATCCCAATATGGTTTGGCTCTAGTAAAGTGGCATCGATTTTAGTTGTTATCCTATATGTTTTGAACAAATATAACTGTTCTGTTTCTTGTGATAGGTGTGTTTGGTTGTAATGACATGACGGGATAAGATAGGACGATCTCTCAAATTAGTTTGTTTGGTTTAGGCTCACGAGATAGGACATGACTATCTCAGTATTGTCTCCGATTGTCTCTCAAAATTGGAAGGACGAGAGAGAACGTCAGAGGATATCCCTGTCCTGCCTGTCCCTAACTGTCCCGCAACCAAACACATCCTATGAGTCCTATGAGTGACTCTGATTTTCTTCGGAGTGAAGGCTTCTGTTTTTATTTTATTTCCTCATCTTGTTTCAAGAAACTATTTTCTATGATGAAACAATTTACAGACCAAATTTACTATAAATTTTGGCCTCCGCCTGGCATTCAACGAGCAGCGGCTACAGCATCAGGAGAGCAAGCAAATGAATATCTTGCACCATTCATCGTCGCCCTCTCTATTGGGTTTATCTCCGACGTGGTTGAAATTCAGCTCTTTGCCGAGTGCTGTCGGGGACCATAATTAGTAGGGATAAAAACGGTCGGAAACAGTATTTATTCGGTAATCAGTTTTTTCTTTGATTGCGAATAAATAGGATATAGAATATACAATACAAATTTGTATTCTTATTTTTAACATCCAGCTTGTTAAGATTCATAAATGGTAAACCTCAAATTCATCCTACGTTTTCTTAAATAATGGATATAAACTTCGGTATGGATTCAGAAACAAATTCGGTAATTTTTTCAACTTTTTGTGTTGTAGAGAGCAAATAATACATAAAACAACTTATATAATATTTTATTCATATTTGTACTAATGTGCTTGATAACATAAGAAAAGATCAACATCAAATTTTATACATATCTATTTTAAAATATTAAATTTGTTCTAACTGCTCGGATTACCACTTTCATCCCTAATAATTAGGGGTACCCTCAAGGCTCCTAATTCTCAGCTGGTAACCCCCATCAGCACAAAGCTGCAAAGGTCTGATGGGTGCGATTAAGTCAGGGATCAGTCTATTCGAGGGACACGATCACGCCTCGCCCGAGCCTAGCCTCGGACAAGGGCAGCCGACCCCGGAGGATTTCCGTCTCGCCCGAGACCCCCCCTTCAGCGGCGAACATATTCCCGGCTCGCCCGAGGCTCTGCCTTCGCTAAGAAGCAACCCTGACCAAATCGCCGCACCGACCGACCAAGTCGCAGAAGCATTTAATGCAAAGGTGGCCTGACACCCTTATCCTGACGCGCGCCCCCCAGCCGGCAGAGCCGAAGTGACCGCCGTCACTTCGCCGCTCCACTAACCGGCCTGACAGAAGGACAGCGCCGCCTGCGCCACTCCGACTGCAGTGCCACTTGACAGAGTAAGATTGACAGGCAGTCAGGCCCTGCCGAAGGCACCATAGGAAACTCCGCTCCGCCCGACCCAGGGCTCGGACTCGGGCAAAGTCCTGGAAGACAGCGAACTCCGCCTGACCCAGGGCTCGGACTCGGGCTAAGTCCTGGAAGACGGCGAACTCCGCTCCGCCCGACCCAGGGCTCGGACTCGGGCTAAGTCCCGGAAGACGGCGAACTCCGCCCGACCCAGGGCTCGGACTCAGGCTAAGTCCCGGAAGACGGCGAACTCCGCTCCGTCCGACCCAGGGCTCGGACTCGGGCTAAGTCCCGGAAGACGGCGAACTCCGCCCGACCTAGGGCTCGGACTCGGGCTAAGTCCCGAAAGACGGCGAACTCCGCCCGACCCAGGGCTCGGACTTGGGCTCGGCCCCAGAAGACGACGATCTCCGCCTCGCCCGACCCAGGGCTCGGACTTGGGCTCGGCCCCAGAAGACGACAAACTCCGCTTCGCCCGACCCCAGGGCTCGGACTCCGCCCCGGCACCAGCCGACAATCTCCGCCTCGCCCGACCCGGGGGCTCGGACTCGACCTCGGCTTCGGAGGAGCTTCCAAATCGCCCAACCTAGGGCGCAGACCAGCCACGTCAACAGGAGGCGCCATCATCACCCTACCCCGAGCTGACTCGGGCCGCAGGGAACAAGACCGGCGTCCCATCTGGCTCGCTCCGCCAGATAGGCAATGATGGCGCCCCGCATGCTCTGTGACGATGGCGGCTCTCAGCCCCCTTACGGAAGCAAGAGGACGTCAGCAAGGACTCAACCGCTCCGACAGCTGTCCTTCCGCCAAGCTCCATCGCTCCTCCGACGGCCACGACATCACACCAGCTGGGTGCCAAGATCTCTCCGGCTGCCACAACGGCATGTACCTAGGGCGCTAGCTCACCTCCGCTAGACACGTAGCACTCTGCTGCACCCCCCATTGTATACCTGGATCCTCTCCTTACGCCTATAAAACGGAGGACCAGGGCCCTCTTAGAGAGGGTTGGCCGCGCGGGGACGAGGACGAGAACACGCGCTCGCCGGAGGCCGCTCGCTCCCTCTCCCGCGTGGACGCTTGTAACCCCCTACTGCAAGCGCACCCGACCTGGGCGCGGGACGAACACGAAGGCCGCGGGATTCCCACCTCTCTGTCACACTCGGATTTTAGGGGCACCAAGATCCGGGCGCGAACATAAACACCAGGTATGCTGGGACCAAGTCTCACACATATGATGTATAGTGGCACAGGGTCGAATGTCACATCTTTATATATAACAGGAGTTCTATACAAAATAAATAATTACATTATAAGGAGACAACGGTCCAGCAACCCAAAGTTGACTGGGAGACGACGACCTAGACCTCTCACGAACACATCACGGCATCCTCCATGCGCCTCATCCGGTGGTACCTATTCTTGACCTGTGGGGGGTGTGAGACAGCAAGAGTGAGCTCACATACGTTCATCGCTCAACAAGTTGTGGGGAATAATGTGCATGAACTCGCCAAAGGTGGGAGCTCACGTGAAGTGTAAGGCTTACCAAAGAGGATGGTTAGAGCTGAGCATTGCTTTTAAAGTTGGTCAAAATTTTATTAGCAGTTACTAAGTATAAGTAAATACCAAACCCAATTAAGTAATAGAACAAAAGTAACAACATCACCTGCGATGCAATGCATATGACAAATTGAATTTAGTTCTATAATTTAATCATGTGAGGGTCTGAGCTGCTCATGACCGTGAGCACGGCTAGTATACCAGTTTTACACTCTGCAGAGGTTGCGCATCTTTACCCACAAGTCGTGTTACCCATCTGCCAAGAGACGGCCAATCCCATACACCTCTACCGAGGAGGCGAGGCAGGGTAACACTACGAGGCCTTTACAAAGTTCCACTAGCTTCAGAAAACCCGCTACAGTTTATAGGAAGCTCCAATGCAGGAATCCCTTGCAGGACCGCCATCACAGCAAAATCCTCCTGAGGGCCTCCCTAGCAGGAATCCCTTGCAGGACTGCCATCGCAGCAAAATCCTCCCGAGGGCCTCCCTACACTGACCACTCCCCTACTGCCCTTGCCCCTTTCGGGTAAGGTAGTCTTCCACTAGCTTTCCTAATTAATCGGCCAAGGGCATCCCATTAAACCCTTGTGGTAGCACTGTTTTCCCGGGTGGTTCTCCATGTTCCAATTAACATAATGATCTTAACATGAACAGTAAATAACAACTGACAATAAAAGTATAATCATGAATAGTAATGTGTATCTCTATACCCAAAACCACATAAAGCGATAGCAAGTACTACCCAAAGATTCAGTGGTGAACAAGGTATAAAGATAGTCAAACTAGGGTAACCTATTGGGTTCCATCAAAAATTAACCTATGCAGATCATTATGATTAATTAGAACATGAGTGGGTAAAAAGAAGTGATCAAGGGCACAACTTGCCTAGGACTTGAGATTTCAGGTACCAACTTGCTCTTCGGATGACACGTGTCCTCACTGCTAGTCGTAGCAATACAAACAAACATGACATAGGCAAAATTAACATTACATCAAACATAAGTACAAACTGAATAATAATGATCTATGCGTCGTAACGTGATCGTGGGAACAAGAATCGCTAAATTCGAAGTTACGGTTATCAAGTTATGATTTTATAAAGATTTAAGTGTTGGACACAAAAGAAATTGAGCGCATAAATTATACCTTTGTTTCATAATAAAATAAGGTTGTCAGATGATAAACAATATTATTATGAATTTATAGCAACAGGAATAAATTAATTCGGACCTAAGATGAATTAAATATGAATTATACAAGTTTCTGGAATTATTTTTATATTAAAAATCAATTTCCCTAATCATTTCTCTATTTTTATCTCTCTGGACTTCGCGTCAAATTCCAGAAAGATCAGGGGTTATTTAGAAAAACATTCCCAAGACTCATGATTCCCCATTGTGGACGACGGGTTCTAATCTAAAGGAGGGTGGGGTTTCTTTTGCAAAAGGACGGCCGAAGGGGTATAAAGCAATCTAGGTCGTTTGATCTGAAATCTAAGGCCACGATTAAATCTGCCCTAATATAAACTGGTGAGCTATGGAGACCATTGGATCGAAGTCGAAGGGCCCAGATTTGGTACAACAAGTGCCAACTGCACCCTCATCTAAGCCCTCCACCACGAATCCAACGGTCAGGGCAGCCCCTACACCTCAGCCGGACGCCGTGGGATGGACGGCAAGATGCCCATCTTCTACCTTTCGCACGCGAAGCTCCCGGGCGGCGGCATCCTCCCTGTTCCTCATCTCTCTTTCATGGATTAGCTTAGCCCGCACGCACGACGAGGCCCGGTGCTAAACGATCGTAAGAACATGGGGAACCAATAGCATAGCTTCTTACCAGATCAGACCGTACACAACACCGGCCACGGCGCGAAGCGGGTCGGCCGTGGGGTGTGGTCAGGCGAGCACTTCGCCCGGGCGCAGCGACCCCGAATGCACGCGACGACGGCGACCAACTCTCTGGTTCACCCACTGCTCTTGTGACTCCGGCGAGTCCGCGCGGTCTTCTACGTGCGACGAAGTACTCCGGTCCGGCCAACACCGCACCCACAGGGAGAATCTGGGCGTACAGCGTGCGGCCTCGCCGAACTCCTTCCCCGCGGCGGTACTCACGCTCTCTACTTCCTTTCTTCTCTCTCGACGGCGCGAATACATCAGCGCTACATGCGGGGCTTCCCCCGGTCAGCCGAGTTGGCGGACGCCATTCTCTCCTCTCTCATCACTACGCTCGACCATGGTGGCGGCTACCAAACATCTTGGCCAGCACGCGAGGGTCAGAGGGCAAGGGCATGGCGCCCAAGCTTTGTAGAAGGGCAGGAGGAGACGCAGGTGCCATGGGGGTCTTATCCCAGGGACCGAGTCCGATTGTGGGAGGGGGTCGGTCAAGGGAGCGCGCGATGCGCGCGGTCGTTCTGAACGGCCAGCGGAGAAGACGGGCCTGGTCATCGGGTCCCACTGACAGTTCCACGGAGCAGCGCGAGCTGATTTGGTGAGGGGATGACATGCGGGTCCCACCCCACAGTGTCCAGGCGCGCGCGCAATACTGGGCCGCGCGGAAATGGAAACGGCGGATGGGCCGATAGGGAGAAAAGGAATGGCCGGTCGCAGGTAAAAAAAATGGGCCGGTGAGGAGGAGATGTTGGGCCATTTGACCAGTGGAAGAAGTGGGCCAAAATCTGTTTTGTTAATTTCTTTCCTGTATATTTTTTTTAATTTCTATCCTTTCTTAATTCTGATTCAAATAAGGTTCAAAACTCATATATAATGATCACTCAAAACTTAATAATGATACAATAGATATATTTATTTTAATTAGTTTTATTTGTTTGGTAGATGTTTTAATTATGACATACTCATATTGTTCCTTTCTTTTTAGGGAAAATAGCATTTTGAATGTGGGATGAGAATTATAAGTTTCTTCAAAAATAAATATTCTGTAAATAAATGCTTATGATGCATCACTTAATGATATGCATAATCATTTAGTTGAAGAAAACTTTTCTATTACTTCTTTTTTTAAAAAAAAATAGTTCTTGGTTTTCAGAATTCAGTCCTCAACATTCAGTGCTCAAGCGTACGTTGCGATGTCAGAATTAAATTTTTTTTTCTTATACAGATTTTGGGTATTACAAATCCTACCCCCCTTAACAGAAATCTCATCCTCGAGATTTGTAAGAAAATGGATACAATAAGTTTGGTCTAGAATTTTAGTTTCTCATTTGGTTTTGGGAATCAAAGTTTTGTTCAAGTTTTTTTTTACCTAACAATTAGTAGATGATTTGGAAAATATGAATGTTGTATGTCTAGCCTTTTATTAGGTCAGATGAGGTACGATTATGGCCAGTGGAGGTTGCGGCAAGGGTATGATAAGGAGAGACTTCATCCTGAACTCTGGATCTTGATTCCGCTAGCGATTTAACTTGATCTTTGAAGACTTGGGTTGATGCTTATCCTTCTTTGACGTGGTTGGTCTTCTTTGGCCTTTCTTCTTGGAGTTGCCATCCGAGTTAAGGACATATGTTTAAGATATATATGAGTAGGATGGATTATGTGTAGGTAGGTTAGAATCTCTTGCTAGGTTAAAATCGAGGGGTTATGCAACTATCGGATGGTTAAGGTAGTTGCATATGGCCAAGTCAGTCTGTCGTTCTTAATTTAGTGCAGGGTGAACTAAGTTAAGACATGTTCTATAGGAGTAGAGTCTAATCTATTTCATCAGTATTATCTAACATGTTTGATAAGTCACTTTAGATTAGATCATATTAGGTTAGGTGGGATCTAGATTAGATTGGTATGACTAGTTTAACTAGATAAGATCTAATTAATTTGCATTAGATCATGGTTGTTAAACTAGGGTGGATAAGTATGCCTATTAGGATAAGATGGATCCATAAAGATAAGATAAAATCTTTTGAGGTCAGTTAGATCTATTAGGATGAGATAAAATCTTTTCAAGATAAGATGAGTATCTTTTAAGATGAGATAGATCTATTAAGATAAGGGAGAATCTTTTAAGATAATATGAATTGGTTAGAATGAGATCTTTTAGGATAAGATAAATCTCTTAAGCTAGATATGTTCCAATGGGGATAATCTAGGTTGTCTAGTTATTTTATAAATATATTTTTATACCTATGTGTATATGCAGATGCAATTGTGGACATTACTCCATAACTCATCACACTCAATCAAAGATCCAAATCAAACAAGTATCATAAGAACAAACATTCAAGTGTATAGATACCTACAAAAAATAGTTTTGTTTTTGTTCCTAAGATTAGGTATCCTAGTCCTAAGAGTCACTTTAGGTACGGAATTTTCAAAGTGTGAAATCCAAGTTTGTCTTTAGACAGAAAAGGTAAGAATAATCAGAGTAAAGCGGAAATAGATGAGAAAAGATTAAGAAAAGTTTAGAAAAGAATCAGAGTAGCAAAGGTAAGTAAGTATTGGTTGTTCAGTTCTATCTAGGTTTCGTCCTACAGTCAACATTCCTCTGATACCACTTCTGTCACACCCGGATTTTAGGGGCACCAAGATCCGGGCACGAACATAAACACCAGGTATGCTGGGACCAAGTCTCACACATATGATGTATAGTGGCATAGGATCGAATGTCACATCTTTATATATAACATGAGTTCTATACAAAATAAATAATTACATTATAAGGAGACAACGGTCCAGCAACCCAAAGTTGACTGGGAGACGACGACCTAGACCTCTCACGAACACATCACGGCATCCTCCATGCGCCTCATCCGGTGGTACCTGTTCTTGACCTGTGGGGGGTGTGAGACAGCAAGAGTGAGCTCACATACGTTCATCGCTCAACAAGTTGTGGGGAATAATGTGCATGAACTCGCCAAAGGTGGGAGCTCACGTGAAGTGTAAGGCTTACCAAAGAGGATGGTTAGAGCTGAGCATTGCTTTTAAAGTTGGTCAAAATTTTATTAGCAGTTACTAAGTATAAGTAAATACCAAACCCAATTAAGTAATAGAACAAAAGTAACAACATCACCTGCGATGCAATGCATATGACAAATTGAATTTAGTTCTATAATTTAATCATGTGAGGGTCCGAGCTGCTCATGACCGTGAGCACGGCTAGTATACCAGTTTTACACTCTGCAGAGGTTGCGCATCTTTACCCACAAGTCGTGTTACCCATCTGCCAAGAGACGGCCAATCCCATACACCTCTACCGAGGAGGCGAGGCAGGGTAACACTACGAGGCCTTTACAAAGTTCCACTAGCTTCAGAAAACCCGCTACAGTTTATAGGAAGCTCCAATGCAGGAATCCCTTGCAGGACCGCCATCACAGCAAAATCCTCCCGAGGGCCTCCCTAGCAGGAATCCCTTGCAGGACTGCCATCGCAGCAAAATCCTCCCGAGGGCCTCCCTACACTGACCACTCCCCTACTGCCCTTGCCCCTTTCGGGTAAGGTAGTCTTCCACTAGCTTTCCTAATTAATCGGCCAAGGGCGTCCCATTAAACCCTTGTGGTAGCACTGTTTTCCCGGGTGGTTCTCCATGTTCCAATTAACATAATGATCTTAACATGAACAGTAAATAACAACTGACAATAAAAGTATAATCATGAATAGTAATGTGTATCTCTATACCCAAAACCACATAAAGCGATAGCAAGTACTACCCAAAGATTCAGTGGTGAACAAGGTATAAAGATAGTCAAACTAGGGTAACCTATTAGGTTCCATCAAAAATTAACCTATGCAGATCATTATGATTAATTAGAACATGAGTGGGTAAAAAGAAGTGATCAAGGGCACAACTTGCCTAGGACTTGAGATTTCAGGTACCAACTTGCTCTTCGGATGACACGTGTCCTCACTGCTAGTCGTAGCAATACAAACAAACATGACATAGGCAAAATTAACATTACATCAAACATAAGTACAAACTGAATAATAATGATCTATGCGTCGTAACGAGATCGTGGGAACAAGAATCGCTAAATTCGAAGTTACGGTTATCAAGTTATGATTTTATAAAGATTTAAGTGTTGGACACAAAAGAAATTGAGCGCATAAATTATACCTTTGTTTCATAATAAAATAAGGTTGTCAGATGATAAACAATATTATTATGAATTTATAGCAACAGGAATAAATTAATTCGGACCTAAGATGAATTAAATATGAATTATACAAGTTTCTGGAATTATTTTTATATTAAAAATCAATTTCCCTAATCATTTCTCTATTTTTATCTCTCTGGACTTCGCGTCAAATTCCAGAAAGATCAGGGGTTATTTAGAAAAACATTCCCAAGACTCATGATTCCCCATTGTGGACGACGGGTTCTAATCTAAAGGAGGGTGGGGTTTCTTTTGCAAAAGGACGGCCGAAGGGGTATAAAGCAATCTAGGTCGTTTGATCTGAAATCTAAGGCCACGATTAAATCTGCCCTAATATAAACTGGTGAGCTATGGAGACCATTGGATCGAAGTCGAAGGGCCCAGATTTGGTACAACAAGTGCTAACTGCACCCTCATCTAAGCCCTCCACCACGAATCCAACGGTCAGGGCAGCCCCTACACCTCAGCCGGACGCCGTGGGATGGACGGCAAGATGCCCATCTTCTACCTTCCGCACGCGAAGCTCCCGGGCGGCGGCATCCTCCCTGTTCCTCATCTCTCTTTCATGGATTAGCTCAGCCCGCACGCACGACGAGGCCCGGTGCTAAACGATCGTAAGAACATGGGGAACCAATAGCATAGCTTCTTACCAGATCAGACCATACACAACACCGGCCACGGCGCGAAGCGGGTCGGCCGTGGGGTGTGGTCAGGCGAGCACTTCGCCCGGGCGCAGCGACCCCGAATGCACGCGACGACGGCGACCAACTCTCTGGTTCACCCACTGCTCTTGTGACTCCGGCGAGTCCGCGCGGTCTTCTACGTGCGACGAAGTACTCCGGTCCGGCCAACACCGCACCCACAGGGAGAATCTGGGCGTACAGCGTGCGGCCTCGCCGAACTCCTTCCCCGCGGCGGTACCCACGCTCTCTACTTCCTTTCTTCTCTCTCGACGGTGCGAATACATCAGCGCTACATGCGGGGCTTCCCTCGGTCAGCCGAGTTGGCGGACGCCATTCTCTCCTCTCTCATCACTACGCTCGACCATGGTGGCGGCTACCAAACATCTTGGCCAGCACGCGAGGGTCAGAGGGCAAGGGCATGGCGCCCAAGCTTTGTAGAAGGGCAGGAGGAGACGCAGGTGCCATGGGGGTCTTATCCCAGGGACCGAGTCCGATTGTGGGAGGGGGTCGGTCAAGGGAGCGCGCGATGCGCGCGGTCGTTCTGAACGGCCAGCGGAGAAGACGGGCCTGGTCATCGGGTCCCACTGACAGTTCCACGGAGCAGCGCGAGCTGATTTGGTGAGGGGATGACATGCGGGTCCCACCCCACAGTGTCCAGGCGCGCGCGCAATACTGGGCCGCGCGGAAATGGAAACGGCGGATGGGCCGATAGGGAGAAAAGGAATGGCCGGTCGCAGGTAAAAAAATGGGCTGGTGAGGAGGAGATGTTGGGCCATTTGACCAGTGGAAGAAGAAGTGGGCCAAAATCTGTTTTGTTAATTTCTTTCCTGTATATATTTTTTAATTTCTATCCTTTCTTAATTCTGATTCAAATAAGGTTCAAAACTCATATATAATGATCACTCAAAACTTAATAATGATACAATAGATATATTTATTTTAATTAGTTTTATTTGTTTGGTAGATGTTTTAATTATGACATACTCATATTGTTCCTTTCTTTTTAGGGAAAATAGCATTTTGAATGTGGGATGAGAATTATAAGTTTCTTCAAAAATAAATATTCTATAAATAAATGCTTATGATGCATCACTTAATGATATGCATAATCATTTAGTTGAAGAAAACTTTTCTATTACTTCTTTTTTAAAAAAAAATAGTTCTTGGTTTTCAGAATTTAGTCCTCAACATTCAGTGCTCAAGCATACGTTGCGATGTCAGAATTAATTTTTTTTTTCTTATACAGATTTTGGGTATTACACTCTCTCACGCCGGTCTCCGGCCGCCTCGCTCCCCCCCTTCGCGCTCGCCCTCGCGCTCGACCCATCTGGGCTGGGGCACGCGGCGACATTCACTCGTCGGCCAAGGGACCCCCCGGTCTCGGAACGCCGACAGTTGGCGCGCCAGGTAGGGGCCTGCTGCGTGTTGACGAACAGCTTCCCGTCAAGCTCCAGATGGGCAGTCTCCAGCAACCTCTCCAACCCGGGACGGTGCTCCGTTTCGGGAGTCTTGAGTTCATGTCCTTCGACGGCAGCTACGACATGATACTCCTTCCACCGCCGTGCGACAACAACAGTGGCGGCCGACAACTCGCCCGCCGGCGGCGGAATCGGCGACGTCTTCCCCGCATGGTGGAAGAACAATCTTCGAGCTCACCCCGTCCTCTCCCCCGCCGGCGGAGGAGGAGGCGGGGGAACCAAGGCCAAGCAGGAGACAGCGCCTCGTTGGCTGTCGAGCGAGTCGACGGCCCCGGCACCCCAACGGGGGGCGCACCGGGCGTCGACCTCGCGTTTGAGACGAAGGCGAGCTCCGTCTCCCCGCGACACGCCAAACCCGAGCAAGCGGACGACGCCAGCACGCTCGCGAAAAGCTTGCTGGACGTCACCCTCGTACCTGAGACGACGGCGCAGTCAGTCCCCGACGCGACCTTATCGCTGCCCGTCGACCAAAAGGTACCGATCGATTCCCATCCCGCGTCTTTCGGATCCAGCCTCAACCCGTCTAGCGACTTCGCTTTGGCGGGCGCTCTCGTAGAGGCAAGTCCAGACCCTCTGGGGTTTCGTATGCGGTCACCTTGGGATCGGCTGACGGACGTCTCGACCTACGGGCCCTCTGGGTCCGAGGAAGACGACGAGCCCAGCATCTGTTGGGATTTCTCTAGACTTGGCAACCCCGGTGCCATGCGGGACTTCATGACCGCATGCGACTACTGCCTTTCCGACTGTTCCGACGGTAGCCGTAGCCTCGGCGACGAGGACCGCGGCCTGAGTCGCGAATGCTTCCACGTCGATCTAGGGGGTCCCCCCGAAGGCAACCATCTCGGCATGCCGGAGGACGGTGACCTCCCTAGGCCGGTGCCTCGCGTTGACATCCCACGGGAGCTAGCTGTGGTCCCCGTTCAGGCGGGGGGTCATGACCCACAGCTCAAGCAAATCCGTGGGGTGCAGGCTAGGCTCGACAAGGGAGCAGGAGCGCCTGAGCCGATCCGTCGGGACGTCGGGCAGGCATGGGCGGGCCAACCTCCGGCCGGAGAAATACGTCATCTACCCCAGGGCTTCCAGCACCGCATCACCGACGACGTCAGGCTCAGGCCACCACCCGCATCCAGTGGGGTCGGCCAGAACCTGGCGGCAGCAGCAATGCTTCTTCGCGCGATGCCAGAGCCATCAACCACCGAGGGGCGGCGAATCCCGGGAGAGCTCAAGAATCTCCTGGAAGGCGCCGCGGTCCGACGGGCCGAGAGCTCTGCCTCCCGAAGGCAGGGGTACCCCTCGGAACCTCATGCCACGACTTCCCGATTCATGCGGGAAGCCTCGGTCTACACCGGGCGCACGCGCAACACAGCGCCTGCGGCCCCGGGTCGCGTCGGCAACGAGCACCGTCACCGCGACCGACGGGCCCACCTCGACGAGAGGGTGTGCCGAGGCTACCACCCCAGGCGTGGGGGACGCTACGACAGTGGGGAGGATCGGAGTCCCTCGCCCGAACCACCCGGTCCGCAAGCCTTCAGCCGAGCCATCCGACGGGCGCCGTTCCCGACCCGGTTCCGACCCCCGACTACTATCACAAAGTACTCGGGGGAGACGAGACCGGAACTGTGGCTCGCGGACTACCGTCTGGCCTGCCAACTGGGTGGAACGGACGATGACAACCTCATCATCCGCAACCTCCCCCTGTTCCTCTCCGACTCCGCTCGCGCCTGGTTGGAGCACCTGCCTCTAGGGCAGATCTCCAACTGGGACGACCTAGTCCAAGCTTTCGCCGGCAATTTCCAGGGCACGTATGTGCGCCCCGGGAATTCCTGGGACCTCCGAAGCTGCCGACAGCAGCCGGGAGAGTCTCTCCGGGACTACATCCGGCGATTCTCGAAGCAGCGCACCGAGCTGCCCAACATCACCGACTCGGATGTCATCGGCGCGTTCCTCGCTGGCACCACCTGCCGCGACCTAGTGAGCAAGCTGGGCCGCAAGACCCCCACCAGGGCGAGCGAGCTGATGGACATCGCCACCAAGTTCGCCTCCGGCCAGGAGGCGGTCGAGGCTATCTTCCGAAAGGACAAGCAGCCCCAGGGCCGCCCATCGGAAGGTACTCCCGAGGCGTCAACTCAGCGCGGCACCAAGAAGAAGGGCAAGAAGAAGTCGCAAGCGAAACGCGACGCCGCCGACGCGGACCTTGTCGCCGCCGCCGAGTACAAGAACCCTCGGAAGCCCCCCGGAGGTGCCAACCTCTTCGACAAGATGCTCAAGGAGCCGTGCCCCTATCACCAGGGACCCGTCAAGCACACCCTTGAGGAATGCGTCATGCTTCGGCGCCACTTCCACAGGGCCGGGCCACCCACGGAGGGTGGCAAGGCCCGCGACGACGACAAGAAGGAAGATCACCAGGCAGGAGAGTTCCCCGAGGTCCGCGACTGCTTCATGATCTATGGTGGGCTAGCGGCGAACGCCTCGGCTCGGCACCGCAAGCAAGAGCGCCGGGAGGTCTGTTCGGTCAAGGTGGCGGCGCTAGTCTATCTAGACTGGTCCGACAAGCCCATCACCTTCGACCGAGACGATCACCCCGACCATGTGCCGAGCCCGGGGAAATACCCGCTCGTCGTCGACCCCGTCATCGGCGACGTCAGGCTCACCAAGGTCCTCATGGACGGAGGCAGCAGCCTCAACATCATCTACGTCGAGACCCTCGGGCTTCTGCGTATCGATCTGTCCTCTGTTCGGGCAGGCGCTGCGCCCTTCCATAGGATCATTCCCGGGAAGCGCGTCCAACCCCTCGGACAGCTCGGCCTTCCCGTCTGCTTCGGAACACCCTCCAACTTTCGAAGGGAGACCCTGACGTTCGAGGTGGTCGGGTTCCGAGGAACCTACCACGCGGTACTGGGGAGGCCATGCTACGCGAAGTTCATGGCCGTCCCCAACTACACCTACCTGAAGCTCAAGATGCCGGGCCCCAATGCGACGTGGAGTGCGTGGAGTACGCCGAGGCCCTCATCGCCGACCTGGAGAGCCTCTCTAAGGAGGTGCCAGACGTGAAGCGTCATGCCGGCAACTTTGAGCTAGCGGAGACGGTTAAGTCCGTCCCCCTCGACCCCAGCGGCGACACCTCCAAGCAGATCCGGATCGGCTCCGGGTTCGATCCCAAATAGGAAGCAGTGCTCGTCGACTTTCTCCGCGCGAACGCCGACGTCTTCGCGTGGAGTCCCTCGGACATGCCCGGCATACCGAGGGATGTCGCCGAGCACTCGCTGGACATCCGAGCCGGAGCCCGACCCGTCAAGCAGCCCCTGCGCCGATTCGACGAGGAGAAGCGCAGAGCCATAGGCGAGGAGATCCACAAGCTAATGGTGGCAGGGTTCATCAAAGAGGTATTCCATCTCGAATGGCTTGCCAACCCTGTGCTTGTGAGAAAGAAAGGGGGGAAATGGCGGATGTGTGTAGACTACACTGGTCTCAACAAAGCATGTCCGAAGGTTCCCTACCCTCTGCCTCGCATCGACCAAATCATGGATTCCACTGCTGGGTGCGAAACCCTGTCTTTCCTCGATGCCTACTCAGGGTATCATCAAATCAGGATGAAAGAGTCCGACCAGCTCGCGACTTCTTTCATCACGCCCTTCGGCATGTACTGCTATGTCACCATGCCGTTCGGCTTGAGGAATGCGGGCGCGACGTACCAGCAGTGCATGAACCATGTGTTCGGCGAACACATTGGCCGCACGGTCGAGGCCTATGTCGATGACATCGTAGTCAAGACGAGGAAGGCCTCCGACCTCCTTTCCGACCTTGAAGCGACATTCCGATGTCTCAAGGCGAAAGGCGTCAAGCTCAATCCCGAAAAGTGTGTTTTCGGAGTACCCCGAGGCATGCTCTTGGGATTCATCGTCTCCAAGCGGGGCATCGAAGCCAACCCGGAGAAGATCGCAGCCATTACCAGCATGGGGCCCATCAAGGACTTGAAAGGCGTACAGAGGGTCATGGGATGCCTCGCGGCTCTGAGCCGCTTCATCTCACGCCTCGGCGAAAGAGGTCTACCTCTGTACCGCCTCTTAAGGAAGGCCGAGTGCTTCACTTGGACCCCTGAGGCCGAGGAAGCCCTCGGGAACCTGAAGGCGCTCCTCACAAAGGCGCCTATCTTGGTGCCCCCAGCTGCCGGAGAAGCCCTCCTGGTCTACGTCGCCGCGACCACTCAGGTGGTTAGCGCCGCGATTGTGGTCGAGAGGCAAGAAGAGGGGCATACATTGCCCGTTCAAAGGCCAGTCTACTTCATCAGCGAGGTACTGTCCGAAACCAAGATCCGCTACCCACAAGTTCAGAAGCTGCTGTACGCGGTGATCCTAACGCGGCGGAAGCTGCGACACTACTTCGAGTCTCATCCGGTAACTGTGGTGTCATCCTTCCCCCTGGGAGAGATCATCCAGTGCCGAGAGGCCTCGGGTAGGATTGCAAAGTGGGCGGTGGAGATCATGGGCGAGACAATCTCGTTCGCTCCCCAGAAGGCCATTAAGTCCCAGGTCTTGGCGGACTTCGTGGCTGAATGGGTCGACACCCAGCTACCGATGGCTCCGATCCAACCGGAGCTCTGGACCATGTTCTTCGACGGGTCGCTGATGAAGACAGGAGCCGGCGCAGGCCTACTCTTCATCTCACCCCTCGGAAAGCATCTGCGCTACGTGCTACGCCTCCACTTCCCGGCGTCCAACAATGTGGCCGAATATGAGGCTCTGGTCAACGGGTTGCGGATCGCCATCGAGCTAGGGGTCCGACGCCTTGATGCTCGCGGTGACTCGTAGCTCGTCATCGACCAAGTCATGAAGAACTCCCATTGCCGCGACCTGAAGATGGAGGCCTACTGCGATGAGGTTCGGCGCCTGGAAGACAAGTTCTACGGGCTCGAGCTCAACCACATCGCTCGGCGCTACAACGAGACTGCGGACGAGCTGGCTAAAATAGCCTCGGGGCGAACGACGGTTCCCCCGGACGTCTTCTCCTGAGACCTGCATCAACCCTCCGTCAAGATCGACGACACGTCCGAGCCCGAGGTACCCTAGGCCCAGTCCGAGGTACCCTCGGCCCAGTCTGAGGCACCCACGGCTCAACCCGAGGCGCCCTCAGCTCAGTCTGAGGCACCCTCGGCTCATCCCGAGGCACCCTCGGCTCGGTCCGAGGCATCCTCGACTCAACCCGAGGTGCCCTCGGCCCCCGAGGGCGAGGCGCTGCACGTCGAGGGGGAGCAAAGCGGGGTCACGCCTGATCAGAACTGGCAGACCCCGTACCTGCAATATCTCCACCGAGGAGAGCTACCCCTCGATCGAGCCGAGGCTCGGCGGATGGTGCGGCGCGCCAAGTCGTTCGTCTTGCTGGGAGATGAGAAGGAGCTCTACCACCACAGCCCCTCCGGCATCCTCCAGCGATGCATCTCCATCGCCGAAGGTCAGGAACTCCTGCGAGAGATACACTCGGGGGCTTGCGACCATCACGCAGCGCCTCAAGCCCTTGTTGGGAACGCTTTCCGGCAAGGCTTCTACTGGTCGACGGCGGTGGCCGACGCTACCAGAATCGTCCGCACCTGCGAAGGGTGTCAATTCTACGCGAGGCAGACCCACCTGCCCGCTCAGGCTCTGCAGACGATACCCATCACCTGGCCTTTTGCGGTGTGGGGTCTGGACCTCGTCGGCCCCTTGAAGAAGGCACCCGGGGGCTACACGCACCTGCTGGTCGCCATCGACAAATTCTCCAAGTGGATCGAGGTCCGACCCCTGAACAGCATCAGGTCCGAGCAGGCGGTGGCGTTCTTCACCAACATCATCCATCGCTTCGGGGTCCCGAACTCCATCATCACCGACAACGGCACCCAGTTCACCGGCAGAAAGTTCCTGGACTTCTGCGAGGATCACCACATCCGGGTGGACTAGGCCTCCGTGGCTTATCCCATGACGAATGGGCAGGTGGAGCGTGCCAACGGCATGATTCTACAAGGGCTCAAGTCTCGGATCTACAGCGACCTCAACAAGTTCGGCAAGCGATGGATGAGGGAACTCTCCTCGGTGGTCTGGAGTCTGAGGACAATGCCGAGCCGAGCCACGGGCTTCACGCCGTTCTTTCTAGTCTATGGGGCCGAAGCCATCTTGCCCATAGACTTAGAATACGGTTCCCCGAGGACGAGGGCCTACACCGACCAAAGCAACCAAGTCAGCCGAGAAAACTCGCTGGACCAGCTGGAGGAGGCTCGGGACCAGGCCTTGCTACACTCGGCGCGGTACCAGCAGTCCCTGCGACGCTACCACGCCCGAGGGGTCCGGTCCCGAGACCTCCAGGTGGGCGACCTGGTGCTTCGGCTGCGACAAGACGCCCGAGGGCGGCACAAGCTCACGCCTCCCTAGGAGGGGCCATTCGTCATCGCCAAGGTTCTGAAGCCCGGAACATACAAGCTGGCGAACAGTCAAGGCAAGGTCTACGGCAACGCCTGGAACATCCAACAGCTACGTCGCTTCTACCCTTAAGATGTTTTCAAGTTGATCATATACCTCGCACCCACGCAAAGTTTAGTCATCAAGGAAGGGTCGGCCTTGCCTCGGCAAAGCCCGACCCTCCCTCGGGGGCTAAAAGGGGGGGAACCCCCTCTGCGTCGAAATTTTCCTCGAAAAAAGATCTTTTCTGCCAGAATGTCTTTCGCGCTTTTTGGCTACTTCGAAAGTGGATCTTGAAAACGATGGAGTACACGTAAGCAGCCAAGGCTGACCGAGCCGAGGGACTCCTACGCCTCCGGGATACGGATACCTCACTCATCACCTTCTGCGATAAGTAACTCACGTTTGGATAAGTGATTCTGCGGACCGAACAAGTCTTCACGCTCGAAAGCTCTTCTGCCGAAGCGATCCTTCGAGCCTTCTCGACTGCGTCGGTGACAGAGCCCCATGGACGGGTAAGAGTGCGCGTAAGCGGCAAGCCCGACCGAGCCGAGGGACTCCTACGCCTCCGGGATACGGATACCTCACTCATCACCTTCCGCGAGAAGCAACTCTTGCTCGCACAAACATTTCTGTTACCGACAAAAAAGTCCAGATACTCGGAACGAAAGGAAAAGAGACGCAGCTTTACAACACGGCGAGGGTGTGTTTAGGCCTCGGCGGTCGCAGGAAACACACACTACAAGACAATCCGATCCTGCAGGCTCGGATCTTGACGGCCGAAGGGAGCAGCAGCACCCTCGGCATCGACGACACCTTCGGCGAGGGCCGACCTAGCCTCGGACGGCGACGCGGTCCGAGGATCTCCACTCTGGAGGACGACGTCATCACCACGCCCGGGCCATCGCCGCCAGGGTCTTCTCCGGGAATCCGGCCCGAGCAGGCGGCTCGGCCGGTCACCCCGGGGCCTCGGCCAGTTACCTTCCAAGGACGTCAATCCGGCCCGAGCAGGCGGCTCGGCCGGTCACCCCGGGGCCTCGGCCAGCTGCCCTCCAAGGACGTCAGCCCGACCCGCGGCCTCGGCTGGTCAATTCCGGCGTCGGTCCCGCTAACGGACGACCCGGCCAGGCTCCGGCCAACCAGGTTTTCTTTTCGAGCCAACTCCGCCTCTGTTCATGTTGACGCCGCTACCCCTGGCCTCAGCTCATCGAAGAGCGACCGAGGGGTTCCTTTAACTAAGCTAGAGAAGCCTCAGACAACAAGGCCGACCGAGCCGAGGGACTCCTACGCCTCCGGGATACGGATACCTCACTCGTCACCTGTACACAGGGCGACTCACGCTTGGTGAAGCGGTTCAGACAACCAACAGGCGAGTCTTAGTGCTCGAAAAGGAGGAAAAAACACGGCTCCGTGCCGAAATCACCTACATGTTCAGGCCCCGACAGCCACAATGAACAAAAACCCTGGCATTCGAAGTGCCATTACAAACGGAACTCCGGTTCCGTCCCCGCGGGTATGGACAACCTCCACGACGGGGAAGCCCGTGGAGCGACAAGCTCTGGCGAATCACCAGCAAACGCGGGTCGCCCCAAAGCGCATCGGTAGGTCCTCACTCCTGTCCTCGCCATGCAAGCGAGGAAGAGGACGGAATGTTGCATCCTAGCTGGACAGCAACAGCCCGCCTCCCCCAGCATGACTGGAGGACGTCTCCTCCGCAGAACTGGAGGATGGTCTCCACCACCAGAAGCTGGAAGAGGAGGCGGTCGGCCGACCCACGCGGGGGGCAGAGCACCGGCTCGGCCTGGGCCCCGCCCCAGCGGGGATGATGAAGTCCAGCTGGGGGCGGGGCAAAGATCACAACCCAGCTTGCTCCTCCCCATCCAGGGGCTGGTGGTCACCGTCTTGGGTGACCCCCGGCGAGGGGGAGCAGCCGGGCTGGCTGATGAAAATCCTTGAAGCCGAACGATGGCTGAAAGGTACCAACTCCTGCGGAGTTGCGTTCCCCCAACGACGAGGCGGAAAGACGGCGGATCTCCCCCATCCGGGGACTTGGAAAGTGGAAAGACACGATGCATAAGGGAGCGCGAAGACATGGTCACCTTCCAAGGGGGTCACCCTCCTTTTAAGGGCGGTTCTCCCTACTCGCGTCCCCAGCCGTCATGGGCTGAGCCTTCTCCAACACACTCCAAGGTCCTCCCCTGCGGCGCGGGGCTGGGTCCCACGCGTCATGCAAGCCGGCTCAGAGCAGAAGAAGCCAAACCGTCGCGCGCGGTGCGTATAACCGCCCAGCGGTTACAAGCGACCCTCCACTTTTGCCCAGACCAGCGGGCGAAAGGGTGGGCAGCCATGCAGGCGGCATGCAACCGCGCCAAGTGGGCGCGCTTCTCCGACTCCCAACACGCCCGGCATGGAGGCCCAGGCCCACGCGTCATACAACCGGCGCGCCGAATGCTTCGTGCATGCAACTGCACCGCCACTTGCTCCACTACCGCGCCTCCTCGACTGCGGAACCAATACCGCGACTCGAGGCGACCCGGCGCGCGACCCAGCAGCACCAGCCTGGCGCGACGGTCAACACGGCCAAAAGTGGGCCTGCAGTAATGGCGGTGGCAGGCGGGCAGGAGCAGCGGCCACGTCGTCAGCCAAGCTTACGTCCCATCCGGGGCAGCGAGAGAACCCTCTCTCACGGCGTGAAGACAACGCGCCCATGATCCGTTCCTCGAACGGCTCGCGCATGCGCAACGGTCGCTCCTCCAACCACTCGCCCCGTTGCATTAACTCCGCGGCGGGACACGCGGCGCCTCTGGCAGGAGAAGCGGGCGACGCTTCGCCTTCGCCATAATGACCGCGTCCAAAAAGGTACGCCGCGTCGTTCGATTTCGTATCCTTTTCCGTTTTTCCTCTTTCTCTCTCTTGCAACAGGGACCGGGAAAGGGGGATACCCCGAAAAGGATCCTTCCCCGAGAAGGAACCAGGCTCTGAGCCCCCTACTGATCAGAGGTTCGAAGGCTGGCCCCCCGGAAGGGTTCAACAGCCGCCTCAGATCGCGTGGGCCCTACACCCACTACTGGTCAGAGGTTCAAAGGCCGGCCCCCCGAAGGGTTCCACGGCCGCCTCAGGCTACTCGGGCTCCGCGCCCATTACTGATCAGGGGTTCGAAGGCTGGCCCCCGAAGGGTTCACAGTCGCCTCAGACACCGAGCGAGGGATGACCAGGGGTACGTTCGATACATAACCGAGGCTCGGGCTGCGCTCCCGAGGTACCCTAGGACATTTCCGAGACCAGTGGGAGCGATTTTGTAACGGAATCCCATCAGAGGGAGGCATCGAGCCCTCGGACCCTGTCGCCAGGGGACCAGGTCCGGCAGATCACCCGCAGGTACTTTTGGGCGTGCCTCTGGGCCCCTAGCCGACCCCCAACGAACGGGGCACGGACGTCCACTCGGATCACCTGCTTGCAGCTCAACGGAGACACCATGTTCGATGCCCATCGAGGGCAACATGGCGCTTTCCCCCCTCCTCCTTGCGGAAAGGCGACGCAGGGGCGTATGTAAAAAAGCCGAGTCTGTCCCTGATCGCCCTCTCGCCCTGTGCAGAGGCTCGGGGGCTGCTCTCGCAAACCCGGCTCCGGCCGAACCGTTGACAGCGTCAACATACCAGCCCGAGAACTTGGGACCCGACCGTACACCCGGGCTACGACCAGCTCGCATGAGGGAACGACCAGACCAGCCGAAGCATTACGCGAGGCATTAAGACCTCGAAGGAGTGAAACCACTCCTCCGAGGCCTCGGGGGCTACACCGGGCGGGTGCGCTCGCGCGCACCCACCGGAACAAAACGTAACCGAGAAAGGCTGGTCCCCTTGCAAAAAAGTGCGACGAAAGCCTCCAAGCGAGTGCAAACACTCCCTTCGAGGCTCGGGGGCTACTGTCGGGGACCATAATTAGGGGTACCCTCAAGGCTCCTAATTCTCAGCTGGTAACCCCATCAGCACAAAGCTGCAAAGGCCTGATGGGTGCGATTAAGTCAGGGATCAGTCCATTCGAGGGACACGATCACGCCTCGCCCGAGCCTAGCCTCGGACAAGGGCAGCCGACCCCGGAGGATTTCCGTCTCGCCCGAGGCCCCCCTTCAGCGGCGAACATATTCCCGGCTCGCCCGAGGCCCTGCCTTCGCTAAGAAGCAACCCTGACCAAATCGCCGCACCGACCGACCAAGTCGCAGGAGCATTTAATGCAAAGGTGGCCTGACACCCTTATCCTGACGCGCGCCCCCCAGCCGGCATAGCCGAAGTGACCGCCGTCACTTCGCCGCTCCACTGACCGGCCTGACAGAAGGATAGCGCCGCCTGCGCCACTCCGACTGCAGTGCCACTTGACAGAGTAAGATTGACAGGCAGTCAGGCCCTGCCGAAGGCACCATAGGAAACTCCGCTCCGCCCGACCCAGGGCTCGGACTCGGGCTAAGTCCCGGAAGACGGCGAACTCCGCCCGACCCAGGGCTCGGACTCGGGCTAAGTCCCGGAAGACGGCGAACTCCGCCCGACCCAGGGCTCGGACTCGGGCTAAGTCCCGGAAGACGGCGAACTCCGCCCAACCCAGGGCTCGGACTCGGGCTAAGTCCCGGAAGACGGCGAACTCCGCCCGACCCAGGGCTCGGACTTGGGCTCGGCCTCAGAAGACGACGATCTCCGCCTCGCCCAACCCAGGGCTCGGACTTGGGCTCGGCCCCAGAAGACGACGAACTCCGCTTCGCCCGACCCCAGGGCTCGGACTCCGCCCCGGCACCAGCCGGCAATCTCCGCCTCGCCTGACCCGGGGGCTCGGACTCGACCTCGGCTTCGGAGGAGCTTCCACATCGCCCAACCTAGGGCGCAGACCAGCCACGTCAATAGGAGGCGCCATCATCACCCTACCCCGAGCTGACTCGGGCCGTAGGGAACAAGACCGGCGTCCCATCTGGCTCGCTCCGCCAGATAGGCAATGATGGCGCCCCGCATGCTCTGTGACGACGGCGGCTCTCAGCCCCCTTACGGAAGCAAGAGGACGTCAGCAAGGACTCAACCGCTTCGACAGCTGTCCCTCCGCCAAGCTCCATCGCTCCTCCGACGGCCACGACATCACACCAGCTGGGTGCCAAGATCTCTCCGGCTGCCACAACGGCATGTACCTAGGGCGCTAGCTCACCTCCGCTAGACACGTAGCACTCTACTACACCCCCATTGTACACCTGGATCCTCTCCTTACGCCTATAAAAGGGAGGACCAGGGCCCTCTTAGAGAGGGTTGGCCGCGCGGGGACGAGGACGAGAACACGCGCTCGCTGGAGGCCGCTCGCTCCCTCTCCCGCGTGGACGCTTGTAACCCCCTACTGCAAGCGCACCCGACCTAGGCGCGGGACGAACACGAAGGCCGCGGGATTCCCACCTCTCTCATGCCGGTCTCCGGCCGCCTCACTCTCCCCCCTTCGCGCTCGCCCTCGCGCTCGACCCATCTGGGCTGGGGCACGCGACGACATTCACTCGTCGGCCCAGTGACCCCCCGGTCTTAGAACGCCGACAAGTGCTAAATGATTTTGTTGAGTATTTTCTTTCGAACACTCGGCAAAAAACTTTTTACCGAGTGTTTTTTTACACTAAACAAAAAACTTCTTTACCGATTGTTTTTTTGACACTAAACAAAGATCTTTTTTGCTGAGTATTTTTTCAACAGTATGCAAAGTCAATTTAAAAATCATATTTAAAGCAGTAAATTAATTCAAATAAAAAGGTTTCGACTACAAATTTGTATAACTCATCAAGATGTACAATATATTGTCTTTGCCTAGTGTCTGAGAAGGCGAGTCCAGTAGTGCACGCAGGTGAAGTGGCAAGACGAGGAAATCCACCTGTTCGTCCGCGAGCAGGTACCTTCGCCCCCTCCACAACCTGCATGTTCTCATCGTCAAGTCCATTTCTTGCATCTAGTCCTGATACGTCGTGGCAGGGTTTGTTCTTGGTCAGGGCGGGCAGCTCCGATAGACAGTAATCGATCGGTTGCTACGCCGCATATGGACAATTCTCGCTAAGGCCGAGCAGGCCGCGTCCCGCATGCTGCATGACAAGGCTTCAAAAGTAGAGCGCAAGGTGCGGCGCTGAGCTAGAGGAGCGGCTCACGCACCTCCATGGCGAGGCAGGGGTGTGGCACGCCAAGGCGATCTCCGAGTAGGCCACCGCCGCGACGTGGGCGTCTGCCAAGGAGCTCACCGCCATCGGCGGCGACGCCGTCCTGCCGGAATCCTTGTCATCGACGTACGTGGACCCTGGTCGCTCCGAGCGATTGGGCCACGCGTACGACAAACCCCTTGCCTTGGAAGATCTATGAGACGAGGGGAACGCACGGGAGAGGCGAGAGGCCGCGGCGGAGAGCGGGCCCGACGAGGCCTTGACGACTGTGGCCGACTTGTTATACATCCACGGTGGAGGAGGGGGCAGATTGGAGGAGACGTGAGAGAGAGCGATTGCTACGCGAAGGGAAGCATCGCGTGGAGAGGCAAAACTAGGAATGGAATCGTAGAACATGGAATGGAAATGAGAATGTCAGGCTAGTCTTACCTTCTTTATAATAGTAGAGATATCCATTTTTAAGTCTCACATTAATGGTTGCGATGGCCATGATGCTCCGATCGATCTCCGTACCAGACGAGCCCGTGGCAAAAGGAGATGTATGGAAACCTCCGCAACCTGGTGGATAGAGCCACGGTACAACAAGCCGTCGATCGACGACAACACACCGACTCAAAGAGCCGTGGCACACACATGGCCTCGTCCTAGAACAAGGGGCGCAACCGCGCAGGCCTCCCAGTCTACTTCGACGCACATTCACATAAAACATCACATCAGAGGCATTCGCGACACCTTGCACATCCTCGACAACAGGCGCCGCGAACAAGAAGAGGTCGAGAAGCTGCGTGAAAAAGAAGTGGTGCGTGCAGCCCTAGCCCACCGTGCATCATAACCCCGCGCACTGTTATCCTCCACAGTTCCTCCGCGGCCATTGCTTGCCACTCCATCTCCTCCCATCACCGTCTCCTGCTCCAGTTGACTGTGCCGACCACACAGAGCGCCAAGACGTTGCCTCGCACTCGCAGCACCCCGCCGGCACCGGCACCCACTGTCCTGTCCATGCCCACCACCTGGCCCTCACGGCTGAGGCTGACGGTGTCGTCTCGAGCAGGGCCCAGGCCTGGACACCCGCGCCAGAGAGGTTGGCACAGAGGCTAATTAGCAAAGGAAGGAAGTGAGTTTGCTTTATTTTCAACATGGGCAAAACCGGAAGAGGACGAACCATTTCCAACGAACTGGCTTAAGACCGGCGTAGTGCTAAAACAGCGACAAAAAAGTCTTGCCATTACCAAAACAGCGTGGTCTTCGTGCCGAGTACCATTTCAGCGACACCACGCGAGCGGAGTGTTACAATCTCAAATAACTCCCAGTTTTTGTGTAGTGCTGTGTTGTGCCCACTGCCCAGTCTTTGGTTGATATAATGGGCCGTCATCAACGCTTCAACGCTCAGCCCGGCCCACTATTGGAAAAGAACACACCCACTTCCAACATGCGGGTGGTCTAGCCCAACCCGCGGGTCCACGGCGGTCTCGACTCGACCGCCGCCCTCTCTTACTATAAAACGAAGCAACGCGATCCTAGGGTTTTCTTCCTCCTCAGTGTTCTCGTCACGCCGCCGCCGTCCCAGTTCGCTTCGCGTCACCGAGAGCTCGTCGGCCTCCGTCCCCGCGAGAAGCGAGAGGTGCAACTCTTAGCTGTAGATTTTATAATGCGTCGCGCGTTTCTTCATTTATTTGTTATTGTACGAGTTTTCTGTTTGCCTGTCGTGATTCATCTGGGAGCGTTCTGAAACCTCTGGTCTTAGGCACTTGTTCTGGTTCCACATATTATGCGATGGATTACACTACTATCACTGTATTTTTTTTGTTGTGCATGTTGGATGCTGTGTGACTATGAATTCAGTGCTGTCGTGTGTTCGTCTTCTTTATTGATGTGATCCGTAGAGAATCTGAGGTACAATCTTTAAGGTTTTTTTTTGGTTTTGATGTCCTCCGTGAATGAAGCTGATCTGTATGTTAGTCTGTTTAAACATCGTGAAGATCGCATGTTTGTTAGCTTAGTTCTAGAATAATATGTATTTAAAATGCTGTGGAATTAAATATTGATGTTTTGGTCTAGTATCACTGGATTACTTCATTTAATATGTTGGATGCTGGTGCGACTATGATCTGGTGGTCGTGTGGGATTCTCGATTTTTGCTATGATCCTACTTTGTTGTACAAACCTTCAAGTCTTTAGTGAAGATGGGTAGAAGCATCGCGAAGAAAACTTATCTTTTGATCAGTGGCTCCAGAAAATCGCTTGACCTTTGCTTAACTGTCGCGGAATCTCTCAAAATGCAAGCTGATATGATCATTTTGGAATTGTGCCACAGCAAACCATTCTTTTTGAACCGCTCAAACGCAAGCTAGTATTTGATAATTTGGATCTGTGCCCCAGCAAACATTCTTGGAGAACCTATTGAATGCGAGGTGATAGTGATAGGCATGAATTGTGCCAGAGCATGCATTACGTTAACCTCTCTTTCATACTACAAACACCATGTGCTGGGTACCAAATTGGCCGTGTTGTGTTTATGTTTTGCTTCTAAGCTGTTAATTTGTTTCAATTTTTGTTCACGGATCTCCAGTATCACCAAATCATGTGACAGTGCAGTTGAAATGAACCATGTGAACAAAGTATATGATTCACCTTGATAACTCATAAATGCTTTCTGTCAATGCAGCATGGACACCCAGGTGAAGCTTGCTGTTGTGGTGAAGGTGATGGGCAGGACCGGCTCCAGGGGTCAGGTGACCCAGGTCAGAGTGAAGTTCTTGGATGACCAGAACCGTCTCATCATGAGGAACGTCAAGGGCCCTGTTCGTGAGGGTGACATCCTCACCCTGCTCGAGTCTGAGAGGGAGGCCAGGAGGCTGCGCTGAAGCCCTGGTGGCCTTGGATGTATTCTGTTAATTTTGTTCTATGTTTGTCGAACTTGCCGTGTGACCTTCACAACATCTGCTTTGAGATTTACTCAGCCTGGATTGCAGTTTTATTTTATGTTCCTGCTGGAAAGTGACTTGCCGAGACATAGTTATCATTGGTTATCTATAATAGCTCAATCGACGCGTGCAATCTGAAGGCTTTGTTATATGTGGTAAGGTCGTCTATGTAGTTTTGTCATAGTTGATGTTGGTTGGCTCAAATCTGAAGGTTTTGTATATGTGGTAAGTTCGTCTATGTGGTTTTGTCATCGTTTTGTCTGTATGATCTCTCTGTGCATGCTAGTTCTGTTGTATTCAGTTCGATTTCCTCAAATTCTGTAAGCGGGCACTGATCGAATGTGGTTATAGAACGCCAAACAAACGAACTCCAGTGCAACCTTTCATAATCTTTTGGGATGGCTCCTAATCCAAACAAAATAGCCCAGTGCACGAAATGCGCCCGTTGGTCCTTTCAAATTAGCGGGACCAGTGCACAAATAAGGCATGTTGGTCCGCTTGCGTGTGCACCCTCGCTTCTAATCCATACAAACGAGCCCATCACCAGTGCACCGCCCCATTCATGAGGTTTTGTTTTATGGAGAGATAAGGAAGTGTGACTATAAGACCATATCCGACGGTCTACTTGTATGGTTATCCAAAACAATGTTTTGTACTGTATATTGTATTGTTTGTAGAGTTGAGTTTGAATATAAAAATGAGGGGTGAGCAAACTGATTGAGATAGTCTAAATAGTAGGTGCATATGTATGTTGCCTCTAAACTTGAGCATTTGGGGGGCACTCATTCTTGAGCCTTCTAACACCTTTTTCACTCACATTCACTTGTGGTTGATCTCTAGTGAGGTTGAGGAAACCTAGTGCACTGTTGTGTGAGCTTTAAGACACTAGAAAGATCATCATGTAAGATCTTTGGTTTGTTAGTCTTGAAGGTTGGCGCCTTCTATAAGCTTGGTTGTGATACTCATTAAGCTCTTTAATGTGATTGTTAAGAGGCTCCGGTGGAGTTGTAAGAGGTTGTTGTGTTTGTCTTGCGAGAGTGGTGAAAACAATTCTAATAGAATCAAGATTTGGAGAGGGTTTTTTATCCAAATTAGGAGCAATTGGAACTCATTGACTCCACTGCAACATGGATTAGGAATGACCATTGAGTCATTGATACCACGAGATACTTTTTATCTCTCGTTTGATGAGTTCTTCCCTTGTTCAATTTATTGTTGTAATTGTTTCTTATGCATTTACATTTATAGAGCTCGTGATTCATCTTACCTTAGGTTGCAAACCCATTTTAGCTTGACTTAGGCTAGAAGATTTAATTCTCTCGCGGTTTTATAAATTTGTCTAATGTCTTTGATTTTAGTTAAAAATATATGCCCCCCTTCTAGATGGTATATGTGATCCAAAAACCCATAGGTGCAAGGACATTTGGATCACAATCACATTGGGGGTCCTCAAGACATTCATTCATGGATTTGATCTTCTCCTCGTTCATCGTTAGTGGAGGTAGGGGGTGGAAACGAGCCGAGCTCCAACGAACCTACCCATAAACGTAAATCTGCTCTCTAAATTATAATATAAAATCTTAAAAATATTTTAAATCACATATTTTAAATTAGTAAAATAGATATATCACTAATATAATGTATAAAATAGATTATTTTTTAAAGTAATCTCAAATAACATAAATTAATTGTCTACTTGGTACTAATATTATATGCTAATTAAGATTTTATGCAATAAATTGTTGTTGGGTCGAGCCACGAGCCAGCTCGCGAGCTGCACCGAGCCGAGCCGAGCTGGCTCGCTCTTTTTACGAGCCACAAAAACAGGCTCGGCTCGGGCTCGTTCTAAACGTCGAGCCGGTTCGAGCCGAACCGAGCTGCTGCGAGCCCGAGCCAGCTCGTCGAGCTCGAGCTTTCTTTCCAGCCCTAAGTGAAGGGTTTCAGCGAGGTAGAATCCACTGCTCAAAAGTGTTTGTGTGGTTATCTCCTCCATAAGTTATTGAAAAGGAGGTATATTGAGTCACACTTGTTGAGACCATTAATCCACTAAAAGAAAGTATATCTCTCATGGTCTAAAGGTCCATGCCACCAACTTAATTAAATAAGAAACATTAAGAAACAACAAATGGAATATTTACTTACATTAAAATGTAGAAACAACGTGTAGTTATGTATAACTGCTTTGATTGAAACACGTGGACTGACTTACCACAATCACAGTTAGATTCAGGTAGCTCAGGAAGAATATGTGCATGCTTACAAGACGCGTCTCTGTATAAATCTCTAGGATGACCCTGTTTTGTCACTTCTCCAGCCACATATCTTGCATCTATCAAAATAGAGAATTCTTGAAAGGGAAATAGGCTTACATATTTTTCTATATGAATTTTGGTGGTTGAATTGCCCAACACAAATAATTGGACTAACTAGTTTGCTCTAGATTATGAGTTCTACAGGTGCCAAAGGTTCACAACAAACCAATAAAAAGACCAAGAAAGGGTTCAAATAAAAAGAGCAAAAGACAACCGAAGTGTGCCCTGGTCTGGCGCACAGGACTGTCCGGTGGGCCACCGGACAGTGTCCGGTGTGCCAGGAAACCCAACTCTAAACTTGCCACCTTCGGGAATTCTGGGAGCCGCTCCGCTATAATTCACCGGACTGTCCGGTGTGCCAGCGGAGTAACGGCTACACAGCGCCAACGGTCGTCTGCAACGAACAATAAATGCGCTACAGTGCGCGCCTGCGCGCGCAGAAGTCAGAGCAGCGCCAGAAGGCGCACCGGACAGTGAATAGTGACTGTCCGGTGCACCACCGAACTGTCCGGTGGCCCAGCTGTCAAAAGCTCCAACGGTCAGAACCCAACGGCCGGGTGACGTGGCTGGCGCACCGGACTGTCCGGTGCGCCATGCGACAGCAGCCTTCACCAACGGCTATTTTGGTGGTTGGGGCCATAAATACCCCCAACCACCCACCATTCATTGCATCCAAGTTTTCAGCCTTCACACCTCATACACCTCATACAAGAGCTATAGACTTCATTCAAGACACAAACAAGAGATCAAATTCTCTCCCAAGTCCAAAGATCATTCCAATCAAATAGTGACTAGTGAGAGAGAGAATTGTGTTCTTTTGAGCTCTTGCGCTTGGATTGCTTTTCTTCTTCCTCTATTCTTGCGTTCAACTCACTTGTAATCAAAACAAGAGACACCAAGTTGTGGTGGTCCTTGTAGTGGACTTAGTGTCCCATTTGATTGAAGAGAAAGGCTCACTCGGTCTAGGTGACCGTTTGAGAGAGGGAAAGGGTTGAAAGAGACCTGGTCTTTGTGACCACCTCAACGGGGAGTAGGTTTGCAAGAACCGAACCTTGGTAAAACAAATCACCGTGTCATCCGTTCTTATTCGCTTGTGATTTGTTTTTCGCCCTCTCTCTCGGACTCGTTTATATTTCTAACGCTAACCCCGGCTTGTAGTGTGTGCTTAAGTTTGTAAATTTCAGATTTGCCTATTCACCCCCCTCTAGGCGACTTTTAATTGGTATCAGAGCCCGGTGCTTCATTAGAGCCTAACCGCTCGAAGTGATGTCGGGAGATCACGCCAAGAAGGAGATGGTGATCGGCGGGAACAAACCTACAAGCCCCGCCAAGGCTACAAGCCACGGGAAGGCTCCATCAAAGGAGTCCGGCAACAAAAAGAAGGAAGGATCCCCCTCGCGCATTAGGATGCACAAGGATGGCGAAAAGAAGAAGAAAATGAAGAAAGTGGTCTACTACGAGACCGACTCTTCATCGCCATCTACATCGGGATCCGACGCCGCGTCCGTCACTTCTAAGCGCCAAGAGCACAAGAAGTAAAGTAAGATCCCCCTACGCTACCCTCGCATTCCTAGACATACTCCATTACTTTTGGTCCCATTAGGCAAACCACCGACATTTGACAGTGAAGATTATTCTAGGTGGAGTGATATGATGAGATATCACCTAACCTCACTCCACAAAAGCATATGGGATGTTGTTGAGTTTGGAGTACAGATACCATCTGTAGGGGATGAAGATTATGATGAGGACGAGGTGTCCCAAATCGAGCACTTCAACTCTCAAGCAACTACTATACTCCTCACCTCTCTAAGTCGAGAGGAGTATAGTAAGGTGCAAGGGTTGAAGAGCGCCAAAGAGATTTGGGACGTACTCAAGACCGCGCACGAAGGAGATGAGGTGACCAAAATCACCAAGCGAGAAACGATCGAGGGAGAGCTTGGTCGCTTTATGCTCAACCAAGGAGAAGACCCGCAAGCCATGTACAACCGGCTAAAAACCTTGGTGAACCAAGTGCGCAACCTCGGGAGCTCCAAGTGGGATGGCCATGAAATGGTCAAGGTTATTCTAAGATCACTTGTATTCCTTAACCTTACTCAAGTACAATTAATTCGTGGTGATCCTAGATATAAGCTAATGTCTCCCGAGGAAGTTATAGGAAAATTTGTGAGCTTTGAATTGATGATCAAAGGCTCCAAGAAGATCATCGAGCAAGGCGCCACCTCAACACCTGAGGTGCAACCCATCGCCTTCAAAGCGACGGAGGAGAAGAAGGAAGAGTCTACATCGAGTAGGCTTCCCATCGATGCCTCTAAGCTCGACAATGAGGAGATGGCGCTCATCATCAAGAGCTTCCGCCAAATCCTCAAGCAAAGGAGGGGGAAGGATTACAAACCCCGCTCCAAGAAGGTTTGCTACAAGTGTGGTAAGCCCGATCATTTTATCGCTAAATGCCCTTTGTCTAGTGATAGTGACAGGGATAACGACAAGAAGGGAAAGAGGAGAGAAGAAGAGGTACTACAAGAAGAAGGGCGGCGATGCCCATGTTTGCCGGGAATGGGACTCCGACGAGAGCTCCACCGACTCCTCCTCCGATGAGGACGCCGCCAACATCGCCGTCACCAAAGGACTCCTCTTCCCCAATGTCGGCCACAAGTGCCTCATGGCAAAGGACGACAAAAGGAAGAAGGTAAAATCTAGAGCTTCCACTAAATATGCAACTTCTAGTGATGAGGCTAGCTCTAGTGATGATGAGAATGATTTGCTTACCCTTTTTGCCAACTTGAACATGCAACAAAAAGAAAAATTAAATGAATTGATTGGTGCTATTCATGAAAAGGATGAACTCTTGGATAGCCAAGAGGACTTCCTAATTAAGGAAAACAAAAAGCATGTTAAAGTTAAAAATGCTTATGCTCTAGAGGTTGAAAAATGCGAAAAATTAACTAGTGAGCTAAGCACTTGCCGTGATGTTATTTCCAACCTTAGAGATGAGAATGCTAAATTAATTGCTAAGGTTGAGAAATTAGATGTTTGTGATGATTCAATTGCTAGTCTTAGAAATGATAATGCTAGTTTGATTACTAAGATTGACAATTTGAATGCATCGCTTTCTAGCCTTAAATTTGAGAATGATAAATTAATTGCTAAGGCTAAGGAATTAGATGTTTGCAATGTTTCTATTTCCAATCGTAGAAATGAGAATGACATTTTACATGCTAAGATTGTTGAACTAAAATCTTGCAAACCCTCTACATCCACCGTTGAGCATGTTACTATTTGCACTAGATGTAGAGATGTTAATATTGATGCTATCCATGATCACCTTGCTATGATTAAACAACAAAATGATCATATAGCAAAATTAGATGCTAAAATTGCCGAGCATGAATTAGAAAATGAGAAATTCAAATTTGCTGGTAGTATGCTCTATAGTGGAAGACGCCCTGGCATTAAGGATGGCATTGGCTTCCAACAGGGAGACAATGTCAAGCTTAATGCCCCTCCTAAAAGATTATCTAAGTTTGTTAAGGGCAAGGCTCCCATGCCTCAGGATAACGAGGGTTACATTTTATACCCTGTCGATTATCCCGAGTATAAAATTAGGAGAATTCACTCTAGGAAGTCTCACTCTAGCTCTCATCATGCTTTTATGTATAAGAGTGAGGCATCTAGTTCTAGGCAATCCACTCATGCTAAATTGCCTAAGAAGAAAACCCTATTGCATCAAATGAACCTAGTATTTCATTTAAGGCCTTTGATGCATCTTATTTTTAACTAATAAATCAGGCAAAGTAGTTGAAATATGTTGGGGCTAAACACAAGGGATCAAAGACTTGTGTTTGGGTACCCAAGGTACTTGTTTCTAATGTGAAAGGACCCAAGACCGTTTGGGTACCTAAGAACAAGGCCTAAGTTTGTTTTGTACGTTTATGCATCCGGGGGCTCAAGTTGGATCATCGATAGCGGGTGCACAAACCACATGACAGGGGAGAAAAGAATGTTCTCCTCCTATGAGAAAAACCAAGATCCCCAACGAGCTATCACATTCGGGGATAGAAATCAAGGTTTGGTCAAAGGATTGGGTAAAATTGCTATATCACCTGACCACTCTATTTCCAATGTTTTTCTTGTAGATTCTTTAGATTACAATTTGCTTTCTGTTTCTCAATTATGCAAAATGGGCTACAACTGTCTTTTTACGGATATATGTGTTACTGACTTTAGAAGAAGTGATGATTCAGTAGCATTTAAGGGAGTGTTAGAGGGTCAGCTATACTTAGTAGATTTTAATAGAGCTGAACTCGACACTTGCTTAATTGCTAAGAATAACATGGGTTGGCTCTGGCACCGCCGACTAGCCCATGTTGGGATGAAGAATCTTCATAAGCTTCTAAAGGGAGAGCACATTTTGGGACTAACTAATGTTCATTTTGAGAAAGATAGGGTTTGTAGCGCATGTCAAGCAGGGAAGCAAGTTGGTGTTCATCATCCACATAAGAACATCATGACGACCGATAGGCCACTTGAGTTACTCCACATGGATCTAATTGGCCCGATCGCTTACATAAGCATTGGCGGGAGTAAGTATTGCCATGTAATTGTGGATGATTATTCTCGCTTCACCTGGGTGTTCTTTTTGCAGGAAAAATCTCAAACCCAAGAAACTCTAAAGGGATTCTTGAGACGAGCTCAAAATAAGTTTGACTTAAGGATCAAAAAGATTAGAAGCGACAACGGGACGGAGTTCAAGAACTCACAAATAGAAGGTTTTCTTGAGGAGGAGGGCATCAAGCATTTGTTCTCTTCTCCCTACACGCCACAACAAAATAGTGTTGTAGAGAGGAAGAATAGAACTCTATTGGACATGGCGAAGACTATGCTTGATGAGTACAAGACTTCGGATCGGTTTTGGGCCGAGGCGGTCAACACCGCTTGCTACGCCATCAACCGGTTATATCTTCACTGAATCCTCAAGAAGACATTGTATGAACTCCTCACCGGTAAAAAGCCCAATGTTTCATATTTTAGAGTCTTTGGTAGCAAATGCTTTATTCTTGTTAAAAGAGGTAGAAAATCTAAATTTGCTCCTAAGGCTGTAGAAGGCTTTTTACTTGGTTATGATTCAAACACAAGGGCATATCGAGTCTTTAACAAGTCCACTGGACTAGTTGAAGTTTCTTGTGACATTGTGTTTGATGATACTAACGGCTCTCAAGTAGAGCAAGTTGATCTTGATGAACTAGATGATGAAGAGGCTCTATGTGTCGCGCTAAGGAACATGTCAATTGGGGATGTGTGTCCTAAGGAATTCGAAGAGCCTCCACATGCACAAGATCAACCATCTTCCTCCATGCAAGCATCTCCACCAACCCAAGATGAGGATCAAGCTCAAGATGATGAAGTTGAGGATCAAGAAGATGAGCCACCGCAAGAGGAGGGCAATGATCAAGGGGGAGATGCCCATGATCAAGACAAGGGAGATGATGAGGGTCCAAGACCGCCACACCCAAGAGTCCACCAAGCAATACAACGAGATCACCCCGTGAACACCATCCTCGGCGATATTCAAAAGGGGGTAACCACTCAATCTCGTGTTGCTCATTTTTGTGAACACTACTCCTTTGTGTCTTCTATTGAGCCATACAGGGTAGAAGATGCATTAAGGGATTCAGATTGGGTGTTGGCAATGCAAGAGGAGCTCAACAACTTCACGAGGAATGAGGTATGGCATTTAGTTCCACGTCCTAACCAAAATGTTGTAGGAACCAAGTGGGTCTTCCGCAACAAGCAAGATGAGCATGGTGTGGTGACAAGGAACAAAGCTCGACTTGTGGCCAAGGGATATTTACAAGTCGAAGGTTTGGATTTCGGTGATACCTATGCACCCGTAGCTAGGCTTGAATCAATTCGTATATTACTTGCCTATGCTACTTACCGTGGCTTTAAGCTTTATTAAATGGACGTGAAAAGTGCCTTCCTGAAAGTCACCTAGAGGGGGGTGAATAGGCAAATCTGAAATTTATAAACTTAAGCACACACTACAAGCTGGGGTTAGCGTTAGAAATATAAACGAGTCCGAAAGAGAGGGCGAAAACAAATCACAAGCGAATAATAGTGGATGACATGGTGATTTGTTTTACCGAGGTTCGGTTCTTGCAAACCTACTCCCCGTTGAGGTGGTCACAAAGACTGGGTCTCTTTCAACCCTTTTCCTCTCTCAAACGGTCACCTAGACCGAGTGAGCCTTTCTCTTCAATCAAATGGGACACTAAGTCCACTACAAGGACCACCACAACTTGGTGTCTCTTGTTTTGATTACAAGTGATTTGAAGACAAGAAAGAAAGAAGAAGAAAAGCAATCCAAGCGCAAGAGCTCAAATGAACACAAATGTCTCTCTCTCTAGTCACTAATTTGGTTGGAGTGATTCCGGACTTGGGAGAGGATTTGATCTCTTTGTTTGTGTCTTGTATTGAATGCTATAGCTCTTGTAAGAGGTGTGAAGGCTAAAAACTTGGATACAATGAATGGTGGGTGGTTGGGGGTATTTATAGCCCCAACCACCAAAGGAGCCGTTGGTGGAGGCTGCTATCGCATGGCGCACCGGACAGCCACGTCACCCGACCGTTAGGGTTCGACCGTTGGAACTTCTGACTTCTGGGCCACTGGACAGTCCGGTGGTGCACCGGACAGTCACTGTTCACTGTCCGGTGCGCCTTCTGGCTCTACTCTGACTTCTGCGCGCACTGTAGTGCATTAACTGCTCGTTGCAGACGACCGTTGGCGCTGTGTAGCCGTTACTCCGCTGGCACACCGGACAGTCCGGTGCTACACCGGACAGTCCGATGAATTATAGCGGAGCGGCTCCCAGAATTCCTGAAGGTGGCAAGTTCAGACTGGAATTCCCTGGTGCCTCACCGGACAGTCCGGTGCGCCAGACCAAGGCACACTTCGGTAGTCTTTTGCTCTCTTTGTTTGAACCCTTTCTTGGTCTTTTTATTGGTTTGTTGTGAACCTTTGGCACCTGTAAAACTTATAATCTAGAGCAAACTAGTTAGTCCAATTATTTGTGTTGGGCAATTCAACCACCAAAATCAATTAGGAAAAGATGTAAGCCTATTTCCCTTTCAATCTCCCCCTTTTTGGTGATTGATGCCAACACAAACCAAAGCAAATATAAAAGTGCAGAATTGAACTAGTTTGCATAATGTAAGTGCAAAGGTTGCTTGGAATGAAACCAATAATTATTTCTACTAGATATGCATGGATGGCTTTCTTCATATTTAAAATTTTGGACCACGCTTGCACCACTTGTTTTGTTTTGCAATGTTTTTGGAAATTCTTTTCAAAGTCTTTTTGCAAATAGTAAGAGGTATATAAATAAGATTTTGAGAAGCATTTTCAAGATATGAAATTTTCTCCCCCTGTTTCAAATGCTTTCCTTTGACTAAACAAAACTCCCCCTTAATGAAATCCTCCTCTTAGTGTTCAAGAGGGTTTTAGTTATTAACTTTGAAGAGGGTATACCAATTTGAAATTATATCAAAAATAAGATATCAATAGAAAAATCTTTTCTTAACACAAATTTGAAAGACTACATTTTTGAAATTGGTGGTGGTGGTGCGGTCCTTTTGCTTTGGGCTAATACTTTCTCCCCTTTGGCATGAATCACCAAAAACGGATACTTGTGAGTGAAATATAAGCCCTTTACTTTCTCTCCCTTTGATAAATAATATAGGAGTGAAGATTATACCAAATTGGAGAGCGGTGTGGAGTGACGGCGAAGGACGAGTAATTCGATGGAGTGGAGTGGAAGCCTTGTCTTCGCCGAAGACTCCATTTCCCTTTCAATCTATGACTTAGCATAATATGCACTTGAAAACACATTAGTCATAGCACATGAAAGAGATATGATCAATGGTATATAAATGAGCTATGTGTGCAAAATATCAATCAAAATTCCTAGAATCAAGAATATTTAGCTCATGCCTAAGTTTGGTAAATGTTTTCTCATCTAGTGGCTTGGAAAAGATATCGGCTAATTGTTCTTTGGTGTTAATATATGCAATCTCGATATCCCCCCGTTGTTGGTGATCCCTCAAAAGTGATACCGAATGGCTATGTGTTTACTGCGGCTATGCTCAACGGGATTATCCGCCATGCAGATTGCACTCTCATTATCACATAGGAGAGTAACTTTGGTTAATTTGTAACCATAGTCCCTAAGGGTTTGCCTCATCCAAAGCAATTGCGCACAACAATGGCCTCCAGCAATGTACTCGGCTTCGGCGGTAGAAAGAGCTACAGAGTTTTGTTTCTTAGAAGCCCAAGACACCAGAGATCTTCCCAAGAACTGGCAAGTCCCTGATGTGCTCTTTCTATCAATTTTACACCCTGCCCAATCAGCATCCGAATAACCAATTAAATTAAAAGTGGATCCCCTGTGGTACCAAAGACCAAACTTAGGAGTATAAGCTAAATATCTCAAGATTCGTTTTACGGCCCTAAGGTGAACTTCCTTAGGATCGGCTTGGAATCTTGCACACATGCATACAGAAAGCATAATGTCCGGTCGTGAAGCACATAAATAGAGTAAAGAACCTATCATCGACCGATATACCTTTTGATCTACGGATTTACCTCTCGTGTCGAGGTCGAGATGCCCATTAGTTCCCATGGGTGTCTTGATGGGTTTGGCATCCTTCATCCCAAACTTTGCAAGAATGTCTTGAATGTACTTCGTTTGGCTAATGAAGGTGCCCTTTTGGAGTTGCTTGACTTGAAAGCCTAGAAAATACTTCAACTCCCCCATCATTGACATCTTGAATTTTTGAATCATAATCCTACTAAACTCTTCACAAGTGGATTTGTTAGTAGACCCAAATATGATATCATCAACATAAATTTGGCATACAAACAAATCATTTGCAATTGTTTTAGTAAAGAGAGTAGGATCGGCTTTTTCGACTTTGAAGCCATTAGCGATAAGGAAATCTCTTAGGCATTCATACCATGCCCTTGGGGCTTTCTTGAGCCCATAAAGTGCCTTAGAGAGTTTATAGACATGGTTAGGATACTCACTATCTTCAAAGTCGGGAGGTTGCTCAACATAGACTTCCTCTTTGATTGGTCCATTGAGGAAGGCACTCTTCACGTCCATTTGGTAAAGCTTAAAGCCATGGTAAGTAGCATAGGCAAGTAATATGAGAATTGACTCAAGCCTAGCTACGGGTGCATAGGTTTCACCGAAATCCAAACCTTCGACTTGTGAATATCCCTTGGCCACAAGTCGGGCTTTGTTTCTTGTCACCACACCATGCTCATCTTGCTTGTTGCGGAAGACCCACTTGGTTCCTACAACATTTTGGTTAGGACGTGGAACTAAATGCCATACCTCATTCCTCGTGAAGTTGTTGAGCTCCTCTTGCATCGCTAGCACCCAATCTGAATCTTGAAGTGCTTCCTCTACCCTGTGTGGCTCAATAGAGGAAACAAAAGAGTAATGTTCACAAAAATGAGCAACACGAGATCGAGTGGTTACCCCCTTACGAATATCGCCGAGGATGGTGTTCATGGGGTGATCTCGTTGGATTGCTTGGTGGACTCTTGGGTGAGGCGGTCTTGGACCCTCATCATCTTCCTTGTCTTGATCATTAGCATCTCCCCCTTGATCATTGCCCTCCTCTTGAGGTGGCTCCTCTTGATCTTCATCATCATCATCATCTTGAGCTTGATCCTCATCTTGAGTTGGTGGAGATGCTTGCATGAAGGAAGATGGTTGATCTTGTGTATGTGGAGGCTCTTCGGATTCCTTAGGACACACATCCCCAATGGACATGTTCCTTAGCGCGACGCATGGAGCCTCTTCATCATCTAGCTCATCAAGATCAACTTGCTCTACTTGAGAGCCGTTAGTCTCATCAAACACAATGTCATAAGAAACTTCAACTAGTTCAGTGGACTTGTTAAAGACTCTATATGCCCTTGTGTTTGAATCATATCCTAGTAAAAAACCTTCTATAGCCTTAGGAGCAAATTTAGATTTTCTACCTCTTTTAACAAGAATAAAGCATTGGTTCCCATGGGAGTCTTGATGGGCTTGGCATCCTTCATTCCAAACTTGTTTAGAATGTCTTGAGTATACTTCGTTTGGCTAATGAAGGTGCCCTCTTGGAGTTGCTTTACTTGAAATCCCAAGAAATACTTCAACTCCCCCATCATTGACATCTCGAATTTCTGTGTCATGATCCTACTAAGTTCTTCACATGTAGATTCGTTAGTAGACCCAAATATAATATCGTCAACATAAATTTGGCATACAAACAAATCATTGTCAAGAGTTTTAGTGAATAGAGTAGGATCGGCCTTGCCGACTTTGAAGCCATTAGCAATAAGGAAATCTCTTAGGCATTTATACCATGCTCTTGGGGCTTGCTTGAGCCCATAAAGCGCCTTAGAGAGCCTATAGACATGGTTAGGGTACTCACTGTCTTCAAAGCCGGGAGGTTGCTCAACATAGACCTCTTCCTTGATTGGTCCATTGAGGAAAGCACTCTTCATGTCTATTTGGTAAAGCTTGAAGCCATGGTAAGTAGCATAGGCTAATAATATACGAATTGATTCAAGCCTAGCTACGGGTGCATAGGTTTCACCAAAATCCAAACCTTCGACTTGGGAGTATCCCTTGGCCACAAGTCGAGCTTTGTTCCTTGTCACCACACCATGCTCATCTTGCTTGTTGCGGAAGACCCATTTGGTTCCTACAACATTTTGATTAGGACATGGAACTAAATGCCATACCTCATTTCTAGTGAAGTTGTTGAGCTCCTCTTGCATCGCCATCACCCAATCCGAATCTTGGAGTGCTTCCTCTACCTTGTGTGGCTCAATAGAGGAAACAAAAGAGTAATGCTCACAAAAATGTGCAACACGAGATCTAGTGGTTACCCCCTTATGAATGTCACCGAGGATGGTGTCGACGGGGTGATCTCGTTGGATTGCTTAGTGGACTCTTGGGTGTGGTGGTCTTGGTTCTTCATCATTCTTGTCTTGATCATTTGCATCTCCCCCTTGATCATTGCCGTCATCTTGAGGTGTCTCATCATTTTGATTTTCTCCTTCATCAACTTGAGCCTCGTCCTCATTTTGAGTTGGTGGAGATGCTTGCATGGAGGAGGATGGTTGATCTTGTGCTTGAGTGGGCTCTTCGGATTCCTTAGGACACACATCGCCAATGGACATGTTCCTTAGTGCGATGCACGGAGCCTCTTCATCACCTATCTCATCAAGATCAACTTGCTCTACTTGAGAGCCGTTAGTTTCATCAAACACAACGTCACAAGAAACTTCAACTAGTCCTGAGGACTTGTTAAAGACTCTATATGCCCTTGTGTTTGAATCATATCCTAGTAAAAAGCCTTCTACTGTCTTAGGAGCAAATTTAGATTTTCTACCTCTTTTCACAAGAATAAAGCATTTGCTACCAAAGACTCTAAAATATGAAATGTTGGGCTTTTACCGGTTAGGAGTTCATAGGATGTCTTCTTGAGGATTCGGTGTAGATACAACCGGTTGATGGCGTAGCAGGCGGTGTTGACCGCCTCGACCCAAAACCGATCCGACGTCTTGTACTCATCAAGCATGGTTCTTGCCATGTCCAATAGAGTTCTATTCTTTCTCTCCACTACACCATTTTGTTGTGGTGTGTAGGGAGAGGAGAACTCATGCTTGATGCCCTCCTCCTCAAGGAAGCCTTTAATTTGAGAGTTCTTGAACTCCGTTCCATTGTCGCTTCTTATTTTCTTGATCCTTAAGCCGAACTCATTTTGAGCTCGTCTCAAGAATCCCTTTAAGGTCTCTTGGGTTTGAGATTTTTCCTGCAAAAAGAACACCCGAGTGAAGCGAGAATAATCATCCACAATAACTAGACAGTACTTAATCCCGCCGATGCTTATGTAAGCTATCGGGCCGAATAGGTCCATGTGTAGGAGCTCTAGTGGCCTGTCAGTCGTCATGATGTTCTTGTGTGGATGATGAACACCAACTTGCTTCCTGGCTTGGCATGCGCTACAAATCCTGTCTTTCTCAAAATGAACATTTGTTAATCCTAAAATGTGCTCTCCCTTTAGAAGCTTATGAAGATTCTTCATTCCAACATGGGCTAGTCGGCGGTGCCAGAGCCAACCCATGTTAGTCTTAGCAATTAAGCAAGTGTCGAGTTCAGCTCTATCAAAATCTACCAAGTATAGCTGACCCTCTAACACTCCCTTAAATGCTATTGAATCATCACTTCTTCTAAAGACAGTGACACCTACATCAGTAAATAGACAGTTGTAGCCCATTTGACATAATTGGGAAACAGAAAGCAAGTTGTAATCTAATGAATCAACAAGAAAAACATTAGAAATGGAATGGTCAGGAGATATAGCTATTTTACCCAAACCTTTGACCAAACCTTGGTTTCCATCCCTGAATGTGATAGCTCTTTGGGGATCCTGGTTTTTCTCGTAGGAGGAGAACATCTTCTTCTCCCCTGTCATGTGGTTTGTGCACCCACTATCGATGATCCAACTTGTGCCCTCAGATGCATAAACCTACAAAACAAGTTTAGTTCTTGATTTTAGGTACCCAAACAGTTTTGGGTCCTTTAGCATTAGAGACAAGAACTTTGGGTACCCAAACACAAGTCTTGGAGCCCTTGTGTTTGCCCCCAACAAACTTGGCAACTACCTTGCCGGATTTGTTAGTCAAAACATAAGATGCATCAAAAGTTTTAAATGAAATGTCATGACCATTTGATGCATTAGGAGTTTTCTTCTTAGGCAACTTAGCACGGGTTGGTTGCCTAGAGCTAGATGTCTCACCCTTATACATAAAAGCATGATTAGGGCCAGAGTGAAACTTCCTAGAGTGAATTCTCCTAATCTTGCTCTCGGGATAACCGACAGGGTACAAAATGTAACCCTCGTTATCCTGAGGCATGGGAGCCTTGCCCTTAACAAAGTTAGACAATTTCTTAGGAGGGGCATTAAGTTTGACATTGTCTCCCTTTTGGAAGCTAATGCCATCCTTGATGCCAGGGCGTCTCCCACTATAAAGCATACTACGAGCAAATTTAAATTTTTCATTTTCAAGTTCATGCTCGGCAATTTTAGCATCTAATTTTGCTATATGATCATTTTGTTGTTTAATTAAAGCCACATGATCATGAATAGCATCAATATCAATATCTCTACATCTAGTGCAAATGGAAACATGTTCAACAGTAGATGTAGAGGGTTTGCGAGATTTTAATTCTACAATCTTAGCATGTAATATATCATTTTCACTTCTAAGATTGGAAATAGTAACATTGCAAACATCAAAATCTTTAGCCTTAGCAATTAATTTTTCATTTTCATTTCTAAAGCTAGCAAGAGAATCATTCAATTCTTCAATCTTAGCAAGCAAATCAACATTATCATCTCTAAGATTGGGAATTGAAACATTACAAACATGAGAATCAACCTTAGCATTTAAACTAGCATTTTCATTTCTAAGGTTGTTAATTAAATCATGGCATGTGCTTAGCTCACTAGTTAATTTCTCACATTTTTCAACTTCTAGAGCATAAGCATTTTTAACCTTAACATGCTTTTTGTTTTCCTTGATTAGGAAGTCCTCTTGGGTGTCCAAGAGTTCATCCTTTTCATGGATGGCACTAATTAATTCATTTAATTTTTCTTTTTGTTGCATGTTTAGGTTGGCAAAAAGGGTACGCAAATTATCCTCCTCATCACTAGCATTATCATCACTAGAGGACTCATATTTAGTGGAGGATTTGGATTTAACCTTCTTCTTTTTGTCGTCTTTTGCCATGAGGCACTTGTGGCCGACATTGGGGAAGAGAAGTCCCTTGGTGACGACGATGTTGGCGGTGTCCTCGTCGGAGGAGGAGTCGGTGGAGCTCTCGTCGGAGTCCCACTCCCGGCAAACATGGGCATCGCCGCCCTTCTTCTTGTAGTACCTCTTCTTCTCCTTTCTTCTCCCCTTCTTGTCATCGCCCTTGTCACTATCACTAGATAATGGACATTTAGCAATGAAATGATCGGGCTTACCACATTTGTAACACAATTTCTTTGAGCGGGGCTTGTAATCTTTCCCCCTTCTTTGCTTGAGGATTTGGCGGAAGCTTTTGATGATAAGCGCCATTTCCTCATTGTCAAGCTTGGAGGCGTCGACTGGTTGTCTACATGATGTAGACTCCTCCTTCTTCTCCTCCGTCGCCTTGAATGCCACCGGTTGTGCTTCGGGCGTGGAGGAGGTACCTTGCTCGATGATTTTCTTTGAGCCTTTAATCATTAGCTCAAAGCTCACAAATTTTCCTATAACCTCCTCGGGAGACATTAGCTTATATCTAGGATCACCTCGAATTAATTGAACTTGCGTAGGGTTAAGAAATACGAGGGATCTAAGAATAACCTTGACCATCTCATGGTCATCCCATTTTTCGCTCCCGAGGTTGCGCACTTGGTTCACCAAGGTCTTCAAGCGGTTGTACATAGCTTGTGGATCCTCCCCTTGGTGAAGCATGAAGCGACCGAGCTCCCCCTCGATCGTCTCCCGTTTGGTGATCTTTGTCACCTCGTCTCCTTCGTGCGCGGTCTTGAGTACGTCCCAAATTTCCTTCGCACTCTTTAACCCTTGCACCTTATTATACTCCTCTCGACTTAGAGAGGCGAGGAGTATAGTGGTGGCTTGGGAGTTAAAGTGGTGGATTTGGGCCACTTTGTCCGAGTCGTAGTCTTCATCCCCTATGGATGGTACCTGTACACCAAACTCAACAATATTCCAAATGCTTGTGTGGAGTGAGGTCTAGATGATGCCTCATTTTATCACTCCACATGTTATAATCTTCACCGTCAAAAACCGGTGGTTTGCCTAATGGAACGGAGAGCAAAGGAGTACGCTTTGAAATACGGGGATAGCGTAGGGGAATCTTACTATACTTCTTGCGCTCATGGCGCTTAGAAGTAACGGACGGCGCGTCGGAGCCGGAGGTCGATGGTGATGAAGTGTAGGTCTCGTAGTAGACCACCTTCCTCATCTTCTTCTTTTTGTCACCACTCCGATGCGACTTGTGGGAAGATGGTTTCTTCTCCTTCCCCTCCCCTTTGTTGCGGGACTCTTCCGATGAAGCCTTCCCGTGGCTTGTAGTGGGCTTGTCGCCGGTCTCCATTTCCCTCTTGGTGTGATCTCCCGACATCACTTCGAGCGGTTAGGCTCTAATGAAGCACCGGGCTCCGATACCAATTGAAAGTCGCCTAGAGGGGGGGTGAATAGGGCGAAACTGAAATTTACAAAGTTAATCACAACTACAAGCCGGGTTAGCGTTAGAAATATAATACGAGTCTGAGAGAGGGCGTAAAAACAAATCGCAAGCGAATAAAGAAGTGAGACGCAAGGATTTGTTTTACCGAGGTTCGGTTCTCTCAAATCTACTCCCCGTTGAGGTGGTCACAAAGACCGGGTCTCTTTCAACCCTTTCCCTCTCTCAAACGGTCCCTCAGACCGAGTGAGCTTCTCTTCTCAATCAACCGGGAACCAAACTTCCCCGCAAGGACCACCACACAATTGGTGTCTCTTACCTCGATTCCAATTGAGATGATCGCAAGAAAGAATGAGAAAAAGAAGCAATCCAAGCGCAAGAGCTCAAATGAACACAACAATCACTCTCTCTAATCACTAAAGCTTTGAGTGGAATTGGGAGAGGATTTGGTCTCTTTGGTGTGTCTAGAATTGAATGCTAGAGCTCTTGTAAGTAGTTGGAAGGTGGATAACTTGGATGACTTGAATGTGGGGGTGGTTGGGGTATTTATAGCCCCAACCACCAAACTTGACCGTTGGTGGAGGCTGCAGTCGACGGGCGCACCGGACAGTCCGGTGCGCCACCGGACACTGTCCGGTGTGCCAGCCACGTCACCAGGCCGTTGGGTTTCGACCGTTGGAGCTCTGACCTGTGGGCGCGCCTGGCTGTCCGGTGGTGCACCGGACAGGCTCTGTAGGCTGTCCGGTGTGCCACCCGCGCGTGCTCTGCTCCTCTGCGCGCGCTGGCGCGCATTTAATGCATTGCAGACAACCATTGCGCTCGAAGTAGCCGTTGCCCTGCTGTCACACCGGACAGTCCGGTGTGCACCGGACACTCTCCGATGACTCACCGGACAGTCCGGTGAATTTTAGCGGAGCGGATTCTCGAAGCTGGCGTGTTCAGAGTCGCTCTCCTCTAGAGCACCGGACACTATCCGGTGGTGCACCGGACAGTCCGGTGAATTATAGCGAAGCGCCTCTGAGATTTCCCGAAGGTGAAGAGTTCAGCTTGGAGTCCCCTGGTGCACCGGACACTGTCCGGTGGCACACCGGACAGTCCGGTGCGCCAGACCAGGGTGCCTTCAGGGAAAATCCTTTGCTCTCTTGATTGAACCCTTTCCTTGGTCTTTTTATTGGCTTATTGTGAACCTTTGGCACCTGTAGAACTTATAGACTAGAGCAAACTAGTTAGTCTAATTATTTGTGTTGGGCAATTCAACCACCAAAATCATTTAGGAAAGAGGTGGAAGCCTAATTCCCTTTCACCGGTGCCTGGGCCCAAAGCGGAGGGGGTGCGGGGAGGGGGAGTGGGCCGCGGCACCGCCGGCCCACGGCGCGAGGGGGGAGGGGGAAGGGGGAGGGGGCAAGGCCGGTTGGGCCAGCCGGCCAGCTGGGCCGCGCGCCAAGGCGGGCGGCTGGGCCAAAAGGGGGAGGAGAGGGAGGGGAGAGAAAAGAAAAGATTTTTCCTTTTTCTATTATCTATTTTTTTCTAGATGAATGCTTTCACACTTTCAATCGATCAAAAAAATGTGTGGTTCGGCATGGTGCAGCAAATCAAAGAAAATAACTCTAGGGTTTACTATTATCACATAACTTAAAGTTTTGAAGACGGATGAGGTTTTAGCGAAAAGAAATGGGAAGGAGGAGTAACGCCCGAATTTAGCGAGCGATAGAGAAAGAAAAAAATTCAACTCAAAATTCGAGGCGTTACAAACCTATCCCCCTTAAAATAATCTCGCCCTCGAGATTCAGGGTTGGCTAGCAAAGAGCTCCGGGTATTTGGCCATCAGATCATCTTCACGCTCCTAGGTTGCTTCTTCCTCTGAATGATGATTCCATCTGACTTTGCACATTCTGATGGTCTTCCTTCGGGTGACTCTGTCTGCGGTCTCAAGGATTTGTGTTGGCTTCTCAACATAGGTCAAGTCCTCCTGGACTTCAAGACCTTCAACTGGCAACTGCTCCTCTAGCACACGCAAGCACTTCTTCAATTGAGACACATGAAAGACATCATGCACAGCAGACAAATTTTCTGGTAGGCTGAGCTGATAGGCCACTTCTCCACGCCTTGCGAGGATCTGATACGGACCAATGTAGCGGGGTGCTAGCTTGCCTTTCACTCCGAACCTTCTGACTCCTCTGATCGGTGACACTTTCAGATAGACAAAGTCACCGACTTCGAAACTCAGATCTCTTCTTCTTGTATCTGCATAGCTTCGCTGTCTTGATTGCGCTATCTTCAGGTTCTCCCGAACCATCTTGATGTTCTCTTCAGCTTCAAGCAAAATGTTTGGCCCGAACACTTGCTTTTCTCCAGGCTGATCCCATTGCAACGGAGTTCTACAACCCCTTCCATAAAGCGCCTGAAAGGGTGACATCTTCAAGCTAGCCTGGTAACTGTTGTTATAGGAGAACTCTGCATAAGGCAATCGCTTGTCCCATCCGGACTGATCTTGCAACGCACAGACTCTCAACATGTCTTCAAGGATTTGATTGGTCCTTTCGGTCTGACCATCTGTCTGCGGATGATAAGCTGAACTGAAATTCAGATGTGTGCCCAAGGCTTCATGCAACTGCTGCCAGAAATGAGAGGTGAACTGCGTTCCTTGGTCTGACACTATCTTCTTTGGCACACCATGAAGACAAACGATCTGAGACATGTACAACTCTGTCAATACTGCACTGCTGTAGTTGGTCTTGACTGGTATGAAGTGGGCTGACTTGGTTAAGCGATCCACCACTACCCAAATGGAATCGTAGCCGGCTCGAGTGCGAGGCAATCCGACTATGAAATCCTTACCGATTTCATCCCATTTCCACTGAGGGATTTGCAACGGTTGCAACAATCCAGCTGGTCTTTGGTGCTCTGCCTTGATCCGCCGACAACTATCACACATAGCCACATGCTCTGCGATTTCTCTCTTCATTCCGTACCACCAGAATTTCTTCTTCAGATCCTGATACATCTTCTCACTTCCGGGGTGAATCGAATAAGCTGTCTCATGAGCTTCCTTGAGAATCAACTCCCGAATAGATTGGACATTGGGAACACACAAGCGGTCTTTGAACCATATCACACCTCCTGCGTCTTCTCGAAAATCTTTGCCTCTGTCGTCTAGAATCAGTCGCCGGATCTCACTGATCTTCTCATCATTCTTCTGTGCTTCTTTGATTTCCCGCTCCAGGGTAGGTTCCAACTCAATTGTGACTCCTCGCGTGTTGTTCAGAAATCCGAGACTCAACCTGTCAAACTCTTTGGCCAACTCATAAGGCATCGGACGAGCGACCATCAGATTAACTTGACTCTTCCTGCTCAAAGCATCTGCCACTACGTTCGCTTTGCCTGGATGGTAGTGAATCTCCAATTCATAATCTTTGATCAGCTCTAACCATCTTTGTTGCCTCATATTCAGCTCTGATTGAGTGAATATGTACCTCAGACTCTTGTGGTCCGTGTAAACATCACATTTCTGTCCATACAGATAGTGCCTCCATGTCTTCAATGCGTGAACCACTGCTGCCAACTCTAGGTCGTGGATTGGGTAATTCTTCTCATGAACCTTCAGCTGTCGGGACGAGTAAGCCACAACTCTTCCCTCTTGCATCAACACGCATCCCAAACCGGTGTAACAGGCATCGTAATACACCGAGAAGGGCTTGTGCACATCAGGCAAGACTAAGACAGGCGCTGTAGTCAACTTCTCTTTCAACACTTCAAAGGCCTCTTGGCATTTCTGGGTCCACTTGAACTTGACCTTGTTGCCTAGCAACACTGTCATTGGTTTCTCAATCTTCGAAAATCCTTCAATGAATCACCGATAATATCCGGCCATTCCAATGAAGCTCTTGATTCCTCGGGCATCTGTTGGCGCTTTCCAGTTCAGAATGTCTGCCACTTTCTTCGGATCCACAACCAATCCTTCTTTGTAGATTATGTGACCTAAGAACAGGACTTCACTGATCCAGAACTCACACTTGCTCAACTTTGCATACAACTGGTGCTCTCGCAATCTCTGCAATACCATCCTCAAATGATCTGCATGCTCTTCTTCGCTTTGAGAATAAATCAGAATGTCATCAATGAATACCACCACAAACTTGTCAAGATAATCCATGAATACACTGTTCATCAAGTTCATGAAGAAGGCCGGTGCATTTGTTAAACCGAAAGACATCACTGTGAACTCATACAACCATACTTGGTAATGAATGCCGTCTTCAGAATGTCTGAAGGTCGGATCTTGAGCTGATGATAACCTGACCTCAGATCTATCTTGGAGAACACACTGGCTCCTCTCAACTGGTCGAACAGATCTTCTATTCTGGGCAAAGGGTACTTGCTCTTGATGGTGACCTCATTCATAGCTCGATAATCGATACACATCCTTTTGGTGCCATCTTTCTTTTCCACAAATAGGACAGGGGCGGCCCAAGGCGAGGTGCTTGGCCGGATGTAACCTTTCTCTGACAACTCATCGATCTGCTTCTTAAGCTCAACCAACTCTGGCCCAGATATTCTGTAAGCTCTCTTAAAGATGGGGGCGGTTCCAGGAAGTAGCTCTATGGCAAACTCAACTTTCCGCTCTGGTGGCATACCTGGTAGGTCCTTTGGAAACACATCCGGGAACTCGGACACAACCTTGATACTCTCAATCGGGTCTGCTTCACTGCTATCAACAGCCATCTGATAACAACTTCCTTTCTTTGGCTCAGGCGGGACTAACTCCGTCACCACTTCCTCTCCTAGTGGGGACACCAATTTGATTGTCCTCTTATCACAACTGATAACTACCTGATACTTATCTAGCCAATTCATCCCTAGGATGACATCTATTCCCTGAGTACCCATTACTATGAGGTTAGCGGGAAACGCTATCCCCCTTATTTCCACACATACATTCAAACAAATGCTATCGGCTCGAATTCTACCACCGACTGAGTCAATTTCAATGGGGGTTGACATGGTAGTTATTGGAAGATTATGTGCTTTTACCCATGATGCAGTAATGAACGAATGCGTTGCTCCAGTATCAAACAACACTTCTGCAATATGAGAGTCGACTGGGAACATACCTACTATCATGTAAGGGGTCTCCTGAACTGCTTCAGCCTCCAAGTGATTCAGTCTCCCATGATTATAACGCGGCTGAGAGCGGTTGCCTGCTCTAGGCTGAGACACATTCTGCTTTGCTGGGGCATTGGGGCCTGACTGCTGCTGGGCTGCCTTCTTCGGACATTGCATCACCCAGTGGCCTTGCTCTCCACATTGGAAACATGCCCTGTTTCCCACCTGAGCTGGTGCTGCCTGACTGTTCTGCTGGTTTGCTGGGGCAGGAAGACGAGGTGTCTGCTGATTCTGCCTCTGAAACTGACCTCCTCCTGACTGATTATTCTGATGATTCTGATACTGGTGTTGAGGATACTGCCTTTGGAACTGCTGCTGTTGAGGTGGACGCTGGTTCTGCCTGAACTGCTGAGGTTGATTGCCTGAGAAACAAGGACGATTGCTGCTTCCAGGCTGGGGTCCACTGATCTTGCGCTTGCGATCCTCCATCTCCTTACGCTTCCTCTCTGTCATGATTGCTCTGTCGATCAGGTGTTGGAATGTCGGGAAAGTATGATTCATCAGCTAATACTGCAGAGGGTCAACCAAGCCTCTCAGGAAACGATACTGTCTCTTGGCGTCGGTGTTGACATCTTCAGGAGCATAGCGAGACAGCTGCAGAAACCTGTCCCGGTACTCACTGACAGACGATGACCCTTGCTTGAGGGCCAGGAACTCCTCCTTCTTCACTGTCATCAGACCTGTAGGAACATGGTACTAACGAAAGCTACCTCTGAACTCTTCCCAGGTGATGGTGTCGGGGTTGGCATGGGTGGCGAGATAAGACTCCCACCATGACTGAGCTGCTCCTCTCAACAGACGAGGACCATACAGGACTTTCTCCCTATCATCACACTGAGCGGTATGCAACTCTCGCTCCATAGTGCGCAGCCAGTCTTCAGCATCCATGGGGTCAGAAGAGTGAGCGAACGTTGGGGGATGACCTCTCATGAATTCAGCACACTTGTCCCTGGGCACCTGAGGCATCTGAGGTTGAGGTGGTGCCTGCTGCTGCTGCTGCTGAATGGCGGCCAGAGTCTGACCTATGGCTTGGACTGCCTGGGTCTGCATCAGAAACATCTGCTCGATGGACATCGGGGGCGGGGGTGGCAGATGCTGTTGCTGAGGTACCTCATCCTGCTGAGCGGCTTGCTCCTGCTGAGCACGCCTTCCTCCTCTGCGCCTGTTCTCTGACATCTGCAGAATGCAACCACACATCAGAACTGATCTTGCAAATCTTGCAGCATAAGAAAAGAGCATAGAATTCTTCTACAACCCTGAACAGATGAGCATCTTCACTGATCTCCAACACAGACCACACAGCTTCTCAAATAAAGAGGAAAGTGGAATAAAAGGCTCCCCAACTAGATAACTAACTCCTTTAACATATAACAGGTAAACCAATATGCAGGGGATACCCACACTCTGGTGACAGTCATTACAAAGATCCAAATCAAACATAGTTCATCATGACAAACATAAATGCACAGGATATAGCAAACTACCCTGTCTAACTAAGACTAACTAAGAGCGAGACTAATGCTAGGACTGAGACTAAGACTAAAACTTCTATATTAAGCATCTATTACAAGACTCCACACTGACGATCTATGGTTCTAAATCTATCCTGGTCTTGCAGTCGGGATTGCCATAAGGCTGGTGTCCACGCCGAGGTGAGTGGTACGGGTGCTGAGTCCCGACGGGAGCGGGGGAACCATCGTCCAGGTGACGATGCTCCACGCGCTCAGCTCGCAGCTGGGCGATCTCAGCACGAGCCCTACTCAGCTCGTCTAGCGCATGGTCCAGCTCCGTGTTTAGCACGGTGGCTAGGTTGACTGTGCTGCTCAACCTAGGATTGTCCTCACCAACAGGTGAGACAATCATGCCTCCTGTGCTGCCAGATGGACGGCGGGGGTAATACTTCAGGTTGAGACCGTCGGCTACCCCGTCGAGCACTGAGCAATAGTGCGAAAGCGCACGCCGTGCGACATCTTGCATGGCCGCCTCAGCTAAGTCCCGCTCAGAGATGGAATAGTGCTCTGAGCAGGCCTCCGCACCCTGGAGACTGTTCTCCGGACGGCGCACCAAGCAGGTCGCCTCCCAGCGGTCGGGGTAGACCCCACGACTATGCTGGTAGACCACACAGTGATACTCGATGGACCAAGTATGCCGGTCAAGTGCCCGACGTAGCAGGGTGTCAAGCACATCGTGGAAGTGACACCCGCGAGCAGCGTCACGAGTGATGGGTCGAGCAACCCATCCTTCCGGCTCCTGGTCAGTAGAAAAGTCGGTGTCGTGGCTCGAGCTGTCGTCGCCATCTCCGTCGTCTAGGTCTCCTCCAGCAGCTACTCCCGAGGCTGGGGCGCCCAGTGGTGGTGCAGGGGGCGCCTCCAGGGGAAGCACAGGGGAGCAGCTCCTCACAGACTCTATCTCCTGCTGGAGCGAGAAAGAAGAGCCCTGTTGCTCCTGTCGTCGACGTTCCTGCTCCTCATGCAGGCGGTGGTGCAGCCTCTCCAAATGGCTGGACTGACCGGCCACGGGACGGCGAAGCGGACGCTCCGCGAGACGAGAGGGTAAGAAGGGGATGACAGACTTCCATGTGGTGTGCCTAAGACGAGCCATCTACAAAAGACACCGTAAGCAAAAGAGTGAGAACAGAACTAGTATGACCAGCAAATAATGAACCATAAATAAATGAAGGATTAGAATAAAACACAATTTTCAGCAAGGTATAATATATAGTAGAATATAGTTTTGGTCGATATGACCAACTTTTGAAGGGATACCAAAGTCAAGGCAGGGACAGAGGTCTATAATCCTTAGAACGACCATTCTACTCTAGGTTAGCAGTCCTACAGTCAACACGACTTTGATACCACCTATGTCACACCCAGTTTTAGAAGGCAAACCGAATGCGAACCATGTACGTGCCAGGATCAGCAATTCACGTACACAGCAGTTACATAACATGGACATCATCACACAGTGCTCAAATAGTACTAAAAGGGAAATAATAGTCAATTACATCATATGTCTGAGACATCCACATAGTCTTTACAATAAATCAAAGTGCGGAAAAGAAACGTAGATAAACGCGGCCTTCACAGGCAGCCGACTGGGGGTTGCCGCTAACCCACGCCTAGAACTCGTCGTAGTCTTGAAACTCCTAGAAGTCTCCTTCCACGGCTTTATCTTCTCCTGAGCAGTGGTTGCAATGCGGACAACCTGGGGGGGTTTGGTGTGTAGAGCAAGGGTGAGTACACATCAACATACTCAGCAAGTGTCCTGTTTGGCTATAGTGGACTAGCTTTATGTGGGGGTAAGTCAAGCAGTTGCTTTTAATTGGTCAGATTATTATTACTAGTAGAGAAAGCCATGTTTTCGATTCAACCCACGTTATTAACCCAAACATACTCCTTTCCAAACGGAAAGAGTACCACTTACCATTACTGGAGTCAAAACCAAGAACCATCAGCCTCGTTGCCACCTGTAATCCGAACATCTCTGATCAAGTATCACTAATCACTGGAGCTCCTTTGGCCGCTCATAACCGCGAGCACGGCTGATATATCAGTTTCATAACACTCTGTAGAGGTTGCGCACTTTACCCATGAGTCGTGATTCCCCTTTTGCCTCGGGTTGTACGGACCCTTGAACACTCCCAAGGTGAGTAGGCAGGTCTCACTACGTAGCCTTTACAAAGATTCCCCGGGGCTGTAGCCGCCCGTTAGGTTTCCTAAATGTACCGCACTCCTCCCCAAGGGACAAATCAACCTTGGCAGAGCGAGCCGCATACACCGAGCCCCATTGACGGCACGACGGCTAAGCGAACTACACCTCGGTTCCTCTAATTACTCGGCTAAGGGCGTCCCACTCCACCCTCATGGTTGCACTGTTTTCCCGGGCGGTCATCCAACGAACAGGTCCTTACGGAGAGGCACTCGAGAAACCGCTCGAGTCCCCTTAAAAGCCACAAGCAAAACATCATAATGAAGAAGGGAAAACAGCGTATCATTGATAATTCTCATCATGTTCATTGATTAGAGTTGAGCAATAGCATAAGACTAAGCAATAATAATCCAACCCAAATAGGTAAACAAGGACATGGATAACAAAAGCTAGTAAATCCTTAGGTATAAATGTGTAATGCGGGAGGTGAATTAAAGAATGAATAGGACAGAGATAGGTCGAGGGACACTTGCCTCCACCAATCGACTGCTACTTAGGGGCTTCTCCTGCGAGTTCTTCGGGCTCTTCAACCGGATCGTTCTCTATGCGATTGCAAACATACATACATCCATCCATTCAAATTAGGAAACAAACAGTACACCATACAAGAGAACAAGTAGATTAAACATACATAGAATATGACATACGATATTGCATTGGCCATGGCTAGAAAGAGACGGGGGAAGGTCTCGCAGGGGTTAAAGCTTTTGCTCGAGGCGCATTACGGGTAGATGAATAACTAGACGTCGCGTGCTCTAGTTTCACTTAGCTCCAACAAAAAGGATTAGCTACATGCACTAATAGAAACATAACCACTTTCAGTTGATCAACATTAAATGAGATAGACGATTAACTATATGAATTAACTAACGTAACCAATTTCTAAATTGAGTTTCCTATTTCATTAACATGAACAACGTGATTAGCGCGCATAAAATATATGGGGGGGTAGACGGGCACGTCTAGGGGTAGACGGGCACGTCTAGGGGTAGACGAGGGCACGGCGAGCCGTGCCAAAGCACCGCACACTACGCGAGCATGCGCGCAAGGCCGCACACACGCGCCGCGAACTAGCCGTGCACACGTCGGGGCCGCGCGCTGGCCGAGCTCAAGGCCGCGTGCCAAAGGCACGCTGGGCTGAGCTCAAGGCCGCGCCGGGGCTGTCACGACGCGAGCAGGACACGCCGCGGCGGGCGGGCAAGCACGCCGGGACGGGTGGGCGAGCACGCTGCGCACCACGGTGGGCCGCCATGGCCGCGCCATGGCCGGGGCGGGGCTGAGGCCGGGCGCGCGCACCGGGCGGGGCGAGGGCACTCCGGCCGTGCCACCACGCCGGGGCAGGGGCAGCGCGGGCGCCGAGGGCGAGCGGGACCGGGCGGGTGCCGAGGGCGGACGAGGCCGGGCGGGCGCCGCCGGGACGCCTTGAGCAGACCACGCCGGGACGCCGCGGGCGGGGGCGAGGCCGAGCGGGCGCCGCCGGGACGGGGGAGCGCGCGCGGGGGGAGGGAGCGGGGTCGGCGAGCGCCGTGGGCGGGCGGACGGGGCCGGCGAGCATGCCGCTGGGCGCCACCGGGGCGGGCGGGGATCAGCGAGCCGAGGGCGGGCGTGGCCGAGGGCGGGCGGGACCACGCCGCGGGGAGAGCGCCGGCGGGCGCAGGGAAGGAGGAGGGAGGGGAGAGGGAAGAGGAGAGGGGAGGGAGGGGCTCACCGCGGGCGGGGATCGGCGACGGCGGTGGCGGCAGCGGTTCAGGGGGGAGCGGACGGGTTGGGCAGGGGAGGAGAGAGGTTTGGGGGGAGGGGAGGGAGATGACGGGTGGGGCCCGCAGGGAAGAGGCGGCGGCGGGCGTAACCGCCGTGCCGCGCGCGGGGGACTCGGGAGGGGGGGGGCGGCTGGGCCGGCGCCTGGGCCCAAAGCGGAGGGGGCGTAGGGGGGAGTGGGCCGCGGCACCGCCGGCCCACGGCGCGAGGGGGGAAAGGGGGAGGGGGCAAGGCCGGTAGGGCCAGCTGGGCCACACGCCAAGGGGGAGCGGCTGGGCCAAAAGGGGGAGGAGAGGGAGGGGAGAGAAAAGAAAAGATTTTTTCTTTTTCTATTATCTATTTTTTCTAGATGAATGCTTTCACACTTTCAATCAATCAAAAAAATGTGTGGTTCGGCATGGTGCAGCAAATCAAAGAAAATAACTCTAGGGTTTACTATTATCACATAACTTAAAGTTTTGAAGACGGATGAGGTTTTAGCGAAAAGAAATGGGAAGGAGGGGTAACGCCCGAATTTAGCGAGCGATAGAGAAAGAAAAAAATTCAACTCAAAATTCGGGGCGTTACAGTGAGTTCGTGAACTCCGTCCCGTTGTCGCCTCTAATCTTTTTGATCCTTAAGCCGAACTCATTTTGAGCCCGTCTCAAGAATCCCTTTAATGTCTCTTGGGTTTGTGATTTTTCCTGCAAAAAGAACACCCAAGTGAAGCGGGAATAATCATCCACTATTATAAGACAATACTTACTCCCGTCGATGCTTATGTAAGCTATCGGGCCGAATAGGTCCATGTGGAGTAGCTCAAGCGGCTTGTCGGTCGTCATGATGTTCTTGTGTGGATGATGAACACCAACTTGCTTTCCTGCTTGACATGCGCTACATACCTTGTCTTTCTTAAAATGAACATTGGTTAGTCTCAAAATGTGCTCTCCCTTTAGAAGCTTATGAAGATTCTTCATCCCAACATGGGCTAGTCGGCGGTGCCAGAGCCAACCCATGTTAGTCTAAGCAATTAAGCAAGTGTCGAGTTCAGCTCTATCAAAATCTACTAAGTATAGCTGACCCTCTAACACTCCCTTAAATGCTACTGAATCATCACTTCTTCTAAAGACAGTAACACCTATATCCGTAAAAAGACAGTTGTAGCCCATTTTGCATAATTGAGAAACAGAAAGCAAATTGTAATCTAAAGAATCTACAAGAAAAACATTGGAAATAGAATGTTCAGGTGATATAGCAATTTTGCCCAATCCTTTGACCAAACCTTGATTTCCATCCCCGAATGTGATGGCTCGTTGGGGATCATGGTTTTTCTCGTAGGAGGAGAACATCTTCTTCTCCCCTGTCATGTGGTTTGTGCACCAGCTATCAATGATCCAACTTGTGCCCCCGGATGCATAAACCTACAAAACAAGTTTGGGCCTTGTTCTTAGATACCCAAACAGTCTTGGGTCCTTTCACATTAGAAACAAGCACCTTGGGTACCCAAACACAAGTCTTTGACCCCTTGTGTTTGCCCCCAACATATTTGGCAACTACTTTGCCTGATTTGTTAGTTAGCACATAGGAAGCATCAAAAGTCTTAAATGAAATGTTATGATCATTTGATGCAATAAGAGTTTTCTTTTTGGCAATTTAGCACGGGTTGATTGCCTAGAACTAGATGCCTCACTCTTATACATAAAAGCATGATGAGAGCCAGAGTGAGACTTCCTAGAGTGAATTCTCCTAATTTTGTGTTCGGGATAACCGGCAGGGTATAAAATGTAACCCTCGTTATCCTGAACCATAGGAGCTTTGCCCTTAACAAAGTTAGACAATCTTTTAGGAGGGGCATTAAGCTTGACATTGTTTCCCTGTTGGAAGCCAATGCCATCCTTAATGCCAGGGCGTCTCCCACTATAGAGCATGCTTCTAGCAAATTTAATTTTTTCATCTTCTAAGTCGTGCTCATTAATTTTAGCACTAAGTTGAGCTATGTGATCATTTTGTTTCTTAATTAAAGCTAAGTGATCATGAATAGCATCAACATTAATGTCTCTACATCTAGTGCAAATAGTAACATGTTCAACGGTAGATGTAGAGGGTTTGCAAGTTTTTTATTCAACAATCTTAGCATGTAAAATAGCATTCTCATCTCTAAGATTGGAAATAGAAGCATTGCAAACATCTAAGTCTTTAGCCTTAGCAATTAATTTTTCATTCTCATTTCTAAGGCTAGCAAGAGAGGCATTCAAATTTTCAATCTTAGCAATTGAACTAGCGTTATCATTTCTAAGATTGGCAATTGAATCATCACAAATATTTGACTTCTCAACCTTATCAATCAAATTAGTATTCTCAATTCTAAGGTTGTAAATAGTGTCATGGCAAGTGTTTAGCTCACTAGTTAATTTTTCACATTTTTCTACCTCTAGAGCATAAGCATTTTTAACCTTAACATGCTTTTTGTTTTCTTTAATAAGGAAGTCCTCTTGGCTATCCAAGAGTTCATCCTTCTCATGAATAGCACTAATTAATTCATTTAATTTCTCCTTTTGTTGCATGTTTAGGTTGGCAAAGAGTGTCAATAAATCATCCTCATCATCACTAGAGCTAGCCTCATCACTAGATGTTGCATACTTAGTGGAGGATCTAGATTTTACCTTCTTCTTCTTGCCGTCCTTTGCCATGAGGCACTTGTGGCCGACGTTGGGGAAGAGAAGCCCTTTGGTGGCGGCGATGTTTGCGGCGTCCTCGTCGAAGGAGGAGTTGGTGGAGCTCTCGTCGGAGTCCCACTCCCGACAAATATGGGCATCGCCGCCCTTCTTCTTGTAGTACCTCTTCTTCTCCTTCTTCCCCCTTTTGTCGTTATCCCTGTCACTATCACTAGACAAAGGACATTTAGCGATAAAATGATCGGGCTTACCACATTTGTAGCAAACCTTCTTGGAGCGGGACTTGTAGTCTTTCCCCCTCCTTTGCTTGAGGATTTGGTGGAAGCTCTTGATGATGAGCGCCATCTCCTCATTGTCGAGCTTGGAGGCGTCGATGGAGACCCTACTTGGTGTAGAGTCTTCTTTCTTCTCCTCCGTTGCCTTGAATGCAACGGGTTGCACATCGGGTGTGGAGGAGGCGCCTTGCTCAATAATTTTCTTGGAGCCTTTGATCATCAATTCAAAGCTCACAAATTTTCCTATCACTTCCTCTGGAGACATAAGTTTATATCTTGGATCACCACGAATTAATTGAACTTGAGTGGGATTAAGAAAAACGAGTGATCTAAGAATAAGCTTGACCATTTCATGGTCATCCCACTTGGTGCTCCCGAGGTTGCGCACTTGGTTCACCAATGTCTTGAGCCGGTTGTACATTGCTTGTGGCTCCTCCCCTTGGTGAAGCATGAAGCGACCAAGCTCCCCCTCGATCGTTTCCCTATTGGTGATCTTGGTCACCTCGTCTCCTTCGTACGCAGTTTTGAGCACGTCCCAAATCTCTTTGGCACTCTTCAACCCTTGCACCTTATTATACTCCTCTCGACTTAGAGAGGTGAGGAGTATAGTAGTTGCTTGAGAGTTGAAGTGCTGGATTTGGGCCACCTCGTCCTCATCATAATCTTCATCCCCTACGGATGGTACCTGTACTCCAAACTCAACAACATCCCATATGCTTTTGTGGAGCGAGGTTAGGTGATATCTCATCATATCACTCCACCTAGAATAATCTTCACCGTCAAATGTCGGTGGTTTGCCTAATGGGACCGAAAGTAATGGAGTATGTCTAGGAATGCGAGGGTAGCGTAGGGGAATCTTACTATACTTCTTGCGCTCTTGGCGCTTAGAAGTGACGGACGCGGCGTTGGATCCCGATGTAGAGGGCGTTGAAGAGTCGGTCTCGTAGTAGACCACTTTCTTCATTTTCTTCTTCTTCTCGCCACTCTTGTGCGTCCTAATGCATGAAGGGGATCCCTCCTTCTTTTTGTTGCCGGACTCCTTTGATGGAGCCTTCCCGTGGTGTAATACTCAAGTTGTATACCCAGTGTAATAGAGAGAGTTTCTCATTTTGTGTGTCTTATTTGCATCATGAAAAGAGCACTTATGTAATTGAGAGTGACTAAATCAAACAATTATTCTAAAATAAAGAAAAAAATGCATTTGTTGGAGTTTTATGTGTTGTGCATTAAATAAAACCATGAGGATAAAAATAACAAGGTATTAATTATTTGAAACTTGATTTAACCCAAAATTTGGAATTAGGGTTTTGAAAATAAGGAGAGGAGAAGAGATAGGAAAATATAAATAAAATGTATAAATAATCATCTTCAGCCTTAGTAGGTTTAAGTGCAAAACTAGAGTTTATAAATAAAGATCCACAAAAGTTTGGAGTAATTCAAATTGAGTTTGAAAATGAAGAAAAAGGAAGGAAAAATAAAAAGAAAAAGATAAAAATCCTAGCTGGGCCGCAGGAACTCAATTCGGCCCACTCCCTGGTTTCCCTCTCGCGTGCACAGCCCAGCGATCGAGCGCCGACACCCGGGCCCCCCCTTGTCAGCCTCTGTTTCCGCGCGTCGCGCCTCGCTATCTCGCTGCGCCGCGGGACCCGCTCTGTCAGCCGCTCGGTCAATCTATCATCCGCGCCCGCTGCTTGAGTCGCTGGTTCGTCGGTCCCACTCGTCATCTTGCTGCTCGCGTCAACGAACTCGCGCGATGCTCGCCGCCATACTCGGGATGGCACGGTCGACCCTAATCCAGCTCGTGCCGAGTCCACAGGCGTTAAATGGGCGGCCGATGCGCCCTGCTCCACCCCATCCACCTGCCCAGCGCCGGCCGTGCTCACCACTTGCCCCAAACCGCACCACCGCATCGATTCGCCCCGCCGCCGGCTAAATCCGTCCCGCGGGACAATCCGGCCGTGGCAAGGCGTCCTGCGTGGTCGGGGGCAACTACTGAAACCGTCCGTGGGCGTATCTGGGAGTGCTGACCACGGAGGCGGCCTGAATTCCTCGCCGTACTTCATATCTCCGCCACTGTCCGCCGCGCGTCGCGGTCGGCGTCACCGAGGCGTCGATCTCTGGTAACCAGCCCATCCCTGTCTTCATTATGTAATGCGCAATGTGTAGCTACGATGAATTGGAGAATGGGGTAGGGGTTCACCGTTGGGCGGGTCGCCGGAATTCTCCACCGCGCGGTGGGTGCGCGCCGCCGCCCAGGGAAGACGGAGGTAGGCGATGGAATCCTGGCCTTCGGATCTGGACTGTGCGGCTGGGATTAGAAGCCGTATACCCCTTCGTCGTATTAAACCTCGGCCGCAGGATTGTGATCGGAGCGTTGCGGTCAGATCTCGGGATCGTAGGATGTGGGCCGTTGGATCTAGATCCAATAGCTCTCGGTTCGTAACGGTTCGTTAAGATGTGCATCTAATCACCACCGTCGGTTCTCGATCGGACGGCCCTGAGATCACGATACCCCTTCGCGGGGCAGTTTTTCTAAAGAGACCCTGGAAAATTTGGTTATCAACCCGCAGTCCACTGGCCACTGTACACTGAGTCTGGTTTAAATTACCCGCTAGCCCCTGCAGTTTTTAGTATTTGACGCCCAGTCCAGAGGGTATTAAAAACAGAGAAATTAATATTAAAATTCATTTTTAATACAAAAACAAATCTAGAAACTTGTAAAATGCATAGAAAATTCATTTTAGCTCCAAATTGAGTCATTCCAATTCCTAAAATTTTGTAATATTATTCTCTACCATTTAGTATCACTGTTCTGTCATGAACTCTGTTAGAAAATTTATTTAACATCTAATCCTATTATAATCACCTTAAATCTTAGAAAATTCATAACTTAAATTCTATAACTCCAAATTCAGTGATTCCAGTTCCTATGGTTTCATTTTAATGTGTAGATTTTTACTGTATATTTGATTCATCTGTTTGGTGTGATGTTGATTTTGGCTATACTATGTATGTGTTGTGTTGATGCGAGTAGACGAGCAAGCTACTGTGGAAACTGAGGTTCAGCAAGTAGAGATAGCTGAGCAGGAGCTCATTACAGGCAAGTTGTGCCCTTGATCACTTACTTTTCCCAGCCATGTTCTTATTAATTTTAATGATCTGCATAGGTTAATTTTGATGGGAACCTTTATGTACCCCAGTTTTGATTACCTCTATACCTTGTTCACCCCTGGAATATTTTTGGGTAGTACTTGCTATTGCTTTATGTGGATTGGGTATGGAGATTCATTATTCATGATTATTCTATTATTATTTTGTTATTATTGTTGTTCATGTTAAGATCATTAAATTAATTGGAACATGGAGCGACCACCCGGGAAAACAGTGCTACCACAAGGGTAGTATGGGATGCCCTTGGCTGATTAACTAGGAAAGCTAGTGGAAGTCTACCTTACCCGAAAGGGGCAAGGGCAGTAGGGGAGAGGTCAGCGCGGGGAGGTCCCTAGTTGATTTTGCTGCGATGGCTATCAGCTAGGAACCCTTTACTGGATCTTCCCATAAACTGTAGCGGGTTTTCGGAAGCTAGTGGAACTTTGTAAAGGCCTCGTAGTGGATCCCTAGCCATTCACCTTGGTAGTGTCTAAGGGCCTTGCAAACCCAGGCGATATGGGATACACGACTTGTGGGTAAAGATGCGCAACCTCTGCAGAGTGTAAAACTAGTATACTAGCCGTGCTCACGGTCAAGAGCGGCTCGGACCCTCACATGATTAACTATGGAACTTAAGTTTAATTTGACATTTGCATCGCATTTGGGATTATTTTACTATGACTGTTCTTTATTATTATTAAGGTTTGGTATTTACTTACACTTAGTAATTGCTAATAAAATTTTGACCAACTTATAAAAGCAATGCTCAGCCTTAGCCTTATTTCATTGATCAGCCTTACACTTCATGAACTCCCACCTTTGGTGAGTTCATGCCACATTATTCCCCATGACTTGTTGAGCTATGATCGTATGTGAGCTCACCCTTGCTGTCTCACACCCCCCCCACAGGAGAAGAACAGGTTGTTGAAGAGGAGCTGCCTAACACCGAGGAGTTCGATCTGATCTAGGTGGCGTTTCTCAGTCGACATTGGCGCCATCGATCCTTAGTTCGTTTTATATTTATCTTTATTTTGTAATAAGACTTCCGCTATGTAATAAATACTCTGATGTTCTATGACATTTATCTCTATACACTCTGTTATTATATATGTTGTCTTCTTGGCGCATGTATGAGATGCACCCGGCTTTGTCTTTTAAAACCGGGTGTTACAGAAGTGGTATCAGAGGAAATGTTGACTGTAGGACGAAACCTAGATAGACTGGACAAACCCCTACCTACTTATCTCATTCTGATTCTTTCTACACTTATCTTAATCCTGTCTCACCTTCTACTGTTCTACTCTGATCATTCTTACCTTTTCTACTCTGAGACAAGATGGATTTCAAACCTTGGAATCCCTACCCCTATGACATTCTTAAGAGTTAGGGAACCCAAAGCAAAAGCTAAAACTGTTTTCTCTATTAAAAATATTGGTTGATTGTTCTGATGATCAATGCCTGATTTGCTTCTTTGATTGATTGAATAGTATAGATGGACATCTTAGCATGTACCAACATAAGGTATTGAGTTAGCTATAGTAGGTGAAATATTAAACTGCTTAGCTAATAAATCCCCCAAAGTAACATGATTGTAATTACTGCCTTGTCTACTGCTTCTTCTTACCATATGTATCTAACTCAGATGGTCAATACCAGGAGGGGTGGTGGAATTGACTTGCCTCCTAACCAACACACTCGGAGACGACCTCAGCCACAACCTGCTGGGATGAATCCTCCCAATCCTCCACCAGGCGGAGTTGACCCACTGGTTGCTGCTCAGATGGCGGTGATGCAGCAGATGGCAGATACTATGGCGGATATGCGTGCTCAGATGCAGCAAGAACGCCAAGAGATGCGACAGGAAAGAGAAGACATACGACAGGAGTTGCGCCAGGAGCGAGATGAGATACGCCAAGAAAGGAGGGCGCAACAACAGCTTCAACAACAGCAACAGCAGCAACAAGTACCACTGCCTCCACCACCACCACCAGCTCCACCCCGAGACAAGCATAGAGAGTTTATGAGTCACAAGCCACCGACCTTCGCCAGTTCGCCGGATCCACTTGATGCAGACGATTGGTTGAAGTCAATTGAGAAGATGCTGAATATTGCACAATGCACTGATCGGGAGAAGGTCTTATATGCTTCTGGACGTCTGACTGGTCCTGCTGCTGACTGGTGGGATTCTTATACTGCTGCCCATGATGCTGCGGATAATATTACTTGGGCAGAGTTCAGCACACAATTCAGGAACTATCATATTCCAGCTGGGATGATAAAGATTAAGAAGAAGGAGTTTCTGTCGCTGAAGCAAGGAAGTATGTCAGTCAGCGAGTACCGCGACAAGTTTATTCAGCTATCCAGATATGCTCCAGAGGAAGTTGCTGAGGATGAAAGGAAGCAGGAGCATTTCATTGAAGGACTTAATGGACCACTGCAGTATGCTCTAGTGGCACACACATTTCCGTCATTTCAGAGGCTGCTTGATAAGGCACTGGCTATTGAACACAAGCGTGTTCAACTGGGCGATTTGAAGAGGAAGGCTATCTCACAGGGACAGGGTAGCAGCAGTGTTCGTCCTCGCTACAGTTCACCACAGAGTACACCGCCTCGACCAGGAGGACCGCGCCCAGTTCAGCAATCACCATTGAGGACACCTACTCGACAGGCTACACCCACTGGCACCCCGACGAAGTTTGCAGGACAGAGTCAGGGCACTCAATGTTTCAAGTGTGGGAAGATTGGTCATTATGCAAATGTCTGCCCACAGAGGATTGCCACTACTCCAACTCAGAGCAAGCAACAGACCCCTGGCAAGGGATATTCTATAGCCAGGGTGAATCAAGTCAGCGTTGATGATACTCCGGATGGAGGGGACCTCGTAATTGGTATGTTTTATGTTAATGCAATTCCTGCAACAATATTGTTTGATTCTGGTGCCACACATTCATTCATGTCTGCTAGATATGCCAACACAAATGAAATACCACTGCTAAATATGAGAAAACCCCTGATAGTAATTACACCTAAAGGGCCTGTTGAGGCGAATCAAATGACACGTAGGTTGACATTAACTATTATGGGTAGAGAATTTGGAGCTACTGCTATAATATTGGAGTCAAGCAGTATAGATCTAATACTTGGTATGTCATGGCTAAGAAAGGCAAAGGCCGTTATAGCATGTGGTAGAGGTACCATAGAGCTCACTACCACTAAAGGAGAAAGATTTCAAGTCAATATTGCAGTAACCTCCTCATCCATGCGTGCAATGTTCTTTATGCCTGAGGAGTTTGTTGGTGACAACATTCGGGTGGTTAGAGATTTTCCGGATGTCTTTCCAGAGGAGTTACCAGGGATGCCACCTGATAGAGAAGTTGAGTTTGTTATTGATCTTTTACCTGGAACCGCCCCTATTTCTAAACGGCCATATAGAATGTCCGTAGAGGAGTTGAAGGAATTGAAGAAGCAGTTGACGGAGTTACAAGAGGCGGGGTATATTCGTCCAAGTTCATCACCTTGGGGAGCACCAGTGTTATTTGTGCAAAAGAAGGATGGATCTCAACGGATGTGTGTGGATTACAGATCTCTTAATGATGTTACAGTGAAGAACAAGTATCCGTTGCCCCGTATTGAGGATTTATTTGATCAGATGAGAGGAGCCAGGGTATTCTCGAAGATTGATCTCCGATCGGGATACCATCAGATGAAGATTAGACCATCGGATATTCCAAAGACGGCTTTCTCAACCCGATATGGATTATATGAGTTCACTGTTATGTCATTTGGACTAACCAATGCACCAGCTTACTTCATGAATTTGATGAATAAGGTGTTTATGGAATACTTGGACAGATTCGTCGTGGTGTTCATCGACGATATTCTTATCTATTCTAAGAATGAAAGTGATCATGAACAACATCTGAGGTTGGTGCTACAGAAGTTACGAGATAATGAGCTCTACGCTAAGTTTAGCAAGTGTGAGTTTTGGATTGACAAGGTGCCATTCCTTGGTCATATCATTTCTAATGGAGGAATAGCAGTGGATCCTGCTAAGGTCAAGGAGATTATGGAGTGGAGAGTGCCCACTACAGTTACGGAGATTCGGAGTTTCTTGGGACTCGCAGGATATTATCGGAGATTTATTGAAGGGTTTTCTAAGATTGCCAAGCCTATGACATCGCTTTTGGAGAAAGGAAAAGAATTTAAGTGGGATGAGGAGTGTCAAGAGAGTTTTGATCAATTGAAGGAAAGGTTGATGTCACCTCCAGTATTGATTATGCCAGATCTGCAGAAGGGATTTGACATTTACTGTGATGCATGTGGCCAAGGGCTTGGATGTGTGCTTATGCAAGATGGACATGTGATTGCCTATGCATCTCGTCAGTTGAGGAAGCATGAATTGAACTACCCCACTCATGATTTGGAATTGGCTGCAGTAGTGCATGCACTTAAGATTTGGAGACACTACATTATGGGAACTAAGTGCCAAGTATATACGGATCATAAGAGTTTAAAGTATATATTCACTCAGAAGGATCTCAACCTTAGGCAACGCCGTTGGTTGGAGCTAATTAAGGATTATGACTTGGAGATTCACTATCACCCAGGCAAGGCAAATTTGGTTGCAGATGCCTTGAGTCGGAAGGAGCATGTTCACTCCGCTTTCGTTGTTCAGCTACCTGATGAATTAGCAAAGGATTTTGAGAGACTCAACCTGGGGATTGTTGCACATACGGAAGGAGTGACTATTGAATTGGAACCTACCTTGGAGCAAGAAATTCGTAAAGGTCAGGTTGGTGATGCTAAGATTCAGGAGATCAAGGATCTTATTACTGAAGGGAGAGGCCCGGAGTTCACGGAGGATGAACAAGGCACGATATGGTTCAAGAATCGGATCTGTGTTCCCGATATTGATAGTCTTCGGGAAACCATATTGAAGGAAGCACATGATTCAGTTTATTCTATCCACCCTGGGAGCACTAAGATGTATCAAGATTTGAAGCAAAAGTATTGGTGGTATGGATTGAAGAGAGATGTGGCTGCACATGTGGCTATGTGCGATGTATGCCAAAGAGTTAAGGCTGAACACCAGAGGCCAGCCGGATTATTGCATCCACTGAAGATACCTGAGTGGAAATGGGAAGAGATTGGCATGGACTTCATTGTTGGATTACCCCGCACGTCTGCTGGATATGATTCTATATGGGTGATTGTGGACAGGCTAACTAAGGTAGCCCACTTTATTCCAGTGAAGACCACTTATTCAGGAGCTAAGTTGGCAGAGTTGTACATGGCACGGATTGTATGCCTGCATGGTGTGCCAAAGAAGATTGTGTCAGATCGAGGATCACAGTTTACCTCTCGATATTGGAAGCAGTTGCACGAGTCATTGGATACAAGATTGAATTTTAGTTCGGCTTACCATCCCCAGACTGATGGGCAGACTGAGAGGACTAACCAAGTACTGGAAGATATGTTAAGAGCTTGTGCTCTTAAGCATGGTGGAAGTTGGGATAAGAGTCTACCGTATGCGGAGTTCTCTTATAATAATAGCTATCAGGCCAGTTTGAAGATGTCACCGTTTGAGGCTTTGTATGGCAGAAAGTGCAGGACCCCCTTGTATTGGAATCAAACTGGTGAAAGGCAGTTGTTTGGACCTGAGATTATACAGGAAGCAGAGGAACAAGTCCAACAGATCAGGGAGAATTTGAGAACTGCACAGTCCAGGCAGAAAAGTTATGCTGACACCCGGAGAAGACTGCTTGAGTTTAAGGAGGGAGATTATGTCTATTTGAAGGTGTCACCGCTCCGGGGTATGAGAAGATTCAAAGTCAAGGGAAAGTTGTCCCCTCGCTTTATTGGACCCTTCTTAATCTTAAAGCGAGTGGGAGAGGTTGCATATCAATTGGAGTTACCGGATCATCTCGCGGATGTTCATGATGTATTCCATGTATCTCAGCTAAAGAAATGCCTCAGAGTGCCTGAAGAACAGTTACCAATGGAAGACCTTAGTGTTCAAGAGGACTTGACTTATGCTGAGTACCCCATCAAAATTTTGGATACTTTGACTCGAGTTACGAGGAATAAGGTTATAAAGATGTGCAAAGTGCAATGGAGCCACCACGGTGAAGATGAAGCAACTTGGGAAAGAGAAGAAGAGCTTCGTATAGATTTTCCCCACCTTTTCCCTAGAACTTCTTAATCTCGAGGACGAGATTATTTTTAAGGGGGGTAGGATTTGTAATACTCAAGTTGTATACCCAGTGTAATAGAGAGAGTTTCTCATTTTGTGTGTCTTATTTGCATCATGAAAAGAGCACTTATGTAATTGAGAGTGACTAAATCAAACAATTATTCTAAAATAAAGAAAAAAATGCATTTGTTGGAGTTTTATGTGTTGTGCATTAAATAAAACCATGAGGATAAAAATAACAAGGTATTAATTATTTGAAACTTGATTTAACCCAAAATTTGGAATTAGGGTTTTGAAAATAAGGAGAGGAGAAGAGATAGGAAAATATAAATAAAATGTATAAATAATCATCTTCAGCCTTAGTAGGTTTAAGTGCAAAACTAGAGTTTATAAATAAAGATCCACAAAAGTTTGGAGTAATTCAAATTGAGTTTGAAAATGAAGAAAAAGGAAGGAAAAATAAAAAGAAAAAGATAAAAATCCTAGCTGGGCCGCAGGAACTCAATTCGGCCCACTCCCTGGTTTCCCTCTCGCGTGCACAGCCCAGCGATCGAGCGCCGACACCCGGGCCCCCCCTTGTCAGCCTCTGTTTCCGCGCGTCGCGCCTCGCTATCTCGCTGCGCCGCGGGACCCGCTCTGTCAGCCGCTCGGTCAATCTATCATCCGCGCCCGCTGCTTGAGTCGCTGGTTCGTCGGTCCCACTCGTCATCTTGCTGCTCGCGTCAACGAACTCGCGCGATGCTCGCCGCCATACTCGGGATGGCACGGTCGACCCTAATCCAGCTCGTGCCGAGTCCACAGGCGTTAAATGGGCGGCCGATGCGCCCTGCTCCACCCCATCCACCTGCCCAGCGCCGGCCGTGCTCACCACTTGCCCCAAACCGCACCACCGCATCGATTCGCCCCGCCGCCGGCTAAATCCGTCCCGCGGGACAATCCGGCCGTGGCAAGGCGTCCTGCGTGGTCGGGGGCAACTACTGAAACCGTCCGTGGGCGTATCTGGGAGTGCTGACCACGGAGGCGGCCTGAATTCCTCGCCGTACTTCATATCTCCGCCACTGTCCGCCGCGCGTCGCGGTCGGCGTCACCGAGGCGTCGATCTCTGGTAACCAGCCCATCCCTGTCTTCATTATGTAATGCGCAATGTGTAGCTACGATGAATTGGAGAATGGGGTAGGGGTTCACCGTTGGGCGGGTCGCCGGAATTCTCCACCGCGCGGTGGGTGCGCGCCGCCGCCCAGGGAAGACGGAGGTAGGCGATGGAATCCTGGCCTTCGGATCTGGACTGTGCGGCTGGGATTAGAAGCCGTATACCCCTTCGTCGTATTAAACCTCGGCCGCAGGATTGTGATCGGAGCGTTGCGGTCAGATCTCGGGATCGTAGGATGTGGGCCGTTGGATCTAGATCCAATAGCTCTCGGTTCGTAACGGTTCGTTAAGATGTGCATCTAATCACCACCGTCGGTTCTCGATCGGACGGCCCTGAGATCACGATACCCCTTCGCGGGGCAGTTTTTCTAAAGAGACCCTGGAAAATTTGGTTATCAACCCGCAGTCCACTGGCCACTGTACACTGAGTCTGGTTTAAATTACCCGCTAGCCCCTGCAGTTTTTAGTATTTGACGCCCAGTCCAGAGGGTATTAAAAACAGAGAAATTAATATTAAAATTCATTTTTAATACAAAAACAAATCTAGAAACTTGTAAAATGCATAGAAAATTCATTTTAGCTCCAAATTGAGTCATTCCAATTCCTAAAATTTTGTAATATTATTCTCTACCATTTAGTATCACTGTTCTGTCATGAACTCTGTTAGAAAATTTATTTAACATCTAATCCTATTATAATCACCTTAAATCTTAGAAAATTCATAACTTAAATTCTATAACTCCAAATTCAGTGATTCCAGTTCCTATGGTTTCATTTTAATGTGTAGATTTTTACTGTATATTTGATTCATCTGTTTGGTGTGATGTTGATTTTGGCTATACTATGTATGTGTTGTGTTGATGCGAGTAGACGAGCAAGCTACTGTGGAAACTGAGGTTCAGCAAGTAGAGATAGCTGAGCAGGAGCTCATTACAGGCAAGTTGTGCCCTTGATCACTTACTTTTCCCAGCCATGTTCTTATTAATTTTAATGATCTGCATAGGTTAATTTTGATGGGAACCTTTATGTACCCCAGTTTTGATTACCTCTATACCTTGTTCACCCCTGGAATATTTTTGGGTAGTACTTGCTATTGCTTTATGTGGATTGGGTATGGAGATTCATTATTCATGATTATTCTATTATTATTTTGTTATTATTGTTGTTCATGTTAAGATCATTAAATTAATTGGAACATGGAGCGACCACCCGGGAAAACAGTGCTACCACAAGGGTAGTATGGGATGCCCTTGGCTGATTAACTAGGAAAGCTAGTGGAAGTCTACCTTACCCGAAAGGGGCAAGGGCAGTAGGGGAGAGGTCAGTGCGGGGAGGTCCCTAGTTGATTTTGCTGCGATGGCTATCAGCTAGGAACCCTTTACTGGATCTTCCCATAAACTGTAGCGGGTTTTCGGAAGCTAGTGGAACTTTGTAAAGGCCTCGTAGTGGATCCCTAGCCATTCACCTTGGTAGTGTCTAAGGGCCTTGCAAACCCAGGCGATATGGGATACACGACTTGTGGGTAAAGATGCGCAACCTCTGCAGAGTGTAAAACTAGTATACTAGCCGTGCTCACGGTCAAGAGCGGCTCGGACCCTCACATGATTAACTATGGAACTTAAGTTTAATTTGACATTTGCATCGCATTTGGGATTATTTTACTATTACTGTTCTTTATTATTATTAAGGTTTGGTATTTACTTACACTTAGTAATTGCTAATAAAATTTTGACCAACTTATAAAAGCAATGCTCAGCCTTAGCCTTATTTCATTGATCAGCCTTACACTTCATGAACTCCCACCTTTGGTGAGTTCATGCCACATTATTCCCCATGACTTGTTGAGCTATGATCGTATGTGAGCTCACCCTTGCTGTCTCACACCCCCCCCACAGGAGAAGAACAGGTTGTTGAAGAGGAGCTGCCTAACACCGAGGAGTTCGATCTGATCTAGGTGGCGTTTCTCAGTCGACATTGGCGCCATCGATCCTTAGTTCGTTTTATATTTATCTTTATTTTGTAATAAGACTTCCGCTATGTAATAAATACTCTGATGTTCTATGACATTTATCTCTATACACTCTGTTATTATATATGTTGTCTTCTTGGCGCATGTATGAGATGCACCCGGCTTTGTCTTTTAAAACCGGGTGTTACACGTGGCTTATGGCGGGCTTCTCGCTGGTCACCATATCCTTCTTGACGTGATCTCCCAACATCACTTCGAGCGGTTAAGCTCTAATGAAGTACCAGGCTCTAATACCAATTGAAAGTCGCCTAGAGGGGGGTGAATAGGCAAATCTGAAATTTATAAACTTAAGCACACACTACAAGCCGGGGTTAGCGTTAGAAATATAAACGAGTCCGAAAGAGAGGGCGAAAACAAATCACAAGCGAATAATAGTGGATGACACGGTGATTTGTTTTACTGAGGTTCGGTTCTTGCAAACCTACTCCCCGTTGAGGTGGTCACAAAGACCGGGTCTCTTTCAACCCTTTCCCTCTCTCAAACGGTCACCTAGACCGAGTGAGCCTTTCTCTTCAATCAAATGGGACACTAAGTCCACTACAAGGACCACCACAACTTGGTGTCTCTTGTTTTGATTACAAGTGATTTGAACACAAGAAAGAAAGAAGAAGAAAAGCAATCCAAGCGCGAGATCTCAAATGAACACAAATGTCTCTCTCTCTAGTCACTAATTTGGTTGGAGTGATTCCGGACTTGGGAGAGGATTTGATCTCTTTGTTTGTGTCTTGTATTGAATGCTATAGCTCTTGTATGAGGTGTGAAGGCTGAAAACTTGGATACAATGAATGGTGGGTGGTTGGGGGTATTTATAGCCCCAACCACCAAAGGAGCCGTTGGTGGAGGCTGTTGTCGCATGGCGCACCGGACAGTCCGGTGCGCCACCGGACACTGTCCGGTGCGCCAGCCACGTCACCCGATCGTTAGGGTTCGACCGTTGGAACTTCTGACTTTTGGGCCACCGGACAGTCATTGTTCAATGTCCGGTGCGCCTTCTGGCTCTGCTCTGACTTCTGCGCGCACTGTAGCGCATTAACTGCTCGTTGTAGATGACCGTTGGCGCTGTGTAGCCGTTACTCCGCTGGCACACCGGACAGTCCGGTGCTACACCAGACAGTCCGGTGAATTATAGCGGAGCGGCTCCTAGAATTCCCGAAGGTGGCAAGTTCAGACTGGAATTCCCTGGTGCACCGGACACTGTCCGGTGGCACACCGAACAGCCCGGTGCGCCAGACTAGGGCACACTTCGGTAGTCTTTTGCTCTCTTTGTTTGAACCCTTTCTTGGTCTTTTTATTGATTTGTTGTGAACCTTTGGCACATGTAAAACTTATAATCTAGAGCAAACTAGTTAGTCCAATTATTTGTGTTGGGCAATTCAACCACCAAAATCAATTAGGAAAAGGTGTAAGCCTATTTCCCTTTCACTTCCTCAATGGACCGATCAAAGAGGAGGTCTATGTTGAGCAATCTCCCGGCTTTGAAGAAAGTGAGTACCCTAACCATGTCTATAAACTCTCTAAGGCGCTTTATGGGCTCAAGCAAGCCCCAAGAGCATGATATGAATGCCTAAGAGATTTTCTTATCGCTAATGGCTTCAAAGTCGGAAAAGCCGAACCTACTCTCTTTACTAAAACAATTGCCAATGATTTGTTTGTATGCCAAATTTATGTTGATGATATTATATTTGGGTCTACTAACAAATCTACATGTGAAGAGTTTAGTAGGATTATGATTCAAAAATTCGAGATGTCTATGATGGGAGAGTTAAAGTATTTCTTAGGATTTCAAGTGAAGCAACTCCAAGAGGGCACCTTGATTAGCCAAACGAAGTACATTCAAGACATACTCACCAAGTTTGGGATGAAGGATGCCAAGCCCATCAAGACACCCATGGGAACCAATGGGCATCTCGACCTCGACACGGGAGGTAAATCCGTAGATCAAAAGGTATACCGGTCGATGATAGGTTCTTTACTCTATTTATGTGCTTCATGACCGGATATTATGCTTTCTGTATGCATGTGTGCAAGATTCCAAGCCGATCCTAAGGAAGTTCACCTTAGGGCCGTAAAACGAATCTTGAGATATTTAGTTTATACTCCTAAGTTTGGCCTTTGGTACCCCAAGGGATCCACTTTTGATTTAATTGGTTATTCAGATGCTGATTGGGCACGGTGTAAAATTGATAGAAAGAGCACATCAGGGACTTGCCGGTTCTTGGGAAGATCTCTGGTGTCTTGGGCTTCAAAGAAGCAAAATTCTGTAGCTCTTTCTACCGCCGAAGCCGAGTATATTGCCTCGGGTCATTGTTGCGCACAATTGCTTTGGATGAGGCAAACCCTTAGGGACTATGGTTACAAATTAACCAAAGTTCCTCTTCTATGTGATAATGAGAGTGCAATCCGCATGGCAGATAATCCTGTTGAGCATAGCCGCACTAAACACATAGCCATTCGGTATCACTTTTTGAGGGATCACCAACAACGGGGGGATATTGAGATTTCCTATATTAACACCAAAGATCAATTGGCCGATATATTTACCAAGCCTCTAGATGAGAAACATTTACCAAACTTAGGCATGAGCTAAATATTCTTGATTCTAGGAATTTTGATTGATGTTTTGCTCACATAGCTCATTTATATACCTTTGATCATATCTCTTTCATGTGCTATGACTAATGTCGTTTTCAAGAGCATTTCATGCTAAGTCATAGATTGAAAGGGAATTGGAGTCTTCGACGAAGACAAAGGCTTCCACTCCACTCGATCGAATTATTCATCCTTCGTCGTCGCTCTGCAACGCTCTCCAACTTTGGTAATCTTCACTCATATGTTATTTACCATAGGGGGAGAAAGTAGTTATAAGGGCTTATATTTCACTCATAAGTATCCGTTTTTGGCGATTCATGCCAAAGGGGGAGAAAGTATTAGCCCAAAGCAAAAGGACCGCACCGCACCATCACCAATTTCAAAAATGTAGTTTTCAAATTTAAGTTAAGAAAAGATTTTTTCAATTGGTATCTTATTTTTGATATAATTTCAAATTGGTATACCCTCTTCAAAATTAATATCTAAAACCCTCTTGAACACTAAGAGGAGGATTTTATTAAGGGGGAGTTTTGTCTAGTCAAAGGAAAAGCATTTGAAACAGGGGGAGAAAATTTCAAATCTTGAAAATGCTTCTCAAAATCTTATTCATTTACCTTTGATTATTTGCAAAAAGACTTTGAAAAGAATTTACAAAATAATTTGCAAAAACAAAACAAGTGGTGCAAGCGTGGTCCAAAATTTTAATAAGAAGAAAGCCATTCATGCATATCTAGTAGAAATAAATATTGGTTTTATTCCAAGCAACCTTTGCACTTATCTTATGCAAACTAGTTCAATTCTGCACTTTTATACTTGCTTCGGTTTGTGTTGGCATCAATCACCAAAAAGGGGGAGATTGAAAGGGAAATAGGCTTACACCTTTTCCTATATGAATTTTGGTGGTTGAATTGCCCAACACAAATAATTGGACTAACTAGTTTGCTCTAGATTATGAGTTCTACAGTGCCAAAGGTTCACAACAAACCAATAAAAAGACCAAGAAAGAGTTCAAATAAAAAGAGCAAAAGACAACCAAAGTGTGCCCTGGTCTGGCGCACAGGACTGTTCGGTGCACCACCGGACAGTGTCCGGTGCACCAGGACACCCAACTCTGAACTTGCCACCTTCGGGAATTCTGGGAGCCGCTCCGCTATAATTCACCGGACTGTCTGGTGTAGCACCGGACTGTCCGGTGTGCCAGCGGAGTAACGGCTACACAGCACCAACGATCATCTGCAACGAACAATAAATGCGCTACAGTGCGCACCTGCGCGCTGAGAGCACCTAGAGGGGGGGTGAATAGGTGATCCTATAAATCTTAAAACTTAAGCCACAAAAACTTGGTTAAGTGTTAGCACAATAATTGCCAAGTGGCTAGAGAGGAGTCAAAACACAATAACCACAAGAGATCAAACACAGAGATGGCACGGTGGTTATCCCGTGGTTCGGCCAAGACCAACGCTTGCCTACTCCACGTTGTGGCGTCCCAATGGACGAGGGTTGCAATCAACCCCTCTCAAGCGGTCCAAAGACCCACTTGAATACCACGGTGTTTTGCTTGCTTTTCTTAATCCCGTTCGCGAGGAATCTCCACAACTTGGAGCCTCTCGCCCTTACACTTGAAGTTCACAAAGAAGCACGGAGCAAGGGAGGGATTAGCAACGCACTCAAGACAAGAAATCACAGCAACACCACGCACACAAGTCGCAACGAGAGCTCACAACACAACTCAATGAGTTCACCACTCAACTAGAGCTCTAATTGCTATCGCAAAGAATCAAAGGTGCGGAATCGATGTCTTAGTGCTTAGGAATGCTTAGAGGATGCTTGGTGTGCTCCTCCATGCGCCTAGGGGTCCCTTTTATAGCCCCAAGGCAGCTAGGAGCCGTTGAGAGCATTCTAGGAAGGCTGATCTTGCCTTCTGTCGATTGGCGCACCGGACAGTCCGGTGCACACCGGACACTGTCCGGTGCCCGATTTCCTTCCAAAAATGGCGTAGTCGACCGTTGGCAGCCTGAGAGCCGTTGGCGCACCGGACATGTCCGGTGCACATCGGACAGTCCGGTGCCCCTTCTAGTCGTTGGCTCGGCCACGTGTCCCGCGCAGATCTCGCGGCCGACCGTTGGCCCGGCCGACCGTTTGCTCATCGGACAGTCCGATGAATTATAGTCGTACGTCGCCGATGAATTCCCGAGAGCGACGAGTTCGCCTGTGAACGGCCCACCGGACAGTCCGGTGCACCACCGGACAGTCCGGTGAATTATAGCCGTACACCGCCGTCGAAGTCCCGAGAGCAGCCTGTTCGCTCGAGCCAGCCTGGCGCACCGGACACTGTCCGGTGCACCACCGGACAGTCCGGTGCTCCAGACTGAGCAGAGTCTTGGCTGCTCGAGCCAAGGCATTTTCAATTGGATTTTTCCTGTTTCCAGCACTTAGACACAATACATTAGTCCATAAAACAATGTACTAAGTCTGAGAAACATATCTTTATCCTTGATTTGTACTTCGTCCACCATTTTACACTTAGGCACTTGTGTTGGACACTAAATCACCAAAATACTTAGAAATGGCCCAAGGGCACATTTCCCTTTCAATCTCCCCCTTTTTGGTGATTTATGCCAACACAACATAAAGCAAGTAGAACAAGTACAAAATCACTTCAAATAAGAACTCAAAATTGTTTTGATTCAAATTTGACATATATGGATCACTCTTTGCCACCACTTGGTTTGTTTTTGTAAATCAAACTCAAATTTCTATCTCTAAGTCAAACACACATGTTAAGACATAAAGAGAGTCATTCCAAGAGAAATTGATTCAAGATTTCAAAAACTCCCCTTTTCCCATAATCAACACTTCTCCCCACAAGAAGCCAAACTCTTGACAAGATAGACAATAAAAGAGTTTTGACAAACCAAAAGCTCTAATCTACTATTTTCAAAATTTCACAAGTGGTAGCTGATCCATCTATTGCTTTGGCCTTTATTTTCTCCCCCTTTGGCATCAAGCACCAAAACGGAATCAATCTTGGCCCAAGAACCCCATTGCCTCACCAAAATCTTCAATAAGAATACAAAGGCAATAAGAGTACATGAGATGAACTTGGAATAAGTTACCCTCTCATCGGAGTGCAGTGGAAGTCTTGCATTGTCCAAGTCCACCTTTTCCCTTTCAAACCACCTTTGAGACTAAATCAAGCAAACTCAAGCAAACGGTTAGTCTCAAAGGGTCAAGTTGTAGCACAACTCCCCCTAAATATGTGCATCACTAGCACAAGGACTTGTGAGGTCCGGGGAGAGATTGTACAACTTGAGCACCAGTAAGCAACAAAATGCATAAGGAACATGATCAAAGGCATAAATACATGTATGCTATAAATCAATCCAAGTTCCGCGAATCTAGGACATTTATGTAACACCCGGTTTTAAAGAACAAAGCCGGGTGCATCTCATACACGCGCCAAAGAAGACAACATATATAATAACAGAGTGTATAGAGATAAATGTCACAAAACATCAGAGTATTTATTACATAGCGGAAGACTTATTACAAAGTAAAAGACTAAATATAAAACGAACTAAGGATCGTCGGCGCCAATGTCGACTGAGAAACGCCACCTAGATCAAGTCGAACGCCTCAGTGTTAGGCAGCTCCTCTTCGACCACCTATTCTGCTCCTGTGGGGGGAGGGTGTGAGACAGCAAGAGTGAGCTCACATACGTTCATAGCTCAACAAGTCATGGGGAATAATGTGGCATGAACTCACCAAAGGTGGGAGTTCACGAAGTGTAAGGCTGATCAATGAAATAAAGGCTGAAGCTGAGCATTGCTTTTATAAGTTGGTCAAATTTTTATTAGCAATTACTAGGTGTAAGTAAATACCAAACCTTTATAATAATAAATGAAAGTAATAGTAAAATAATCCCAAATGCGATGCAAATGTCAAATTAAATTTAAGTTCCATAATTAATCATGTGAGGGTCTGAGCCGCTCATGACCGTGAGCACAGCTAGTATACAAGTTTTACACTCTGCAGAGGTTGCGCATCTTTACCCACAAGTCATGTTACCCATCTGCCAAGAGACGGCCAATCCCATACACCTCTACCGAGGAGGCGAGGCAGGGTAACACTACGAGGCCTTTACAAAGTTCCACTAGCTTCAGAAATCCCGCTACAGTTTATAGGAAGCTCCAGTGCAGGGTTCTTGCCTGACCGCCATCGCAGCAAAATCAACCAAGGACCTCCCTACACTGACCACTCCCCTACTGCCCTTGCCCCTTTCGGGTAAGGAAGACCTCCACTAGCTTTCCTAGTTAATCAGCCAAGGGCGTCCCATTAAACCCTTGTGGTAGCACTGTTTTCCCGGGTGGTCGCTCCATGTTCCCATTAATTTAATGATCTTAACATGAACAATAATAATAACAAGATAATAACAGAATAATCATGAATAGTGTATCTTCATACCCAAATCCACATAAAGCAATAGCAGGTACTACCCAAAAAATATTTCAGGGGTGAACAAGGTATAAAGATAACCAAAACTGGGGTAACCTAAAGGATCCCATCAAAATTAACCTATGCAGATCATTAAAATTAATAAGAACATGGCTGGGAAAAGTAAGTGATCAAGGGCACAACTTGCCTTCAATGAGCTCCTGCTCAGCTATCTCTACTTGTTGAACCTCAGTTTCCACAGTGGCTTGCTCGTCTACTCGCATCAACACAATACATACACAGTATGGCATAAATCAACATCACACCAAACATGTAAATAAAATATACAGTAAAAATGTACACATTAAAATGAAATCATAGGAACTGGAATCACTAAATTTGGAGTTATAGAATTCAAGTTATGAATTTCATAAGGTTTAGTGTGATTAAAATAGGATTAAATGTTAAATTAATGTTCTTACTGTTTTTATGCCAAAACAGAGACACTAAATGATAGAGAATAATTTTACAAAATTTTAGGAATTGGAATGACTCAATTTGGAGCTAAAATGAATTTTCTATGCATTTTACAAGTTTCTAGATTTGTTTTTGTATTAAAAATGAATTTCTATAATTATTTCTCTGTTTTTAATCTCCTCTGGACTGGGCCTCGATTTCCAGAGAAGTCAGGGGCCTAGGTGTAAATGTAACCGAGGCTCATAACACTGCAGAGGTGGACGGCGGGTTCTATTTACTACTTCCCGAGGGGCTCTTTAACAAAAGAGACACAACAGTCAGTCTGGTTTATTCTAAGCCGTCCGATCTGAGATGAGGCGTCCAGATCAAAGCCGCGACATCACGAACCGGTATGCGATGCGGACCATCCGATCCGAAACGGGCGGCCCACGATGCACCAACCCAACCGGTACATAAGGTCCAATCGGAGCCATCCGAAATGAATCGAACGGCTCAGAGCCATTCCCCTTCACCCGACAGCACCCGACGGCGGCGCCGCCCATCGGCCGAATCCCCGCCGGTGAGCACTCCCTCCCCGGCTATTCCGAGCGTTTAACCCTAATTGTTCTAGTGCTAAACGAAGAGAACAGCCTCGCGAACTAGATGGGTAGTGGGTTACCGGCTATTGTCGAGTTGCGGAGTCTGACCACGGCAGAAGGCGATCCGCGACGGCGCTGATTCAACGGTGACGAATTCCGGTGCCGCTGGTGGCCAATCCTCTGCAATTTGGTTGCGGTCGCCTTCAACACAGCCGAAGGGAGCCCCTGGGTTCCACACTTCGAGCTCGGTCGTCGGCAAGCCTGGATTCGCCTGCGCCGGGTCTCTCTCTCCCCTCCGTCGACGATGGCGGCTCTGTGTTGCTAGGTCTGCGCGGGCGTAATAGACAAGGAAAGGTAGAAATGCGAGGGCCGCTACGGGCTTTATCTCACCGCGGGACGAATTGGAGCGCGTGGCCCGGGATTCCCGTCAACGACGTGCCCGCCATGCTCGGCGACGTCGTTGAAGATGGACCTGGCAGGTGGGCCATGGCTAATGCCGCGGAGAACGGGCGTGGTCATTTGGTGGAGCTGGCGCGCGGTCGAGTCACTGACCCGCGGGGTCCGGATGACAGAAAACGGCGCAAGGCACGGGGGAGAGTCACGGACGCGTGGGCCCGACATGTCACTGACCGCGACAACGACGTGAGCGCGGAAAAAAATGGGTGGCTGACGCGCGGGTCCGCGTTGTCAGCGCAGTGCGGACGCTGAGATGGGCTGCGTTGTATATTTTCTGGTGGGCCGAAATGGTGAGCTTGGGCCCAGCAGCGGGACTTCTATTTTTCTTATTTTCTCTATTTCTAATTCCAATTTGAATTCGAATTTTAAATTCAAATTTGTGTCAAATTTATTCTCAAATCATATTGAGAAATTAAAATACAAGTTTTGAAAATATAATTATATTATTTATATTTTTATATCATTTCTCTTCTTCTCATTTTCAAAAACCCTATTTTTAGTTTAGGGTTTGATTCAACCTTTAGATTTATTATTATTATTATTAACATTATTATTTTATTTAATGCATAACCAATAAAACTCCAACATGATGCATATTATTATATTTATTTATTATTTTTTTTATCATTTGTCTTAATTCATCTCTAAATTCTATGTATGCTCTTTTCATGATGCAAATGAGGCACACAAAATGAGGAGCTCTCTCTATTACTCTTTGTATACAACTTTGAGTATTACAATTTAGCTCACTACGCAGCCTGCAAAAGGTCTTTTCATCTAAAGGCTTAGTGAAGATATCGGCTAGCTGGTTCTCGGTGCTAACATGAAACACTTCGATATCTCCCTTTTGCTGGTGGTCTCTCAAAAAGTGATGCCGGATGTCAATGTGCTTTGTGCGGCTGTGCTCAACAGGATTTTCCGCTATTCGGATAGTACTCTCATTGTCACATAGGAGTGGGACTTTGCTCAGATTGTAGCCAAAGTCCCAGAGGGTTTGCCTCATCCAAAGTAGGTGCGCGCAACACTGTCCTGCGGCAACGTACTCGGCCTCAGCGGTGGATAGGGCAACGGAAGTTTGTTTCTTAGAGTTCCACGACACCAGGGACCTTCCTAAGAATTGGCACGTCCCCGATGTACTCTTCCTATCGACCTTACATCCAGCATAGTCAGAGTCTGAATATCCAATCAAGTCAAAGTTAGACCCCTTTGGATACCAGATCCCGAAGCAAGGCGTAGCGACTAAATATCTCAAAATTCGCTTCACAACCACTAAGTGACACTCCCATGGATCAGATTGAAATCTAGCACACATGCATACGCTAAGCATAATATCCGGTCTACTAGCACATAAATAAAGCAAAGAACCTATCATGGACCGGTATGCTTTTTGATCAACGGACTTACCTCCTTTGTTGAGGTCGGTGTGTCCGTCGGTTCCCATCGGCGTCTTTGCGGGCTTGGCGTCCTTCATCCCAAACCGCTTTAGCAAATCTTGTGTGTACTTCGTTTGGGAGATGAAGGTGCCGTCCTTGAGTTGCTTCACTTGGAACCCAAGGAAGTAGTTCAACTCGCCCATCATCGACATCTCGAATTTCTGCGTCATCACCCTGCTAAACTCTTCACAAGACTTTTGATTAGTAGAACCAAATATTATGTCATCGACATAAATTTGGCACACAAAAAGATCACCATCGCAAGTCTTAGTAAACAGAGTTGGATCGGCTTTCCCAACCTTGAAAGCATTAGCAATTAAAAAGTCTCTAAGGCATTCATACCATGCTCTTGGGGCTTGCTTAAGTCCATAGAGCGCCTTAGAGAGCTTACACACGTGGTCGGGGTACCGTTCATCCTCGAAGCCAGGGGGTTGCTCTACGTACACCTCCTCCTTGATTGGCCCGTTGAGGAAAGCGCTCTTCACATCCATTTGGTACAACCTGAAAGAATGGTGAGCGGCATATGCTAGCAAAATACGAATTGATTCTAGCCTAGCCACAGGAGCGAATGTCTCCTCAAAGTCCAAACCTACGACTTGGGCATAACCTTTTGCCATAAGTCGAGCCTTGTTCCTTGTCACCACCCCGTGCTCGTCCTGTTTGTTGCGGAACACCCACTTGGTTCCCACAACATTTTGCTTGGGGCGAGGCACCAGTGTCCAAACTTCATTGCGCTTGAAGTTGTTGAGTTCCTCCTGCATGGCCAACACCCAGTCCGGATCTAGCAAGGCCTCTTCTACCCTGAAAGGCTCAATAGAAGAGACAAAAGAGTAATGCTCACAAAAAATAACTAATCTTGAACGAGTAGTTACTCCCTTGCTAATATCACCCAATATTTGGTCGACGGGATGATCCCTTTGAATCGTCGCTCGAACTTGGGTTGGAGGTGCCTGAGGTGCTTCTTCCTCTTCAACTTGAACATCCTGTGCTCCCCCTTGATCATGCGCCTCCACTTGAGGTACCTGTTCGTCATCTTGGGTTGGGGGATGCACCATAGTTGAGGAAGACGGTTGATCTTGCTCCAATTGTTCCTGAGGCCGTACATCTCCAATCGCCATGGTGCGTATCGCGGCCGTTGGAACGTCTTCTTCATCTACATCATCAAGATCAACAACTTGCTCTCTTGGAGAGCCATTAGTCTCATCAAATACAACGTTGCTAGAGACTTCAACCAAACCCGATGATTTGTTGAAGACCCTATACGCCTTTGTATTTGAATCATAACCTAATAAAAACCCTTCTACAGCTTTGGGAGCAAATTTAGAGGTCCTACCTTTCTTCACAAGAATATAACACTTGCTCCCAAATACACGAAAATAAGACACATTGGGTTTGTTACCAGTTAGCAGCTCGTATGAAGTCTTCTTGAGGAGGCGGTGAAGATAGACTCGGTTGATGGCGTGGCAAGCCGTGTTCACGGCTTCCGACCAAAAGCGCTCGGGGGTCTTGAACTCTCCAAGCATAGTCCTCGCCATATCGATGAGCGTCCTGTTCTTCCTCTCTACCACACCATTTTGCTGAGGTGTGTAGGGAGCGGAGAACTCGTGCTTGATCCCCTCCTCCTCAAGGAACTCCTCCACTTGAAGATTCTTGAATTTGGACCCGTTGTCGCTTCTTATCTTCTTCACCTTGAGCTCAAACTCATTTTGAGCTCTCCTTAGGAAGCGTTTGAGGGTCCCTTGGGTTTCAGACTTATCCTGCAAAAAGAACACCCAAGTGAAGCGGGAAAAGTCATCAACAATAACTAGACCATACTTACTTCCTCCTATGCTCAGATAGGCGACGGGCCCGAAGAGGTCCATATGCAGCAGCTCCAGAGGTCTTGAAGTGGTCATCACATTCTTCTTTGATGTGCTCCTCCCACTTGTTTACCTGCTTGACAAGCTGCACAAGGTCTATCTTTTTCGAATTGCACGTTAGTCAAACCTATCACGTGTTCTCCCTTTAGAAGCTTGTGAAGGTTCTTCATCCCCACATGTGCTAAGCGGCGATGCCATAGCCAGCCCATGCTAGTCTTAGCAATTAAGCATGCATCTAGACCGGCCTCCTCTTTTGCAAAATCAACTAAATAAAGTTTGCCGTCTAGTACACCCTTAAAAGCTAGTGAACCATCACATCTTCTAAAGACAGACACATCTACATTTGTAAATAGACAATTATATCCCATATTACATAATTGACTGACAGATAGTAAATTATATCCAAGAGACTCAACTAAAAACACATTAGAGATAGAGTGCTCATTTGATATTGCAATCTTGCCTAAACATTTCACCTTGCCTTGGTTCCCATCACCGAATATGATTGAATCTTGGGAATCCTTATTCTTGACGTAGGAGGTGAACATCTTCTTTTCCCCCGTCATATGGTTCATGCATCCGCTGTTGATAATCCAGCTTGAACCCCCGGATTCATAAACCTGCAAGGCAAATTTAGGCTTGGGTCTTAGGTACCCAACTCTTGTTGGGTCCTACAAGGTTAGTCAAAATTGTCTTAGGGACCCAAATGCAAGTTTTATCACCCTTACATTTTGCCCCTAATTTCCTAGCAACTATCTTCCTATCCTTTCTACAAATAGCAAAGGAAGCATTTAAAGCATGATAAATTGTAGAGGGTCCATTCATAACTTTCCTAGGAACATGAACAATATTCTTTCTAGGCACATGATGAATATTTTTCTTAGGCATATCTCTACAATGCATATAGGAAGAACTGGAAGCAAACATAGAATAAGAATCATAGGCATGTGAATCAAAAGCATTACAACTCCTATGAGATTGTCTTCTATCATTTTACATAAAAGCATGGTTCTTTTTAGTACTACTTGCCATAGGGGCCTTCCCTTTCTCCTTGGCGGAGATGGGAGCCTTATGGCTCGTTAAGTTCTTGGCTTCCCTCTTGAAGCCAAGCCCATCCTTAATTGAGGGGTGTCTACCAACCGTGTAGGCATCCCTAGCAAATTTTAGTTTATCAAAATCACTCTTGCTAGCCTTAAGTTGGGCATTAAGACTAGCCCTTTCATCATTTAACTTTGCAATAGAAGCTATGTGTTCACTACAAGTATCAATATCAAAATCTTTACATCTATTGCAAATAACAACATTTTCTACACAAGTTGTTGATTTACTAGCTATTTCTAACTTAGCATTCAAATCATCATTAATGCTCCTTAAGCTGGAAATTGTCTCATGGCAAGAAGTTAATTCACAAGAAAGCATTTCATTTCTTTTAACTTCTAAAGCATGAGATTTTTGTGCTTCTACAAATTTGTCATGTTCTTCATACAATAAATCTTCTTGTTTTTCTAAAAGCATATTCTTATCATTCAAGGCATCAATCAATTCATTAATTTTATCTACCTTGGTTCTATCTAGGCCCTTAAATAAACATGAATAATCTATTTCATCCTCATCACTAGATTCGTCCTCACTTGAAGAAGCATAAGTAGAGTTTCGAGTACATACCTTCTTCTCCCTTGCCATAAGGCATGTGTGACGCTCGTTGGGGAAGAGGGATGACTTGTTGAAGGCGGTGGCGACGAGTCCTTCATTGTCGGAGTCGGACGAGGAGCAATCTGAATCCCACTCCTTGCCAAGATGTGCCTCGCCCTTTGCCTTCTTATAGTTCTTCTTCTTCTCCCTCTTGTTCCCTTGATCCTGATCACTATCATTGTCGGGATAGTTAGCAATAAAATGACCAAGCTTACCACATTTGAAGCATGAGCGCTTCCCCTTTGTCTTGGTCTTGCTTGGCTGCCCCTTGCGACCCTTTAGCGCCGTCTTGAATCTCTTGATGATGAGGGCCATCTCTTCATCATTAAGTCCGGCCGCCTCAATTTGTGCCACCTTGCTAGGTAGCGCCTCCTTGCTTCTTGTTGCCTTGAGAGCAAGAGGTTGAGGCTCATTGATTGGACCATTCAGAGCGTCGTCCACGTACCTCGCCTCCTTGATCATCATTCGCCCGCATACAAATTTTCCAAGGACTTCTTCGGGCAACATTTTGGTGTACCTAGGATTCTCACGAATATTATTCACCAAATGAGGATCAAGAACGGTAAAGGACCTTAGCATCAGTCGGACGACGTCGTGGTCCGTCCATCGCGTGCTTCCGTAGCTCCTTATTTTGTTGATAAGGGTCTTGAGCCGGTTGTATGTTTGGGTCGGCTCCTTGCCCCTTATCATCGCGAATCGTCCAAGCTCGCCCTCCACCAACTCCATCTTGGTGAGCAAGGTGACGTCGTTCCCCTCATGAGAGATTTTGAGGGTATCCCATATTTGCTTGGCGTTATCCAAGCCGCTCACTTTGTGGTATTCATCCCTACACAATGAAGCTAGAAGAACAGTAGTAGCTTGTGCATTCTTATGAATTTGCTCATTAATGAACATGGGACTATTCGTACTATCAAAGTGCATTCCACTCTCTACAATCTCCCATATACTAGGATGGAGAGAGAACAAGTGACTACGCATTTTGTGGCTCCAAAATCCGTAGTCCTCTCCATCAAAGTGAGGAGGTTTGCCAAGTGGAATGGAGAGCAAATGAGTATTTGTACTTTGCGGAATACGAGAGTAATCAAAAGAAAAGTTCGAATTAACCGGTTTCCTTCTCTCGTAGTCGTTGTGGTCGTCGTCCTTTTGGGAAGAAGTAGACTCATCGCTGTCGTCGTAGTAGACGATCTCCTTGATGCGCCTCGTCTTCTTCTTCTTCCCATCTTTTCGTCTATGGCCCGAGCCCGAGTCGGTAGGCTTATCATCCTTAGGCTCGTTGACGAAGGACTCCTTCTCTTTGTTGTTGATCATGATTCCCTTCCCCTTAGTATCCATCTCTTCGGGCGATTAGTCCCTTTGTGAAGAGAACGACTCTGATACCAATTGAGAGCACCTAGAGGGGAGGGGTGAATAGGTGATCCTGTAAATCTTAAAACTTAAGCCACAAAAACTTGGTTAAGTGTTAGCACAATAATTGCCAAGTGGCTAGAGAGGAGTCAAAACACAATAACCACAAGAGATCAAACACAGAGATGGCACGGTGGTTATCCCGTGGTTCGGCCAAGACCAACGCTTGCCTACTCCACGTTGTGGCGTCCCAACGGATGAGGGTTGCAATCAACCCCTCTCAAGCAGTCCAAAGACCCACTTGAATACCACGGTGTTTTGCTTGCTTTTCTTAATCCCGTTCGCGAGGAATCTCCACAACTTGGAGCCTCTCGCCCTTACACTTGAAGTTCACAAAGAAGCACGGAGCAAGGGAGGGATTAGCAACGCACTCAAGACAAGAAATCACAGCAACACCACGCACACAAGTCGCAACGAGAGCTCACAACACAACTCAATGAGTTCACCACTCAACTAGAGCTCTAATTGCTATCGCAAAGAATCAAAGGTGCGGAATCAATGTCTTAGTGCTTAGGGATGCTTAGAGGATGCTTGGTGTGCTCCTCCATGCGCCTAGGGGTCCCTTTTATAGCCCCAAGGCAGCTAGGAGCCGTTGAGAGCATTCTAGGAAGGCTGATCTTGCCTTCTGTCGACTGGCGCACCGGACAGTCCGGTGCACACCGGACACTGTCCGGTGCACACCGGACACTGTCCGGTGCCCGATTTCCTTCTAAAAATGGCGCAGTCGACCGTTGGCAGCCTGAGAGCCGTTGGCGCACCGGACATATCCGGTGCACACCGGACAGTCTGGTGCCCCCTTCTAGCCGTTGGCTCGGCCACGTGTCCCGCGCAGATCTCGCGGCCGACCGTTGGCCCGGCCGACCGTTGGCTCACTGGACAGTCCGGTGCACACCGGACAGTCCGGTGAATTATAGTCGTACGTCGCCGATGAATTCCCGAGAGCGACGAGTTCGCCTGTGAACGGCCCACCGGACAGTCCGGTGCACCACCGGACAGTCCGGTGAATTATAGCCATACACCGCCGTCGAAGTCCCGAGAGCAGCCTGTTCGCTCGAGCCAGCCTGGCGCACCGGACACTGTCCGGTGCACCATCGGACAGTCCGGTGCTCCAGACTGAGCAGAGTCTTGGCTGCTCGAGCCAAGGCATTTTCAATTGGATTTTTCCTGTTTCCAGCACTTAGACACAATACATTAGTCCATAAAACAATGTACTAAGTCTGAGAAACATACCTTTATCCTTGATTTGTACTTCGTCCACCATTTTACACTTAGGCACTTGTGTTGGACACTAAATCACCAAAATACTTAGAAATGGCCCAAGGGCACATTTCCCTTTCACGCGCGCAGAAGTCAGAGCAGCGCCAGAAGGCGCACCGGACAGTGAATAGTGACTGTCCGATGCACCACCGGGCTGTCCAGTGGCCCAGCTGTCAGAAGCTCCAACGGTCAGAACCTAACGGCCGGGTGACGTGGCTGGCGCACCGGACAGTGTCCGGTGGTGCACCGGACTGTCCGGTGCGCCATGCGACAGCAGCCTTCACCAACGGCTATTTTGGTGGTTGGGGCTATAAATACCCCAACCACCCACCATTCATTGCATACAAGTTTTCAGCCTTCACACCTCATACAAGAGCTATAGACTTCATTCAAGACACAAACAAGAGATCAAATCCTCTCCCAAGTCCAAAGATCATTCCAATCAAATAGTGACTAGTGAGAGAGACAATTGTGTTCTTTTGAGCTCTTGCGCTTGGATTGCTTTTCTTCTTCCTCTATTCTTGCGTTCAACTCACTTGTAATCAAAACAAGAGACACCAAGTTGTTGTGGTCCTTGTAGTGGACTTAGTGTCCCATTTGATTGAAGAGAAAGGCTCACTCGGTCTAGGTGACCGTTTGAGAGAGGGAAAGGGTTGAAAGAGACCTGGTCTTTGTGACCACCTCAACGGGGAGTAGGTTTGCAAGAACCGAACCTCGGTAAAACAAATCACCGTGTCATCCGCTCTTATTCGCTTGTGATTTGTTTTTCGTCCTCTCTCTCGGACTCGTTTATATTTCTAACGCTAACCCCAACTTGTAGTGTGTGCTTAAGTTTGTAAATTTTAGATTTGCCTATTCACCCCCCTAGGCGACTTTTAATTCTAATGAAACAAGTTCATTTGCCTTCACCATAATCTAAGCATTTGAAATTAGTGTAGACATCATATAACATGAACCAAATAACTAACTAAACATTATAAATAACAAAATAAAACTTCTAGATAACAACTAAATCAAACCTATAATAAACATATATATAAGAACTAATATTATATTCTAATCATAAAGCACGCATGCACAAATCGACGATAGAAACTGAACATGTGTTTGCAAACGTAATCGTATCTAAACAACTTTGCTTGTACACCAAAATCAAAACTGATTCAACATATATCTATCTAAAAACTAGGCTTACAAAATGCAACTAAGAATGAAAAAAATTAACACATATAAATTGAGAGGGAGAATGTCGTGTTCTTGAAGATCCCATGATCAAAGCTAAAGCTTTTAATATTGAATCAATAGATTAGAAAAGCTTGGGGCAACCGAAAAGAGCGATACAAGAAGAGACATGACAAATAAATGAAGACTAGACACGTGAGGACGTCATACATGAAAAGGATAAGCATCGATCTAACGCTTGGCACCAAGATATACGACGCCGAGCTCAGTGTCCCAGGTCATGGCGTAAAGGTCTAACCATGTGACTACATATGTTAGAGTCTGGCGTGATACCTCGTCGTTATGGTCTATAAAATCGAGATGTTGAATCTCAACGCTATAAATTGTAGCACCGACTTTGAGTCAAAGATAGACTTAGCTTATTTCGTATTTGAACGCATTTTTTAGTAAAAATGGCTGAAAACTGTCTAGGAGCGTAGGCACTCTTTAGGGTGCACTGCTCCGCTGACAATTTTGATTCGATAAGATGGCATTAGGTACTAGCCATACCGGTACCAGGAGTAGAGGGCCCGGATGAAGGAAGCGTAGGGTCGTTGGAGGTCCGTTTTTGTCTGTGATTCTGACCGCCGACGTCCAGACGTCCACTGTGGCCTGCACCTAAAGGATGTGACACGATCCACATTCTATGTTGTGTCGGACGTAAGAGTGATAATGGATCACGATCTATATGTTTCTTCACAATTAGTTTAAATCTTTAATTAAATTTTTAAACTGTAAAATTTCGAATTATTACCATGCCTAGTCGTCCGTCATCATCGGCTACTGGTACTACTACAGTTAGGGGTGACAACAGACTCTAAATTTTAAATTATAAGATTTAAGGATCGGATCGGATTATGATCGAATCCTATTTTTATTTATTTTTGAAATAAAATTTATTTAGGGCTGTCGGAGAGGAAATTCTCCGGCCGGGTGGCGGAACGCACCCGCCCTAAATCCTAAGATGAGGAGGGACCTAAGCGTTTTGCCTATCTACTAAGCGATGAACGAACACAAGAACACACAAGGGTTTAGAGTGGTTCGGGCCGCCGGAGCATAATACACTACTCCATTGTGTGATGTATTAAGCTTGAGAGCTTGTATGAACTTGTGAGCCTGAGCTGGGTCTAAGTGTGTTTGAGTCCTGTAACGTTGTGTGCCTCCTCTTTTATAGCTAAAGGGGGCACGTACAAGGGTGCTGAGCTCTGACATGCGGACCCAGGGACATAACAGATGTAATACTTGAAGCAACTAATGCCTGTCGTCAGTGCAATCTCCTTGTGCCCTGATATCTGCGGTCTGCGTAGCATTGGCGTGCAGCGGAAGCTTCCTTGGCAACGTACGAGTGATGATGAGCACAGTGCACTCCGCAGCACGGACGTACTGCCTGCCTACGGAATGGACAGGCACGCCGCTGTTGGGGCGAAGGCAAAGACGCCACCCTTCGCTGCAGTCGCTGGTCCGACGGAGACAGAGCAGGCCTTCGCTGCAGTCGCTGGTCCGACGGAGACAAAGCAGGCCTTCGCTGCAGTCGCCGGTCCGACGGAGGCAAAGCAGGCCTCTGCTCGATACGGCGCCAGACGAAGACCTGCGACGTCGTCATCCCACCAAGTGGCCTCGTCCAGCTCAGAAGCCCACGTGTGATCCGGCCCATTGTAACGGGCCCCGCGTGGCCGCTGCGTGTTACGGGCCTAATTTGTAAAGGCATTCCTGTAATTACAGTCTGTAACCCTGCTTTATGGGAATATTCCGGGGATAATCTAGGTATCCGAGGGCACATGCGTCCTAAACACAAGACGCTGGGCGCTCAGACACCTATAAATACCCCCGCACAGTGCCCGTGAGCGGGCAGATTAACAGAGCTATTGCCACCTTGCGCGAGAACCCTGTTGACGTCACTGTTCGCCCTTGTTGGATTCCCTTGCAACTGAGAGCAAGTTCCAACATTTGGCGCCCACCGTTCGTGCTACGAGAAAACCACCCGCGATGGCACCCAAGAGAGCTAACCCGAAGGCTGACGAGGCTGCGAAGGCGGCACTGCTCGCCGCAAGAAAGGGCAAGGCCCTCACCCTCACCCAATCCACCCACCAAGAGCCCACTGAAGATGACGTTCCCCGCACCTACGAAGACGACACTCTCCGCACCTGCGGCCCTGAAGGACAACCGCAGCCACCCTCAGGCTTCGCACCACTGGAGGGCGCGGACCTCACCGAGGACGGTGAAGTCCTCGGCGTCTCAGCAGAAGAACAGCTACAGCTGCGTGCCCTGCGCCTCAAGAACCGCAATCTCCAGAGGCAGAAAGAGATACTGGAGGCCAAGCGCCAGCGCATGTCCGCACTAGCCAAAGTGCGGCAAATTATACGCGACGAAGAGCAGAAGGCCCAGGAACTCGAGCGGGAGATCGCGCTGATGCAGCGCGAAGGCCACCTTGGCCTGCAGCACGAGCCACCCCTCCAGTAGCGCGCACAACTCGAAGACACGCGCGAAGGCCACCTCGGCCTGCAGCATGGGCCACCCCTGCAACACTGTGCGCAACCGGAAGACCCGCGTTTCCCCCAGCGCGACCACACCTTCCCGCATGCCGCGCCATTCCAAGGGGTCAACTATCTCGACGAGCGAAGTCCCCTGGCGCCACACCTGCAAGTGACGCCTTGGCCAGCTAACTTCCGGGCAGGGACCTATCCCAAGTACAACGGCAGCACCGACCCGACACAATACATAATGAGTTATCAGGTCGCCGTTGCATCTTCCGGAGGGGACGACGCCACAATGGCGAAGTCTTTCATCATCGCCCTCGAGGGCCCAGCACTCACCTGGTTCACCAGGTTGCCTCCGCTGTCCATTGATTCCTGGAGAAGTCTCCGGGACAAGTTCCTGCTCAACTTCCAAGGGTACCACCCAGACACCGACGCCTTGGCCGAGCTCTCGCTCTGCAAGTAGCTGGAAAAGGAGACTCTGAGGGAGTATTACCGCAAATTTTTAACACTCAAGTCACAGCTGCCCTCAGTCGATGACCAGATCGCCATCCACTACGCTATCAGTGGCCTTCGCGTTGGTGTCCTTTACAGCCACTGCATCAGAGATCCGCCAAAGAACCTCCAGGAGTTATATCAGCTATTTGAAAAGTACGCCAAATCCGAAGAGCTCCACCAGCGCAAGATTGAGTCCCAAAGGAAGCCAAAAGATGCTCCACAGTCCAGCGGCACGTGGACAAGGACTCCGCAGCCGGATTCCAGTCGCGACGGTCGCAGTCAACAACAAGTGCACAACATCACCAACCAGGTCCCCGCTGCTGACGCCCCTTGTCGCCAGGAGTATCCCCCCCAGGGCCGCGAAAATGGAACTCGCGGCAGGGGTCGAGGCGGGCGCAGCCGCCGCGCCGATTCTACTGCCTCTTCCACGGCGAAGACTGCGCCCACCAAACCAAAGACTGCCCAGAAACGAAGGCCACCAGAGACAGGATGGCACGGGCGTAACCAGCCGACAACCCCCGAGTTGTCGCACACACTTACTAGCAACCCCCTCCACCATATATCCACGCCCCCGCCCCGCATCCACCGCACCACGCTTACCAACACCATCAGGAAGTACAAATCGTACCTCCCCCACCCCCACCACCACACCAGCAACATCAAAACATCCCCCACGCTCCAAAGCAGGAAGACTTCGCCGATCAACCATATCGCGGAGTCATTCACATGATAACTGGGGGGTCCAGCACCGACTTCGACATAAAGCGGCAGAAGCGGGACCACTACCGCAGCATCAACCACGTCGCCGTCATCGGCCCTGTCGTGCAGACAAAGTGGTCCCACATACCGCTAACCTTCGACGCATGAGACGTCGACCTGCGCAGCGCCCCCCATTGCGACGCCATGGTTATCAATTGCAGCGTGGCAGGCTGGGACCTGCACAAAGTCCTAGTTGACAATGGCAGTCAGGCGGACATCATCTTCCTCCACGCCTTCGATCGCATGGGCATAAGCCACAGCCTGCTTAAGCCTTCGGACAACCCGTTGTATGGCTTCGGCGGCAAGGGCACCTTCCCCGTCGGCAAAATAGAGCTGCCTCTCTCCTTCGGTGTAGCACCCAATGCCCGAAGTGAGCAAATAACCTTTGATATCGTGGACATGGTATATCCATACAATGCCATCATGGGTCGGGGCTCCATCAATAAGTTCGAAGCAGCCATTCACGGACTGTACCTATGTATGAAGATACCAGGTCCGTTAGGCGTCATCACAGTCTTTGGCAATCAACAGACTGCGCGCAACATAGAGCGGGACTTCGTGCCCGGTCAAAGAAACGTGCACTGCCTCACGGCCCAGCGCGAGGTCCCCGCGCCCGCCAGCCCAACCAATAAGCAGCACGACAAGGCACAGCTGCAGAGCAACGATGGGACCAAGACTGTCCCCCTCGACCAGGCCACGCCCAGGCAGACAGTCATTATCAGCGAAGACCTTACTTCGCATGAAGAGGAGAAGCTCCTCTGCTGCCTGTCCAAGAACAAAGATGTCTTCGCTTGGTCAGCCCTCGATCTGGTCGGGGTTAGCCGTTCAATAATAGAGCACAGTCTGGGAATCGACCCTTCGGTAAGGCCAAAAAAACAGCGGCTTCGCAAGATGTCCGACAAGAAGACGGAGGCCGCCAAGGCAGAAGTGCACCGCCTCCTGGAAGCCAAATTCATCGAGCCGGTGGCTTACCCCACATGGTCTCCAATGTCGTGATGGTGCAGAAAAAGAGCGGGAAGTGGCGAATGTGCATCGACTTCACCAGTCTCAATAAAGCCTGCCCAAAGGACAATTTCCCGTTGCCGCGGATCGACAAAATAGTCGATAGCGCGGCCGGATGCGAAGTCATGTCCCTCCTTGACTGCTTCTCCGGTTACCACCAGATATACATGAAGGAAGAAGACAAGGCTAGCACCAACTTTATCACACCCTTCGGCACATATTGCTTCATCAGAATGCTGGAGGGACTCAAGAACGCCGGGTCCACCTTCTCCAGGCTTACCAAGACAGTGCTCGAAGGGCAAGTTGGCAGAAACATATTCACATATGTGGACGACATTGTCGTCACCAGCAAGAGCAAGGAGGACCACCTCGTCGACCTCGCCGAAACATTCGCGAACATGCGAGACGCACAACCCGCCTAAACCCGGAAAAGTGCGTCTTCGGTGTTCGCCAAGGCAAAATATTGGGCTACCTGGTATCACACCGCGGCATCAAGGCCAACCCAACCAAGATTCAGGCCATCATAGACATGACGCCTCCGCAGTCCGTCAGGGACGTCCAGCGCCTGACAGGCAGATTGGTCGCTCTCAACAGATTCATCTCCAGGTCCGCCGAGCGAAGTCTCCCCTTCCTCAAGACACTCCGTGGTGCAAAAGACTTTGCCTGGGGACCAGAGCAGGCGGCGGCCTTCGCCTCATTAAAACAGTACCTGACAGAGTTGGCCGTCCTTACCAGCCCCGACCCCTCGCTCCCCTTGTTGCTCTACGTCGCGGCTTCGCCACATGCGGTCAGCGCGACACTAGTGCAGGAGCAGACTGTCGAGGGCATGGTCCGGCAGTGCCCCGTGTACTATGTCTCCGAAGTGCTGACACCGTCCAAGTCCAACATGACAGAGCAGGAGAAGATTGCCTATGCAGTCGTCATGTCTTCGCGCAAACTGCGCCATTACTTCGAAGCATTCAAGGTCCGAGTCACCTCAAACAGGGGACTCGGCGAATTGTTCAGAAACCCGGAGGCATCGGTGAGGATTGCCAAGTGGGCGGCCGAACTCTCCGGCTACCACATCTGCTTCGAGCCCAGGACAGCCATCAAGTCTCAAGTCCTGGCAGACTTCGTCGTCGACTGGACTGGGCCAACAACACAGCCAGACCCGTCCACAGAGAAGGTTTGGATGATCCATTGTGACGGCGCATGGTGCCATGCGGGGGCAGGCGTCGCTGCAGTCATCACCTCACCAGTCGGGGTCAAGCACAGATATGCAGCACGCCTCAGCTTCAATCTGGAATCCGACAGATGCACAAATAATATAGCAGAATACGAAGCAGCCATCCTCGGCCTCCACAAGCTAAGGGCCCTCGGAGTCACCACCTGCATCATCAAAACAGACTCCAAGGTAGTTGCCGGCTAGGTCGAGAAAGACTATGCAGCAAAGGACCCCGCGCTCATGCAGTACCTCGCGGCCATCCGAAGTCTCGAGAGGCAATTCAAGGGGTTCACCTTGTAGCATGTGGATCGGGCCAAGAATGAAGAGGCCGACGCATTGGCCAAGGCTGCCGCTAGGGGCGAATCCTTGCCCTCCGACGTGTTCTTTCATGTCATCGGCACGCCAGCCGTCCGGAGCCCCGAAGGGCTCCAAATAACCAATGACAGCGAGGGCCACCGCATAGTCAACCTTATCATGACCGAAGACTGGCGGGCACCAATAACCCTGTTCCTACAGGGGTACTATCATCCAGCCGACATTAGTGAGGCCAAGCGCCTCAGACATCGAAGCCGAGACTTCGCACTGATTGAAGGCCAACTCTACAAAAAAGGGGCCAGTCAGCCAATGCTTAAGTGCGTCACCGAAGCTGAAGGCATCCAGATCCTACGCGAAGTCCACAGTGGTACGTGCGGCTCACACGCAGGGCCAAGGGCCCTGGCTGCTAAGGTGATCCGCCAAGGCTTTTACTGGCCCGCAATAATCTGCGCCGCAAATCGGGTCACAAGGTCCTGCGAAGCCTGCCAGAAGTTTTCTCCTCGGTCAGGCAGCCCCTCGCAGTATACAAAGCTGATCGCCCACACGTGGCCTCTCCAACGCTGGGGCCTGGACATCGTCGGGCCCCTGCCCACCGCTCAGGGGAACCTTAAGTTCGCCTTCGTCGCTGTCGAGTACTTCACCAAATGGATCGAGGCAAGGGCTGTTTCCACAATAACATCAAAAACTGCCCAAAAGTTCTTTTGGCAAAACATTGTTTGCCGCTTCGGAGTACCGTCCGAACTAACAGTTGACAACGGCAAGCAGTTTGACAACCAAGACTTCAAGGATTTTTGCTTCTCCATTGGCACCAAGCTTGCCTTCGCCTCAGTCTATCATCCACAGTCCAACGGAGTTGTGGAACGCGCCAATGGAAAAATCTTCACAGCTGTCAAAAAGATGCTCCTCGATGAAAAAAGGGCAGATGGACCGATTTGTTACCTGAGGCAGTATGGGCACTAAACACGACTGAGTGCAGGGCGACCGGGTTTACTCCTTTCCGCCTTCTATACGGATCGGAGGCCATGACCCCACAAGAAATAAAACATGGGTCCCCGCGAACAGTTCCGTCAGCCGTCCCCGACGTGGACGAGCCAACTTCAAAGGATCTCATTGACGGAGACCGAGTCTTTGCTCTACAAGCCCTAAACAAATACCAAGCCCAGACAAAAGCATAGCGCGACCACGCAGTCGTCCCAAGGGAATTTAGCGAAGGGGACCTTGTACTCGTCCGGACAACTCGGACCGAGTCCAGGGGCAAGCTGGAGCCCAAGTGGGAGGGCCCCTTTATAGTCAAGACGAAGGCTTCCCCCAGCGCCTACAGGCTCACAACGCCAAACAGCGAAGACCTGGAGCACTCCTGGAACATCGACAACCTCCGCAAATTTTTTGTTTGACTCTTCAGGGCTGATTCGCCCTTGTAATTCGCAAAAACAATCTTATTCTGGTCCGCACTCTTTTCCTCCTGGGGGTGAAGTTTTTAACGAGGCGGAGCCATGTAATATATGTCTGAAAAATCCCCCGCAAAAACATGCGTCGAAAAAAGACCGCGACGACGGCCTTCGACATTCGACCAAAACGAGGTCACCGTGAGGCCCAGCGCTAGCCACCCTCGCGTGCGACAAATCCGTGCAGAAGTCGCCTAAGGGTGCAGTCGGACTAGCACAACAAGTGCTAAAAAACCGAAGTCTACCGCGAAGACTATCCGTGCAGAAGTCGCCTAAGGGTGTAGCCGGACTAGCACAACAAGTGCGAAAAAACCGAAGTATACCGCGAAGACTATCCGTGCAGAAGTCGCCCAAGGGTGCAGCCGGACTAGCACAACAAGTGCGAAAAAACCGAAGTCTACCGCGAAGACTATCCGTGCAGAAGTCGCCCAAGGGTGCAGCCGGACTAGCACAAGTGCGAAAAAACCTAAGTCTACCGCGAAGACTATCCGTGCAGAAGTCGCCCAAGGGTGCAGCCGGACCAGCACAACATAACAAAACACACCATACCAAGTACATAACGCCTTCGCAAGCATAGCCAAGTGTGCGGGGGCACACAACCTCATCACACAAGCCTTTACACATGTACAAGCGAGGGCACTACACTCTACATCGGCTCAACCTTAGGAATAATTCCCATCTCCCTATAATTAAATAACATTATCCTAAGCTCCTCACCCGCAAAGAGACTTCGCAATTCCCCCTCACCCATACTCATGGTGGCCGGCAAAGACAACAGTTCCTGCCGGCCTGCCCTACTCACACGAAGCCGATCTCCCTCCGCCCCACTCACTCTACGTTTCGCAACCGCCCTTCGCCGCCGGCGCCCGGTGCTCGGACCAGGCACATCACCTGTGTCGGCAGCGCGCGGCGAAGCCTCCGCCGCTGCCACATCCAAGGCCGCAAAATAGTCCAAGTCCTCCTCCGTCGACTCCTCAGTCCACTCAACCGAGCTCCCAGAGTCAGCAAAATCAGAAAACTCAGTTGCAGACCCATCACATTTATTACCACCATCCACGGTCGAAGCCGCCCAAAAATTAGTAGTGGCGGTTGCGTGCGCAGGCCCAAAATCTTGAACCTGCGCAGCAACCAAAATTCAGCAACATATACAAAATTCCCTAACTATCTACACCCACTACGCCACCTGCCAGGACCCAGCCGTCGCGGGAGCCTCCGCCGTTGCCTCCGCTGCCGCCTCCGCCGCCACCATCGCAGGATCTTTAGCCCTCGGCGCAGCGGCTGCGGGGGCATCAGGCGCGCCTTCGGCGGTCTCTGGGGGCAGGTCCCCGTCGGCCGCAACAGATGCGGGGGCATCCGGAGCGCCTTCCGCAGGCTCCGGGGGCGCCTCCAGGGCGGCCCCGGACACAGCTTCCGCCGGGATCGGCTCCGGGTCAGGCATCGCGCTGTTCAACGCCCCGAAGTCATCCACCCTCTCGCCGCGCGCCGCCTAAGACACAGCACACAGATTCAGCAAACACACACATAGCCCACATCCAGTAAACGCCAAACAAACGCCAAACGTTACCTGAGCCCTCGTCGTCTCGGCCCGCTCCCTGACCACCTCGCAACCGTGCGGACCCCACATCCGGTCATAGATGGCACCGGCGGATTCCTTCACCACGGGGTCTTCGACCTTGTAGATATCTCGCTCAAAGTCTTCATCGGCCTGGTCGAAGACCTCGAAGTGCCGGCACCCTTCGCGGGAGAGCGCGTTCATCGCCCCCTCGCAGGTGACCAGGGAGGCATACGACATGAACCCCTCCATGATAGTGGGGAGCGCCTGCAACTCCTCCTGTACCCACTCCAGGCAGCGAAGTCCGGACTCTCGGTCCGGCACTTTGAAGTCACCAGTCCGCGCGCCCAGCTTATGGTACGAGTCCATAAGCTGCTTGCGCGTCCGTTCGGCCTCTGCGCGCATCGCGGCCTCGGCCCTCTCCACGCGGCTCTCCAGGGCGATGAGCCGCTCCTGCAGCTGCTCGGCGCGCTCCCTGGCAAGATTGCCCTCCGCCCGCGTCAGATTGGCCTCCACCTGCGCAGCCTGCGCCTTGGCGAGGGCCTCGTTGGTCTCCCTCCTCTCTCCCGCCAATTGGCGCCGGAGGTCAGCCTTCTCCCCCTCCAGCGCAGCCACCTTGTCCGCCAGCTTGCGGCACTTGCTGTCAGCGGCCGATTTTTCACGGATAGCGTCCGCATGTTGCGTCCGAAGTCTCTCGACTTCGGCAGACACAACTGCCGTGAGGGCCCCCGACGCCGTGCGGTTGGCGAAGTCAGCCACCTGCAGAACACACGTAAGACCGCAAAAAAAAGGAGTCTAACTCAGCAGACCTGACTTAGCGCCTCCGTCACCTCCTTCAGTCGGCGGGACGCAGCGCCCGCCTCATCCCTGACGGTCGCCAGTGCCGACATCTCGCCTCCGGCACTAAGAGCACTGCCCTTCGCCTTCGGCACTACGGCAGCCGCCACGGTCGCCGCGGCAGGCGCAACAATAGCAAGCTGGCCCTCGTCCGACCCTGCAACGTTTCAACGAATTAAAAAAAAAACGAGCCAAGGGCTTACCACCAAGATAGTCCTCCACACTGATATCGGTGGCGAAGTCGGCGACGCGCTTGCCCGACGACGGCAACTCTCGGGCCGCCTTCGCGACCTCCGACACCCTGCTGGACGGCGGCACGGCCTTCGTCGCTTTGGAACCACCGGCGCCTGCCGCCGCCTCCGGCGCCTTGCTAGATACAGGGCCGCCCGGCCTCCCCGTCAGCGGCGGCTTGCCTCCGCCAGGGGCAGCAGCCTTCGCAGCCCCCCGCTGCCTCTTCGGCCGGGCTTCATGAAGCCTGACAACCGCCTGGCGCTTTTGTGCAGCTCCCCGGCGATCCTTGTCCATCACTGCCGACACAATAGCAGCAATATTCTGCCCGTAAGGAAACACTTTCCATTCACGAACCAAGCGAGATGTAAAATAGTCTTCGCCGGCCGCGCGGGGGATAGGAACATTCCTAGGCCACCAACCCCCGGTAACCCTCAGCATCCGCGCCGAAGACTCCCGGAGCTCGGGCGAAGACATCCTTCCCCCCGGGGCCGCGCAAGTCCTCATCAGCTCTCTAGCAAAACCATCGGAAACCCCAAGCCCTCCCATAGCAGTACCTAGTTTCCTCTTTTTAGAGGATGGGGCGGCCGCCGGCGCAGGGTCGTCTCCGGCCTCCACCACCGGCTTCTTCCCACGGCGGTCCACATCGTCTTGGCCGGGGTAGCCGCCATACGGCAGTTGATTCAATTCAAACACCCTGTTCAAGCGGTCATTCGACCCGCGGATATCCCAGCTACGCTGGCCCTCTGTCCTCGGCACGTACCGACCAACGAGCCGCACCGCCCCATCCTCCGCTTCACGCACAAAGGCGGCCGGATCGCGGTTTTGCAGATTCAGTGCGAAGGCAGGACTTCGCACCATCTTCCCACCATGGGAAGGCATCTGGCGAGGGCACACTTCGCCCAACGCCAAGCCATGCGCCAAGGGCCATACCCCGTACGCCACAAATTCTTCAACCAAATCGCGCCCACTGCTCAGGCCGGCGGCGCACCGAAGGGCCCCTTCGTCCGCATCCCCCTCCGCCACCTCAAAGGACGGGTATGCTGAGTAAAAATGTGAACACATCTCGGACACGGGGAGCCCCTCATGGTCTTCGACGGTACCCTCAGCGACGTAAAACCAAAACTCATTCCAGTTGCCCCATTTGTTGCGGGCGCAAGGAACCAACTCGACTACCTGCATCGTGGTCTTGCCGGTCTTCGGCGTAAACGTGCAGGACCCAAACTGGGCAACTTCATCCCTAATCATCCTCTTCTGCCAGTGCAGGCAATAATACTTCGCAAAGACTTCGACTGATGGCTGTCCGCCGTACGAAGTCGTCGCCCAGACATACTTCGACAGAGCCACCATGGCATTCGGAGTCAACTGATGTATCTGAACGTTAAACCTCCACAGGACTTCGCCAACAAATCGGTGTGCAGGCAGGCGGAGACCGGCGGCGAAGAACGCTTCGAACACAACCAACTCGCCCTCCGGCTCGGGGACTTCCTCCGTCCCCAGGACACGAGCGACTCCGCCGCCAAAGTAACCCAGCCGCTGCATATCTTGCACGCGGACCGACGACATCCGCGACACGCCAAAATTCACAGAATCGCCGGCGCGCAACTCCTCCACCACCAAACTACTCTGCGTCTCCTCAGACGAGGCATAGACCGGCGGCGAAGCGACGGTCGGCGGCGAGGCGTCGGCCGGCGGTGTAGCGGCAGCAGAGGAAGAGGAGGTCGGCATCGCTACGTACCGTCGGCGGCGGCGGGCGGTCTGCTTCACTCGAGCCAGATCTCCGGCGAACAAAAGCAAGGCGGGCAGACGAGCAGTAAGACGGTGGAAAAAGGCGGCTAGGGTTTGCAACGAGCGCGGAAAGTGAAGTTCAAAAGGCGCCGACCCCCGCCCCCTTTTATAGACAGGGCGCGGCTCTTCGGGAAACCCGCAATTCGACAGGGCGCGGCGCTTTGGGAAACCCGCAATCCAACAGTACGCTGTCAATCAATGGTCATGTCAAAAACCCCCGCGGAACCACTTCGAGCGAGGGCAGAGTCTCCGCCATCTAGCGACGTCTTCGGCACCAGGTGACTTTGTCGAACTGGTCCCTCGGAGGGCAAATGTTGGGGCGAAGGCAAAGACGCCACCCTTCGCTGCAGTCGCTGGTCCGACGGAGACAGAGCAGGCCTTCGCTGTAGTCGCTGGTCCGACGGAGACAGAGCAGGCCTTCGCTGCAGTCGCTGGTCCGACGGAGACAAAGCAGGCCTTCGCTGCAGTCGCCGGTCCGACGGAGGCAAAGCAGGCCTCCGCTCGATACGGCGCCAGACGAAGACCTGCGACGTCGTCATCCCACCAAGCGGCCTCGTCCAGCTCAGAAGCCCACGTGTGATCCGGCCCATTGTAACGGGCCCCGCGTGGCCGCTACGTGTTACGAGCCTAATTTGTAAAGGCATTCCTGTAATTACAGTCTGTAACCCTGCTTTATGGGAATATTCTGGGGATAATCTAGGTATCCGAGGGCACATGCGTCCTAAACACAAGACGCTGGGCGCTCAGACACCTATAAATACCCCCGCACAGTGCCTGTGAGCGGGCAGATTAACAGAGCTATTGCCACCTTGCGCGAGAACCCTGTTGACGTCACTGTTCGCCCTTGTTGGATTCCCTTGTAACTGAGAGCAAGTTCCAACAGCCGCCTGCGGGACGACCTGGTCGCCGCCTGCCAGTGGAGTGGACAGGGCACATTAAATGCCGAGGCGGCACATCCCTGCCAGCGGAATAGACAGGGCTCATTAAATGCTGAGGCGACACATCGCCTATCAGCGGGACGGACAGGCGGCACGCCTTATCCGCAATAAATGCAGGGGCCGCGTAACCCGGAGGCCTTACGTCAGGTTCCGCCCGCCGACTTACGTCACGCGCAGTAGGCCACGCGGCAGCATCGGGTCTCCGCCCCGCGGGGAGCAGTGGCTCAAGCGGACAGGTCCGTACCAGACTGGATCCGGATACGTGTCGTCACCGGACCCCGCCTGGGTCCTGTCCAAGGCCCGTGCATGCTCTGTCCTGGGACCTTGCTGTGCGTGGCCCGGACCCTACACATGGGGGGTCCGAGCACGCCCGTGGAGGTTCTGGTCCTTACTCGGAGGTCCGGTCTGTATGTACAGAGGTCTGGCACCTCCCCATGGGGATTCGGACCCATTGTTGATACCCTGGAGTATATCGTCTTTTCTGGCCGCGTGGCGACCCGAAAGTCGACCACGTGGTGGGGTCGGACGCTGTTTACCACGCGACTAGAGGTAGCCGCATGGGCACCGCGCCTTCACACTGTAGTAAGGGGTATCCCTTTTTCATGATACCGACAAGGACCCTACTGTTTTATGAAGAAGCATATTGATCACGATCTATTACCAGCCCCCACTACATTAGCTGTACTGGTTTATAGCTTCACCGAATAAAAAAAGAAAAAGGAATTATGGGATACGACTAGTATATACATACATGCCTTTGCCCTTTAGGTCATTTTTAAAGAAAACGTCAACGTCAGTTGCTGGCTGTGGCTGTTACACCACTGACACTACCCCAGGATTTGTACTGGACTACTGGCTGATCCGACCAATACGGGTGGCTAATTGAGCAATCAACGGAAGACCCATACTGCGAATTCGGGTGGTTCTTCTTCGGCAACTCTTGGTTTCGTCTTCATAGATTCCTCGTGAACCATCAGCGTCATCAGAATTCAGAAGCCAGATGAAGCAAACTCGTCAGTAACAACAGGTCACAGCGCGGTAGCAGTAGTCTGGGAGAAACCAAGAAATCAAGCCCAGACAAACGGTGACAGCTGCCCATCTGCCGAAACGGAGATTCACGGAGCCAACAACAAAACACGAGTCCAGCAATAACTGAACTCCGCGCGTTGGATTAAAGCCGTAGCGAACTGAAAATGCCGCCTTGGCGCATAATCTTTGATTCTCCTCTCCGCCGCGGCCGATCTAGATTTAGAACCTATTTGATTCGTGACTAACTGTATTACATTTTATTTAAGATTAGTCATCGGAATCGAAGAACTAACTTTAAAAAGAAAAATTAGGTAAAGTATAATAAATTAGACAGCGAACCAAACAACTTCTAAGCTGATTGGATTCCTGGCTAGGCAAGCGGACAAGCACAACAGCCTCCGGCGCTCCATTTGTTTGGGGGCGGTGACAGCAACGAATCGAATTTCTCCGAGTCTCCAGCGCGATCCTTGAATTGGAAGAGGCACTCACGGTCATCACCTGTGGGAGCAGGAGTCCTGCTGCTGCACTCCGCTTCGCAGCCTGCACTTGTCCTGCTTCACTCATATTCCAGCGTAGATTTCACTGGTTTTTTTTAGTATGGAATCGCGCTGGAGACTGTAACTGCTGATTTTTTTAGGACAACACTTCTTTATATCTTGTTGCTCTCCTCGCTCCATCCTAAAAATATTATATATCATATAAATAAATATTATAATATTTATTTATATATAATTATTGTTTATTTCTAAATATTAATGTATGTATGGTTTGATGATTAGTCTTAAATTTCTGGAGAGGAGGCATGGGTTCGAGTGCTCCATTCGTACTATTTTTTGCGTGGTGTGGTATAGCTGCGCAGGCGGGATCAGGGTGCTAGAACTCAATGGGCCTGTTTGGTTCAGCTTTTTTCTGACCAGCTTTTCTGAAAATCTGGCTGTTGGGAGAATCTGGCTGTGAGGAGAATCTGAGTATCATTACGATTACATATGCAGGAAGATAAAGTTGTTCATAGGGCTCAGGATCTAGAAAGTGACGGATTCCTACTATTACAACGACTCAACCGATTATATATTTATGTTGATTTTAGATAGTTTTTGTCTCAACGAATTTTATAGAAGCTGGCTGAAAAGCTGAGTGTTTGGCAGTCCACAACAGCTTTTGGTGGCCAGAAGCTGCCAGAAGCCGAAACAAACAGGATGAATAGGTGGCTGCGGGCGGGATCAGGGTGCTAGAACTCCACAAGGTATTAGTTTAGAGAGCGTTGCGGGAGAACTAGTTAGGGTGAAACCGTGGTAACATCAAACGTCCACATTAAATTTTTAACAGAGTAGTATAGATATATTTTGAATATTTGAATTTTGTGAAACAGTAAGTGTACATGTAGGTATGAGACCACCTAATTTTAGTATCTTTAAAGTATAATTAATTGCATGCTATAACATCTTTAATAGGATGTAAATGTAATTTCTCTATTAGTATTGGTATTCTCAAACTATTCTAAAAATTCATTTGTTTTAGCATGAAGGATTATTGTTTAGTGTTAAGCTGACTGCAAACATGATGGCGACGACATGGCGAGCACATTTGCCCGCCAATGCCATGCTCGGAGGCCTGTTGTCGCCAGCCGAGGCAGCTCTGCGCGATACCCCTAGCTGTGATAACTGAAGACTAGGGTTTTTTTTTTTTTGAGACGGCATGACTTATTAGTTTCGAGAAGACCTTGCGCCTGGCAAATTCTTCTTCCAACTCGCATGTTTTACTTTGTCGTTCCATGCTATCGCCAAAAACTGTGCTGGCCTAGTGGCCTGCCTGGCCAGGCAGGGCTTTGCATGTCTGAACTTGAATATTATTGCGTTACCACATCAGATTCCTGGATCTTGACCGGTGCAGCGACCACAACAGATTGCGTATCGAGTTCCTACACGGTTGCGGGTCTACACAGAAGCCCGCCGTTCGCTCTGTCCAAAGATCTTCCTTTCTTTAAGATACAAATTAAGGTTTTTATTTATCTTGCCTTTTCAGTTCTGTAACTGAGACCGGAATCTTATGTTTTTCCCCCGTTTCGTCTTCGTCATGATCTCATAGTTCAGAAACCAAGTCATCAGCTACTCCACATACATTTTGTTGTCTAAGCTATGAGCATATTTTATAGTACTTCGTTCATGAGTGTTCACATGAACGCACTGGGATTATCACTTGCGAACATACAACTAGTGTGCTAGTATTTCATGCCTAGTACTACCTCCGTTCTCGAATATTTGTCTCCGGATAATTCATTTTAAATTAAAACGCGATAAATAAAAAAATGGATAGAGTATTATGGAACAGGACAGCTATCACAAAAGTTGTGTGGGCGAGGCGAGGGCATGTTGGGTTTCACCCAAACCACACGGGATTGAGGAGGATTAAATTGTTTTCTATTTAATTTTAATTAGAAAGAGATTTAGTTTCTCTAATCCTACTCAATCTACGCTTAATTGAACAAGCCCTCAGCAGAAACAATGTGAGAGTGTACCAACACATGACATGAGCTCTAATGATCCAATCTATCCGGAGCCCCAGGTCCCTGGGCTTTTAAAAACTTTTGTATGGGTACAGTTCAATCGTACTTTATTCTGCTGTTCATCAATATTTGGGGTCTTTTCAACGTACTTTGTCGGCTACTGCTCACGAATGCAGTATTCCGATCCTCGTTCACGTGGCAGGACCACCAGGAGAAACCAGACAATTCAGTGCCCATGAAATGCAAATGCAGTTGCTGAAACACAACAGCAATGCTCATCAGATTATCAAGCCCAACACTTGTTCATGAATCAATCAAATCAACCAAACGAAATCGATCACTTCAAGTACAACTAAGTTACCAATTTAATTGTTCCTTCTCTATTTAGCGTAGCCATGGAACGGATCACATTCACAAGCCTATCAGGTTCCTGGAGGTGGTGACGCCGCCGTCGACGACGAGGTTGTGGCCGGAGATATATCTGGACTCGTCGCTGGCCAGGAAGAGCACGGCCTCGGCGATGTCCATGGGTCTCAGAGTGGGGCCCTTGAGCGTGGCCAGTCCCCTGACCACCTCCTCCATCTTCCCCACCTCCTCGTCGCTGGGCACGGTGACGTCGAGGTCGTCGAGGCCGGCGCTGTCGTGGCCCTGGCGCCAGGCGTTGATGAGCATGGGCGTGGCGACGCCGAAGGGCGACACGCAGTTGACCCGGACGCCGTGCGCGCCGAGCTCGCAGGCCGCGTTCTTGGTGAGGCCGACGACGGCGTGCTTGGAGGCGGTGTAGGCGTGCGGGCCGAGGCCGCCGAGCACGCCCGCGACGCTGGCGACGGAGACGATGCTCCCGGCGCGGCGCGGCGCCATGGCCAGCGCCGCGTGCTTCATCCCGAGCGCGGCGCCCAGCGCGTTGACGCGGAGCACGCGGTCGAACTCGCCGGCGTCCAGGGAGAGGACGCTCCTGGCGGCGCGCGTCTGCCGGCCCAGCACCCCTGCGTTGCTGCAGTAGGCGTCGAGCCGGCCGCCGTGCCGCGACAGGGCAAAGTCCACGGCGCGCCGGACGTCCTCCTCCACGGACACGTCGCAGCGCACGAAGCTGGCCCGCGGGCCCAGCGCCGACGCCAGCGCCTCCCCCGCGGCCTCGTCGATGTCCGCGATCACCACCCGCGCCCCGTGCTTGACGAACAGCCTCACGATGGCCTCGCCGATCCCGCGCGCGCCGCCCGTCACAATGGCCACCTTGCCGTCCAGCCTGCACGACAACAGATTGACAGAACGGGGTCACCAGCATTAGCCACAGCGAACTCGTAGAAACCAGGGGGGCAGGGGGAGCTACTAGGTAACAAGGCATTTCAAGACGCCATGGAGACAGAGTAGTGAGTACCTCTTGGGCATAGGGCTGGACACTGCTGCGGCGCCATTGCCGTCCCAGCCGTGGCGCGAGGGCGACATGACGGGCTGGTGCGCGTGCGCTATCTCCGGGCGGAGGTCCAGCGCTGGCATAGCTGCCGCGGCGTAGGAGGCGAGGCTAGCGTGCATGTATGTCTCGAGTCTCGACCACGGCCCACGCAGACACAGGAGGCGAGTGCGTGTGATCCTCTGCTGTGAACTGCCCAGCTCGGCGGACCCGGCCGGCCGCTACTTATAGCGCCGAGGGCGGGGGCTCGGTCGTGTGGACTGGTCGACTGGACAAAGCAGCACAGTTGTCCGTCCCTCTGTCGTGCGCCCGTCGCAGCAGCACCCCGCACGTTCGTGGAAGTGCGGAACGCGCGGCCTCTGTCCCCGTCCGGCCGTCCCGTGGCCGCGAGCGGTGACCTGTGGGTGACACAGCCCCCCTCCGCAATCTCCGTGGGGCGGCACGGGCTCCAGATGTGGACATGCAGAGTTGCAGACCAGACAGACCGAGTGGGCAATTCAGAAAACAGCATCCATCACACGCACCATTCAGAAAACAGCACTAAAAAACCGGGTATTCACAAAATAGAACTGATTTTGCCTAGCGAATTTAGAAAACAACACTACGTTTAACTCTAGTACTTTCTTCACACACAAATGTACCAAATTGCCCTTGCTGCATTTATATAGAGATCTATGTTCCAGAATACCAAAGGTTCAGGTAGGCACAATACACATATTGTTACTGCAGCCATAAACATTCAGATGAGCTGAGCCCTTACAACAAAAACTAAAGGGTCTTTCAGATCAAAGAAGCATCGACATGCTTCACAAAAGGAAAGGTAAGCTGCATCTCAACCATGTTAGTTGTTGAGGCATCTCAAAAGAACTACTAATCTGCATGGATCACAAAATATCACACAAATTCCATGCTGATGATGTAGTACTACGGCATCATTTTTTCCCAACTGAAGATGCAACCCCTTCTTCCTGAGATAGAACAAAGAGGCGCTTGACTGGGTTAGTGGCAGTAGATGGTCCTGCAGCATACTCTTGGTCTCTCTTTAACAAAGAAATCCTTCTTCGGACAATACTTCCTGGAGAAATATTATCAACGGGTAGTATATTTGGCCTAGCTGCCATATTCTTTGGTTTAGAAGGTGCCTTCCTGCATAAAAAATTGTCAGATGTAGTACATTAGAAAAAATGGGCACAACTGATTTTCCTACTTGCCTTTTTTTTGGAACACCACAGTTGGGATCATGCTGTCCAACTTCGCCGCATGTTTTGCATTTGTCCAGTTTCCTTGCACCTGGTTCATGGCTTGCCTTAAATCTGTTCTTTCGTTTTCTTCCTGGCCCAATTTTCAATTTGGGTGGCAGTAACTTGAAACCCAAGTTTAATTTGGGCCATTGAGACTTGTCGGTTATTGTTGGAATTGTACCACTATATGCAATCTTGAACCTCTCCACTGAGTAATATTCATGGACAAATGAGTCCAAATCAACATTTCTCTCCGTTTGTAGGAAAGCCAGAGCATGACGACAAGGCTTTCCCGTCACTTCCCATGCTCTACAGCTGCAAGTGTGTTCATGCAAGTCCACAACATGACGCCAAGGTGTCATGTCCTGGTAACTGCCAAAAATCTCAGCCTTGTGTCTATTTTTGCAGACTGACATTTGCCCCAAAGCTCTAGTCTTAGCTTTAAGTTGACTCATAATAGCAGGAAGAATATTGCCAGAGAGCTTATCTGCAATCTTTTTGCCTACCTTATCTAGAGCTTTAAGTCTCCAGCTCCCATAAATCTTATCTAGAGTTTTTTGCCTACCTGCCCATGCAGTCCCATAGGTAACCTCAACACTATAAAGTTCACTGAGTTTATTTTGCAAATCCTTTGCTCCAAGGTTTGGATTCTTCCTTAACCATGCAATAGCCTTCTCAGCAATCCATTTTTGAGATGCCATTGAGCTTACTAATTTACTACTAGAAATACAATCATGACTACAAGGTATCATTGAAATCTGCAAAAAGAAAACACAATCGTTTTTTACGATAAAGAAAACAAGATCTAAAAAATAGAAGAAGAAAAAAAACAAAGAAGATATGAGTAATACCACAACAGTTGGCTGACGCTGTAGTTTACGAGCCACGATTCTCCAACCACACCCCTCTGCTTTGCATTCAGCTCGATACCTTGTCTTATTAGTCACCACATTGTGTACCTCAAACTCTTTCTTGATTGCGTGTTGTCTCAAAGCCATCCTAAAATCATGCATTGTAGGAAAAGATTCACCAACCTCAATTTTGGGATTTTCCTTGTCAACCACTATGCTAGCTTCACAATCTGCATCATCATCAACTAAAATTTGCGCCTCACAGATCTCAGCCTCAGTAACCTGTTCCACCTGAGGAGCTTCCTGAGCGCCATCCCTAAATCCCAAGGCAGCATAAAATTGCTCATCACCAACAAAAATATCAGCATCATACATCATAGTAGGATCGACATCCCCCACATATTGACTTGCATTTTTGGTGCATGGCAATTTCCCCAACAATTTCTCCTCCACTGATATGCTCCTTACATAACTTGGTTTCAGTTCAAATTGTACAACCAATGTCAGCACTTTACTTGTCCAATACATCTGAAATGCGTTGTCAAGATCAGTGTTTGTGATAATCTGTTGTAGATACTTATTTTCTCGATCCCAAAACCAGCATATCGGCTCTTGACAACTCCCCCAAATTGTTCTGCTTGCAAGATCATCCATTAAATGTTTGACTAAGTAGCCACCCACAACATTCACGGACAAAACATGGTTTTTATCCTCCATCTCAACCTTACTGCCATCTTCAAGAATAGCCGTATAGGCTGGAATCGTAGCGCGCAGGCTGAACACATGCTCTTTCCTACGTACCAATCAAGGAAAATTAACAAAAATTAGACCTATCACTCTACGGATGAACTACAAAATCAGACTCACGTTGGGATTAGGATATGGAACTCACTCTACGAATGCGCTGTAATTTCCATCAAGCTGTGACCTGTCGGCCATCTCATTGTCGTCCATTTTGCCGCCTCTCATGTCGTCTGTGCCCTTCCACCCGCTGCAGATGGGATCATCCCCCATCTTGTTGAAGCTGTTCATGTCCATCGCCGCTCACTTCTGATCTTGTGTTTGGGGGATTTTGTGGTTGAAGTGCTAATCAGCCGCCGCCACCAGCCATGTATCTAGGGTTATGTTGGCGCTTGGTGGCAGAAGAACGGAACAAGAAAGGCAAGGGGGCACAGGAGAGACGAGGGGCCATCTTTTGGCTTTGGGGGCAAGGGAAAGAAAAAAAATCGGAAGGGATAGGAAAGGACGATGCGTGCGGTTTTCTGACTGCTGCCAGTGCCTGAAATGTTATTCTGTGAATACTTAGATTACCCGTGTTGTTTGCTGAATTAGCTCATAGACCGATGCTATTTTATGGATTTCCCCACAGACCGAGAGCCGTGTAGTCTCTCCCTGGAGAGTTTGCTTGGGCGTGGGCGGGGGCGGGGCTAGTTGACCGTGCCAGTGCGCCTTTTGGGAGGGCAGGCCAGGATTCGGCACCGGCGCCGCGGACCCGCGAGAGAAAGGTTGTGTTGTGCTGGCTGCCTGGGCAGTTGGTTCTGCGTGCGCTGCGTACTCGTGGGGTTGAAAGTTGTGCGTGTAGTCTCTAGTGCTTACCGCATGCGTGCGTGACCAAGCTTGGATTGAGTCGGATAGGGGTGAAAACGGGTAGGGTACCCGAAACGGGTACCGGATACGGATACTGATTCGGGACCATTTTTCGGATACGGATACGGGTATTTTTTAGATTCGGGACGGATACGGGTAATACCCGGATAGTATGGCTTCGGATTCGGGTCGGATACGGAGCGAGTACTACCCGGTAAATACCCGGATATTCGGGTCGGATACGGGTACCCAGAATTCGGGTACCCGTTTTTTCTTTTTCTGCAAAATAATATAGTTATAAAATCATAACTTTTACATATGAAATCGGATGAAGATAAAGTTTATATGAAAATTGTAGAGCTCGAAGAGATCTATAACTTTGTAGTACATCACATTTTTGTTTAAACATATCTTTAGGCCAAAATCATTAAAATAATGTCTAAATTTATATCAAAATAATAGACTTTATCATTTTCATGTGGGGACTTAAGATTATATCCATGTGGGAACTTAGGATTATCTTTTTATAAACTATTTATTAATATTGGTAACTTATTTGCAATTTTCGGTCAACGCTACAATATTTTTATGAATTTAATTGTATTTTGATGATTTTCTACAACAAGAAATTAATAATACACCAAATAGCCTAAAAAATTCATGAATTTTTACGGGGACACAACATATATCCACATATAGTTCTCAAAAACATTTGGACTATAAAATCCACAAGATGTTGGTGTTTCTTCCATTCTACTCCCACTTATTGCGTGAGTTACATGTGAAATCATTTTATGTATCGAAGTTTCAACATAATTAATATTTCACTTATCATTTTCATGTGGCGACTTGAGGTTTTATTTGAATAGAATGTTTATTTGTTTTGGTAAGCTTTTTGCAATTTTAGATCAAAACTAGTGTATTTATGAATTTTAATTATACTTTGATGATTTTATGTAGAAAGAAATTAATAATGTATAAATAGCCTCAGAAATCTATGAAATTATACGAAGGTACAACATATGGCCACATATAGTCATAAAAAATAATGGGACCATAAAATCCACAGGATGTCAACGTTTCTTCTATTTTATTTCCACTTATTGCGTGAGTTACACGTGAAATCACTCTAAGTATCCAAGTTTCAACATAATCAATACTTCACTTTACCATTTTTACGTGGGAACTTGAGATTATCTTCTATTAAATGCTTATTAGTATTAATTTACTTGCAATTTCGTGGTCGAACAAGAATATTTTTTGATAACCAATTAATGCATTATCCGACAAGTATCCGATATCCGATCAAATAATATCCGTATCCGTCACTTATCCGCCCGGATAAATATCCGGTCCATGTATCCGTATCCGTTCCGTTTCTAACTATCCGTATCCGATCCCGAATCCGTTTTAAATACATTAGGGTAGGATACAGGATGAGCTAATATCCGTCCGTATCCGCCCGTTTTCACCCCTAGAGTCGGATGTGTGGGCGTGGAGGCTTGAGAGGCAGACGAGTCGATGAGCAAACATCTTGTCTTGTGTCGCAGTATATATAAACAAAAATAAAAGCTGTAGTAGATGGGTTGATCGTCAAGATCCCTTGCTGTTTTGTTACTTCCTCCATTTGTTTTTTTATTTGTCGTGGTTTAGTTAAAAAATAAATTAGTAAACGATGATAATAGACGCTAGTGGTGCTTAATTTAAAGTCCAAACCTAACTGTCCCATCATACACACACAGGATTAGACTTGTCGTGAAACAAACAAAGCCCACAGCGAACAGTGTGAAAGGGAAATGTGCCCTTGGGCCATTTCTAAGTATTTTGGTGATTGAGTACCAACACAAGTGCTTTTGTGTTAATCTATGCAAAGAGGTGGACAAAGTGCAAATCAAGTCAAAAGGTATGCTTCTAGACTTAGTACATTATTTTATGGACTAATGTATTGTGTCTAAGTGCTGGAAACAGGAGAAAACTAGTTGGAGAAGAGATGACTTTGTTCAGCCAAAGTCTGCTCAGTCTGGGTGCACCGGACTGTCCGGTGGTACACCGGACAGTGTCCGGTGCGCCAGGCTGGCTCTGGCGAACTTGCTGCTCTCGGGAGTTCGACGGCAGTGTACGGCTATAAATCACCGGACTGTCCGGTGGTGCACCGGACTGTCCGGTGAGCCGCTCACAGGCGAAGTCGTCGCTCTCGGGAAGTCATCAACGGCGTACGGCTATAATTCACCGGACTGTCCGGTGTGCACCGGACTGCCCGGTGAGCCAACGGTCAGCCGGGCCAACGGTCGGCCGAGGATTCCGCGCGTGACGCGTGGCCGAGCCAACGGTCACATTGGGGCATCGGATTGTCCGGTGTGCACCGGACAGTGTCCGGTGCGCCAACGGCTCTGGATCTTCAACGGTCGACTGCGCCATAGAAGGAAAGAAATCCGCACCGAACAGTGTCCGATGGTGCACCGGACTGTCCGGTGCGCCAGGCGACAGAAGGCAAGATCTGCCTTCCTGGAATGCTCTTAACGGCTCCTAGCTGCCTTGGGGCTATAAAAGGGACCCCTAGGCGCATGGAGGAAGACACCAAGCATACTAAAAGCATTCCTAAGCACCAAGACTTCGATTCCACGCATTTGTTTCTTCGTGATAACATCTAGAGCTCTAGTTTAGTTGTGAACTCGTCGGGTTGTGTTGCGAGCTCTTGTTGCGACTTGTGTGCGTGTTGACATTCTGATTTTGTGTCTTGTGTGTGTTGCTCATCCCTCCCTTACTCCGTGCTTCTTTGTGAACTTCAAAGTGTAAGGGCGAGAGGCTCCAAGTTGTGGAGATTCCTCGCGAACGGGATATAGAAAAGCAAAGCAAAACACCGTGGTATTCAAGTGGGTCTTTGGACCGCTTGAGAGGGGTTGATTGCAACCCTCGTCCGTTGGGACGCCACAACGTGGAAGTAGGCAAGTTTTGTGCTTGGCCGAACCACGGGATAAACTACTGTGTCTATCTGTGTTGATTCTCTTGTGGTTATCGTGTCTTGCAAGAACTTCTCTCTAGCCACTTGGCGATTATTGTGCTAACGCTTAATCAAGTTTTTGTGGCTTAAGTTTAACTTTTATAGGATCACCTATTCACCCCCCTCTAGGTGCTCTCAATTGGTATCAGAGCCATTCTCTTCAAGAAAGGGACTAATCGCCCGAAGAGATGGATCCTAAGGGGAAGGAAATTGTGATCAATGAAAAGGAGAAGGAGTCCTTCGTCAATGAGCCGAAGGAGGATAAGCCTACCGACTCGGGCTCGGGCCATAAAAGAAAAGATGGGAAGAAGAAGAAGACAAGGCGCATCAAGGAGATCGTCTACTACGACAGCGACAAGTCCACTTCTTCCCAAAAGGATAACGACGACAACGATTACGACAAAAGAAAGACGGTTAATTCGAACTTTTCTTTCGATTACTCTCGTATTCCACAGAGTTCGAATGCACATTTGCTTTCCATTCCTCTTAGCAAACCTCCACACTTTGATGGGGAGGACTACGGATTTTGGAGTCACAAAATGTGTAGTCACTTGTTCTCTCTCCATCCAAGCATATGGGAGATTGTTGAGAATGGAATGAAATTTGATAGCTCGGATAGTCCTATATTTATTAATGAACAGATTCATAAAAATGCACAAGCTACTACTGTGTTGCTAGCCTCTTTGTGCAGGGACGAGTACCATAAGGTGAGCGGCTTGGACAATGCCAAGCAGATCTAGGACACCCTCAAGATCTCTCATGAGGGGAATGACGTCACCTTGCTCACCAAGATGGAGTTGGTGGAGGGCGAGTTTAGGAGATTCGCGATGATAAGGGGCGAGGAGCCAACCCAAACATACAACCGGCTCAAGACCCTCATCAACAAGATAAGGAGCTACGAAAGCACGCGATGGACGGACCACGACGTCGTTCGCCTAATGCTAAGGTCCTTTAGTGTACTTGATCCACATCTGGTGAACAATATTCGTGAAAATCCTAGGTACACCAAGATGTCGCCCGAAGAAGTTCTTGGGAAGTTCGTAAGCGGGCGAATGATGATCAAGGAGGCGAGATACGTGGATGACGCGTTGAATGGTCCAATCAATGAGCCTCAACCCGTTGCTCTCAAGGCAACGAGGAGCAAGGAGGCGCTACCTAGCAAGGTGGCGCAAGTTGAGGCGGTAGGGCTCAATGATGAAGAGATGGCCCTCATCATCAAGCGCTTCAAGACGGCGCTAAAGGGTCGCAAGGGACAGCCAAGCAAGACCAAGACAAAGGGGAAGCGCTCATGCTTTAAATGTGGTAAGATTGATCATTTTATTGCTAACTGTCCCGATAATGATAGCGACCAGGAAAAAGGGAACAAAAGGGAAAAGAAGAAGAATTACAAGAAGGCCAAGGGCGAGGCACATATCGGAAAGGAGTGGGATTTGGATTGCTCCTCTTTCGACTCCGACAATGAAGGACTCGCCGCCACCGCCTTCAACAAGTCATCCCTCTTCCCAAACGAGCATCACACATGCCTCATGGCGAAGGAGAAGAAGGTATGCACTCGGAATACCACTTATACTTCTTCAAGTGATGAGGAGTCTAGTGATGACGATGAAATAGACTATTCTAGTTTATTCAAAGGTTTAGATAGAAATAAAATTGACAAAATCAATGAATTGATTGATACTTTAAATGATAAGAATAGGTTATTAGAAAAGCAAGAGGATCTTTTGTACGAAGAACATGATAAGTTTGTAGAGGCTCAAAAATCCCTTGCTTTAGAAATTAAAAGGAATGAAATGCTTTCTAGTGAATTGTCTACTTGTCATGAAACCATTTCTACTTTAAAGGGTGTTAATGATAATTTAAATGCTAAACTAGAAGTAGCAAGTAAATCTAACTCTTGTGTAGAACATGTTATGATTTGCAATAGGTGCAAAGATTTTAATGTTGATGCTTATAGTGAACACCTAGTTTGCATTTCTAAATTAAATGATGAAGTGGCTAGTCTTAATGCCCAACTTAAGACTAGCAAGAATGAATTTGACAAGCTAAAATTTGCAAGGGATGCCTACACGATTGGTAGACACCCCTCAATTAAGGATGGACTTGGCTTCAAGAGGGAAGCCAAGAACTTGACAAGCCATAAGGCTCCCATCTCCGCCAAGGAGAAAGGGAAGGCCACTATGGCTAGTAATGCAAAAAGGAACCATGCTTTTATGTACCATGATAGGAGACAGTCTAGAAATGCTTATAGGAGTTGTAATGCTTATGATGCTTTTGATTCTCATGCCATGTTTGCTTCTAGTTCTTCCTATATGCATGGTAGAGATATGTCTAGGAGAAATGTTATTCATCATGTGCCTAGAAAGAATATTGTTCATGCTCCTAGGAAAGTAATGAATGAACCTTCTACAATTTATTATGCTTGCAATGCTTCCTTTGCTATTTGTAGAAAGGATAAGAAGGTAATTGCTAGGAAGTTAGGGGCCAAATGTAAGGGAGACAAAACTTACATTTGGGTCCCTAAGACCATTGTCACTAACCTTGTAGGACCCAACAAGAGTTGGGTACCTAAGACCCAAGCCTAAATTTGCCTTGCAGGTTTATGCATCCGGGGGTTCAAGCTGGGATTATCGACAACGGATGCACAAACCACATGACGGGGGAAAAGAGGATGTTCTCTTCCTACGTCAAGAACAAGGATCCCCAAGATTCAATAATATTCGGTGATGGGAACCAAGGCAAGGTAAAAGGGTTAGGTAAAATTGCTATTTCATCCGAGCATTCTATATCTAATGTGTTTTTAGTTGAGTCTCTTGGATATAATTTGTTATCTGTTAGTCAATTATGCAATATGGGATATAATTGTCTATTCACAAATGTAGATGTGTCTGTCTTTAGAAGGTGTGATGGTTCACTAGCTTTTAAGGGTGTACTAGACGGCAAACTTTATTTAGTGGATTTTGCAAAAGAAGAGGCCGGTCTAGATGCATGCTTAATTGCTAAGACTTGTATGGGCTGGCTGTGGCATCGCCGCTTAGCACATGTGGGGATGAAGAACCTTCACAAGCTTCTAAAGGGAGAACACGTGATAGGTCTAACTAATGTGCATTTCGAAAAAGATAGACCTTGTGCAGCTTGTCAAGCAGGGAAACAGGTGGGAAGCTCTCATCACACCAAAAATGTGATGACCACATCAAGACCCTTGGAGATGCTTCATATGGACCTCTTCGGACCCGTCGCCTATCTAAGCATAGAAGGAAGTAAGTATGGTCTTGTTATAGTTGATGATTTTCCCGCTTCACTTGGGTATTCTTTTTGCAGGATAAATCTGAGACCCAAGGGACCCTCAAGCGCTTCCTAAGGAGAGCTCAAAATGAGTTTGAGCTCAAGGTGAAGAAGATAAGGAGCGACAACGGGTCCGAGTTCAAGAACCTTCAAGTGGAGGAGTTCCTTGAGGAGGAGGGGATCAAGCACGAGTTCTCCGCTCCCTACACACCACAGCAAAATGGTGTGGTAGAGAGGAAGAACAGGACGCTCATCGATATGGCAAGGACGATGCTTGGAGAGTTCAAGACCCTCGAGCGGTTTTGGTCGGAAGCCATGAACACGGCTTGCCACGCCATCAACCGGGTCTACCTTCACCGCCTCCTCAAGAAGACTTCATATGAGCTGCTAACTGGTAACAAACCCAATGTGTCTTATTTTCGTGTATTTGGGAGCAAGTGTTATATTCTTGTGAAGAAAGGTAGAACTTCTAAATTTGCTCCCAAAGCTGTAGAAGGGTTTTTATTAGGTTATGACTCAAATACAAAGGCGTATAGGGTCTTCAACAAATCATCGGGTTTGGTTGAAGTCTCTAGCGACGTTGTATTTGATGAGACTAATGGCTCTCCAAGAGAGCAAGTTGTTGATCTTGATGATGTAGATGAAGAAGACGTTCCAACGGCCGCTATGCGCACCATGGCGATTGGCGATGTGCGACCACAGGAATAATTGGAGCAAGATCAACCTTCTTCCTCAACGATGGTGCATCCCCCAACTCAAGATGATGAACAGGTTCATCAAAAGGAGGCGTGTGATCAAGGGGGAGTACAAGACGATCATGTGATGGAGGAAGAAGCACAACCGGCACCTCCAACCCAAGTTCGAGCGACAATTCAAAGGAATCATCCCGTCGACCAAATTTTGGGTGATATTAGCAAGGGAGTAACTACTCGTTCAAGATTAGTTAATTTCTGAAGAGCTCAACAATTTCAAGAGGAATGAAGTTTGGACACCGGTGCCTCGTCCCAAGCAAAATGTTGTGGGAACCAAGTGGGTGTTCCGCAACAAACAGGACGAGCACGGGGTGGTGACAAGGAACAAGGCTCGACTTGTGGCAAAAGGTTATGCCCAAGTCGCAGGTTTGTACTTTGAGGAGACTTTTGCTCCTATGGCTAGGCTAGAATCTATTTGTATATTGCTAGCATATGCCGCTCACCATTCTTTCAGGTTGTTCCAAATGGATGTGAAGAGCGCTTTCCTCAACGGGTCGATCAAGGAGGAGGTGTACGTGGAGCAACCCCCTGGCTTCGAGGATGAACGGTACCCCGACCACGTGTGTAAGCTCTCTATGGCGCTCTATGGACTTAAGCAAGCCCCAAGAGCATGGTATGAATGCCTTAGAGACTTTTTAATTGCTAATTCTTTCAAGGTTGGGAAAGCCGATCCAACTCTTTTCACTAAGACTTGCGATGGTGATCTTTTTTTGTGCCAAATTTATGTCGATGACATAATATTTGGTTCTACTAATCAAAAGTCTTGTGAAGAGTTTAGCAGGGTGATGACGCAAAAATTCGAGATGTCGATGATGGGCGAGTTGAACTACTTCCTTGGGTTCCAAGTGAAGCAACTCAAGGATGGCACCTTCGTCTCCCAAACGAAGTACACACAAGACTTGCTAAAGCGGTTTGGGATGAAGGACGCCAAGCCCGCAAAGACGCCGATGGGAACTGACGGACACACCGACCTCAACAAAGGAGGTAAGTCCGTTGATCAAAAAGCATACCGGTCCATGATAGGTTCTTTGCTTTATTTGTGTGCTAGTAGACCGGATATTATGCTTAGCGTATGCATGTGTGCTAGATTTCAATCTGATCCAAGGGAGTGTCACTTAGTGGCCGTGAAGCGAATTCTTAGATATTTAGTCGCTACGCCTTGCTTCGGGATCTGGTATCCAAAGGGGTCTAACTTTGACTTGATTGGATATTCAGACTCCAACTATGCTGGATGTAAGGTCGATAGGAAGAGTATATCGGGGACGTGCCAATTCTTAGGAAGGTCCATGGTGTCATGGAATTCTAAGAAACAAACCTCTGTTGCCCTATCCACCGCTGAGGCCGAGTATGTTGCCGCAGGACAGTGTTGCGCGCAACTACTTTGGATGAGGCAAACCCTCCGGGACTTTGGCTACAATCTGAGCAAAGTCCCACTCCTATGTGATAATGAGAGTGCTATCCGCATAGCGGATAATCCTGTTGAGCACAGCCGCACAAAGCACATTGACATCCGGCATCACTTTTTGAGAGACCACCAGCAAAAGGGAGATATCGAAGTGTTTTATGTTAGCACCGAGAACCAGCTAGCCGATATCTTTACCAAGCCTCTAGATGAGAAGACCTTTTGCAGGCTGCGTAGTGAGCTAAATGCCTTAGATTCGCGGAACCTGGATTGATTTATAACATACATGTGTTTATGCCTTTGATCATGTTCCTTATGCATTTTGTTGCCTATGTATGGTGCTCAAGTTGTACAAGCACTCCCCGGACCTCACAAGTCCTTTGCACGTGATGCACATATTTAGGGGGAGATGTGCTACAACTTGACCCTTTGAGACTAACCGTGTGCTTGAGTGTTCTTAATTTAGTCTCAAAGGAGGTTTGAAAGGGAAAAGGTGGACTTGGACCATGAAAGACTTCCACTGCACTCCGATGAGAGGATAACTTTTTCCAAGTTCATCTCATGTACTCTTATTGCCTTTGTATTCTTATTTGAAGATTTTGGTGAGGCAATGGGGTTCTAGGGCCAAGATTGATCTCGTTTTGGTGCTTGATGCCAAAGGGGGAGAAAATAAGGCCAAAGCAATAAATGGATCTGCTACCACTTGAGAATTTTGAAAATAATAGAATAGAGCTTTTGTTTTGTCAAAATACTCTTATTGGCTCTTTTTGTCAAAAGTTGGTCTCTTGTGGGGAGAATGGTTGATTATGGGAAAAGGGGGGAGTTTTTGAAATCCTTGATCAATTTCTATTGGAACAACTCTCTTTATGTCTTAACAACTGTGTTTGACTTAGAGATAGAAATTTGAGGTTGACTTGCAAAAAAAAACAAACCAAGTGGTGGCAAAGTATGATCCATATATGCCAAATTTGAATCAAAACAACTTTGAGTTTTCATTTGCATTGATATTGCACTTGTTCTAGTTGCTTTATGTTGTGTTGGCATAAATCACCAAAAAGGGGGAGATTGAAAGGGAAATGTGCCCTTGGGCCATTTCTAAGTATTTTGGTGATTGAGTGCCAACACAAGTGCTTTTGTGTTAATCTATGCAAAGAGGTGGACAAAGTGCAAATCAAGTCAAAAGGTATGCTTCTAGACTTAGTACATTGTTTTATGGACTAATGTATTGTGTCTAAGTGCTGGAAACAGGAGAAAACTAGTTGGAGAAGAGATGGCTTTGTTCAGCCAAAGTCTGCTCAGTCTGGGTGCACCGGAATGTCCGGTGGTGCACCGGACAGTGTTCGGTGGTGCACCGGACAGTGTCCGGTGCGCCAGGCTGGCTCTGGCGAACTTGCTGCTCTCGGGAGTTCGACAGCGGTGTACGGCTATAAATCACCGGACTGTCTGGTGGTGCACCGGACTGTCCGGTGAGCCGCTCACAGGCAAAGTCGTCGCTCTCGGGAAGCCATCAACGGCGTACGGCTATAATTCACCGGACTGTCCGGTGTGCACCGGACTGCCCGGTGAGCCAACGGTCAGCCGGGCCAACGGTCGGCCGAGGATTCCGCGCGTGACGCGTGGCCGAGCCAACGGTCACATTGGGGCACCGGACTGTCCGATGTGCACCGGACAGTGTCCGGTGCGCCAACGGCTCTGGATCTTCAACGGTCGACTGCGCTATAGAAGGAAAGAAATCTGCACCGAACAGTGTCCGGTGGTGCACCGGACTGTCCGGTGCGCCAGGCGACAGAAGGCAAGATTTGCCTTCCTGGAATGCTCTCAACGGCTCCTAGCTGCCTTGGGGCTATAAAAGGGACCCCTAGGCGCATGGAGGAAGACACCAAGCATACTAAAAGCATTCCTAAGCACCAAGACTTCGATTCCACGCATTTGTTTCTTCGTGATAGCATCTAAAGCTCTAGTTGAGTTGTGAACTCGTCGGGTTGTGTTGCGAGCTCTTGTTGCGACTTGTGTGCGTGTTGACATTCTGATTTTGTGTCTTGTGTGCGTTGCTCATCCCTCCCTTACTCCGTGCTTCTTTGTGAACTTCAAAGTGTAAGGGCGAGAGGTTCCAAGTTGTGGAGATTCCTCGCGAACGGGATATAGAAAAGCAAAGCAAAATACTGTGGTATTCAAGTGGGTCTTTGGACCGCTTGAGAGTGGTTGATTGCAACCCTCGTCTGTTGGGACGCCACAACGTGGAAGTAGGCAAGTTTTGTACTTGGCCGAACCACGGGATAAACCACTGTGTCTATCTGTGTTGATTCTCTTGTGATTATCGTGTCTTGCAAGAACTTCTCTCTAGCCACTTGGCGATTATTGTGCTAACGCTTAATCAAGTTTTTGTGGCTTTAAGTTTAACTTTTACAGGATCACCTATTCACCTCCCTCTAGGTGCTCTCACAGTGCCAACTAAAAAAAAGTCAAAAGCGCCGACGAGGCAGCTCTCATCGCAGCAGCCCAGCCAAGAGCCCAAGACAGCCCTGCCGAAGGAGGGAAAATAATGGTCTGGTTTGTTCTGTGCGCTTTCGGGTCAACCTTGCAGACGACTTGACCAATCGACCAAATCGTGGCCTCGCCTACGACCTACCCCTTCGACTAAACAAGCTGATTGATACATTGAGGTATCCTGGTCGTGCCGTAGCCGCCCGAAAGCAAAGCAAGGATTCCTGCATTGTCAGCATGGCGTGTTAGGCGGCGGGTCTGTTTATTCTCTCGACGGGAAAATGCCATGTTCCGGGAACTATAGATGTCCAAACGGGCCACCCGGCACGGACCCGGTCCGAACCCGTTTCGGCCCGGTACGAATAGTGCCGGGCCAGGCACGGCCCGTTAAAGCTTCGGGTCGGGTCGTGCTGGCCCACGTGCCTAGGGACATGCCCAAACCCGGCACGCATAGGTATAAATCGTGTCGGGCCGGCCCGTTCGCCCGGTGGGCCTGAACGTACCGGGCCGACCACTGGCCTGAACCAATACATAATAACAGAATTAAATACATGTATGAAAGGGAATTAGGCTTACACCTAGTTCCTAAATAATTTTGGTGGTTGAATTGCCCAACACAAATATTGGACTAACTAGTTTGCTCTAGTGCATAAGCTATACAGGTGCAAAAGGTTCACATTTAGCCAATAAAAAGACCAAGTGTTGGATTCAACAAAGGAGCAGCAAGGCAACCGAGGGCACCTCTGGCTGGAGGCACCGGACTGTCCGGTGTGCACCGGACATGTCCGGTGCGCCCAGAGGACTCCAACTCCAACTCTTCGCTCTCGGGAATTCTCGGAGGCCGGCGCGCTATAAATCACCGGACTGTCCGGTGTGCACCGGACATGTCCGGTGCTCCAAGGAAACGCGGCTTCCAGAACTCGCCAGCCTCGGGTTCGCTCGGCAGCCGCTCCGCTAAAATTCACCGGACTGTCCGGTGTGCACCGGACTGTCCGGTGTGCCAGCGGAGCAACGGCTCCCTGCGGCGCCAACGGCTCCCTGCGGTGCATTAAATGCGCGCGCAGCGCGCGCAGTCGTCAGGCACGCCCATGCCGGTGCACCGGACATCAAACAGTACATGTCCGGTGTGCACCGGACACCCAGGAGGGCCCACAAGTCAGAAGCTCCAACGGTCAGAATCCAACGGCAATGGTGACGTGGCAGGGGCACCGGACTGTCCGGTGTGCACCGGACTGTCCGGTGCGCCATCGAACAGAGGAGTTCCAGCAACGGTCACTTTTGGTGGTTGGGGCTATAAATACCCCAACCACCCCACATTCATTGCCATCCAAGTTCTCCACTTCTCAACTACTACAAGAGCTCTAGCATTCAATTCTAGACACACCAAATAGATCAAGTCCTCTCCAAATTCCACACAACTCCATAGTGACTAGAGAGAGTGATTTGCTTGTGTTCTTTCGAGCTCTTGCGCTTGGATCGCATTCTTTTCTTTCTCGCTTATTCTTGTGATCAATCTCAATTGTAACCAAGGCAAGAGGCACCAATTGTGTGGTGGCCCTTGCGGGGAAGCTTTGTTCCCGTTTGATTGAGAAGAAGAGAAAGCTCACTCGATCCGTGGATCGTTTGAGAGAGGGAAGGGTTGAAAGAGACCCGGCCTTTGTGGCCTCCTCAACGGGGAGTAGGTTTGCGAGAACCGAACCTCGGTAAAACAAATCCTCGTGTCACACTCTTATTTGCTTGCGATTTGTTTTACGCCCTCTCTCGCGGACTCGTTTCTTTATTACTAACGCTAACCCGGCTTGTAGTTGTGATTATTTTGTAAATTTCAGTTTCGCCCTATTCACCCCCCCTCTAGGCGACTATCAATTGGTATCAGAGGCCGGTGCTTCATTAGAGCCTAACCGCTCGAAGTGATGTCGGGAGATCACACCAAGAGGGAGATGGAGACCGGCGATAACAAGCCCACTACAAGTCAAGGGAGCACTTCATCTTCATCGGAAGAGTCCCGCACCAAGAGAAGAGAGAAGAAGAAGAACTCCTCTAAGCGGAAGGAGAAAAGATCTTCCTCTTCTCACCACAAGGAGAAGAAGGAAAAATCTTCTTCTCACAAGCCGCATCGGAGTGGGGATAAGCACAAAAGGATGAGGAAGGTGGTCTACTACGAGACCGATACTTCATCGACATCTACCTCCGGCTCCGACGCGGCGTCCGTCACTTCTAAACGCCAAGAGCGTAAGAAGTATAGTAAGATCCCCCTACGCTACCCTCGCATTCCTAAACATACACCTTTACTATCCGTCCCATTAGGCAAACCACCAACTTTTAATGGTGAAGATTATGCTATGTGGAGTAATTTGATGCGATTTCATCTAACCTCTCTCCACAAAAGATTATGGGATGTTGTTGAGTATGGTGTACAGGTACCATCCGTAGGGGATGAAGACTACGACACGGACGAAGTGGCCCAAATCGAGCACTTCAACTCCCAAGCCACAACCATCCTCCTTGCCTCCCTAAGCAAGGAGGAATACAACAAAGTACAAGGGTTGAAGAACGCCAAGGAGATTTGGGACCTACTCAAGACGGCGCACGAGGGTGATGAACTCACCAAGATCACCAAGCGGGAAACGATCGAGGGGGAGCTCTGTCGCTTCCGTCTTCGCCAAGGGGAGGAGCCACAAGACATGTACAACCGGCTCAAGACCTTGGTGAACCAAGTGCGCAACCTCGGGAGCGCAAAATGGGATGACCACGAAGTGGTTAAGGTTATTCTAAGAGCCCTTATTTTCCTTAACCCCACACAAGTTCAATTAATTCGTGGCAATCCTAGATATACACAAATGACCCCCGAGGAAGTCATCGGGAATTTTGTTAGTTTTGAATGCATGATTAAGGGCTCCAAGAAGATCAACGAGCTTGACGAGCCTTCCACATCCGAGGCGCAACCCGTGGCCTTCAAGGCAACGGAGGAGAAGAAGGAGGAGTCTACACCAAGTAGACAACCGATTGACGCCTCCAAGCTCGACAATGAGGAGATGGCCCTAATCATCAAAAGCTTCCGGCAAATCCTCAAGCAACGGAAGGGGAAGGATTACAAATCCCGTTCCAAAAAGGTTTGCTACAAGTGTGGTAAGTGAAAGGGAAATGTGCCCTTGGGCCATTTCTAAGTATTTTGGTGATTGAGTGCCAACACATGTGTTTAATTGTGAATTTGTGTACATGGATGAACAAGGTGCAAATCATGAAGTAAAGGTATGTTTCTAAGCCTTAGTACATTGGTTTTGTGGACTAACATATTTGTCTAAGTGTTAGAAACAGAAAGAAGAAAAAGAGAAAAGGGGAGAGAATGACTTGGCTGTGTGCAACCAAGTCCCAGCTCGGTCTGGAGCACCGGACTGTCCGGTGTGCACCGGACAGTGTCCGGTGCGCCAGACTGACTCGACTCGAACTGGCCGCTCTCGGGATTTTGGCCGGCGGTGTACGGCTAAAATTCACCGGACTGTCCGGTGTGCACCGGACTGTCCGGTGAGCCAACGGTCGGCCAGGCCAACGGTCGGCCGCGCAATCGGCGCGGGACACGTGGCCGAGCCAACGGTCGGAAGACGGCACCGGACTGTCCGGTGTGCACCGGACATGTCCGGTGCGCCAACGGCTCGCAGATCTCCAACGGGCTGCAACGGTCGGCAGCGCCAGAAAAGGAAACAAATCGGGCACCGGACAGTGTCCGGTGTGCACCGGACTGTCCGGTGCCCCCGACGACAGAAGGCAAGGATGGCCTTCCGGATTTGCTCTCAACGGCTCCTAGCTGCCTTGAGGCTATAAAAGGAGCCCCTAGGCGCATGGAGGATATACACAAGCAACTCTTAAGCATTCTTGATCATCCACACAAGTTCTTTGCGCATTCGTTTGTGATTCTAAGTGATTCGAGCTCTGTTCTAGTGTGAACTCTGAGATAGTCATTCGAGCTCGAGTCTTGGCCGTGTGTGTGCGCTTTTGTTGTGGATTTGTGTGTGTTGCTTCCCTCCCTTACTCTGTGCTTTCTTTGTGATCATATACTTGTAAGGGCAAGAGACTCCAATTTGTGGAGATTCCTTGCAAACGGGATAGTGAAAGGAAAAGCAAAACACCGTGGTATTCAAGTGGGTCTTTGGACCGCTTGAGAGGGGTTGATTGCAACCCTCGTCCGTTGGGACGCCACAACGTGGAAGTAGGCAAGCATTGGCTTGGCCGAACCACGGGATAAACCACCGTGTCACCTCTGTCTTGATCTCTTGTGGTATTGTGTTTTGTTGAGACTTCACCTTAGCCACTTGGCAATAATCGTGCTAACACATAACAAGTTTTTGTGGCTTAAGTTTGAAGTTTTTACAGGATCACCTATTCACCCCCCCCCTCTAGGTGCTCTCAATTGGTATCAGAGCCGTTCTATTCACAAAGGGACTAACCGCCCGAATAGATGGATCCTAAGGGGAAGGGTATAGTGATCAACGATAAAGAGAAGGAGACCTTCGTCAACGAGCCGAAGGATGACAGGCCTACCGACTCCGGCTCGGGCCAAAGACGGAAGGAAGGGAAGAAGAAGAAGACCAGGCGCATCAAGGAGATTGTCTACTACGACAGCGACGAGTCTACTTCTTCCCAAAAGGACGAGGACCACAACGACTACAAACAAAAGACGGTTAACTCAAACTTTTCTTTTGATTATTCGCGTATTCCGCATAGCTCAAATACTCATTTGCTTCCCATTCCACTTGGCAAACCTCCTCACTTTGATGGAGAGGATTACGGATTTTGGAGCCACAAAATGCGTACTCACCTGTTTTCTCTCCATCCAAGCATTTGGGAGATTGTGGAAAGTGGAATGAAATTTGATAGCTCGGATAGCCCTATGTTTATTAATGAACAGATTCATAAAAATGCACAAGCTACTACTGTGTTGCTAGCCTCTTTGTGCAGGGACGAGTATCACAAGGTGAGCGGCTTGGACAATGCCAAGCAGATCTGGGACACCCTCAAGATTTCTCATGAGGGGAACGACGTCACCTTGCTCACCAAGATGGAGTTGGTGGAGGGAGAGCTTGGACGGTTCGCCATGATAAGGGGCGAGGAGCCGACGCAAACATACAACCGGCTCAAGACCCTCATCAACAAGATAAGGAGCTACGGGAGCACGCGATGGACGGACCACGACGTCGTCCGCCTAATGCTCAGGTCCTTTACCGTACTTGATCCTCATCTCGTGAACAATATTCGTGAGAATCCCAGGTACACGATGATGACGCCCGAGGAAGTGCTTGGAAAATTCGTAAGCGGGCGGATGATGATCAAGGAGGCAAGATACGTCGACGAAGCGTTGAACGGTCCGATCAACGAGCCGCAACCCCTTGCTCTCAAGGCAACACGAAGCAAGGAGGCGCTACCTAGCAAGGTGGCACAGATTGAGGCGGCTGGCCTTAATGATGAAGAGATGGCTCTCATCATTAAAAGATTCAAGACGGTGCTTAAAGGTCACAAGGGACAACCAAGCAAGACCAAAGCCAAGGGGAAGCGCTCATGCTTCAAATGCGGTAAGCTTGGTCATTTCATTGCTAACTGTCCCGATAATGAAAGTGACCAGGAAAAGGGGAACAAAAGAGAGAAGAAGAAGCAATACAAGAAGGCAAAGGGCGAGGCGCATCTAGGAAAGGAGTGGGACTCGGATTGCTCCTCCTCCGACTCCGACAACGAAGGACTCGCCGCCACTGCCTTCAACAAATCGGCTCTCTTCCCCAACGAGCGTCTCACTTGCCTTATGGCAAGGGAGAAGAAGGTGAGTACTCAAGACTCCACTTATGCTTCTTCTAGTGATAGTGAGTCTAGTGACGATGATGACATAGATTATTCTTGCTTGTTCAAAGGCTTAGATAGATCTAAGATAGATAAAATTAATGAATTGATTGATGCTTTGAATGAAAAGGATAGGCTTTTAGAGAAGCAAGAGGATTTATTGTATGATGAACATGATAAGTTTATAGAGGCACAAAAAACATATGCTTTAGAAGTGAAAAGAAATGAAGTGCTTTCTAGTGAAATATCTTCTTGTCATGAAACCATTGCTACTTTACAAAGTGTTAACCATGATTTAAATGCTAAATTAGAAGTAACAAATAAATCTAAGTCTTGTGTTGAAAATGTTACAATTTGCACTAGGTGTAAAGATTTTGATGTTAACACTTGTAGCAAACACTTAGTTTCAATTTCAAAACTAAAAGATGAAGTGGCTAGTCTTAATGCTCAACTTAAGACTAGCAAGAGTGAAGTTGAAAAGATAAAATTTGCAAGGGATGCCTATACAATTGGAAGACATCCCTCAATTAAGGATGGGCTTGGCTTCAAGAGGGAAGCCAAGAACTTAACAAGCCATAAGGCTCCCATCTTCGTCAAGGAGAAGGGGAAGGCCCCGATGGCTAGTAATGCTAAAAAGAATCATGCTTTTATGTATTATGATAGGAGACATGCTAGAAATGCTTATAATCATTTTGATTCACATGTTTATGATTCTCATGCAATGTTTGCTTCTAGTTCTTCTTATAATCATGGTAGAGATATGTGTAGGAGAAATGTTGTACATATGCCTAGGAGAGATTTTGCTCATGTACCTAGAAAGAATGTTATTCATGCTCCTAGGAAAGTAGTGAATGAACCTTCTACCATTTATTATGCTTGTAATGCTCCCTTTGCTATTTGTAGAAAGGGTAAGAAGGTAGTTGCTAGGAAATTAGGGGCTAGATGCAAGGGAGATAAATCTTGCATTTGGGTCCCTAAAGACATTTGTGCTAACCTTGCAGGACCCAACATGAGTTGGGTACCTAAGACCCAAGCCTAAATTTGCCTTGCAGGTTTATGCATCCGGGGGTTCAAGCTGGATTATCGACAGCGGATGCACAAACCATATGACGGGGGAGAAGAAGATGTTCACCTCCTATGTCAAAAATAAGGATTCCCAAGATTCAATTATATTCGGTGATGGGAATCAAGGCAAGGTAAAAGGGTTAGGTAAAATTGCAATTTCTAATGAGCATTCTATATCAAATGTATTCCTAGTGGAGAGTCTTGGATATAATTTGCTATCTGTTAGTCAATTATGTCAAATGGGATATAATTGTTTATTTACAAATATAGATGTGTCTGTCTTTAGAAGATGTGATGGTTCACTAGCTTTTAAGGGTGTACTAGACGGCAAGCTTTACTTAGTTGATTTTGCAAAAGAAGAGGCCGGTCTAGATGCATGCTTAATGGCTAAGACTTGCATGGGCTGGCTGTGGCATCGCCGCTTAGCACATGTGGGGATGAAGAATCTCCACAAGCTTCTAAAGGGAGAACACGTGATAGGTCTAACCAATGTTTATTTCGAAAAAGATAGACCTTGTGCAGCTTGTCAGGCAGGTAAACAAGTTGGAGGAGCACATCACAGCAAGAATGTGATGACCACGTCAAGACCTCTGGAGCTGCTGCATATGGACCTCTTCGGACCCGTCGCCTATCTAAGCATAGGAGGAAGTAAGTATGGTTTAGTTATTGTTGATGACTTTTCCCGCTTCACTTGGGTGTTCTTTTTGCAGGATAAGTCTGAAACCCAAGGGACCCTCAAGCGCTTCCTCAGGAGAGCTCAAAATGAGTTTGAGCTCAAGGTGAAGAAGATTAGGAGCGACAACGGGTCCGAGTTCAAGAACCTTCAAGTGGAGGAGTTTCTTGAGGAGGAAGGGATCAAGCACGAGTTCTCCGCTCCCTACACACCACAACAAAATGGTGTGGTAGAGAGGAAGAACAGGACGCTAATCGATATGGCGAGGACGATGCTTGGAGAGTTCAAGACCCCCGAGTGCTTTTGGTCGGAAGCCGTGAACACGGCTTGCCACGTCATCAACAGGGTCTACCTTCACCGCCTCCTCAAGAAGACGTCATATGAGCTACTAACCGGTAACAAACCCAATGTATCGTACTTTCGTGTATTTGGGAGCAAGTGCTACATTCTAGTGAAGAAGGGTAGAAATTCTAAGTTTGCTCCCAAAGCTGTAGAAGGGTTTTTATTAGGTTATGATTCAAATACAAAGGCGTATAGGGTCTTCAACAAATCTTCGGGTTTGGTTGAAGTCTCTAGCGACGTTGTATTTGATGAGACTAATGGCTCTCCAAGAGAGCAAGTTGTTGATTGTGATGATGTAGATGAAGAAGATGTTCCGACGGCCGCTATACGAACCATGGCGATTGGAGACGTTCGGCCACAGGAACAAGATGAAGGAGATCAACCTTCTTCCTCAACGACGGTGCATCCCCCACCTCAAGACGATGAACAGGTTCATCAAAAGGAGGCGTGTGATCAAGGGGGAGCACAAGATGATCACGTGATGGAGGAAGAAGCGCAACCGGCACCTCCAACCCAAGTTCGAGCGATGATTCAGAGGGATCATCCCGTCGACCAAATTCTGGGTGACATTAGCAAGGGAGTAACTACTCGATCTCGATTAGTTAATTTTTGTGAGCATTACTCTTTTGTCTCCTCTATTGAGCCTTTCAGGGTAGAGGAGGCCTTGCTAGATCCGGATTGGGTGTTGGCCATGCAGGAGGAACTTAATAACTTCAAGCGCAACGAAGTTTGGACGCTGGTGCCTCGTCCCAAGCAAAATGTTGTGGGAACCAAGTGGGTGTTCCGCAATAAACAGGACGAGCACGGGGTGGTGACGAGGAACAAGGCTCGACTTGTGGCAAAAGGTTATGCCCAAGTCGCAGGTTTGGACTTTGAGGAGACTTTTGCTCCTGTGGCTAGGCTAGAGTCCATTCGTATCTTGCTAGCATATGCCGCTCACCATTCTTTCAGGTTGTACCAAATGGATGTGAAGAGCGCGTTCCTCAACGGGCCAATAAAGGAGGAGGTGTACGTGGAGCAACCCCCTGGCTTCGAGGATGAGCGGTACCCCGACCACGTGTGTAAGCTCTCTAAGGCGCTCTATGGACTTAAACAAGCCCCAAGAGCATGGTATGAATGCCTTAGAGATTTCTTACTTGCTAATGCTTTCAAGGTTGGGAAAGCCGATCCAACTCTTTTTACAAAGACATGTGATGGTGATTTGTTTGTATGCCAAATTTATGTCGATGACATAATATTTGGTTCTACTAATCAAAAGTCTTGTGAAGAGTTTAGCAGGGTGATGACGCAGAAATTCGAGATGTCGATGATGGGCGAGTTGAACTACTTCCTTGGGTTCCAAGTGAAGCAACTCAAGGACGGCACCTTCATCTCCCAAACGAAGTACACGCAAGATCTGCTAAAGAGGTTTGGGATGAAGGACGCCAAGCCCGCAAAGACGCCGATGGGAACCGACGGACACACCGACCTCAACAAAGGAGGTAAGTCCGTTGATCAAAAGGCATACCGGTCAATGATAGGGTCTTTACTTTATTTATGTGCTAGTAGACCGGATATTATGCTTAGCGTATGCATGTGTGCTAGATTTCAATCCGATCCTAAGGAGTGTCACTTGGTGGCGGTGAAGCGAATTCTTAGATATTTAGTCGCTACGCCTTGCTTCGGGATCTGGTATCCAAAGGGGTCTAACTTTGACTTAATTGGGTACTCAGATTCCGACTATGCTGGATGTAAGGTCGATAGGAAGAGTACATCGGGGACGTGCCAATTCTTAGGAAGGTCCCTGGTGTCATGGAACTCTAAGAAACAAACCTCCGTTGCCCTATCCACCGCTGAGGCCGAGTACGTTGCCGCAGGTCAGTGTTGCGCGCAACTACTTTGGATGAGGCAAACCCTCAGGGACTTTGGCTACAATCTGAGCAAAGTCCCACTCCTATGTGATAATGAGAGTGCTATCCGAATAGCGGAAAATCCTGTTGAGCACAGCCGCACAAAGCACATCGACATCCGGCATCACTTTTTGAGAGACCACCAGCAAAAGGGAGATATCGAAGTGTTTTATGTTAGCACCGAGAACCAGCTAGCCGATATCTTTACCAAGCCTTTAGATGAGAAGACCTTTTGCAGGCTGCGTAGTGAGCTAAATGTCTTAGATTCGTGGAACTTGGATTGAATTATAGCATACATGTATTCATGCTTTTGATCATGTTTCCTTTTTGCATTTTGTTGCTTATTATGGTGCTCAAGTTGTACAAACACTCCCTGGACCTCACAAGTCCGTTGCAAAGTGATGCACATGTTTAGGGGGAAATGTGTTACAACTTGACCCTTTGAGACTAACCATATGCTTGAGTTTGTTTGATTTAGTCACAAAGGAGATTTGAAAGGGAAAAGGTGGACTTGGATCATGCAAGACTTCCACTGCACTCCGATGAGGGGTAACTTATTCCAAGTTCATCTCATGACCTCTTATTGCCATTTGCTCTTAATTGAAGATTTTGGTGAGGCAATGGGGTTAAAGGGCCAAAATTGATTCCGTTTTGGTGTTTGATGCCAAAGGGGGAGAAAATAAAGGCCAAAGCAATAAATGGATCAGCTACCACTTGAGAGATTTTGAAAATAGTAGAATAGAGCTTTTGGTTTGTCAAAACTCTTTTGTTGTCTCTCTTGTCAAAAGTTGGCTTCTTGTGGGGAGAAGTAGTAATTATGGGAAAAAGGGGGAGTTTTTGAAATCCTTGATCAATCTCTTTTTGAATGACTCTCTTTATGCTTAAACATGTGTGTTTAACTTAGAGATAGAGATTTGTGTTTGATTTGCAAAAACAAACCAAGTGGTGGCAAAGGATGATCCATATATGCCAAAATTGATTCAAAATAAATTTAAGTGTTATTTGAATTGAGTTTGCACTTGTTCTAGTGGCTTTATGTAGTGTTGGCATAAATCACCAAAAAGGGGGAGATTGAAAGGGAAATGTGCCCTTGGGCCATTTCTAAGTATTTTGGTGATTGAGTGCCAACACATGTGTTTAATTGTGAATTTGTGTACATGGATGAACAAGGTGCAAATCATGAAGTAAAGGTATGTTTCTAAGCCTTAGTACATTGGTTTTGTGGACTAACATATTTGTCTAAGTGTTAGAAACAGAAAGAAGAAAAAGAGAAAAGGGGAGAGAATGACTTGGCTGTGTGCAACCAAGTCCCAGCTCGGTCTGGAGCACCGGACTGTCCGGTGTGCACCGGACAGTGTCCGGTGCGCCAGACTGACTCGACTCGAACTGGCCGCTCTCGGGATTTTGGCCGGCGGTGTACGGCTAAAATTCACCGGACTGTCCGGTGTGCACCGGACTGTCCGGTGAGCCAACGGTCGGCCAGGCCAACGGTCGGCCGCGCAATCGGCGCGGGACACGTGGCCGAGCCAACGGTCGGAAGACGGCACCGGACTGTCCGGTGTGCACCGGACATGTCCGGTGCGCCAACGGCTCGCAGATCTCCAACGGGCTGCAACGGTCGGCAGCGCCAGAAAAGGAAACAAATCGGGCACCGGACAGTGTCCGGTGTGCACCGGACTGTCCGGTGCCCCCGACGACAGAAGGCAAGGATGGCCTTCCGGATTTGCTCTCAACGGCTCCTAGCTGCCTTGAGGCTATAAAAGGAGCCCCTAGGCGCATGGAGGATATACATAAGCAACTCTTAAGCATTCTTGATCATCCACACAAGTTCTTTGCGCATTCGTTTGTGATTCTAAGTGATTCGAGCTCTATTCTAGTGTGAACTCTGAGATAGTCATTCGAGCTCGAGTCTTGGCCGTGTGTGTGCGCTTTTGTTGTGGATTTGTGTGTGTTGCTTCCCTCCCTTACTCTGTGCTTTCTTTGTGATCATATACTTGTAAGGGCAAGAGACTCCAATTTGTGGAGATTCCTTGCAAACGGGATAGTGAAAGGAAAAGCAAAACACCGTGGTATTCAAGTGGGTCTTTGGACCGCTTGAGAGGGGTTGATTGCAACCCTCGTCCGTTGGGACGCCACAACGTGGAAGTAGGCAAGCATTGGCTTGGCCGAACCACGGGATAAACCACCGTGTCACCTCTGTCTTGATCTCTTGTGGTATTGTGTTTTGTTGAGACTTCACCTTAGCCACTTGGCAATAATCGTGCTAACACATAACAAGTTTTTGTGGCTTAAGTTTGAAGTTTTTACAGGATCACCTATTCACCCCCCCCTCTAGGTGCTCTCAGTAAGCCCGGTCACTTTATTGCTAAATGTCCATTATCAAGTGATAGTGACAGGGGCGACGACAAGAAGGGCAAGAGGAAGGAGAAGAAGAAGTACTACAAGAAGAAGGGCGGCGATGCCCATGTTTGTCGGGAGTGGGACTCCGACGAAAGCTCTAGCGACTCCTCCGACGACGAGGACGCCGCCAACATCGCCGTCACCAAGGGCCTCCTCTTCCCCAACGTCGGCCACAAGTGCCTCATGGCCAAGGACGGCAAAAAGAAGGTAAAATCAAAGTCCTCCACTAAATATGAAACATCTAGTGATGAGGATGATGATAAAAATGAAGAGGATAATTTGCGTATTCTTTTTGCCAACCTTAACATGGAACAAAAAGAAAAATTAAATGAGCTAATTAGTGCCATCCATGAAAAGGATGATCTCTTGGACTCCCAAGAGGACTTCCTAATCAAGGAAAACAAAAAACATGTTAAGGTTAAAAATGCTTATGCTCTAGAAGTTGAAAAATGTAACAAATTATCTAGTGAGCTAAGCACATGCCATGACACTATTGCCAACCTTAGAAGTGAAAATGTTAAATTAATTGCTAAGGTTGATTCTCATGTTTGCATTGATCCTAGAAATGATAATGTTAATTTGCTTGCTAGGATTGATGAGTTGAATGTTTCCATTGCTAGCCTTAGAAATGAGAATGAGAAATTGATTGCTAAGGCTAAGAATTTTGATGTTTGCAATGCTACTATTTCCGACCTTAGAACTAAAAATGATATGTTGCATGCTAAGGTTGTTGAACTAAAATCTTGCAAACCCTCTACATCTAATGTTGAGCATATTTCCATTTGTACTAGATGTAGAGATATTAATGTTGATGCTATCCATGATCACCTAGCCTTAATTAAAAAACAAAATGATCACATAGCACAACTTAATGCTAAGATTAGAGAGCATGACTTAGAAAATGAAAAATTTAAATTGGCTAGAAGCATGCTCTATAATGGGAGACGCCCTGGCATTAAGGATGGCATTGGCTTCCAAAGGGGAGACAATGTCAAAATTAATGCCCCTCCTAAGAACCTATCTAACTTTGTTAAGGGCAAGGCTCCCATGCCTCAGGACAACGAGGGTTACATTTTGTACCCTGCCGGCTATCCTGAGAGCAAGATTAGGAAAATTCATTCTAGGAAGTCTCACTCTGGCCCTAATCATGCTTTTATGTATAAGGGTGAGACATCTAGATCTAGGCAACCAACCCATGCCAAGTTGCCTAGAAAGAAAACTACAAATGCATCAAATGACCATGCTATTTCATTTAAAACTTTTGATGCATCTTATGTTTTGACTAGCAAATCCGGCAAGGTAGTTGCCAAAATTGTTGGGGGCAAACACAAGGGCTCCAAGACTTGTGTTTGGGTACCCAAAGTTCTTGTATCTAATGCCAAAGGACCCAAAACCGTTTGGGTACCTAAAACAAAGAACTAAACTTGTTTTGTAGGTTTATGCATCCGGGGGCTCAAGTTGGATACTCGACAGCGGGTGCACAAACCACATGACAGGGGAGAAAAAGATGTTCTCCTCATATGAGAAAAACCAAGATCCCCAACGAGCTATCACATTCGGGGATGGAAATCAAGGTTTGGTCAAAGGTTTGGGTAAAATTGCTATATCTCCTGACCATACTATTTCCAATGTTTTTCTTGTAGATTCCTTAGATTACAATTTGCTTTCCGTATCCCAATTATGTCAAATGGGCTACAACTGTCTTTTTACTGATACAGGTGTTACTGTCTTTAGAAGGAGTGATGATTCAATAGCATTTAAGGGTGTGTTAGAGGGTCAGCTATACTTAGTAGATTTTGAAAGAGCTGAACTCGACACATGCTTAATTGCTAAGACTAACTTGGGTTGGCTCTGGCACCGTCGACTAGCCCATGTTGGAATGAAGAATCTTCACAAACTTCTAAAGGGAGAACACATTTTGGGACTAACCGATGTTCATTTTGAGAAAGACAGGATTTGTAGTGCTTGCCAAGCCGGGAAGCAAGTTGGTGTCCATCATCCACACAAAAACATCATGACTACCGACAGGCCACTGGAGCTCCTTCACATGGATTTGTTCGGCCCGATCGCTTACATAAGCATCGGCGGTAGTAAGTATTGTCTTGTAATTGTGGATGACTATTCTCGCTTCACTTGGGTGTTCTTTTTACAGGACAAATCTTATACCCAAGAGACCTTAAAGGGATTCTTGAGACGGGCTCAAAATGAGTTCGGCTTGAGGATCAAGAAAATTAGAAGCGACAATGGAACGGAGTTCAAGAACGCTCAAATTGAAGGTTTCCTTGAGGAGGAGGGCATCAAGCATGAGTTCTCTTCTCCCTACACTCCACAACAAAATGGTGTAGTGGAGAGGAAGAATCGAACTCTATTGGACATGGCAAGAACCATGCTTGATGAGTACAAGACACCGGATCGGTTTTGGGCCGAGGCGGTCAACACCGCCTGCTACGCCATCAACCGGTTATATCTTCACCGAATCCTCAAGAAGACATCTTATGAACTCCTAACCGGTAAAAAGCCCAATATTTCATATTTTAGAGTTTTTGGTAGCAAATGTTTTATACTTGTTAAAAGAGGTAGAAAATCTAAATTTGCTCCTAAAACTGTAGAAGGCTTTTTACTAGGATATGACTCAAACACAAGGGCATATAGAGTCTTTAACAAGTCCTCAGGACTTGTTGAAGTTTCTTGTGACGTTGTGTTTGATGAGACTAACGGCTCTCAAGTAGAGCAAGTTGATCTTGATGATGTAGGTGAAGAACAGGCTCCATGCATAGCGCTAAGGAACATGTCCATCGGGGATGTGTGTCCTAAGGAATCCGAAGAGCCTTCAAATGCACAAGATCAACCATCCTCCTCCACGCAAGTATCTCCACCAACTCAAGTTGAGGATGAGGTTCAAGATGTTGAACAAGAAGATCAAGAAGATGAGCCACCTCAAAATGACGGCAACGACCAAGGGGGAGATTCAAATGATGAAGACAAGGAGGATGAACAACCAAGACCGCCACACCCAAGAGTCCACCAAGCAATACAACGAGATCACCCCGTCGACACCATCCTCGGCGACATTCATAAGGGGGTAACTACTCGATCTCGTGTTGCTCACTTTTGTGAACATTACTCGTTTGTTTCCTCTATTGAGCCAACCAGGGTAGAGGAAGCACTACAAGATTCGGATTGGGTGATGGCGATGCAAGAGGAGCTCAACAATTTCACGAGGAACGAGGTATGGCACTTAGTTCCACGTCCTAATCAAAATGTTGTAGGAACCAAGTGGGTCTTCCGCAACAAGCAAGACGAGCATGGTGTGGTGACTAGGAACAAAGCTCGACTCGTGGCCAAGGGGTATTCACAAGTCGAAGGTTTGGATTTTGGTGAAACCTATGCACCCGTAGCTAGGCTTGAGTCAATTCGTATATTATTAGCCTATGCTACTTACCATGGCTTCAAGCTTTATCAAATGGACGTGAAGAGTGCCTTCCTCAATGGACCAATCAAGGAGGAGGTCTATGTTGAGCAACCTCCCGGCTTTGAAGACAGTGAGTACCCTAACCATGTTTATAGGCTCTCTAAGGCGCTTTATGGGCTCAAGCAAGCCCCAAGAGCATGGTATGAATGCCTTAGAGATTTCCTTATTGCTAATGGCTTCAAAGTCGGCAAGGCCGATCCTACTTTATTTACTAAAACTCTTGATAATGATTTGTTTGTATGCCAAATTTATGTTGATGATATTATATTTGGGTCTACTAACAAATCTACATGTGAAGAATTTAGTAGGATCATGACACAAAAATTCGAGATGTCAATGATGGGGGAGTTGAAGTATTTTCTAGGATTCCAAGTGAAGCAACTCCAAGAGGGCACCTTCATTAGCCAAACGAAGTATACTCAAGATATCCTAAGCAAGTTTGGAATGAAGGATGCCAAGCCCATCAAGACACCCATGGGAACAAATGGGCATCTCGACCTCGACACGGGAGGTAAGTCCGTGGATCAAAAGGTATACCGGTCGATGATTGGTTCATTGCTTTACTTATGTGCATCTCGACCGGACATTATGCTTTCCGTTTGCATGTGTGCAAGATTCCAAGCCGACCCTAAGGAATCACACCTTACGGCCGTGAAACGAATCTTGAGATATTTGGCTTTTACTCCTAAGTTTGGGCTTTGGTACCCTCGGGGATCCACATTTGATTTGATTGGGTATTCTGATGCCGATTGGGCGGGGTGTAGGATTAATAGAAAGAGCACATCGGGGACTTGCCAGTTCTTGGGAAGATCCTTGGTGTCATGGGCTTCAAAGAAGCAAAATTCGGTCGCTCTTTCTACCGCCGAAGCCGAGTATATTGCCGCAGGCCATTGTTGCGCGCAATTGCTTTGGATGAGGCAAACCCTGCGGGACTACGGTTACAAATTGACCAAAGTCCCTTTGCTATGTGACAATGAGAGTGCAATCAAAATGGCCGACAATCCCGTCGAGCATAGCCGCACTAAGCACATAGCCATTCGGTATCATTTTCTTCGGGATCACCAACAAAAGGGGGATATCGAGATTTCTTACATTAACACTAAAGATCAATTAGCCGATATCTTTACCAAGCCTCTTGATGAACAATCTTTTACCCGACTTAGGCATGAGCTTAATATTCTTGATTCTAGGAATTTCTTTTGCTAGTCTTGCACACATAGCTCATAAATATACCTTTGATCATGTCTCTTTTATATATGCTATGACTAATGTGTTTTCAAGTATTTTTCAAAACCAAGTCATAGGTATATTGAAAGGGAATAGGAGTCTTCGGCGAAGACAAAGGCTTCCACTCCGTTCTACTACTCATCCTTCGCCGTCGCTCCGCATCATCTCTCCAACTTTGGTATAATCTTCACTCATTCATTTCATGTCCAAAGGGGGAGAAAGTACCTCATCGGGCTCTAATGATTCCGTTTTTGGCGATTCATGCCAAAGGGGGAGAAAATATGAGCCCAAAGCAAAAGGACCGCACCACCACCTAATTTTATAAATTTGATGATTTTCATTGGTAAATTTTAAAATTGGTATCTCTTTGTGTTCTAAAGGGGGAGCAACTAGTATTTTCAAAATTGATGTCTTAAAAACCCTCTTGAACACTAAGAGGAAACCTTATTTGAGGGGGAGTTTTTGCTTAAGTCAAAGGAAAAGCATTGGAAATAGGGGGAGAAAATTCCATATCTTGAAAATGCTTTGCAAAATCTTATTCATTTACCTTTGACTATCTTGCAAAAGGACTTTGAAAAGTATTTACAAAAGAATTTGCAAAAACAAAACTCTTGGTGCAAATGTGGTCCAAAATGTCAAAAAAAAACAAAGAAAACAATCCATGCGCATCATATAAGTATTTATTGGCTCAATTCCAAGCAACCTTTGCACTTACATTATGCAAACTAGTTCAATTGTGCACTTCTATACTTGCTTTGGTTTGTGTTGGCATCAATCACCAAAAAGGGGGAGATTGAAAGGGAATTAGGCTTACACCTAGTTCCTAAATAATTTTGGTGGTTGAATTGCCCAACACAAATATTGGACTAACTAGTTTGCTCTAGTGCATAAGCTATACAGGTGCAAAAGGTTCACATTTAGCCAATAAAAAGACCAAGTGTTGGATTCAACAAAGGAGCAGCAAGGCAACCGAGGGCACCTCTGGCTGGAGGCACCGGACTGTCCGGTGTGCACCGGACATGTCCGGTGCGCCCAGAGGACTCCAACTCCAACTCTTCGCTCTCGGGAATTCTCGGAGGCCGGCGCGCTATAAATCACCGGACTGTCCGGTGTGCACCGGACATGTCCGGTGCTCCAAGGAAACGCGGCTTCCAGAACTCGCCAGCCTCGGGTTCGCTCGGCAGCCGCTCCGCTAAAATTCACCGGACTGTCCGGTGTGCACCGGACTGTCCGGTGTGCCAGCGGAGCAACGGCTCCCTGCGGCGCCAACGGCTCCCTGCGGTGCATTAAATGCGCGCGCAGCGCGCGCAGTCGTCAGGCACGCCCATGCCGGTGCACCGGACATCAAACAGTACATGTCCGGTGTGCACCGGACACCCAGGAGGGCCCACAAGTCAGAAGCTCCAACGGTCAGAATCCAACGGCAATGGTGACGTGGCAGGGGCACCGGACTGTTGAAAGGGAATTAGGCTTACACCTAGTTCCTAAATAATTTTGGTGGTTGAATTGCCCAACACAAATATTGGACTAACTAGTTTGCTCTAGTGCATAAGTTATACAGGTGCAAAAGGTTCACATTTAGCCAATAAAAAGACCAAGTGTTGGATTCAACAAAGGAGCAGCAAGGCAACCGAGGGCTCCTCTGGCCAAAGGCACCGGACTGTCCGGTGTGCACCGGACATGTCCGGTGCGACCAGAGGACTTCGACTATTGATAGTCGCCTAGAGGGGGGGTGAATAGGGCGAAACTGAAATTTACAAAAATAATCACAACTACAAGCCGGGTTAGCGTTAGTAATGAAGAAACGAGTCCGCGAGAGAGGGCGCAAAACAAATCGCAAGCAAATAAGAGTGTGACACAAGGATTTGTTTTACCGAGGTTCGGTTCTTGCAAACCTACTCCCCGTTGAGGAGGCCACAAAGGCCGGGTCTCTTTCAACCCTTCCCTCTCTCAAACGATCCCACGGATCGAGTGAGCTTTCTCTTCTTCTCAATCAACCGGGAACAAAACTTCCCGCAAGGGCCACCACACACTTGGTGCCTCTTGCCTTGGTTACAATTGAGTGATGATCTCAAGAACAAATGAGAAAGAAAGAAGGCGATCCAAGCGCAAGAGCTCAAAAGAACACGGCAAATCTCTCTCGCTAGTCACTAAGGGCTTGAGTGGAATTGGAGAGGATTTGATCTCTTTGTATGTGTCTAGAATTGAATGCCTAGCTCTTGTAAGTGGTTGAGAGTTGGAAAACTTGGATGGCAATGAATGTGGGGTGGTTGGGGTATTTATAGCCCCAACCACCACAAGTGACCGTTGGCTGGAGTCCTCTGTTCGATGGTGCACCGGACAGTCCGGTGCACACCGGACAGTCCGGTGCCCCTGCCACGTCACGGTTGCCGTTGGATTCTGACCGTTGGAGCTTCTGACTTGTGGGCCCTCCTGGGTGTCCGGTGCACACCGGACATGCACTGTTTGATGTCCGGTGCACCGGCATGGGCGATCCTGACGTCTGCGCGCGCTGCGCGCGCATTTAATGCACCGCAGGGAGCCGTTGGCGCCGCAGAGAGCCGTTGCTCCGCTGGTACACCGGACAGTCCGGTGCACACCGGACAGTCCGGTGAATTTTAGCGGAGCGGCTGCCAAGCGAACCCGAGGCGGGCGAGTTCCGGAGACCGCGCTTCCTTGGAGCACCGGACATGTCCGGTGCACACCGGACAGTCCGGTGAATTATAGCGCGCCGGCTTCCGAGAATTCCCGAGGGCGAAGAGTTTGAGTCGAAGTCCTCTGGTCGCACCGGACAGTCCGGTGCACACCGGACAGTCCGGTGCCTTTGGCCAGAGGAGCCCTCGGTTGCCTTGCTGCTCCTTTGTTGAATCCAACACTTGGTCTTTTTATTGGCTAAATGTGAACCTTTTGCACCTGTATAACTTATGCACTAGAGCAAACTAGTTAGTCCAATATTTGTGTTGGGCAATTCAACCACCAAAATTATTTAGGAACTAGGTGTAAGCCTAATTCCCTTTCAATCTCCCCCTTTTTGGTGATTGATGCCAACACAAACCAAAGCAAATATAGAAGTGCATAATTGAACTAGTTTGCATAATGTAAGTGCAAAGGTTGCTTGGAATTGAGCCAATATAAACTTATATGATGCGCATGGATGGTTTCTTTGTTTTTGACATATTGGACCATATTTGCACCACGAGTTTTGTTTTTGCAAATTCTTTTGTGAATACTTTTCAAAGTCTTTTTGAAAGATAGTCAAAGGTAAATGAATAAGATTTGTAAAGCATTTTCAAGATTTGAAATTTTCTCCCCCTGTTTCAAATGCTTTTCCTTTGACTAAACAAAACTCCCCCTAAAATAAGGTCTCCTCTTAGTGTTCAAGAGGGTTTTCCATCAATTTTGAAAACACTACTTGCTCCCCCTTTAGAACACAAAGAGATACCAATTTTGAAAGTTACCATTGAAAATCATCAAATTTAAAAATTAGGTGGTGGTGCGGTCCTTTTGCTTTGGGCTCATATTTTCTCCCCCTTTGGCATGAATCGCCAAAAACGGAATCATTAGAGCCCAATGAAGTACATTCTCCCCCTTTGGTCATGAAATAAATAAGTGAAGGTTATACCAACGTTGGAGAGATGATGTGGAGCGACGGCGAAGGATGAGTAGTTGAGTGGAGTGGAAGCCTTTGTCTACGCCGAAGACTCCTATTCCCTTTCAATATACCTATGACTTGATTTGAAATACGCTTGAAAACATATTAGTCATAGCATATATAAAAGAGACATGATCAAAGGTATATTCATGTGCTATGTGTGCAAGTTTAGCAAAAGAAATTCCTAGAATCAAGAATATTAAGCTCATGCCTAAGTCGGGTAAAAGATTGTTCATCAAGTGGTTTGGTAAAGATATCGGCTAATTGATCTTTAGTGTTAATGTAAGAAATCTCAATATCCCCCTTTTGTTGGTGATCCCGAAGAAAATGATACCGAATGGCTATGTGCTTAGTGCGGCTGTGCTCGACGGGATTGTCGGCCATTTTGATTGCACTCTCATTGTCACATAGCAAAGGGACTTTGGTCAATTTGTAACCGTAGTCCCGCAGGGTTTGCCTCATCCAAAGCAATTGCGCGCAACAATGGCCTGCGGCAATGTACTCGGCTTCGGCGGTAGAAAGAGCGACCGAATTTTGCTTCTTTGAAGCCCATGACACCAAGGATCTTCCCAAGAACTGGCAAGTCCCCGATGTGCTCTTCCTGTTAATTCTACACCCCGCCCAGTCGGCATCCGAATAACCAATCAAATCAAAAGTGGATCCCCGAGGGTACCAAAGCCCAAACTTAGGAGTATAAGCCAGATATCTCAAGATTCGTTTCACGGCCGTAAGGTGTGATTCCTTAGGGTCGGCTTGGAATCTTGCACACATGCAAACGGAAAGCATAATGTCCGGTCGAGATGCGCATAAATAAAGCAATGAACCAATCATCGACCGGTATACCTTTTGATCCACGGACTTACCTCCCGTGTCGAGGTCGAGATGCCCATTTGTTCCCATGGGTGTCTTGATGGGCTTGGCATCCTTCATTCCAAACTTGCTTAGAATATCTTGAGTATACTTCGTTTGGCTAATGAAGGTGCCCTCTTGGAGTTGCTTCACTTGGAATCCTAGAAAATACTTCAACTCCCCCATCATCGACATCTCGAATTTTTGTGTCATGATCCTACTAAATTCTTCACATGTAGATTTGTTAGTAGACCCAAATATGATATCATCAACATAAATTTGGCATACAAACAAATCATTGTCAAGAGTTTTAGTGAACAAAGTAGGATCGGCTTTGCCGACTTTGAAGCCATTTGCAATAAGGAAATCTCTAAGGCATTCATACCATGCTCTCGGGGCTTGCTTAAGCCCATAAAGCGCCTTAGAGAGCCTATAAACATGGTTAGGGTACTCACTGTCTTCAAAGCCGGGAGGTTGCTCAACATAGACCTCCTCCTTGATTGGTCCATTGAGGAAGGCACTCTTCACGTCCATTTGATAAAGCTTGAAGCCATGGTGAGTAGCATAGGCAAATAATATACGAATTGACTCAAGCCTAGCTACGGGTGCATAGGTTTCACCAAAATCCAAACCTTCGACTTGTGAATACCCCTTGGCCACGAGTCGAGCTTTGTTCCTAGTCACCACACCATGCTCGTCTTGCTTGTTGCGGAAGACCCACTTGGTTCCTACAACATTTTGGTTAGGACGTGGAACTAAGTGCCATACCTCATTCCTTGTGAAATTGTTGAGCTCCTCTTGCATTGCCATCACCCAATCCGAATCTTGAAGTGCTTCTTCTACCCTGTGTGGCTCAATAGAGGAAACAAACGAGTAATGTTCACAAAAATGAGCAACACGAGATCGAGTAGTTACCCCCTTATGAATATCGCCGAGGATGGTGTCGACGGGGTGATCTCGTTGGATTGCTTGGTGGACTCTTGGGTGTGGCGGTTTTGGTTGTTCATCCTCCCTGTCTTCATCATTTGCATCTCCCCCTTGATCGTTGCCGTCGTTTTGAGGTGGCTCATCTTCTTGATCTTCTTGTTCAACATTTTGAGCCTCATCCTCAACTTGAGTCGGTGGAGATACTTGCGTGGAGGAGGATGGTTGATCTTGTGCATTTGAAGGCTCTTTGGATTCCTTAGGACACACATCCCCAATGGACATGTTCCTTAGCGCTATGCATGGAGCCTGTTCTTCACCTATCTCATCAAGATCAACTTGCTCTACTTGAGAGCCGTTAGTCTCATCAAACACAACGTCACAAGAAACTTCAACAAGTCCTGAGGACTTGTTAAAGACTCTATATGCCCTTGTGTTTGAGTCATATCCTAGTAAAAAGCCTTCTACAGTTTTAGGAGCAAATTTAGATTTTCTACCTCTTTTGACAAGAATAAAACATTTGCTACCAAAAACTCTAAAATATGAAATATTGGGCTTTTTACCGGTTAGGAGTTCATAAGATGTCTTCTTGAGGATTCGGTGAAGGTATAACCGGTTGATGGCGTAGCAGGCGGTGTTGACCGCCTCGGCCCAAAACCGATCCGGTGTCTTGTACTCATCAAGCATGGTTCTTGCCATGTCCAATAGAGTTCGATTCTTCCTCTCCACTACACCATTTTGTTGTGGAGTGTAGGGAGAAGAGAACTCATGCTTGATGCCCTCCTCCTCAAGGAAGTCTTCGATTTGAGAGTTCTTGAACTCCGTCCCGTTGTCGCTTCTAATTTTCTTGATCCTCAAGCCGAACTCATTTTGAGCCCGTCTCAAGAATCCCTTTAAGGTCTCTTGGGTATAAGATTTGTCCTGTAAAAAGAATACCCAAGTGAAGCGAGAATAATCATCCACAATTACAAGACAATACTTACTACCGCCGATGCTTATGTAAGCGATCGGGCCGAACAAATCCATGTGTAGGAGCTCCAGTGGCCTGTCGGTAGTCATGATGTTTTTGTGTGGATGATGGACACCAACTTGCTTCCCGGCTTGGCAAGCGCTACAAATCCTGTCTTTCTCAAAATGAACATCGGTTAGTCCCAAAATGTGTTCTCCCTTTAGTAGTTTGTGAAGATTCTTCATTCCAACATGGGCTAGTCGACGGTGCCAGAGCCAACCCAAGTTAGTCTTAGCAATTAAGCATGTGTCGAGTTCAGCTCTTTCAAAATCTACTAAGTATAGCTGACCCTCTAACACACCCTTAAATGCTATTGAATCATCACTCCTTCTAAAGACAGTAACACCAGTATCAGTAAAAAGACAGTTGTAGCCCATTTGACATAATTGGGATACGGAAAGCAAATTGTAATCTAATGAATCTACAAGAAAAACATTGGAAATAGAATGGTCAGGAGATATAGCAATTTTACCCAAACCTTTGACCAAACCTTGATTTCCATCCCCGAATGTGATAGCTCGTTGGGGATCTTGGTTTTTCTCATATGAGGAGAACATCCTTTTCTCCCCGGTCATGTGGTTTGTGCACCCGCTGTCGAGTATCCAACTTGTGCCCCCGGATGCATAAACCTACAAAACAAGTTTAGTTCTTTGTTTTAGGTACCCAAACGGTTTTGGGTCCTTTGGCATTAGATACAAGAACTTTGGGTACCCAAACACAAGTCTTGGAGCCCTTGTGTTTGCCCCCAACAATTTTGGCAACTACCTTGCCGGATTTGCTAGTCAAAACATAAGATGCATCAAAAGTTTTAAATGAAATGACATGATCATTTGATGCATTAGTAGTTTTCTTTCTAGGCAACTTGGCATGGGTTGGTTGCCTAGATCTAGATGTCTCACCCTTATACATAAAAGCATAATTAGGGCCAGAGTGAGACTTCCTAGAATGAATTTTCTTAATTTTACTCTCAGGATACCCGGCAGGGTACAAAATGTAACCCTCGTTATCCTGAGACATGGGAGCCTTGCCCTTAACAAAGTTAGACAAGTTCTTAGGAGGGGCATTAATTTTGACATTGTCTCCCCTTTGGAAGCCAATGCCGTCCTTAATGCCCGGGCGTCTCCCATTATAGAGCATGCTTCTAGCAAGTTTAAATTTTTCATTTTCTAAGTCATGCTCTCTAATCTTAGCATTAAGTTGTGCTATGTGATCATTTTGTTTCTTAATTAAAGCTAGGTGATCATGGATAGCATCAACATTAATATCTCTACATCTAGTACAAATGGAAATATGCTCAACATTAGATGTAGAGGGTTTGCAAGATTTTAGTTCAACAACCTTAGCATGCAACAAATCATTTTTAGCTCTAAGGTCGGAAATAGTAGCATTGCAAACATCAAAATCCTTAGCCTTAGCAATTAATTTCTCATTCTCATTTCTAAGGCTAGCAATGGAAGCATTTAATTCATCAATCCTAGCATGCAAATCAACATTATCATTTCTAGGATCAATGCAAACATGAGAATCAACCTTAGCTAACAAATTTGCATTTTCATTTCTAAGGTTGTCTAAAGTCTCATGGCAAATACTTAGCTCACTAGACAATTTTTCACATTTTTCTCTTTCTAGAGCATAAGCATTTTTAACCTTAACATGTTTTTTATTTTCTTTAATAAGGAAGTCCTCTTGAGAATCCAAGAGATCATCCTTCTCATGTATAGCACTAATCAACTCATTTAATTTTTCCTTTTGTTCCATGTTAAGGTTGGCAAAAAGAATACGCAAATTATCCTCTTCATTTTTATCATCATCCTCATCACTAGATGTTTCATATTTAGTGGAGGACTTTGATTTTACCTTCTTTTTGTCGTCCTTGGCCATGAGGCACTTGTGGCCGACGTTGGGGAAGAGGAGGCCCTTGGTGACGGCGATGTTGGCGGCGTCCTCGTCGTCGGAGGAGTCGCTTGAGCTTTCGTCGGAGTCCCACTCCCGACAAACATGGGCATCGCCGCCCTTCTTCTTGTAGTACTTCTTCTTTTCCTTCCTCTTGCCCTTCTTGTCGTCACCCCTGTCACTATCACTTGATAATGGACATTTAGCAATAAAGTGACCGGGCTTACCACACTTGTAGCAAACCTTCTTGGAACGGGATTTGTAGTCCTTCCCCTTCCGTTGCTTGAGGATTTGCCGGAAGCTTTTGATGATTAGGGCCATCTCCTCGTTGTCGAGCTTGGAGGCGTCAATTGGTTGTCTACTTGGTGTAGACTCCTCCTTCTTCTCCTCCGTTGCCTTGAAGGCCACGGGTTGCGCCTCGGATGTGGAAGGCTCATCAAGCTCGTTGATCTTCTTGGAGCCCTTAATCATGCATTCAAAACTAACAAAATTCCCGATGACTTCCTCGGGGGTCATTTGTGTATATCTAGGATTGCCACGAATTAATTGTACTTGAGTAGGGTTAAGGAAAATAAGGGCTCTTAGAATAACCTTAACCACTTCGTGGTCATCCCATTTTGCGCTCCCGAGGTTGCGCACTTGGTTCACCAAGGTCTTGAGCCGGTTGTACATGTCTTGTGGCTCCTCCCCTTGGCGAAGACGGAAGCGACCAAGCTCCCCCTCGATCGTTTCCCGCTTGGTGATTTTTGTGAGTTCATCACCCTCGTGCGCCGTCTTGAGTAGGTCCCAAATCTCCTTGGCGTTCTTCAACCCTTGTACTTTGTTGTATTCCTCCTTGCTTAGAGAGGCAAGGAGGATGGTTGTGGCTTGGGAGTTGAAGTGCTCGATTTGGGCCACTTCGTCCGTGTCGTAGTCTTCATCCCCTACGGATGGTACCTGTACACCAAACTCAACAACATCCCATAATCTTTTGTGGAGAGAGGTTAGATGAAATCGCATCAAATTACTCCACATAGCATAATCTTCACCATTAAAAGTTGGTGGTTTGCCTAATGGGACGGAAAGCAAAGGTGTATGTTTAGGAATGCGAGGGTAGCGTAGGGGAATCTTACTATACTTCTTACGCTCTTGGCGTTTAGAAGTGACGGACGCCGCGTCGGAGCCGGAGGTGGAGGTCGATGAAGTGTCGGTCTCGTAGAAGACCACCTTCCTCATCCTTTTGTGCTTGTCCCCACTCCGATGCGGCTTGTGAGAAGAAGATTTTTCCTTCTTCTCCTTGTGGTGAGAAGAGGAAGATCTTTTCTCCTTTCGCTTGGAGGATCTCTTCTTCTTCTCCCTTCTCTTGGTGCGGGACTCTTCCGATGAAGATGAGGTGCTCCCTTGGCTTGTAGTGGGCTTGTCATCGCCGGTCTCCATCTCCTTCTTGGCGGGATCTCCCGACATCACTTCGAGCGGTTAGGCTCTAATGAAGTACCGGGCTCTGATACCAACTGTCCGGTGTGCACCGGACTGTCCGGTGCGCCATCGAACAGAGGAGTTCCAGCAACGGTCACTTTTGGTGGTTGGGGCTATAAATACCCCAACCACCCCACATTCATTGCCATCCAAGTTCTCCACTTCTCAACTACTACAAGAGCTCTAGCATTCAATTCTAGACACACCAAATAGATCAAGTCCTCTCCAAATTCCACACAACTCCATAGTGACTAGAGAGAGTGATTTGCTTGTGTTCTTTCGAGCTCTTGCGCTTGGATCGCATTCTTTTCTTTCTCGCTTATTCTTGTGATCAATCTCAATTGTAACCAAGGCAAGAGGCACCAATTGTGTGGTGGCCCTTGCGGGGAAGCTTTGTTCCCGTTTGATTGAGAAGAAGAGAAAGCTCACTCGATCCGTGGATCGTTTGAGAGAGGGAAGGGTTGAAAGAGACCCGGCCTTTGTGGCCTCCTCAACGGGGAGTAGGTTTGCGAGAACCGAACCTCGGTAAAACAAATCCTCGTGTCACACTCTTATTTGCTTGCGATTTGTTTTACGCCCTCTCTCGCGGACTCGTTTCTTTATTACTAACGCTAACCCGGCTTGTAGTTGTGATTATTTTGTAAATTTCAGTTTCGCCCTATTCACCCCCCCTCCAGGCGACTATCAATGTACATATCAGATTTACACTGGCCTGAACCAATACATAATAACAGAATTAAATACATGTACATATCAGATTTACATAGAATTAATACCAGATTTACACAGAATTAACCAGAGGATTCACATACATTGATTCACATAGAATTAATCACAGGTTTCACAGTTTCACACAGAATTAATCACAGGTTTCACACAGAATTAATCACACAACAAATAACAGCTGGTTCACAGGATATTACACAAACACAGATATGAAATGACTATTTGGAGCTGTTAGTGCAATGGCCGCCTCATTAAAAACCTTCTTAGGTAAAAACTCACACCTCGTGAGAAAACCCTAAGAAGAAAAAAGAGTGCGGCCCAGCTCCTAAGTTTATAAATCATTACAGTCCATTACAGTGTACAGATCATTAGTTCAATACAACTCATAAGACATAAGACTAGTAGGTTGCAAGACTAAGCATTTCAATCATCCCTAGCTGATTGTGTTGCTGGATCATCAAGCCACAGGTTGTCGTGCTCATCTTCATGTTCTTTTGTGTCTTCCTCCACACTGTGTTGCAGGTGACCATCAGCAAGTTCCCAATCTTTGATGCAGGATAATATCTCTACCATATCAGGAGCTAGACGACGTCGACGCTCTTCAATTACCCTGCCAGCAAGACTAAATGTAGACTCTGAGGAAATAGTAGAAGCTGGCACTGTCAAGACATCTTTAGCTAGTAGTGAAAGAATAGGATAAGTTAACTTATGTTGATGCCACCAAGAAAGGACATTGAAGTCCTCATCAAACTCAGTGATAGTATCACTGTCTAAGTAAGAAGCTAACTCAGAGGTAGATGCAACAGTAGAGATAGCTTGAGGGGTTGAAGAAGAAGAACCTGATCTCCTTCCCAGAGGAGTAGAGAACTCACCATCAAGGTCATCATCACCATAAATGTCATCCCATGCCATTTTTTTCTTACCAGATAAGTGGGATGATGGTTGGTGGGCGCCACACATGCGTGTGTCACCAAATTTGGTCTCATACAACTGAAATACTTTGGTTAGCTTAGTACGAACATCAAATGGAAGCCTAGAGTAATCAGTACCAGTTAAACTAGATAACTTGATAAGGACTTTGTTAAAACCCCTCATTTTAGCTCTAGGATCCAAAATAAAAGCAGATGCATATAAAATTGGAATGTCTCTCCAGTACTTCAAGAATTTATCTTTCATAGGAACAACAGCACATCTTAGCAATATATCATTCTCAAATGCATTTAGATGTCTAGCTATCCTCAGAATGTGATGCAACATTAAAGTAGCAGTTGGATAGTAGACACTAGACAATGCAACAGTTGATTCATAAAATAATTCTAAGAAAGATAACACTTTTTCAGCAATTGCCCAATGGTTATCAGTGAGTAAAGGAGTCCCATCTTCATTCAAAGGATACTGGGTTTTGATAAAAACAGAGAAGGTGGACTTGTGTGGTAACAAGTGTTTAATCATTAAATAGGTAGAGTTCCATCTAACATCCATGTCAACACCAAATTTACGAGGGCGAATAGCCATACTCATACAATAGTTTTTGTATGCAGCTATACGTTGATTAGATGCATTTAAAAATGTTATAGCAGTTCTAAAGTCATCAAGATATGTTCTGATAGGATCCAAACCAGCTTTAACAATTAGATTAATAACATGACATGAACAACGTTGATGCAAGAACATAGTAGACAATTCATCATCAGACGCATCAATACCAAGGCTACTATCAGGAACAGGTACACCAAGGTAACCACACAAGAAAGGTCTTAGAAATTTCATGGCAACATTATTTGAGGAAGCATTATCCAAAGTTATAGCAAACACTTTTTCAGTTAAACTATACTCATCAATAACAGTAGCTACAAGATTAGCAATGTTAGCACCACTATGCTTACCATCAATGAGCCTAAGTGCAAGCAATCTTTTTTCTAATTCCCACTTAGAATTAACAAAATGAGCTACTACGCTTAAGTAATCCTCCTTTGCCTTGCCAGACCAAATATCAGAAGTAAGAAACAGAACCAACATCATTTTTAAAAGTTCCAATTAAGTTCACCATACGTTCATTATAAAATTTAACCATGTCCCTGGCAGTGGTCTGTCTAGAAACATGCACAAATCTAGGGTTATGAGAATGATTGATATAACATTGAAAAGCAGGAGTAGAACCATGCCATAAAGGAAGGTCATCCCTAGCAATCAAACGACATAGTTCAGTCCTAGCAATAGAAGCAGAGTACTCCCAACGTTGCAAAGTACCGTCAGCATTGTACTTAAGCACAGATTGGACTTGCCCAGAGCGTTCATGTGCTTTCTTAGCAGGGCAATTATGACGAAGCAAATGACCAGTACCAGAAGTAGAACGAGCACTAAGAGTTTGCTTACAGTGCTTGCAACGAGCAGCATACCTGACTTTTTTACCATCCACAATCTTAGTCAATTCATCAAAGTCATTCCAGCACTTGGACCTTTTCTTTGAGTGCGAGTTGCTTCCACCAGCATCAGGATCAGGGACTAACTCTGGCAGGCTTGTGGAGCCTGTGCCAGTCCCTACTGCAGAGCCAGCGACAGTATCAATATGAATAGGATCTCCATGGGTTTCATTCTCACCGAAACCAATGAAGAACCTAGCATCCTCAGCCTCATTAAAGTCCTCGAGCCTGCGCTCCTCCTCCTCTGCAACCGCTACCGCGTCAAGGTCCATGAGCTACAACGTACAGTCGGCTCCGGCTACCTCAACGGCTACAAGGTTCAAAGCAACAAAATGGAGGCAGTGAGGAGTGAGCCAGTGACAAGGTTCAAAGCAACTATCCACATGATTACAAGAATTAAATGCTAAAATTAAACATACCTTTCGAAGCCGGAGCACCAGAGACGACGGAACGGAGCCAAGGTCCGAGGAGCAGCCGAGCAGAGGCGCAGATCGACCAGCAACAGCAAGCAAGGACCAGCCGAGCACCAGAGAAAGTCGGGCAACCGGACAGGTTAGAAGGAGGACGAGAATGGGAGGAAAATGAAAACAGAACAAAATTATAGATGTCCAAGCAGCCAGCAGGGGCACTACTGCACCAGTGAGGCAGTGAGGAGTGAGCCAGTGACCATACAAGGCGCAGAGCAGCGGACCACCGGACCGGCGGACCGGAGACAGAGAAGAATCAGGAAGGGAATCACGCACCCGCACCGGCTCCGCACGGAGCACCAGTCGTCCAGCTGTGAAGCTACAACTCGATCCGATGAGGCGAGGAGCACCAGCCGACCAGCGAGGAGCACCAACGATGAACGAGCATCACCAATCACCAGATCCGAATGGGATTGGGGGTTAGGGTATCACCAATCACCAGATCCGAATGGGATTAGGGTTAGGGTTAGGAACAGGGAGACGTAGGGAGGGAGGAGAGGGAGTCAGGGAGCACCAGAGACGTCGGAGGTGGCGAGCCGTCGGCCGTCGACAGTGGGAGGACCGGAGGAGGCAGCAAGGCGACGGCGAGGCACGGGCAGAGCCACCGGGAGCACGAAAATCGCCAAGCACAACCGGGAGGAGTGGGACTCGGGAGTCAGGAGACGGGGCGGTCGAAATGAGGGCGGCGGCCTGGGCGAGTCCGCGAGTGGGGGGATACGCGGGTTAGGTTTTCCTGGATGGGGCGCGGGCCGATAACGGGCTGGCCTACTTTCCATGCCGGGCCGGGCCAAAGCATGTGGGCCCCATATGGCACCCAAGCCCGGCACGCGGATCGGGCCGTGCCGGCCCGGGCACGATTTGAATCGGGCCGTGCCGTGCGTGGGCCGGGCCAAAAACATGTCGGGCTGCGGGCCAAACGGGCAGCCCGCACTGTTTGGACATCTATACCGGAAACGCAACAAAGCCACGGGATCCTGCATTGTCAGCGACGCAGCAGCCAGCTGGGTGTCCACCATCCAAGAGTCAAGGGCTTTCGGAACAACGCTATATTTATTCTATGCAATATAAAGACGACATTTTTCGCATCTGGGCGAACATGAAATTCGTGATGGCACCTGACAAAGGGTACCATCTGAATAAGAAACCATGTACGTACTTAATATCAAAACTGAGGTGTAACTTGGAGTCTGGTGGATTAGGGTTAAAATGGACACAAAGTTGACGAAAACTGACGCAAAACGAAAACTTAAGCCCGAATTATGATCACATATCACGTCAATCAGCACATTCTAATAAGGTCACGTATGCCTTGTCATGCTGTAACTTGCTGGCGACTGCACGTGCACGGCATGCCTAACTGCTGATGCGCCTAGGACGAAGCTAGAATCATAAATACTATCTATAATTGCATCAGTCCAAACAGCTAGTTTAAAGTCGCAGTGAACGTACTCATGAGCAGCAAGCCCAGCAAGTAGCAACACAGTGTCCCCTGCTCCTGTCGGGCGGTGCCAAGTGCGAGCGAGCATCCGGGTCCGGGCCAAGCCAGGTTCGTAGAATAATGGACTCGCTCAGTCGCTCTTGGTCTTGGATTTGAACATGCACATCCATATCCATCCTTTGATTTGGTTCCAATTCCATACGAGGCATAAAATTCTTTCTAGGCGCACGTTCATTCTTCGCTTTGTTTGGTTCGAGTCAAAAATAAATCTCCCCCTTTTTTTACCAGCACCAGGAGCCTGCAAAGTTTGAAGTTTGAACGAACGAGCAAGCATGCATGCGGATGAATCCAATTCCGAGCATCCTTCCAGACGCTCAGTTTGGATGGAAGCGTCGGGAGCAGGGTGCTCGGCTCTTTACACGCGCAAGTAAGTACAATGGCTTGGGCTTGGCTGTAAGTTTATGACCTGCCTCATCCCTGAAAGGCGAGGGTAGAAGGTGGAACCGTGATATTTCATCCATCCATAAAAAAACAAAAACTATAGACGTCCGTTCCTATTAATATAGTCCAATTTAAGCAAACTTATAATAAACAATGTTATTAATTAATTAATCCCTCTATTTCGATCAACTCCGATCCTCTGATGACCGGCGAGAAGAGAACCTGGCAACGCTCGCTCCGATCCCGTCGGGTTGACTGCACCCGCGTTGGTCAGGCTAGTATCTGTGGTCTGTGCGAACAGCGTCTGACGACGTCCTCACCAACTTCCATGCATAGTAGCAAGTGGAGGAGGGTTGAGGACACGGTTTACAAAACCGTTTAGAATTAAAAAAACCACTACCCATCCTTAACGGTTTACCGTCGGTAAACCGGTAGAAACCAGTAATGTCGGCGTTTCGGACCCGGGGTCCCTGAACCGACGAGTAAAATTATCGCTGCGTGCCTCTGCCTAGATGAGTTGGCAGGGGCAGAGGGAGGGGGGCCAGCGGGGGCCACGGCCCCTGCCAACGGCGGCAACAGATTATTATATGGGCCACATGCAGGCTCACAGTCACAGCCCAGGCCCACACCATTATTTATTCCTAATTCTGTGTACTGTGCTGCCCTAATCTATTTTGGCAGCCGCAGCCGCATCAGTGCAGCACCACGAATCCACGTCCACCTGCAGACCTGATCGGCGCTCGCTGCTTTTTCCTCTTGACGTCTTGCGGTCTCGCCGACTCGCCGCCCAGCAGGCCAGCAGTGAAGCAGACAACCAGTCGTAGCGTCCGTCGAGGCTGTGTGCCTGACGCCTGTGTGTGGCGCCGTGGCGGCCAGCGCTGCGCTGGCGCTCTCCATCATCTACTGACTGCTGCCCACTGGTACTCGCCGATCTCCTCAACCCCGCCGTCATGTATCGGTAGATGCCTAGATAGCTGATTTATTTAATTTGCCTACTGTTCAGGCCTCCTCTTCAGCACAATCTACTCTAAAGGTTTCAATCATTTGCCTACTGTTTTTGTTATGCACTGTGCAATACTTTATTTATTTAATATTTTAATTTACTTGATATTGGTTGAGTAATGTCTGTATCGGTAGATGCTAATTTGTCCTATTATGTTTTTTTATCTTAAAGGACAATCATGGCATTCAAAAGAACAACAATTGATATTTTTTATAAGAAAGATATTGTTGTCGATGTCCCAAGAGAGCAAGAACAAAATAGTTCTGATTCTGAGGAAGATGAAATTGCTAATTGGCTTGCTGCACAACAAGAGGAAGCTCCAGAACAGCCATCTCCTAAGGTTCGCCGAGTAAATTTTGAAGATACTGGTGTGTTGGTTGTAGAAAGAGACCTAGGCTTACGTTGCCAGATTTTTTTCTTACCCCTCTGATAAGCAAGAACAAGTTATTAGAGCATACATGAAACATGACCCATACCAATTTTTTAGAGATGTATACCCACCTTCAGGTTCAAAGAATCATCCACGGAGGTTTTAGTCACAGTGGTTTGAAACTTTTTCTTGGTTAGAATATTCACCAACAAAAGATGCAGCCTTTTGCTTTCCTTGCTTTTTATTTTCTAAGAAGCCAGTAGGAAAAGCAGGATCTGATGTGTTTACTGCCAAAGGATTTAAAAATTGGAAGAAGGTTAAAAGTGGGGATAATTGTGCCTTCAAAATTCATGTAGGAGAGAGTGGGTCAGCTCATCGGTATTCTGTTAAATGCTATGATAATTTGAAGAATCGGTTATACCATATTGAACCGATTCTTGAGAAGCAAACAAGTGATGAAGTCAAGGCAAATAGATTGCAGCTTAGAACATCAATTGATGCAGTCCGTTGGTTAGTATTTCAAGATGAGTCTGCTAATTCAAAGAACCAAGGTAATTTTCTTGAGATGGTAAAGCTAATTGCATCATATGATGAGGAGGTCAAAGCTGTTGTATTGAGTAATGCTCCACAGAATGCTAAATACATGTCACATCAAATTCAGAAGCAGATATTGGACCTTATAGCTTTTAATGTGCAAACAACTATTCGTGATGAAATTGGTTATGCCAAATTTTGCTTGATTGTTGATGAATCAAGAGACGAGTCAAGAAGAGAACAAATGGCACTTGTTGTTCGGTTTGTTGACAAAGGGGGTTTCATTCGAGAGCGTTTTCTTGATCTTATTCATGTTCATGATACATCATCTGTCACTCTTAAGAAGGAATTGGACTTTGTTTTATCACATCATAAATTAGATGTTCAAAATATTCGTGGACAAGGATATGATGGTGCTAGTAATATGCGTGGAGAGTGGAATGGATTACAAGCAAAGTTTGTAGAAGAGTGCCCTTATGCATATTATGTTCACTGCTTTGCTCATCAGTTACAACTAGCTCTTGTAGCTGCATCTAAAGAGGTAACAGAAGTTCATATTTTTTTTGAACATCTTGCTCTTATTGTCAACACGGTTGTGTCTTCTACTAAGAGAAATGATGATCTACGTGCTAATCAAGTTGCTGAAATAGAGCACCTCATTGAGCTTAACGAGATTGAAATAGGAAGAGGTATTAATCAAATTGGAACTCTGCAACGTCCTGGTGAAACTAGGTGGAGTTCTCATTATAATTCCATTTGTAGCCTTATAAAGCTTTACAAGCCGACATTCTTAGTGCTGAAAGATATTGCTATTGCAAAAGGTTCAGGAACCACAGCTGCTGGACGTGCGAAGGCTGCTGGTGCTATTAAGTTGATGATGTCATTTGACTTTATATTTATTATGCATGTTATGAAGGAATTAATGGGGGTTACAGATTTACTCTGCAAAAAGCTACAACATAAATCTCAGGACATTGTGAATGCTATGGATGATGTTGCCACTACTAAAAGGTTGATTCAGAACCTGAGAGACCATGGTTGGAATAGACTTATTAATGATGTGACAGTATTTTGCAATAAGCACGAAATCATTGTTCCAAACATGACTGAATTATATGCGGACTACATTCGATCTCGTGTAGGGAATGAGATCACAATTGAGCATCACTATAGATATGATATTTTCACTAGTGCAGTTGATCAACAAGCTCAAGAACTAAACCATAGGTTTAGTGAACAAGTTACAGAACTTCTGATATTATGTGCTTCTTTAGATCCTAAGAATTCATTCAACTCATTGAAAATTAATGATGTGTGCTCTCTTGCTTCAAAGTTTTACCCTGCTGATTTTTCTGAGCAAGAAAGAAGTACCTTAAGGCTTCAGTTGCAACATTATGAATTTGATGTACCTACAAATTCGAAGTTTCAGAATTTGACAAATGTTGCTGATCTTTGTCGTCGGCTAGCAGAAACTGGGAAATCAGATGAATATTATTTGATTGACAGGTTATATCCATTTATATTTAATTTAGTTAATTATTTTCTATCGGTACAGAAAAAACTCATACATTTCATCAACAGGTTGATTCGGCTTGTTCTAACTCTACCGGTTTCAACAGCAACGATGGAGCGTGCCTTTTCTGCGATGAAACTTGTTAAGACAAGGCTTCGAAGTAGGATGGAAGATGAGTTCTTAAGAAATTGCTTAATAACTTACATCGAGAAGGAGATAGCAATTCAGTTTGCAACAGATAAACTTATTGATGACTTCGATGCAATTCAAACACGCAGAGTAGCACTCAAGTAAAACATGTGAGTTCTTTTAACAATTTGTTTTGCTGAATTTAAATTATGTGAATGTAAAATTACTAAAATTTTACTTACTATATACATACGATTGATTTGATACTTATAATTATTATTATTTCTTACACTACTATATATTATGGTCTTGTTGGCCCCTCCTATATCTTCTTTCTGGCTCCGCCCCTGTGGGTTGGCGTGGGATGGAACACAAGTGGAGGAATGAGCCTTGTATTATCCTGCACCGGGGTGCTCGTAGTAGGGGTTACAAGCGTTGCGAGAGAGTGAGAGCGAGAGAGGGCGAGTAGCAGAGAGCGAGAGAGAGAGAGAGAGAGGGTCCGACCCCTGCTCGTCTTCTCCCGCCGTGCGTACGTATGCTTCGTATGTTCGTGTGCTCGACCCTTCGTCCTCTCGCTTCCCCTTTCGTCTCCCTCCCGTGGGGCCCTGGACACCCCCTTTTATAGACGTAAGGAGGTGCCCAGCTGTACAATGGGGTGTTGCTGGGAGCTAACGTGGCTGGCAGGGAAGTGCCCTGAGCCCTGTACAGATAACAACGTGGCCGTCGGGGGGATGTCTCGAGTCCTGTAGAGGTAGTATCGTGGCCATTGGAGGAGTGCCTTGAGCCCTGTAGCAGTAAAGCTGTCGATGCTGTATGGATCCTGCTGACGTCTTCTTGCTTCCGTAGGGGGCTTGAGAACCGCCGGCGTCATGGTTGCATGCAGGAAACCACCATCGCCTGTTACCGGGGGTAAGCATGATGGGACGCCAGTCTTGTTCCTTCGTAGCCCGAGCTAGCTAGGAGTAGGGTAATGATGCATCCCTCGTGGCGTGGTTGATCCGAGCCTGAGGTCGGGTGAGGCGGCAGTTACTCCGAGGCCGGGGCTGGGGCCGAGACCCAGGGTCGGGCGAGGATGTGATCCTTCCCGAGGCCGGGGCCGAGGCCGAGCCCTGGGGTCGGGCGAGGCGGAGATTTCCTCCCGAGGCCGAGGCCGAGGCCGAACCCTGGGGTCGGGGGAGGCGGAGCTTCCTGTTGCGCCCGAGGCTGAACTCGACCGTTGTCGGTTTCGCCCGGGCGATTGGCACAGCAGCCGGAGCAGGGCGGGTGGCGCTGTTTTCCTGTCAGATCGGTCAGTGAAAGGGCGAAGTGATTGCGGTCACTTCTGTAGAAAACGGGTGATGCCTAAGAGGGGGGTGTGAATTAGGACTTCTAAAACTTTTACTAAACTAGGCCACAATTAAATCCCTAGAGCAAAACCTATGCAAATAATCAAACTAGAGAGTGCAATCTAGGTTTTGTCTAAGTGTTGCTATCTCTACCACAAAGGCTAAGTTTCAATCTACACTAAATAAGTATGAATATAAGATTGAAACTTAAATGCTTAATATAAATGCGGAAACTTAAAGTGCAAAGTAGAGAAGCAAACTCTCGTGGATGACGCCGGTATTTTTACCGAGGTATCCGGAACCACGCAAGGTCCCGACTAATCCTCGTTGGTGCCCCTACGCAAAGGGAAGCCCACGCGAGGGCCAAGAACCACGGTCGAGTAACTCCGTAGAGAGTCGCGGGCCTTCTCCACGCGCAAGTGGTGCTCCGCTTCCGGCTCCTCTCGGACGCTCCCCGCCGTCTCCACTATCGAGCTTCCGTCCGAAACGCCGTGGGCCTCGTTCCCTCCGGTACACGGTGGCGGCCGTGACACAAACGCGGTTGTCACGGTCTCGCAAGACTCTCGCCCCACTCGGTACAATTACAACGACTCACACAAGAGCCGAGGGGTTGTGTGGTTTTACAAAACTCACTCAACTAACTAGGGTTCACCTAAAGCAAGCGCTAAAGTGGTCTAACTAACCTAAGCACTTCGCAAAGCACCTACGCTAATCACCGAATGATTCTATTAAGCACTTGGGTGTTTGAGCTCTTGGAAATATGCACTATGTGTCTTGGTATGTTGCTTGGGCTCCCACACTTGAGAATGGCCGGTTTGGGTGGTATTTATAGCCTCCAAACCCCAAACTAGCCGTTGGACAGAAAGCAGCAGCTTTCTGTCGTCGGGTGCACTGGACAGTCTGGTGCACCACCGGACAGCCACTGTGCAGTGTCCGGTGCACGCCACGTCACCCGACCGTTGGCGCCTGTAGCAGTCGACCGTTGGATCCGACAGTTGCCGTTTGTCCGATGCGCACCGGACAGTCCGGTGCTACAGCCAGAGAGCGCCTGTCTGTGGCCTCTCTGCGCAGACTGTCTGGTGCCACACCGGACAGTCTGGTGCACACCGGACAGTAATGTACGGTGCGCCACCAGGCGCTGGCTGATAGCCCGCTTCTTGGATTTCTTCGCTGATTTCTTCGGGCTTCTTTTGTTCTTGAGTATTGGACTCCTATGCATCTTTTTATGTCTTCTTTTGAGGTGTTGCATCCTCATTGCCTTGGTCCAACTCTCCTTGCATCCTGTGAACTATAATTATAAACACTGGCAAACATATTAGTCCACAGGTTGTGTTAATCATCAAACACCAAAACTCAATTAGCCAAATGGCCCGGGGTCCATTTTCCTTACAATCTCCCCCTTTTTGGTGATTGATGACAACACAACCAAAGCAAGCAAATAATACAAGTATTTGAATTAAAATATGCAATCTACTTGCTAAGATGCATGATTTTCCCCACAATGTGAAATTATGGACTTAAGCCTCCCCCTAACTCCATAATTCACTTACTTCCTATTTTTGGACCAAATAACCAAAACCACTGGAAAAACCATTTGTAGATATAAAATTTTAAATTGGTGGTGTTTGGTGTTTGATATAGTTTTCATTGCTTTGGTCCCTAAACTTCTCCCCCTTTGGCATCAACCACCGAAAAGGAAGACATTAAAAACATGTAGGAAGTAAATAAAAGCTTGCCCTCATCAAGAATTTTATCAAATGATACCACTAGAAGGATATTAAATTAAACCACATGAATGATACCAGTTGAAAGGATTGCTCCCCCTAAATGAGTATTTGAGAGCACCTAGAGGGGGGGTGAATAGGTGATCCTGTGAAACTTAAAACTTAAGCCACAAAACTTGGTTAATCATTAGCACAATAATTGCCAAGTGGCTAGAGAGGAATCTCAACAAAACACAATAACCACAAGAAATCAATCACAGAGATGGCACGGTGGTTATCCCGTGGTTCGGCCAAGACCAACGCTTGCCTACTCCACGTTGTGGCGTCCCAACGGACGAGGGTTGCAATCAACCCCTCTCAAGCGGTCCAAAGACCCACTTGAATACCACGGTGTTTTGCTTACTTTTTCTCAATCCCGTTTGCGAGGAATCTCCACAACTTGGAGCCTCTTGCCCTTACACTTGAAATTCACAAAGAACATGGAGCAAGGGAGGGATTAGCAACGCACACAAGACACAAGAATCAGAGTGTCAACACGCACACAAGTCGCAACAAGAGCTCGCAACATAACTCAATGAGTTCACAACTCCACTAGAGCTCTATATGCTATCACAATGAAACGAATGCGCGAAATCGATGTCTTGGTGCTTAGGAATGTTGTAGGAATGCTTGGTGTACTCCTCCATGCGCCTAGGGGTCCCTTTTATAGCCCCAAGGCAGCTAGGAGCCGTTGAGAGCAATCTAGGAAGGCTGATCTTGCCTTCTGTCGACTGGTGCACCGGACAGTCCGGTGCACACCGGACACTGTCCGGTGCCCGATTTCCTTCCATAAATGGCGCAGTCGACCGTTGGCAGCCAGAGAGCCGTTGGCGCACCGGACATGTCCGGTGCACACCGGACAGACCGGTGCCTCCTTCTAGCCGTTGGCTCGGCCACGTGTCCCGCGCAGATCGCGCGGCCGACCATTGGCTCACCGGACAGTCCGGTGCACACCGGACAGTCCGGTGAATTATAGCCGTACGTCGACGATGACTTCTCGAGAGCGACGAGTTCGCCTGTGAGCAGCCCACCGGACAGTCTGGTGAATTATAGCCGTACACCGCCGTCGAAGTCCCGAGAGCAGCCTTTTCCCTCGAGCCAGCCTGACGCACCGGACACTGTCCGGTGCACCACCGGACAGTCCGGTGCACCCAGACTGAGCAGACTTTGGCTGCTCGAGCCATCTCTTCTCCAACTCGATTTTTTCTGTTTCCAGCACTTAGACACAATACATTAGTCTCTAAAACAATGTACTAAGTCTGAGAAACATACCTTTATCCTTGATTTGTACTTTGTCCACCATTTTATACTTAGGCACTTGTGTTGGACACTAAACCACCAAAATACTTAGAAATGGCCCAAGGGCACATTTCCCTTTCAATCTCCCCCTTTGTTGGGGACTTGTTCTCAAATGCTAAGAATTAAGAACAAGGCAACATAAAAAGTGTTAAGTGTTAAAGTCCTTCGTCCTTCTAAACATTATTCCCCTTCGGGAAACAATGAGTTTCGGACGAAGGTCACAAGAGACATACCTTCGTAAATATAACAAGTAATGGCGAAGGATTCATATAAAGCATGAAATATAATATAAACATCATCACAGAATCATTTCTATTTTATTAACATGGAAAAATAGAAATGATTTCAAATTACAAATGTACCTTCGGTCTTGATAGAAGGTAAAAAGTACAAACGTGACGCAAAAGCAAATGCCAAGTCAGCGTGTCCAGTACGGGAGTACTGTTCATCTATTTATAGACGCGGGACGCAGCCTACGTAAAATTACATCCATGTCCATTACATTTGTTAATGACTTATGGAAATCTGTCAAGGCCCACTTAGTCTTTTCATCTTTAAGTCGGTTCCCCCCTCTGCTATCGCGACGAAGCTTCCCTGCGCACAGCTTCGGCTGTGCACCATCCTTCGTGGAGCTTGGTAATCAGCTCGTCCTTCGTCTGGTTCAGGCTTCGTCCTGACCGTGCTTCATGTTCATGATTCTGAGTCCGAGGATACCTGTTCACATAATCCACTTGGAAAACATTGTCAAATCATGTTTTTGAGGACCTTCGGAGGACGAAGGCCCCCAACAGTAGCCCCTCGCAATATTAATTTGTTAATGATAAATTCAGATTGCGATATGGATGAAGGCCTTGAGCCGAAGGTCCGAAAAAACACCTTCCCTTTGCTAGAATAGCAACATTCACTGACAAGCGGGGTCCTTTAATTTTCAACGCCCTGGGGGTATAAATAAGATCATACCGCAAACTTATTTGGTACGCACACTTGCCATTTGCTTCGGCCCACTAAATTTTTAGCTCTTGTGCACTAAGATTTGCTGATCTTTTTGATTTTCAAGCTTCGGCCTTGAAAACAGTTTTTTAGCATTTCCGAAGATGTCTGAAGGTAAGAAGATCCCTGCTGAGACGAAGCTGAGTCTCGACGAAGAGAAGAACCTGGGGTTCCTTATAGCGATGGCGGAGACCAATACGGAGAAAATCACCAAAGAGATTCTTGAAGGTTTGTCCGAAGATACTGGTGACAGCGACAGTTTCGATGTAGAAAGTGGTGGAGAAGAGTCCGAAGATCGACCATGGCGGCCAAGTCACACGGTTTTCGGGAAAACCACTATTAAGCAGAGTCACATTGATAATATGAGGGGGCGGTATTTTCGAGATATATCTATTGTGAGGGCTGACGCTGGAGAAAAGACTTCTCCCACCCCCGAAGAAGATGAAGTCGTAATCTTCCGAAGCTTTCTCAAGGCTGGGCTTCGATTCCCCCTAAGCAAGTTTATTGTTGAGGTACTGAAAACATTTCAAGTCTACCTGCACCAAATTACTCCCGAAGCTATCATAAGAATGGGGATGTTTGTCTGGGCTGCGAGAAGCCAAGGTTTAGAACCAAATGCTAAAAGCTTTTGCAACATTCATGAGTTGTTATACGAGACGAAGCCCTGGGGGAAAGAACAATATCACAACAACTTTGGGTGTTACAGCTTCGGTGCCCGCTCCGGGTCAAGCCGCCCTGTGCCAACCTTTCGGAAGAGGTGGCCCGGAGCCTGGATGACTGAATGGTTCTATGTAAAGAATGACTTAACAGCGCAAGAAAATGTCAAGAGTATTATTATGCGCCCCATCTGGCAACGCTTCGGACTTCGAAGGCCGAAGGTTGAAATGGATGAAGCAGCCGAGGAATGCCAAAGAGCCTTCGGCGTGATCTGCTCTTTCATTGGGACAAGGGACTTGGTCCAAGAGCATATTGCCTTCAGGGTGTGGCCACTTGCAGGAAAGTGGGAAATGCCGAAGGAGACCATCAAAGAGTCCGACGAAGGCGGACTGGTCAGACTGAAATACACATTCAAATATGCGGATAAGTTTGTTGAACCTGATGATGACTGGTTGAAAAGCATTGAAACACTAAGTGACGAACTGCTTGGGGCATATTCGAAGGCCGAAAATACTGCGTTATCAGCAGCCTTCGGAGGCCGAAAGAAGAAAAGGCTCAACCGGGTATTTGATGCAGTCGGGTTTGTCTACCCTGACTATCATTATCTGGTACTGGGTCGCAAAAGAAAAATTACTTCTCTTGCGACAGAAGCTACCACGAGTGCCACTAGTGAGCCAGCGCCGCAAAGGAAAAAGATGAAGGTGCTCACCCACCGAGCGCGCTTTATTGAGCCGGCCACAGTGCCAAAATTTATTGGTGAAGTCTCTTTGGCCTCTGAAGCTACAGAACCAGCTCCAGTGCCGAAGATAGAAGAGAAAACTGAAGCACCTTCAGCCGAAAAAGCAGAAAAACCGAAGATTGAAGAGCAAAAAATATCGGAAATCTTAAGTCCTTCAGCAACTGTTGAAACAACAAAAAATCAAAAGGGCCCGTCGGTGACCCCGAGAAGAAAAAGAATGGTGAACGTGTTAGATGTTTTGGAGACAATTAAGTCTTCAAGCACAACTCCAAAAGGGACTATTGAAGTTGCTGAAGTGTCTACCGAAGCTGAAGTTGCTGAAACTTCGAAGCAACAACCTGAAGCTGAAGCTGGGCCTTCAGAGCCCACCAAGGAACAATCTTTGGAGACCGAGAAAATATCAGAACCAGCTTTGGTTAAAGAAATTGACACTGCCGCCCCCGAAGCTCCTTCCAGCACATGCGATTACATCGTGCGACATGCTTCGGGGAAGAAATTATCTGAAGAAGAGACTTATGAAGCGAATCACTATGCTAGAGAGTTAAAGTATCCGAAGGGGGCAGTAGTATTCAATGGGACAAATGAAGATGACTTCCTATACTGCCTCCCTGATAACAAAGAATTATCTGTTTGCCGGGAGATGGCTAGAAGTATGGGTTTCCCGAAGCTCGAAGCTGGATTATGTGCTATGACGAAGGAAGATCTCGCGGACAGTCTTGCGTACAATAGCTTAAAGGTATGGGAATTAGACGCTTGGAAAAAAAATTATTACGTAATTCATTCTTTTATTTTTATATAGATTCTTTTTCGTATAGGGTTTAATCCTAAGCAACTGTAACGCCCCGAATTTTGCAGTTGAATTTTTTCTTTTCTTTACTCGCCAAAATTCGGGCGTTACCTTTTCTTTTTCTGTTTCCCTCGCTAAACCTTGGCCTTTTCCAAAGCCTTAGCGGGATTCGGTTCGGATTTCCCGTGTAAAGAAAAACTCTAAAATACTTTATGATTGATGCACCATGCCGAACCATGCATTTTTCGATTGCTTTGAAAGTGCAAATGCATTCATGTGGAAAGATCGGATTTCGAGAAAAAGCGGAAAACCTTTTCTTTCTTTCTTTTTCTTTCTCTCTTTCTCTCTCTCTCTCCCGCGCCCTGGGCCGACCCCGGCCGGCCCAGCCGCCCCTGGCGCCCCCCTCTTGGGCCCAAAGAAGGCCTAACCGCCCCCTCCCACCCCCTCTTTTTTTTTCCAAAACCCTCTTCCTCTCCCTCATTCTCTCCCTCTCTCCCTCCCCACCCAAGCCGCCGCCCCTACCCACCCCTGCCCTAAGCCGCCGCGCCGCCCCCTGCCGCCGGCTGCCCCTCGCCGTCGGCCAACCTCCCCCGCCGGTGAGCCCCCCCTCCCCCTCCCCCTTCTCCCTCCTCTCTCCTTCCCCCTCTCCTCCTCTCCCCTTGGCCGCTGGCCCCTGGCCGCGCCCCGGCCGCCTGGCCGCGCCGCCCGGCCGCCCGGCCGCGCCCAGCCGCGCCCCGGCCGCCCCCTGCCCAGCCCGGCCGGCCGCTGCCGCCCCCCAGCCGGCCGCTGGCCAGCCCCGCCCGGCCGCCAGCCGCCCCCAGCCCGCGCCCTCGGCCGCCCTGGCCCCTGGCCGCGCCCCCTGCCCCGGGCCGGTTCAGCCGGCCTCGGCCGACCGGCTCAGCCGCCCCGCCCCAGCTCGGCCGCCCCCCCCCCGCGCTCGGCCGCCCCAGCTCGGCCGCCCTGCCCCCGGGCCGGTTCAACCGCCCCTAGGGCCGGTTCAACCGCCCCCCCTCTCTGTTTTTTTTATTTTTTTTATTTTATTTTATTTACTTTCTGTGATCATAATTACGTTATTTTAGGTAGATTGATCACTGTTCATGCTATGGAAAATAGAAGTTTAAATTAAAATTCCGTTATGCTATTGATTCATGTAGTTAATTGTTTAACCCGTGCAATGTTGATCAACCAAAAATGATTAGGTTCCCATTAGTATATGTATATAATAGAATTCTTTTGTTAAGAATCAATTGTAGCTAATCATTAGTGCATAAGATTTAACCCCCCCCTGCGAGATCCTTTCCCATTTCTTTCTAACCATAACAAATGCGATATCAAATGTCATACCTGATGCATATTCGTTTTACCTGTTCCCTTGTATGGTGTATTGTTCTTTTGTATTAAATATGTGGATGTATGTATGTTTGCGCTCGCATAGAGAACGATCCGGTCGAAGAGCCCGAGGAATTTGCAGGAGAAGCCCCTGAGCAGCAGTCGGTTGGTGGAGGCAAGTGTCCTTTGACCTATATTTGTCCTATTCATTCTTTAATTCACCTCCCGCATTACACATTTATACCTAAGGATTGACTAACTTTTGTTATCCATGTCCTTGTTTACCTATTTGGGTCGGATTATTACTGCTTAGTTTGATGCTATTGCTCAACTCTAATCAATGAACATGATGTGATTATCTGTGATACGCTGTTTTCCCTTCTTATTTATGATCATACTTGTGGCATTTAAGGGGACTCGAGCGGTTTCTCGAGTGCCTCTCCGTAAGGACCTGTTCAATGGATGACCGCCCGGGAAAACAGTGCAACCATGAGGGTGGAATGGGACGCCCTTAGCTGAATAATTAAAGGAACCGGGGTGTAGTTCGCTTAGCCGTTGTGCCGTCAATGGGGCTCGGTGTATGCGGCTCGCTCTGCCAAGGTTGATTTGTCCCTTGGGGAGGAGTGCGGTACATTTAGGAAACCTAACGGGTGGCTACAGCCCCGGGGAATCTTTGTAAAGGCTACGTAGTGAGACCCTGCCTATTCACCTTGGTAGTGTTTAAGGGTTTGATCAGCCCGAGGCAAGCGGGAATCACGGCTTGTGGGTAAAGTGCGCAACCTCTGCAGAGTGTTATGAAACTGATATATCAGCCGTGCTCACGGTTATGAGCGGCCAAGGGAGCTCCAGAGATTAGTGATACTTGATCAGAGATACTTTGGTACAGGTGGCAATGAGATTGATGGTTCTGATTATGATTTTGGTATTGGTAAGTGGTATTCTTTCCGTTTGGAAAGGATGCATTGGGCTAATAACTTGGGTTAATGTTAAAACCTGGCTCTCTACTAGTAAGTAATAACCTGACCAACTAAAAGCAACTGCTTGACTTATCCCCACATAAAGCTAGTCCACTACAGCCAAACAGGATACTTGCTGAGTATGTTGATGTGTACTCACCCTTGCTCTACACACCAAACCCCCCCCCAGGTTGTCAGCATTGCAACCACTGCTCAGGAGAAGATGAAGCTGTGGAAGGAGACTTCCAGGAGTTCCAAGACTACGACGAGTTCTAGGTGTGGGTTAGCGGCAACCCCCAGTCGGCTGCCTGTGAAGGCCGCGTTATCTACGTTTCTTTTCCGCACTTTGATTCATTGTAAGAACTATATGGACGTCTCAGACGTATGATGTAATCGACTATTATTTCCCTTTTAATACTATTTGAGCACTGTGTGATGATGTCCATGTTATGTAACTGCTGTGTACGTGAATAACTGATCCTGGCACGTACATGGTTCGCATTCGGTTTACCTTCTAAAAACCGGGTGTGACATAAGTGGTATCAAAGCCGTGCTGACTGTAGGACCGCTAACCTAGAGTAGAATGGTCGTTCTAAGGATTATAGACCTCTGTCACTGCCTTGACTTTGATATCCCTTCAAAAGTTGGTCCTACTGACCAAACCTATGTTCTACTATATATTATACCTTGCTGAAAATTATGTTTTATTCTGATCCTTCATTTATTTATGATTCATTATTATTCTGATCCTTCATTTATTTATGGTTCATTACTTGCTTGGTCATATTAATTCTGTTCTCACCCTTTTGCTTGCGATGTCTTTTGTAGATGGCTCGACTTAGACACACTGCACGAAAGTCCGTCATCCCCTTCTTACCCTCCCGCCTTGCTGAGCGTCCGCTTTGCCGTCCCGTGGCCGGACAGTCCAGCCACTTGGAGAGACTGCACCACCGCCTGCATGAGGAGCAGGAGCGTCGACGACAGGAGCAGCAGGGCTCTTCCTTCTCGCTCCAGCAGGAGATAGAGTCTGTGAGGAGCTGCTCCCCTGTGCTTCCCCTGGAGGCGCCCCCTGCACCACCACTGGGCGTCCCAGCTTCTGGAGTAGCTGCTGGAGGAGACCCAGACGACGGAGGTGGCGACGACAGCTCGAGCCACGACACCGACCTCGACCTCTCTAACCATGAGCCGGAAGGATGGGTTGCTCGACCCATCACTCGCGACGCTGCTCGCGGGTGTCACTTCCACGACGCGCTCGACACCCTGCTACGTCGGGCACTTGACCGGCGTACTTGGTCCATCGAGTATCGCTGTGTGGTCTACCAGCATAGTCGCGGGGTCTACCCGGACCGCTGGGAGGCGACCTGCTTGGTGCGCCGTCCGGAGAACAGTCTCCAGGGCGCGGAGGCTTGCTCAGAGCACTATTCTATCTCTGAGCGGGACTCAGCTGAGGCAGCCATGCAGGATGCTGCACGGCGTGCGCTTTCGCACTACTGCTCGGTTCTCGGTGGGGTAGCTGACGGCCTCGACCTGAAGTATTACCCCCGCCGTCCATCTGGCAGCACAGGAGGCGTGATTGTTTCACCTGCTGGTGAGGACAATCCTAGGTTGAGCAGCACAGTCAACCTAGCCGCCGTGCTAAACACGGAGCTGGACCATGCACTAGACGAGCTGAGTAGGGCTCGTGCTGAGATCGCCCTGCTGCGGGCTGAGCGCGCGGAGCGTCGTCACTTGGATGATGGTTCCCCCGCTCCCGTCGGGACTCAGCACCCGTACCGCTCACCTCGGCGTGGACGCCAGTCTTATGGCAATCCCGACTGCAAGACCAAGATCAATCTAGAACCATAGCTCGTTAGAGTTGGATCTTGTAATTAATACGAAATATATATACATAAAAGCTTCAGTCTTAGCGTTAGTCTCGGTCTTAGTTAGCCTTAGTTAGACAGGGTAGTTTGCTATATCCTGTGCATTTATGTTTGTCATGATGAACTATGTTTGGTTTGGATCTTTGTAATGATTGTCACCAGAGTGTGGGTATCCCCTGCATTTTGGTTTACATACTATGTTAATGGAGTTAGTTATATAGTTGGGAAACCATTTATTCTACTTTCCTCTTTATCTGAGAAGCTGTGTGGTCTGTGTTGGAGATCAGTGAAGATGCTCATCTGTTCAGTGCTGTTGAAGGATTCTATACTCTTTTCTTATGCTGCAAGATTTGCCAGATCAGTTCTGATGTGTGGTTGCGTTCTGCAGATGTCAGAGAACAGGCGCAGAGGAGGAAGGCGTGCTCAGCAGGAGCAAGCCGCTCCGCAGGATGAGGTGCCTCAGCAGCAGCACCTGCCGCCCCCGCCCCCGATGTCAATTGAGCAGATGTTTCTGATGCAGACTCAGGCAGTTCAAGCCATCGGTCAGACTCTGGCCGCCATTCAGCAGCAGCAGCAGCAGCAGCAGCAGCAAGCACCACCCCAGCCTCAGATGCCTCAGATGCCCAGAGACAAGCGTGCTGAATTCATGAGAGGTCATCCCCCAACGTTCGCTCACTCTTCTGACCCCATGGATGCTGAAGATTGGCTGCGCACTGTGGAGCGGGAGTTGCATACCGCTCAGTGTGATGACAGGGAGAAAGTCTTGTATGGTCCCCGTCTGTTGAGAGGAGCAGCCCAATCATGGTGGGAGTCTTACCTCGCCACCCATGCCAACCCTGATGCCATCACCTGGGAAGAATTCAGAGGTAGCTTTCGTCAGTACCATGTGCCTGCAGGTCTGATGACAGTGAAGAAGGAGGAGTTCCTGGCCCTTAAGCAAGGGTCATCATCTGTCAGTGAGTATCGAGACAGGTTTCTGCAGTTGTCTCGCTATGCTCCTGAAGATGTCAACACCGACGCCAAGCGACAATACCGTTTCTTGAGAGGCTTGGTTGACCCTCTGCAGTATCAGCTGATGAATCATACCTTCCCGACATTCCAGCACCTGATTGACAGAGCAATCATGACAGAAAGGAAGCGTAAGGAGATGGAGGATCGTAAGCGCAAGATCAGTGGACCCCAGCCTGGAAGCAGCAGCCGTCCCCGTTTCTCAGGCAATCAATCTCAGCAGTTCAGGCAGAACCAGCGTCCACCTCAGCAGCATCAGCAGCGTCAGCAGTATCAGCAGTTCCAAAGGCAGTATCCTCAGCATCAGTACCAGAATCGTCAGAGCAATCAATCAGGAGGCCAGTTTCAGAGGCAGAATCAGCAGACACCTCGTCTTCCTGCCCCAGCAAGCCAGCAGAACAATCAGGCAGCCCCAACTCAGGTTGGAAAACAGAGCATGTTTCCACTGTGGAGAGCAAGGCCACTGGGTGATGCAATGTCCGAAGAAGGCAGCCCAGCAGCAGTCAGGCCCCAATGCCCCAGCAAAGCAGAATGTGTCCCAGCCTGGATCAGGCAACCGCCCTCAGCAGCGCTATAATCATGGAAGACTGAACCACTTGGAGGCTGAAGCAGTTCAGGAGACCCCCGGCATGACAGTAGGTACGTTCCCAGTCGACTCCCATATTGCAGAAGTGTTATTTGATACTGGAGCAACGCATTCTTTTATTACTGCATCATGGGTAGAAGCACATAATCTTCCAATTACTGCCATGTCAACCCCCATTCAAATTGACTCAGCCGGTGGTAGAATTCGAGCTGATAGCATATGTTTGAATGTAAGTGTGGAAATAAGGGGGATAGCGTTTCCCGCTAACCTTATAGTAATGGGTACTCAGGGAATAGATGTCATCCTAGGGATGAATTGGCTAGATAAGTATCAGGCAGTTATCAGTTGCGATAAGAGGACAATCAAGTTGGTGTCCCCACTAGGAGAGGAAGTGGTGACCGAGTTAGTCCCGCCTGAGCCAAAGAAAGGAAGTTGTTATCAGATGGCTGTCGATAGCAGTGAAGCAGACCCAATTGAGAGTATCAAGGTTGTGTCTGAATTCCCAGATGTGTTTCCAAAGGACTTACCGGGTATGCCACCAGAGCGGAAAGTTGAGTTTGCCATAGAGCTTCTTCCTGGAACCGCCCCCATCTTTAAGAGAGCTTACAGAATATCTGGACCAGAGTTAGTTGAGCTTAAGAAGCAGATTGATGAGCTGTCAGAGAAAGGTTACATCCGGCCAAGCACCTCGCCTTGGGCCGCCCCTGTCTTGTTTGTGGAGAAGAAAGATGGCACAAAGAGGATGTGTATCGATTATCGAGCTTTGAATGAAGTCACAATCAAGAACAAGTATCCCTTGCCCAGAATAGAAGATCTGTTTGACCAGTTGAGAGGAGCCAGTGTGTTCTCCAAGATTGATCTGAGGTCAGGTTATCATCAGCTCAGGATCCGACCTTCGGACATACCGAAGACGGCATTCATTACCAAGTATGGTTTGTATGAGTTCACAGTGATGTCTTTTGGTTTGACCAATGCACCAGCATTCTTTATGAACTTGATGAACAGTGTATTCATGGATTATCTTGATAAGTTTGTGGTGGTATTCATTGATGACATTCTGATTTATTCTCAAAGCGAAGAAGAACATGCAGATCATTTGAGGATGGTATTGCAGAGATTGCGAGAGCACCAGTTGTATGCAAAGTTGAGCAAGTGTGAGTTCTGGATCAGTGAAGTCCTGTTCTTGGGTCACATAATCAACAAGGAAGGATTGGCTGTGGATCCGAAGAAAGTGGCAGACATTCTGAACTGGAAAGCGCCAACGGATGCTCGAGGAATCAAGAGCTTCATTGGAATGGCCGGATATTATCGGCGATTCATTGAAGGGTTTTCGAAGATTGCGAAACCAATGACAGCGTTGCTAGGCAACAAGGTTGAGTTCAAGTGGACCCAGAAATGCCAAGAAGCCTTTGAAGCGCTGAAAGAGAAGTTGACAACAGCGCCTGTCCTAGTCTTGCCTGATGTGCACAAGCCCTTCTCTGTGTACTGTGATGCTTGTTACACAGGTTTGGGATGCGTGTTGATGCAAGAGGGAAGAGTTGTGGCTTACTCGTCCCGACAGCTGAAGGTTCATGAGAAGAATTACCCAATCCATGATCTAGAGTTGGCAGCAGTGGTTCACGCACTGAAGACATGGAGGCACTATCTGTATGGACAGAAATGCGATGTTTACACAGATCACAAGAGTCTGAAGTACATATTCACTCAGTCAGAATTGAATATGAGGCAAAGAAGATGGTTAGAGTTGATCAAAGACTATGAGTTGGAGATCCATTACCATCCAGGCAAAGCAAACGTAGTGGCAGATGCTTTGAGCAGAAAGAGTCAAGTCAATCTGATGGTCGCTCGTCCGATGCCTTATGAGTTGGCCAAGGAGTTCGACAGGTTGAGTCTCGGATTTCTGAACAATTCGCGAGGAGTCACAGTTGAATTGGAACCTACCTTGGAGCGAGAAATCAAAGAAGCGCAGAAGAATGATGAGAAGATCAGTGAGATTCGGCGACTGATTCTAGATGGCAGAGGCAAAGATTTTCGAGAAGATGCAGAAGGCGTGATATGGTTCAAGGACCGCTTGTGTGTTCCCAATGTCCAGTCTATTCGGGAGTTGATTCTCAAGGAAGCTCATGAGACAGCTTATTCGATTCACCCTGGCAGTGAGAAGATGTATCAAGATCTGAAGAAGAAATTCTGGTGGTACGGAATGAAGAGGGAAATCGCAGAGCATGTGGCTATGTGCGATAGTTGTCGAAGAATTAAGGCAGAGCACCAGAGACCAGCTGGATTGTTGCAACCGTTGCAGATCCCTCAGTGGAAATGGGATGAGATCGGTATGGATTTCATAGTCGGATTGCCTCGCACTCGAGCCGGCTACGATTCCATTTGGGTAGTAGTGGACCGCTTGACCAAGTCAGCCCACTTCATACCTGTCAAGACCACCTACAGCAGTGCAGTATTGGCAGAACTGTATATGTCTCGGATCGTTTGTCTTCATGGTGTTCCAAAGAAGATAGTGTCAGACAGAGGAACGCAGTTCACCTCTCATTTCTGGCAGCAGTTGCATGAAGCCTTGGGCACACATCTGAATTTCAGTTCAGCTTATCATCCGCAGACAGATGGCCAGACCGAAAGAACCAATCAGATTCTTGAAGACATGTTGAGAGCCTGTGCGTTGCAAGATCAGTCCGGATGGGACAAGCGATTGTCTTATGCAGAGTTTTCCTATAACAACAGTTATCAGGCCAGTTTGAAGATGTCACCATTTCAAGCGCTTTATGGAAGGAGTTGCAGAACTCCGTTGCAATGGGATCAGCCTGGAGAAAAGCAAGTGTTTGGGCCAGACATTCTGCTTGAAGCTGAAGAGAACATCAAGATGGTCCGAGAGAATCTGAAGATAGCGCAATCAAGGCAGCGAAGCTATGCAGACACAAGAAGAAGAGAGCTGAGTTTTGAAGTCGGAGACTTTGTCTATCTGAAAGTGTCACCGATCAGAGGAGTCAGAAGGTTCGGAATCAAAGGCAAGCTAGCACCCCGCTACATTGGTCCGTACCAGATCCTCTCAAAGCGTGGAGAAGTGGCCTATCAGCTCAGCCTGCCAGAGAATTTGTCAGCTGTGCATGATGTCTTTCATGTGTCTCAGTTGAAGAAGTGCTTGCGTGTGCCAGAAGAGCAGTTGCCAGTGGAAGGTCTGGAAGTCCAGGAGGACTTGACCTATGTTGAGAAGCTAGCTCAGATTCTTGAGGTTGCAGACAGAGTCACCCGAAGGAAGACCATCAGAATGTGCAAAGTCAGATGGAGTCACCACTCTGAGGAAGAAGCAACCTGGGAGCGTGAAGATGATCTAATGGCCAAGTACCCAGAGCTCTTTGCTAGCCAGCCCTGAATCTCGAGGGCGAGATTCTTTTAAGGGGGATAGGTTTGTAACGCCCCGAATTTTGCAGTTGAATTTTTTCTTTTCTTTACTCGCCAAAATTCGGGCGTTACCTTTTCTTTTTCTGTTTCCCTCGCTAAACCTTGGCCTTTTCCAAAGCCTTAGCGGGATTCGGTTCGGATTTCCCGTGTAAAGAAAAACTCTAAAATACTTTATGATTGATGCACCATGCCGAACCATGCATTTTTCGATTGCTTTGAAAGTGCAAATGCATTCATGTGGAAAGATCGGATTTCGAGAAAAAGCGGAAAACCTTTTCTTTCTTTCTTTTTCTTTCTCTCTCTTTCTCTCTCCTCTTTCTCTCTCTCTCTCCCGCGCCCTGGGCCGACCCCGACCGGCCCAGCCGCCCCTGGCGCCCCCCTCTTGGGCCCAAAGAAGGCCCAACCGCCCCCTCCCACCCCCTCTTTTTTTTTCCAAAACCCTCTTCCTCTCCCTCATTCTCTCCCTCTCTCCCTCCCCACCCAAGCCGCCGCCCCTACCCACCCCTGCCCTAAGCCGCCGCGCCGCCCCCTGCCGCCGGCTGCCCCTCGCCGTCGGCCAACCTCCCCCGCCGGTGAGCCCCCCCTCCCCCTCCCCCTTCTCCCTCCTCTCTCCTTCCCCCTCTCCTCCTCTCCCCTTGGCCGCTGGCCCCTGGCCGCGCCCGGCCGCCTGGCCGCGCCGCCCGGCCGCCCGGCCGCGCCCAGCCGCGCCCCGGCCGCCCCCTGCCCAGCCCGGCCGGCCGCTGCCGCCCCCCAGCCGGCCGCTGGCCAGCCCCGCCCGGCCGCCAGCCGCCCCCAGCCCGCGCCCTCGGCCGCCCTGGCCCCTGGCCGCGCCCCCTGCCCCGGGCCGGTTCAGCCGGCCTCGGCCGACCGGCTCAGCCGCCCCGCCCCAGCTCGGCCGCCCCCCCCCGCGCTCGGCCGCCCTGCCCCCGGGCCGGTTCAACCGCCCCTAGGGCCGGTTCAACCGCCCCCCCCCCTCTCTGTTTTTTTTATTTTTTTTATTTTATTTTATTTACTTTCTGTGATCATAATTACGTTATTTTAGGTAGATTGATCACTGTTCATGCTATGGAAAATAGAAGTTTAAATTAAAATTCCGTTATGCTATTGATTCATGTAGTTAATTGTTTAACCCGTGCAATGTTGATCAACCAAAAATGATTAGGTTCCCATTAGTATATGTATATAATAGAATTCTTTTGTTAAGAATCAATTGTAGCTAATCATTAGTGCATAAGATTTAACCCCCCCCTGCGAGATCCTTTCCCATTTCTTTCTAACCATAACAAATGCGATATCAAATGTCATACCTGATGCATATTCGTTTTACCTGTTCCCTTGTATGGTGTATTGTTCTTTTGTATTAAATATGTGGATGTATGTATGTTTGCGCTCGCATAGAGAACGATCCGGTCGAAGAGCCCGAGGAATTTGCAGGAGAAGCCCCTGAGCAGCAGTCGGTTGGTGGAGGCAAGTGTCCTTTGACCTATCTTTGTCCTATTCATTCTTTAATTCACCTCCCGCATTACACATTTATACCTAAGGATTGACTAACTTTTGTTATCCATGTCCTTGTTTACCTATTTGGGTCGGATTATTACTGCTTAGTTTGATGCTATTGCTCAACTCTAATCAATGAACATGATGTGATTATCTGTGATACGCTGTTTTCCCTTCTTATTTATGATCATACTTGTGGCATTTAAGGGGACTCGAGCGGTTTCTCGAGTGCCTCTCCGTAAGGACCTGTTCAATGGATGACCGCCCGGGAAAACAGTGCAACCATGAGGGTGGAATGGGACGCCCTTAGCTGAATAATTAGAGGAACCGGGGTGTAGTTCGCTTAGCCGTTGTGCCGTCAATGGGGCTCGGTGTATGCGGCTCGCTCTGCCAAGGTTGATTTGTCCCTTGGGGAGGAGTGCGGTACATTTAGGAAACCTAACGGGTGGCTACAGCCCCGGGGAATCTTTGTAAAGGCTACGTAGTGAGACCCTGCCTATTCACCTTGGTAGTGTTTAAGGGTTTGATCAGCCCGAGGCAAGCGGGAATCACGGCTTGTGGGTAAAGTGCGCAACCTCTGCAGAGTGTTATGAAACTGATATATCAGCCGTGCTCACGGTTATGAGCGGCCAAGGGAGCTCCAGAGATTAGTGATACTTGATCAGAGATACTTTGGTACAGGTGGCAATGAGATTGATGGTTCTGATTATGATTTTGGTATTGGTAAGTGGTATTCTTTCCGTTTGGAAAGGATGCATTGGGCTAATAACTTGGGTTAATGTTAAAACCTGGCTCTCTACTAGTAAGTAATAACCTGACCAACTAAAAGCAACTGCTTGACTTATCCCCACATAAAGCTAGTCCACTACAGCCAAACAGGATACTTGCTGAGTATGTTGATGTGTACTCACCCTTGCTCTACACACCAAACCCCCCCCCCAGGTTGTCAGCATTGCAACCACTGCTCAGGAGAAGATGAAGCTGTGGAAGGAGACTTCCAGGAGTTCCAAGACTACGACGAGTTCTAGGTGTGGGTTAGCGGCAACCCCCAGTCGGCTGCCTGTGAAGGCCGCGTTATCTACGTTTCTTTTCCGCACTTTGATTCATTGTAAGAACTATATGGACGTCTCAGACGTATGATGTAATCGACTATTATTTCCCTTTTAATACTATTTGAGCACTGTGTGATGATGTCCATGTTATGTAACTGCTGTGTACGTGAATAACTGATCCTGGCACGTACATGGTTCGCATTCGGTTTACCTTCTAAAAACCGGGTGTGACAGCAACGCATTAAGAGCACAAAAGAGTGCCGAAGATGAAAGCTACGAAATTGCGTTCAACAATTTACGTTCAGAAGTTATTAAACTGAGAAACGAAGCTCTAGAAAAAGACAAAATTCTGCTTACATTAATAGACAAGGTAAAAAAGGACGAAGCTGCTGCGAAGGTTCAGGCCGAAGCTCACAGACGCGAGATTAAAGATCTTCAGAAGCAACTGGCCCGGGCGAAAGAAGAACGCATACTTGAAGAAACAAGACGGGAATGTAGCGACCAATGGGCTGATCATTTGGAAGCAACCGTGGAAGAGCTTCGGTCTTCTAAGAAAAAATGCTACGAAAAATCCATGGAATGCGTGAAGAAGATTAAAACCAGCTTCGCCAGCGTGGGCGCCTTTTCCAGTGAAGAGAATTTCTCAAGAGGCAATCCCGAAGGTCCACTGGAATGGATCGGTCACGAAGCAGAGGCCTTCTGAAAGTTCCCTTTGGCCCGGGAACAGGATCTAGATGTCGCCTAGAGGGGGGGGTGAATAGGCGAATAAAAATTATCACTTTAAAACTTAAATCTTACTCTACTCGAAGACAAGATCGCAGTGGAGTGAAGAACCCTTCGAGTAGGTTGCAGTGGAATTGAAGTTCCTGTCTTACGAATATCCTGCACTTCAAGGAAAGCTAGTACCACAAGTAAGTAGTGAAGTGCAGATATATAAGCGAATAAGACAGAGAGCAGAGTACAATACAGAACAGAGCACACAGACGCAAGGATTTATCCCGAGGTTCGGCCAAGCCTGAAATGCTTGCCTAGTCCTCGTTGGAGTTAGCCACACCTGGGCTTGGAGTCTATTTCAACTCCTTCCTCCGTTTGCTCAGATCTGTCAGTATGACAGATAGAGCCTTTCACTATTGAGTGGGGTTACAACAGAACCGCGGCTGCTTACAAACTTCTTGGCAGCTCCCCGGCAGAGTAACGATACGCTCAAGACCTTGCTCTAGCTCTAAGCAGCACTTCTCCTCTCTCTAAAGGCTTATAGTTGTGCCTTCTACACAAACTATAGAGTTACACACAAGAGGGAGAGCGAGAATTAATTCCAATGAAGTCTACACTTGTTGGCTGCACTTGTGTGCTTCTTGAGGCGCCTAGGGGTCCCTTTTATAGGCACAAGGGGCCTAGGAGCCGTTGGAATCCCATTTGGAAGGCAATACTTTCTTTCTGTCGGATGGCGCACCGGACAGTCCGGTGCACACCGGACACTGTCCGGTGACCGATTTGTTTCCTTAAACAGCGCTGCCGACCGTTGCAGACCGTTGCAGATCTGGGAGCCGTTGGCGCACCGGACATGTCCGGTGCACACCGGACAGTCCGGTGCCGTCTTCCGACCGTTGGCTCCGCCATGTGTCCCGCGCGGATTGCGCGGCCGACCGTTGGCCCGGCCGACCGTTGGCTCACCGGACAGTCCGGTGCACACCGGACAGTCCGGTGAATTTTAGCCGTACGCCGTCGGCCAATTTCCCGAGAGCGGCCAGTTCGAGCCGAGGCAGGCTGGCGCACCGGACACTGTCCGGTGCACACCGGACAGTCCGGTGCTCCAGACCGAGCTGGGTCTTCCTGTTCACAGCCAAGTCTTTTTCTCCTCTTTTCTTTTCTTCTTCTTTCTGTTTCTAACACTTAGACAAGTATATTAGTACACAAAACCAATGTACTAAGGCCTAGAAACATACCTTCTCTTAATCATTAGATTTATAGCATTTCACATGCTTGAGCTTTGATGTTGGACTCATAAATCATCAAGTCGGCTTGACTTGATCTAGATTGACATTTCTTAGTTCCAACATCCTGCAAAGGTCACATAGAACATCTCCAAACATAGGAACAACCCAAACTAAAGATTAAGGTGAACTTAGCTCTTTTGGGCTGCTTCCAGTTCTGGTTTTGGCACTTGTTCTCCTTCCAGTGACCTTGATCTCTTTCTTAGAGCTTGATCTTGAGCCTTATGACTTACACCACATAACTGTAGCTGTTACCTCATTGGTTGTAAGTCACGTCCTTATGTAGTGATCCTTGGTGTGTTATAGCTCTTCTCAACTCGATCACCCTTGACTTTGCAAGCCTTCTTCTTCACCCTTGGCTTTGGGTTCCTCAGCCTCCTTGACCTTCTCCCGTGCACTTGGTACCTCGAAGCTTCTCTTGCCTCCGTCCTTGGCTTGATCAGTTGTCTCCGAGCTTCGCACCCGAGTCTCACTTTATGCAATGTCCATCTTACTTGTGATGTCCATCATGTATCCATAATCCAGTTCTTGGACCATCACAATTGTTCACTTGTGTTGAACCCTGTAGGCTTTACCTTAAGCACCTGTTCAACACTTAGTACACTTGTTAATCCTTTAATTGAGTTGTCATCCAAACACCAAAACTCACAAGAGAGCTTTCAATCTCCCCCTTTTTGGTGATTGATGGCAACACAATTAAAGCTTACATAAGAATAAGATTTGAAGCACAAATTTTGAATTCTAAGTTTATAGAATGCTCCCCCTAAATATGTGCTTACTTCAAAAACATAATTTTGGCCTCAGACGCCAATTTGCACATACTTAGGCAATTCGAAACATTTCTACACCTTAGCACTTTTTGGGATGCTTTGTGTCAAGAATCAAACCATGATGCTATAACACACAAATGCATGTAATCAGAGTTAAACATCATTCAATTTAGTGGATATATCACAGGAATATCAACCTACCACTATTCACCATTAAGATACCAACTCAAACTAATACCAATTTAAACTAAGATACTAATTTAAAACAATCTTAAATCACCATTAACCACATGACTATCTATTACACTCTAGAGGCCCACATGACTATCTATTACACTCTAGAGGCCCACATAATTCATAGCAACGAAAGCACTAGTCCATATGATGCAACACATATAATACTGCAAGAAGAAGCATATGAATAACACACTAGCAAAGCTTAAACTAACACATCACCCCTTAGGATAAGCTTTCCTCTCAGGTTGAGATAAGCTTTAATACACATATTCTCCCCCTTTGACATCAAACACCAAAAACCATACTCGAGCAAGAACATAGGATGATGTCAAGGGACAGCAGGGTGTCAAGGGGAAAAACGACTATCTAAAACTCCCCCTTACTTATTGAACATATGCACTATCAACATTTAGGTAAGATACATATATGCAAAAAGATTTACTCCCTTTGTACCTTTACCATGTTGTAGTGTACTTCCCATCTTGAAAGTAGTTAATCTCTCGAGAGCATCTCCACACTTGTGCCTGATTCTTTATCCTAACTTTCCTTGTTACCAAACTTAGAACAAGTTATAGTATTGGGCACAAGAAGAAACTTCTATTCTAATGATTATCAAGAGATGTCAAATGAAGCAAACTATCACAGCTACCAATTGAAAGATACCAATTGCAAGTTCATCATGGCTCCATGATATTAAAAAAAACATCTATTATCACCAGATATTATAGAGCATGAGCAATCTAAAGATATACAATTACTCATGACTTAAGATACCAATTACTTGACTTACAGAGGTACCCAAGTCCTGATTGCTCCAATTCATGCTCATCTTCTCTTTTCCACCTTGAGACTGTACAAGATTGCTCAAGAAACAGTTAGTCTCAAAAGACACAAGTTATGTGTGCTCCCCCTTAAGTTGTGCATCAAGTATTTGAATGACTTGCACTTTGCACATTCTAGCTTCCTCAGAACTAGAGGGGATCACAACATACCTTGGTCAAGGCATACTCTATCACTGACATCACACAAGGATGCCAATATGAATATCAATTGTGAAACCACTTAACACAAATTTAAGGCTAAATGAAAGGTTGACTAAATTCAACAATGCATGCCTTAGGAGCACCTAAGCCATTTGAATGCTAACAGAAAGTCTAACATTTCCGCAATTTGGACATGCTTCATACTCAACTATCATTGCATATACCAATTGAAGATCAACACAATCATGTGTATAAAGCGTAACGTCTAAGCATGCCATAATTAAGAAGGTTTCTTAGGTGCACAAAAGAAACATTATTTTAAGGCATAAGTCTCCTAAGCCACGATGCTACCAATGAAATGCAAGAACACAGTTATGTTCACTATCAATGGAACTTTAAGATATTCAATAAAATTGCACAGTTCCATTTTCCATACCTTTGCCTTTATGAGAGCACTTGTTATCACCAATTCAGGGCTCCTTTTGCTCATGCACCACATAGCTCAAAGGGCACAACATGGATTTGAAATTCACACAGTACAAAACTAGGGTAATCATGTGAACATGGATTAAACAATATGTCAATATTTGCACATAGCATGACTTACACAAAGTTACAGGTTTATCCATATACACAAGAGAGTTAATCGTTGTGGATATAACAAATGAAGGAGCTACCAATGAATGATTCAAAAGATATATCTTATATAGCACTAGTCATGATTAAGCGAGCATCATTGTGATTCATTTAACACAGGCAATCATAAAGCGTAACTACTCCAAAGACAGGTAGCACAACAAGCCAACTTAAGAGCAATACTAAATTGCAATTATGTACTTAAAACATACGGGTACCATCCTTTGGAGAGCAAGGTGTAAATTCTCATCAAAGTCCTTTACTTGATACACCAATAATGATTTTAGGACCTATACACCTTATTTCACTTGAGATGAACATGGGATTAGTGTTTCACAATAATTCAACCTTGGGTCAATAAACACCAAAACAATTAACAGCTTAAGCATAGAGTTTTAGATAACCGTCTTAAGCTCTCCCATGGTCTCCAGTCCATCTCAAGGCACCTGCATGGTCTAGTTAGCACAGTTTGGTACCCATCTCGGGATGGGTCCATAATGATCATCTAAATGTGCCTTTGGTACCCAAATTGCCTTTGTGCTAGTTCCAGGTAATCTCGTTATAGATCTAGCACAAGTGTATGATTTGGGTCTCCTACCCGAATAAGATTGACACAAATTCACTTGCTCAGGAATCTTACCTTTATAACATACCTTGGATAGATGACCCTGCTCACCACACTTGTAGCAGAAGCGTCGCTCAATCTGACATGACGCTTGCTGTTTGTCATTTTCCTTGGTGAGGGCCACCTTGGAGGATGCACATCCTTGATTCTTCATGACCGGACATGAAGTGATCGTGTGGTCCTGATTGTAGCATCCAAAACAACTCCTTGTCCCTTCATTCTTGTCTTTGTACGGACAAGACGCGATGAGGTGGCCTAACTTCTTGCACTTGAAACACCTCCTTTTTCCTCTTCCCTTTTTGTGCTTGAAGGACATGGAGAGATGATTAGTACAAACAACATGACTAATTGAATTCTTACCTTTTTCCTCGTTCATATTGATTTCTTCATTTATAGCTTCGGGAACATTCTTCTTATTGAGCTTAACACTTGCTGCAGTTTTTCCTTTCTCAAGCTTCTTCACCACGCGCCCGTGGATATCTTGAGAGAGTTGAGCTAAGCGTCTTCTCCTCAATTGTCGTTGCTTCTTATTCCCACAGAATTTCTTTTGTGACCCTAAAACTTGTTGCTCAATCAGTGATTGGCTTTCTTTTGAGCAACAGGGGTTAGCACATGATGATATACAATTCAAATGCGCACACGTGCTAGAATGAGGTTCACATGAATTTAAGTTTGAAATTACAACCTCATGAGCAACATTAAGCATGATATGGTTATCAACTAATTCATTATGAGAATAAGATAGCATATCATATTTTTCACTTAGAGCAAGTTTTTCTAAATTTATCATTTCCACTTGACTCTTAAGCATAGAATTCTCAGTTTTAAGTTGAGCAACATCAGATAATACATCATGATTATTTCTTTGCTTAAATAAAATAGATTCATACCGTTGGACCAAATTATCATGAGAGCACTTTAGCTCCTCATGTTCTTTGGTCATCTTCTCTAGGCTGTCGTTGGTTTTGATGAGCGACTCCTCTAGCCTGAGAAGCGTTTTGCCTTGTTCCTTGTTCCTTTTCAACAGCTTAACCAAGAGTGCTTTGTCCTCTTTGTTGAGATGGATGTAGAAACGACGAATCTCCTCTTCTTCCACATCATCGGTCTCATTTTCCCTGTCATTAATGTCAGTGGAAGCCAAATAGGAAAATGTACCTTGAGATGATGAAGATTCATCCTCGCTATCTTCCTCATATTCCTCCTCATCATGGCTTTTGTCTCCACCATCATTGTTAGCAATAAAACATTTATCACTAGTGGAGAGCAAACCTGTCGATGAGGTGGATTCATCGTTTGGGTGCCATCGTTCTTGTTCCTCTCCCTCTGAATGGTTAGTAACACAAGTAATATAGGGAGTAGGAGCAACACAATTTGTCACAGAATATTTTTCTTTAATTCTACTCCATAAATCATGAGCATCAACAAATAAATCACTATCACTACTCATGATGGAAAAATAAGCACTTCTAGAAAGAGAGTCAACTAAGATGTTGCAAGCATGGTGATTGAGAGATAAACATCTTAGTTCTTCATTGGAATGATTTTTACTAAAATCAGAGGGAAAAATACTTCTACTAAAGATCTGTCTCAAATCAGAATCAACATTCATGAAAGCTTTGTAAATAGAGACAGACCAAGATTTGTAATTAGAACCATCGCCTAAAAGAAGTTCTACAGTTACCTCTTGTGACGACATCGTTATCTCCGGACGGCTAAGCCCACACTGGAGAGGCCTAGCTCTGATACCAATTGAAAGTTCCCTTTGGCCCGGGAACAGGATCTAGATGTCGCCTAGAGGGGGGGGTGAATAGGCGAATAAAAATTATCACTTTAAAACTTAAATCTTACTCTACTCGAAGACAAGATCGCAGTGGAGTGAAGAACCCTTCGAGTAGGTTGCAGTGGAATTGAAGTTCCTGTCTTACGAATATCCTGCACTTCAAGGAAAGCTAGTACCACAAGTAAGTAGTGAAGTGCAGATATATAAGCGAATAAGACAGAGAGCAGAGTACAATACAGAACAGAGCACACAGACGCAAGGATTTATCCCGAGGTTCGGCCAAGCCTGAAATGCTTGCCTAGTCCTCGTTGGAGTTAGCCACACCTGGGCTTGGAGTCTATTTCAACTCCTTCCTCCGTTTGCTCAGATCTGTCAGTATGACAGATAGAGCCTTTCACTATTGAGTGGGGTTACAACAGAACCGCGGCTGCTTACAAACTTCTTGGCAGCTCCCCGGCAGAGTAACGATACGCTCAAGACCTTGCTCTAGCTCTAAGCAGCACTTCTCCTCTCTCTAAAGGCTTATAGCTGTGCCTTCTACACAAACTATAGAGTTACACACAAGAGGGAGAGCGAGAATTAATTCCAATGAAGTCTACACTTGTTGGCTGCACTTGTGTGCTTCTTGAGGCGCCTAGGGGTCCCTTTTATAGGCACAAGGGGCCTAGGAGCCGTTGGAATCCCATTTGGAAGGCAATACTTTCTTTCTGTCGGATGGCGCACCGAACAGTCCGGTGCACACCGGACACTGTCCGGTGACCGATTTGTTTCCTTAAACAGCGCTGCCGACCGTTGCAGACCGTTGCAGATCTGGGAGCCGTTGGCGCACCGGACATGTCCGGTGCACACCGGACAGTCCGGTGCCGTCTTCCGACCGTTGGCTCCGCCATGTGTCCCGCGCGGATTGCGCGGCCGACCGTTGGCCCGGCCGACCGTTGGCTCACCGGACAGTCCGGTGCACACCGGACAGTCCGGTGAATTTTAGCCGTACGCCGTCGGCCAATTTCCCGAGAGCGGCCAGTTCGAGCCGAGGCAGGCTGGCGCACCGGACACTGTCCGGTGCACACCGGACAGTCCGGTGCTCCAGACCGAGCTGGGTCTTCCTGTTCACAGCCAAGTCTTTTTCTCCTCTTTTCTTTTCTTCTTCTTTCTGTTTCTAACACTTAGACAAGTATATTAGTACACAAAACCAATGTACTAAGGCCTAGAAACATACCTTCTCTTAATCATTAGATTTATAGCATTTCACATGCTTGAGCTTTGATGTTGGACTCATAAATCATCAAGTCGGCTTGACTTGATCTAGATTGACATTTCTTAGTTCCAACATCCTGCAAAGGTCACATAGAACATCTCCAAACATAGGAACAACCCAAACTAAAGATTAAGGTGAACTTAGCTCTTTTGGGCTGCTTACAGTTCTGGTTTTGGCACTTGTTCTCCTTCCAGTGACCTTGATCTCTTTCTTAGAGCTTGATCTTGAGCCTTATGACTTACACCACATAACTGTAGCTGTTACCTCATTGGTTGTAAGTCACGTCCTTATGTAGTGATCCTTGGTGTGTTATAGCTCTTCTCAACTCGATCACCCTTGACTTTGCAAGCCTTCTTCTTCACCCTTGGCTTTGGGTTCCTCAGCCTCCTTGACCTTCTCCCGTGCACTTGGTACCTCGAAGCTTCTCTTGCCTCCGTCCTTGGCTTGATCAGTTGTCTCCGAGCTTCGCACCCGAGTCTCACTTTATGCAATGTCCATCTTACTTGTGATGTCCATCATGTATCCATAATCCAGTTCTTGGACCATCACAATTGTTCACTTGTGTTGAACCCTGTAGGCTTTACCTTAAGCACCTGTTCAACACTTAGTACACTTGTTAATCCTTTAATTGAGTTGTCATCCAAACACCAAAACTCACAAGAGAGCTTTCAATCTCCCCCTTTTTGGTGATTGATGGCAACACAATTAAAGCTTACATAAGAATAAGATTTGAAGCACAAATTTTGAATTCTAAGTTTATAGAATGCTCCCCCTAAATATGTTCTTACTTCAAAAACATAATTTTGGCCTCAGACGCCAATTTGCACATACTTAGGCAATTCGAAACATTTCTACACCTTAGCACTTTTTGGGATGCTTTGTGTCAAGAATCAAACCATGATGCTATAACACACAAATGCATGTAATCAGAGTTAAACATCATTCAATTTAGTGGATATATCACAGGAATATCAACCTACCACTATTCACCATTAAGATACCAACTCAAACTAATACCAATTTAAACTAAGATACTAATTTAAAACAATCTTAAATCACCATTAACCACATGACTATCTATTACACTCTAGAGGCCCACATGACTATCTATTACACTCTAGAGGCCCACATAATTCATAGCAACGAAAGCACTAGTCCATATGATGCAACACATATAATACTGCAAGAAGAAGCATATGAATAACACACTAGCAAAGCTTAAACTAACACATCACCCCTTAGGATAAGCTTTCCTCTCAGGTTGAGATAAGCTTTAATACACATATTCTCCCCCTTTGACATCAAACACCAAAAACCATACTCGAGCAAGAACATAGGATGATGTCAAGGGACAGCAGGGTGTCAAGGGGAAAAACGACTATCTAAAACTCCCCCTTACTTATTGAACATATGCACTATCAACATTTAGGTAAGATACATATATGCAAAAAGATTTACTCCCTTTGTACCTTTACCATGTTGTAGTGTACTTCCCATCTTGAAAGTAGTTAATCTCTCGAGAGCATCTCCACACTTGTGCCTGATTCTTTATCCTAACTTTCCTTGTTACCAAACTTAGAACAAGTTATAGTATTGGGCACAAGAAGAAACTTCTATTCTAATGATTATCAAGAGATGTCAAATGAAGCAAACTATCACAGCTACCAATTGAAAGATACCAATTGCAAGTTCATCATGGCTCCATGATATTAAAAAAAACATCTATTATCACCAGATATTATAGAGCATGAGCAATCTAAAGATATACAATTACCCATGACTTAAGATACCAATTACTTGACTTACAGAGGTACCCAAGTCCTGATTGCTCCAATTCATGCTCATCTTCTCTTTTCCACCTTGAGACTGTACAAGATTGCTCAAGAAACAGTTAGTCTCAAAAGACACAAGTTATGTGTGCTCCCCCTTAAGTTGTGCATCAAGTATTTGAATGACTTGCACTTTGCACATTCTAGCTTCCTCAGAACTAGAGGGGATCACAACATACCTTGGTCAAGGCATACTCTATCACTGACATCACACAAGGATGCCAATATGAATATCAATTGTGAAACCACTTAACACAAATTTAAGGCTAAATGAAAGGTTGACTAAATTCAACAATGCATGCCTTAGGAGCACCTAAGCCATTTGAATGCTAACAGAAAGTCTAACATTTCCGCAATTTGGACATGCTTCATACTCAACTATCATTGCATATACCAATTGAAGATCAACACAATCATGTGTATAAAGCGTAACGTCTAAGCATGCCATAATTAAGAAGGTTTCTTAGGTGCACAAAAGAAACATTATTTTAAGGCATAAGTCTCCTAAGCCACGATGCTACCAATGAAATGCAAGAACACAGTTATGTTCACTATCAATGGAACTTTAAGATATTCAATAAAATTGCACAGTTCCATTTTCCATACCTTTGCCTTTATGAGAGCACTTGTTATCACCAATTCAGGGCTCCTTTTGCTCATGCACCACATAGCTCAAAGGGCACAACATGGATTTGAAATTCACACAGTACAAAACTAGGGTAATCATGTGAACATGGATTAAACAATATGTCAATATTTGCACATAGCATGACTTACACAAAGTTACAGGTTTATCCATATACACAAGAGAGTTAATCGTTGTGGATATAACAAATGAAGGAGCTACCAATGAATGATTCAAAAGATATATCTTATATAGCACTAGTCATGATTAAGCGAGCATCATTGTGATTCATTTAACACAGGCAATCATAAAGCGTAACTACTCCAAAGACAGGTAGCACAACAAGCCAACTTAAGAGCAATACTAAATTGCAATTATGTACTTAAAACATACGGGTACCATCCTTTGGAGAGCAAGGTGTAAATTCTCATCAAAGTCCTTTACTTGATACACCAATAATGATTTTAGGACCTATACACCTTATTTCACTTGAGATGAACATGGGATTAGTGTTTCACAATAATTCAACCTTGGGTCAATAAACACCAAAACAATTAACAGCTTAAGCATAGAGTTTTAGATAACCGTCTTAAGCTCTCCCATGGTCTCCAGTCCATCTCAAGGCACCTGCATGGTCTAGTTAGCACAGTTTGGTACCCATCTCGGGATGGGTCCATAATGATCATCTAAATGTGCCTTTGGTACCCAAATTGCCTTTGTGCTAGTTCCAGGTAATCTCGTTATAGATCTAGCACAAGTGTATGATTTGGGTCTCCTACCCGAATAAGATTGACACAAATTCACTTGCTCAGGAATCTTACCTTTATAACATACCTTGGATAGATGACCCTGCTCACCACACTTGTAGCAGAAGCGTCGCTCAATCTGACATGACGCTTGCTGTTTGTCATTTTCCTTGGTGAGGGCCACCTTGGAGGATGCACATCCTTGATTCTTCATGACCGGACATGAAGTGATCGTGTGGTCCTGATTGTAGCATCCAAAACAACTCCTTGTCCCTTCATTCTTGTCTTTGTACGGACAAGACGCGATGAGGTGGCCTAACTTCTTGCACTTGAAACACCTCCTTTTTCCTCTTCCCTTTTTGTGCTTGAAGGACATGGAGAGATGATTAGTACAAACAACATGACTAATTGAATTCTTACCTTTTTCCTCGTTCATATTGATTTCTTCATTTATAGCTTCGGGAACATTCTTCTTATTGAGCTTAACACTTGCTGCAGTTTTTCCTTTCTCAAGCTTCTTCACCACGCGCCCGTGGATATCTTGAGAGAGTTGAGCTAAGCGTCTTCTCCTCAATTGTCGTTGCTTCTTATTCCCACAGAATTTCTTTTGTGACCCTAAAACTTGTTGCTCAATCAGTGATTGGCTTTCTTTTGAGCAACAGGGGTTAGCACATGATGATATACAATTCAAATGCGCACACGTGCTAGAATGAGGTTCACATGAATTTAAGTTTGAAATTACAACCTCATGAGCAACATTAAGCATGATATGGTTATCAACTAATTCATTATGAGAATAAGATAGCATATCATATTTTTCACTTAGAGCAAGTTTTTCTAAATTTATCATTTCCACTTGACTCTTAAGCATAGAATTCTCAGTTTTAAGTTGAGCAACATCAGATAATACATCATGATTATTTCTTTGCTCAAATAAAATAGATTCATACCGTTGGACCAAATTATCATGAGAGCACTTTAGCTCCTCATGTTCTTTGGTCATCTTCTCTAGGCTGTCGTTGGTTTTGATGAGCGACTCCTCTAGCCTGAGAAGCGTTTTGCCTTGTTCCTTGTTCCTTTTCAACAGCTTAACCAAGAGTGCTTTGTCCTCTTTGTTGAGATGGATGTAGAAACGACGAATCTCCTCTTCTTCCACATCATCGGTCTCATTTTCCCTGTCATTAATGTCAGTGGAAGCCAAATAGGAAAATGTACCTTGAGATGATGAAGATTCATCCTCGCTATCTTCCTCATATTCCTCCTCATCATGGCTTTTGTCTCCACCATCATTGTTAGCAATAAAACATTTATCACTAGTGGAGAGCAAACCTGTCGATGAGGTGGATTCATCGTTTGGGTGCCATCGTTCTTGTTCCTCTCCCTCTGAATGGTTAGTAACACAAGTAATATAGGGAGTAGGAGCAACACAATTTGTCACAGAATATTTTTCTTTAATTCTACTCCATAAATCATGAGCATCAACAAATAAATCACTATCACTACTCATGATGGAAAAATAAGCACTTCTAGAAAGAGAGTCAACTAAGATGTTGCAAGCATGGTGATTGAGAGATAAACATCTTAGTTCTTCATTGGAATGATTTTTACTAAAATCAGAGGGAAAAATACTTCTACTAAAGATCTGTCTCAAATCAGAATCAACATTCATGAAAGCTTTGTAAATAGAGACAGACCAAGATTTGTAATTAGAACCATCGCCTAAAAGAAGTTCTACAGTTACCTCTTGTGACGACATCGTTATCTCCGGACGGCTAAGCCCACACTGGAGAGGCCTAGCTCTGATACCAATTGAAAGTTCCCTTTGGCCCGGGAACAGGATCTAGATGTCGCCTAGAGGGGGGGTGAATAGGCGAATAAAAATTATCACTTTAAAACTTAAATCTTACTCTACTCGAAGACAAGATCGCAGTGGAGTGAAGAACCCTTCGAGTAGGTTGCAGTGGAATTGAAGTTCCTGTCTTACGAATATCCTGCACTTCAAGGAAAGCTAGTACCACAAGTAAGTAGTGAAGTGCAGATATATAAGCGAATAAGACAGAGAGCAGAGTACAATACAGAACAGAGCACACAGACGCAAGGATTTATCCCGAGGTTCGGCCAAGCCTGAAATGCTTGCCTAGTCCTCGTTGGAGTTAGCCACACCTGGGCTTGGAGTCTATTTCAACTCCTTCCTCCGTTTGCTCAGATCTGTCAGTATGACAGATAGAGCCTTTCACTATTGAGTGGGGTTACAACAGAACCGCGGCTGCTTACAAACTTCTTGGCAGCTCCCCGGCAGAGTAACGATACGCTCAAGACCTTGCTCTAGCTCTAAGCAGCACTTCTCCTCTCTCTAAAGGCTTATAGCTGTGCCTTCTACACAAACTATAGAGTTACACACAAGAGGGAGAGCGAGAATTAATTCCAATGAAGTCTACACTTGTTGGCTGCACTTGTGTGCTTCTTGAGGCGCCTAGGGGTCCCTTTTATAGGCACAAGGGGCCTAGGAGCCGTTGGAATCCCATTTGGAAGGCAATACTTTCTTTCTGTCGGATGGCGCACCGGACAGTCCGGTGCACACCGGACACTGTCCGGTGACCGATTTGTTTCCTTAAACAGCGCTGCCGACCGTTGCAGACCGTTGCAGATCTGGGAGCCGTTGGCGCACCGGACATGTCCGGTGCACACCGGACAGTCCGGTGCCGTCTTCCGACCGTTGGCTCCGCCATGTGTCCCGCGCGGATTGCGCGGCCGACCGTTGGCCCGGCCGACCGTTGGCTCACCGGACAGTCCGGTGCACACCGGACAGTCCGGTGAATTTTAGCCGTACGCCGTCGGCCAATTTCCCGAGAGCGGCCAGTTCGAGCCGAGGCAGGCTGGCGCACCGGACACTGTCCGGTGCACACCGGACAGTCCGGTGCTCCAGACCGAGCTGGGTCTTCCTGTTCACAGCCAAGTCTTTTTCTCCTCTTTTCTTTTCTTCTTCTTTCTGTTTCTAACACTTAGACAAGTATATTAGTACACAAAACCAATGTACTAAGGCCTAGAAACATACCTTCTCTTAATCATTAGATTTATAGCATTTCACATGCTTGAGCTTTGATGTTGGACTCATAAATCATCAAGTCGGCTTGACTTGATCTAGATTGACATTTCTTAGTTCCAACATCCTGCAAAGGTCACATAGAACATCTCCAAACATAGGAACAACCCAAACTAAAGATTAAGGTGAACTTAGCTCTTTTGGGCTGCTTCCAGTTCTGGTTTTGGCACTTGTTCTCCTTCCAGTGACCTTGATCTCTTTCTTAGAGCTTGATCTTGAGCCTTATGACTTACACCACATAACTGTAGCTGTTACCTCATTGGTTGTAAGTCACGTCCTTATGTAGTGATCCTTGGTGTGTTATAGCTCTTCTCAACTCGATCACCCTTGACTTTGCAAGCCTTCTTCTTCACCCTTGGCTTTGGGTTCCTCAGCCTCCTTGACCTTCTCCCGTGCACTTGGTACCTCGAAGCTTCTCTTGCCTCCGTCCTTGGCTTGATCAGTTGTCTCCGAGCTTCGCACCCGAGTCTCACTTTATGCAATGTCCATCTTACTTGTGATGTCCATCATGTATCCATAATCCAGTTCTTGGACCATCACAATTGTTCACTTGTGTTGAACCCTGTAGGCTTTACCTTAAGCACCTGTTCAACACTTAGTACACTTGTTAATCCTTTAATTGAGTTGTCATCCAAACACCAAAACTCACAAGAGAGCTTTCACCTTCGAGGAAATCCTGAATAGCCGTGGCGACATCTGCGCTTTTTCGGGCGCCAGGGGAGTTGCTTCTGTCTTGGAGAAGAAAGGTTGCGGGCATGTAAAATCTTTAGCTCAGTCCGAAGCTGCCTTATCCTCCGAAGACATCAAAGACCCCTCGGCCGAAGCAAGCATGGTTGGTGGCAAATTCTTTACTGATATCTGGGACAACGGCGGCCGAGAAATGGCGCAAGAAATCATTCAAAGGAGTGAAAAAGGCATCCATGATGCTAGGAAAGTGACAGAAGCTGCCGAAGGGCATATAGGTATTAATTAGTCGCTCTTGTTGTGTTGTAATTTTTATTTCAAACTTTGCTCGCGGTTTGTAATAGTAATGCAAAAATATTCTGCTTCCTCAGAACCTGCTGGATCGTCAATTGACCCTCACACAAAGGAGGATGACGAAATCAAACAAATGGCCGAAGCTATCATGGATAAAGTTGTTGAACAACTTCTAAATGAGGCTGCCGAAGTAGTATTAAGAGAAGACTAGGTGTTATTAGAAAAACATTTAAAGTGTGATCTATGTAATATTTTGTACATTTGAATGTAATATTCAAGTCTCTTTTCATTATTCAATTCTTTACGATGCATGAAATTCTACATACATACCATTTTTGAGCCTTCGGCGAAAAAACACCTTCCCTTCTTTTCATGCTTCGTGAAGAAGGCTTTCTTCATTAAAACTATTCTGATGAATCATGTCCACGCTTCGTGGAAACATTCTCCGAAGCTGTGCAATTTCGATATTACTCTGATGAAGCTCGTCCATACTTTGAAAAAACTTTCTCCGAAGCTGTACTCCGAAGATTATCATTGTATTTCCTCGTGAGTTTACACAATTTGCACTTTCTTAAAGCATCCTTTTGAAGATTGATACTGTGTCCCCTTCTTTTGCCATATGCAACATGATGTATGATGCTTATGCTATGCAAAATGATGTGATGATGTTATGTTATGCAAATGACGTTTGTTCCGAAGATACACGCAAAATATCTTTATAAGCTCTGCATTCCCTTAGGAACGTCTTTGGAGCTTCTTCGCCTTTTACTTAGACGGTATAAGCTCTGCATTCCCTTAGGAACGTCTTTGGAGCTTCTTCGCCTTTTACTTAGGCGGTATCAGCGTTGACTTTTCGCTGTATGCTCTGCATTCCCTTAGGAACGTCTTTGGAGCAAAAAACTTACACTGCGCTCCCTTTGGAACGGCTTTTTGTAACTTCGGCAACTTACTCTGCGTTCCTTAGAACGACTTTTTGTTGCTTCGAAGGATTTCGAATAATTCGAAGGTCCTCCTTGTTACCGCAAATTTTTAAGCTTCAGCAACTTAAGCCTGTGGAGAAGATAGGTTTTCCTCATAACCAACCACGAAATTATTATATGAAAACTGAAATGTTCTTTATTACACAAAAAATAGAACTTAAACGGAAAAGACTGCTATCAAAGTAGGATATATGTCAATAAATGTGCTTCGACTCTGGCACAGTACTATTGACTGTGCGAGCTTCAGATTGCTCTCTGAGATCCCTTTGGTGCGGAACATATTGGCTCCCTTCTGGCTGTTGGCCTTGTTGCAGCGGAGGTGGAGGCGGGGGCTGTTGCCATGAAGCTTGAGGTTGACTCGCCGAAGCTACGGAAACTGCAGGGTGGTTGCCCACGTATTCCGGGATGTAAGGCTGATGGTACGAAGCAGTATGCATGACCTGCTTCGGCTGGCCCTGTTGCGCTGCAGCTTCTGCTAGCTCCTTTTGTTTCTGGATGGTGACATGGCACATCCTGGTGGTATGGCCCTTGTTTTCACCACAGAATAAGCAAAATATCCTCCTTGGTTGATCTCCAAATCTTCCGCCGAAGCCCCTGGCGCCTCTGCCTCTTAGAGCTGGTGGCCGGAAGAAAGTTTGTTGTTGCCCCGAAGCTTGTGAGGAGCACTGCGGTCTATTCTGCTGACCCCCCTTATCATCATTTTGAGTGGAGCTGTGGATGGACCTGACATGCCTCGGATAGAATCTTCCTCCGAAGCCCCTGGTCATCTCAGAAAATCTGAAGGCCTCCTCCCTTCTTTGGCGAAAGTCATTATCGGCACGAATGTACTCATCCATCTTTTGGAGCAACTTCTCCAGAGTCTGAGGAGGCTTCCTAGCAAAGTATTGAGCTGCAGGTCCAGGACGAAGCCCCTTGATCATGGCTTCGATGACAATTTCATTGGGCACCGTTGGTGCCTGCGCCCTCAAACGCAAGAACCTTCTGACATACGCCTGAAGGTATTCTTCATGATCCTGAGTGCACTGGAACAATGCTTAAGCAGTGACCGGCTTCGTCTGAAATCCTTGAAAGCTGGTTAACAACATATCCTTCAGCTTCTGCCATGAGGTGATCGTTCCTGGTCGAAGGGAGGAATACCAGGTCTGAGCAACACTCCTGACGGCCATAACGAAAGACTTTGCCATGACTGCAGCATTGCCCCCATACGAAGACACTGTTGCTTCGTAGCTCATCAAGAACTGCTTCGGGTCTGAGTGGCCGTCGAACATGGGAAGCTGGGGTGGCTTATAGGATGGAGGCCAGGGTGTAGCCTGCAGCTCAGCGGACAGAGGAGAAGCATCATCGAAAACAAAATTTCCATGATGGAAATTGTCATACCAGTCATCTTCGTTGAAGAAGCCCTCCTGATGAAGGTCTTTTTGTTGAGGCCTTCGGTTCTGCTCATCGTGGGTAAGATGACGAACTTCTTCAGAAGCTTCGTCTATCTGCCTTTGCAGCTCGGCTAGCCTAGCCATCTTTTCCTTTTTCCTCTGCACCTGTTGATGGAGCATCTCCATATCCCTGATCTCTTGGTCTAGTTCATCCTCCTGAAGCGTCGGGCTGACGGCCTTCCTCTTCTGGCTTCGGGCCTCTCGAAGAGAGACGGTCTCCTGGTTGGGGTCCAGCGGTTGCAGTGCTGCAGCCCCAGTCGCTGAAGCTTTCTTCGGCGCCATAGCGAAGGTCTATAGCTTCCGAAGGTGTTCAAAAAACTCGAAGTGGAAGTGAGTTCACCGGAGGTCATGCTTCGTTGCGCCGAAGGTCTTACACGAAGAAGCAGCTTCGACCGAAGTTGTCCCCAGGGGATGGCCGAAGGTTCCTTTTTATGGAGCTTCGGCGTTACAAACCGACATAGAGATAGAATGACCTTTTTATCCATAGAAGTCTAAGTTAATGTTGTAAACTTTTGTAAGGGGCATAACTGTAATTCGTCACAGGCTGCGTCCTGTGTCTATAAATAGATGAACAGTACCCCTGTACTGTTCACGCGAACCTGCCATCTGCTTTCGCATCACACCTGTACCCTTGTTTTCCTCAGGACCGAAGGTACCTTTGTAATTTGAAGTCATTTATATTCATTCATTCATGATAATAAAAATGGGAATAATTCCATGATCATATTTAAATGTTTATTTCATACTTCATGATTTATATGATATGAATGCTTCGTCCTTTGCTATTATGCTCACGAAGGTACGTCCTTCGTAACCTTCGTCCGAAATTCTTTATATCCTGAAGGGATATAACGTTTTGGAGGACGAAGGACCTTAATACCTAACATTTTCTATGTTGCCTTGTTCTTAATTCTTAGCATTTGAGAACAAGCCCCCAACATTGGCGCCCACCTCCGGTGAACTCACTTCCACTTTTTTGAGCTGATGGCTTCGTTCAACAATCAAGCTGGAGCTGCTTCGGCTTCGAAGCTGGTGCTCCCGATAACAGGCAGTTCTTGCTCAGAGCCGGCTAACAAGAAGCAGAAGAAGGAGGCTCAGAGAAGGGTGCAGCATGTTGGAGTGCAGGGACCCTTCATCAAGTCAAAATGGTCCCACATTCCAATTACTTTCTCTCAGGAAGACCTTCAGCTTAAGGATTATCCTCACAATGATGCCATGGTTATCTCTTGCGTGATCAAAGGATTTCTGGTCCACAATGTTCTAGTTGATACAGGCAGTGCAGCTGACATTATATTTGCTAAAGCCTTCAGACAAATGCAAGAACCTGAAGACAAGATTCATGATGCTACGCACCCTCTTTGTGGCTTCGGAGGGCGGCAGATTGTAGCACTTGGGAAGATTACTATGCCGGTAACCTTCGGATTTGTCAACAACACAAGGACTGAGCAAATTGTGTTTGATATTGTTGACATGGAGTATCCTTACAATGCTATCATTGGTCGCGGTACTCTTAATGCCTTCGAAGCAATTCTTCACCCAGCTTATCTCTGCATGAAGATACCTTCGGACCAAGGGCCTATTGCTATTCATGGAAGCCAGGAAGCTGCTAGAAGGGCCGAAGGAAGCTGGATTGACTCCAAAGCAATCCATAACATAGATGGAGCTGAAGCTTGTGAATAGTACAAATTCAGAAGGGAGAAAGCAGCTTCAGCAGATCAGCCGAAGCCCATGCTATTGTGTGAAGACATAGCAGACCAGAAGGTGCTGTTGGGCTCGCAGTTATCTGAAGACCAGGAGAAAACCTTGATAAGGTTTTTATTCAACAACAAAGATGTTTTTGCATGGTCAGCTAATGATCTCTGTGGAGTAAATCGGGATGTTATTGAACATTCGCTCAATGTTGACCCATCCTTCAGACCCCGAAAGCAGAGGCTTCGGAAAATGTCTGATGACAAGGCCGAAGGGGCTCGCAATGAAGTAAAAAGACTCCTCAGTGCAGGGGTTATCAGAGAAGTAAAGTATCCAGAGTGGCTAGCTAACACTGTTATGGTGAAGAAGGCCAACCTTGTGGTCGTGGGTTCGAGCCCCACGGTGGGCGCCAATGTTGGGGACTTGTTCTCAAATGCTAAGAATTAAGAACAAGGCAACATAAAAAGTGTTAAGTGTTAAAGTCCTTCGTCCTTCTAAACATTATTCCCCTTCGGGAAACAATGAGTTTCGGACGAAGGTCACAAGAGACATACCTTCGTAAATATAACAAGTAATGACGAAGGATTCATATAAAGCATGAAATATAATATAAACATCATCACAGAATCATTTCTATTTTATTAACATGGAAAAATAGAAATGATTTCAAATTACAAATGTACCTTCGGTCTTGATAGAAGGTAAAAAGTACAAACGTGACGCAAAAGCAAATGCCAAGTCAGCGTGTCCAGTACGGGAGTACTGTTCATCTATTTATAGACGCGGGACGCAGCCTACGTAAAATTACATCCATGTCCATTACATTTGTTAATGACTTATGGAAATCTGTCAAGGCCCACTTAGTCTTTTCATCTTTAAGTCGGTTCCCCCCTCTGCTATCGCGACGAAGCTTCCCTGCGCACAGCTTCGGCTGTGCACCATCCTTCGTGGAGCTTGGTAATCAGCTCGTCCTTCGTCTGGTTCAGGCTTCGTCCTGACCGTGCTTCATGTTCATGATTCTGAGTCCGAGGATACCTGTTCACATAATCCACTTGGAAAACATTGTCAAATCATGTTTTTGAGGACCTTCGGAGGACGAAGGCCCCCAACACCCTTTTTGGTGATTTATGCCAACACAACATAAAGCAAGTAGAACAAATACAAAATCAATTCAAATAACAACTCAAAATTGTTTTGATTCAAATTTGACATATATGGATCACTCTTTGCCACCACTTGGTTTGTTTTTGCAAATCAAACTCAAATTTCTATCTCTAAGTCAAACAAACATGTTAAGACATAAAGAGAGTCATTCCGAGAGAAATTGATTCAAGATTTCAAAAACTCCCCTTTTTCCCATAATCAATACTTCTCCCCACAAGAAGCCAACTTTTGACAAGAGAGACAATAAAAGAGTTTTGACAAACCAAAAGCTCTATTCTACTATTTTCAAAATCTCTCAAGTGGTAGCTGACCCATTTATCGCTTTGGCCTTCATTTTCTCCCCCTTTGGCATCAAGCACCAAAACGGGATCAATCTTGGCCCTTTAACCCCATTGTCTCACCAAAATCGTCAAATGAGAACACAAAGGCAATAAGAGGTCGTGAGATGAACTTGGAATTAGTTACCCTCTCATCGGAGTGCAGTGGAAGTCTTTCATGGTCCAAGTCCACCTTTCCCTTTCAATCCTCCTTTGAGGCTAAAACAACCAAACTCGAGTACATGGTTAGTCTCAAAGGGTCAAGTTGTAGCACAGCTCCCCCTAAATATGTGCATCACTTGCAAAACGGACTTGTGAGGTCCAGGGAGTGTTTGTACAACTTGAGCACCACAATAAGCAACAAAATGCAGAATGAACATGATCAAAGGCATAAACACATGTATGCTACAATTCAATCCAAGTTCCGTGAATCTAAGATATTGAGCTCACTACGCAGCCTGCAAAAGGTCTTCTCATCTAGAGGCTTGGTAAAGATATCGGCTAGCTGGTTCTCGGTGCTAACATGAAACACTTCGATATCCCCCTTTTGCTAGTGGTCTCTCAAAAAGTGATGCCGGATGTCAATGTGCTTTGTGCGGCTGTGCTCAACAGGATTTTCCGCTATTCGGATAGCACTCTCATTGTCACATAGGAGTGGGACTTTGCTTAGATTGTAGCCAAAGTCCCGGAGGGTTTGCCTCATCCAAAGTAGTTGCGCGCAACACTGTCCTGCGGCAACGTACTCGGCCTCAGCGGTGGATAGGGCAACGGAGGTTTGTTTCTTAGAATTCCATGACACCGGGGACCTTCCTAAGAATTGGCACGTCCCCGATGTACTCTTCCTATCGACCTTACATCCAGCATAGTCGGAATCTGAGTACCCAATCAAGTCAAAGTTAGACCCCTTTGGATACCAGATCCCGAAGCAAGACGTAGCGACTAAATATCGAAGAATCCGCTTCACAACCACTAAGTGACACTCCTTAGGATCGGATTGAAATCTAGCACACATGCATACGCTAAGCATAATATCCGGTCTACTAGCACACAAATAAAGCAAAGAACCTATCATGGACCGGTATGCTTTTTGATCAACGGACTTACCTCCTTTGTTGAGGTCGGTGTGTCCGTCAGTTCCCATCGGCGTCTTTGCGGGCTTGGCGTCCTTCATCCCAAACCGCTTTAACAAATCTTGTGTGTACTTTGTTTGGGAGATGAAGGTGCCATCCTTGAGTTGCTTCACTTGGAACCCAAGGAAGTAGTTCAACTCGCCCATCATCGACATCTCGAATTTCTGCGTCATCACCCTGCTAAACTCTTCACAAGACTTTTGGTTAGTAGAACCAAATATTATGTCATCGACATAAATTTGGCACACAAAAAGATCACCATCGCAAGTCTTAGTAAAAAGAGTTGGATCGGCTTTCCCAACCTTGAAAGCATTAGCAATTAAAAAGTCTCTAAGGCATTCATACCATGCTCTTGGGGCTTGCTTAAGTCCATAGAGCGCCTTAGGGAGCTTACACACGTGGTCGGGGTACCGTTCATCCTCGAAGCCAGGGGGTTGCTCCACGTACACCTCCTCTTTGATCGGCCCGTTGAGGAAAGTGCTCTTCACATCCATTTGGTACAACCTGAAAGAATGGTGAGCGGCATATGCTAGCAAGATACGAATTGATTCTAGCCTAGCCACAGGAGCGAATGTCTCCTCAAAGTCCAAACCTGCGACTTGGGCATAACCTTTTGCCACAAGCCGAGCCTTGTTCCTTGTCACCACCCCGTGCTTGTCCTGTTTGTTGCGGAACACCCAATTGGTTCCCACAACATTTTGCTTGGGGCGAGGCACCAGTGTCCAAACTTCATTGCGCTTGAAATTGTTGAGTTCCTCCTGCATGGCCAACACCCAGTCCGGATCTAGCAAGGCCTCTTCTACCCTGAAAGGCTCAATAGAAGAGACAAAAGAGTAATGCTCACAAAAATTAACTAATCTTAAATGAGTTGTTACTCCCTTACTAATATCACCCAATATCTGGTCGACGGGATGATCCCTTTGAATCGTCGCTCGAACTTGGGTTGGAGGTGCCTGAGGTGCTTCTTCCTCTTCAACTTGAACATCCTGTGCTCCCCCTTGATCATGCGCCTCCACTTGAGGTACCTGTTCGTCATCTTGGGTTGGGGGATGCACCATAGTTGAGGAAGACGGTTGATCTTGCTCCAAATGTTCCTGAGGCCGTACATCTCCAATCGCCATGGTGCGTATTGCGGCCGTTGGAACGTCTTCTTCATCTACATCATCAAGATCAACAACTTGCTCTCTTGGAGAGCCATTAGTCTCATCAAATACAACGTCGCTAGAGACTTCAACCAAACCCGATGATTTGTTGAAGACCCTATACGCCTTTGTATTTGAATCATAACCTAATAAAAACCCTTCTACAGCTTTGGGAGCAAATTTAGAGGTTCTACCTTTCTTCACAAGAATATAACACTTGCTCCCAAATACACGAAAATAAGACACATTGGGTTTGTTACCAGTTAGCAGCTCGTAAGAAGTCTCCTTGAGGAGGCGGTGAAGGTAGACCCGGTTGATGGCGTGGCAAGCCGTGTTCACGGCTTCCGACCAAAAGCGCTCGGGGGTCTTGAACTCTCCAAGCATAGTCCTCGCCATATCTATGAGCGTCCTGTTCTTCCTCTCTACCGCACCATTTTGCTGAGGTGTGTAGGGAGCGGAGAACTCGTGCTTGATCCCCTCCTCCTCAAGGAACTCCTCCACTTGAAGATTCTTGAATTCGGACCCATTGTCGCTCCTTATCTTCTTCACTTTGAGCTCAAACTCATTTTGAGCTCTCCTTAGGAAGCGCTTGAGGGTCCCTTGGGTTTCAGACTTATCCTGCAAAAAGAACACCCAAGTGAAGCGGGAAAAGTCATCAACAATAACTAGACCATACTTACTTCCTCCTATGCTCAGATAGGCGACAGGTCCGAAGAGGTCCATATGCAGCATCTCCAAGGGTCTTGATGTTGTCATCACATTTTTTGTGTGATGAGAGCCTCCCACCTGTTTCCCTGCTTGACAAGCTGCACAAGGTCTATCTTTTTCGAATTGCACGTTAGTCAAACCTATCACGTGTTCTCCCTTTAGAAGCTTGTGAAGGTTCTTCATCCCCACATGTGCTAAGCGGCGATGCCACAGCGAGCCCATGCTAGTCTTAGCCATTAAGCATGCATCTAGACCGGCCTCTTCTTTTACAAAATCAACTAAATAAAGTTTGCCGTCTAGTACACCCTTAAAAGCTAGTGAACCATCACATCTTCTAAAGACAGACACATCTATATTTGTAAATAGACAATTATATCCCATATTACATAATTGACTGACAGAGAGTAAATTATATCCAAGAGACTCAACTAAAAACACATTAGAGATAGAGTGCTCATTAGATATTGCAATCTTGCCTAAACCTTTCACCTTGCCTTGGTTCCCATCACCGAATATGATTGAATCTTGGGAATCCTTATTCTTGACGTAGGAGGTGAACATCTTCTTCTCCCCCGTCATATGGTTTGTGCATCCGCTGTCGATAATCCAGCTTGAACCCCCGGATGCATAAACCTGCAAGGCAAATTTAGGCTTGGGTCTTAGGTACCCAACTCTTGTTGGGTCCTACAAGGTTAGTCACAATTTCCTTAGGGACCCAAATGCAAGTTTTATCACCCTTGCATTTTGCCCCTAATTTCCTAGCAACTATCTTCCTATCCTTTCTACAAATAGCAAAAGAAGTATTTAAAGCATAATAAATTGTAGAGGGACCATTCATAACTTTTCTAGGAACATGAACAATATTCTTCCTAGGCACATGATGAACATTTTTCCTAGGCATATCTCTACCATGCATATAGGAAGAACTAGGAGCAAACATAGCATACGAGTCATAGGTATGTGAATCAAAAGCATTGCAACTCCTATGAGACTGTCTTTTATCATTGTACATAAAAGCATGGTTCCTTTTAGTACTATTTGCCATAGGGGCCTTCCCTTTCTCCTTGGCGGAGATGGGAGCCTTATGGCTTGTTAAGTTCTTGGCTTCCCTCTTGAAGCCAAGTCCATCCTTAATGGAGGGGTGTCTACCAATCGTGTAGGCATCCCTAGCAAATTTTAGTTTATCAAAATCACTTTTGCTAGCCTTAAGTTGGGCATTAAGACTAGCCATTTCATCATTTAATTTTGCAATAGAAGCTATGTGTTCACTACAAGCATCAATATCAAAATCTTTACATCTATTGCAAATAACAACATTTTCTACACAAGTTGTTGATTTCCTAGCTATTTCTAACTTAGCATTCAAATCATCATTAATGCTCCTTAAGCTAGAAATTGTTTCATGGCAAGAAGATAATTCACAAGAAAGCATTTCGTTTCTCTTAACTTCTAAGGCATGAGATTTTTGTGCTTCTAAAAATTTATCATGTTCTTCATACAACAAGTCCTCTTGTTTTTCTAAAAGCCTATTCTTATCATTCAAGGCATCAATCAATTCATTAATTTTATCTACCTTGGTTCTATCTAGGCCCTTAAATAAACATGAATAATCTATTTCATCCTCATCACTAGATTCGTCCTCACTTGAAGAAGCATAAGTAGAGTCTCGAGTACATACCTTCTTCTCCCTTGCCATAAGACATGTGTGATGCTCGTTGGGGAAGAGGGATGACTTGTTGAAGGCGGTGGCGGCGAGTCCTTCATTGTCGGAGTCGGAGGAGGAGCAATCCGAATCCCACTCCTTTCCTAGATGTGCCTCGCCCTTTGCCTTCTTATAGTTCTTCTTTTTCTCCCTCTTGTTCCCTTGATCCTGATCACTATCATTGTCGGGACAGTTAGCAATAAAATGACCAAGCTTACCACATTTGAAGCATGAGCGCTTCCCCTTTGTCTTGGTCTTGCTTGGCTGCCCCTTGTGACCCTTTAGCGCCGTCTTGAATCTTTTGATGATGAGGGCCATCTCTTCATCATTAAGTCCGGCTGCCTTAATTTGTGCCACCTTACTAGGTAGCGCCTCCTTGCTTCTTGTTGCCTTGAGAGCAAGGGGTTGCGGCTCGTTGATCGGACCATTCAAGGCGTCGTCCACGTACCTCGCCTCCTTGATCATCATCCGCCCGCTAACGAATTTTCCAAGGACTTCTTCGGGCGACATTTTGGTGTACCTGGGATTCTCACGAATATTATTTACCAAATGAGGATCAAGAACGGTAAAGGACCTTAGCATCAGTCGGACGACGTCGTGGTCCGTCCATCGCGTGCTTCCGTAGCTCCTTATTTTGTTGGTAAGGGTCTTGAGCCGGTTGTATGTTTGAGTTGGCTCCTCGCCCCTTATCATCGCGAACCGTCCAAGCTCGCCCTCCACCAACTCCATTTTGGTGAGCAAGGTGACGTCGTTCCCCTCATGAGAAATCTTGAGGGTGTCCCAGATCTGCTTGGCGTTATCCAAGCCGCTTACTTTGTGATATTCATCCCTGCACAATGAAGCTAGAAGAACAGTAGTAGCTTGTGCATTCTTATGAATTTGCTCATTAATGAACATGGGACTATCCGAACTATCAAAGTGCATTCCACTCTCTACAATCTCCCATATACTAGGATGGAGAGAGAATAGGTGACTACGCATTTTGTGGCTCCAAAATCCGTAGTCCTCCCCATCAAAGTGTGGAGGCTTGCCGAGTGGAATGGAGAGCAAATGTGAATTTGAACTTTGCGGAATACGAGAGTAGTCAAAAGAAAAGTTCGAATTAACCGGTTTCCTTCTCTCGTAGTCGTTGTGGTCGTCGTCCTTTTGGGAAGAAGTAGACTCATCGCTGTCGTCGTAGTAGACGATCTCCTTGATGCGCCTCGTCTTCTTCTTCTTCCCTTCCTTCCGTCTATGGCCCGAGTGTAACACCCGGATTTTAGGGGTCCAAAACCCGGGGTTAACATAAACATCAGGTATGCTGGGACCAAGTCTCATACATATGATGTATAGTGGCACAGGATCGAATGTCACATCTTTATATATAACAGGAGTTCTATACAAAATAAATAATTACATTATAAGGAGACAACGGTCCAGCAACCCAAAAGTTGACTGGGAGACGACGACCTAGACCTCTCACGAACTCATCACAGCATCCTCCATGAGCATCATCCTGCAGTACCTGTCTTGACCTGTGGGGTGTGTGAGACAGCAAGAGTGAGCTCACATACGTTCATCGCTCAACAAGTTGTGGGGAATAAAGTGCATGAACTCGCCAAAGGTGGGAGCTCACGTGAAGTGTAAGGCTTACCAAAGAAGATGGTTAGAGCTGAGCATTGCTTTTAAAGTTGGTCAAAATTTTATTAGCAGTTACTAAGTATAAGTAAATACCAACCCAGTTAAAGAGTAGAACAAAAGTAACAACTTCACCTGCGATGCAATGCATATGACAAATTGAGTTTAAGTTCCATAATTTAATCATGTGAGGGTCCGAGCTGCTCATGACCGTGAGCACGGCTAGTATACCAGTTTTACACTCTGCAGAGGTTGTACCCTTTACCCACAAGTCATGTTACCCATCTACCAAGGGATCGCGACTTCCCATACACCTCTACCGAGGAGGCGAGGCAGGGTAACACTACGAGGCCTTTACAAAGTTCCACTAGCTTCAGAAAACCCGCTACAGTTTATAGGAAGATCCAGTGCAGGAATCCCTTGCAGGACCGCCATCGCAGCAAAATCCTCCCGAGGGCCTCCCTACACTGACCTCTCCCCTACTGCCCTTGCCCCTTTCGGGTAAGGTAGTCTTCCACTAGCTTTCCTAATTAATCAGCCAAGGGCGTCCCATACCACCCTTGTGGTAGCACTGTTTTCCCGGGTGGTCGCTCCATGTTCCAATTAACATAATGATCTTAACATGAACATTAAATAACAACTGATAACAAAAAGTGTAATCATGAATAGTGTATCTCCATACCCAAAACCACATATAGCACTAGCAAGTACTACCCAGAAAGATCAGTGGTGAACAAGGTATAAAGATAGACAAACTAGGGTAACCTATTGGGTCCCATCAAAATTAACCTATGCAGATCATTATGATTAATCAGAACATGGCTGGTTAAAAAGAAGTGATCAAGGGCACAACTTGCCTGGGCCTTGAGAATCCAGGTACCAGGATGATCCTCAGGTGACACGTGACCTCACTGCTAGTCGTAGCAATCCAAACAAACATGGCATAGGCAAAATTAACATTACACCAAACATAAGAACAAAATACACATTAATAATTTTCATATTAAAATAAGATCACAGGAACAAGAATTATTAATTTTGGAATTATAGATTTTAAGTTATGAATTTTCAAAGGTTTTATGTGTTTAAAATGGATTAAGTGAGAGATTAAATTTCTAATTGTTTTCATGACAAAACAGAGGCACTAAATGATGAAGAATATTATTACAAAATTTTAGAAACTGGAATGGTTCAATTTGGAGCTAAAATGAATTTTCTATGAATTATCTAAGTTCTAGCAATTATTTTTGTATTAAAAATCTAATTTCTAATTCATTTAATCATTTTATTACTGCACTGGACTGGGCCTCAATTAAACAGAAGCACAGGGGGCTAACCCATAAAAATACCTAGACTCAGGCTAACACCGCAGTGGACGGCGGGTTGTTTCTGAATAAATATAAGGGCTTATATGCAAATAGTCCATGGTGAAGCGGTATGGTCGTGGCTGAGCCGTTGGATCCGGAATTGATGGCACCGATTAGATCTTCACTAGGTGAACCGGTACGCCATCGCAGTCCTTGGATCCAGAATCCACGGCCGAGGTTTTATGAAACGATAGTTAATCCTATCCCTCCGATCAGATCGGGACAATCCACGACCGCTGATCCCAATCGATTCACTGGCACAGATCTGGGCCGCCCATCACAGATTGAACGGCCAGATGGCTGTCTCCTACCTACCGATCTAAGGACGGCGGCGCCACCAGTGCTTACGCGGTGGAGCACGTGAGTGCAACGGCGTTTGGCCAACTCCGAGCGACAAAACCCAAATTGGATAGGTCTACACGATGCTTAAGCTATTGCGAACACGGGTGTAGGGTACTCACCGGAATTCGTGCCACGACGGTGACTGGCCACGGTGATGCAGGGTTCCACGGCGGAGAAGAAGCGCCGGTGAGAAATTGGACAGCGGTCCGCCTACGATTCGCCACGGCAGGTTTCTATCCCGAAGCGGCGTTTACCGGCGATCCCCGTAGACCCCTTCGTCACAGTCGAACGTAGATGTGCACGCGCAGAGGCTACGGCGGTGCGCCATGGCGATGGTGACGGAGCAGAGAGGGGGGGGCGCCGAGCGAAGGGAATGGTGGTGGCATGGGCATGGGCGTGGGGAGCCGCGGCCAGGGGGCTAGCCCGGGAGGTTGCGCGTCGTGCTGGCGGTGAGCCGACCGCGTGCAGAGACACGACGGCGGAGCCCCGCCATCGGAGGGTGCTCGCCATGAACCACGGCGTCCGGCAGGCACAATTTATGGGCGCAGAGGGGAACGGGTCGCGCGTCGGACGGAGAGAGATCCCGGGCGGTAGCGAACGGCTTCCACGGATCCCATTGGTCGCCAATTATCTACACGCAGATTCCCCGGCAGCGGCGGCGGCGTCTTCGTCGATGTTTGTTACGGAGGGAAGGAGCATCTGCCAGGTAGGGTCCACAGGTCAGTGTGTGAGCAGCGCGCTATGCGTGATCCCGAGCGCTGACGGGAGGGGCCCCGGCACCAGTGTCACGTGCAGGTGCGCGGAAGGAACAAGCGCGCGGAGACCGGTTGACCGGCCAGTGGGCCCCGCATGGCAGTGGCGTGAGCGTATGGCAAATGGGACCCACATGTCGGCACCATTCCCCCCCAAATTGGGCCGTCCGCAGCAAAGGAGTTGGGCCGGTTGGTCAATTTGGCCCAAACCGAGATAGTAAGCTTCTTTATTCTTTTCTTTTGTTATTTTCTTTTCAAATTCCAAATTTAAAGATTCAAACCCAATTTTAAATTCCTGGTTTATATTTTAGATCTCAAATTATTAAATACCATCCTAATATGAGTATTACTCCCACTATTTGCATTTTTATTATTTATCTTTCTTCCTATTATTCAATTATGGCTCGGGTAATGGACTTAATTAAAATTCCTTTCTTTTTATTTATTTTTTTTTGATATATTCTCATTTATCATTGGAGGCCAAATTAAGTCTTGATTCCTTTATTCAAACAAAATGCACCACAACAAAATTATCGGCATGAGATGCATATTTCATTATTTATTTGTTATTTGATCAATATAATCCCATTAATTGAATATGCACACATAGAAGAAATTCAATTAATCTCTCCAGGTTCCATAATTTCTCAAGACATTAACTTATAACTACATTTATTTATTTATATCCTTGTTTTTATTTGATACAAATTTTGGGTTCTACAAATCCTACCCCCTTAAAAATAATCTCGTCCTCGAGATTTGTAAGGAACATGATACAACAAATTTAGCTTGCAGTCTAGATTTCAGTTTCTAGCTAGTTCAAAAATCAAGAGTCCCCTCTTTTTTTTATTATTAGTTAGTTATTAGGAGAGCATAGGTATATATGGTTATAGACACTTTATTATGCAGGATAAAGGATATCTTTTAAAGCCTATATAGGTTTGGGCAAGAAAGAGTGGGGTAAAGAAAGACTCCATCCAAGATTGTGGATCTTGACTCATCTTGGTGACCTCACTTGATCCTTGAAGACTTGAGTTGGTGCTCATCCTTCCTTGTCTTGTCTTATTGATTAGGAGTTAGTGTATATTATTGGACTGGGGAATATGGTTAATATAGGTATGGATGAGATAGACTACATGATGTAGGTCAAAAGTTTGTTTGATGTTAGGTGGGGATAGGCAGGTCATGCAATCCATTAAGACTCTATTGGTTGGGTTGGTTTCTCATTCCTTATTTAGGGTAGGGTGAACTAAGTTAAAATATGTGGAGAGGGTCTAATCTATTCTACTAGTGTCATTAATCTGTTTAAGTGAACCACATTAAGTTAGATAACTTTAGACCACACTGGATCAGGTCATATTAGGTAAGATAAGATCTAGATTAAATTGGATATGACTTGATTAGACTAGTTTAGGTTAGATAGGTCCAACAGGGTAGAATATGTTAGGATGTTTTGAGATTAGTTAGATATGTTATGATAAGATAGAGTCTCTTGCTAGTTTGAGAGGTTATGCAACTATCAGATGGTTAAGGTAGTTGCATATGGCCAAGTCGATCTGTCATTCTTAATCTAGTGCAGGGTGAACTAAGTTAAGACCTGTTCTATAGGGGTAGAGTCTAAACTATTTCATCAGTATTATCTAACATGTTTGATAAGTCACTTTAGATTTGATCAGATCTAGGTTAGATTGGTGTGATTTGTTTGACTAGATATGATCTAATTAATTTGTATTAGATTATGGTTGTTAATCTAGGGTGGTTAAGTATGCTTATTAGGATAACATCAATCCATAATGATAAGATAGAATCTTTTAAGGCCAGTTAGATCTATTAGGATGACATAAAATCTCTTCAAGATAAGATGAGTATCTTTTTAGGATAAGATGGATTATATATATTAGGATAAGTTAAGACCTTTTGAGATAAGATAGATCTATGAGTGTAGGATAGAATCTCTTGAGATGAGATGAATCTATTAAGATAAGGCAGAATTTTTTTTTAAGATAAGATGAATTGGTTAGAATGAGATCTTTTAGGATAAGATAAATCTCTTATGCTAGATATGTTCTAATGGGGATAATCTAGGTTGTCTAGTTATTTTATAAATATATTTTAATACCTATGTGTATATGCAGATGCAATTGTGGACATTACCCCACAACTCATCACACTCAAACAAAGATCCAAATCAGACAGATATCATAAGAACAAACATTCAAATACATAGACACTTATATAAAAAAAAATAGTTTTGTTTTTGTCCCTAGGATTAGGTCTCCTATTCCTAAAGTCACCTTAGGTACAGGACTTCAAAGTGTGAAATCCACATTTGTCTTTAGAATGAAAAGGTAAGAATAATCGGAGTGAAGCGGAAATGGATGAGAAAAGATTAAGAAAAGTTTAGAAAAGAATCAGAGTAGCAGAGGTAAGTAAAGAATGGTTGTCCAGTTCTATCAAGGTTTCGTCCTACAGTCAACATTCCTCTGATACCACTTCTGTAACACTCGGATTTTAGGGGTCCAAAACCCGGGGTTAACATAAACATCAGGTATGCTGGGACCAAGTCTCATACATATGATGTATAGTGGCACAGGATCGAATGTCACATCTTTATATATAACAGGAGTTCTATACAAAATAAATAATTACATTATAAGGAGACAACGGTCCAGCAACCCAAAAGTTGACTGGGAGACGACGACCTAGACCTCTCACGAACTCATCACAGCATCCTCCATGAGCATCATCCTGCAGTACCTGTCTTGACCTGTGGGGTGTGTGAGACAGCAAGAGTGAGCTCACATACGTTCATCGCTCAACAAGTTGTGGGGAATAAAGTGCATGAACTCGCCAAAGGTGGGAGCTCACGTGAAGTGTAAGGCTTACCAAAGAAGATGGTTAGAGCTGAGCATTGCTTTTAAAGTTGGTCAAAATTTTATTAGCAGTTACTAAGTATAAGTAAATACCAACCCAGTTAAAGAGTAGAACAAAAGTAACAACTTCACCTGCGATGCAATGCATATGACAAATTGAGTTTAAGTTCCATAATTTAATCATGTGAGGGTCCGAGCTGCTCATGACCGTGAGCACGGCTAGTATACCAGTTTTACACTCTGCAGAGGTTGTACCCTTTACCCACAAGTCATGTTACCCATCTGCCAAGGGATCGCGACTTCCCATACACCTCTACCGAGGAGGCGAGGCAGGGTAACACTACGAGGCCTTTACAAAGTTCCACTAGCTTCAGAAAACCCGCTACAGTTTATAGGAAGATCCAGTGCAGGAATCCCTTGCAGGACCGCCATCGCAGCAAAATCCTCCCGAGGGCCTCCCTACACTGACCTCTCCCCTACTGCCCTTGCCCCTTTCGGGTAAGGTAGTCTTCCACTAGCTTTCCTAATTAATCAGCCAAGGGCGTCCCATACCACCCTTGTGGTAGCACTGTTTTCCCGGGTGGTCGCTCCATGTTCCAATTAACATAATGATCTTAACATGAACATTAAATAACAACTGATAACAAAAAGTGTAATCATGAATAGTGTATCTCCATACCCAAAACCACATATAGCACTAGCAAGTACTACCCAGAAAGATCAGTGGTGAACAAGGTATAAAGATAGACAAACTAGGGTAACCTATTGGGTCCCATCAAAATTAACCTATGCAGATCATTATGATTAATCAGAACATGGCTGGTTAAAAAGAAGTGATCAAGGGCACAACTTGCCTGGGCCTTGAGAATCCAGGTACCAGGATGATCCTCAGGTGACACGTGACCTCACTGCTAGTCGTAGCAATCCAAACAAACATGGCATAGGCAAAATTAACATTACACTAAACATAAGAACAAAATACACATTAATAATTTTCATATTAAAATAAGATCACAGGAACAAGAATTATTAATTTTGGAATTATAGATTTTAAGTTATGAATTTTCAAAGGTTTTATGTGTTTAAAATGGATTAAGTGAGAGATTAAATTTCTAATTGTTTTCATGACAAAACAGAGGCACTAAATGATGAAGAATATTATTACAAAATTTTAGAAACTGGAATGGTTCAATTTGGAGCTAAAATGAATTTTCTATGAATTATCTAAGTTCTAGCAATTATTTTTGTATTAAAAATCTAATTTCTAATTCATTTAATCATTTTATTACTGCACTGGACTGGGCCTCAATTAAACAGAAGCACAGGGGGCTAACCCATAAAAATACCTAGACTCAGGCTAACACCGCAGTGGACGGCGGGTTGTTTCTGAATAAATATAAGGGCTTATATGCAAATAGTCCATGGTGAAGCGGTATGGTCGTGGCTGAGCCGTTGGATCCGGAATTGATGGCACCGATTAGATCTTCACTAGGTGAACCGGTACGCCATCGCAGTCCTTGGATCCAGAATCCACGGCCGAGGTTTTATGAAACGATAGTTAATCCTATCCCTCCGATCAGATCGGGACAACCCACGACCGCTGATCCCAATCGATTCACTGGCACAGATCTGGGCCGCCCATCACAGATTGAACGGCCAGATGGCTGTCTCCTACCTACCGATCTGAGGACGGCGGCGCCACCAGTGCTTACGCGGTGGAGCACGCGAGTGCGACGGCGTTTGGCCAACTCCGAGCGACAAAACCCAAATTGGATAGGTCTACACGATGCTTAAGCTATTGCGAACACGGGTGTAGGGTACTCACCGGAATTCGTGCCACGACGGTGACTGGCCACGGTGATGCAGGGTTCCACGGCGGAGAAGAAGCGCCGGTGAGAAATTGGACAGCGGTCCGCCTACGATTCGCCACGGCAGGTTTCTATCCCGAAGCGGCGTTTACCGGCGATCCCCGTAGACCCCTTCGTCACAGTCGAACGTAGATGTGCACGCGCAGAGGCTACGGCGGTGCGCCATGGCGATGGTGACGGAGCAGAGAGGGGGGGGGGGGCGCCGAGCGAAGGGAATGGTGGTGGCATGGGCATGGGCGTGGGGAGCCGCGGCCAGGGGGCTAGCCCGGGAGGTTGCGCGTCGTGCTGGCGGTGAGCCGACCGCGTGCAGAGACACGACGGCGGAGCCCCGCCATCGGAGGGTGCTCGCCATGAACCACGGCGTCCGGCAGGCACAATTTATGGGCGCAGAGGGGAACGGGTCGCGCGTCGGTGAAAGGGAAATGAGCCCTTGGGCCATTTCTAAGGATTTTGGTGATTTAGTGCTCAACACAGGTACCTATTTGTAAAATGGAACAAGGTGCAAATCATGAAGTAAAGGTATGTTTCTAAGCCTTAGTACATTGGTTTTGTGGACTAACATGTTTGTCTAAGTGTTAGAAACAGCATGAAGAAATAGAGAAAAGGGGAGAGAATGACTTGGCTGTGTGCAGCCAAGTCCCTGCTCGGTCTGGAGCACCGGACTGTCCGGTGTGCACCGGACAGTGTCCGGTGCGCCAGACCTCCTCGGCGCGAACTGGCCGCTCTCGGGAATTCGCCGACGGCGAACGGCTAAAATTCACCGGACTGTCCGGTGTGCACCGGACTGTCCGGTGAGCCAACGGTCGGCTAGGGCCAACGGTCGGCCGCGCGATCAGCGCGCGACACGTGGCCGGGCCAACGGTCGGGAAGGAACACCGGACTGTCCGGTGTGCACCGGACATGTCCGGTGCGCCAACTAAGCGCAGATCTGGAGCAGCCAGCAACGGTCAGAAGTGCTGTTTTTGGAAACAAATCGGGCACCGGACAGTGTCCGGTGTGCACCGGACTGTCCGGTGCGCCACGAGACAGAAGGCAAAGATGGCCTTCCAGATTTGTTCCCAACGGCTCCTAGCTGCCTTGGGGCTATAAAAGGGACCCCTTGGCGCATGGAGGAAGCACCGAAGCATTCCTTGAGCACTCTTGATCACTCACACATCAATCTTGCGCACTTGTTTGACATTCTAGTGATTTGAGCTCCGTTCTAGTGTGTTAGCCTCTTGAGCTCAAGTCTGGGTTTTGTGTGTGCGTATTCGCTGTGATCTTTGTGTTGTGTGTGAGTTGCTAATCCCTCCCTTACTCCGTGATTCTTTGTGAACATCATTTGTAAGGGCGAGAGGCTCCAAGTTGTGGAGATTCCTCGCAAACGGGATTGAGATAAGAACAACAAAACACCGTGGTATTCAAGTGGGTCTTTGGACCGCTTGAGAGGGGTTGATTGCAACCCTCGTCCGTTGGGACGCCACAACGTGGAAGTAGGCAAGCATTGGCTTGGCCGAACCACGGGATAAACCACCGTGTCCCTCTGTGCTTGATTCTTGTGGTATTGTGTTTTGTTGAAGACTTCACCTTAGCCACTTGGCATTAACTGTGCTAACGCTTAACAAGTTTTTGTGGCTTAAGTTTGAAGTTTTTACAGGATCACCTATTCACCCCCCCTCTAGGTGCTCTCAATTGGTATCAGAGCCGTTCTATTCACAAAGGGACTAACCGCCCGAATAGATGGATCCTAAGGGGAAGGGTATAGTGATCAACGACAAAGAGAAGGAGACCTTCGTCAACGAGCCGAAGGACGACAAGCCTACCGACTCCGGCTCGGGTCAAAGACGAAAGGATGGGAAGAAGAAGAAGACCAGGCGCATCAAGGAGATCATCTACTACGACAGCGACGAGTCTACTTCTTCCCAAAAGGATGAGGACCACAACGACTACGAGAGGAGAAAACCGGTTAATTCGAACTTTTCCTTTGATTACTCTCGTATTCCGCAAAGTTCACATTCTCATTTGCTCTCCATTCCACTTGGCAAGCCCCCACACTTTGATGGAGAGGACTACGGATTTTGGAGTCACAAAATGCGTAGTCACCTATTCTCTCTCCATCCTAGTATATGGGAGATTGTAGAGAGTGGAATGCACTTTGATAGTTCGGATAGTCCCATGTTTATTAATGAACAAATTCATAAAAATGCACAAGCTACTACTGTTCTTCTAGCTTCCTTGTGCAGGGATGAATACCATAAGGTGAGCGGCTTGGACAACGCCAAGCAAATCTGGGACACCCTCAAGATTTCTCATGAGGGGAACGACGTCACCTTACTCACCAAGATGGAGTTGGTGGAGGGCGAGCTTGGACGGTTCGCGATGATAAGGGGCGAGGAGCCAACGCAAACGTACAACCGGCTCAAGACCCTTATCAACAAGATAAGAAGCTACGGGAGCACGCGATGGACGGACCACGACGTCGTCCGCCTAATGCTCAGGTCCTTTACCGTACTTGATCCTCATCTCGTGAACAATATTCGTGAGAATCCCAGGTACACGATGATGACGCCCGAGGAAGTGCTTGGAAAATTCGTGAGCGGGCGGATGATGATCAAGGAGGCAAGATACGTCGACGACGCGTTGAACGGACCACTCCACGAGCCTCAACCCATTGCTCTAAAGGCAACGAGGAGCAAGGAGTCGCTACCTAGCAAGGTGGCGCAAGTTGAGGCGGCTGGCCTTAATGATGAAGAGATGGCTCTCATCATTAAGAGATTCAAGACGGTGCTTAAAGGTCACAAGGGACAACCAAGCAAGACCAAAGCCAAGGGGAAGCGCTCATGCTTCAAATGCGGTAAGCTTGGTCATTTCATTGCTAACTGTCCCGATAATGAAAGTGACCAGGAAAAGGGGAACAAAAGAGAGAAGAAGAAGCAATACAAGAAGGCAAAAGGCGAGGCGCATCTAGGAAAGGAGTGGGACTCGGATTGCTCCTCCTCCGACTCCGACAACGAAGGACTCGCCGCCACTGCCTTCAACAAATCAGCTCTCTTCCCCAACGAGCATCTCACTTGCCTTATGGCAAGGGAGAAGAAGGTGAGTATTCAAGACTCCACTTATGCTTCATCTAGTGATAGTGAGTCTAGTGATGATGACATAGATTATTCTTGCTTGTTCAAGGGCTTAGATAGATCTAAGATAGAGAAAATCAATGAATTGATTAATGCATTGAATGAAAAGGATAGGCTTTTAGAAAAGCAAGAAGATTTATTGTATGATGAACATGATAAATTTGTAGAGGCACAAAAATCATATGCTTTAGAAGTGAAAAGAAATGAAATGCTTTCTAGTGAAATATCTTCCTGTCATGAAACCATTTCTACCTTAAGAAGTGTTAATATTGATTTAAGTGCTAAACTAGAAGTAGCTAGTAAATCAAATTCTTTTGTTGAACATGTTGAAATTTGTACTAGGTGTAAGGATTTTGATGTTAATGCTTGTAGTGAACACCTAGTTCTAATTTCCAAATTAAATGATGAAGTGGCTAGTCTTAATGCCCAACTTAAGACTAGTAAGAATGAAGTTGATAAAATAAAATTTGCAAGGGATGCCTACACGGTTGGTAGACACCCCTCAATTAAGGATGGGCTTGGCTTCAAGAGAGAAGCCAAGAACTTAACAAGCCATAAGGCTCCTGTCTTCGTCAAGGAGAAAGGGAAGGCCCCTATGGCAAATAGTGCTAAAAAGAACCATGCTTTCTTATACCATGATAGGAGACATGCTAGAAATGTTCATAATGATTTTGATTTACATGTTTATGATTCTCATGCCATGTTTGCCTCTAGTTCCTCTCATAAACATGATAGAAATATGAGTAGGAGAAATGTTGCGCATATGCCTAGGAGAAATATTGCTCATGTACCTAGAAAGAATGTTAGTCATGCTCCTAGAAAATTAATGAATGAACCTTCTACCATTTATTATGTTTGCAATGCTCCCTTTGCTATTTGTAGAAAGGGAAAGAAGGTTGTTGCTAGGAAATTAGGGGCTAGATGCAAGGGAGATAAAACTTGCATCTGGGTTCCTAAGAATATTTGTGCTAACCTTGCAGGACCCAACATGAGTTGGGTACCTAAAACCCAAGCCTAAATTTGCCTTGCAGGTTTATGCATCCGGGGGTTCAAGCTGGATTATCGACAGCGGATGCACAAACCATATGACGGGGGAGAAGAAGATGTTCACCTCCTACGTCAAAAGTAAAGATTCCCAAGATTCAATTATATTCGGTGACGGGAATCAAGGCAAGGTAAAAGGGCTAGGTAAAATTGCAATTTCTAATGAGCATTCTATATCAAATGTATTCTTAGTGGAGAGTCTTGGATATAACTTGCTATCTGTTAGTCAATTATGTCAAATGGGATATAATTGCTTATTTACGAATGTAGATGTGTCTGTCTTTAGAAGATGTGATGGTTCACTAGCTTTTAAGGGTGTACTAGACGGCAAGCTTTATTTAGTTGATTTTGCAAAAGAAGAGGCCGGTCTAGATGCATGCTTAATGGCTAAGACTTGCATGGGCTGGCTGTGGCATCGCCGCTTAGCACATGTGGGGATGAAGAACCTCCACAAGCTTCTAAAGGGGGAACACGTAATAGGTCTAACAAATGTGCATTTCGAAAAGGATAGACCTTGTGCAGCTTGTCAAGCAGGGAAACAGGTGGGAGGAGCACATCACAGCAAGAACGTGATGACCACGTCAAGACCCCTGGAGCTGCTACACATGGATCTCTTCGGACCCGTCGCCTATCTAAGCATAGGAGGGAGTAAGTATGGTTTAGTTATTGTTGATGACTTTTCCCGCTTCACTTGGGTATTCTTTTTGCAGGATAAGTCTGAAACCCAAGGAACCCTCAAGCGCTTCCTTAGGAGAGCTCAAAATGAGTTTGAGCTCAAGGTGAAGAAGATAAGGAGCGATAACGGGTCCGAGTTCAAGAACCTTCAAGTGGAGGAGTTTCTTGAGGAGGAAGGGATCAAGCACGAGTTCTCCGCTCCCTACACACCACAACAAAATGGTGTGGTAGAGAGGAAGAACAGGACGCTAATTGATATGGCGAGGACAATGCTTGGAGAGTTCAAGACCCCCGAGTGCTTTTGGTCGGAAGCCGTGAACACGGCTTGCCACGCCATCAACAGGGTCTACCTTCACCGCCTCCTCAAGAAGACGTCATATGAGCTACTAACCGGTAACAAACCCAATGTATCGTACTTTCGTGTTTTTGGGAGCAAGTGCTACATTCTAGTAAAGAAGGGTAGAAATTCTAAGTTTGCTCCCAAAGCTGTAGAAGGGTTTTTATTAGGTTATGATTCAAATACAAAGGCGTATAGGGTCTTCAACAAATCATCGGGTTTGGTTGAAGTCTCTAGCGACGTTGTATTTGATGAGACTAATGGCTCTCCAAGAGAGCAAGTTGTTGATTATGATGATGTAGATGAAGAAGATGTTCCGTCGGCTGCTATACGAACCATGGCGATTGGAGACGTTCGGCCACAGGAACAGGATGAACGTAATCAACCTTCTTCCTCAACGACGGTGCATCCCCCACTTCAAGACGATGAACAGGTTCATCAAAAGGAGGCGTGTGATCAAGGAGGAGCACAAGAAGATCAAGTGATGGAGGAAGAAGCGCAACCGGCACCTCCAACCCAAGTTCGAGCGATGATTCAAAGGGATCATCCCGTCGACCAAATTTTGGGTGACATTAGCAAGGGAGTAACTACTCGATCTCGATTAGTTAATTTTTGTGAGCATTACTCTTTTGTCTCCTCTATTGAGCCTTTCAGGGTAGAGGAGGCCTTGCTAGATCCGGATTGGGTGTTGGCCATGCAGGAGGAACTCAACAACTTCAAGCGCAACGAAGTTTGGACACTGGTGCCTCGTCCCAAGCAAAATGTTGTGGGAACCAAGTGGGTGTTCCGCAACAAACAGGACGAGCACGGGGTGGTGACGAGGAACAAGGCTCGACTTGTGGCAAAAGGTTATGCCCAAGTCGCAGGTTTGGACTTTGAGGAGACTTTTGCTCCTGTGGCTAGGCTAGAGTCCATTCGTATCTTGCTAGCATATGCCGCTCACCATTCTTTCAGGTTGTACCAAATGGATGTGAAGAGCGCGTTCCTCAACGGGCCAATAAAGGAGGAGGTGTACGTGGAGCAACCCCCTGGCTTCGAGGATGAACGGTACCCCGACCACGTGTGTAAGCTCTCTAAGGCGCTCTATGGACTTAAACAAGCCCCAAGAGCATGGTATGAATGCCTTAGAGATTTCTTAATTGCTAATGCTTTCAAGGTTGGGAAAGCCGATCCAACTCTTTTTACAAAGACATGTGATGGTGATTTGTTTGTATGCCAGATTTATGTCGATGACATAATATTTGGTTCTACTAATCAAAAGTCTTGTGAAGAGTTTAGCAGGGTGATGACGCAGAAATTCGAGATGTCGATGATGGGCGAGTTGAACTACTTCCTTGGGTTCCAAGTGAAGCAACTCAAGGACGGCACCTTCATCTCCCAAACGAAGTACACGCAAGATCTGCTGAAGCGGTTTGGGATGAAGGACGCCAAGCCCGCAAAGACTCCGATGGGAACCGACGGACACACCGACCTCAACAAAGGAGGTAAGTCCGTTGATCAAAAAGCATACCGGTCAATGATAGGATCTCTACTTTATTTATGTGCTAGTAGACCGGATATTATGCTTAGCGTATGCATGTGTGCTAGATTTCAATCCGATCCTAAGGAGTGTCACTTGGTGGCGGTGAAGCGAATTCTTAGATATTTAGTCGCTACGCCTTGCTTCGGGATCTGGTATCCAAAGGGGTCTAACTTTGACTTAATTGGGTACTCAGATTCCGACTATGCTGGATGTAAGGTCGATAGGAAGAGTACATCGGGGACGTGCCAATTCTTAGGAAGGTCCCTGGTGTCATGGAATTCCAAGAAACAAACCTCCGTTGCCCTATCCACCGCTGAGGCCGAGTATGTTGCCGCAGGTCAGTGTTGCGCGCAACTACTTTGGATGAGGCAAACCCTCAGGGACTTTGGCTACAATCTGAGCAAAGTCCCACTCCTATGTGATAATGAGAGTGCTATCCGAATAGCGGAAAATCCTGTTGAGCACAGCCGCACAAAGCACATAGACATCCGGCATCACTTTTTGAGAGACCACCAGCAAAAGGGAGATATCGAAGTGTTTTATGTTAGCACCGAGAACCAGCTAGCCGATATCTTTACCAAGCCTTTAGATGAGAAGACCTTTTGCAGGCTGCGTAGTGAGCTAAATGTCTTAGATTCGCGGAACTTGGATTGAATCGTAGCATACATGTATTTATGCTTTTGATCATGTTCCCTTCTGCATTTTGTTGCTTATTATGGTGCTCAAGTTGTACAAACACTCCCTGGACCTCACAAGTCCGTTGCAAAGTGATGCACATGTTTAGGGGGAGATGTGTTACAACTTGACCCTTTGAGACTAACCATATGTTTGAGTTTGCTTGTGTTAGTCACAAAGGAGAATTGAAAGGGAAAAGGTGGACTTGGACCATGAAAGACTTCCACTGCACTCCGATGAGGGGTAACTTATTCCAAGTTCATCTCATGAACTCTTATTGCCATTTGCTCTTAATTGAAGATTTTGGTGAGGCAATGGGGTTATAGGGCCAAGATTGATCCCGTTTTGGTGCTTGATGCCAAAGGGGGAGAAAATAAAGGCCAAAGTGATAAATGGATCAGCTACCACTTGAGAGTTTTTGAAAATAGTAGAATAGAGCGTTTGGTTTGTCAAAACTCTTTTGATGTCTCTCTTGTCAAAAGTTGGCTTCTTGTGGGGAGAAGTATTGATTATGGGAAAAAGGGGGAGTTTTTGAAATTCTTGATCAATCTCTTTTTGAATGACTCTCTTTATGCTTAAACATGTGTGTTTAACTTAGAGATAGAGATTTGTGTTTGATTTGCAAAAACAAACCAAGTGGTGGCAAAGGATGATCCATATATGCCAAAATTGAATAACACCTAAATTTATGTCATTTGAATTGAGTTTGCACTTGTTCTAGTGGCTTTATGAAGTGTTGGCATAAATCACCAAAAAGGGGGAGATTGAAAGGGAAATGAGCCCTTGGGCCATTTCTAAGGATTTTGGTGATTTAGTGCTCAACACAGGTACCTATTTGTAAAATGGAACAAGGTGCAAATCATGAAGTAAAGGTATGTTTCTAAGCCTTAGTACATTGGTTTTGTGGACTAACATGTTTGTCTAAGTGTTAGAAACAGCATGAAGAAATAGAGAAAAGGGGAGAGAATGACTTGGCTGTGTGCAGCCAAGTCCCTGCTCGGTCTGGAGCACCGGACTGTCCGGTGTGCACCGGACAGTGTCCGGTGCGCCAGACCTCCTCGGCGCGAACTGGCCGCTCTCGGGAATTCGCCGACGGCGAACGGCTAAAATTCACCGGACTGTCCGGTGTGCACCGGACTGTCCGGTGAGCCAACGGTCGGCTAGGGCCAACGGTCGGCCGCGCGATCAGCGCGCGACACGTGGCCGGGCCAACGGTCGGGAAGGAACACCGGACTGTCCGGTGTGCACCGGACATGTCCGGTGCGCCAACTAAGCGCAGATCTGGAGCAGCCAGCAACGGTCAGAAGTGCTGTTTTTGGAAACAAATCGGGCACCGGACAGTGTCCGGTGTGCACCGGACTGTCCGGTGCGCCACGAGACAGAAGGCAAAGATGGCCTTCCAGATTTGTTCCCAACGGCTCCTAGCTGCCTTGGGGCTATAAAAGGGACCCCTTGGCGCATGGAGGAAGCACCGAAGCATTCCTTGAGCACTCTTGATCACTCACACATCAATCTTGCGCACTTGTTTGACATTCTAGTGATTTGAGCTCCGTTCTAGTGTGTTAGCCTCTTGAGCTCAAGTCTGGGTTTTGTGTGTGCGTATTCGCTGTGATCTTTGTGTTGTGTGTGAGTTGCTAATCCCTCCCTTACTCCGTGATTCTTTGTGAACATCATTTGTAAGGGCGAGAGGCTCCAAGTTGTGGAGATTCCTCGCAAACGGGATTGAGATAAGAACAACAAAACACCGTGGTATTCAAGTGGGTCTTTGGACCGCTTGAGAGGGGTTGATTGCAACCCTCGTCCGTTGGGACGCCACAACGTGGAAGTAGGCAAGCATTGGCTTGGCCGAACCACGGGATAAACCACCGTGTCCCTCTGTGCTTGATTCTTGTGGTATTGTGTTTTGTTGAAGACTTCACCTTAGCCACTTGGCATTAACTGTGCTAACGCTTAACAAGTTTTTGTGGCTTAAGTTTGAAGTTTTTACAGGATCACCTATTCACCCCCCCCTCTAGGTGCTCTCAGTCGGACGGAGAGAGATCCCGGGCGGTAGCGAACGGCTTCCACGGATCCCATTGGTCGCCAATTATCTACACGCAGATTCCCCGGCAGCGGCGGCGGCGTCTTCGTCGATGTTTGTTACGGAGGGAAGGAGCATCTGCCAGGTAGGGTCCACAGGTCAGTGTGTGAGCAGCGCGCTATGCGTGATCCCGAGCGCTGACGGGAGGGGCCCCGGCACCAGTGTCACGTGCAGGTGCGCGGAAGGAACAAGCGCGCGGAGACCGGTTGACCGGCCAGTGGGCCCCGCATGGCAGTGGCGTGAGCGTATGGCAAATGGGACCCACATGTCGGCACCATTCCCCCCCAAATTGGGCCGTCCGCAGCAAAGGAGTTGGGCCGGTTGGTCAATTTGGCCCAAACCGAGATAGTAAGCTTCTTTATTCTTTTCTTTTGTTATTTTCTTTTCAAATTCCAAATTTAAAGATTCAAACCCAATTTTAAATTCCTGGTTTATATTTTAGATCTCAAATTATTAAATACCATCCTAATATGAGTATTACTCCCACTATTTGCATTTTTATTATTTATCTTTCTTCCTATTATTCAATTATGGCTCGGGTAATGGACTTAATTAAAATTCCTTTCTTTTTATTTATTTTTTTTTGATATATTCTCATTTATCATTGGAGGCCAAATTAAGTCTTGATTCCTTTATTCAAACAAAATGCACCACAACAAAATTATCGGCATGAGATGCATATTTCATTATTTATTTGTTATTTGATCAATATAATCCCATTAATTGAATATGCACACATAGAAGAAATTCAATTAATCTCTCCAGGTTCCATAATTTCTCAAGACATTAACTTATAACTACATTTATTTATTTATATCCTTGTTTTTATTTGATACAAATTTTGGGTTCTACACCGAGCTGGAGTCGGTAGGCTTGTCGTCCTTCGGCTCGTTGACGAAGGATTCCTTCTCTTTATCGTTGATCACGATATCCTTCCCCTTAGGATCCATCTCTTCGGGCGGTTAGTCCCTTTGTGAAGAGAACGACTCTGATACCAATTGAGAGCACCTAGAGGGGGGGTGAATAGGTGATCCTATGAAACTTAAAACTTAAGCCACAAAACTTGGTTAATCGTTAGCACAATAATTGCCAAGTGGCTAGAGAGGAATCTCAACAAAACACAATAACCACAAAAAAATCAATCACTGAGATGGCACGATGGTTATCCCGTGGTTCGGCCAAGACCAACGCTTGCCTACTCCACGTTGTGGCGTCCCAACGGACGAGGGTTGCAATCAATCCCTCTCAAGCGGTCCAAAGACCCACTTGAATACCACGGTGTTTTGCTTACTTTTTCTCAATCCCGTTTGCGAGGAATCTCCACAACTTGGAGCCTCTCGCCCTTACACTTGAAATTCACAAAGAACACGGAGCAAGGGAGGGATTAGCAACGCACACAAGACACAAGAATCAGAGTGTCAACATGCACACAAGTCGCAACAAGAGCTCGCAACACAACTCAATGAGTTCACAACTCCACTAGAGCTCTATATGCTATCACAATGAAACGAATGCGCGAAATTGATGTCTTGGTGCTTAGGAATGTTGTAGGAATGCTTGGTGTACTCCTCCATGCGCCTAGGGGTCCCTTTGAGAGCAATCTAGGAAGGCTGATCTTGCCTTCTGTCGACTGGTGCACCGGACAGTCCGGTGCCCGATTTCCTTCCATAAATGGCGCAGTCGACCGTTGGCAGCCAGAGAGCCGTTGGCGCACCGGACATGTCCGGTGCACACCGGACAGACCGGTGCCTCCTAGCCGTTGGCTCGGCCACGTGTCCCGCGCAGATCGCGCGGCCGATCGTTGGCCCTGCCGACCGTTGGCTCACCGGACAGTCCGGTGCACACCGGACAGTCCGGTGAATTATAGCCGTACATCGACGATGACTTCCCGAGAGCGACGAGTTCGCCTGTGAGCAGCCCACCGGACAGTCCGGTGCACCACCGGACAGTCCGGTGAATTATAGCCGTACACCGCCGTCGAAGTCCCGAGAGCAGCCTTTTCCCTCGAGCCAGCCTGACGCACCGGACACTGTCCGGTGCACCACCAGTCAGTCCGGTGCACCCAGACTGAGCAGACTTTGGCTGCTCGAGCCATCTCTTCTCCAACTCGATTTTTTCTGTTTCCAGCACTTAGACACAATACATTAGTCTCTAAAACAATGTACTAAGTCTGAGAAACATACCTTTATCCTTGATTTGTACTTTGTCCACCATTTTATACTTAGGCACTTGTGTTGGACACTAAACCACCAAAATACTTAGAAATGGCCCAAGGGCACATTTCCCTTTCAGTATTCTCCTTTAGAAAGAGTTTTTCTCCCCCTTTAGAGATGAAGAAAAGCTCCCCCAGACAGAGATCTTCTACTTAGGAAAAAGCATGTGAAAATTAGAGGTGAAAGACATGATTTGAAAAGACTAACTTCCCTTATGCATAGGTAACAGAATATGAGTTAACTACTTATGCATTTTTAGCAACATGGAAGCATATGATATGAAATATAGTCTAATCAAATTTTGGAGAAGACATGTAAATGATACTAGATATAGTCTCAAAAGATACCAGTTGAAAGTCAATGGCAAGCTTGAGAGACATGAAAGTTCTTGGAGATTTTGCAGTGGAAGATTGTTGTCTTTCTCTGGGGACCTTATTTTCCTTACAATGAGACTATCACATGAAATAGACTTGAAAAGGTGTTAGTCTCAAAGTGTTAGATTATAGAGTAACCTCCCCCTAAAGGTGTGCATACAAGTTTTGAATACTTGTAGGAGACATGCACTTTGATTTGATATCAAGAGGGGCAAATTATCCATAATCCAAACTTTGGCACATATAAGTTAAATGATACACTTTGTAGAAATCAAAAATTTTCAATTGATGCATCATTTACTATGGAGTGATATAAAAGCTATGTGTCGTGCTTTAACTAAACATTTTAAACCATGTAGGTTTGCTTAAGTATATGAATTGAAAGAAGCAATCCTACCATATGATTCACCTAGTATGCATAATTTAAAACAAAGGTAAATAACAAATGTAATACTAGGCAAGAAAGGTAAACTAGATACAAGGTAAATAGATACGCATATCTAAAAACGAGAAATACAATAAAACTAGTTACCTTAGTCATGGGTGGGAAATTTGGGTCCAAAGTTTTCACTAACCCACTTGGCAATAAACTTGATCCAATATGATGTATCCCATGATATACATCCAATTTTGCCCAGTCTCCAAATTTCCCGACGACCTTTGGTCCACTCACTTCCCTTTCGGGATCCAAACCTTCTTGGTGCTTTTCATAGTTGAAATTATTTCCTTTGGCACCCAGATGCGTTTGGCCCCCTTTCCTTTGTTGGCTTGCTTGTTGGCATTGATTGCTATCACCTTTCCATTCTTTTTCTTCTTGATCAAATATGGTGTAGCAGCCTTTTTGTTCACCATTTTGATGTAGGTGTTGGAGATTTTGCTTGATGGCTTTTGCTTGAGCTTTTGCCTTTGTTTATCCCCGGTCATCGCCTTGCATTGGAAAGACTTGTGGCCTTCCATGTGGCATAGCCTACAAATCACCGTTTCTCCCTCCATAGGCTTGTTCACTCCCGTAGTGGTGTTATCCTGTGGAGGTCGGATTTGTTTGGCTTTGCCTTTCTTGTCATACAAAGCCTTTCCAAGGCGAGCCACTTCTTGCTTTAATTGTTCATTTTCTTTTGCAACCTCATCCGAACATGTTTCTACAACAATATTCTCAACAAGAACTTGGTTGCAGGGGTTAGAATCATCAATTAAATCAAAGCAAAAAGTAGAAGCATCTTTCTTAATAATTTCAGGTATTTCAACTAAAGATGTTGCTGGGGTGCTACCAATGTTTTCTAGCTTAGTAGTTAGCTCATTATTGTGTATGCTAAGAATCTCCATTTTCTCTAGCAAATTTTCAATAGCTTCTTGGGAGCTAGCTAACTTAGCCTTAAGTTTTTCATTCTTTTTAATAAGGCTATCATCGGTAGCAGTGGATGGAGCACTAGATTCTAATAGCTCAATTTTAGTTGATAGCTCACTATTTAAGTTTGCAAAAGTTTCAAATTTTTCTAGCAAACCTTTGTAATCATTTTGAGAGCTAACCAACTTATTTTTCAAAGTTTTAAGTTGAGCTTTTTGCTTAGTGCAAACATCCTGGAAAAATTCTACAGCTTCCGCAAGCTCATCTAGAGAGGGCTTTCCCTCACCTTCATCATCACTGCTACTTTCATCACTAGAGGATGGAATGCTTTTGTTACCTCTTGCCATAAGGCATTTGTGTGATGACTGAGATGAGCGTGATGAGGACTGGTGGCTGCGCGTCCTTGGAGGTTCATCTTCACTTGAAGAGTCGTCCCAAGTTCTAACACTTGTTAGCGCCTTGCCTTTGCTCCTCTCCTTTTTGGGTTTGGCCATATTTGGACAGTTATCCCTGAAGTGGCCCTTCTCCCCACATGCGAAGCATCCTCTCTTCCTTTGCTTTTTCCTGTCAATGTTAAAGAGAAGATCCTCGACCTGCAGGGGCATACCCATTAGATTAATCTTGCGGATCATCCTCATTACCTTCCCGACGCGTCGGATTGTTTCTTCGTCCTCGGAGGATGATGTGCATGGTTGATTATCTTCATCATCATCACTTTCTTCTTCTTCCTCTTCTTTGCTTGAGGAACTTGGAGTGGGAGCCTTCTTTTTGCCCTTCCTTTCATCACATGCAAAAGCATATGGCCTTGAGGAAGTTGGCTCCTCTCCCCGACTCATTTTTCGCGACATCTCAAAGGCCGCGATTTTCCAAATCACAATGGTCGGGGTCATGTTGCTCAAATCCTCCATGTTGTGAAGGATGGTGATGATGCTCCCATATCTTTGTTGTGGTATGAAGCGTCCCGATCCTTTGGGACTCAAATGTGATACAATTACTAGTCCCAGGAGGCTAGTAAACACATTCCTTACTTCAAATAGTACAGAGTTCAGACAAAGGTTAATACCATGCTGGGGTACAAGCTCAAGAGAGCCGATAATAAAAGCGTAGGAGGAAAATATACTAGCCCAAGCCACAGGCAGAACTGGGTGCAGACACAGCCCCCTTAATCAAGCATAGCGGAAAAGAAGTCTCCGGCTACTGAAAAACATAAATAAATCTGGGTGAATACGCTAGGTATTCCGCAAGCCCACCCCGCTCCCGTAGAGAGAAAGAGACCTATAATATACATGCTCTATTTGGTGTAGTTGAAGTCGCTCATCATTTTCTTAGAGAAAGGCAATTGTTGTAAGGTTTTTCCCATAGTGTTAAAAGTAACCAAAACTTAACCACCACTGAGCTTCCCGCTCCCGTGGCCTTAGTTTCTTTATCAACACCCACTTCACCACTCTTTTCCCCTTTTATGAATTCAGAGTAAAATCTCTAATTGTCATGCCATACCAGACTCGTCCATACCAGTGGACACGGACTATTCGAATAGGTTTTCAACTCTGCGCAGAGGGGTACACTTTACCCACTAGCCCGGTTTCTGCGATCTCACCGTCGCGAGACCCGAATGCCGGATCTCTTTCCTTCCTCGTACGTCCTAACCTTAACGGTTATCCGGAAGGAGTCAGGCCACCACCATGTCCAAACCGGACAAAACATTCCCCTTCCTTATCCTCCCGGTGCTCCCTAGCCTTCTTAACCCTGGGGTTGGACCACACGAGTTTGGATTGAGTGACTGCCCACACAGTCTCAAGTGGTTGTACTATAAAGGAGTACAGGTAGTGAAAATGACAAACCGGTCCTTATATGAGGGGACAATCCTTCTGCTCACGCCTAAACCAGCTGAGCCAACACCTTAGGCCCTCCCCTAAACCAGGGAGTCCCTGATCATCCCACTCCCAAGGTGATGAGGGTGAGTACCCTTCATCGCATAACTTTTCAAAAAGAAGACTTTATTTGAAGAAACACATTGCCCTTCTTCCCGATCCACATCTCGTATCCAGAATATATATATATAGGTCAATGCGGGCCATCTCTCACTCACAATGCAATATCCCCCCTGAATTCCTGGCCTAGGCAGTGGTAGAGAGTATAGGAAATTTATGCATCAAGGGAAGGGTGGACTTGCCTTCGTCGAAGCTTTCCTGGCACAGAAGATCTACTTCCGGAAGTTCGGGCTCCGGCCCTTCTTCCGGGGCTACGGGTTCCGGATCTGCAGTCCCCGCTTCTTCTATTAAAACAGACAATAACCAATACATCAACAGTGGTCTACTGATTGTAGTGTGTCATTTACCAACATTATTATCACTTAGGACTTTTTAGAAATTATTTGGGTAATTTTTGGTGCATAAAATATTGAAGAAAACTAATTAAATGGAAAAAAAGGTGGAAAAAGAAAAAGAAAAGAGATCTCTCCTTTGCTGGGCTGGGGGAAGGGTTTTTGGCCCACCCCGGACGCGAGCGCGCGCGGGGGCGCGCTTACGGCCCAGCGACGGCCCACGAGCGGAGGGGGAGACGGCGTGGGTGCGTGAGGGTGACGGCGTCGCTGCGGACCCACTTGTCAGCGAGAGCGGAGGGGGAAAACGGCGTTGCGGCCAGACAGCGTGGGCGAACCGGTCGAACGGGCGGGGGGGGGGGGGGGGAGCCGGCCGCCGGTGGGCTCGACGGCGGTTTGCCGCCGGTGGCCCGGTTCTCGGTCCAAGGGAGGGTGGTTTAGCACGGGCAGAGGCTGGCGATTCTAAGGGTAGGCTCAATTTGGTCGGAGGGGGTTGGGAGGGGGCTGTCCACGGGGAGGTGGCGGAGTTCCGCGGCGGGGATCGCCGCCGGTGGGCTCTGGGTGAGGGACTGGGGCTGGGAAGTGGTGCTTCGGGTTCGCGGTCTCGTGAGGGAGCTGCTCGGCTCACTCAATTTCTCGCTGGACCAACGTAGAGGGGGAGGGAGGAGGGGGGAGGACTCACCGGAGAGGGGGAAGACGACGGCGCTTCGCGAATTGCGCTCGGGCGAGGGGAGGAGGAGAGTGGCCGAGGCCGGTGCAGGGAAGGCGGTGTCCGGGGCAGCCTTTTTATAGGCGCCCGAGGGGAGGGGAACGACGGAGCTCGGCGGACGCCGGTGAGCTACACAGCACCGGCATTAATGCCGCACAACGCCGCCGATGAGACTCCACGGCGGGGCGGTACCGGCAAGGACGTTGGTCAAGGGGGGGGGGGGACGGGGCGGTGCCCAACTTCCCTGTGCGGCGAGAAGATGGAGGAGGGGACGGAGGGGATGGCTGGAGGTGACCGTGATGAGTCGTACGCGGGGAGGACGACGAAGTTGCTGACAAGCGGGGCCACACTGCCAGTGGGAGTGATCGCGAGCGAGGGCGAAGGGTGGGCGAGGCTGACGGGTGGGGACGGTTTGTCAGTGAGAGGGAGGCGGAGCGCGGAGCAGGCTGGCGAGCGCGCGGAGGCAGGCCGGAGATGGGCCGAAAGAGGAGGAGGAGCGCGGGCGTGGGGGAGAGGAGGCCGCGGGTTTGGGCTGGGAATCGGCCCAGCAGGGGGGAAAGGGTTTTTCTCTATTTCTTTTTATTTTCTAATTCCTATTTCCCTTTTTGCATCTTTTTCTTTTGAACAAATTATTTTGTGGACAATCTAGGTGCTGGAAAAATAGAATCTAAGTGAGGTGCTTGTGATCAAACAAGGTGTATGCATATGATGAAAGAAAATCTAAGGGAGTTTTTGGAATTAGAGGGTGAAAAGGAGGGAAAGGGTAGATTAATGTTTCAAACCTAGGTTAGGGTTTTGGGATGTTACATGGTAGCAGGGAGATAATCTTCCTCACAATGTCCGCATTACCTAGCTTATTAATTCCAATAGAATTGAGCTCATTGATAATTAGATTCAAACGAGAATACATGTCTCTAACAAGCTTATCATCTTTCATAGCAAAAGTATTATACTCATTTAAGACTAGGCAATGTTTTTGCTCACGGACATTGGATGTGCCGTCATGGAGCTCATGCAATTTTAGCCAAATCTCATTAGCAGTTTTCAAGGTAAATACTTGGTTAAAAATATCCATGCTAAGAGATTCATACAAGCAATTTTTGGCTCTAGCATTTAAATGAATTTCTTTTTCCTCACTCGTGGTGGGTTTCTCGGGATTCTTGAGGGGTTTCATCCCGTCACGAGTGACTCTCCAAACACCTAGATCAACGACCTCTAGGTAACAAGCCATTCTAGCACTATAATAAGGGAAGTTAGTGCCGTCGAAGTGTGGTGGCCTATGGGTATCCATCCCTTCCTCTAAAAAGCGTCGGCTCTTTTAGCGGTGAAGCTAAAGCGTTTCAAATGAGCCAAACCTCCTCTGATACCACTTGTAGGAAACGGGTGACGCCTAAGAGGGGGGTGAATTAGGACTTCTAAAACTTTTACTAAACTAGGCCACAATTAAATCCCTAGAGCAAAACCTATGCAAATAATCAAACTAGAGAGTGCAATCTAGGTTTTGTCTAAGTGTTGCTATCTCTACCGCAAAGGCTAAGTTTCAATCTACACTAAATAAGTATGAATATAAGATTGAAACTTAAATGCTTAATATAAATGCGGAAACTTAAAGTGCAAAGTAGAGAAGCAAACTCTCGTGGATGACGCCGGTATTTTTACCGAGGAATCCGAAACCACGCAAGGTCCTGACTAATCCTCGTTGGTGCCCCTACGCAAAGGGAAGCCCACGCGAGGGCCAAGCACCACGGTCGAGTAACTCCGTAGAGAGTCGCGGGCCTTCTCCACGCGCAAGTGGTGCTCCGCTTCCAACTCCTCTCGGACGCTCCCCGCCGTCTCCACTATAGAGCTTCTGGCCAAAACGCCACGGGCCTCATTCCCTCCGGTACACGGTGGCGGCCGTGACACAAACGCGGTTGTCACGGTCTCGCAAGACTCTCGCCCCACTCGGTACAATTACAACGACTCACATAAGAGCCGAGGGGTTGTGTGGTTTTACAAAACTCACTCAACTAACTAGGGTTCACCTAGAGCAAGCACTAAAGCGGTCTAACTAACCTAAGCACTTCGCAAAGCACCTACGCTAATCACCGAGTGATTCTATTGAGCACTTGGGTGTTTGAGCTCTTGGAAATATGCACTATGTGTCTTAGTATGTTGCTTGGGCTCCCACACTTGAGAATGGCCGGTTGGGGTGGTATTTATAGCCTCCAAACCCCAAACTAGCCGTTGGACAGAAAGCAGCAGCTTTTTGTCGTCGGGTGCACCGGACAGTCCGGTGCACTACCGGACAGCCACTGTGCAGTGTCCGGTGCACGCCACGTCAGCCGACCGTTGGCGCCTGTAGCAGTCGACCGTTGGATCCGACCATTGCCGTCTGTCCGGTGCACACCGGACAGTCCGGTGCTACAGCCAGAGAGCGCCTGTCTGTGGCCTCTCTGCGCAGACTGTCCGGTGCCACACCGGACAGTCCGGTGCACACCGGACAGCAATGTCCGGTGCGCCACCAGGCGCTGGCTGACAGCCCGCTTCTTGGATTTCTTCACTGATTTCTTCGGGCTTCTTTTGTTCTTGAGTATTGGACTCCTATGCATCTTTTTATGTCTTCTTTTGAGGTGTTGCATCCTCATTGCCTTGATCCAATTCTCTTTGCATCCTGTGAACTATAATTATAAACACTGGCAAACATATTAGTCCACAGGTTGTGTTAATCATCAAACACCAAAACTCAATTAGCCAAATGGCCCGGGTCCATTTTCCTTACAACTTCGACCTTGCCGTCTGAGATGCGCGTGTTAGGATAAGGTGTCAGGCGACCCCAGCATTAAATGTGCATGCAACATGGTCGGCTGGTAGGGCGATTCGGCCAAAGTCGCTTGCAAGACAAGGCTTGTCTTTGGTGGAGTCGAGGGTGCACTCACAGTCTGAAGAGACCCTCGGGCGAGGCGTGGATTCGTCCGGGACCACTGTTCCGCCCGAGGCCGGGCTCGGGCGAGGTGAGACCGCGTCCCTTGGTAGACGAAGCTTTGACTTTGACCCGAGCCGTAAGCCTTCATGGTTTGCTCTGAAGGTGTTTACCAGCCGTGATTAGGAGTGTTGGGGGTACCCCTAATTTCGGTACCCGACAGTAGCCCCCGAGCCTCGAGGGGAGTGGTGATGCTCGCTTCGAGGCTCTGTCGCATTCTTGGTGAGGGGACCGGCCTTTCTCGGTTATACTTTGTTCCGACGGGTGCGCACGAGCGCACCCGCCGGGTGTAGCCCCCGAGGCCTCGGAGGAGTGGTTTGACTCCTCTGAGGTCTTAACGCTTTTCGTGATGTCTCGGTCGGTCCTGTCGTTCCCCCATGCGGTCTGGCCGTAGCCCGGGCGTTTGATCAGGTGCCGAGTTTTTGAGCTGGTTTGTTGACGCTATCAACAGTTTGGTCGTAGCCGGGTGCGGGAGCAGTCCCGAGCCTCTGCACAGAGCGAGAGGGCGATCAAGGACTGTCTCGACTTTTATTATACGCCCCTTCGTCGCCTTTCCGCAAGGAGGAAGGGGGAAAGTGCCATGTTACCCTCGGAGGGCACCGATCATGGTGTTTCTGGTGAGTTGCTAACGGGTGATCCGAGTGGACGCCCGTGCCCCGTTCGTTAAGGGTCGGCTAGTGGCCCAGAGGCGCGCTCCAAAAGCACCTGCAGGTGATTCGCTGGACCCGGCCCCTTTTCGACAGGGTCCGAGGGCTCGATGCCTCCCTCCGGTGTGATTCCATTACGAGTCGTTCCCGCTGGTCTCGAAAATGTCCTAGGGTACCTCGGGAGCGTAGCCCGAGCCTCGGCCATGTATCGAATGTACCCAGGGTCATCCCTCACTCTGCGTGTTCTGGGGCGGCTGTCGTACCCCTTCGAGGGGCCAGCCTACGAACCCTTGATCAGTAGTGGGCGCGGAGCCCGAGTGCTCTGGGGCGGCTGTCGAACCCTTCTGAGGGGCCAGCCTTCGAACCCTTGATCAGTAATGGGCACGGAGCCCGGGTGCTCTGGGGCGGCTGTCGAACCCTTCCGAGGGGCCAGCCTTCGATCCCCTGATCAATAGGAGGGCTCGGGGGGCCCGTTTCCTTCGCGGGGAAGGATCCTTTCCGAAATATCCCCCTTCCCAGTCCATGTGGCAAGAGAGAGAGAGGAAACGAAAAAGAGATATAAATTTGAAAAGTCGAGCCGCTTGGAGTTCGTTATCCCGCGGGCTCCCTGGTGTGGAGGTTGTTCATACCCGCGGCAATGGAACCGGAGTCCCGTTTGTAAGGGGATATACTGGGTTTTTGCCTGAGCAAAATGTAACCACTTCAAGGACTTAGACATTTGTCGTAGGCCGGGAGAACTGCCGAGGGTCCTACCGACGTCTAAGTCTATGTAGCATAGTTACCCCAAGCATATGTATTTGTTCTTCGTGGCTGTCGAGGCCTAAACATTTGGGTATTCAAGTATGGAGCTGTGCTTCTTTCTCATTTCGAGCACTAGGACTTGCCTGTCGGTGGCCGAACCACTTAACCGAGTGTGAGTTGCGTTGCGCGGAAGGTGACGAGTGAGGTATCCGTATCCAGGAGTCCCTCGGCTGGGTCGGCCTTGCCGCTTAAAGCCTCTCTCGCTCGATTTTAGAACCTTTGGCCGCTCTACGATGAGCTGAAGCCGAAGGCAGCGGTGGCATGGACAGAGGCGATGTCGGCTCGAACAGAGGCTTTCTCGAAGCGGGGGCACATGGCTTCCCAGGCCGAGGAGGTGTAGCAGTGGTAGCTGGAGTTTGGCTAGATCACTCGCGAGCAGGACCAACCCTGGAGCCAAGCCGCCGAGGCCGTGAGCCGGGCTGAGATCTTCGGGGGATCGCTGGCTGGGGCTCCGGAGCGGCTGGCCGAGGCGCCTGCTTGCTTCGCCGTCTGAGGCTGGGCCAGGTTCCACCGAAGGTGGAAACGACGCCGAGGGTGTCGCTCCTCCCCCTGCTGATGTTTGAGCCTGCATGAACAGTTCATCTGAAGTATGCGTATGTTTTTTGTGGCCACCGAGGCCTAAACATATTTAGCATTCAGATTATAGAGCTGCGTTTTCTTTCCTCTTGTTTCGAGCATTTGGACTTGTTCGTTGGCAGCAGAACCGCTTTGTCCGAGCGTGAGTTACTTTTCGCGGAAGGTGATGAGTGAGGTATCCATATCCTGGAGGCGTAGGAGTCCCTCAGCTCGGGCGGCCTCGCCACTTACGTGCTCTCTCACCCGTCCGCAGGACCCTGCTATCGATATAGTCGAAAAATGCACGAAAGTCGTTTTCTACCCGAGCGTTTGGACTTGTTTGGTAGCAGGATCGCTTATCCGAGCGAGAGTTACTTTTCGCGAAAGGTGATGAGTGAGGTATTCGTATCTCGGAGGCGTAGGAGTCCCTCAGCTCGGTCGACCTTGCCACTTACGTGCTCTCTCACCCGTTCGTAGGACCCTGCTATCGATATAGTCGAAAGCACAAAAGTTGTTTTCTGTAGAAAACTTTTCTCGGTAGAAAACTTTTCCGAAGAAAATTTCGACGCAGAGGGGGGTCCCCCCTTCTAGCCCCCGAGGGAGGGTCAGGCTTAGCCGAGGCAAGGCTGACCCTTCCTTGATGGTTAGACTCTATTTAAACACGTAAAAATGAGGAACATGAACGACTTGAAACATTTTAAGGGTAGAAGCGACGTAGTTGTTCGATGTTCCAAGCGTTGATGTAGACCTCGCCTTGATCGCTGGCCAGCTTGTATGTTCCGGGCTTCAAGATCTTGGCGATGATGAATGGCCCTTCCCAGGGGGGAGTAAGCTTGTGGCGCCCTCAGGCGTCCTGTCACAGCCAAAGCACCAAGTCTCCCACTTGGAAGCCTCGGGGCCAAACCCTTCGGGCGTGGTAGCGTCGCAGAGACTGCTGATACCGCGCCGAATGTAGTAAGGCGACGTCCCGAGCTTCTTCGAGCTGGTCCAGCGAGTCCTCTTGGTTGATCTGGTTGCTTCGGTTGTCGTATGCCTTCGTCCTCGGGGAACCGTATTCTAAGTCCATGGGGAGGACGGCCTTGGACCCATAGACTAGAAAGAACGGCGTGAAGCCCGTGGCACGGCTTGGCATCGTCCTCAGACTCCAGACCACCGAGGGTAGCTCCTTCATCCATCGCTTGCCAAACTTGTTGAGGTCGTTGTGGATCCTAGGCTTAAGTCCCTGCAAAATCATACCGTTGGCACGCTCCACCTACCCATTCGTCATGGGGTGAGCTACGGCGACCTAGTCCACATGGATGTGGTGGTCCTCGCAGAAGTCCAGGAACTTTTTTCCGGTGAACTGCGTGCCATTGTCGGTGATGATGGAGTTCGGGACTCCAAAGTGATGGATGATATTGGTGAAGAACGCCACCGCCTGCTCGGACCTGATACTGGTTAAGGGTCAGACCTCGATCCACTTGGAGAACTTGTCGATGGCGACCAGCAGGTGCGTGAAGCCCCCGAGTGCCTTCTACAAGGGACCGACGAGGTCCAGACCCCACACAACAAACGGCCAGGTGATGGGTATCGTTTGCAGGGCCTGAGCAGGCAGGCATGTCTGCTTTGCGTAGAATTGACACCCCCGGCAGGAGCGTACAATCCTAGTGGTGTCGGCTACCGCGGTTGGCCAGTAGAAACCTTGTCGGAAGGCATTCCCCACGAGGGCTCGAGGTGCTGCATGGTGGCCGCAAGCCCCCGAGTGTATTTCTTGTAACAGCTCTTGTCCTTGGGCGATGGAGATGCATCGCTGGGGGATGCCCGAGGGACTGTGGTGATAGAGCTCCCTTTCATCACCCAGCAAAACGAACGACCTGGCACGCCAAGCCAGTCGTCGAGCTTCGGCCTTGTCGAGGGGCAGCTCTCCTCGGAGGAGATATTCCAGGTATGGGGTCTGCCAGTTCGGGACCGGTATGACCCCATTCCGCTCTCCCTCGACGCGCAGGGCCTCACCTTCGGTGGCCGAGGGCACCTCGGGCTCGGCCGAGGCTTCCTCGGGCTTGGCCGAGGGTATCTCGGGCGTGTCGTCGGTCTTGACGGAGGGTTGATGTATATCCCTAGAGAAGACGTCCGGGGGAACCGGTGTCCGCCCCGAGGCTATTTTAGCTAGCTCATCCACAGTCTCATTGAATCGTCGGGCGACGTGGTTAAGTTCCAGCCCGTAGAACTTGTCTTCCAGGCGCCGGACTTCGTCGCAGTAGGCCTCCATCTTCCGATCATAGCAGTGGGAGTTCTTCATGACTTGGTCAATGACAAGCTGCGAGTAGCCACGAGCGTCGAGGCGCCGAACCCCCAGCTCGATGGTGATGCGCAGCCCATTAACCAATGCTTCGTACTCGCCCACATTGTTTGACGCCGGAAAATGAAGGCGGATCACGTAGCGAAGATGTTTTCCGAGGGGTGAGATGAAGAGCAAGCCCGCGCCTGCTCCAGTTTTCATCAGCGACCCGTCGAAGTACATGGTCCAAAGCTCGGGTTGGATTGGAGTTGTTGGTAACTGGGTGTCAGTCCACTCAGCCAGGAAGTCGGCCAAGACTTGGGATTTTATGGCCTTCCGAGGGGCGAATGAAAGCGTTTCGCCCATGAGTTCCACTGTCCATTTCGCTATCCTACCCGAGGCCTCTCGGGACTGGATAATCTCTCCTAGAGGAAAGGATGACACCACAGTCACTGGGTGAGACTCGAAGTAGTGTCGCAGCTTCTGCCGTGTCAGAATCACTGCGTAGAGCAGCTTCTGGATCTGCGGGTAGCGGACTTTGGTCTCGGATAGCACTTCGCTGATGAAGTAGACTGGCCTCTGGATGAGCAGTGTATGCCCTTCTTCTCGTCTCTCGACTACGACCGCGGCGCTGACCACCTGAGTGGTTGCGGCTACGTAGATCAAGAGGGCTTCTCCCGCAGCGGGGGGCACCAAGATGGGTGCATTTGTAAGGAGTGCCTTCAAGTTCCCGAGGGCTTCTTCGGCCTCGGGAGTCCAAGTGAAGCACTCGGTCTTCCTTAAGAGGCGGTACAGGGGCAATCCCTTTTCGCCAAGGCGTGAGATGAAACGGCTCAGAGCCGCAAGGCATCCCATAACCCTCTGTACTCCTTTCAAATCTTTTATCGGCCCCATGTTGGTGATGGCGGCGATTTTTTCCGGGTTGGCCTCGATGCCCCGCTCGGAGACGATGAACCCTAGGAGCATGCCTCGGGGGACTCCGAAGACACACTTCTCGGGGTTGAGTTTCACACCTTTACCTCTCAGACACTTGAATGTCGTTTCAAGGTCAGAGAGGAGGTCGGAGGCTTTCTTCGTCTTGACAGCGATGTCATCGACGTAAGCCTCGACCGTTCTGCCGATGTGTTCTCCGAACACATGGTTCATGCACCTCTGGTATGTGGCGCCAGCATTCCTCAAACCAAATGGCATTGTAGTGTAACAATACATGCCAAAAGGCATGATAAAAGAAGTCGCGAGCTGGTCGGACTTTTTCATCTTGATTTGATGATAGCCTGAGTAGGCATCAAGGAATGACAGGGTTTCGCACCCAGCAGTGGAGTCCACAATTTGATCGATGCGAGGTAGAGGGTAGGGAACCTTCGGACATGCTTTGTTTAGACCAGTGTAGTCTACGCACATCCTCCATTTCCCATCCTTCTTCCTTACAAGAACAGGGTTAGCTAACCCTTCGGGATGGAATACCTCTTTGATGAACCCTGCCGCGAGTAGCTTGTGGATCTCCTCGCCTATGGCCCTGCGCTTTTCTTCGTCAAAACGGCGCAGGGTTTGCTTCACGGGTCGAGCTCCAGCTCTGATGTCCAGTGAGTGCTCAACGACATCCCTTGGTATGCCTGGCATGTCCGAGGGACTCCACGCAAAAACTTTGGCGTTCGCGCGGAGAAAGTCGACGAGCACTACTTCCTGTTTGGGGTCAAGCTCGGAGCTGATCCGGACTTTCTTGCTGGCATCGTTGTTGGGGTCGAGAGAGACGGACTTAACCGCCTCGACTGGCTCGAAGTTGCCGACGTGCCGCTTCGCGTCGGGCGCCTCCTTGGAGAGGCGTTCCAGGTCGGCGATGAGGGCCTCAGACTCGGCGAGGGTCTCAGCGTACTCCACGCATTCCACGTCGCATTCGTACGCGTGGCGGTACGTGGATCCGACGGTGATGATCCTGTTCGGGCTCGACATCTTGAGCTTGAGGTAGGTGTAGTTGGGGACGGCCATGAACTTGGCGTAGCACGACCTTCCCAACACCGCGTGGTAGGTCCCTCGGAACCCGACCACCTCGAAGGTGAGGGTTTCCTTTCGAAAGTTGGAGGGAGTTCCGAAACAGACGGGCAAGTCAATCCGCCCGAGGGGAAGGATACGCTTTCTAGGTGCGATCCCGTGAAAGGGCGCCGCACCGGCCCGGACCTCGGACTGATCAACCCCAAGAGTTCCAGGGTCTCGGCGTAGATGATGTTGAGGCTACTGCCTCCGTCCATGAGGACTTTGGAGAGCCTGACGTTGCCGATGATCGGATCGACGACGAGCGGGTACCTCCCTGGGCTTGGCACAAAGTCGGGGTGGTCACCTCGGTCGAAGGTGATAGGCTTGTCGGACCAGTCTAGGTAGGCTAGCGCTACCACCCTTACCGAGTAGACCTCCCGACGCTCCTGCTTGCGGTGCCGAGCCGAGGCGTTCGCCACCTGCCCGCCGTAAATCGTGAAGTAGTTGTGGATCGCGGGGAACTCCTCTTCCTTGCCACCCTCCTTCTTATTGTTGCCTTGGTCCTTGCCACCTTCCGCCGGGGGCCCGACCTTATGGAAGTAGCGCCGGAGCATGACACATTCTTCAAGGGTGTGCTTGACGGGACCCTGGTGATAGGGGCACGGCTCCTTGAGCATCTTGTCGAACGCGCCGACCCCTCCAAGGGGCTTCCGAGGGTTCCTGTGCTCAGCAGCAGCGACAAGATTCGCATCAGCGACGTTGCGCTTCGCTTGCGCCTTCTTCCTAGCCTTCTTCTTCGTGCCACTCTGGGCGGACGCCTCGGGGCGTCTTCCTTCGACTCCTCCTGAGGCTGCTTGTCTTTCCGGAAGATGGCCTCGACCGCCTCCTGACCCGAGGCGAACTTGGTGGCGACGTCCATCAGTTCGCTCGCACTGGTGGGAGTCTTGCGCCCCAGTTTGCTCACCAGGTCTCGGCAAGTGGTGCCGGCAAGGAAAGCTCCGATGACGTCTGAGTCGGTGATGTTAGGTAGCTCGGTGCGCTGCTTCGAAAACTGCCGGATGTACTCTCGGAGGGATTCCCCAGGCTGCTGGCGGCAGCTTCGGAGATCCCATGAGTTCCCAGGGCGCACGTACGTGCCCTGGAAATTTCCCATGAAAGCCTTGACTAGGTCATCCCAGTCAGAGACCTACGCAGGAGGCAGATGCTCCAGCCAGGCCCGGGCGGCGTCAGAGAGGAAAAGGGGTAGATTACGAATGATGAGGTTGTCATCGTCCTCCCCTCCCAACTGGCATGTCAGTCGGTAGTCCGCGAGCCACAGCTCCGGCCTTGTCTCCCCCGAGTACTTGGTGATGGTAGTCGGGGCTTGGAAACGGGTGGGGAACGACGCTCGTCGTATGGCCCGGCTGAAGACTCGTGGACCGGGTGGCTCAGGAGAGGGGCTCCGATCCTCCTCGCTGTCGTAGCGTCCCCCACGCCTAGGATGGTAGCCTCGACGCACCTTCTCATCGAGGCAAGCTCGATGGTCACGATGGTGATGCTCGTTGTCGAGGCAATCCCGGGCGGCGGGTGCCTCGTCCCGCGTGCGCTCGAGATGGACCAAGGCCTCCCGCATGCGTCGGGAGGACGTCGCGTGATGCTCCGAGGGGTCAGCTCGCCTCCGAGAGGCAGAGCTCTCGGCTCGTCGAACTGCGGCGCCTTCTAGGAGATCCTTGAGTTTGCCCTGGATACGCCGTCCCTCGGTGGTGGATGGCTCTGACATGGTTCGAAGTAGCATCGCCGCTGCAGCTAGGTCCTGGCCGGACCCGCTGACGGCCAGGGGTAGCACTGCCCTGGCAGTGTCGACGATGCGGCGTTGGACGTCCCGAGGCCGATGACAGGCTCCTCCGGTGAGTGTTCGGCCTGCCCACTCCTGTTCGATGTTCTGTCGGAGCTGCACAAGCCGGCCTGCTTCCCCGTCGACCCGGGCCTGCATCTCACGGATTTGCTCGAGTTGTGTGTCCCGACCCCCCGCAGGGACTGGGACCACAGCTAGCTCCCACGGGATGTCAACGCGAGATGTGGGCCCAGGGGGATCGTCAACCTCTAGCATACCGAGGTGGTTGCCTTCGTTGTGATCTCCCTGATCGACGTGGAAACATTCGTGACTTGGGTCATAACCCTCGTTGTCAAGGCTGTGGCCATCGTTAGAACAACCGGAGAGGCAGTGGTCACATGCGGACGTGAAGTCCCGCATGGCACCGGGGTCATTGAGGCCAGAGAATTCCCAACCGAAGTCGGGGTCGTCCTCTTCCTCGGAACCCGCCGGTCCGAAGGTTGAGACGGCTGTCAGTCGGTCCCAGGTCGACCACATATGGTACCCCAGAAGGTTTGGATACGCCTTTACGAAAGCGCTCACCGTAGCGGGGTCGCTAGGTGGATCGAAGCTGAATCGAAAGGGAACAGGGTGGAATACGGACGGTACATTTTGGTCGATGGACGGTGGTGAAGTCACGTCGGGGACGGAACACACCGTCATCTCAGGCACGAGGGTGACGCCTAGCAGGTCCTCAGCGAGGGTGCTGGCGTCGTCGGTCTGCTCGGGGCTGGCACATTGCGGGGAAGCGGTGCTCGCCGTTGTCCCAGGCGCGAGGACAACACCCGACATGTCCCCCGAAGGAGTGCCGGCGTTGTCGGCTCGATCCGGTCCGACAGCCGATAAGGTGCCGCATCCTGCGTGGCCATGGTTGCCCCGTCTCCGCCTCCTCCGGCGAGGAGGGTGGCGGGGACAACCGGAGTGCTCCTCTTCCGCCACGGGGAGATGCCGTCGTGGAGGTTACCTCCGCCGGGCGAGTCGTTGACTGTCGTTGTCGCTGTGCCACGGAGGGAGGAGTACCATGTCGTAGCTACCGTCGAGGGATATGAACTCGAGACTCCCGAAGTGGAGCACTATCCCGGGCTGAAGAGGTTGCCGAAGACTCCCCATCTGGAACTCAACGGGAAAATGTTCGTTAACACGCAGCAGGCCCCTACCTGGCGTGCCAACTGTCACGTTTCGGACCCAGGGGGTCCCTGGACCGACGAGTAAAATTGTCGCTTCGTGCCCCTGTCTAGATGGGTTGGCGCGGGATGGAACACAAGTGGAGGAATGAGCCTTGTATTATCCTGCACCAGGGTGCTCGTAGTAGGGGTTACAAGCATTGCGAGAGAGTGAGAGCGAGAGAGGGCGAGTAGCAGAGAGCGAGAGAGAGAGAGAGAGGGTCCGACCCCTGCTCGTCTTCTCCCGCCGTGCGTACGTATGCTTCGTATGTTCGTGTGCTCGACCCTTCGTCCTCTCGCTCCCCCTTTCGCCCCCCCTCCCGTGGGGCCCTGGGCACCCCCTTTTATAGACGTAAGGAGGTGCCCAGCTGTACAATGGGGTGTTGCTGGGAGCTAACGTGGCTGGCAGGGAAGTGCCCTGAGCCCTGTACAGATAACAACGTGGCCGTCGAGGGGACGTCTCGAGTCCTGTAGAGGTAGTATCGTGGCTATCGGAGGAGTGCCTTGAGCCCTGTAGCAGTACAGCTGTCGGTGCTGTATGGATCCTGCTGACGTCTCCTTGCTTCCGTAGGGGTCTTGAGAACCGCCGCGTCATGGTTGCATGCAGGAAACCACCATCGCCTGTTACCGGGGTAAACTTGATGGGACGCCGGTCTTGTTCCTTCGTAGCTCGAGCTAGCTAGGAGTAGGGTAATGATGCATCCCTCGTGGCGTGATTGATCCGAGCCTGAGGTCGGGCGAGGCGGCAGTTCCTCCGAGGCCAGGGCTGGGGCCGAGACCCAGGGTCGGGCGAGGACGTGATCCTTCCCGAGGCCGGGGTTGAGGCCGAGCTCTGGGGTCGGGCGAGGCGGAGATTTCCTCCCGAGGCCGAGGCCGAACCCTGGGGTCGGGCGAGGCGGAGCTTCCTGTTGCGCCCGAGGCTGAACTCGACCGTTGTCGGTTTCGTCCAGGCGGTTGGCACAGCAGCCGGAGCAGGGCGGGCGACGCTGTTTTCCTGTCAGATCGGTCAGTGAAAGGGCGAAGTGATTACGGTCACTTCGACCTTGCCGTCTGAGGTGCGCGTGTCAGGATAAGGTGTCAGGCGACCCCAGCATTAAATGCGCATGCAACACGGTCGGCTGGTAGGGCGATTTGGCCAAAGTCGCTTGCAAGACAAGGCTTGTCTTTAGCGGAGTCGAGGGTGCACTCACAGTCTGAAGAGACCCTCGGGCGAGGCGTGGATTCGTCCGGGACCACTGTTCCGCCCGAGGCCAGGCTCGGGCGAGGTGAGACCGCGTCCCTTGGTAGACGAAGCTTTGACTTTGACCCAAGCCGTAAGCCTTCATGGTTTGCTCTGAAGGTGTTTACCAGCCGTGATTAGGAGTGTTGGGGGTACCCCTAATTTCGGTACCCAACAAGTAAAAACCGATTGGTTTGATAAATTCAAATTAATTTGAATTCGAATCGGTTTACCAGCGGAAAACCGGTGAAAAACCGCTCTAAACCGTCGGTTAACCGCGAAACAAACCGGTTTTTGATTTTTTTACAGAAAAAATGAAAAAATTTGACAATATTTTTTTGTAGTTTGCTCATTTCACATTGCATAGTAAATATTAATTGATCCACACGACATGTGTTCACCAAAATAACATGCAACATACATATGTAACCACAAACTTCAGTTCTCATGCAATAAACAACCAGCGAACTTCGCAATACTCAAATACAAGTTCCTTTACAACTCTACAACGACGACACATAGGTCAACTTATTTCACAATACTCACATGTTCAGCTTGAGCCATAGTGATAATACTTAGGCATGTTAGAAGTATCGTGATATTGTTCCAATCCATCATAGTGATAGCGATAGGTCTATACAAAAGATATGAGATACATTATCGAGAAAACAAAAACGACAGACAAATACTTATCCACAAAGCAAAAAAACATACCGGTATGTGTTTGGTGTTTGTGTATTGCATGTGCACCTCACCAAGTGTTGAACTTTTCTCCTGATCAGCAAATCTTAGGAACACATACAGAAGAACTGGAGCTAAGGGTTCTAGATTGAGTCTTGTCCACATGAATACTTATTAGAAGAACTGAAGCTACTTGACCCACAGAATCCATCTTGGAAGGAAATAAAAGCGAAATTGACCACTAAATGCCTAAACTTTACTTGAGCTACGGGTTTCATCTTCATATATAACATATAATATCTTCACATATAGCATATAACATTAAGCAAGACTAATATACCTAAATTGACCACTAAATACTCAATTGTGGCATTAAATTCGGTTTCCCGGTGAAAATTGGCGGTTTACCGGTCCAAAAAACGGTTTACCGGTAGTTTTCAGTTTTTATAAATTTTTTCATTTTTTTTGAATTTGGAACGAATTTGAAAAAACGGTGGTTAACTGAAACCGCACCCTAGCAGTTTCGGTAAACCGACCAGTTTACCGCCGGTTTTTATCGGTTTTGTAGACCTTGGTTGAGGAGATGCTGCTGTCCGACTAGGCCAGTTATATCGACTGATCTGTTACAACAGTGACCGATCATTCCGGGTACAGCAGATGCCTGATCTCATGCGCAGTTCGTGTGCCGCCAGAAGTGACTGCAACTAGGTAGTACCGTAGTAGCTAGCAGCGCTTGCAACTGGTTCTAATCAACGCCTTGTCTGCCTAATCAGAGGCTCAGAAAAGCAGTGCCGCCGGCTTATCCTTGCTTAACATAAACTTACTACGACCCACTAGACCCAATTGCGTCGCGTGCGCTCTTCTTTTCCTGCAAGCGGAAGTCTCGGAGATCGGAGATGCTGCGAATTTGGCCCAAAAACCAATGGTCCCGAGTTGCTGACAGCTAAAGCTAGAGAGATTAAGCAGAGCAACTTGGCTTGGGCACCAGAGGATGTTGTGACGCAAATGAGAAGGAGATTGGCTTGCACAGTGCTGGCAGTGCCACATTGTAGCCATATATGGATACACGAGTAATTAATAGTGTGTTTGGTTGAGGAACGAAGAAGAATAGAGCGACTCCATTTTAGTTTTTTCTTGATGTTTGAGTTCTAACAAAAGAGGAGCGGAGTTTCTAGAGTCTCCATAAGAAAATTTACTATAAATAGTTGGAGTGCTCCCGCTTCACCAAAATGGTCGGATGCGAGCGCTCTCCTCCCTCTTCTTTTCAAAATAATCATAGGGCTTTTCAACCAAATAAAGAATGGAGTGGCTCCGCTCTATTTTACTCTTCAACCAGATAAAAAATAGAGTGACTCCGTTCTGTTTGCCAAACGGAGAATATTGGCAAACAGAACGACTCTATTCTCAAAAACTAGAATGAAACCACTCTATTCTAATTGACCCTCCAACCAAACGCACCTTAAGAGCTAGTTTGAGAACACCAATTTTCCATAAGATTCATGTTTTTCTAAAGGAAAATAAACTAATTTTTCTTGGGAAAATAAAAATCTCTTGAAAAATGGAGTTTTGAAACTAGTCCTAATTATTTCAGTTTGTATTATTGCAGACGCGACTCCGCGCGGGGCGAGCAAAAAGGGGAAAAAAATCCAAACTTTCCACTATTCCAGGACGGAGTGATGCATGGATCGACGAAGCGAACAGCCAGCTTCCAGGAACGCTGCATGGCCTCTTACTAGGCTGCTTTGGCAACTGGCCTCTTGCATTGTTTGAGCAACACCTAAGTCTGATCATGGTCATATTGCTGATATCAAATAGATAGATGCTTCAGTTCAGTAACCGCAGCAATCTGGTTGGTCCAGAAACCGTTTCGGAAGCCAGGACGCTATTCGGCCCAGAACTATTCCGCCCACAACCCACAAACAGGCCAGCCGTAGTGTCCCAGCCCCAAATACACAGCCTCGGCCCACCTTTTCAGACACACCAGAGAAGAGAGAGAGGAAAGGAACCCAACACGCTCTCTCGCGCGGCAAGAGCTTCCCGGCCCGAAACCGAAAGCACCACCACCACCAATCTCTGCGTTTTTCGTCTGCGGCGGCGGCGGCGGCAGCGGCAGCGGAGGTGGACGAGATGCTGTCCGCCGACATCCCCCCAAACCAGACCATCTACCTCAACAACCTCAACGAGAAGGTCAAGAAAGAAGGTACCGCTCTCATCCGCCTGCACACGCCTAAAAATTCCTCCTAAAACCCTAGGTTCTCGATCTGGGAATTTGCTCGGCGTCGCGTCGCTCTACGATTCGGTTAGCTCCGTCGTGTGTGCAGGTCAGAATTATAGGTTCGGAACAGATAGATAAATGATTCAGTGTTTTGGGATTTTGGCTGCAGGCACAGCTCGAGATTGATAGGTTTTGATTATGCTTTAATAACTATATATATCTCTCTCACTGGGCCATGTCTGCTTTCGACATTAGGGAGAACTCTTGCTATCTGTATGCCAGAAATCCAGTGGCATATTTAAGCGGGTTTTGATCCACTGACTCGGTAGAAATTCGTTAAATCCTTGCCTTCTTCCACAGAACAAGAACATAGCCTGGTTGCCGTGATGGCGGACCGACGACCCAGCTCAAAAGGTCTGGGGTGTAGTGTCGATTGTACTGGGAGTCATATGTGTGGCCGAGTAATATCCCTGCCCAGTGACCAAAGCCTCCTAAATGTGTTCATGAATACGATATCTTGATTTTTTTTAATCAACATCAACCATCGTTTTGTTCATTGCCGAAATGTGTGATTCTCTTCCGCGCAGAGTTGAAGAGATCGCTTTATGCCCTGTGCTCGCAGTATGGAAGGATACTGGATGTGGTGGCCCTGAAAACACAGAAACTGAGAGGGCAAGCATGGGTGGTGTTTAGCGAGATTACAGCTGCTACCAATGCTTTCCGTGGATTGCAAGACTTTGATTTCTACGGCAAAAAAATGGTATTGCATCCTTGTATTATTTGATAATTTTCTCGGAGTCTTCTATCATTTGTTTTTTTTCTTTTCAAGTTTTCATGTCATGAGATGCATCATACTATCATAGATATGTTGTACCTGGTCATTTGGTTTGGATGTTTGAGTATAGCAATATCCTACTTTGAGTACCGAGCCAGACGTTATTGTATGGTAGGCCTGCAAAAGTTTATGTTCTGCAATTTGCTCCGCAATTTGTTGCTCAGTTGAGCATCCATATGTTGTCGAGACATCCAGTGGCACATAATAACTGGCCAGTGCTGAAACAGAGAAGGATTACTTTTCTCAATACTTCTAATGAATTCCATAGAGTGATGGTATAGGCACACATTCTTCATATTTTTTTGGATCAGCGCACATCTTTGCTTTGATTTTATAGGATATATCACTCGTTTCTTCTTATATCTAAATGCTAAACAATCGAAAGATGTCCTTGTCTAGTGCTCTTGGTGCAGCATCTTGTTTCTTTACCTTTAAATAAGGTCAAACACATATTTCATATTTGTCTTACCCTCTGATCACATTAATTTATGAAATCAGGAATGGAGGCTTAATAATATGTGCTGTCATGTATGAGGTTCAGAACTAACTTTTTGTTTTTTTTGTTCCATGCACAGCGAGTACAATATGCAAAAACAAAATCAGACTGTATTGCAAAAGAAGATGGTACTTATGCACCTAAGGAGAAAAGGAAGAAGCAAGAGGAGAAAGGTAATTCTATTACATGGTTCAGCAATTGTATGCCAGATTCTGGTTTATGTGACAAGGCCTGGCATTTCAGATGTTATAACTGATCAACAATTCCGGTTTATATATGTTAGGTTATTAAATATATGTGTACTTATACATCTGACCTAAGCATAAAAACCAACCCTTCATTTTTGTGATAGTGAACTATGACACGTCCTTGAACTTACCTTATTCTATCTAAACTTGAGAGCCTTCCATCTTAGGAATTGTTTAGTTTGTTTGTTGGCATTGCTTACCTTGTATGCTAGGCAAGGCTAGCCTTGCTAGGGATGGAGAGCCAAGGAAAATGCTGGAAAACACAGCCCCGAAGAAACATGGATGATGTACATCCAAATGTTTTGTCCAATGCCAAATACCAATTCATTGCCTAGGCTACACAGTAGCCAGTAAAAGATCCAAGCGCACCCTTGGTCTCTAACTTGCAAAAGCAGTTAGCTTAGGTCCTATCTTATCAGTGCGATTATGTAACTTAAAGGAGTCTATGCTAAATAGCCTTCAGTACCATATGCAATTTTAGGGACCTAAATTCTTAATTCAAGGATGACTTCTGCTGTTTCGTATGTGGGAATCTGTTATTATTCCATGGACACGTGGTTGGACAGCTAGCTAGTAGTTGGGCAAAAGGAAGCAGTCCTGTGTTACATTATATTTCTGCCATAGTTCATATATTGAACTTATTTATCTCTTTGCCCATGGCTCTATTTGAGTTATGGGTTCAGGACCTAATTTTGTTATCCTCTATTTTTTTCATTTGGACTGTTGAGAAATGTGCACTTGCTAGTTTTTCAACTTACCACTTGTTTCTATTTTAGCTGCTGAGAAAAAACGACGAGCAGAAGAGGCACAACAAGCTGGCCCCAATGCTGCTGCTGCTCAGAGCAATGGAACTGTAAGTTTGCTTCTGCTTTAGAAGCCCTATTTCATTTTAACTGCTGTTTTCATGCATTATTATTTAATAAGGCTGTCACAGTGCTAGTACAACAGTTGTTTCACTGCATTACCGAAATTTGCCTATTATACTAGGCCACTTGTCTGTCCTTTGTGAGGTCTCATGTATTTTAGTGCTGCATTTGCTATAATAAAGTTTATATGCCCATGTACATACGAAGGTGGATATGGCTTATCGTTATGTGATTAGTTTAGTTTTATGTTCATAATATAAAAAAACTGCATATGCATTTCACGTAAGTCTTCTATTGCTCAGTAGTTTTTTAAAAATATCTGAATGACCTAGTGACATGGGTTAGGATTACAATTGTTCTGGCAGTGATAATAAATGTCTTTCCAACCTACCTGAATGGGTTTACACTAGATTTTATGCTTTGCTTTTAGAGACCAACTGTAAGTATAAAGGCTCACAATGTCATGATCTGACTGTGTTCAAGCATTTCTTATGGCCTATTTGGATATTGGATAATGTAGAAAACTTTGGTATCATGAAACTATAGTTATAAGCCAAAGACATGTAACACCATGTTTTAGAAAAAAAGAGGTCTCAATGGAATTTCCAACAACATCAACAAAGTCCCAAACTAGTTGGGGGTAGGCTAGAGTTAAAACCCAATAAAACGCAAAGTTAAGGTTTGGTCATATCTGTTTTCCATGCACTCCTATTCAAGACTAAATCTTTGGATATGTTCTATCCTTTCATGTCTCCTTTTGCTGTCTCTTCCTATTGCTATAGCGCGTTAGGATCTCACTATGCACCGGTGCCTTTGGAGGTTGTCGTTGTACATGTCTGAACCATCTCAACTGATGTTGGACAAGCTTTTCTTCAATTGGTGCTACCACTATCACGTATATCATCATTCTAGACCCGATCCCTTTTTGTATGCCCATAAATCCAACACAACGTACACATTTTCACAAGACTTTTGCTAAACATGACATCTTTTTTAGGACAGCATTCTGCACCATACAACATAGGAGATCTAATGTCCTATACAACTTGCCTTTTAGCTTCTGTGGTACCCTCTTGTCATAAAAAAGGCCAGATGCTTGATGCCACTTTATCCACCCTGCTTTGATTGTATGGCTAACATCTTCATCAACATTCCTGTCTCCAAAACTACAAAATATACTGGTTCTGATTCTGACAGTACCATAGTCTTAAAAAATATAGTATTTCTCCAAAAAGGGTAGATCCAGTGCCAGAGGCTACCACATGCGTGGTCAGGAGAAGGGATAAACCAAGACAAGCCTTCCCCCGCAAATACGGAGAGGATGCTTCAAACCCGCGACCTGGTGCAGTGAGACAGTTCTCACCACTGCACCAGGTCTGTCATTCATTGAATTTCTCCAATACTTTGATAATACTAACTTGTCACTGCAGTAGTCTTGTGTCAACTTTCGTTGAATTTGACCTTGTGGTTGTTTACTATTGCTTCCTTGTCTAAGATTCTTCCCTTCTACAATATAGAAAGGTTATTTGACAATAGCTCAGTCATCCTGTACTTTTTTTGAGCTGCAAGTTTCTGGTGAATTTAATAGTGTTTGCCCTGACAGTCTCACTTGGAACTCCTCTAAATAAGTAGTTTACCTAAATTGCTAATTACTGTTGTGGTTGTCATTTTATTTGTAGTAGTTTCTTTTTTTGGCCATTCTATTTATTTTTAAGAGTAAATTTCACCGGTGGTCCTCAAACTTTTCTCGAGTTCTCATCTAGATCCTGGCACATTCAAATTGCACATTCAGCTCCCTAAAGTTGTCTTGAATTCTCATCCAGGTCCTGGTACTTTTAAACTGTGCATTTAGCTCCCTAAACCTGTTTCATGTTCTCATCCTAGTTCTAGTACTTCCAAAATACACACTTAGGGGGTGTTTGGTTTAAGGAATCACTACATCCAAATTGAGGTGGCGCATCATGGGTTCATTCCTCAAATTTGGTGGAATGATCCCATTCCTCATATTAGTACTAACTAACTAACTATGAGGAATGAGGTGGTGATGGATCAACTCATTATATTCCACAAACCAAACAAAAATAGTGAGTAGTGAGAAGATGATGGACTAGCTCATTACTCAAACCAAACACCCTATTAACTCCTCAACTTGTATTACTGTACCATCTCAGTTCATCCCCATTCCCCACACTGCATCACACGTGCCCACCACATTTGTGTGGCCACATCATGCTGTACCGTGTTCATCCACCCACAATGGTGTATTGGTGTAGCGCATGGAGGGATGTTCAGACTTAGCTTCCTAGGACCTGCTACGCTGCTTGGCTGCCTTTGTCATTCTTGCCCTACCCCACGTCCCAGCTGAGTCTTCGACAATGTGACCCCCCTCGATTCTGCTTGACTCGCTCCTGCTCCATCCCATCGTGACACCAGCCCCTGCCTCGCAGCAGTCGCATTCAACACCAACACCACACCCCCTTCTTCTCCCCCACTGAGACTATCTCCAGCAGACTCCCCATCTCACTCCCTATTTCAAACTCCACTCTACAAACAGTGTAATCTACAGTACAAAACAATACTTTGCACGGCCTACTAGAGATGGTCTGAGTAGGAGCTCATGCTCATTCTCACTATCTCCCCATACTCTATTGTTCACTCTCCCTCGACAACAGCAAGGCCATCACTGTAGCGTAGTAGGGCAAGTGTAGCACATGACGTGGCGGTGTGCCGTGGCAGACATGCTATGGCCTAGCATGGCAACATGGTTGCAGCACCGCACCGACGATGCAACATGGGCAGGTATGAGGTAGTAGGGCGAGCATGGTGGCATGGTGCAATGCTACATGGCTACGTGAGTAAGGATTAAGGTGGGCATGTTCGGTGGTGGCGGATGTGAGGATGGTGCTGTGGGGGTGGATGGACTATAATGGTAAACTAATACAACTTGGGGATCAAAGTGTTCAATTTGCAAGTACCAGGACTGGAATTAGAATGTGGGGCAAGTTTTTTTTTTCTCGAACACGCAGGAGAACTGCGCATCATTAATTCATTATATTGAAAGAGAGAAAGGTCCGAAATGGACCAAAGTACAATGCCATAACAGGCAAAAATAAAAAGAAAAATAAAACAGTGCAGCCTCATGCACTAGGAAAAGCCCTAGCCCCCCTAGCAAATGCAGCCAAAAGCCCAAGACTCTCGAGCTGCTTCGCACCAGCCATACACCAGCACTTCACCTCATCCAAGAAAAGCCTCTGAATGGTGCTCAATGAAGGGTTGACACCATCAAAAACCGCCTTATTGCGATGCAGCCATAAGCACCAGGCCCCCAGGATAATGAGACTATGGAAACCTTTTCTGATATGTTTGGGGACCCTCCTATACACCTTGCCCCACCAATCCACAAAAGAGCCCGCCTCCCTAGTAGGCGTAAGATGTCCCATCCTCAAAGCTGAAAATATAACATGCCAAAATTGTCTAGCGAAACTGCAAGAGCACAAGAGGTGCAAGATAGTTTCCTGCTCTTGGTCACATAGTGGACAGACTACCGGGTGTGGTAGTCCTTTCCTTTGAAGTCTATCCGCAGTCCAACATTTATTCCTTATCGCCAGCCAAACAAAAAATTTGCATTTAGGGGGTGCCCACGACTTCCACACCCATTTCCATGGCTGGAAAGTAATAGCTCCCATAAACAACGCCGAATAACAAGATTTGGAGGAGAAAACACCAGAGCTCGAGTGCACCCACACATGTCTGTCCTCCTCCTGATTAAGCACCACACCACTTAAAGCATCCCACAGCTGCAAATACTGATGTAGGCCAATCAAAGATAAAGTATTCGTGATATCGCAAACCCATTGCCAATTATGCAACGCCTGAGCAACAGTTCTCGAACTAAATGGCCTGCTGCCCACCATCTTAACAACTTCAGGTGCAAAATCCTGAATCCTCTGTCCATTCAACCATCTGTCTGACCAGAAATAAGTATTGGTCCCATTCCCAACAACCGAGATCACCGAAGCATTAAAAAATTGTCTAACTTGCTGCTGCACAGGGATACTCAAACCAAGCCACGGCCGAGTTGGATCAGTCTTCTCTAGCCAGAGCCACTTAGCCTGCAATGCCCAACTCATCAATTGCAAATTAGGAACACCAAGACCCCCTAAACTTAGTGGCCTTGTCACACTTTCCCAGGGAACAATACAACTTCCACCATTCACCTCCTTTCGCCCTTTCCAAAGAAACCCTCTTCGAATCTTGTCAATTGGTTTAATAACCCATTTGGGAATTTTAATGGCAATAAGGAGATAAATTGGGATGGCTGATAAGACAAACCGCACCAATGTTGTCCTCCCGGCCAGGTTCAATAAACAAGCCTTCCAGTTAGGGAGTTTGTCTGCAATTTTATCTATCCACAACTTAAGATCATTTCGCTTCAGCTTCCTGTCTGAGATTGGCAGACCCAAGTAAGAGCAAGGAAATGAGGCCAAACTGCACTTCAACACATTGCAGCCCTCTTGAACCACATGCTCCTCACATCTGATAGGGATAGCATAACTCTTATTCATATTGGTAACCAATCCAGAGGCCGACCCAAAACAATTCAGTATCAATCTAACACATTTCAGATCTTCCTCAATGGGTTTAACAAATAGGACCACATCATCAGCATAGATAGAAAGCCTATTACGGACTCCTGCCTTTTCCAAACTATGCAGCAATCCCCTACATTCAGCAGCCCTAAAAAGACCGCTAAGCACGTCCATGATCAGCACAAACAGCATAGGGGAGAGAGGGTCTCCCTGACGAAGACCTCTACGATGCTTTATATGGATTCCAGGAGAACCATTCAATAACACTTGCGCCAAATAGGACCGAAACCCAGGTGAGATAAAACTTCAAGAAGAAAAGCCCACGAGACCGAGTCAAAGGCCTTGGAAATGTCTAGCTTCAGAAACAGGCTATCAACCTTTCTCTTGTGAAGGGATTTGATCGATTGTTGGACCAACATAAAATTATCATGAATCGATCTTCCTCTGATAAAAGCACTTTGATTAGATTCTACCAATTCATGCAGACGAGGGCCCAAACGATTAGCGAGTAATTTTGTGACCAATTTAGCAACACTATGAATTAGGCTAATTGGCCTGAAATCCCCAGCCGTCGAAGCATCCATCTTTTTAGGAATCAAAATAATGTAAGAGGAATTCAGTTGACCCAATCTCTGCACATTGCCCTTGTGTATGATAGACAGAGCTGCCAGCAGATCCACCTTAATGATATTCCAACAAGATTTATAGAACCTCCCTGTAAACCCATCAGGCCCAGGAGCCTTATCAGACGGAAGGCACGCAATAGTATCTAACACTTCTTTCTCTGAGAAGGGGCACTCAAGATCGCTGAGATCCACGGCCTCTCTGTGACAACTCGATGAGAACTCGGGACAAGTTTAGGGAGCTTAATGCGTAATTTAAAAGTACCAGGACCTAGATGAGAACTCGGGACAAGTTTAGGGAAATGTGCAATTTGATATTACCAGGACCTAGATGAAAATTCGGCACGGCAGAAAAATTAACTCTTTTAAAATAAGAAATCAAAGTGGAACACCATCCTTTTTTTAATAAAGTTAGCAGATAGTACTTTTGCTTTTGTACTTCCAGAATTCTTTTTGCTCTAACTCCAGCCACCTGGAAGGTAAGGACAGGCCTGCCACTGATTTGGTAGAATTAGGTTATATGTTAAAAGATTTAGATAAACAATACCTGTTGGGTTCAGAGCTGGGCATAAAGTTGTTAAACATCAACATGTAGGTGATGTTAGATGGGGTTCCTAGGGAAAAAAATGGAGTAGAAAGCACCGTGCCCATCCACAGGTCACTCAGTTCAACCACCAACGTTTAGTTGTAGCAGTGGTGACGCGAATCTCAGTGGTATCGTTGAAAGATTCAAGGCATCATTGGCTGCTTATGCATTCTGTCTACAATTGTAAAGTTCTCTTTGAGTTTTATTGTTCTATGTGGTCAGTTTGAGGAACGGATGGTGGAAATGAAAGTGTTGTCTGCTTACTAAGGCCTTGTTCGTTTCTACCGGATTGGTGGGTCGGAACGATTCCTAACCGGATTGCTTCTCTAATTTATATAAACTTTGATTAGGTGGAACGATTCCGGGTGCAATCCGACAGAAACGAACAAGGCCTAAGGTGTTTGTTAAGTAATCTGAGAGTGAGAGTAGTCTAAGAAAACCTCTTGTGTTCCCATATTTAATTCTGGTTTAGGTATATTAGCTCACCCATGTGCTGATAAAGTCTGCTGTCATATGATTTTTCCCAACCGTTAAGCTCAAGTTAATGACTCTTCACCTTACATGATGTGGATTTAATGGGAGATTAGTTAGTAAGATATCATATCCTTCCGTTGGTCCAATAGCCTTACTGAATAGACCGTCATCCTTATGTACAATAATATCTGAATTGAAACAGGCTCAATGTACTTAATAATTTCGGATTATCATCTCGCTTTCATGTAGTTTCATATGTCAAAGACTTGAACTAACGAAACGTCTCTCACTGAAGTTCTATAATCTGTACCTCAACCTTGAGTGCTAGTTTCTTCATTAACTGTTGAGCTTCTTTGACGACTTGTACACAGGGCTATCAAGCGTCTCGTCTGGGCAAGGTTTCGCAGGAGCCACCTGCTCCTCCGAACAACATCCTCTTCATCCAGAACTTGCCAGACCAGACCACGAGCATGATGCTCCAGATCCTGTTCCAGCAGTATCCCGGCTTCCGGGAAGTCCGGATGATCGAAGCCAAACCAGGCATTGCCTTTGTGGAGTTCGAGGACGACGGCCAGTCCATGGTCGCGATGCAGGCTCTCCAGGGCTTCAAGATCACCCCGGAGAACCCCATGGCTATATCCTATGCCAAAAAATGAGAACCCTCGCGGAATCCCTGTACCCAATACCCGTAATATTTTCCGTTCCGCCTTCCGGAATCGAGCCACAGTATCTAGTCTACTTTCCGGCCATGTATTTTTGGAAAGCACTTGCTTAATTTAGAAGTTAGACTCTTGCCACTTTTAAACCGTGTTTGGTGCTCAGTCTTTATGTTGTGCCTGCTTTTGCTCTTGTCAAGTCTGGTATTGTGCTTATATATAGCGCTGTCTCGATTATCTGCTGCCTACAGACTACAGTGGTAGAAGTTGGGCTGGGCGGGTCACGGCCGTATCTCTCGCTTGAAGGCGAGGCGAAAATCATGCCCACATATCCTTCCACCCCGGATTTTTTGTATTTTAGCCCCTAAACAGAAGTAAATTCACGTCTAGACCTAGAAAAATTTTAAATGCAGTTTTGGACCCTTAGCTCGGCGCCATAGCCCGTGGCGCCGAGCTAACACAGCTCGGCGCCACAGCCTATGGCGCCGAGCTGTGACGTGGCCGCAACGGCTAGTTGCGTCCAGGGCTGACCTGGCGATGACGTGGCGGCGGCGCGGCCTCGTAGCTCGGCGCCACAGATCTTGGCGCCGAGCTACGAAGTCCTATAAAAACCCCCGCGCGGCTGGCCGAGAGCAGCTCATTTCATCCCATTTCCAAACTTCGTAAAAATCTCCTGGATTCAAAGATTTGAGTTGGTTCACTTCGTAGACCAAGGTATGATTTCGAACTGATTCGTTTTGTATATTAGGTTGTTAGTTTAATAATTTGTATACACTTATTATATTATCATTTCGATTATTAGTTTGTGTAAACTTATTATAAAGCATAATAGGTACAAGTGATAATTATAATCGTTTATTAGATGAAAGACATGTACCGAGAGGCGTTGTGGCAGAAGAGAGGTCGTCCTCGGGAGTTATATCCGGACGTATCTAGTAAGGATGCTCCTGTTCCTCCTGAACTCCCCGTGCCTAACTGTGACTGTGGCAGACTGGCTTGGGTACATCAATCACAACATCCAGACACGGCTGCTCGCTGCTACTACCTTTGTGGCACTTTGGACGTACGTAGCTTATGACTTGTCACTTAATTTTGTTCGCATTCATTATTTTGTAAATATGTAATAGTGCATCTTTCTATTATTTTAGGGACATCAGAGGTGTTTCTTTTTCCAGTGGATCGATGGTCCTGATAAATTCGACCCTCGATATCTTCTTTTCGTTAATTGGTTGAGTGGAAGGACCAGTCATGAGCGTTTTAAGCGTTGGGTACCTCCTCCCCCGAATCCTCCACCAATGACGGATGCGGAGAAGGAGGTAGCAACAGAAAGACGGATGGACTCACCGCCTCGATGCGATTGTGGAGACCGTGCTGTCATCGACGAAGACCATGACAAGCAGTTCTGTTGTCCGAACATTGATTATGTGAGCCCATTCCTACGTTAAATGTATGAACTAGTTTTTATTTACAATAAATTACTAATTTTTTTCTCCTGCAGCCATACGGGTGGCGTAAGTGTCGTTTCAGAGAGTGGTTGTATGGTCCTTTGTCCCATTGGCCAGAGCCAGAGGTAAAGGAAAAGAGATACATGGGGTGGGCGGCTGAAGAGGTCAAATTTGATCCAGTACTCTGCAAATGTGGTATTGAAGCTAAGTATGGATTAGTTCCTTCGGAGCTTGGTGTTGGATATTTTTGTGGACATATGGTCGATTACGATGAGGTTGGTATTTTTTTTTGCACGAGATATAATGTTATAGCGGTACTTACTATTTTTTTGTAGGAGACGAGGAAATGCAGTTGGGAGAGTTACGACGACAAAGGAGAGGTGATGCGCACAATAGAGTCCAAGAGAATAATGGGACAGAAGATGCGTTGTGGATCTCGGCTCGTCGATTCGTACATTAACGATCGCATACGCGACATGCGTAGGGAAGCAAAATCTGCCTTTTATGATAGCCCGAAGCGTGCAGAGTATAGGAGGTTGAAGGCGGCTGATGAGAAGAGAGCACAGGATGCAAGGGAATGGGAAGCGGCTCAAGCCGAGAAACAGATGTTGGATAATCTTGCTGATCGCCTCAAGGGAAGTAAGTGAGATGAATGATATTATAATTATGTTAGTACAATTTATTTATCCTGACTTTGCTAACTTAATTTTCTCATTATATTTGCAGAGATTGGAAGCGGCGTAAACTATTTGGCCGATGAGGCGCATGCGAGATATGTTCAGGATAAAATGGCAACGATGGAGGAGGAGGACGACGACACATCTAGATTGAGTGAGCTTATCGCCCTCGCAGAGGCAGGATTACATGAAGAAGAGGATTACTAGGCTGTCCTCTATTGCAAAAATGGATTACTAACTCAATAATGGCTACATACTTAAGCCTACTAACTTACTAAGTAATAAATATATATTAACTAATAACGATACAGTAAATATTAAATGAACACATCAAACGAAATTACATAATCTATAAATAATGTACGAAAACTATGTATACCTGAGAACGCGTACGACTCCAGCTAACGGTGGAGAAGGTCAAGTCGGTCGAACACCTACGTACAAAAAAAACCAATTGTCAGTAAAAAATTTGGCAGCACCTCCCCTGTAAAGTGATGTTTATAGAACCTGCGAATAAACGACAACACGATGGTTGCCAACACAGAAAACATGTAATATCAATGCGCTAAACAAAATGGTAACTATATAATCACTAAGAATTTACTAAACACTAACAATATACTATCTAACTATTTTAATAAACAATAACAACAAACTATCTAACTATTTACTAAATAATAAATAACAAACTAGCTAACTATTTTAATATAATAAACAATAACAACAAACTAGCTAACTATTTACTAAATAATAAATAACAAACTATCTAACTATTTACTAAATACTAAATAACAAACTATCTAACTAATTACTACTAGTTTACAAATTAAGAAATTAAAAAAAAATGGTCGGCAATGGGGGCGGGAGCTACCGGGGACGGAGCGGGCGGTGGCGGCAGTGGGCTTCGTGGGGAGCGAGCTCGGGGGCGGCAGTGGGCGGGCGGGCAGAGCTCCGGCGACCTCGGGGCGGCAGTGGGCGGAGCTCGGGCGACCTCGGGGCGGCAGTGGCCGGGCGGCGGCGACCGACCTCGGGGGAGCTCGAGCGGCCGGCGAGCTCGGGCGAGCTCGGGCGACGTCGGGCGGGGCTCCCGGCGGCGAGCCGGAGCTGGGCCGGGGCGGCCGGGCGGCGGCGAGCAGCAGACGTGGCAGGCGGCGGCGATTCCGGACGGCGGCGGCGGCGTTGGTTACGAACGAGGAGAAGAGAAGCAACGCGCGGAGAGAGAAGGCGGCTTCCGGTTTTTTCCTAGCTCGGCGCCAAGATCTGTGGCGCCGAGCTAGGTGCCACGCGGGAGTGCCACGTCAGGAAGCTCGGCGCCACAGGCTGTGGCGCCGAGCTGTGTTACCTCGGCGCCACAGGCTGTGGCGCCGAGCTAAGGGTCCAAATCTGCATTTAAAATTTTTTTAGGTCTAAACGTGAATTTACTTCTGTTTAGGGGCTAAAATACAAAAAATTCGGCCTTCCACCTGGTCAAGGTGTACATATGCCGATAGTATATTGCCGGAATCAGAGGTGTCGACCCAGTAGTCGCAGGCATGATTGTTGAACAAGTATTTCGATCAGTAGTGGGATGGTTGGCTTCGTGGCGACCCCCCCTTTTTTTTTGTCTAATGGAATGGGAGGCGTGCAACCTTCCTTTACCACTATTTGGCCATTATGGGATTGCTGTTGGCTCTTCGTGGCCCTCAATTAGGTTTGTGCATGAGTAGCTTTGAAGTAGATGAATGAATGAATGAATGAATGAATGTGTTCGACTGTTCGCCGTAGATTCGTACGTTCTGGCTTCGGCCGGCCACTTTTTCTGGGCGTGCGTCTCTGTTGGTGGTGCTCACACCCGTGTAAGCGAGGCTACTGTGCTGGTCTTATCTGGTTGGAATAGGTGGGCGGTTGGGTTGGCTTGAGTTTTGTTGGGGCTTGTCGTCGCTGGTCCTGCCGCCGTTCTGTTGTGGCGAATCAGGCATCAAAATCTTGTAGCCTTGTGAATAGTGATCCTTGTCGTGTAATGCGCGGGAGGGAGCGATCATGTGACGCATCTTTTGCCCCCCCCCCCCCGGAGGATTTCTCTCTCCATTTGCTGTTCATACTGACGGTATGTAGCGCGGTAGTAAATGTAAGTTTCGAGAAAATAATGCCGCCCAGTACTACGTCATGGCGAAGATGTGCATGGAAAGGTCGGGCATCGGTAGCTATAACTGCTCTCTCCGGAGGACGAGGATCGCGGGGAAAGTTCCTTATCTATCTACAGTAGCATATAATCCACCATCATAAAAACTAATGGTTCAGATATAACTTTTATTTCCATTAGGCCTAGTTTGGATACTCTTGCATTGAAGTGGTTTGAAGTGAGTAGAGGATATTTAAATCTCTAATAGGTCAAAAACTCTCACGATACATCTCAATCCACTCTATTCCCTCTTATTCTTAGAGTACCCAAACAAAGCCTTATTTGGATCATGGCTTATCTCCGTCGTCCCCTCCCTCTTCAGGCCCGCACTCATGCAGTCGCTATCAACCCTTCTCCTCTTCCCTTTCCCGGATATTAGCGTTAGCTAGTGAAAAAACAGCGAGGACATACAGAAGGCAAGCGGTTTCCATGAGAGAAGGAATAAAAATAAGCAGTTTGATTGTCTCTATTCCCATCCGTGACATTGGAAAGGAAGGTGGTGGAAAGGATATAAAAATCAGCGCGATGATGTCGCTGCGAAACGACGCAGCGGTAGATAATGACTGGTGCCAAGGATACGGCACGCTCTGCTATTTTAAAAGCTTGTTTAGAAGAAAAGATACCGGAAAGGATTGCATGACCAAAATCCTATCCTAGCTAAAATCTTCTTGCTATTCAATTTTAACACCTTCAATCTCCTCCGATATTCGTGGTCCCAAGTCCCAAAAGTCTTAATCAGTAATCACTCACGAGAATTACCTTGCGATTTGATGCACGGGCACACGGCAGTAAATGGGCACGCGCGCGATCACAGGCTTCGTTAGCCTAGCCAGTTCACATGCACCGCGCCAGAGCATGAAGAAGCGCCCCAGTCCCCACTCCGCCGCTAGTGGGTCCCGCTTGACCTCGCAGTCCAGGGAGGCGGGGGCACGCACGAACGTGTATCAAGGGACGAAACGAAACGAAACGACTAGCCTCCCTCTCCCAGTCTCTCCCCCCTCCCTATCTCTCTGTCCCTGCTTGCATTGCTCGTGTTGACGCGCCTGCAAGTACGAGACAGCGAGCGGGAGGGAGAAGAAACAAAAAGGCCGGCCCCCGATGCTAGCTCGCCGCAACAGCACTACCACACCACCACGCCAATCCATTGAGGCGGCTTCGTTAGCGTAGCGGCCGCCTGCTCGGGGGATAAAAGCTACCACGGGCAGCGGCAGCGGCAGCGGCAGGAGGCGTCGTCGTCTCGAGGACTGCGCGCAATGCCCCTGTCGCGGCACACGGTTGGGAACGAGTACGCGCTGGGCGGCCGCGACCTCTACCGCGCGGCCGACCAGCACGACCCGGAGGACGTCCTCGATGGCGTCGCCATGGCCGGACTCGTCGGCGTCCTCCGCCAGCTCGGCGACCTCGCAGAGTACGTGCGCCGCACCATTCCCGTTCTCCAGCCTTGCTCTTCTCTCCTTTGTCCGCCCAGCCATGAATAAGGATTTTGCTGTCCTCGTCTGAATTCCGTGGGTGCATTCGAGCGCCTCCATTTTTCCTGCACGGGGACTGCTGATGCCACGCATTTCGAATCGCTGCGTGCGTCATGGTTCCTGGACCGATCGCGTTTAATTTGGATTTCGGTCGTAGTGGATCACCTAATGCTTTTTTTTGCTATATGCTATGTTTTCGAACCCTTCCTCCTTTTTTTTTTGCGAAAAGGTAGGCGATTGATGCATTAGACATTTGACTTTCCAGGTCGTTAACTCTGTGATGGCCTTGTACTAGGACTCCGAGCTCAGCAGGCAGCAGCGCAGACAAACTGTGCCGTCATAATATTTTCCGATCATAATAAGTGCGTAATTGTGAATCGAAATAGCTGCTGCCCTTTCTAGGGGGGAGAAGAAAAAAAAAAGGGACCAAATTCCAAAAGCCTTTCTTATCTTCATCTATGCAAGAACGCTCCCATTAATTAGTTTCTGATACCCGGAGATTGGAGCAAAGAAAACTGGAGTAGGAAACAGAACAAAAAATCGCACCTCATTGTTGCACGGCTTGCAGGTTTGCTGCACAGGTGTTTCACGGCCTGTACGACGAGGTGATGAGCACGTCCGCGCGAGGGCACGGCCTCATGCTCCGAGTGCAGCAGCTGGAGGCAGAGCTGCCGCTGCTGGAGAAAGACTCCTGCCAGAGAGACTACCTGCATGTCGCTTCTAACAGGGGTGGGTTCATTCAGCACCAACAAGTGCAGATTTCTCTTCTTCTGCTGCTTACCCTTCTCTACTTCTCAATTTTCAGTAAACAAAGAAACAAGACCAGTCTGCTTTTTTCTCTCCTCATTTGTGAAAGCCGTAATTTAAATTATTTAATCCCTTCTGCAGGTGTCGATTGGCGTTCGAATCCAAGGGTCGACCAAGGGGTTGTCACGAGAGGCGACACGCCTCGCTTCATCATGGAGTCAATCAAGCAGTGTCGCGGACCACCCAAGCTCTTCATGCTCGACAAGTATGGTCACCTATCTCTAGTGTGTGTGTGTGGCAACTGAGAAGATCTGAACCATGACGGTTGCAGCATCGTTCAATGCGCAGGTATGATATCGGCGGCGAGGGGGCGTGCTTGAAGAGATACACCGACCCGTCCTTCTTCAGGACGGATTCCGCATGTTCCACCTTGCCGCATGAAGAAGGAATTCGAGATGAAAGAAGACCTCTCAAAGCCATGGTAATAAACACCTCCAAGTTCTCCAGTATGGAGTATATTCGCTGGCTGAAGTTAGCAACGTAAACTATCCTTCAGGAAATTTGATAGACCCAGTGTATGAAACTCATTTTGTCCCACTCTTGCAGGAGATCAGGCCTAACCTTGAGAATGCCCAGATTTTCCAGCCCCCTAACGCAGCCGACAATGTCTCCAAGTACCTGTCCTCCCACACTCTTTATCTGTACCAGTATGCTGTCGTTCTGCTTGCTTATTCTAAAAGCGTTATTCTGTCCATCTCTGTAGGCTGGAGACTGATTCATCTGCTGAAGCTGTGGATGAAGTGCCCACAAACCGCAGACGGCTGAAGTACCGCCAACTAAATGGATCTGTATTCCAAAGCTTCAGACCACTTATGCTGAATCTGTATGAAAAGCCTTCGTCAGAGGAGAAACTCGTCACAGGTGGCCACTCAAAAGTGCGTATATCTGTGAATGGTTCACCTGAATCGGATACTGAAGAGAGAGATACCATGGTAGACACGTCCGTCAACATGGGCAAAGGCAAGGTCGCTGTTCGCAAGAACAGGCCAGTTTCTGAAGAAGCGCTGTCACGTTCTTCAGATGCTCGGTCAGCTGGAAGCAGCAAGGGCTACAACTCCGAATTGGATGTCTACGTGGACGCATTAACCACGGTGGACTCTGAAGCGGAGACAGACTCGGAACACAGGGGCCATGGACAATGTACCTTTGATCGGATGGATTCAGACAATAGATTCTCCAATGCTCAAAACGCCATGACATCGAGGAACAGCAACTTCGACAAGAAAGATAGGTCAGATGTTCCCTCAGCAAATAGAGATATGAGTAACCAGCATGAAGAAGCCAAGGTCTCCACAGAAAACACCAAACCAGTAGTTGGCGAACATGAGAGGACCAGCTCGTTAGAGGAACTGCTTGGCCAAGAAAAACCTGCTTCTTGGGATCATGAGAGGACTAGCTCCTTGGAGGAATTGCTCACCGAAGATTTCAACGCTCCAGAATCTGGAGTAAGAGAGCAAGCTACTGAAGAACAGAGCTGCAATGGCAGCGTCACCAGTGCTGTATCAAATGGGACGCAAGATATTACTAAGAAGACCAAGGAAGTCAAGGAGAACTCTAACGTTGCAACTATTTCCTTCAAGAAAATAGCAAGCAAGAGGTCCAGATATGTCGGCAGCATGGCTGCAAAAGTTGGCATTCTGCCAAGGAAACTCTCCAAGAAGCATGACCCTTTCTCTGATTCCCTCCGGTGCATGGCGAAGCAACTCCTTGAACTGAAGTACGATGGCACTCAAGATAGCGACTTATATGACTTTGAAGCAAACAGTGTGGGATGTGATGTCAAGTATCAGGGAATTTCTGACCCTCCTGTTGAAATTAAGGAGAGCGATGTGCACAAATTTCTGTCAGATTCATCCTATGATGATGTGGGTTCAAGAAAATGCCCGCAGGAAGAAATGAACCATGGGCAGGAGCATGATGCTCCACCTACTGACAGTCCACATGATTCAGTCCCTGATGAAGGAAACGGATTTCAGGACCCCAACATGATCTACTTGGCAGGCATCATCACATCTTCCATTTCCCAAGAGGAAGAAGGATGTGCAAGTACTTCACTGCATGAGAATTCATCTACGGCAGTGCTCAACCATATTTTGGAGCATGCTCAAGAGAAGTTTGAGGAACATCTTGACAAGGATGTGAATGAGGACATTCATACAGAAGTCATTTCTGAAAATTCATCTGGCAAGTGTGAAGACTTGAAAGAAGTCAGCATTTACTCAGAGCAGGTGAATGTGGAAGATATGGAGGAAAGCAATAAATCTGATGTATATGTGTTGGATGATGAAACAGCCGAGTACATAGAAGAGCAAGTAGTTTCAGATGGTATGAACTCTTCACCGGTTTCATCCAAGCAATCAGATGATCCCTGCCGGATAACTCCACTCGCCCTCGCAGATGAAGATGATACAGTGGCATGTAAGGTCATCGATAGCCCTGAAGTGGATCATATTACATTATCAGAAACATTCACGGACATTGATCTACCTAATGTGGTAAATGAGTCAGTAATCAGCAGCGAACATGCCATGCCAGAAAATGAACAGTACTATTTCCATCCAGAAACTACTTTTGGACAAGATCTGTGTCTCGACAACAATGAAATTGTAGGGGAAAATGGGGAAGTTCCACTATGCAGCTCAACCACTGTGGCTATAACTCCAGAACCAACTGTAAACAGAGAGATAGAACATGAGTTTCATCAAGCTGTGTATCAGGAACCATCGAATTCATTCAATAGCAGTAAAGTTTTTGGAGATCCACTAGCTTCTGACTCCAGAGATGTTGCACCGTCAGTCATCTCGAGCTTTGATTGGATGCTTAATGGTGCAATGCAGCAGTCATTCAATGTCTTTCCTTCTCATCCAACTAATGGAAATGAACAAGAAAATGGTTCTTCTGAAGATGCGCCACCACTTCCTCCTCTTCCACCGATGCAGTGGAGAACAAACAAGATACAGACAGGCTCATCACCGTTATCTGCAAAGATCGGGAGACCACCAAGGCCAAAACCTCCAGCAAAACAACAAGAAAGTGAAGCTGCTCATATTCTTCAGGAGAACAATCTCCACAAAGGCTTGAGTTTGCAGAATGAAGTAGCGCAGGCAACTATTTCTAGTGATCATGAGACAAATCAACTCCTTAACATGGATTTTCATGAAAACCATCACCAGGAAGGAGATGAATATCATGCCCAGGATTCCAATCCATTTCCCTCGTCAGAAGCTGAATGTTTGGCAGAAATTGATTCAGTAAAAAGTGAAAATCTGCACCCATTGCAGCTACCTGAGCTTATAGTTGTTCCGGAAGAGGCATGGTCAGAGTTTGGTAATATAAAATTCATGCCAGAACAAGAAGGAAAACTCCAACTAAACAACGGACTTTCTGGTTTGGCAGCACAAAAGACCAGCGGGAAGCCTGATTTGTTTGCATATTATAAGGAAAAGGAATTATCATTTGCAGGTAGTGACAAAGTTGCAAATTCAGAAGAAAACAAACCAAATGGTGCTGTTAAACATATGCAAAATCTGGACTTGCCAGCACAACAGAAAAACGACAAAAATGATTGTGATCGCAAGGCAGAGGAGTTTTCCTCTGCATTAGAGGATGAATCATCAAAATCACCAACTCATACAGTGCCAAAACCACCTAGATACCCTCTACTTCCTGTTACTTCTCATGACAGAAGCATGGTGTGTAGGACTCTTTCATATTTGGTTTAAAATGATTTTAAGATCCTCACCTAATCATTTCTCTTTTACCCTTTTAGCTAAGAAAGGTACCAACTTTGGTTCAGCCTTCGAGTAAGCTTGCAGATGAGAAGAACACACTATTGGAACAGATAAAGAACAAGGTAATCCTTGTAGGGTGCTTTAAGCCACATCACCATCATTATCATGTTTGTTTCCCTAATGAAAGCAAATGCAGTCAAATTAAGCTAAAAGTGCCTGGAACCAATTTGAATTGTTTCAGTCTTTCAACTTGAAGCCTGTTCTTGCAAAGAGACCAAATGTAATGGGTGGTCCAAAAACTAACTTACAAGTGGTGGCCATTCTAGAGAGAGCCCATGCGATTCGCCAGGTTACAAGTCATTCCATTGCTTCCTAGCTACAATTTCAGTCAATCGTAGCTGTATCATCTATGATTAAATGATGATTATTTCTTTTAAAACAGGCTGTTGCTGATGACGATGACGACGATAGCTGGAGTGAGTAGCTGGCTCTTCCCCAAAGCGATTTCGGCTCCTGATGTTTCAGAAGTGATTGCATCGATCAGACCTTTGTGTCCCTGTTCTTGCATGGAGCAAAAGATGAAATAGAGCCAAGTTACCACAGGTTTTCATGCCAAGACAATTGGCATGGACCAGGTGATGCCCATGGATGGGCAGGAACGGTAGAAGCAACGTTGCAACTGCAAACGTAGTGTGTCTCTACTTGTACTATCTGTGAAGTTTCGAAGTGCGTCAATGTTTATTACCTTTCGATGCGCCTCTTGAAAGTTTCATGTGCTTGGTGAGGATTGTTAGGTTGTATATGCCTCCTAGGACTAGTGTCATTTTTGTAACTTGGTGAGTGTACAGAAAGAAGCATGATTTTTGAGTTGTTCTGGACATCTGAAGCAGATAGAGCAAGCAACTGAATTGTATATGCCTCCTAGGTTGTATATGACTGTACAGATCTCTGAATCCGACAGTTGGCCGCCTAAGCTGAGTTTCAGGAAACAGATGGTGCAGCAGTGCAGGTAGGGGTGGTAATAGACTCTAAATTTTATACTGCAAAATTTAAGAATCAAATTGGATTAGAATTAGGCTCTATTTCTATTTAATTTTAAACTAAAATTATTTAAAGGCTCAAACTTTGTTGTGAATAAACATTTAAATCGTGATCTATCACCACTCCTACGCACGAAATCTGAATTGTACATGAAGATGCTGGGTCTATTTGGTTGGCTACCAAAAGTTTCCATGCCAAAATTTGACAAGAAAAAATACCAAAACTAGAATAAAAAAAATGCCAATTGCCATAGATTTGGCATACTAATTGTGAGATGCTAGCCATTTTGGTAGCAAATCAAATGATTGACAAAAAATTGACTTATCTATGGATATCTAGATGGGTTGGCGCAGACCTGAATTAGGCACGGTCTGGTTAAGCACAACCCCTCAAGGCCCAGTGAGTAAAACGGGCATGCCATGCTGGGTCACGGACCATATTGATTGTCCGAGCATGGCAGGATGGGCCACCCGGCCGACCCAAAGCATTGGATGGCATGTTGGACCAAGGACGCACTACATAGACCCGAGTGAGGGCCCAGTCTCCTGCACATTTCTCTATTGCAAAGTACTAGAGCCCATATTTTTACCATAAAGTATTCTGCTTAGCCCAATTTAGATGCTTCTACTATGACATTTTGGTGCTCTCCTTACAATATAAGTGTGCCTCCACTCCTATTTTATCCTAGGTTCATCCTTGTGTTGGACCACATGCACAAATAACAAAAATATTAATAAAATATGTTGTTTCTAGAAATTAAAACAAGGTCGTTGCCGGAGAGCGAACTCCAGCCGGATGGTGGAATGCACCCGCCTAATCTTAAGGACAGGGGGCAGCCTAGGATTTGCTTGATGAGATGGACGAACATAAGAACACACAAAGATTCAGAGTGGTTCGGACCGTCGGAGTGTAATACCCTACTACACTGTGAGTTGTATTGCTGGGAGCTTGAGAAAGCCTGGGTCTGGATGGAGATGTCTCTAGGGAGTTCAAGTGAGGATTCCCACGGGTGGGCTCGAGAGAGCCTTTTTTCTTGTTGTAGCGTATGTGTCTTCACTTTTATAATCCAAGGGGGCACATACATGAGCACTGGACCGACAAGTGGGTCTAGAAATATAATAATATGAAGCATAGAGCAATGAATAGAGCTGGTGGACCGAAGTCTTCTCCTGTGGTGGGCAAATATCTTCTTTTGGTCTCCGTGCGGATTTTTTGATCAGATTCACCTCCGCCAAGTCTTGTCGGCGTGTGTATGAAGGCTTTGGTCTAGGCTGCGGCGTAGACTAGCACATCGACATGCTTAGGGGGTACATGGACGGTATCATCTTGTCCCCTCCGTCTATCTCCTTCGCCTACCACCGAGCGGGAACAATAGGAATCATGATGAGAGTTGCCCATGCGCGGCGCAGAGAGTCAATGGTCTCGCCTCGGTAACGCATGTGTTACTAGCATGACCCATGTCTTGCGAACTGCGCATGTCACCTGCATCCCACGGGTCTTCAGCCCTTGCTGTAGCTATATAGTGTTTTTACTCTGTGTCGGGGATCCGGTGAGCCCTTGCGGAGGTCTGAGACCCACCCGTAGGGGTCCAGACCTATGATTGAAATTGTCAAGCAATTCAACCGACGAGACATCTGGAGACACTGACCTAGCGGCTGGTGGCCCCATCGGACTAATTAACCAGCCAGTCGATCGGACGGTGAAACCAGTCCTGCGGAGCATGGAATGGATCCGATTAACCCGCTTATTGGGTCCATGCACGTCAATCATACCTAATGTTTTTTTTATGTTAGTGGGTTACTTGTTTTTCTATTATTATAAAACTTTAGACATTTTTCTTGGCAGCATTATTTTGCAATTATGTTCTCTTAGTGATTTGTCTATGAGTCAGTAATAATGATATAAATCAATGAAGTTATAGACATTTTGCATTTAAATGAAAGTATTAATACTTTTTATTAACAGTGGTAATTCATTTGATATCAAATATTATTATTTTGATAGTTATGTGTGCAATGCATACTGTGTAATGTGATATATTTATTAAGACCAGTAATATTTTTGAGTGTTATTTGATTTGATTATCAAAAGTCTATACGTTTTGACATCATTTTTAGCAATTTTGTCGGAACAGTAAGTTTTCAATCAATCAGTAATAATGATATAAATCAATGAAGTCGCAGACAGTTTACATTTAATGAATGTTATATGTATTTTTATTAACAGCGGTAAATTATACTAAAACTAGATATGATTTTTTTACAGTAATTTTGCAACGCATATCAAACCATCAGACCAGACCACCTGCACCTTGTTCAGACTTCAGATATCAAATCAAAAGTTGGAGCTAATCAGAAACAGAGCTTACGCCACTAATACCAGTTAACCTTGTATAAAATGAATATAACAACCATGTCAATTAGAAATTTAACCAGAAAATTTCCGACAGTAATGAACGCAGCGCAAAGTTGCATGTTACAATTAGGGCAGCAAACATTTCGCTTTTCAGAGGTAAAGGAAAATCATGAGCCCTGAAATAAGCATACAGCTCTACTTCTGATTATAACAGGAATATCTTAGAAAGGAAAACAATCATATTCAGGAATCCTATAATTCTATGTACACACATGGAAGCTACTGCAAGCAACAACAATCACCGTAACACATAACAGATGACCTTCAAGTTGAAGAGAAGCATCAGAGGTTTCTCTTCTTTGGCTAAGCAATCCATAATGAATATTCCACCTAAGGGCTTCTTCGGTTTGTAAGGGATTGAAGGGGATCGGAGCAGATTAAATCTCTTTCTAGTCAAAATTAAACAAGAATGGATTTAATTCCCCTCAATCCCATTCGATCCTTGTGCAACCAAACAAGGCCTAATGGGTTTTACTTCTACGACGATGATTCACATGTATGTTTGTTTGGAGAGCTTGTAACCAGAAACCACTGCCGACAAGGCAAGAGCTGCAAATGCAAAGAAGGTCATGCTGATTGCTGCAGCGGTTGCATCTGTGAAGTTATTGACAACTGCAGATCTCATGCGGTTCGTGATCGGGGCAGCAGCCGACAGCGCAGACATCAGCAAGTACGCAACTACCTGCAAGTTGCAAACGATGTCACAGATGTCTGTCAGCTAAGTTGTATCATTTAAAAGTTGCAATAGAAATCGTCTAAAGAAGATTCTGATAACTATCAGTTTCAGTACAAAGAATGCCTTGAAAGAACTAAGTTGCAGCCAACCAAAAAAATCTTGTTACCTTGCTGCACTAGAAATGGTATCATGACATGAAATAAATAACCTCTTGAGTCCTGATCAAAGAATCTAAGGAGGGATAAGCATGAACTTTGATACAAAACCCTCTTAGCCAGTTTAACTGTTATAAGAATACACCACATGGCATGAAAGGTTACTTCATGTAATGCCACATACGTTGTTTGAACTTTATTATTTTGACTCCATTTGACTAACAAAATCTAGGTATGCACTAGAAAGTAAATTCAAGTTGCAGAAAATCTAATTCTAACTTTTATGTGTCCTTAGAATAAGTGAGGCCGCTGATTCAAATATTAGATGTATTCCCAATCAACCAAACAAACCCTAAGGGTACATAGTCCCTCAGACGTTTCAAACTTCATTGTTTCACACGAGAGCATTTCAATGCATTCAAGCATAATCTAATGGGCATCATGAACATTTTTGTTGACATGCAGTACTTATCTCCAACCAACTGAAGAACTGAAGATTCAAAACATACTCCCAACTTCGAGCTCATTTGGAAGTTTGGTCCAACCACTCCAATCTCCCAATACTGGGACCACATTACCATGATTGCTGCTGGTGGCCTGTCATGTGCTGGTACTAGCATATAGATTGCCCACATTATTAGACCATTTTTGAGAGCTTCTAGCCCACTATCCTTTTGCCTAGTTTCTTCCAAAAAGAAACTGAAGGGGTATTAGGTTGTTGAGTTGAAGGTGTGCCTGGAAAAGGAGCATCACAGACCAATCCGACTGATCCAACAGTAAAAGGTGTTGTGCCTCTTCTCACAAGTCACAAAGTTACTCGCACCATTGTTATGCTGCTAATCAGATGGGGGAAAAGCTACGGGAGAGAATTCTACTACACACTACTACTGAATTGATGTGTTTCTTCACCATGGAAGTAGAATGTCTGTACTGGAACCTTTACTCTTGCTCATCAGTTTATAAATTGCACTCATATTGTTCTCTCGTTCTCGTCACTGAGCAGGAATCTCGACCAAATCGAAAAACACGTCGGACTTTTGCTGACTGAGCGAAATACCTGTGTGGGCACAACATTTATAGCTGCAGACTAAAAGTTGGAAGCAATGACTCGCCTGATCACCAACGAAATCAAGAAGCCTCCCAGATGCTGAGGAGATGGGGTCGACGCCGCCGCGCATCCGGTGCGCGTGCCGCGCCGCCTGCGCCAGCGAGTAGAGTAGCGCCAGCGACGCGATGGAAAGCAGGTACCTAGGGAGAGAGAAGATGCAGCAATAATCCATAAACAAATAAACACGAGTCGAAGTGCACGCCAAGGTCGAACCCCCAACAACCGTCGTCCGCTCACGCACTTGTACTCCTGGTACCGGTCGAACTGCATCCAGTCGCCGTGCTGGTTGGACGCGACAAGCACGAGAGCGACGAAGGCGAAGACCGCGGCCGCGGCATGCAGCGCGAGGGGGCTCTTGTCGAGCATGTCCTCCCGCCGCCACCGCGCCACCACCGAATCCACCACGCCGCCGCCGCGGCGGACGCGGGCGCCCGTGCCGCCATCTGCGGTGGAAGCGCCGTTGTAGGGGGCGTAGTCCGGCTTCTCGGCGTGCTTCGGCTTCTCTGCGGCGGTGGCGGTGACGGAGTCGGCGTCGACGGTGGCGGTGGCGGCGTCGGCGGTGGCGGTGGCGGTGGCGGCGTCGGCGGTGGCAGTGGCGGTGGCGGCGTCGGCGTCAGTCATGACCATCGCCATCGCTTAGCGGCGCAAAGCGTCGAGGTGGTGGATGAGAGAGAAGGAGTGAGGAAGGAAGGGGAACAATTTTTGCTAGCGGGGGGTTAAAAAAACAAAAGTGCTTTTGTGTGTGAGCCCGGCAAGGCACTTGTGCATTTACAGACAGATCAGCGGTTGCTCACTTGCACTAGAGTGGAAATAATGGGAAAATATCCTATGCAATCACTTATCCTGGTGCAAGCATGCAATCAAACGATCTGGTGCATCCGATCTAGATCTAATGGTAACTGTTATTTTACATTTAACCCCTTACACCTGAAACCTAGTGTCTATTTTACATTTAACCACTTCCATATAAAACCGTTGGATCTAGACTGGATGCTCTGGATAGTTTGACTGCACGCTTGCACCAAAATGAGTGATTGCACAGGATATGTCCTCGGAAATAATTACCCAAACGAAACAAATAATGGAAAGTGAGCTCGGGCCCACTTGTCAATAAACTTGAAATTTGATTTGTATCGAGCGGCCACCTTGTCCTACAGGCTACATATGAGTAAGAGTATATGACGTGCTGGGACTCGTGCGTGGCGTTTCGCTATTTTTTTTGAGTCAAGCAACATAATTACCTAGCACATAACACCAAAGGAGATACTGCTAGAAAATTTGTGTATTGCCACAGATTATACTGCAACAACATAAATTTCGCTGGAATAACTATGTGTTATTGCCACAACTTTAAAAATGGTACGATATATAGACTTTATTGCCATGAATATTTTGTGTTGCTATAATATTTAGTTTTGTTGCAAGAGGTATGTGTTATGGTGAAATGCAATCAACCTATTGAGAGTTTTAGAGTTTTAGTGATCGAATAACAAAACAAACAAAAGTTCTAACAAAGTTTGTTTCAATTGTGTACTCAGTTATTGCAGTATCACAAGGAGTACAGTAAATTATGTAAATTATGTCGATCGAAAAAGAAGCACGTGACTTGGTGGAATCACACAAAACTTCAATAGGTTTATATACATTTCTCGTGATTCTAGGCGATCATGATTTTAAATTTTATATCATTGAGTATTAGGGATCGCCGTACTATTAAGAGGGATCCATAAAACGTAATGGTGTTTGCTAAAAGGCTCAAAATTTATGTTTCAAAACTTATATTTTGTCTATAGTCAACTATGAGGAAGTGTGCAGTTCAACTTCTCTAGAGCTAACCTGAATCGAGATCTTCTCTGCTAGAATGTGGTTGAACCACCCTTAGGGCGGTTCAACTGATTTTACCCACATAACTCTCTGGTGAAGGGCGGTTGAACCGGCCCTACGGGCTATTCAATCAGTCCTACACCGTTTGAGCTAGCGGTTCAATCGCCTAGCTCACTTAGTCTCCCTAGGATCGGCTCTGGCATATGGCAGTTGAACCGGGCCAACAGGGTGGTTGAACCGCCCACTTGAATCGGTTTCTCTCTATTTAGAACCGATTCAACTGGCCCTTTTATGCGGTTCAACCGCAAAAATCGCAGACTTCGTTGTAACAATTAGATCTAGATGCCTTCATATAAATAGCTCCCATTCTCTCTCTCTATCTCTTCATTTACTCTACACACATTCAACTCTGACCTAACTTGTGACAAAAGTGTATTGAGAGCATTTACTCATCCCAATCTCTCTCACACCACAAATCTCTTCCTCTCCAAACTCTTGGGAAAAATCTTGGTGTGAAGTTGGGATTTCCGTTCTTGAGCATTCTTCTCTACCTCTCGCTCGAGCCTTGAGCAAACATCGATTCGTGTAGATTTGTTACTCTTGGAGCTTCTAGCTCCTAGACAGTTAGACATTGCTTGAGAGTCTCTAAACTTGTGGAAGACCTCAAGAAGTTTGTATCACCCGCTCGTTAAGCAAATTGAGTAAGTGACTTCACTTTGATCTTGGTGATTGGTGAAGGGAGGATTAGGGATGAAAAAGACCTTGTCCTTTGTGGGCACCTCAACTAAGAAGTAGAGCACCTTAGTGGTGTGATTGAACCTCGGAGCAAATCATATGTTCTTGTTTTTGTGGTTGTTTGTGTTTATCTCGTTCTCACCAATACGTGCAAGAATCTACGCATAATTTGTCTGTGTTTTGAGGAGCACTCTCCCTTAGATATACTACACATATTTTTGAATCACCAAGAACTTACACAAAGCTAAGGGTTATGTGTTTATTCTCAAGATTATTACACTGTATTTATGACCTAACCAGTTGAACCCCCATGATAGCGGTTGAATTGGCCTGCACCAGTTGAACTGGTTGATCTCAGTTTGTTTCAATTTTTTGTTGAAATTTTTAGGTGTAGTCTATTCACTCCCTCTACGATACTTTCATATGGCCACAATTTTGCAAAATTGTTGCAATATATTAATCAATATTGCCACGAGTTTTATGTGGTTGTGATACTATTGAATTCCGTTGCAAAACTATGATGCTTATTGCCACAAAATAAAAAGGTTGCAATATAGTTACCTATATTGCCATAAATATATTTTGTTCCTATGGTCGTACTGTTCATTGCAAAGAACTCATACTTACAAGTGCCCTAGTACATGGGATGCCCTTATGACATAGTCTCATGGGTGCTCTAGGCATAGGGAACTTCATCTCTGATTAGCCCTATGGCATAAGATGATTTGGGGTCTTATAATATTTTACCCTTAGAGATCCCTAGGTGCTATGGCATATAGGCCTAGGTGGTTGAGACTTGAGAGGGGCAGCTAGACCTTGTGGGTGCTCTGAGTACTGATTCCATCAGGGCACTTCTATAATGTGATTAAGTGCTAGACCCCTCCCTTGGCTGGGCCAAGGGATATTCCAAGGACTTGGGTGAAATGGAAATAGGGTCAAACCTTTTCCAATATGAATTTTAGTGGTTGAATTGCCCAACACAAATTATTGGACTAACTAGTTTGCTCTAGATTATGAGTTCTACAGGTGCCAAAGGTTCAACACAAACCAATATAAAGTCCAAGAAAGGATTATGAGTTCTACAGGTGCCAAAGGTTCAACACAAACCAATATAAAGTCCAAGAAACGGTTCAAATAAAAGGAGCAAAGTTAAACCGAAGGCAGCCCTGGTCTGGCGCATCGGACTATCCGGTGTGCCACCGGACAGTGTCCGATGCACCAGGGAGATCAACTCTGAACTTGCCAGCTTTGGGAATTTGGGAGGCCGCTCCGCTATAAATTCACCGGACTGTCCAGTGTGCCAGCGGAGCAACGACTACTTCGCGCCAACGGTCGTCTGCAGAGGACATTAAATGCGCTACAGTGCGCACCTACATGTGCAGAAGTCAGAGCAGGCGCCAGAAGGCACACCGGACAGTCTATAGGACCTGTCCGGTGCACCACCGGACTGTCCGGTGGCCCCAATTTTCAGAGCTCCAACGGTCGGAACCCAACGGCCTGGTGACGTGGCTGGCGCACCGGACAGTGTCCGATGGCGCACCAGACTGTCCGGTGCGCCATACGACGGCAGCCTCCACCAACGGTTCTTTTGGTGGTTGGGGCTATAAATACCCCCCAACCACCACGCTTCAATACATCCAAGTTTTCAGCCTTAAAACCTCATACAAGAGCTATAGCATTCAATACAAGACACAAACAAAGAGATCAAATCCTCTCCCAAGTCCGGAATCACTCCAAACAAATTAGTGACTAGAGAGAGGGACTTTTGTGTTCTTTTGAGCTCTTGCGCTTGGATTGCTTTTCTTCTTCCTCATTCTTGCTTCCATAACACTTGTAATCAAAACAAGAGACACCAATTGTGTGGTGGTCCTTGTAGTGGACTTAGTGTCCCATTTGATTGAGAAGAGAAGCTCATTCGGTCTAAGTGACTGTTTGAGAGAGGGAAAGGGTTGAAAGAGACCCGGTCTTTGTGACCACCTTAACGGGGAGTAGGTTTGCAAGAACCGAACCTCGGTAAAACAAATCACCGCGTCTCACTCTTCATTTGCTTGTGATTTGTTTTCGCCCTCTCTTTTGGACTCGCTTATATTTCTAACGCTAACCCCAGCTTGTAGTTGTGCTTAAATTCATAATTTTCAGATTCCACCTATTCACCCCCTCTAGGCGACTTTCAATTGGTATCAGAGCCCGGTGCTTCATTAGAGCTTAACCGCTCGAAGTGATGTCGGGAGAACACGCCAAGAAGGAGATGGTGACCGGCGAGAAGACCACCACAAGCCACAGGAAGGCTCCATCGGGAGAGTCCCGCAACAAGAAGAAGGAAGAATCACCTTCTCACAAGTCGCATCGGAGTGGCGAAAAGAAAAAGAAGATGAGGAAGGTGGTCTACTACGAGACCAACTCTTCATCGTCATCCACCTCCGGCTCCGACGCACCGTCCGTAACTTCTAAGCGCCATGAGCGCAAGAAGTTTAGTAAGATTCCCCTACGCTACCCTCGCATTTCTAAACGTGCTCCATTACTTTCCGTTCCATTAGGCAAACCACTGGTTTTTACGGTGAAGATTATAACATGTGGAGTGATAAAATGAGGCATCACCTAACCTCACTTCACACTAGTATTTGGAACGTTGTTGAGTTTGGTGTACAGGTACCATCTGTAGGGAATGAGGACTATGATTCGGACGAAGTTGCCCAAATCCGGCACTTCAACTCACAAGCCACCACAATACTCCTCGCCTCTCTAAGTCGAGAGGAGTATAACAAGTGAAGCGCCCCAATCCTCTGGGACTCAAATGTGATACAATTACTAGTCCCAGGAGGCTAGTAAACACATTTATACATCAGATGATTACAGATCTGCTTAAACGAGACAAACCTATAAAGGTGGCGATCAACTTTAAGAGTTGGTCCACAACTCGGGACATATCATCAGAGTGGGGCTGAAGCAGCCCGATATACGCAGCGAAGCAAATCAGCGGTCCAACAGCCACAGGCAAGGTTGGGAACAGTCGTAACTCTTACCCGATCTCCTTTTTCTGAAAAAAAATAAATAAGCAAGGGTGAGTACAAACGTACTCAGCAGCCCACCTTCACCCGCGGAATGGGGAAATCAGATATAATGCATGGAATATGTGGAGCTCAGGATATTTGCAGAAACAGCAATATTTTATGCAGGGTTGTTTTGTAAAACATTTTGTATTTTTCAAAGCGCATCCTCTCCCAAAGGAACAGGAAGTTTTTCAATATTAGAACAAAAATCCCCTGGACTAAACCATCCTGGTGTCTCAGCAGTTTCCCACTGGTTTTCATTTTCAAAAACAGCTACTGGACTTCCCGTCCACCATAGCTCACGGCTCAACCGCCGAACCTTTTAAAAGAACCACTTTTCTCAAACGCACCTCTTTTTTGAAAGCAAAACACTAATTGCCATACCACACCAGACTCGTCCATTCCTGTGGACATAGACTATTCGAATAGATTTTCAAACTCTGCGCAGAGGTGTACACTTTACCCACTAGCCCGGCTCTGCGATCTCATGATCAATGAGGTCCGAATCCGAATCTCTTTCTTTCCCCGCACGTCCTAACCTTAACCGTTATACCGGAAGGAGTCAGGCCACCGCCATGCCCAAACCGGACAAAACATTCCCCCTCCTTATCCTCCCGGTGCTCCCCAGCCTTCATAACCTTGGGGTTGGACCGTACGAGTTCAGATTGAGTGACTGCCCACACAGTCTCGAGTGGTTGTACTTATCATGAGTACAGGTAATGAAGGATGACAAACCAGTCCTTATATGAGGGGAAAATCCTTCTGCTCACGCCTAAACTAGCTGAGCCATCACCTTAGGCCCTCCCCTAAACCAGGGAGTCCCTGATCATCCCTACTCAAAGGTAATAAGGGTGAAAACCCTTCATCATACACATTTTGAAAAGCATTTTCTTTTGAAAACTCACACCTTTCCTCAAATCATTTGTAACAAATATATCAGGGATTGATTGCGGCAAGCGGCTGGGTGGCCATAATAACTTGTCTTAAAATCATATCATGCATAAAATAACAGGCTGAGGGTTGTGGTTGTAAAACATAGGTAATTTATGCATCAAAGGGATCCAGTGAGCTTGCCGTGCTTATCCGACGAAGGGGGAAGGGGAGCTCGCGGAACTGGCTTCTAGCTCCACTGTCTGGCGTAGACTTGCAGATCTAGCCTCCACGAGACGGCACGAACGCTCTGATAACTATGCAACATGAACAAGCAAACATACAAACCAACAAGTATACCAACAAATATTTAGTATAGTGGTCAGAATAGCGATATATGGATGGGTAGAGTCTTGAGTAGAATCTGTGTCATGTGGTGTTGAGATACTACTAGTGGTGGAGCGGAGGTGCTTACCAGGAGGGTGGACTGGAGGCGAAGCGACACTATGCGTGTAGCCGGTAGAGCAGAGTAACTGAGTGGGTGGGGTGTTAGCCTTGGCTGAGGGTGTTGAGTGTGTGGAGTGGGAGAGGGTAGCTGGGGGTATTTATAGCTGGGTGTATGTGGTGTAGCACAGTGAAGTTCACTATTGGTGAGAATAGTGACGAATGAATCGTCTGACTTAGTATGAACAAGAGAGTTATAGGCAGAATATGGGACAAGAGTATTTTGGGAGTCTTCTGGAATATGAACCATGCTTAAGAGATGACATGGTTGGATAGGGAATAGTTTGATAAGAATTTAGAAACAAGAATTATTGGAATCTGAGTTTGGAAGCCTGGTTCGAAGGAATCTCAAAGTCAAGCATGCTCAACTTGGGGAAACCTGGGATGGGTGACCAGATGGGAAGTTCCCACTGGAAGGAAAATCACAGTCACCGGAGTTCGTATGATTGGAACATGGGTCTGGCTGGTCTTAGGTGGACTGGACAACATGATGGATGAGTAGTTGAAATTTGGGATGACTAGATGACCGATGAATAGTAATGATGATTAGTAACGATGAATAGTGGTGATGGAAAAGTAATTATAGATATCATCGATGAATAGTAACGATGATGAATAGTAATGATAAATAGTAACGATGATGAATAGTGTATGTGAATAGTAACGATGAATAGTAATGGTGAATAGTAATGGTGAATAGTGATAGTGAATAGTTCGTATGAACGAACGATGAACGATGAATAGGAACTGTGAACGAACGGACGAACGATCGAATGATCGGACGAACGAACGGACGGAATTTCGGTAGCATAACGGCAGGAAAAGATTATTTGGACGAATGATCGAATGATCGTACGAACGAACGATCGGAATTTCGGCAGCATAACGACAGGACAAAGATTATCTGGAAGAACGATGAATAGGGACTATGAACGAACGATGAACGATGAATAGGGACTATGAACGAACGATGAATGATCGAATGATCAAACGAACGAACGATCGGAATTTCGGTAGCATAACGGCAGGACAAAGATTATCTGGAAGAACGATGAATAGGGACTATGAACGAACGATGAACGATGAATAGGAACTATGAACGAACGATGAACGATCGAATGATCGAACGAACGAAAGATCGGAATTTCGGCAGCATAACGGTAGGAAAAAGATTATTTGGACGAACGAACGGACGAACGATCGAACGATCGGACGAACGGACGAACGAACCATGAACGATCGGACGAACGACCGAACGATCGGACGAACGAACGAACAAACTAAGAACAGGGGACGAACGATCGAAGAACGATCGAACGATCCTTGTGCTAGTGTGTGCTTGTGTGGAACATGGAGTGGGTGTGTGTGGGGGGGGAAGAGAGTTGCCATGAAATGGCTTGGGGTGGGATGAGAGGAGGCCCTTGCCCCTCTATTTATAGCCATGGTGGGGGGATTAGGGGAGGGATGAGAGGATTAGTGGGAGGATGAGAGGATTAGTGGGAGGTTAGCATGTATTTGTCTTGTATAAGTGTAATTAGCTTGTAGAGCTCACCGTATAACACTGGAGGCATACGTATACGTATGGGCATGAGGAAAGTTATGAAGAAAATATTTGTAGGGTCTTGAAAATGATTCTGAAGGTATTTCTCAAGAGGAAAATATCCGGAGATACATCAGTGGAATATTTGGGCAGTATTTCTAGAAAGAAATCAAAGGGGGTTATTGGGGAAATATCTGAGCAGTATTTTTGGAAAGAATTTGAGGGGGATCACTTGGAAAATATTTGTAGGATATTTTGAGGAGGATTTTGGAGATAATATAGACCTCTATATTTTATTTGTTGATATCATCTCGCAAACAAACATTTTGAAATGAAACTTGAAATTCATTTTGAATTTAGAGGGAGTTTGAGAAAATTTCAGGATTTGAATTTTTGGGATGCTACAAATCTACCCCACTTAAAAGGAATCTCGTCCTCGAGATTCGGCTTAGAAGGGTTATGGGTATAGCTTTACTTCAGCTACATATCTTCACTTTGCAGACTCTTCGAGGAGATGGAACTTCAACAAAATCTGGCCTTTGAGGGGCATCCGGTTGCTAATTGCAAACTCTGATTCCGACTACTCAAAGATCATCTTTAGGCTTCTAGCTTTCGCTTGGCAGCTAGCTTACTGAAGAAGCAAGATGCCAACACGCAAACCTTCCTCTTACGAACTTCCACATGGATTTCTTGTTTGATTGGTCTTCTAGTGCTTCATCAATGGAACTTGGGTGACCACTTCTCATCCAGAAACTCATAAGCTTTGATGATCTGGTCCTCCACAAGCTTGCTACAGGCCTTCTTCTTTTTCTCCATAGGAACCTTACTGGAACACTACCCCACTTAAAAAGAATGAGGGTAGAATCCTTGAATCTTGGGGATTTGAAGTCCTTGAAATACCTCATAACAAGGGTGTTACGGGTCCTTCTGCTGCTGTTGCTGCTTGAGCAGGCTGCGGAGAAATGACTGACACAGGGTTGATTCTGGGATAACCTTCTTCTCATCTTTTCTTCACTATCTTCTTTTCTCTTCTCACTTCTCACTTTTCACTGCCTCTTTCTTTCTCTTTGCTCTTCCCACTTGAGGATTCTATCAAAGAGTATTACTATCATACACTGGAGGAAACCAAAGACTATGAACCATGTGCAACAGTCTTCAACCCAAGAATCACTAAGCATTGTGATCTTAGGGGCGAGGGAGTGTAAAAATGGAGTTGCTTGCGATTTGGCAGAGGGTATTTTATCTGGTGTGTGTGCTTTGCTTGGGATGGGAGTTGAGGGAGTTGGTGGGGGGGGGGTTTATAGGCGAGCGGGGGTGCTCGGGGGGTGTGGAGTGGTAGTGATGGAGCAGGTGACATGAGACAGCAGGTGCGACAAGGGGGAGGGGGGCCTGTTGCCGGCGACGATGACGGTGGTGGGTGCGCTGCAAAGGGAGGTGGGCGGCAGTAGTGCGCTGCAAAGGGGGCATGGGGCGGCGATGGTAGTGCGCATGGAGGCAGGCACGCGTGCGGGGGGCACGGGTGGGTGGTGGGGTCAATGACCTTGATATTTGTGGTCTCTGGTTCCAAGAATCTTTGCCTCTCTGTATGGTAATAACTCCTTTTGTCCTCTTTTTCTGTTTACTTTGACTCAGGGGCAATGCTTTGATTCTCACGGTCGGTCCTTTTGACTGAGCGGCTGGACTAGGTTTCTTCTGTAGCTTATTCCAGGCTTCAAGGCTAAGCTTCCCGGTATCTTCTTGGGCAAGGCGCTTTTCTCTTGAGATGGGTTAAGATAAGTATGGAAGCATAAGGTGAGGTTTGGATCTAATTTGTGATCTATGTTTTTAGAGAAAACCTTTCTTAAAAAGAAAGAAAACACATAAGTTCAGCAATGATAAGCACAAACAAATCAAATAATTTGAATGGGGGAAGAATAGAGTTTTTCCAAAGCACGGACTACTCAGATTCAGGGGCTAAGCATAACTACTAGTGCTCGGCTCCTGAACTGAGAACTATGCTAAATGCGACTTATAAGCACTAACGTTAAGGCATCACATATGCACACGAAAGAGGAGAAAACATCAAGAGAAATTCATTTTGAAACGCCCTAGGGGGGCACACAATTAGGGTTTTGCAAAACACGAGTCTACACGATTACCTCTCATACATGCAGGGCTCTAGCCAAAGTGAAGAAAAACTTCACTACCCAATGTATGCAGAGGATTGGGCATAACTAACTCAGATCTGGCAGCTTCTCTTTTGGCAAGGCTGGCGCACAACTTCAATCTGAGACATCTCCTGGATGGGTCAAGAGGGAGCCGATGTTGATGACTTCTTCTGGTGGCGACTGAGATGGCAGCACGGGGTTGAACTCTTCTTCAAGCTGGACTGGCTCTTGTAGCTCCTCAGAGGGCGGCGGTGCTGGCAGTGTGCTTGCAACTTCTTCCTTGACTTCAAGGGATGATGCTGGAATCTTCTTCATGGTGAAGGGCTCAAACAACTCCGGTGGGGGATATTGGGAGGATTCAGGGTGCTCTTGCTTATCCATAGCCTGAGGGGAGACTGGAATTCCTTCCAAGACTATGGCTCCTTCCGGGAGTTCCCAAGCCTTCTTTTCTCCTCTGGTAGAGACCGGGTGACCTTCAAGAATTTGGGGGTCTTCAGCTCTGATGGGTTGAACAGGGTTGGATGAAGCGGGCTCTTGGATCCGTAGGGCTCTACGTTGGTTATGGTTTACCAAGTAGGCATCCATCAACTTCTGGACGTGCTCATCCTTGGCTTGCTTCAGGGCTTCAACAGCAATGGCTTCACGACTTTCCAAGGCAGCTACACGGGCTTGAGCTGAGGTGAGATCCACATGGAGCTGACGGTTGCGCTTCTCTGCATCTTCTGCTCGGGCAATCATCTGACGGTGGTGCCGAGCCAAGAAATCATACTGTGCATCCAGGGTGAGCAGATATGCAGTGAGGTACACGACTGTGGGGTCATCCTCAAGCAGCTGCTTCCCTTCCAATGCACGCATTCTAGCCATCCAAACTGGACAGTCTCTTTGAAAGGGCGGAAAGAATCTGAGTGGTGTGTCGGCCACTTCTTCATAAATTTGACACAGGACCCTCAATGCCTTGCGAGCGACGACTTGGCAGGTGTCTTGGAATCTGTGCCCAGCAGCAGTGACACTCCATTCCACATGGTGTGGACTGGATCCAATGTATACAGTCACGACACACTTCTCTGTGCCATGCTCGACGAATTCACGACCATCATACTCTGGCTGGCTCCTTATTCCGAGGCAGACTGTGCATGCTCTCAGCAACTTGGGGAAACCATCTTCATTTTGGCACAAGCTGGTTTGGCAGCGGACCTCCATCTGACTTCTGAGAGAAGGAAAGGGGGAAGCATTTTTGAAATGAAGGGATGAGAGCAAGAATTTTTTTAAGAAAATAGTTTGGACTCAAAAACTTTTGGATCAGGCTAAGGGTTACGTCCTGCGGCCAACCTAACAGCTCCGATACCACCTGAAGCGCCCCAATCCTCTGGGACTCAAATGTGATACAATTACTAGTCCCAGGAGGCTAGTAAACACATTTATACATCAGATGATTACAGATCTGCTTAAACGAGACAAACCTATAAAGGTGGCGATCAACTTTAAGAGTTGGTCCACAACTCGGGACATATCATCAGAGTGGGGTGAAGCAGCCCGATATACGCAGCGAAGCAAATCAGCGGTCCAACAGCCACAGGCAAGGTTGGGAACAGTCGTAACTCTTACCCGATCTTCTTTTTCTGAAAAAAAATAAATAAGCAAGGGTGAGTACAAATGTACTCAGCAGCCCACCTTCACCCGCGGAATGGGGAAATCAGATATAATGCATGGAATATGTGGAGCTCAGGATATTTGCAGAAACAGCAATATTTTATGCAGGGTTGTTTTGTAAAACATTTTGTATTTTTCAAAGCGCATCCTCTCCCAAAGGAACAGGAGATTTTTCAATATTAGAACAAAAATCCCCTGGACTAAACCATCCAGGTGTCTCAGCAGTTTCCCACTGGTTTTCATTTTCAAAAACAGCTACTGGACTTCCCGTCCACCATAGCTCACGGCTCAACCGCCGAACTTTTTAAAAGAACCACTTTTCTCAAACGCACCTCTTTTTTGAAAGCAAAACACTAATTGCCATACCACACCAGACTCGTCCATTCCTGTGGACACAGACTATTCGAATAGATTTTCAAACTCTGCGCAGAGGTGTACACTTTACCCACTAGCCCGGCTCTGCGATCTCATGATCAATGAGATCCGAATCCGAATCTCTTTCTTTCCCCGCACGTCCTAACCTTAACGGTTATACCGGAAGGAGTCAGGCCACCGCCATGCCCAAACCGGACAAAACATTCCCCCTCCTTATCCTCCCGGTGCTCCCCAGCCTTCATAACCCTGGGGTTGGACCGTACGAGTTCAGATTGAGTGACTGCCCACACAGTCTCGAGTGGTTGTACTTATCATGAGTACAGGTAATGAAGGATGACAAACCGGTCCTTATATGAGGGGACAATCCTTCTGCTCACGCCTAAACTAGCTGAGCCATCACCTTAGGCCCTCCCCTAAACCAGGGAGTCCCTGATCATCCCTACTCAAAGGTAATAAGGGTGAAAACCCTTCATCATACACATTTTGAAAAGCATTTTCTTTTGAAAACTCACACCTTTCCTCAAATCATTTGTAACAAATATATCAGGGATTGATTGCGGCAAGCGGCTGAGTGGCCATAATAACTTGTCTTAAAATCATATCATGCATAAAATAACAGGCTGAGGGTTGTGGTTGTAAAACATAGGTAATTTATGCATCAAAGGGATCCAGTGAGCTTGCCGTGCTTATCCGACGAAGGGGGAAGGGGAGCTCGCGGAACTGGCTTCTAGCTCCACTGCCTGGCGTAGACTTGCAGATCTAGCCTCCACGAGACGGCACGAACGCTCCGATAACTATGCAACATGAACAAGCAAACATACAAACCAACAAGTATACCAACACATATTTAGTATAGTGGTCAGAATAGCGATATATGGATGGGTAGAGTCTTGAGTAGAATCTGTGTCATGTGGTGTTGAGATACTACTAGTGGTGGAGCGGAGGTGCTTACCAGGAGGGTGGACTGGAGGCGAAGCGACACTATGCGTGTAGCCGGCAGAGCAGAGTAACTGAGTGGGTGGGGTGTTAGCCTTGGCTGAGGGTGTTGAGTGTGTGGAGTGGGAGAGGGTAGCTGGGGGTATTTATAGCTGGGTGTATGTGGTGTAGCACAGTGAAGTTCACTGTTGGTGAGAATAGTGACGAATGAATCGTCTGACTTAGTATGAACAAGAGAGTTATAGGCAGAATATGGGACAAGAGTATTTTGGGAGTCTTCTGGAATATGAACCATGCTTAAGAGATGACATGGTTGGATAGGGAATAGTTTGATAAGAATTTAGAAACAAGAATTATTGGAATCTGAGTTTGGAAGCCTGGTTCGAAGGAATCTCAAAGTCAAGTATGCTCAACTTGGGGAAACCTGGGATGGGTGACCAGATGGGAAGTTCCCACTGGAAGGAAAATCACAGTCACCGGAGTTCGTATGATTGGAACATGGGTCTGGCTGGTCTTAGGTGGACTGGACAGCATGATGGATGAGTAGTTGAAATTTGGGATGACTAGATGACCGATGAATAGTAATGATGATTAGTAACGATGAATAGTGGCGATGGAAAAGTAATTATAGATATCATCGATGAATAGTAATGATGATGAATAGTAATGATAAATAGTAACGATGATGAATAGTGTATGTGAATAGTAACAATGAATAGTAATGGTGAATAGTGATAGTGAATAGTTCGTATGAACGAACGATGAACGATGAATAGGAACTATGAACGAACGGACGAACGATCGAATGATCGGACGAACGAACGGACGGAATTTCGGTAGCATAACGGCAGGAAAAGATTATTTGGACGAACGAACGGACGAACGATCGAATGATCGTACGAACGAACGATCGGAATTTCGGCAGCATAACGACAGGACAAAGATTATCTGGAAGAACGATGAATAGGGACTATGAACGAACGATGAACGATCGAATGATCAAACGAACGAACGATCGGAATTTCGGCAGCATAACGGCAGGACAAAGATTATCTGGAAGAACGATGAATAGGGACTATGAACGAACGATGAACGATGAATAGGAACTATGAACGAACGATGAACGATCGAATGATCGAACGAACGAACGATCGGAATTTCGGCAGCATAACGGTAGGAAAAAGATTATTTGGACGAATGAATGGACGAACGATCGAACGATCGGACGAACGGACCATGAACGATCGGACGAACGACCGAACGATCGGACGAACGAACGAACAAACTAAGAACAGGGGACGAACGATCGAAGAACGATCGAACGATCCTTGTGCTTGTGTGTGCTTGTGTGGAACATGGAGTGGGTGTGTGGGGGGGGGGAAGAGAGTTGCCATGAAATGGCTTGGGGTGGGATGAGAGGAGGCCCTTGCCCCTCTATTTATAGGCATGGTGGGGGGATTAGGGGGAGGGATGAGAGGATTAGTGGGAGGATGAGAGGATTAGTGGGAGGTTAGCATGTATTTGTCTTGTATAAGTGTAATTAGCTTGTAGAGCTCACCGTATGACACTGGAGGCATACGTATACGTATGGGCATGAGGAAAGTTATGAAGAAAATATTTGTAGGGTCTTGAAAAATGATTCTGAAGGTATTTCTCAAGAGGAAAATATCCGGAGATACATCGGTGGAATATTTGGGCAGTATTTCTAGAAAGAAATCAAAGGGGGTTATTGGGGAAATATCTGAGCAGTATTTCTGGAAAGAATTTGAGGGGGATCACTTGGAAAATATTTGTAGGATATTTTGAGGAGGATTTTGGAGATAATATAGACCTCTATATTTTATTTGTTGATATCATCTCGCAAACAAACATTTTGAAATGAAACTTGAAATTCATTTTGAATTTAGAGGGAGTTTGAGAAAATTTCAGGATTTGAATTTTTGGGATGCTACAACAAGGTGCAAGGATTGAAGAGCGCCAAGGAGATTTGGGACATGCTCAAAACGGCGCACGAAGGAGACGAGGTGACCAAGATCACCAAGAGGGAGACGATCGAGGGGGAGCTCGGTCGCTTCATGCTCAACCAAGGAGAAGACCCCCAAGCCATGTACAACCGGCTAAAGACCTTGGTAAATCAAGTGCGCAACCTCGGGAGCACTAAATGGGATGACCATGAGATGGTCAAGGTTATTCTTAGATCACTCGTATTTCTTAACCCTACTCAAGTTCAATTGATTCGTGGTGATCCAAGATATAAACTAATGTCTCCCAAGGAAGTGATAGGCAAATTTGTGAGCTTTGAATTGATGATCAAAGGCTCCAAAAAGATCATCGAGCAAGGCGCATCCTCCTCCGTACCCGAGGCACAACCCGTTGCATTCAAGGCAACAGAGGAGAAGAAAGAAGACTCTACACCGAGTAGGGTTCCCATCGACGCCTCCAAGCTCGACAATGAGGAGATGGCGCTCATCATCAAGAGCTTCCGCCAAATCCTCAAGCAAAGGAAGGGGAAAGATTACAAGCCCCGTTCCAAGAAGGTTTGCTACAAATGTGGTAAGCCCGGTCATTTTATTGCTAAATGTCCATTATCTAGTGATAGTGACAGGGAAAACGACAAGAGTAGAGATGGCAATAGGTACCCGCTACCCGATACCCGATGGGTATTTACTCCATTAGGGTATGTATGTGGGCTAAATATTCTACCTGTGGGTCTGTTATTGGGCAAAAATCTTCACCTAATGGGTAAACGGGTATTAGAACATTCCGCCTTCACCCATACCCATTAACCCGTGGGTATAAAATACCCAATATAAACTTAGCCCAAGCATGAACTTTGACTTTAGTCATCCATCTTTTTTACTATTTAACAACCTTTTAGGCCATAATGTCATAGAAGACTTAACGACAATTTAATGACCATGTAATAGAACATGTAATGTGATATGTAGTATTATCCTAGTGTTACTACTTTATCCAATTATCTTTGGTGTGTTGAATGGATGGTTAAATGATGCTAGAATTTTTGTAATGGTATTTAGATGGATATACTTGACATTTGTATCATATAATATTTTGATAGATGTTTAGCTTTTGTGGGTACGGGTGACCCGATGGGTGACCCATACCCATATGGGTATGGGTATGGGGGTAAATCCATACCCGCCAGTGTATATGGGTGACCCGATGGGATTATTTTTGTGTCGTGGGTATGGGTATGGGGTAGTAATACCCGGTGGGTATTTACCCATTGCCATCTCTAGACAAGAGGGGAAGGAGGAAGGAAAAGAAGAAGTGCTACAAGAAGAAGGGCCGCGATGCCCATGTTTGCTGGGAGTGGGACTCCGACGAGAGCTCCACCGACTCCTCAGACGACGAGAACGCCGCCAACATCACCGTCAACAAGGGACTTCTCTTCCCCAACGTCGGCCACAAGTGCCTCATGGCAAAGGACGGCAAGAAGAAGAAGGTAAAATCAAGATCCTCAACTAAATATGCAACATCTAGCGATGATGCTAATTCTAGTGATGATGAGGATGATTTGTTTACTCTTTTTGCCAATCTTAACATGCAACAAAAGGAGAAATTAAATGAGTTAATTAGTGCTATTCATGAGAAGGATGAACTCTTGGATAGCCAAGAGGACTTCCTTATCAAAGAAAACAAAAAGCATGTTAAGACTAAAAATGCTTATGCTCAGGAAGTGGAGAAAAATGAAAAATTGACTAGTGAGCTAAGTAGTTGCCATGACACTATCTCCAACCTTAGAATTGAGAATGTTAATTTGATTGCTAAAGTTGAGAAGTCAAATATTTGTGATGATTCAATTGTCAATCTTAGAAATGATAATGCTAATTTAATTGCTAATATTGATCAATTGAATGCCTCTCTTGCTAGCCTTAGAAATGAGAATGAAAAATTGATTGCTAAGGCTAAGGAACTAGATGTTTGCAACATTTCCATTTCCAATCTTAGAGATGAGAATGACATTTTGCATGCTAAGATTGTTAAATTAAATGATTGCAAACCTTCTACATCTACCGTTGATCATGTTTCTATATGCACTAGATGTAGAGATGTTAATGTAGATGCTATTTATGATCACCTTGCTTTAATTAAACAACAAAATGGTCATATAGCTACATTAACTGCTAAAATCAATGAGCATGACTTGGAAAATGAGAAATTTAAATTTGCTAGAAGTATGCTCTATAGTGGGAGACGCCCTGGCATCAAGGATGGCATTGGCTTCCAACAAGGAGACAATGTCAAGCTTAATGCCCCTCCTAAAAGATTATCTAATTTTGTTAAGGGCAAGGCTCCCATGCCTCAGGATAACGAGGGTTACATTTTATATCCTACCGGTTATCCTGAGGATAAGATTAGGAGAATTCATTCTAGGAAGTCAAACTCTGGTTCTCATCATGCTTTTATGTATAAGAGTGAGGCATCTAGTTCTAGGCAATCAGCCCATGCCAAATTGCCTAAGAAGAAAACTCATAAAGCATCAAATGATCATAATGTTTCATTCAAGACTTTTGATGCTTCTTATGTGCTTACTAACAAATCAGGCAAGGTAGTTGCCAAATATGTTGGGGGCAAACACAAGGGATCAAAGACTTGTGCTTGGGTACCCAAAGTTCTCGTATCTAATGTCAAAGGACCCAAACTGTTTGGGTACCTAAAATCAAGAACTAAATTTGTTTTGTAGGTTTATGCATCCGGGGGCTCAAGTTGGATCATCGACAGCGGGTGCACAAACCATATGACTGGGGAGAAAAGAATGTTCTCCTCCTATGAGAAAAACCAAGATCCCCAACGAGCTATCACATTCGGGGATGGAAATCAAGGTTTGGTCAAAGGGTTGGGTAAAATTGCCATATCACCTGACCACTCTATTTCCAATGTTTTTCTTGTAGATTCTTTAGATTACAACTTGCTTTCTGTTTCTCAATTATGCAAAATGGGTTACAACTGTCTTTTTACGGATACAGGTGTTATTGTCTTTAGAAGAAGTGATGAATCAGTAGCTTTTAAGGGAGTATTAGAGGGTCAGCTATACTTAGTTGATTTCAATAGAGCTGAACTCGATACTTGCTTAATTGCTAAGACTAACATGGGTTGGCTCTGGCATCGCCGACTAGCCCACGTTGGAATGAAGAATCTTCACAAGCTTCTAAAGGGAGAACACATTTTGGGACTAACAAATGTTCATTTTGAGAAAAACATGATTTGTAGCGCATGCCGAGCAAGGAAGCAAGTTGGTGTTCATCATCCACATAAGAACATCATGACAACTGACAGGCCACTGGAACTCCTCCACATAGACCTATTCGGTCCGATAGCTTACATAAGCATCGGCGGGAGTAAGTACTGTCTAATTATTGTGGATGATTATTCTCGCTTCACTTGGGTATTCTTTTTGCAGGATAAATCTCAAACCCAAGAAACTTTGAAGGGATTCTTGAGACGGGCTCAAAATGAGTTCGGCTTAAGGATCAAGAAGATAAGAAGCAACAATGGGATGGAGTTCAAGAATTCACAAATTGAAGGCTTCCTTGAGGAGGAGGGCATCAAGCATGAGTTTTCTTCTCCCTACACACCACAACAAAATGGTGTAGTGGAGAGGAAGAATAGAACTCTATTGGACATGGCGAGGACCATGCTTGATGAATATAAGACTTCAGATCGGTTTTGGGCCGAGGCGGTCAACACCGCATGCTACGCCATCAACCGGTTGTATCTACACCTAATCCTCAAGAAGACATCTTACGAACTCCTCATCGGTAAAAAGCCCAATGTTTCATATTTTAGAGTCTTTGGTAGCAAATGCTTTATTCTTGTTAAAAGAGGTATAAAATCTAAATTTGCTCCTAAGGCTGTAGAAGGCTTTTTACTTGGTTATGATTCAAACACAAGGGCATATAGAGTATTTAACAAGTCCACTGGACTAGTTGAACTTTCTTGTGACATTGTGTTTGATGAGACTAACGGCTCTCAAGTAGAGCAAGTTGATCTTGATGAGCTAGATGATGAAGAGGCTCCATGCGTCGCGCTAAGGAACATGTACATTGGGGATGTGTGTCCTAAGGAATTTGAAGAACCTCCACAAGCACAAGATCAACCATCTTCCTCCATGCAAGCATCTCCACCAACCCAAGATGAGGATGAGGCTCAAGATGATGAAGAAAATCAAGAAGATGAGCCACCTCAAGGGAACGACAATGATCAAGGGGGAGATACAAATGATCAAGACAAGGAGGATGAACAAGATCCAAGGCTGCCACAACCAAGAGTCCACCAAGCAATCCAATGAGATCACCCCATGAACACTGAAAGTCGCCTAGAGGGGGGGTGAATAGGCGGAACCTGAAAATTAAAACTTTATCCCCCAACTAGATCCCTTGATTAGTGGTTAGAACAAGATATACAAATATCGGAGAATAGAAACTAAGTTCTTGCTTGAAAAGAGTATTGCTAAATAATGCGGGAGAGATAAATCAATACAACTAATGAGTTATAGAATAACAAAGCAAGAACCCTTAGATGAGAAGAGCACTAGGACAAGTTCTTTCTTGCAACGTGTTGCTTCACTAAATGGGAATTTAACTTGAAGCAACACCAAATGATATTAGCAAATAATGGTGCAAGAAAACTTAGAGCAAGGGAAAACAAACAAATCATAAGCAATAAACACAATGGACACAAGTGACTTGTTTTACCGAGGTTCGGCCCTCGAAGGCCTAGTCCCTGTTGAGGAGTCCACTTAAGGACGGGTCTTTTTCAACCCTTTCCCTCTCTCCCCCGATCACACAAGGATCGGTGAGCTCTTCTTCTTCTCAAGGATCACTCTCTGTTGGGGACTTGTTCTCAAATGCTAAGAGTTAAGAACAAGGCAACATAAAAAGTGTTAGGTGTTAAGGTCCTTCGTCCTTCGAAACATTATGCCCCTTCAGGAGATAATGAATTTCGGACGAAGGTTACGAGAGACATACCTTCGTAAATATAACAAGTAATGACGAAGGGTTCATATAAAGCATGAGATATAATATAAACATTATCATAAAATTATTTCTATTTTATTATCATGGAAAAATAGAAATGATTTTAAATTACAAATGTACCTTCGGCTTGAAGGAAGGCAAAAGTACAAGCGTGACGCAAAAGCAAATGCCAAGTCAACATGAACAGTACGGGAGTACTGTTCATCTATTTATAGACGCGGGACGCAGCCCACGTAAAATTACATTCATGTCCATTACATTTGCCAATGACTTATGGAAATCTGTCAAGGCCCAAGTAGTCTTTTCATCTTTAAGTCGGTTCCCCTCTCTGCTATCGCGACGAAGCTTCCCTGCGCACAGCTTCGGCTATGCACCATCCTTCGTGGAGCTTGGTAATCAGCCCATCCTCCATTTTAATCCCCCTTCGTCTGGTTCAGGCTTCGTCCTGACCGTTCTTCATGTTCATAATTCTGAGTCCGAAGATACCTGTTCACATAATCCACTCGGAAAACATTGTCAAATCATGTTTTTGAGGACCTTCGGAGGACGAAGGCCCCCAACAGTAGCCCCTCGCAATATTAATTTGTTAACGATAAATTCAGATTGCGATATGGACGAAGGCCTTGAGCCGAAGGTCCGAAAAAACACCTTCCCTTTGCTAGAATAGCAACATTCACTGACAAGCGGGGTCTTTCAATTTTCAACGCCCTGGGAGTATAAATAAGATCATACCGCAAACTTATTTGGTACGCACACTTGTCATCTGCTTCGGCCCACTAAATTTTTAGCTCTTGTGCACTAAGATTTGCTGATCTTTTTGATTTTGAAGCTTCGGCCTCGAAAACAGTTTTTTAGCGTTTCCGAAGATGTCTGAAGGTAAGAAGGTCCCTGCTGAGACGAAGCTGAGCCTCGACGAAGAGAAGAACTTGGGGTTCCTTATAGCGATGGCGGAGACCAATACAGAGAAAATCACCAAGGAGATTCTTGAAGGTTTGTCCGAAGATACTGGTGACAGCGACAGCTATGATGTAGAAAGTGGCGGGGAAGAGTCCGAAGATCGACCATGGCGGCCAAGTCACACGGTATTCGGGAAAACCACTATTAAGCAGAATCATATTGATAATATGAGGGGGAGATATTTTCGTGATATATCTATTGTGAGGGCTGATGCTGGAGAAAAGACTTCTCCCACCCCAGAAGAAGATGAAGTCGTAATCTTCCGAAGCTTTCTCAAGGCTGGGCTTCGATTCCCCTTAAGCAACTTTGTTGTTGAAGTCCTGAAGACATTTCAAGTCTACCTTCATCAAATTACTCCCGAAGCTATCATAAGAATTGGGTTGTTTGTCTGGGCTGCGAGAAGCCAAGGTTTAGAACCAAATGCTAAAAGCTTTTGCAACATTCATGAGTTGTTATATGAGACGAAGCCCTGGGGGAAAGAACAATATCACAACAACTTTGGGTGTTACAGCTTCGGTGCCCGCTCCGGGTCAAGCCGCCCTGTGCCTACCTTTCGGAAGAGGTGGCCCGGAGCCTGGATGACAGAGTGGTTTTATGTAAAGAATGACTTAACAGCGCAAGAAAATGTCAAGAGTATCATTATGCGCCCCATCTGGCAACGCTTCGGACTTCGGAGGCCGAAGGTTGAAATGGACGAAGCAGCCGAGGAATGCCAAAGAGCCTTCGGCGTAATCTGCTCTTTCATAGGGACAAGGGATTTGGTCCAAGAGCATATTGCCTTCAGGGTGTGGCCACTTGCAGGAAAATGGGAAATGCCGAAGGAGACCATCAAAGAGTCCGACGAAGGCGGACTAGTCAGACTGAAATACACATTCAAATATGCGGATAAGTTTGTTGAACCTGATGATGACTGGCTGAAAAGCATTGAAACATTAAGTGACGAACTGCTTGGGGCATATTCGAAGGCCGAGAATACTGCGTTATCAGCAGCCTTCGGAGGCCGAAAGAAGAAAAGGCTCAACCGGGTATTTGACGTAGTCGGGTTTGTCTACCCTGACTATCACTATCTGGTACTGGGTCGCAAAAGAAAAAATACTTCTCCTGCGACAGAAGCTACCACGAGTGCTACTAGTGAGCCGGCGCCGCAAAGGAAAAAGTTGAAGGTGCTCACCCACCGAGCGCGTTTTATTGAGCCGGCCATAGTGCCAAAATTTATTGGTGAAGTCTCTTTGGCCTCTGAAGCTACAGAACCAGCTCCAGTGCCGAAGATAGAAGAGAAAACTGAAGCGCCTTCAGCAGAAAAAGTAGAAAAACCGAAGATTGAAGGGCCGAAAGCATCGGAAATCTTAAGTCCTTCAGCAAATGTCGAAACAACAAAAAATCAAAAGGGGCCGTTGGTGACCCCAAAAAGAAAAAGAATGGTGAACGTACTAGATGTCTTGGAGACAATTAAGTCTTCAAGCACAACTCCAAAAAAGACTGTTGAACTTGCAGAAGCGTCTACTGAAGCTTCGAAACAACAAGCTGAAACTGAAGCTGGGCCTTCGGAGCCCACCAAGGAACAATCTTTGGAGACCGAGAAAATATCAGAACCAGCTTTGGTTGAAGAAGTTGACACTGCCGCCCCCGAAGCCCCTTCCAGCACATGCGATTACATCGTACGACATGCTTCGGGGAAGAAATTATCTGAAGAAGAGACTTACGAAGCCAACTACTATGCCAGAGAGCTAAAATACCCGAAGGGGGCAGTGGTGTTTAATGGGACAAATGAAGATGACTTTCTGTACTGCCTTCCTGACAATAAAGAACTATCTGTCTGCCGAGAGATGGCTAGAAGTATGGGATTCCCAAAGCTCGAAGCTGGATTATGTGCTATGACAAAGGAGGATCTCGCGGACAGTCTTGCGTACAATAGCCTAAAGGTATGGGAATTAGACACTTGAAAAAAAATTTTAATACATAATTCATTCTTTTATTCTTATATGGATTCTTTTCCGTATAGGGTTTAATCCTAAGCAACGCATTAAGAGCACAAAAGAGCGCCGAAGATGAAAGCTACGAAATTGCGTTCAACAATTTACGTTCAGAAGTTATTAAACTGAGAAACGAAGCTCTAGAAAAAGACAAAATTCTGCTTACATTAGTAGACAAGGTAAAAAAGGACGAAGCTGCTGCGAAGGTTCAGGCCGAAGCTCAGAGACGCGAGATTAAAGATCTTCAGAAGCAACTGGCCCGGGCGAAAGAAGAACGCATGCTTGAAGAAACAAGGCGGGAATGTAGCGACCAATGGGCTGATCATTTGGAAGCAACCGTGGAAGAGCTTCGGTCTTCTAAGAAAAAATGCTACGAAAAATCCATGGAATGCGTAAAGAAAATTAAAACCAGCTTCGCCAGCGTGGGCGCATTTTCCAGTGAAGAGAATTTCTCAAGAGGCAATCCCGAAGGTCCACTGGAATGGATCAGTCACGAAGCAGAGGCCTTCGAGGAAATCCTGAGTAGCCGTGGCGACATCTGCGCTTTTTCGGGCGCCAGGGGAGTTGCTACTGTCTTGGAGAAGAAAGGTTGCGGGCATGTAAAATATTTAGCTCAATCCGAAGCTGCCTTATCCTCCGAAGACATCAAAGACCCCTCGGCCGAAGCAAGCATGGTCGGTGGCAAATTCTTTACTGATATCTGGGACAACGGCGGCCGAGAAATGGCACAAGAAATCATTCAAAGGAGTGAAAAAGGCATCCATGATGCTAGGAGAGTGACAGAAGCTGCCGGAGGGCAAATAGGTATCAATTAGTCGCTCTTGTTGTGTTGTAATTTTTATTTCAAATTTTGCTCGCGGTTTGTAATAGTAATGCAAAAATATTCTGCTTCCTCAGAACCTGCTGGATCGTCAATTGACCCTCACCCAAAAGAGGATGACGAAATCAAACAAATGGCCGAAGCTATCATGGATAAAGTTGTTGAACAACTTCTAAATGAGGCTGCCGAAGTAGTATTAAGAGAAGACTAGGTGTTATTAGAAAAAACATTTGAAGTGTGATCTATGTAATATTTTATACATTTGAATGTAATATACAAGTCTCTTTTCATTATTCAATTCTTTACGATGCATGAAATTCTACATACATACCATTTTTGAGCCTTCGACGAAAAAAACACCTTCCCTTCTTTTCATGCTTCGTGAAGAAGACATTCTCCGTTAAAACTATTCTGATGAATCACGTCCACGCTTCGTGAAAACATTCTCCGAGGCTATACAATTTCGATATTGCTCTGATGAAGCTCGTCCATGCTTCGTAAAAACATTCTCCGAAGCTGTATTCCGAAGATTATCATTGTATTCCCTCGTGACTTTACACAATTTTCACTTTCTCAAAGCGTCCTTTCGAAGGTTGATACTGTGTCCCCTTCTTTTGCCAAATGCAACATGATGTATGATGCTTATGCTATGCAAAATGATGTGATGATGTTATGTTATGCAAATGACATTTGTTCCGAAGATACACACAAAATATATTTGTAAGCTCTGCATTCCCTTAGGAACGTCTTTGGAGCTTCTTCGCCTTTTACTTGGGCGGTATAAGCTCTGCATTCCCTTAGGAACGTCTTTGGAGCTTCTTCGCCTTTTACTTGGGCGGTATCAGCGTTGACTTTTCGCTGTATGCTCTGCATTCCCTTAGGAACGTCTTTGGAGCAAAAAACTTACACTGCGCTCCCTTTGGAATGGCTTTTTGTAACTTCGGCAACTTACTCTGCGTTCCTTAGAACGACTTTTTGTTGCTTCGAAGGATTTTTAATAATTCGAAGGTCCTCCTTGTTACCGCAAATTTTTAAGCTTCAGCAACTTAAGCCTGTGGAGAAGATAGATTTTCCTCATAACCAAGCACGAAACTATTATATGAAAACTGAAATGTTCTTTATTACACAGAAAATAGAACTTAAACGGAAAAGACTATTATCAAAGTAGGATATCTGTCAATAAATGTGCTTCGACTCTGGCACAGTACTATTGACTGTGCGAGCTTCAGATTGCTCTCTGAGATCCCTTTGGTGTGGAACATATTGGCTCCCTTCTGGCTGTTGGCCTTGTTGCATCGGAGGTGGAGGCGGGGGCTGTTGCCATGAAGCTTGAGGTTGACTCGCCGAAGCTACGGAAACTGCAGGGTGGTTGCCCACGTATTCCGGGATGTAAGGCTGATGGTACGAAGCAGTATGCATGACCTGCTTCGGCTGGCCCTGTTGCGCTGCAGCTTCTGCTAGCTCCTTTTGTTTCTGGATGGTGACATGGCACATCCTGGTGGTATGGCCCTTGTTTTCACCACAGAATAAGCAAAATATCCTCCTTGGTTGATCTCCAAATCTCCCGCCGAAGCCCCTGGCGCCTCTGCCTCTTGGAGCTGGTGGCCGAAAGAAAGTTTGCTGTTGCCCCGAAGCCTGTGAGGAGCACTGCGGCCTGTTCTGCTGACTCCCCTTATCATCATTTTGAGTGGAGTTGTGGATGGACCTGACATGCCTTGGATAGAATCTTCCTCCGAAGCCCCTGGTCATCTCAGAAAATCTGAAGGCCTCCTCCCTTCTTTGGCGAAAGTCATTATCGGCACGAATGTACTCGTCCATCTTTTGGAGCAGCTTCTCCAGAGTCTGAGGAGGCTTCCTAGCAAAGTATTGGGCTGCAGGTCCAGGACGAAGCCCCTTGATCATGGCTTCGATGACAATTTCGTTGGGCACCGTTGGTGCCTGCGCCCTCAAACGCAAGAACCTTCTGACATACGCCTGAAGGTATTCTTCATGATCCTGAGTGCACTGGAACAAGGCTTGAGCAGTGACCGGCTTCGTCTGAAATCCTTGAAAACTGGTTAACAACATATCCTTCAGCTTCTGCCATGAAGTGATCGTTCCTGGTCGAAGGGAGGAATACCAGGTCTGAGCAACACTCCTAACGGCCATAACGAAGGACTTTGCCATGACTGCAGCATTGCCACCATACGAAGACACTGTTGCTTCGTAGCTCATCAAGAACTGCTTCGGGTCTGAATGGCCATCAAACATGGGAAGCTGGGGTGGCTTATAGGACGGAGGCCAAGGTGTAGCCTGCAGCTCAGCGGACAGAGGAGAAGCATCATCGAAAACAAAATTTCCATGATGGAAATTGTCATACCAGTCATTTTCGTTGAAGAAGCCCTCCTGACGAAGGTCATTTTGTTGAGGCCTTCGGTTCTGCTCATCGTGGGTAAGATGACGTACTTCTTCAGAAGCTTCGTCTATCTGCCTTTGCAGCTCAGCTAGCCTGGCCATCTTTTCTTTTTTCCTCTGCACCTGTTGATGAAGCATCTCCATATCCCTGATCTCTTGGTCTAGTTCATCCTCCTGAAGCGTCGGGCTGACGGCCTTCCTCTTCTGGCTTCGGGCCTCCCGAAGAGAGACGGTCTCCTGGTTGGGGTCCAGCGGTTGCAGTGCTGCAGCCCCAGTCGCTGAAGCTTTCTTCGGCGCCATAGCGAGGGTCTATAGCTTCCGAAGGTGTTCAAAAAACTCGAAGTGGAAGTGAGTTCACCGGAGGTGGGCGCCAATGTTGGGGACTTGTTCTCAAATGCTAAGAGTTAAGAACAAGGCAACATAAAAAGTGTTAGGTGTTAAGGTCCTTCGTCCTTCGAAACATTATGCCCCTTCAGGAGATAATGAATTTCGGACGAAGGTTACGAGAGACATACCTTCGTAAATATAACAAGTAATGACGAAGGGTTCATATAAAGCATGAGATATAATATAAACATTATCATAAAATCATTTCTATTTTATTATCATGGAAAAATAGAAATGATTTTAAATTACAAATGTACCTTCGGCTTGAAGGAAGGCAAAAGTACAAGCGTGACGCAAAAGCAAATGCCAAGTCAACGTGAACAGTACGGGAGTACTGTTCATCTATTTATAGACGCGGGATGCAGCCCACGTAAAATTACATTCATGTCCATTACATTTGCCAATGACTTATGGAAATCTGTCAAGGCCCAAGTAGTCTTTTCATCTTTAAGTCGGTTCCCCTCTCTGCTATCGCGACGAAGCTTCCCTGCGCACAGCTTCGGCTGTGCACCATCCTTCGTGGAGCTTGGTAATCAGCCCGTCCTCCATTTTAATCCCCCTTCGTCTGGTTCAGGCTTCGTCCTGACCGTTCTTCATGTTCATAATTCTGAGTCCGAAGATACCTGTTCACATAATCCACTCGGAAAACATTGTCAAATCATGTTTTTGAGGACCTTCGGTGTGACGGAACCTCCCAAGTAATCAGGCCCACCTACAGTTGTCCTTGTCTAACAGACATCAGACACCCTGTAGATGTTCCTAAGTTACTTGGCAAGCTCGGTATCTTTCCTTACCTCACCAGGAACGTTTCACCCGTCTTGCAGACATTACAGATCATCGGAGATAAAGATATGCGGAAGCGAATTACATAAAATTACATTTATTTCCAAAAGTAAGCTCAAGTTAATATATTACAGACCAGTTCTAAAAGTGAGTGCATAAAAGTAATAATTATACAAACCAGGGAGACACAAACTTCTCCCGAAAGACTATGAACAAAAGATTCTAGATGGAGGACCGAGTCCTCCCGCACTTCAGTCTTGGTTTTCTCCCTTGGGAACCACCTTAGCACAGAAGCAGCAAAAGTCTGCTACTTCACCACCTAAAAACAACAAAGGGATAAACCCTGAGTATGGAATTACTCAGCAAGTCTTACCCGACTAAGGAAAAGACTCTCAAGGGTATGCTGGTTATATGGGAGTCAAGGTAAGGCTTCCAATAGTCAAAGACTCTGTTTTGCAGAAATGCTTACTAAAGTGGATCCTTAAAAATCCAATTTTATTTGTCAAGTTAGGTAAAATTACCTGCACTAGAGTTTTTTCTACCCTAGTTCAATCACTGGTCCTACACTAGCCAATTTCTTAACCAAAAACCCATCATCTTTAGTGGAATGCTACGTGTAGGGCAGTGACCAAGTCTTCATAACCGCGAAGGTACGGCGATCCGAATCGATTATACTCAGCTGAGGATCTCCAATCACACGACATATGTAGCACTTAACCCTTGCATATGTCAACCCGCCACCGAGGTTCTTAAGACCGGATCAGGTTCACGCAAACCGAGAGCACATATACACCACCGTCCAGCCTCTTGCCACGGAGGGTACACGCTACTCTCGCCACCGCTCCACTCCCATTTCGTGTTATCTTATTCCGGCCTTAGTCTTCCCGAGGCAAGGCTTACCCATGACGAGGCATGTGACCAGTTAAAGGGTCCTCGATCATCAAGCCTACATCGACAAGGTCCTTAATCGACTCAGACGGAGACACTACACCGAGACTCTCTTCTCGTGCAAGTCACCCGCCCGGTCTCAGCTTAACCATTTCAAACCCAAAGTTTGGTACCTGACAGAGGTACATCTTTTCCGATGTTGAATCCATCACGGCCGTGATGGATCCACCACCAAGTTTTGTTTTTGAAAACATCCCTCCCACTTTGCCAAACATCTTTTGTAAAACAAATCCTTTTGTTTTTCTAAAGCATTACTAAGCATAGTAAAACCTTTTTATAAAAACAGGATTTCAAGGAGGGTAATCAAGATCAAGGAAGGTAATGCAGGAATTGTTTAATCAATCAACTCCTATCACCTAATGCATCAGACAAGTGATAAAGATTTTAAAAACATCAAGGGAGGTGGCAAATGCACCGGGGCTTGCCTTTGTTATCAGAGGTGTCCTGCTCGGATCCACAGATATCAAAATAAAAGCAGTTATCCGCTTGAGGATCAGAGGTGGGTGGTATCCCTTCTTCAAAACTTCTTCTTCTTCTTCTTGCTCTAATATAACCATATACATACATAAGAATGGATGTCATGGAATGCTCATGAGGATGCAAAGATAGCATAAACTTGTTATTTATGTCTTGAGTACAACTTTCCTTCACGGGACTCCGAGAACCTAGGGTTTCCGGAGTCGGTAAAGGAGTTCATGGAGCAGGGGGGGTGGTTTTGGGTTTAGTGATCAAACAAGGTCCAAATCAAACCAAACTCTACCCATGGCTTCTAAATAATGTGATAAGCTCACATAAAAAGTTTGGGAAATTTTGGACTTATTATTTACTCTCTAAAAATCCAGAATCAATAGTGTAGGCTATTTTAAATACCCTAAAATTCCCTGTTCAAACTAAAAATCATAAAACTATTTTTATTAAATACTATGGAAAATAACAAGTCTAGGAAAATTGGTCTCATAATTTTAGGATTTTTCTACTATTTTCTACAGATTTCTAGAGTTCTGCTGTAAAAGAAAAGGAAAACGATAAAACAGTACTGGGCCGTTTCTGGCCCAACAAGCCCAGGCCCAGGGAGAACAGCGCCCGCGCCCGCGCGCGCGCGTCCGCGCCCAGGCAATTTTGCAGAAAGGGCCTCGCGCTTCTGGTTAATCCGAAAAAGGTCCTTTCACTATTGCATTGAGTCACTGACGAATTGCACAAATGCCCTCGGGTTTCTTTTTCTTCCCCGCGATTACCCCTGAACACGCCACGCTCCCGTTCATCACGGACAAGGTCCGTACCGGCCATGACCGGCGACGATAGTTCAAGCTAGCTACCGGAGGGGCTTCACGGACCTACAACGGCCCCGGAACGCACGCCAATGCAACCCGAACACCCCGAGAACGGCCGGTCCACGTGCATGGCGGAAACCGAGCACGGGAGCACACGTTCCCATACAACCATGGCCGGACTAAGCAAACGGACGCCACTGTGAGCAACACGAGCATGCATAGGCACGAAAACGATACTCGAATCGATTGGCGACGTACCAGAACGAGCTGGCCACGGGAGGGCTAAGTTCTTGCGGTGTTTTGGGTGAATTTGGGGGAAACGCGAAATTGAGGCTCGTCGGTGAACCACTGGGAGCAATACTGGACGTCGAGGTACGCGATGAGGTTACGAAGCTACCGGTGGGCTCAATTTAAAGGCTCCGAGAGCGGTGGCTCTTAATTTGACCGCGATGCGTCGATGGCCGGAGAGGAGGAAGAAGCACAGGCTTCGCGAGTACGTGGCCACGACGTGGCGGTAACTCCGGTGAGCCACGGAGGGGTCAGAGAAGGTCACGGCGACACGGTGAAAGTGTAGAGCCACGCGGCACCCGGCCGAGAGGCGGCGGTCGACGGCGAGGTAATCCGTGCAAGCCGCAAAGCAGAAGAGGAAGACGGCGGTGAGTTATCGGAGCGACGTCCAGCACATGGGCGGTGAAGATCTTTTCAAGGTGAGCGATATCCACACGGCCGCGGCACCAATCCCGGCAAAGCGATCGCCGGCGGGGAGATCTTTCCACGGTGGTTGATCTGATCCGGTAGAACACTGTACCATGGGCTTTGCTTCATCAGGATGTCTGACAGACGATGTTGTGGGTCAATTTTCTTCCAAAATCCTGTGGCAACACCCCCAAGTCACTGCATCAAAGTTGTAGTGCTACATACCAGCTACAATTCAACTATAGGACTTGATCACATTTGAGCACTGGATCATACTTGGATTTGAGCTCAAAGTTCACCTCATAGCACTGCAATTCTGAAATTCAACTTCAAACAGTCTGACAGCCAGTTTTGGACTGGGTTTTTCTGCAAATTTCTCATAACAACTATGCTTGCATCCTTTAGCAAAGTTGTTCTCCTATTATTGGTCTTCAACTTTGATGTGGTGACCTAGGGCAAAAACTCTATATCCAGAAAGATACAAAGCCCCAAAGTTGAGCCAATTCACTAACTTTCAGACTTAGAAATAAACTCTTGTGAGGTCCATTTTGCATTTAGGTCCAAAACTTAGGGTTTTGCTTTCAAATCCATATATTTGTGATCCAATTGACTTGAAACACTTATTTGACTTGGTTTTTGCACTTTAGCCCAAAAGTGGACTAATTTTGCACTTAAGTCCCTAGGGTTTGGTTTTAGGGTTTCCCAGGGTTCCAATTAGGGTTTCTGGTATTCCAGGGGTATAAATGTGATTCAATTTAGTGTTTGGGGATATTTTATGACTTTTCTCACAAGCCCTAAAGTTTTTTCTCAACTTGGATTAAGTTTTGCCCCTTTAACCACTATTTAGGGTTAAGTCCTTAAACCAGGGTCCTATTTGTAAAACAGTAAAACAATACAACTTGTTTGAAATTTTTGCCTAGTGAATGCACTCTAGGTGTATCAAACATATGCAATGCCCATGCTTATGATGCCATGCTCAAGTTTTAGTTATAGTAACACCAGGGGTGTTACATTCGGAGGACGAAGGCCCCCAACAGTAGCCCCTCGCAATATTAATTTGTTAACGATAAATTCAGATTGCGATATGGACGAAGGCCTTGAGCCGAAGGTCCGAAAAAACACCTTCCCTTTGCTAGAATAGCAACATTCACTGACAAGCGGGGTCTTTCAATTTTCAACGCCCTGGGAGTATAAATAAGATCATACCGCAAACTTATTTGGTACGCACACTTGTCATCTGCTTCGGCCCACTAAATTTTTAGCTCTTGTGCACTAAGATTTGCTGATCTTTTTGATTTTGAAGCTTCGGCCTCGAAAACAGTTTTTTAGCGTTTCCGAAGATGTCTGAAGGTAAGAAGGTCCCTGCTGAGACGAAGCTGAGCCTCGACGAAGAGAAGAACTTGGGGTTCCTTATAGCGATGGCGGAGACCAATACAGAGAAAATCACCAAGGAGATTCTTGAAGGTTTGTCCGAAGATACTGGTGACAGCGACAGCTATGATGTAGAAAGTGGCGGGGAAGAGTCCGAAGATCGACCATGGCGGCCAAGTCACACGGTATTCGGGAAAACCACTATTAAGCAGAATCATATTGATAATATGAGGGGGAGATATTTTCGTGATATATCTATTGTGAGGGCTGATGCTGGAGAAAAGACTTCTCCCACCCCAGAAGAAGATGAAGTCGTAATCTTCGGAAGCTTTCTCAAGGCTGGGCTTCGATTCCCCTTAAGCAACTTTGTTGTTGAAGTCCTGAAGACATTTCAAGTCTACCTTCATCAAATTACTCCCGAAGCTATCATAAGAATGGGGTTGTTTGTCTGGGCTGCGAGAAGCCAAGGTTTAGAACCAAATGCTAAAAGCTTTTGCAACATTCATGAGTTGTTATATGAGACGAAGCCCTGGGGGAAAGAACAATATCACAACAACTTTGGGTGTTACAGCTTCGGTGCCCGCTCCGGGTCAAGCCGCCCTGTGCCTACCTTTCGGAAGAGGTGGCCCGGAGCCTGGATGACAGAGTGGTTTTATGTAAAGAATGACTTAACAGCGCAAGAAAATGTCAAGAGTATCATTATGCGCCCCATCTGGCAACGCTTCGGACTTCGGAGGCCGAAGGTTGAAATGGACGAAGCAGCCGAGGAATGCCAAAGAGCCTTCGGCGTAATCTGCTCTTTCATAGGGACAAGGGATTTGGTCCAAGAGCATATTGCCTTCAGGGTGTGGCCACTTGCAGGAAAATGGGAAATGCCGAAGGAGACCATCAAAGAGTCCGACGAAGGCGGACTAGTCAGACTGAAATACACATTCAAATATGCGGATAAGTTTGTTGAACCTGATGATGACTGGCTGAAAAGCATTGAAACATTAAGTGACGAACTGCTTGGGGCATATTCGAAGGCCGAGAATACTGCGTTATCAGCAGCCTTCGGAGGCCGAAAGAAGAAAAGGCTCAACCGGGTATTTGACGCAGTCGGGTTTGTCTACCCTGACTATCACTATCCGGTACTGGGTCGCAAAAGAAAAAATACTTCTCCTACGACAGAAGCTACCACGAGTGCTACTAGTGAGCCGGCGCCGCAAAGGAAAAAGTTGAAGGTGCTCACCCACCGAGCGCGTTTTATTGAGCCGGCCACAGTGCCAAAATTTATTGGTGAAGTCTCTTTGGCCTCTGAAGCTACAGAACCAGCTCCAGTGCCGAAGATAGAAGAGAAAACTGAAGCGCCTTCAGCAGAAAAAGTAGAAAAACCGAAGATTGAAGGGCCGAAAGCATCGGAAATCTTAAGTCCTTCAGCAAATGTCGAAACAACAAAAAATCAAAAGGGGCCGTTGGTGACCCCAAAAAGAAAAAGAATGGTGAACGTACTAGATGTCTTGGAGACAATTAAGTCTTCAAGCACAACTCCAAAAAAGACTGTTGAACTTGCAGAAGCGTCTACTGAAGCTTCGAAACAACAAGCTGAAACTGAAGCTGGGCCTTCGGAGCCCACCAAGGAACAATCTTTGGAGACCGAGAAAATATCAGAACCAGCTTTGGTTGAAGAAGTTGACACTGCCGCCCCCGAAGCCCCTTCCAGCACATGCGATTACATCGTACGACATGCTTCGGGGAAGAAATTATCTGAAGAAGAGACTTACGAAGCCAACTACTATGCCAGAGAGCTAAAATACCCGAAGGGGGCAGTGGTGTTTAATGGGACAAATGAAGATGACTTTCTGTACTGCCTTCCTGACAATAAAGAACTATCTGTCTGACAATAAGATTTTGAGAAGCATTTTCAAGTTTTGAAATTTTCTCCCCTTTTTCAAATGCTTTTCCTTTGACTAAACAAAACTCCCCCTCAATAAATTCTCCTCTTAGTGTTCAAGAGGGTTTTAAGATATCAAGTTTTGAAAATACTACTTGCTCCCCCTTTTGAACACAAAGAGATACCAATTTGAAATTTACCAATTGAAAATCATTAATTAATTTTAAAAAATAGGGTGGTGGTGCGGTCCTTTTGCTTTCGGCCAATACTTTCTCCCCCTTTGGCATGAATCGCCAAAAACGGATACTTGGAATGAAATAAAAGCCCTTAGACAACTATTTTCTCCCCTTTGGCAAATGAAACATATGAGTGACCAAAGGAAAGTGAAGCGGAGCGACGACGAAGGATGAGAGCGTGGAGTGGAAGCTTTTGTCTTCGCCGAAGACTCCAATTCCCTTTCAATATACCTATGACTTAGTTTGAAATACACTTGAAAACACATTAGTCATAGACATAAAAGAGATATGATCAAGATGATATATCAAATTAAGCATGATCATAGTTCTATATAACATAGATTGCTCCCCCTAAGTATGTGCATGGAGAGGAACACATATTTTGGCCTTCAATGCCAATTGCACATAATTAGGTTAATGAGAACATATCTATATCATACAGAAGTGAAGTGCATTATGTCATAGTATAAGTGTGATGCTCATGACAATTTATGCATTTATGAAAGCATGTTGTAAACATTTTAAGCATTTTCCCTTAAGGATTTCAAAGAGACTTAAGGACCATCCACCTTTGGAACAAAGGCAGCTTATCCTCGTTACAAGGTTAAGCTTTAAGCTCTTTGACAATAAAAGTACTTCATCTAGTTTTACCAAAGATGCACTAAAGCAGGAATGAATTTTGGGAAATTAAACTAGGTATGAAGCAGGGATAATGCATGGACATGCTTTCTCTTCCTTTTATACAAGATATACAAAGAATGTATAGAAAAGGAAGATTTAGGTACAGGTTTAAATGAAGAGAAATAGTTTTACCTTTTTGTACCTTCACATAGAGATGCTCTCTTCATTGTGCTTTGTCCTTAGTCTTTAGATGCTGGAGACCTATACCCAATGACAATATATGGAAATATTTTGCACAAGAGAGAGTTTTACAACTAGTGATCCTTTTCAAGTTATTGTAAGCATATATCAAATGGATCACAAATTGTATAAATGAATCATGAATTCTCCTTTTAACTTAGTGCATATCAAGAGAGATATTGATTGAAAGAATATGAGGCACTAAGAGGCATGATTGTTAATGAAAGTCATTCAATGATCAAACAAATAACACATATGATCAAAAGAACAGCATACACATTAGATTATCAATTAAGCTTAGGATAGGAGAATCCAGCAAATACTTCATGAGAAACTCATTCTCATGCAAGAGACTATATGAAATTTCTAAGACAAAGTAATAGTCTCAACATAATCAAGATATAAAAAGAGGCTCCCCCTAAAGATATGCATCAAGTATTTGAATGAATTGGATGCATTTACTTTAAATAGAGAGAAGCATTATACATCTTGATCAAGGCTCATTGAATTTGTAATAAACAACTTGAGCCTAGTATTCTCATTATGAAAGGGTTTAGAATACTCACAACCACACCATTGATTGTTTCGTAGAAGTAGGTGGTATTGTTCTTGATGTTCTCCTCTTTCATTTGAGAGTCCTCCCTTTGCAGTGGCTTCTTTTTTCTTTCAAACTTATTGAAAATACTCAAGAAGGATGTTAGTAATACAAGGGAGTATATAATGATGGATGATTTCTTTTAGATAGGAAATAAGCACAATTCATCATCCATAAGTCACACAGACATGAAGTAAAATCCTTAACATTAGTGCACTTTTACTTAAAAAGAGGAACATGCACTATTTAACAATTTTCTCACTCATAGAAATTTACTTCTTCATATTGAACTTTATTATCATGACTTAGAAGCGCATCAATATGAGAATGGATATAGCAAAGGCATGAATTAGATTCTAATGGACAAACGCATTTATGAATATGATATTGAATGCACACTTAGTTATTTTAGGTCCAATAAAGAATCTATTCCTCACAAGGGTAGAATATGATAATTTAGATTAAATACCCATTGAGATGGGAACCAAACTTAATTAAGAAGATGAGTTCCCATACCTTTGCTTTTACCTTTCTTCCTTTGGGTGAAGATCAACCCATGAGGCTTGTGCACTTTCTCTCTTGTAGATTTTCACAATTGAACTCAAGAGAAAAATTAGTAGCAACACAAGCACTAGTTTCCCTCTTTTGTAATCATTTTTTGATAAGGAATGAAAAGCTAGATTAAAACATGGAAACTTCATAGCATGAACTAGATTATCCATAGACGATGTTATGCTCAATTTTAACTCATAAAACAAGTATAAATAATCCCTTGAGATTATAGGAATAAATCTAATTCATGATATGGAAAGCGATAAATGTGAAAGAATCAAATCCAATATAGGCAAGTAGCAAATCAACATAAATCATTGGATTGATTTTTCTTTTTATGTTAGATTACAAGCTTCCAAAGAGAAACTTATTCTCTACAAGTGAGACTACTTGGGTTACTTAGATAAAAATCATTAGTCTCACTATTCTAGTTATAGAGAGTGTTTTCCTTTTACAAGTGTCCTAAGGATTTGAATTCCTTACATGACACCTTATTATTTTAAGAACATGAAATATCTCTCTATATCTAGAATCATGGCAATAACAAGATAATTAGGGGAAGAACATGCCATGATATACTTGCAACAAATTAGAGCATGTAGATTGCCATAGTATGGAAAAGATGAATGTGCAATCTACCATATGAGAGGAAATTCTTCAAAGAATGATAATATCAATTTAAAGACATTTGAAGTGCTTCAATTTTTCTATGTGACTACTTAAGACACATAAGAAATGATATTCTAAAATACTTGCACTTAAAAGATAAGTGTTACCATCCTTTAGCTCTCCTCCATGTTGTAGGCCTTGATTTTTCCGCATAAGATAATTCTTTATTTCCTACAACATCAATACCTTCCTCGAGAAGATGATATGAGTTTAAGATGTAGTAATTTGAAGAATAACCTTGGGTCAATCACAGATAAAGATCATTGAAGATTTGATAGCTTGAGTTAAATTGAATCAACTTTCTCAAGCACCCCAAGGCTTCATATCATCTCCTTTTCCTGCAAAGCTTGTCAAGCATATTTTAGTACCCATCGCTTGATGGGTCCATCATGGTTAGTCAACAAAGATCTAGGAACCCAAAAGTCCTTTGTGTTAGCACTAGGTAAACTCATTACCTTTCTAGCACAAGTTGCAATTTTGGATTGCCTAGTTACATGAGAATTAATTGACAAGCTAGGAGTGGAATTGTTACCAATGGGACAATCCTTACATTGATGTCCCTTCCTTCGGCATGTGTAGCATAGGCGTTTTTCAAGTTTTGAAGCTTCCTTCTTTCCTTGTTTGTTTCTTGCTACATGGTTAGTAAAAACTTTCTTTTCTAACCTTATGCCTTTTTGTTTTAAATGGGGACAAGATCTAAGTAAGTGTCCCTTCTTGGAGCATTTAAAACAAAGTCTATCATCCTTGTTGATAATCAAGCCATTTTTAATGTAGGGACATGACCTAATCAAGTGCCCCTCTTCAAAGCATTCACTACACCTCTTAATGTGAAGTGTGGCTTGACCATTACCTTGGATGTTACCTTTTGTGGAGGCGTGGTTGAGGCTTTTGTAGGAGGTGTTGAAATTCATCTTTTGTTTCTTCCTCTTGGCAATCCTCAATTCCTTGACATTTTCTTCAAGGGATGTAGTGCATGCCACGGTTGTTCCCGTCTCAAGCTTCTTCACCATGTGATCACGGTTATCTTGAGAAGGTTGAGCAATGCACTTCCCTTTTAGTTGTGTCAAGCTCATTTTAGCCTCTCATTTTCTTCTTTGAGCTTTTGATATGAATCATCATTTGTTCCTGCAAATTTTAGCTCAAAGGAAGATTTGCTTGTTGACGGACAACAAGCATTAGCACATGGTAATATAGTATCAATTTGAATACATGTGCATGAGCGAGGTTGTTGGGATTTTAAGTTTTCTATCACAACCTCGTGAGCAATGTTTAATATGATATGATCATCTCTAAGATTTTCATGAGAGCATAGGAGCATATCATATTTATCTTGAAAAGCTAGATTTTCAATTTTTAGCTTTTCTACTTGGTCCTTAAGCAAGGTATTCCTATTTACTAATTGAGCGATACAATGTAAAGTGTTATCTTGCTCAATTGAAATAGTTTCATACCTTTGGACCAAATCAACATGAGAGCACTTTAGCTCCTCATGTTCTTTAGTCAACTCGTCAAAGTGTTGCATCTTCATGGAGAGAATACTTTCTAGCCTTTGACGAGCTTCGCCTTGCTCTCTCGCTCTTTCTACAAGTTTGAGCATGACCGCCTTATCTTCTTGGCTTAAGCGAGCGTAGAGTCGCACAAAGCTTCTTTCTTCCTCCTCATCCTCATTTGTGCTTCCGCTATCATTTGTATTAGCCACACAACACATGTGGGAATTGAAATGGGAAGACAAACCTTTTGGAGAGGTGGATTCATCGTTTGGTCTCCATCTTTCATTTTCTTCTTCTTCCTTGCAAGGGTTAGTATCACAAATACCAAAGGAAGTAGAAGCATAAAATGAACTATCATGTTTGGACTCATCAAATTTGCTTTTAATTCTAGTCCAAATATCATGCGCATCATGAATAGGTTCATCATATTTTGATATAAAGGCACGATAATCTTCATTGCTAAGAGAATTAGTTAAGATGTCAAAAGCTAGATAGTTTAAGCGATAACATCTTTGATCCTCCTCGGAATTAATTTTTCCATTGAAATTAGAGGAAAAAAATACTCTTGTCTATAATTTGTTCTAATCGTGGATCTATGGTCCTAAAAGCATTTATCACACTAGTAGACCATGAGTCATAATTAGAACAATCATCAAATAATATTTCAAGAGTTACCTCCTTTTGAGTTACGTTCGATGGAGGAGTCTTCTTGTTCTTTTGGGATCTTCTACGAGCCATCACTTCGAGTTGTTAGACTCAAGATGAAGTGCCTAGCTTTGATACCAATTGAAAGTCGCCTAGAGGGGGGGTGAATAGGAGGAACCTGAAAATTAAAACTTTATCCCCCAACTAGATCCCTTGATTAGTGGTTAGAACAAGATATACAAATATCGGAGAATAGAAACTAAGTTCTTGCTTGAAAAGAGTATTGCTAAATAATGCGGGAGAGATAAATCAATACAACTAATGAGTTATAGAATAACAAAGCAAGAACCCTTAGATGAGAAGAGCACTAGGACAAGTTCTTTCTTGCAACGTGTTGCTTCACTAAATGGGAATTTAACTTGAAGCAACACCAAATGATATTAGCAAATAATGGTGCAAGAAAACTTAGAGCAAGGGAAAACAAACAAATCACAAGCAATAAACACAATGGACACAAGTGACTTGTTTTACCGAGGTTCGGCCCTCGAAGGCCTAGTCCCCGTTGAGGAGTCCACTTAAGGACGGGTCTTTTTCAACCCTTTCCCTCTCTCCCCCGATCACACAAGGATCGGTGAGCTCTTCTTCTTCTCAAGGATCACTCTCGATCCCACAAGGACCACCACACTCTTTGGTGTCTCTTGCTAGCTTTTACAAGCCTCCAAAACTTTGGAGGAAGTTCGATGGGAGTCAATACTCCACGCACAAATGAACACAAAGAAGAAGCACACACTATCTCTCGAAGGATCTCACAAGGCACTAGTGCTAAACTCAATTGAGTAGCTCTCTTTTGCTTGCTCTCTCTTTTGTGGCACTTGTGTTGGTTGTAGTGGTCTAAATCTTGTGTATAGGATGGATCAATGAATATATGTGGTTGGGAGGGCTTGAGTATGTCAACTAGATGACTTGGAATGTTGCTTGGGCTCCCACACATTGAAGTGGCCGGTTGGAATGGTATTTATAGCCACCAACCAAAATCTAGCCGTTGGTGAAAGCTGTCTGTCGTATGGTGCACCGGACTGTCCGGTGCACACCGGACATGTCCGGTGCGACAGCCACGTCACTAGGCCGTTGGGGTTTCGACTGTTGGAGCTCTGACTTCTGGGCCCACCGGGATGTCCGGTGGCGCACCGGACATGTACTGTAGAGTGTCCGGTGCGCCACTACGCGCGTGCCTGACTTCTGCGCGCTCTGACGCGCATTAATTGCTGTTGCAGGTGACCGTTGGCGCGAAGTAGCCGTTGCCCCGCAGTTACACCGGACAGTCCGGTGTACACCGGACATGTCCGGTGAATTATAGCGGAGAGCCGTTGCTGTTTCCCGACGCTGGCGAGTTCCGGAGACCGCTCTTCCTTGGAGCACCGGACAGTCCTGGTGAATTATAGCGGAGTCGCCTCTGGAAATTCCCGAAGGTAGCGAGTTTGAGTTGGAGTCCTCTGGTGCACTGGACATGTCCGGTGGCTCACCGGACAGTCCGGTGCACCAGACCAGAGGTGCCTTCGGTTGGCCCTATGCTCTTCTGTCGAACCCAATATTTGGTCTTTTTATTGGCTAAGTGTGAACCTTTGGCACCTGTATAACTTATACACTAGAGCAAACTAGTTAGTCCAATTATTTGTGTTGGTCAATTCAACCACCAAAATTAATTAGGGACTAGGTGTAAGCCTAATTCCCTTTCAAACACCATCCTAAGAGACATTCACAAGGGGGTAACTACTAGATCTTGTGTTGCTCACTTTTGTGAACATTACTCGTTTGTTTCCTCTATTGAGCCACACAGGGTAGAGGAAGCACTTCAAGATTCAGATTGGGTGTTGGCAATGCAAGAGGAGCTCAACAATTACATAAGGAATGAGGTATGGCATTTAGTTCCACGTCCTAACCAAAATGCTGTAGGAACCAAGTGGGTCTTCCACAACAAGCAAGATGAGCATGGTGTGGTGACAAGGAACAAGGCACGACTTGTGGCCAAAGGGTATTCACAAGTCGAAGGTTTCGATTTTGGAGAAACCTATGCACCCGTAGCTAGGATTGAGTCAATTCGAATATTACTTGCCTATGCTACTTACCATGGCTTTAAGCTTTACCAAATGGATGTGAAGAGTGCTTTCCTCAATGGACCAATCAAGGAAGAGGTCTATGTTGAGCAACCTCCCGGCTTTGAAGATAGTGAGTATCCTAACCACGTGTATAAACTCTCTAAGGCGCTTTATGGGCTCAAGCAAGCCCCAAGAGCATGGTATGAATGCCTAAGAGATTTTCTTATTAGTAATGGATTCAAAGTTGATAAAGCCGATCCTACTTTATTCACTAAAACCATTGAAAATGATTTGTTCATGTGCCAAATTTATGTTGATGATATCATATTTGGGTCTACTAACAAATCTATTTGTGAAGAGTTTAGTAGGATCATGATTCAAAAATTCGAGATGTCTATGATGGGGGAGTTAAAGTATTTTCTAGGATTTCAAGTAAAGCAACTCCAAGAGGGCACCTTCATCAGCCAAACGAAGTACATTCAAGATATTCTCACCAAGTTTGGAATGAAGGATGCCAAGCCCATCAAGACACCCATGGGAACCAATGGGCATCTCGACCTCGACACGGGAGGTAAATCCGTAGATCAAAAGGTATACTGGTCGATGATAGGATCTCTACTTTATTTATGTGCATCTCGACCGGACATTATGCTTTCCGTATGCATGTGTGCAAGGTTCCAAGCCGACCCTAAGGAAGTTCACCTTAGGGCCATGAAGCGAATCTTGAGATATTTAGTTCAAACACCTAAGTTTGGTCTTTGGTACCCAAAGGGATCCTCATTTGATTTATTAGGATATTCCGATGCTGATTGGGCAGGGTGTAAGATTGATAGGAAGAGCACATCAGGGACTTGTCAGTTTCTGGGGAGATCCCTGGTGTCTTGGGCTTCAAAGAAACAAAACTTAGTGGCTCTTTCTACCGCTGAAGCCAAGTACATTGCCGCAGGCCATTGTTGCGCGCAATTGCTTTGGATGAGGCAAACCCTTAGGGACTATGGCTACAAATTTAGCAAAGTCCCTCTCCTATGTGATAATGAGAGTGCAATCCGCATGGCGGATAATCCCGTTGAACACAGCCGCACTAAGCACATAGCCATTCGGTATCACTTTCTGAGAGATCACCAACAAAAGGGGGATATCGAGATAGCCTATATAAACACCAAAGATCAATTGGCCGATATCTTTACCAATCCTTTAGATGAGCAATCCTTTACCAAACTTAGGAATGAGCTAAATATTCTTGATTCTCAGAATTTTGAATGATACTTTGCACACATAGCTCATTTATATACCTTTGATCATGTCTCTTTTATGTCTATGACTAATGTGTTTTCAAGTATATTATTATGCTTAGTCATAGAATTGAAAGGGAAATGGAGTATTTGGTAAAGAAGGCGCTTCCACTCAACTCCATCGATATTTGCCGATATTCCGCATCGTTCTCCACTTTGGTATAATCTTCACTCATATTTTTGTGTTTGCCAAAGGGGGAGAAAGTTTGAAATAGGGCTTATATTTTACTCATAAGTATCCGTTTTTGGCGATTCATGCCAAAGGGGGAGAAAGTATGAGCCCAAAGCAAAAGGACCGCACCACCACCGAAGTTTAAAATGAAGTTTTTAAAATTGATATCTTGTTGTGTTCAAAAGGGGGAGAAAGTAGTATCTTCACAAATTGCAAAACCCTCTTGAACACTAAGAGGAGAATTTTATTTAGAGGGAGTCTTGTTTAAGTCAAAGGAAAAGCATTTGAAACAGGGGGAGAAAACTTCAAATCTTGAAAATGCTTCTTTCAACCTTATTCTTGTACCTTTGACTATTTGCAAAAGGTTTTTGAAAAAGAATTTTACAAAGGATTTGCAAAAACAAAACCCATGGTGCAAATGAGGTCCAAAATTTTAAATAAGAAGAAAACCATCCATGCACATCTATTGAAATAAGTATATTGGTTTCAATTCCAAGCAACCTTAGCACTTACATTATGCAAACTAGTTCAATTATGCTCTTTTATATTTGCTTTGGTTTGTGTTGGCATCAATCACCAAAAAGGGGGAGATTGAAAGGGAAATAGGGTCAAACCTTTTCCAATATGAATTTTGGTGGTTGAATTGCCCAACACAAATTATTGGACTAACTAGTTTGCTCTAGATTATGAGTTCTACAGGTGCCAAAGGTTCAACACAAACCAATATAAAGTCCAAGAAAGGATTTTGAGTTCTACAGGTGCCAAAGGTTCAACACAAACCAATATAAAGTCCAAGAAAGGGTTCAAATAAAAGGAGCAAAGTTAAACCGAAGGCAGCCCTAGTCTGGTGCACCAGACTGTCTGGTGCACCACCGGACAGTGTCCGGTGCACCAGGGAGATCAACTCTGAACTTGCCAGCTTCGGGAATTTGAGAGGCCGCTCCGCTATAATTCACCGGACTGTCCGGTGTAACACCGGACTGTCCAGTGTGCCAGCGGAGCAACGGCTACTTCGCGCCAACGGTCGTCTGCAGAGGACATTAAATGCGCTACCGTGCGCGCCTGCGCGCGCAGAAGTAAGAGCAGGCGCCAGAAGGCGCACCGGACAGTCTACAGGACCTATTCGATGCACCACCAGACTATCCGGTGGCCCCAATTGTCAGAGCTCCAACGGTTGGAACCCAACGGCCTGGTGACGTGGCTGGCGCACCGGACTGTCCGGTGCAATACGACAACAGCCTCCACCAACAGTTCTTTTGGTGGTTGGGGCTATAAATACCCCCCAACCACCACAGTTCAATGCATCCAAGTTTTCGGCCTTAAAACCTCATACAAGAGCTATATCATTCAATACAAGACACAAACAAAGAGATCAAATCCTCTCCCAAGTCCGGAATCACTCCAAACAAATTAGTGACTAGAGAGAGAGACTTTTGTGTTCTTTTCAGCTCTTGCGCTTGGATTGCTTTTCTTCTTCCTCATTCTTGCTTCCATAACACTTGTAATCAAAACAAGAGACACCAATTGTGTGGTGGTCCTTGTAGTGGACTTAGTGTCCCATTTGATTGAGAAGAGAAGCTCACTCGGTCTAAGTGACCATTTGAGAGAGGGAAAGGGTTGAAAGAGACCCGGTCTTTGTGACCACCTCAATGGGGAGTAGGTTTGCAAGAACCGAACCTCGGTAAAACAAATCACCGCGTCTCACTCTTCATTTGCTTGTGATTTGTTTTCGCCCTCTCTTTTGGACTCGCGTATATTTCTAACGCTAACCCCGGCTTGTAGTTGTGCTTAAGTTCATAATTTTTAGATTCCGCCTATTCACCCCCTCTAGGCGACTTTCATTAGGGACCTAGGAGAGTGGTCCCATTATGGTGGGCCCCAAAGTCAGTCTCCCACACTATGATATTTGAATGTGTCTTAACGGAAGCTATAGACATGGCCTTCTCTAGGCGTCGACAATGTTATAGTCATTGTATGTTTGAGCTATAGTAAAGGTTTTATGCTCATTGGATCATATATATATATATATTGAAAGTCGCCTAAAGGGGGGTGAATAGGCGGAATCTGAAATTTATAAACTTTAAGCACAACTACAAGCCGGGGTTAGCGTTAGAAATAAAATTGAGTCCGCGAGAGAGGGTGAAAAACAAATCAAAGACAAATGAAGCGGATGACATGGCGATTTGTTTTATCGAGGTTCGGTTCTTGCAAATCTACTCCCTGTTGAGGTGGTCACAAAGACTGGGTCTCTTTCAACCCTTTCCCTCTCTCAAACGGTCACCTAGACCGAGTGAGCTTTTCTCCTTAATCAAACCGGGTCACTTAGACCCCTACAAGGACCACCACAACTTGGTGTCTATTGCTTTGATTACAAGTGTCTTGAGAATAAGAAAGAGGAAGAAGAAAAGCAATCCAAGCGACAAGAACTCAAATGAACACAAATGTCTCTCTCTTAAGCCACTAAGTCTTTGGAATGAGTTTGGGACTTGGAGAGGATTTGATCTCTTGTTTTGTGTCTTGGAGTGAAGTCTAGAGCTCTTGTATTGAATGCAAATTGCTGGAAACAAGGATTCCTTGAAAGGTGGTGGTTGGGGGTATTTATAGCCCCAACTACCAAACCAACCGTTGGGGAGGGCTGCTGTCGATGGGCGCACCAGACACTGTCTGGTGCGCCAGCCACGTCACCCAAACGTTAGGGTTCGGACGGTTTCGACCGTTGGAGCTCTGACTTCTTGGGGCACCGGACAGTCCGGTGCCGTACCGGACAGCTACTGTTCACTGTCCGGTGCGCCTTCTGGCGCTGCTCTGACTCTGAGCAAACTGTCCACGCACTGTTCACGCCACTGTTCATTTTTGCAGACGACCGTGGCGCAGTAGCCGTTGCTCCGCTTGGCACACCGGACAGTCCGGTGTTACACCAGACAGTCCCGTGAATTTTAGCGGAGTGCATTGGAGAAAACCCAAAGATGAGGAGTTTAGAGTTGATCTCCTTGGTGCACCGGACACTGTCCGGTGGTGCACCGGATAGTCTGGTGCGCCAGACCAGAGCAACCTTCGGTTTCTTTTGCTCCTTTCTCTTTGAACCCTAACTTGTTCTTTTTATTGGTTTGTGTTGAACCTTTGGCACCTGTAGAACACATAATCTAGAGCAAACTAGTTAGTCCAATTATTTGTGTTGGGCAATTCAACCACCAAAATTATTTAGGAAAAGGTTTAACCCTATTTCCCTTTCAATCTCCCCCTTTTTGGTGATTGATGCCAACACAAACCAAAGCGAATGTATAAGTGCAGAATTAAACTAGTTTGCATAAGGGTAAGTGCAAAGGTTGCTTGGAAATAAACCAATTTTTATTTCTACTAGATATGCATGGATTGCTTTCTTCTATTTTAACATTTTGGACCACGCTTGCACCACTAGTTTTGTTTTTGCAAATTCTTTGGAAAATTCTTTTCAAAATCCTTTTGCAAATAGTCAAAGGTATATGAATAAGATTGAAAGAAGCATTTCAAGATTTGAAATTTTCTCCCCCTATTTCAAATGTTTTTTCTTTGACTCAAACAAAACTCTCCCTAAACGAAATTCTCCTCTTAGCTTTCAAGAGGGTTTTGGGATATACCAATTGAGATACTTTCATTGGAGGAATACCAATTTGAAAGATACTAATACAAAAAAAATTCAAAAACACAATTAAAAATTAGGTGGTGGTGCGGTCCTTTTGCTTTAGGCTAATACTCTCTCCCCCTTTGGCATTAATTGCCAAAAACGGAGACTTTGTGAGCCCTTTGTAAATTCTCTTCCCCTTTGGAAAATAATATATGAGTGAAAGATTATACCATTATGGAGAGATGGCGGAATACCGGCAAAGAGTAAATAGTACCAATGGAGTTGAGTGGAAGCGTTGTCTTTGCCGAATACTCCATTTCCCTTTCAATCTATGACTTAGAGGAATTTCACTTGAAAACACATTAGTCATAGCAAATGAAAGAGATATGATCAAAGGTATATAACTGAGCTATGTGTGCAAAATATCAATCAAAATTCCGAGAATCAAGAATGTTTAGCTCATTCCTAAGTTTGGTAAAGGTTTTCTCATCTAATGGCTTAGTAAAGATATCGGCTAACTATTCTTTGGTGCTAACATAAGCAATCTCGATATCCCCCTTTGTTGGTGATCTCTCAAAAAGTGATACCAAATGGCTATGTGCTTAGTGCGGCTATGTTCAACGGGATTATCCAGCATGCGGATTGCACTCTCATTATCACATAGGAGAGAGACTTTGCTAAATTTGTAGCCATAGTCCCTAAGGGTTTGCCTCATCCAAAGTAATTGCGCGCAACAATGACCTGCGGCAATATACTCAGCTTCGGCGGTAGAAAGAGCTACTGAGTTTTGTTTCTTAGAAGCCCAAGACACCAGGGATCTCCCCAGAAACTGATAAGTCCCTGATGTGCTCTTCCTATCAATTTTACACCCTACCCAATCAGCATCGGAATATCCTAATAAATCAAAAAAGAATCCCTTGGGGTACCAAAGACCAAACTTAGGTGTATGAACTAAATATCTCAAGATTCTCTTCACGACCCTAAGGTGAATTTCCTTAGGATCGGCTTGGAACCTTGCACACATGCATACGGAAAGCATAATATCCGGTCGAGATGCACATAAATAGAGTAGAGATCCTATCATCGACCAGTATACCTTTTGATCTACGGATTTACCTCCCGTGTCGAGGTCGAGATGCCCATTTGTTCCCATAGGTGTCTTGATGAGCTTAGCATCCTTCATTCCAAACTTGGTGAGTATGTCTTGAATGTACTTTGTTTGGCTGATGAAGGTGCCCTCTTGGAGTTCTTGACTTGAAATCCTAGAAAATACTTCAACTCCCCCATCATAGACATCTCGAATTTTTGTACCATGATCCTACTAAACTCTTCACAAGTAGATTTGTTAGTAGACCCAAATATGATATCATCAACATAAATTTGGCATACAAACAAATCTTTTGCAATAGTTTTAGTAAAGAGAGTAGGATCGACTTTTCCGACTTTGAAGCCATTAGTGATAAGAAAATCTCTTAGGCATTCATACCATGCTCTTGGAGCTTGCTTGAGCCCATAAAGCGCCTTAGAGAGTTTATAGACATGGATAGTATACTCACTATCTTCAAAGCCAGGAGGTTGCTCAACATAGACCTCTTCCTTGATTGTTCCATTGAGGAAGGCACTTTTCACGTCTATTTGATAAAGCTGAAAGCCATGGTAAGTAGCATAGACAAGTAATATGCGAATTAACTCAACCCTAGCTACGGGTGCATAGGTTTCACCAAAATCCAAACTTCGACTTGTGAATATCCCTTGGCTAGAAGTCATGCTTTGTTCCTTGTCACCACACCATGCTCATCTTGCTTGTTGCGGAAGACCCACTTGGTTCCTACAACATTTTGATTAGGACGTGGAACTAAATGCCATACCTCATTCCTCATGAAGTTGTTGAGTTCCTCTTGCATCGCCAACACCCAATCTGAATCTTTAAGTGCATCCTCTACCCTGTGTGGCTCAATAGAGGAAACAATGGAGTAATGTTCACAAAAATGAGCGACTCAAGATCGAGTGGTTACCCCCTTATGAATATCGCCGAGGATGGTGTTCACGGGGTGATCTCTTTGAATCGCTTGGTGGACTCTTAGGTGTGGCGGTCTTTGATCTTGTTCATCTTCCTTGTATTGATCATTGGCATCTCCCCCTTGATCATTGTCCTCCTCTTGAGGTGGCACATCTTCTTGATCTTCATTTTCATCATCTTGAGCTTGATCCTCATCTTGGGTTGGTGGAGATGCTTGTATGGAAGATAATGGTTGATCTTGTGCTTGTGGAGGCTCTTCGGATTCCTTAGGACACACATCCCTAATTGACATGTTCCTTAGCGCGACGCACAGAGCCTCTTCATCATCTAGCTCATCAAGATCAACTTGCTCTACTTGAGAGCCGTTAGTCTCATCAAACACAATGTCACAAGAAACTTCAACTAGTCTATTGGACTTGTTAAAGACTCTATATGCCCTTGTGTTTGAGTCATAACCAAGTAAAAAGCCTTCTACGGCCTTAGGAGCAAATTTAGATTTTCTACCTCTTTTAACAAGAATAAAACATTTGCTACCAAAGACTCTAAAATATGAAACATTGGGCTTTTTACCGGTGAGGAGTTCATATGATGTCTTCTTGAGGATTCGGTGTAGATATAATCGGTTGATGGAGTAGCAGGCGGTGTTAATCGCCTCGGCCCAAAACCGATCCGGTGTCTTGTACTCATCAAGCATGGTCCTTGCCATGTCAAGTAGAGTTCTATTTTTCCTCTCCACTACACCATTTTGTTGTGGCGTGTAGGGAGAAGAGATTCATGCTTGATGCCCTCCTCCTCAAGGAAGCCTTCAATTTGAGAGTTCTTGAACTCCGTCCCATTGTCGCTTCTAATCTTTTTGATCCTTAAGCCGAACTCATTTTGAGCCCATCTCAAGAATCCCTTTAAGGTCTCTTGGGTTTGAGATTTTTCCTGCAAAAAGAACACCCAAGTGAAGCGAGAATAATCATCCACAATTACAAGACAATACTTACTCCCGCCGATGCTTATGTAAGCAATCGAGCCGAATAGATCCATGTGGAGTAGCTCAAGCGACCTGTCGGTTGTCATGATGTTCTTGTGTGGATGATGAACACCAACTTGCTTTCCTGCTTGACATGCGCTACAAATCCTGTCTTTCTCAAAATGAACATTGGTTAGTCCCAAAATGTGTTCTCCCTTTAGAAGCTTGTGAAGATTCTTCATCCCAACGTGGGCTAGTCGGTGATGCCAGAGCCAACCCATATTAGTCTTAGAAATTAAGCAAGTATCAAGTTTAGCTCTATTAAAATCAACTAAGTATAGCTGACCCTCTAATACTCCCTTAAATGCTACTGAATCATCACTTCTTCTAAAGACAGTAACACCTATATCCGTAAAAAGATAGTTGTAACCCATTTTGCATAATTGAGAGACTGAAAGCAAGTTGTAATCTAAAGAATCTACAAGAAAAACATTGGAAATAGAATGGTCAGGTGATATAGCAATTTTACCAAGTCCTTTGACCAATCCTTGATTTCCATCCCCGAATGTGATAGCTCTTTGGGGATCTTGGTTTTTCTCATAGGAGGAGAACATTCTCTTCTCCCCAGTCATGTGGTTTGTGCATCCACTATCAATGATCCAACTTAAGCCCCCGGATGCATAAACCTACAAAACAAGTTTAGGCCTTGTTCTTAGGTACCCAAACGGTCTTGGGTCCTTTGACATTAGAAACAAGCACCTTGGGTACCCAAACGTAAGTCTTTGACCCCTTGTGTTTGCCCCCAACATATTTGGCAACTACTTTGCCTGATTTGTTAGTGAGCACATATGAAGCATCAAAAGTCTTAAATAAAATATTAGGTTCATTTGATGCAATAGGAGATTCCCTTTTAGGCATTTTAACATGGGTAGAACGCCTAGAGCTAGAAGCCTCATTCTTATAAATAAAAGCATGGTGAGAAACAGAATGAGCCTTCTTTGCATGAATTCTCCTAATCTTATCCTCAGGATAACCAGCAGGATATAAAATATAACCCTCGTTATCCTAAGGCATGGGAGCCTTGCCCTTAACAAAATTAGACAATCTTTTAAGGGCATTAATCTTGACATTGTCTCCCTGTTGGAAGCCAATGCCATCCTTGATGTCAGGGCGTCTCCCACTATAAAGCATGCTACGAGCAAATTTAAATTTCTCATTTTCTAGTTCATGCTCGGTAATTTTAGCATCTAGTTTAGCTATATGATTATTTTGTTGTTTAATCATAGCAAGGTGATCATGAATAGCATCAACATTAACATCTCTACATCTAGTGCAAATAGAGACGTGACTAACAGTAGATGTAGAGGGTTTGCAAACATTTAGTTCATCAATCTTAGCATGTAACATGGCATTTTCATTTCTAAGATTGGAAATATCATCATTGCAAACATTTAAATCTTTAGCCTTAGCAATTAGTTTTTCATTCTCAATCTTAAGGCTAGCAAGTGATTCATTCAACATGTCAATCTTAGCAATTAAACTAGCATTATTATTTCTAAGATTAACAATTGAATCATCACAAACATTTGATTTCTCAACCTTAGCAATTAATTTGGCATTTTCATTTCTAAGGTTAGAAATAGTGTCATGGCAAGTGCTAAGCTCACTAGTCATTTTTTCACATTTTTCTATCTCCTAAGCATAAGCATTTTTAACCTTAACATGCTTTTTGTTTTCCTTAATAAGGAAGTCCTCTTGGTTATCCAAGAGTTCATCCTTCTCATGAATAGCACTAATCAATTCATTCAATTTTTCTTTTTGTTGCATGTTTAGGTTGGCAAAAAGAGTGAGCAAGTTATCCTCATCATCACTAGAATTATCCTCATCACTAGAAGTTGCATACTTAGTGGAGGATCTAGATTTTACCTTCTTCTTCTTGTCGTCCTTTTCCATGAGACACTTGTGGCCGACGTTGGGGAAGAGAAGACCCTTGTTGATACCGATGTTTGCAGCGTCCTCGTCGGAGGAGGAGTTGGTGGATCTCTCATCGGAGTCCCACTCTCGACAAACATGGGCATCGCCGCTCTTCTTCTTGTAGTATCTCTTCTTCTCCTTCTTCTTCCCCCTCTTGTCATTGCCCCTGTCACTAGAAATAGGACATTTTGCTATAAAGTGACCGAGCTTACCACACTTGTAGCATACTTTCTTAGAGCGGGGCTTGTAGTCTTTCCCCCCTCCTTTGCTTGAGGATTTGGCGGAAGCTCTTGATGATGAGCGCCATCTCCTCGTTGTCGAGCTTGGATGCGTCGATGGGGAGTCTACTTGATGTAGACTCTTCTTTCTTCTCCTCCGTCGCCTTGAATGCGACGGGTTGTACTTCGGGTACGGAGGAGGCGCCTTGCTCGATGATCTTCTTGGAGCCTTTGATCATCAATTCAAATCTCACAAATTTTCCTATAACCTCCTTAGGAGACATTAGCTTATATCTAGGATCACCATGAATTAATTGAACTTGAGTAGGGTTACGAAAAACGAGTGATCTAAGAATAACCTTGACCATCTCATGGTCATCCCATTTTGTGCTTTCGAGGTTGAGCACTTGGTTCACCGAGGTTTTGAGCCGGTTGTACATGGCTTGTAGCTCCTTCCCTTGGTTGAGCATAAATCGACCGAGCTCCCCCTCGATCGTCTCCCACTTGGTGATCTTTGTCACCTCATCTCCTTCATGCGTGGTCTTGAGCACGTCCCAAATCTCTTTGGCGCTCTTCAACCCTTGCACCTTATTATACTCCTCTCGACTTAGAGAGGCGAGGAGTATAGTAGTGGCTTGGGAGTTGAAGTGCCGGATTTGGGATACCTCGTCTGAGTCATAGCCTTCATCCCCCATGGATGGTTCCTATGCACCAAACTCAACAATGTCCCAAATGCTAGCATGGAGTGAGGTTAGATGGTGCCTCATTTTATCGCTCCACATACAATAATCTTCACCGTCAAAAACTGGTGGTTTGCCTAGTGGGGCGGAAAGTAAAGGAGTGCGTTTGGAAATGTGAGGATAGCGTAAGGGGATCTTACTAAACTTCTTGCGCTCATGGCGCTTAGAAGTGACAGACGGTGTGTCGGAGCCGGAGGTGGATGGCGATGAAGAATCGGTCTCATAGTAGACCACCTTCTTCATCTTCTTTTTCTTGTCGCCACTCCAATGCGACTTGTTGTGGGAAGGTGATTCTCCCTTCCCTTTGGAGCCGGACTCCCTTGATGGAGCCTTCCCGTTGCTTGTAGTGGGCTTCTCGCCGGTCATGACCTCCTTTTGGCGTGATCTCCCGACATCACTTCGAGCGGTTAGGCTCTATTGAAGTACCGGGCTCTAATACCAATTGAAAGTCGCCTAGAGGGGGGTGAATAGGCAGAATGTGAAAATTACGAACTTAAGCACACACTACAAGCCGGGGTTAGCGTTAGAGATAAACTCGAGTCCGAAAGAGAGGGCGAAAACAAATCACAAGAAAATAAAGAGTATGACACGGTGATTTGTTTTACCGAGGTTCGACCCTCGAAGGCCTAGTCCCCGTTGAGGTGGTCACAAAGACCGGGTCTCTTTCAACCCTTTCCCTCTCTCAAATGGTCACCTAGACCGAGTGAGCTTCTCTTCTCAATCAATCGAGGCACTTAGTCCCCACAAGGACCACAATACAATTGGTGTCTCTTGCCTTGATTACAATTGACTTGGGAACAAGAAAGAAGGAAGAAGAAAAGCGATCCAAGTGCAAGAACTCAAATGAACATGAATATCTCTCTCTCACTAGTCACTAATTGATTGGAGTGATTCCGGACTTGGGAGAGGATTTGATCTTTGCTTTTGTGTCTTGGAGTGAAGTCTAGAGCTCTTGTATTGAATGCAATGGCTGAAAACTTGGATGCCTTGAAGTGCGGTGGTTGGGGGGTATTTATAGCCCCACCCACCAAAATGGTCGTTGGGGATGGCTACTGTCGATGGGCGCACTGGACAGTCCGGTGCGCCACCGGACACTGTCCGGTGTGCCAGCCACGTCACCCAACCGTTAGGGTTCGACTGTTGGAGCTTCTGACAGCTGGGCCACCGGACAGTCCGGTGGTGCACCGGACAGGTCCTGTTCACTATCCGGTGCGCCTTCTGGCACCTGCTCTGACTTCTGTGCACGCAGTCCACACTGTTCACGTTCACTGTTCACTTTTGCAGACGACCGTTGGCGCGCTAGCCGTTGCTCCCGCTGGCACATCGGCCAGTCTGGTGCTACATCAGACAGTCCGGTGAATTATAGCGGAGAGCAATTTCCAGAAAACCCGAAGCTGAGGAGTTCGAGCTGATTCTCCCTGGTGCACCGAACACTGTCCGGTGGCACACCGGACAGTCCGGTGCGCCAGACCAGGGGAGCCTTCGGTTGGTTTTGCTCCTTTGTATTTGAACCCTTTCTTGGACTTTTTATTGGTTTGTTGTGAACCTTTGGCACCTGTAGAACATATTTTCTAGAGCAAACTAGTTAGTCCAATTGTTTGTGTTGGGCAATTCAACCACCAAAATCATATAGGAAAAGGTTTGACCCTATTTCCCTTTCAGTTGCTCAACATAGACCTCTTCCTTGATTGGTCCATTGAGGAAGGCACTCTTCACGTCCATTTGATAGAGCTTAAAGCCATGGTAAGTAGCATAGGCAAGTAATATGCGAATTGACTCAAGCCTAGCTACGGGTGCATAAGTTTCACCAAAGTCCAAACCTTCAACTTATGAATACCCTTTGGCCACAAGCCGTGCTTTGTTCCTTATCACCACACCATGCTCATCTTACTTGTTGTGGAATACCCACTTGGTACCTACAACATTTTGATTAGGACGTGGAACTAAATGCCATACCTCATTCCTCGTGAAGTTGTTGAGCTCCTCTTGCATTGCCAGCACCCAATCCGAATCTCTTAGTGCATCCTCTACCCTGTATGGCTCAATAGAGGAAACAAAAGAGTAATGCTCACAAAAATGTGCGACTCGAGATCGAGTGGTTACCCCCTTATGAATATCGTCGAGGATGGTGTTCACGGGGTGATCTATTTGAATCGCCTGGTGGACTCTTGGGTGTGGCGGTCTTTGACCCTGAATTTCTTGCTCATCTTCCTTGTCATTATCTTCATCATCTCCCCCTTGATCATTGACCTCGTCTTGAGGTGGCTCATCCTCTTGATCTTCTTCTTCTTCATTATTTTGAGCCGGTTCCTCATCTTGGGTTTGTGGGGATGCTTGTATGGAAGATGAAGGTTGATCTTGTGCTTGTGAAGGCTCTTTGAATTCCTTAGGATACACATCCCCAATGGACATATTCCTTAGCGCGACGCACGGAGCCTCTTCATCATCTAATTCATCAAGATCAACTTGCTCCACTTGGGAACCATTAGTCTCATCAAACACAATGTCACAAGAAACTTCAACTAGTCCAGTGGACTTGTTAAAGACTCTATATGCCCTTGTGTTTGAATCATAACCAAGTAAAAAGCCTTCTATAGCCTTAGGAGCAAATTTAGATTTTCTACCTCTTTTAACAAGAATAAAGCATTTGCTACCAAAGACTCTAAAATATGAAACATTGGGCTTTTTACCTGTGAGGAGTTCATATGATGTCTTCTTGAGGATTCGGTGAAGGTAGAGCCGGTTGATAGAGTAGCAGGCGGTGTTAATCGCCTCGGCCCAAAACTGGTTCGGTGTCTTATACTCATCAAGCATGGTCCTCGCCATGTCAAGTAGAGTTCTATTCTTCCTCTCCACTACACCATTTTGCTGAGGTGTGTAGGGAGAAGAGAACTCATGCTTGATGCCCTCCTCCTCAAGGAAACCTTCAATTTATGAATTCTTGAACTCCGTCCCATTATCGCTTCTAATCTTTTTGATCCTTAAGTCGAACTCATTTTGAGCTCGTCTCAAGAATCCCTTTAATGTCTCTTGGGTTTGTGATTTATCCTGCAAAAAGAATACCCAAGTGAAGCGAGAATAATCATCCATAATTACTAGACATTACTTACTCCCGCTGATGCTTATGTAAGCTATCGAGCTGAATAGATCCATGTGGAGTAGTTCTAGTGGCTTGTCCGTTGTCATTATATTCTTGTGTGGATGGTGGGCACCAACTTGCTTTCCTGCTTGACATGCGCTACAAACCCTGTCTTTCTCAAAAATGAACATTCGTTAGTCCCAAAATGTGCTCTCCCTTTAGAAGCTTGTGAAGATTCTTCATCCCAACATGGGCTAGTCGGTAATGCCAGAGCCAACGCATATTAGTCTTAGCAATCAAGCAAGTGTCGAGTTTAGTTCTTTTGAAATCAACTAAGTATAGCTGACCCTCTAACACTCCCTTAAATGCTATTGAATCGTCACTTCTTCTAAAGACAGTAACACCTGTATCTGTAAAAAGAAAGTTGTAGCCCATATTGCATAATTGAGAAACAGAAAGCAAATTATAATCTAATGAATCTACAAGAAAAACATTGGAAATAGAATGGTCAGGTGATATAGCAATTTTACCAAGTCCTTTGACCAAACCTTGATTTCTATCCTCGAATGTGATAGCTCTTTGGGGATCTTGGTTTTTCTCATAGGAGGAGAACATCCTTTTCTCCCCAGTCATATAGTTTGTGCACCCGCTATCAATAATCCAGCTTGAGCCCCCAGATGCATAAACCTACAAAACAAGTTTAGGCCTTGTTCTTAGGTACCCAAATGGTCTTGGGGTCCTTTCACATTAGAAACAAGCACCTTGGGTACCCAAACACAAGTCTTTGAGCCCTTGTGCTTGGCCCCAACATATTTGGCAACTACTTTTCCTGATTTGTTAGTTAAAACATATGAAGCATCAAAAGTCTTAAATGAAATGTTATGGTCATTTGATGCAGTAGGAGATTTCTTTTTAGGCAATTTAACATGGGTTGATTGCCTAGAGCTAGATGTCTCGTTCTTATACATAAAAGCATGATGAGGACCAGAATGAGACTTCCTAGAATGAATTCTCCTAATCTTATGTTCGAGATAACCAGCAGGATATAAAATGTAACCCTCATTATCCTGAACCATGGGAGCCTTACCCTTAACAAAATTAGACAGTTTCTTGGGGGTATTAAGCTTGACATTGTCTCCCTGTTGGAAGCCAATGCCATTGAAAGTCGCCTAGAGGGGGGTGAATAGGGTGAAACTAAAATTTACAAATATAAACACAACTACAAGCCGGGTTAGCGTTAGAAATATAAACGAGACCGCGAGAGAGGGCGCAAAACAAATCGCAAGCAAATGAAGAGTGTGACACGCGGATTTGTTTTACCGAGGTTCGGTTCTCGCAAACCTACTCCCCGTTGAGGAGGCCACAAAGGCCGGGTCTCTTTCAACCCTTCCCTCTCTCAAACGGTCCCTCGGACCGAGTGAGCTTTTCTTCTTCTCAATCAAACGGGAACAAAACTTCCCCGCAAGGGCCACCACACAATTGGTGCCTCTTGCCTTGGTTACAATTGAGTTTTGATTACAAGAACAAGTGAGAAAGAAAGAAAGCGATCCAAGCGCAAGAGCTCAAAAGAACACGACAAATCTCTCTCGCTAGTCACTAAAGGCTTGAGTGGAATTGGAGAGGATTTGATCCTTTTGGTGTGTCTAGAATTGAATGCCTAGCTCTTGTAAGTGGTTGGAAGTTGGAAAACTTGGATACAATGAATGTGGGGGTGGTTGGGGTATTTATAGCCCCAACCACCAAACTTGACCGTTGGTGGAGGCTGTCTGTTCGATGGCACACCAGACAGTCCGGTGCACACCGGACAGTCCGGTGCCCCCGCCACGTCATCAATGCCGTTGGATTCTGACTGTTGGAGCTTCTGATCTCTGGGCCTGCCTAGATGTCCGGTGCACACCGGACATCACCTGTTCATTGTCCGGTGCGCCAGTATGGGCGCGCCTGACATCTGCGCGCGCTGCGCGCGCATTAAATGCACCGCAGGTAGCCGTTGGCGCCGAAGTAGCCGTTGCTCCGCTGGTACACCGGACAGTCCGGTGCACACCGGACATGTCCGGTGAATTATAGCGGAGCAGTCTTCGCGAATTCCCGAGACTGGCGAGTTCCTGAGGCCGCTCTTCCTTGGAGCACCGGACATGTCCGGTGTACACCGGACAGTCCGGTGAATTTTAGCGGAGTGGCCTTTGGAAATTCCCGAGAGTGAAGAGTTCTGCACGCAGTTCCCTGGTGCACCGGACACTGTCCGGTGCGCCACCGGACAGTCCGGTGCCCCAGACCAGGGGACCTTTCGGGATGCCCTTAGCTCTCAAATTTGAACCCAACTTTGGTCTTTTTTAATTGGCTTGTTGTGAACCTTTTGCACCTGTATAACTTACACACTAGAGCAAACTAGTTAGTCCAATATTTGTGTTGGGCAAATCAACCACCAAAATTAATTAGGGACTAGGTGTAAGCCTAATTCCCTTTCAATCTCCCCCTTTTTGGTGATTGATGCCAACACAAACCAAAGCAAATATAGAAGTGCATAATTGAACTAGTTTGCATAAGGTAAGTGCAAAGGTTGCTTGGAATTGAGCCAATAAATACTTACATGATGCGCATGGATTGTTTTCTTTGTTTTTGACATATTGGACCAAGCTTACACCACAAGTTTTGTTTTTGCAAACTCTTTTGTAAATTCCTTTCAAAGTCCTTTTGCAAGATAGTCAAAGGTAAATGAATAAGATTTTGCAAAGCATTTTCAAGTTTTGAAATTTTCTTCCTTTGTCCCAAATGCTTTTCCTTTGACTAAACAAAACTCCCCCTCAAATAAAGTCTCCTCTTAGTGTTCAAGAGGGTTTTAAGACATCAATTTTGAAAATACTACTTGCTCCCCCTTTAGAACACAAAGAGATACCAATTTTGAAATTTACCAATTGAAAATCATCAATTTTAAAATTAGGGTGGTGGTGTGGTCCTTTTGCTTTGGGCTCATATTTTCTCCCCCTTTGGCATGAATCGCCAAAAACGGAAACATTAGAGCCAATGAAGTACTTTCTCCCCCTTTGGTCATAAAATGAATGAGTGAAGATTATACCAACGTTGGAGAGTGATGTGGAGTGACGGCGAAGTAGAGCGGAGTGGAAGCCTTTGTCTTCGCCGAAGACTCCAATTCCCTTTCAATATACCTATGACTTGGTTTGGAATACACTTGAAAACACATTAGTTATAGCATATAAAAGAGACATGATCAAAGGTATTCTTATGAGCCATGTGTGCAAGTTTAGCAAAAGAAATTCCTAGAATCAAGAATATTAAGCTCATGCCTAAGTCTGGTAAAAGATTGTTCATCAAGTGGCTTGGTAAAGATATCGGCTAATTGATCTTTAGTATTAATGTATGAAATCTCGATATCCCCTTTTTGTTGGTGATCCCGAAGAAAATGATACCGAATGGCTATGTGTTTAGTGCGGCTATGCTCAACGGGATTATCCGCCATGCGGATTGCACTCTCATTATCACATAGAAGAGGAACTTTGGTTAATTTGTAACCGTAGTCCCGCAGGGTTTGCCTCATCCAAAGCAATTGCGCGCAACAATGGCCTGCGGCAATATACTCGGCTTCGGCGGTAGAAAGAGCGACCGAATTTTGCTTCTTTGAAGCCCAAGACACCAAGGATCTTCCCAAGAACTGGCAAGTCCCCGATGTGCTCTTCCTATTAATCTTACACCCCGCCCAATCGGCATCCGAATAACCAATCAAATCAAATGTGGATCCCCGAGGGTACCAAAGCCCAAACTTAGGAGTATAAGCCAAATATCTCAAGATTCGTTTTACGGCCGTAAGGTGTGATTCCTTAGGGTCGGCTTGGAATCTTGCACACATGCATACGGAAAGCATAATGTCCGGTCGAGATGCACATAAGTAAAGCAATGAACCAATCATCGACCGGTATACCTTTTGATCCACGGACTTACCTCCCGTGTCGAGGTCGAGATGCCCATTTGTTCCCATGGGAGTCTTGATGGGCTTAGCATCCTTCATTCCAAACTTGCTTGGAATGTCTTGAGTATACTTCGTTTGGCAAATGAAGGTGCCCTCTTGGAGTTGCTTGACTTGGAATCCTAGAAAATACTTCAACTCCCCCATCATAGACATCTCGAATTTCTGTGTCATGATCCTACTAAATTCTTCACATGTAGATTCGTTAGTAGACCCAAATATGATATCATCAACATAAATTTAGCATACAAACAAATCATTGTCAAGAGTCTTAGTGAATAAAGTAGGATCGGCCTTGCCGACTTTGAAGCCATTAGCAATAAGGAAATCTCTAAGGCATTCATACCATGCTCTTGGGGCTTGCTTGAGCCCATAAAGCGCCTTAGAGAGCCTATAAACATGATTAGGATACTCACTGTCTTCAAAGCCGGGAGGTTGCTCAACATAGACCTCCTCCTTGATTGGTCCATTGAGGAAGGCACTCTTCACGTCCATTTGATAAAGCTTGAAGCCATGGTAAGTAGCATAGGCTAATAATATGCGAATTGACTCAAGCCTAGCTACGGGTGCTTAGGTTTCACCAAAATCCAAACCTTCGACTTGTGAATACCCCTTGGCCACGAGTCGAGCTTTGTTCCTTGTCACCACACCATGCTCGTCTTGCTTGTTGCGGAAGACCCACTTGGTTCCTACAACATTTTGATTAGGACGTGGAACTAAGTGCCATACCTCGTTCCTTGTGAAATTGTTGAGCTCCTCTTGCATCGCCATCACCCAATCCGAATCTTGAAGTGCTTCCTCTACCCTGTGTGGCTCAATAGAGGAAACAAAATAGTAATGTTCACAAAAATGTGCAACACGAGATCGAGTAGTTACCCCCTTATGAATGTCGCCGAGGATGGTGTCGACGGGGTGATCTCGTTGTATTGCTTGGTGGACTCTTGGGTGTGGCGGTCTTGGTTGTTCATCCTCCTTGTCTTCTCCATTTGCATCTCCCCCTTGATCGTTGCCGTCATTTTGAGGTGGCTCATCTTCTTGATCTTCTTGTTCAACATCTTGAGCCTCATTCTCATTTTGAGTTGGTGGAGATGCTTGCATGGAGGAGGATGGTTGATCTTGTGCATGTGGAGGCTCTTCGGATTCCTTAGGACACACATCCCCAATGGACATGTTCCTTAGCGCTATGCATGGAACCTGTTCTTCACCTATCTCATCAAGATCAACTTGCTCTACTTGAGAGCCATTAGTCTCATCAAACACAACGTCACAAGAAACTTCAACAAGTCCTGAGGACTTGTTAAAGACTCTATATGCCCTTGTGTTTGAGTCATATCCTAGTAAAAAGCCTTCTACAGTTTTAGGAGCAAATTTAGATTTTCTACCTCTTTTAACAAGTATAAAACATTTGCTACCAAAAACTCTAAAATATGAAATATTTGGCTTTTTACCGGTTAGGAGTTCATAGGATGTCTTCTTGAGGATTCGGTGAAGATATAACCGGTTGATGGCGTAGCAGGCGGTGTTGACCGCCTCGGCCCAAAACCGATCCGGTGTCTTGTACTCATCAAGCATGGTTCTTGCCATGTCCAATAGAGTTCGATTCTTCCTCTCCACTACACCATTTTGTTGTGGAGTGTAGGGAGAAGAGAACTCATGCTTGATGCCCTCCTCCTCAAGAAAGCCTTCAATTTGAGAGTTCTTGAACTCTGTTCCATTGTCGCTTCTAATTTTCTTGATCCTTAAGCCGAACTCATTTTGAGCCCGTCTCAAGAATCCCTTTAAGGTCTCTTGGGTGTGAGATTTGTCCTGCAAAAAGAACACCCAAGTGAAACGAGAATAATCATCCACAATAACTAGACAGTACTTACTCCCGCCGATGCTTATGTAAGCGATCGGGCCGAATAGGTCCATATGTAGGAGCTCCAGTGGCCTGTCACTAGTCATGATGTTCTTGTGTGGATGATGAGTGCCAACTTGCTTCCCGGCTTGGCATGCGCTACAAATCCTGTCTTTCTCAAAATGAACATTGGTTAGTCCTAAAATGTGTTCTCCCTTTAGAAGCTTGTGAAGATTCTTCATTCCAACATGGGCTAGTCGGCGATGCCAGAGCCAACCCAAATTAGTCTTAGCAACCAAGCAAGTGTCGAGTTCAGCTCTCACAAAATCTACCAAGTATAGCTGACCCTCTAACACTCCCTTAAATGCTATTGAATCATCACTTCTTCTAAAGACAGTAACACCTATATCAGTAAATAGACAGTTGTAGCCCATTTGACATAATTGGGATACGGAAAGCAAATTGTAATCTAAAGAATCTACAAGAAAAACATTGGAAATAGAATGGTCAGGTGATATAGCAATTTTACCCAAACCTTTGACCAAACCTTGATTTCCATCCCCGAATGTGATAGCTCGTTGGGGATCTTGGTTTTTCTCATATGAGGAGAACATCTTTTTCTCCCCTGTCATGTGGTTTGTGCACCCGCTGTCGAGTATCCAACTTGAGCCCCCGGATGCATAAACCTACAAAACAATTTTAGTTCTTGACTTTAGGTACCCAAACGGTTTTGGGTCCTTTGGCATTAGAAACAAGAACTTTGGGTACCCAAACACAAGTCTTTGACCCCTTGTGTTTGCCCCCAACAATTTTGGCAACTACCTTGCCGGATTTGTTAGTTAAAACATATGATGCATCAAAAGTTTTGAATGAAATAGCATGATTATTTGATGCATTAGGAATTTTCTTTCTAGGCAACTTAGCACGGGTTGGTTGCCTAGAACTAGATGTCTCACCCTTATACATAAAAGCATGGTTAGGGCCAGAGTGAGACTTCCTAGAATGAATTTTCTTGATTTTGCTCTCGGGATAACCGGCAGGGTACAAAATGTAACCCTCGTTATCCTGAGGCATGGGAGCCTTGCCCTTAACAAAGTTAGATAAATTCTTTGGAGGGGCATTAAGTTTGACATTGTCTCCCCTTTGGAAGCCGATGCCGTCCTTAATGCCAGGGCGTCTCCCATTATAGAGCATGCTTCTGGCAAATTTAAATTTTTCATTTTCTAAGTCATGCTCTCTAATCTTAGCATTAAGTTGTGCTATGTGATCATTTTGTTTTTTAATTAAGGCTAGGTGATCATGGATAGCATCAACATTAATATCTCTACATCTAGTACAAATGGAGACATGCTCAGTAGATGTAGAGGGTTTGCAAGTTTTAAATTCTATAACCTTAGCATGAAGTATATCATTTTCATCTCTAAGGTTAGAAATGCAAACATCAAAATCTCTAGCCTTAGCAAGCAATTTTTCTTTTTCATCTCTAAGGCTAGCAAGAGAAACATTCAACTCATCAATTCTAGCAAGTAAATCAATATTATCATCTTTAGAATTGGAAGTTGAAACATTGCAAACATGAGAATCAACCTTAGCAATTAATCTAGCATTTTCATTTCTAAGGTTGGCAATAGTGTCATGGCATGTGCTTAGCTCACTAGTTAATTTCTCACATTTTTCCATTTCTAGAGCATAAGCATTCTTGACCTTAACATGCTTCTTATTTTCTTTAATAAGGAATTCTTCTTGAGAATCCAAGAGATCATCCTTCTCATGTATAGCACTAATCAATTCATTTAATTTTTCTTTTTGTTGCATGTTGAGTTTAGCAAAAAGAATGCGCAAGTTATCCTCCTCATTTTTATCATCATCCTCATTACTAGATGTTTCATATTTAGTGGAGGACCTTGATTTTACCTTCTTTTTGCCGTCCTTGGCCATGAGACACTTGTGGCCGATGTTGGGGAAGAGGAGGCCCTTGGTGACGGCGATGTTGGCGGCGTCCTCGTCGGAGGAGGACTCGGTGGAGCTCTCGTCAGAGTCCCATTCCCGGCAAACATGGGCATCGCCGCCCTTCTTCTTGTAATATTTCTTCTTTTCTCTCCTCTTGCCCTTCTTGTCGTTGTCCCTGTCACTGTCACTTGATAATGGACATTTGGCTATAAAGTGACCGGGCTTACCACACTTGTAGCAAACCTTCTTGGAACGGGATTTGTAATCCTTCCCCTTCCGTTGCTTGAAGATTTGCCGAAAGCTTTTGATGATTAAGGCCATCTCCTCATTGTCGAGCTTGGAGGCGTCAATCGGTTGTCTACTTGGTGTAGACTCCTCCTTCTTCTCCTCCGTTGCCTTGAAGGCCACCGGTTGCGCCTCGGATGTGGAAGGTTCGTCAAGCTCGTTGATCTTCTTGGAGCCCTTAATCATGCATTCAAAGCTCACAAAATTCCCGATAACTTCCTCGGGGGTCATTAGTGGATATCTAGGATTACCACGAATTAATTGAACTTGAGTGGGGTTAAGGAAAATAAGAGCTCTTAAAATAACCTTAACCACCTCGTGGTCATCCCATTTTTTGCTCCCGAGGTTGCGCACTTGGTTCACCAAGGTCTTGAGCCGATTGTACATATCTTGTGGCTCCTCCCCTTGGCGAAGACGAAAGCGACCGAGCTCCCCCTCGATCGTTTCCCGCTTGGTGATCTTGGTGAGTTCATCACCCTCGTGCGCCGTCTTGAGTAGGTCCCAAATCTCCTTTGCATTCTTCAACCCTTGCACTTTGTTGTATTCCTCCTTGCTTAGAGAGGCAAGGAGAATGGTTGTGGCTTGGGAGTTGAAGTGCTCGATTTGGGCCACTTCGTCCGTGTCATAATCCTCATCCCCTATTGATGGTACCTGTGCTCCAAACTCAACAACATTCCATATACTTTTGTGGAGTGAGGTTAGATGAAATTTCATTAAATCACTCCACCTAGCATAATCTTCGCCGTCAAAAGTTGGCGGTTTGCCTAATGGAACGGAAAGTAAAGGAGTATGTCTAGATGTACGGGGATAGTTTAAGGGGATCTTACTAAACTTCTTGCGCTCTTGGCGCTTAGAAGTTACGGACGGTGCATCGGAGTCGGAGGTGGATGTTGATGAAGTGTCGGTCTCGTAGTAGACCACCTTCCTCATCCTCTTGTGCTTGTCGCCTTTCCGATGCGACTTGTGAGAAGAAGATTTTTCCTTCTTCTCATTGTGGTGAGAAGAGGAAGATCTTTTCTCCTTCCGTTTGGAGGAGTCCTTCTTCTTCTCCCTCCTCTTGGTGTGGGACTCTTCCGATGAAGTGCTCCCTTGGCTTGTAGTGGGCTTGTCGTCGGTCACCATCTCCCTCTTGGTGTGATCTCCCGACATCACTTCGAGCGGTTAAGCTCTAATGAAGCACCGGGCTCTGATACCAATTGAAAGTCGCCTAGAGGGGGGTGAATAGGGCGAAACTGAAATTTACAAATATAAACACAACTACAAGCCGGGTTAGCGTTAGAAATATAAACGAGACCGCGAGAGAGGGCGCAAAACAAATCGCAAGCAAATGAAGAGTGTGACACGCGGATTTGTTTTACCGAGGTTCGGTTCTCGCAAACCTACTCCCCATTGAGGAGGCCACAAAGGCCGGGTCTCTTTCAACCCTTCCCTCTCTCAAACGGTCCCTCGGACCGAGTGAGCTTTTCTTCTTCTCAATCAAACGGGAACAAAACTTCCCCGCAAGGGCCACCACACAATTGGTGCCTCTTGCCTTGGTTACAATTGAGTTTTGATTACAAGAACAAGTGAGAAAGAAAGAAAGAAAGCGATCCAAGCGCAAGAGCTCAAAAGAACACGACAAATCTCTCTCGCTAGTCACTAAAGGCTTGAGTGGAATTGGAGAGGATTTGATCCTTTTGGTGTGTCTAGAATTGAATGCCTAGCTCTTGTAAGTGGTTGGAAGTTGGAAAACTTGGATACAATGAATGTGGGGGTGGTTGGGGTATTTATAGCCCCAACCACCAAACTTGACCGTTGGTGGAGGCTGTCTGTTCGATGGCACACCGGACAGTCCGGTGCCCCCGCCACGTCATCAATACCGTTGGATTCTGACCGTTGGAGCTTCTGATCTCTGGGCCCGCCTAGATGTCCGGTGCACACCGGACATCACCTGTTCATTGTCCGGTGCGCCAGTATGGGCGCGCCTGACATCTGCGCGCGCTGCGCGCGCATTAAATGCACCGCAGGTAGCCGTTGGCGCCGAAATAGCCGTTGCTCCGCTGGTACACCGGACAGTCCGGTGCACACCGGACATGTCCGGTGAATTATAGCGGAGCAGTCTTCGCGAATTCCCGAGACTGGCGAGTTCCTGAGGCCGCTCTTCCTTGGAGCACCGGACATGTCCGGTGTACACCGGACAGTCCGGTGAATTTTAGCGGAGTGGCCTTTGGAAATTCCCGAGAGTGAAGAGTTCTGCACGCAGTTCCCTGGTGCACCGGACACTGTCCGGTGCGCCACCGGACAGTCCGGTGCCCCAGACCAGGGGACCTTTCGGGATGCCCTTAGCTCTCAAATTTGAACCCAACTTTGGTCTTTTTTAATTGGCTTGTTGTGAACCTTTTGCACCTGTATAACTTACACACTAGAGCAAACTAGTTAGTCCAATATTTGTGTTGGGCAAATCAACCACCAAAATTAATTAGGGACTAGGTGTAAGCCTAATTCCCTTTCAGCCATCCTTAATGCCAGGGCCGCAGGGCGTCTCCCATTATAGAGCATGCTTCTAGCAAATTTAAATTTTTCATTTTTTTTATCTCATGCTCATTAATTTTAGCACTAAGTTGAGCTATGTGATCATTTTGTTGTTTAATTAAAGCTAGGTGATCATGGATAGCATCAACATTAATATCTCTACATCCAGTGCAAATAGAAGTATGCTCAATATCAGAAGTAGAGGGTTTGCAAACATTTAATTCATCAATCTTAGCATGTAACATGGCATTTTTATTTCTAAGATTGGAAATAACATCATTGCAAACATTTAAATCTTTAGCCTTAGAAATTAATTTTTCATTCTCAATTTTAAGGCTAGAAAGTGAGGCATTCAATTCATCAATCTTAGCAATCAAACTAGCATTATCATTTCTAAGATTGGTAATTGAATTATCACAAGCATTTAACTTCTCAACCTTAGCAATAAAACTAGCATTCTCGGTTCTAAGGTTGGAAATGGTGTCATGGCAAATGCTAAGCTCGCCAGTTAATTTTTCACATTTTTCTATCTCCTGAGCATAAGCATTTTTCACCTTAACATGCTTCTTATTTTCCTTAATAAGGAATTCCTCTTGGCTATCCAAGAGTTCATCCTTATCATGAATAGCACTAATCAATTCATTTAGTTTTTCCTTTTGTTGCATGTTAAGGTTGGCAAAAAGAGTGAGCAAGTCATCTTCATCATCACTAGAACTAGCCTCATCACTAGATGTTGTATATTTTGTAGAGGCTCTAGATTTTACCTTCTTCTTCTTGCCGTCTTTTGCCATGAGGCACTTGTGGCCGACGTTGGGGAAGAGAAGACCCTTGTTGACGGCGATGTTAGCGGCGTCCTCGTCGGAGGAGTCGGTGGTGCTCTCGTCGGAGTCCCACTCCCGACATACGTGGGCATCGCCGCCCTTCTTTTTGTAGTATCTCTTCTTCTCCTTCTTCCCTCTCTTGTCGTCGCCCCTGTCACTGTCACTAGATATAGGACATTTTGCAATAAAATGACCGGGCTTACCACATTTGTAGCACACATTCTTGGAGCAGGGTTTGTAATCCTTCCCCCTCCTTTGCTTGAGGATTTGGCAGAAGCTCTTGATGATGAGCGTCATTTCCTCGTTATCGAGCTTGGAGGCGTCGATGGGAAGCCTACTTGATGTAGACTTATCTTTCTTTTCTTCCGTCGCTTTGAATGCGATGGGTTGCACCTCGGGGTGGAGGTGCCGCCTTGCTCGATGATTTGTTTAGAGCCTTTGATCATCAACTCAAAGCTCACAAACTTTCCTATAACTTTCTTGGGAGACATTAGCCTATATCTAGGATCACCGCAAATTAATTGAACTTGTGTAGGATTACGAAAAACAAGAGATCTTAGAATAACTTTAACCATTTCATGGTCATCCCATTTGGTGCTCCCGAGGTTACGCACTTGGTTGACCAAGGTCTTGAGCCAGTTGTACAACGCTTGTGGCTCCTCTCCTTAGTTGAGGACGAACCGACCGAGCTCCCCCTCGATCGTCTCCCGCTTGGTGATCTTTGTCACCTCATCTCCCTCGTGCGCGGTCTTGAGTACGTCCCAAATCTACTTGGCGCTCTTCAACCCTTGCACCTTATTATACTCCTCTCGACATAGAGAGGCGAGGAGTATAGTGGTGGCTTGGGAGTTGAAGTGCCGGATTTGGGCGACTTTGTTCGAGTCATAGCCTTCATTCCCCACGGATGGTACCTGCGCTCCAAACTCAATATTGTCCCAAATGCTAGCGTGGAGTGAGGTTAGGTGATGCCTCATTTTATCACTCCACATACAATAATCTTCACCGTAAAAAACCGGTGGTTTGCCTAATGGGACGGAAAGTAAAGGAGTGCATTTGGAAATGCGAGGATAGCATAAGGGGATCTTACTAAACTTCTTGCGCTCATGGCGCTTAGAAGTGACGGACGGCGCGTCGGAGCCAGATACAGAAGGCGATGAAGAATCGGTCTCGTAGTAGACCACCTTCTTTATTTTCTTTTTCTTTTCGCCGCTCCGATGCGACTTGGCGTGTGAAGGGGATCCCTTCACCTTGTTGCTGGACTCTCCCGATGGAGCCTTCCTGTGGCTTGAGGCGAGCTTCTCGCCGGTCACTATCTCCTTCTTGGCGTGGTCTCCCGACATCACTTCGAGTGGTTAGGCTCTAATGAAGTACCAAGCTCTGATACCAATTGAAAGTCGCCTAGAGGGGGGTGAATAGGCGAAATCTGAAATTTATAAACTTTAAACACAACTACAAGCCGGGTTAGCATTAGAAATAAAATTGAGTCCGCGAGAGAGGGTGAAAAACAAATCAAAGACAAATGAAGCGGATGACATGACAATTTGTTTTACCGAGGTTCGGTTCTTGCAAACCTGCTCCCCGTTGAGGTGGTCACAAAGACCGGGTCTCTTTCAACCCTTTCGCTCTCTCAAACGGTCACCTAGACCGAGTGAGCTTTTCTCCTTAATCAAACCGAGTCACTTAGACCCCTACAAGGACCACCACAACTTGGTGTCTCTTGCTTTGATTACAAGTGTCTTGAGAATAAGAAAGAGGAAGAAGAAAAGCGATCCAAGCGACAAGAACTCAAATGAACACAAATGTCTCTCTCTCAAGCCACTAAGTCTTTGGAATGAGTTTGGGACTTGGAGAGGATTTGATATCTTGTTTTGTGTCTTGGAGTGAAGTCTAGAGCTCTTGTATTAAATGCAAATTGTTGGAAACTTGGATTCCTTAAATGGTGGTGGTTGGGGGTATTTATAGCCCCAACTACCAAACCAACCGTTGGGGAGGGCTGCTGTCGATGGGCGCACCAGACAGTCCGGTGCGCCACCGGACACTGTCCGGTGCGCCAGCCACGTCACCCAAACGTTAGGGTTCGGACGGTTTCGACCGTTGGAGCTCTGACTTCTTGGGTCACCGGACAGTCCGGTGCCGCACCGGACAGTCCTGTGCCGCACCGGACAACTACTGTTCAATGTCTGGTGCACCTTCTGGCGCTGCTCTAACTCTGCGCGAACTGTCCGCGCACTGTTCACACCACTGTTCACTTTTGCAGACGACCGTTGGCGCAGTAGCCGTTGCTCCGCTTGGCACACCGGACAGTCCGGTGAATTTTAGCGGAGTGCGCTGGAGAAAACCCAAAGCTGAGGAGTTCAGAGTTGATCTCCCTGGTGCACCGGACACTGTCCGGTGGTGCACCGGACAGTCCGGTGCGCCAGACTAGGGCAACCTTCGGTTTCGTTTGCTCCTTTCTGTTTGAACCCTAACTTGTTCTTTTTATTGGTTTGTGTTGAACCTTTGACACCTATAGGACACATAATTTAGAGCAAACTAGTTAGTTTAATTATTTGTGTTGGGCAATTCAACCACCAAAATTATTTAGGAAAAGGTTTGACCCTATTTCCCTTTCATATATATATATATATATATATATATATATATATAATGGAGTTATAGATTTATCTAATCATAGATAAATCTAAATAAATCTATAGATGAATCTATAACTCGGCTATACATGATTCGATGAGCATGAATATTTTGGTCTTCACATGAGTATAGAACATATGATATGGTATGCTTCGGTATAAAGTGTTTGCTGAATCTTTAGATTTAGGCTTTTACATATTTATATGGTCCAATTATGACGAAATTTTTATGGTGGTCCAATAATTGCATGCTTGAGGTGTAGCAAATATTTCATGCCCATTAGATGATTTATGAGTAAGTTATAGATTTATCTAGGATCTATCTAGATAAATCTATAACTTACTCATGCATGTTCAGATGAATATGAAATTTTTACTATTAATCAAGCATGCAATTATTAGTTCACCATAAACATTTCATCATAATTGGACAAAAATAAATTATAGCTATTAATTAATGATAGAAAAGCATATATATAATGTTATCGCAAAAGCTTTGTACTAAAATACACCATATCATATATTTACTATGTAGGTTTACTCATGTGAAGTTCAACAAAATTGTATTTTCCATTTTATGATTTTGCTTTGATTTATTATGATTTTTTGAAAGATTGGACCAATAACATAGAAAAAGGAACAATACCAAGGAAACCCGCGAGGGGCCATATATCCGATCTTAGATATGAGAGAGGATCGATATCCAATTTTATATCTAATAGGAAAAAAACTAAGTTTTCTATAGCCGAGGATGGTAAAATATACTTTTATTCCTTATTGAAACCAGTAAACGTTCAAGTATGAAATAGGCATCATCTAAACAGTTGGAAGCCCATTCACTCTAATTTCAATGGCCCAGGTCTCATGGTAGTGCCGAGAAAGCCCATGACGGAAATAAAAACCAATGAACCTGATCCGTATCCAGTAATATATAATTCCCCTTTCTTTGCAAATTTAAATGAAGCACACGTCCGATCCGATGCGTACAAGGTCCATGTACCGCCAAGTCACGCAAGCCAGCAAGAAACTGAAAATTCTAATGGTACGATGCATGGCGTTTTTATCCATACTATTTTGGCAGAATATGATTACTAGTTGGTCTTTCTCTGCTCCTCGTGCATGTGTTCAGGAAAGTAGCGAACGCGAGCACGACATATCGAAACCAACCAGAGACTGTGGAGAAACGAAAAACGAAACTTGTTTGTTTCCCGGGAACAGGCTCGCCGGCGGCGTTATTTGCATCCCGTGCCATTCAAACAGCACGTTCTTGAATCCCATCAATCTGGTTGGACCAAATCCAACCAACCACCCCAGGCCATCACGCTGTAGAAATCCCAAAAGAGAAACGGCCAGGGCCAGCTACCCTAACCCTGCTCACCCTCGTGTGAGGGCCGTGACTCTAGAGTCGTCAGGCACTCAGGCCAGGCCGCCGCTCGTGAAGCGCGACCAGACACCCAGCCTCGCGCCATGCGGCAGGCAGACCCCGCACCCCACTTGCAGTGCAGCATTGTTCCTGACTTCCTGGTAGTGGTTGGGGCAGCGCAACTAGGCGGCTGCCGGACTAGAGTTTATTGCGCCAATGGCGGGCGAGACCGGCCGGGGCCAGCGAGCGAGCCGCGCCGCCCGCGCGTGAGCGAGATGCCCTCCTCTGGACTCCTGGTCCAAGGATAGCAGCAACCGAGCGCGCGCGGCCGCGGCCGGGGAAACCGAATTTTTTTTGTATTTTGTCCCTTTCTCAAAAAAAATTTCACGTTTAGACCTTAAAAAATTTTAATGTCATTTTTGGACCCTTTGCTCGGCGTCATAGGCTATGGCGCCGAGGTAACACATCTCGGCGTCATAGGCTATGGCGCCGAGGTACGTGCTACGCTGGCACAACCTAAACGACGTGGCACCAACGTGGTACCGAGCTCGGCGCCAAGATCTATGGCGCCGAGCTCGGATATGTAACAACAAAACATGTCTAGCTCAGTTGGTTGAGTGCAAGGCTTTTAACTTTGAGGTTGTGGGTTCAAGCCCCATGGTGGATGTTTAATTTTTTTTGTCTTTGTCACTAATTTATTTTTTGTTGTCCATATTTTTTGTTTATGTCGCTGATTTGTCCGTCCAGATTTATTTTTCATCTAATTTTTTTTGTTTTTGTAACTGATTTATTTATTCATCTAGATATTTTTTGTTTTTGTTTATTCAAACTCCGTGACGCAAGTACCATGCACATAAGTAACTCACCCTATGGAAGTACGGAGTACTTTATAAAATCATCAGGTCACTGTTTATTTATACCTGGTATATTTATATTTTGGACTCTAATTATAATCTTTTTGTTTATTAAGTATATTTATATTTTGGACTCTAAAACTCCAATAATATAATGTATTCGAAATTATACTTTTTAATATTAAATTTGTCCACTTGAAAAACTTAAATTTGTTTGAGAAACGTCATGGTAAATGGAGGGAATGGAATTATGTATCACCTAGTGGAGTAATTTATGCAGTAAATTCTAAAATATATCATCCATGAGATAAGTATATAATGGAGTATACTTTTATTTAGTGCAGAGGGAAAAAAAGATGAATATGTGTGCTTCTTTTTACTGGGAATATGTTATTATGTTTTTAGAATTTATGTTCAAAAGAACTCAATGAAAATATAATATTTTTATGTGGTCATGATTGAGGTAAGAGTGTTCTCATTTGATTTTTATTGTGGTTAGCTGAGCAAACAAGGGGGAAAGTTGACGGCTTGCGGCCACTGTGGCACATAGCCGTTGTGCTCGCTGGATAAACAAAAAAATATGGATGAATAAACAAATCAGTCACAAAAACAAAAAATCAAGATAAGAAATAAATCTAGACGGACAAATCAGCGACATAAACGAAAAATCTGGACAACAAAAAAAATCAGTGACAAAGACAAAAAAAATATTAAAACATGCCAATATGGGGCTTGAACCCACGACCACAAGATTAAAAGCCTTGCACTCTACCAATTGAGCTAGAACAGTTTTGTGTACATAATAGAGCTCGGCGCCAAGATCTATGGCGCCGAGCTCGGTGCCACGTCAGTGCCACGACGCGCCATAGCCTATGGCGCCGAGCTGTGTTACCTTGGCGCCATTGGCTATGGCGCCGAGCAAAAGGTCCAAAAATGACATTAAAATTTTATAAGGTCTAAACGTGAATTTTTTTCCAAGGAAGGGCCAAAATATAAAAAATTCGGCCGGGGAAACAGCGATCGGTCTCGTGCTGGAGCAACTGGGCGTGCCACTGACCGGCCACTGGTTCCCGGGAAAGGGACGCGCGGGCTCCAATTGCGCGCGTTTCCCTCGCGCCAAGTAGAGTCCAGCCATGTTCTCTGCACTCCACCTCTATAGAAAGTCTACATAACCCTTAATAATCTTTAAAGAATAGTCTACTTTACTTATCACCTTCAAAATCGATTGTTTAACTCCTCCAGCTTTACATAAGCAGAAAAATAATATCTTAACAGTTTTGTTTCGTGGTTTTGATGACATGAAGCTGATTTATTCAGTTCTTTCATCTAATAGTATCCAAAAAAATATATGATTTTGCACGAAAATACTTTTAGAAGTTTTTTTGATAAATTTGGATCTAGATCCATAATTTACATAAATATTAATTATGGATCCAGATTCAAAGTTCTCGGCAAATTATAGAAATAGATGTACATGTCAGTTTAACTAAGAGAATTTTATGCAAAAAAAATGGTGATCATTTGATTACTATTTGTTAAATATTTTCTAAAAACTATTGTAAAATTGATTTATTTAGTAATCTGAAGAGAAATCACTTAACTTCCTTGATAAAATCAACAAAAAAAATATTAATAGTCTAGTTATAATATTATTTAGCTCTAGTAAAATTTTAGCCTCAGAAGATTAGAAATAAATCATAGATTTTTTTATTTTTAGTAATTAAGCTGCTAGTCCTAAATTTTTTATAAAAAAATTAAGTCAAATATAATATCTAATTAGTAATTGCTAATTTTTGTGTAAAATTATATAGATGATACAAATGAAAAAGATAAAACAGGTGCCGTTTAAATCAGTGTTACATCATCAAAGCCATCAACTAAAATAATACAAGAGGTTATTTGTCTGGTTTTAAAAAAACTAAAGAGATTAAACAACCGGTTTGAAGGTGAGAAAGTAAAATAGACAGTCCTTAAAAAGCCAGAGATTACGTAGACTTATTCCACCTCTATATCCCTCTGAGATTATGTAGACTTATTCCACCCCTATATCCCTCTATAGTGACTCTGCATGCCTCATTCCATTTCCCTATAGTAGCGTCTTCTAAGACACATATTGTATTCAATATTTTTATGTGTAATTATTTATCATACTCTTAAATATCTTACATATATATAGTTTTGTTTAGTCTATTATTTTAAATATAAAACGGATGCAAAGTAGAAACTGTTTACAGGCTCCGCTAGTCAGTCTTATCGCGTCGTCCACCTGCCTCGCAAGTGGCCTCCCAACTTGCAGTGCAGCCCAGGCCCAGTTGATTCAGGATCACGACATCGCCCTGCTGATATATGCTACAGTAGCACATTGCTACCAACTGAACTGCATCAGACTATGTACAACGGTGAGCCCTTGGCTCCCCCTCCCCTACAACTGTAGCCGTTTTAGGGGCTACAGTGCAACCCTATTGTCTTCACCGCCTTCCTCCTCCTCCTCCTCTCCCCTCCCGATTCCTTCTATCTCCCGCTACATGGATGGGCACGCTACGGCACTCGCGTCCCCTCCGGTTGGTAGCTTGCCAGAGAAGCCCGCGCGCTCGGAAAACTCCGAGGAGCGAGCTCCAGGCGACTCCACGGAGACCGCACCACCGCCGAAGACCTTTGCCGTGGATCCGCCCTCCGCCGCGATTCATTTGCCTTGCTCCGGGCGGCGAGCAGGAGACGCCGTCGTCCACGCGGATCCACTGGGCAGCTTCGCGGAGCGGCGACCCGGTCGATCCGTGCGAAGACGCCGCCGTCGGTCGTCTTCGCACGCCAGTTCGTCGTCTGCGGGACTCACGTCAAGGCGAAATATTCCAATCGGCGACAGATCGACGCTCACCAGATCTGCTTCTTTCGACCTACATCGTCGAAGGTACGCCCCTTTCTCTCCTCCCAGTTTTTCATGTCGGATTCAATCCGTGACCCAAAAACATCTCCGTTCGTTTAACCGTAGCGTTTGCATGTCCATGTACTTGATTTAGTAGATGGATTCATTAGTTCATGGCGATTTGCCCAGTTAGGGTTTACGGGTTGTCCCCATCGCCTATTGTTAGCCTATTACGCTTAACTGATCCGTCGTTATCTTGTAGACCATATCCAAGGCTAATAGTTTTTCGAGCTTACGATAGAACACGAAGAGTCGGGTGTGATTTTGATAGCCGTCATCGTGGCGTGCTTATTGTCTGTTTAAGCACCTAAGTCGAACTGCTCAAATAATATGTGCTCATGTCAGTTCTATGTTCATTGGTCAGTCATGCTGCTACACAATTCATTGTTCATAATGGAATGCCAACAACTAAGCACGAATTACCGTTCATTTCCTCATGACAACCCCTTTGAGTTCATGCATATCCCTTTTTTTGCATTGTAATAAGTTACTCTGTTTATGAACTCCACTTAGTTAACATACAACCCCTTTGTTTGCTACATCACTAAACATTGCATGCAACTAACGAAACCTTCACTTATTATGCAGCTTCAAATATTTATTTCATTGTTCATATTCGAATGCCAACAACTAAGCACGAATTACCGTTCATTTCCTCATGACAACCCCTTTGAGTTCATGCATATCCCTTTTTTTTGCATTGTAATAAGTTACTCTGTTTACGACCTCCACTTAGTTAACATACAACCCCTTTGTTTGCTACATCACTAAACATTGCATGCAACTAACGAAACCTTCACTTATTATGCAGCTTCAAATATTTATTTCATTATTTGACGTCCACTTCAACTAACTGAGGTTCTAAATCCTTTTTCGCTTTAGTTATTTGTTTATAATCAACTTCTTAAGTGTACTGTCCATGTCTGCTGTCTGTGCTCGCATGTTTGTTGTGCAAGTTCATTTTATTAGAAGCCACGAACAAATTGACCCAGGCATGGATACTGTGATCAATTAATTTAGAGGGCATAGACATTTTTACCAACAATTGTTGGTAAATTGCAACAACATTTTAGTTTATAACTTCGCCACATTTGTTTATTGCATTGGTACCAACTGTTGTTTCGTAAGTGACATTAACACTTCAATTTACCCAAATAGTAACCGAAGTGCCCCTAATGTTTTCATCTATGCACCTTGTCTAGCCAAGGAGGAAGTGCTTGACGATTGAAATCAAGATGAGCAGCCATGATGCCAAATTGGTGCAACACTTGCTCCTCAATCTTGCTTCCTCAGTGGAAAGTCGTGCAGTCAATATTAGGACCTTTTTAGAAGAGGCTTTCCGTCATTTGGGTGACGAGCATTACCTTCTGAATGCTCTACTTGCTATTCGAAAAGAGGTAGACCTGATGGAGCAAGATGCAATTGAGAGCAAAGCAAGGTCTGACCCAGAGAAGGATAGGATGGAGGAACAAATTAACCTTGCTGAGGATGCCAAGCCCGTGCCTAGACAAATAACTTTCACCCCCCCATCCTCACCAGAATTGTATGACGCCAGTGACAATGACTCCTACGACTCCGACAGGTCCACTAGGTATAGCATTTGGAACCTGTAATAATGGTACGTAGAACCTGGTCGTAGTAGTACTAATGCATCCAAATAAAGTAGGAACTTGTGTGCTACGTGTTTCATGCTTGCGTAACCGATGTACGAAGGGTTGCAGCTTATCTTACTTTTGTACGAACCTGTTGTCGGATGCTTTATCCTTTTGTAGTCAACTTATTTCCAATGCTTCATCCTGTTGTTCGTATTGTCTGAAGTTGATTTCCAATGCTTTCAAGTGTGACGTTTACAGTTCAAGTTTGTTATGTGTTGTCCAACTTAATGTATTTATGTATTTCATTCCAGAATGGCTGACAACAACTCAAACAATCCTTATCGACCACCTGCTGCCAGCCCCAATACAGGTAACCAAATTTTCCCCCCACCCTTGTGGGATCCTCAGATGTGGCAGCCCCAAGGGTTCGACCCAACACAGGCTTCAACATTTACTAATCCTTCAAATTCCCATATGACAAATCCTACCTGGTCCCAGGGACCTAATGATCCATCTGGATATACCTTTCGTACACCATGGAACCCATATTTTGGTATGACAACTCCAGGGGGTCCTCCTACACAAACATGTTTCGGTCAACCTCAATTGGTACTGAAAGGGAATTAGGCTTACACCTAGTCCCTAAATAATTTTGGTGGTTGAATTGCCCAACACAAATATTGGACTAACTAGTTCGCTCTAGTACATAAGTTATACAGGTGCAAAAGGTTCACACTCAGCCAATAAAAAGATCAAGTTTTGGATTCAACAAAGGAGCAAAGAGGCAACCGAAGGCACCTCTGGCTGGAGGCACCGGACTGTCCGGTGTGCACCGGACAGTGTCCGGTGCGCCCAGAGGACTCCAACCCGAACTCTTCGCCTTCGGGAATTCTTGGAAGCCGGCGCGCTATAATTCACCGGACTGTCCGGTGTACACCGGACAGTGTCCGGTGCTCAAGGAAGCACGGCCTCCTCAACTCGTCAGCCTCGGGTTCGCGCGGCAGCTGCACCGCTATAATTCACCGGACATGTCCGGTGTGCACCGGACTGTCCGGTGTACCAGCGGGGCAACGGCTATTTCGGCGCCAACGGCTACCTGCGGTGCATTTAATGCGCGCGCAGCGCGCGCAGACGTCAGGCGCGCCCCTACCGGCGCACCGGACAATGAACAGTTGTTGTCCGGTGTGCACCGGACACCCAGGCGGGCCCAGAAGTCAGAAGCTCCAACGGTCAGAATCCAACGGCATTGATGACGTGGCAGGGGCACCGGACTGTCCGGTGCGCCATCGAACAGACAGACTCCCCAACGGCCACTTTTGGTGGTTGGGGCTATAAATACCCCAACCACCCCCACATTCATGGCATCCAAGTTTTCCAACTTCCAACCACTTACAAGAGCTAGGCATTCAATTCTAGACACACCAAAGAGATCAAATCCTCTCCAATTCCACTCAAGCCTTTAGTGACTAGCGAGAGAGATTTGCCGTGTTCTTTTGAGCTCTTGCGCTTGGATCGCTTTCTTTCTTTCTCACTTGTTCTTGTGATCAAAACTCAATTGTAACCAAGGCAAGAGGCACCAATTGTGTGGTGGCCCTTGCGGGGAAGTTTTGTTCCCGTTTGATTGAGAAGAAGAAAAGCTCACTCGGTCCGAGGGACCGTTTGAGAGAGGGAAGGGTTGAAAGAGACCCGGCCTTTGTGGCCTCCTCAACGGGGAGTAGGTTTAAGAGAACCGAACCTCGGTAAAACAAATCCGCGTGCCTCACTTCATTATTTGCTTGCGATTTGTTTTGCGCCCTCTCTCGCGGACTCTATTTTATTTCTAACGCTAACCCGGCTTGTAGTTGTGATTATTTTTGAGATTTTCAGTTTCGCCCTATTCACCCCCCTCTAGGCGACTTTCAATTGGTATCAGAGCCGGTGCTTCATTAGAGCCTAACCGCTCGAAGTGATGTCGGGAGATCACACCAAGAGGGAGATGGAGACCGGCGACAACAAGCCCACTACAAGCCAAGGGAGCACTTCATCGGAAGAGTCCCGCACCAAGAGAAGGGAAAAGAAGAAGAACTCCTCCAAGCGGAAGGAGAAAAGATCTTCCTCTTCTCACCACAAGGAGAAGAAGGAAAAATCTTCTTCTCACAAACCACATCGGAGTGGGGACAAGCACAAGAAGATGAGGAAGGTGGTCTACTACGAGACCGACACTTCGTCAACATCCACCTCCGACTCCGATGCACCGTCCGTAACTTCTAAGCGCCAAGAGCGCAAGAAGTTTAGTAAGATCCCCTTAAACTATCCCCGTACATCTAGACATACTCCATTACTTTCCGTTCCATTAGGCAAACCGCCAACTTTTGACGGCGAAGATTATGCTAGGTGGAGTGATTTAATGAAATTTCATCTAACCTCACTCCACAAAAGTATATGGAATGTTGTTGAGTTTGGAGTACAGGTACCATCAATAGGGGATGAGGATTACGACACGGACGAAGTGGCCCAAATCGAGCACTTCAACTCCCAAGCCGCAACCATTCTCCTTGCCTCTCTAAGCAAGGAGGAATACAACAAAGTGCAAGGGTTGAAGAACGCAAAGGAGATTTGGGACCTACTCAAGACGGCGCACGAGGGTGATGAACTCACCAAGATCACCAAGCGAGAAACGATCGAGGGGGAGCTCGGTCGCTTTCGTCTTCGCCAAGGGGAGGAGCCACAAGACATGTACAATCGGCTCAAGACCTTGGTGAACCAAGTGCGCAACCTCGGGAGCAAAAAATGGGATGACCACAAGGTGGTTAAGGTTATTTTAAGAGCACTTATTTTCCTTAACCCCACTCAAGTTCAATTAATTCGTGGTAATCCTAGATATCCACTAATGACCCCCGAGGAAGTTATCGGGAATTTTGTAAGCTTTGAATGCATGATTAAGGGCTCAAAGAAGATCAACGAGCTTGACGAACCTTCCACATCCGAGGCGCAACCGGTGGCCTTCAAGGCAACGGAGGAGAAGAAGGAGGAGTCTACACCAAGTAGACAACCAATTGACGCCTCCAAGCTCGACAATGAGGAGATGGCCTTAATCATCAAAAGCTTTCGGCAAATCCTCAAGCAACGGAGGGGGAAGGACTACAAACCCCGCTCTAAGAAGGTTTGCTACAAGTGTGGTAAGCCCGGTCACTTTATTGCAAAATGTCCTATGTCTAGTGACAGGGGCGACGACAAAAAGGGAAGAAGAAAGGAGAAGAAGAAGTACTACAAGAAGAAGGGCGGCGATGCCCATGTCTGTCGGGAGTGGGACTCCGAGGAAAGCTCAAGCGACTCCTCCGACGACGAGGACGCCGCCAACATCGCCGTCACCAAAGGCCTTCTCTTCCCCAACGTCGGCCACAAGTGTCTCATGGCCAAGGACGGCAAAAAGAAGGTAAAATCAAAGTCCTCCACTAAATATGAAACATCTAGTGATGAGGATGATGATAAAAATGAGGAGGATAACTTGCGCATTCTTTTTGCTAACCTCAACATGCAACAAAAAGAAAAACTAAATGAATTGATTAGTGCTATACATGAGAAGGATGATCTCTTGGATTCTCAAGAGGACTTCCTTATTAAAGAAAATAAGAAGCATGTTAAGGTTAAAAATGCTTATGCTCTAGAAATAGAAAAATGTGAAAAATTGTCTAGTGAGCTAAGTACTTGCCATAAGACTATAGACAACCTTAGAAATGAAAATGCTAATTTGTTAGCTAAGGTTGATTCACATGTTTGCAATGTTTCAACTTCCAGTTCTAGAGATAATAATATTGATTTACTTGCTAGAATTAATGAGTTGAATATTTCTCTTGCTAGCCTTAAGACTGAGAATGAAAAATTGCTTGCTAAGGCTAAGGATTTTGATGTTTGCAATGCCACTATTTCCGACCTTAGAACTAAAAATGATTTATTACATGCTAAGGTTATTGAACTAAAATCTTGCAAACCCTCTACATCTAATGTTGAACATGTTTCCATTTGTACTAGATGTAGAGATATTAATGTTGATGCTATCCATGATCACCTAGCCTTAATTAAAAAACAAAATGATCACATAGCACAACTTAATGCTAAGATTAGTGAGCATGACTTAGAAAATGAAAATTTTAAGTTTGCTAGAAGCATGCTCTATAATGGGAGACGCCCTGGCATTAAGGACGGCATTGGCTTCCAAAGGGGAGACAATGTCAAAATTAATGCCCCTCCAAAGAACTTATCTAACTTTGTTAAGGGCAAGGCTCCCATGCCTCAGGATAACGAGGGTTACATTTTGTACCCTGCCAGCTATCCTGAGAGCAAGATTAGGAAAATTCATTCTAGGAAGTCTCACTCTGGCCCTAACCATGCTTTTATGTATAAGGGTGAGACATCTAGTTCTAGGCAACCAACCCGTGCCAAGTTGCCTAGAAAGAAAACTCCTAATGCATCAAATGATCATGCCATTTCATTTAAGACTTTTGATGCATCTTATGTTTTAACTAACAAATCCGGCAAGGTAGTTGCCAAAATTGTTAGGGGCAAACACAAGGGCTCCAAGACTTGTGTTTGGGTACCCAAAGTTCTTGTTTCTAATGCCAAAGGACCCAAAACCGTTTGGGTACCTAAAATCAAGAACTAAAATTGTTTTGTAGGTTTATGCATCCGGGGGCTCAAGTTGGATACTCGACAGCGGGTGCACAAACCACATGACAGGGGAGAAAAAGATGTTCTCCTCATATGAGAAAAACAAAGATCCTCAACGAGCTATCACATTCGGGGATGGAAATCAAGGTTTGGTCAAAGGTTTGGGTAAAATCGCTATATCACCTGACCATACTATTTCAAATGTTTTTCTTGTAGATTCTTTAGATTACAATTTGCTTTCCGTATCCCAATTATGTTAAATGGGCTACAACTGTCTATTCACTGATATTGGTGTTACTGTCTTTAGAAGAAGTGATGATTCAATAGCGTTTAAGGGAGTGTTGGAGGGTCAGCTATACTTAGTAGACTTTGAAAGAGCTGAACTCGACACATGCTTAATTGCTAAGACTAACTTGGGTTGGCTCTGGCACCGCCGACTAGCCCATGTTGGAATGAAGAATCTTCACAAGCTTCTAAAGGGAGAACACATTTTAGGACTAACCAATGTTCATTTTGAGAAAGACAGGATTTGTAGCGCATGCCAAGCCGGGAAGCAAGTTGGTGTCCATCATCCACACAAAAACATCATGACTACCGACAGGCCACTGGAGCTCCTACACATGGATTTGTTCGGCCCGATCGCTTACATAAGCATCAGCGGTAGTAAGTATTGTCTTGTAATTGTGGATGATTATTCTCGCTTCACTTGGGTGTTCTTTTTACAGGACAAATCCTATACCCAAGAGACCTTAAAGGGATTCTTGAGACGGGCTCAAAATGAGTTCGGCTTAAGGATCAAGAAAATTAGAAGCGACAATGGAACGGAGTTCAAGAACTCTCAAATCGAAGGCTTCCTTGAGGAGGAGGGCATCAAGCATGAGTTCTCTTCTCCCTACACTCCACAACAAAATGGTGTAGTGGAGAGGAAGAATCGAACTCTATTGGACATGGCAAGAACCATGCTTGATGAGTACAAGACACCGGATCGGTTTTGGGCCGAGGCGGTCAACACCGCCTGCTACGCCATCAACCGATTATATCTTCACCGAATCCTCAAGAAGACATCTTATGAACTCCTAACCGGTAAAAAGCCAAATATTTCATATTTTAGAGTTTTTGGTAGCAAATGTTTTATTCTTGTCAAAAGAGGTAGAAAATCTAAATTTGCTCCTAAAACTGTAGAAGGCTTTTTACTAGGATATGACTCAAACACAAGGGCATATAGAGTCTTTAACAAGTCCTCAGGACTTGTTGAAGTTTCTTGTGACGTTGTGTTTGATGAGACTAACGGCTCTCAAGTAGAGCAAGTTGATCTTGATGAGATAGGTGAAGAACAGGCTCCATGCGTAGCGCTAAGGAACATGTCCATTGGGGATGTGTGTCCTAAGGAATCCGAAGAGCCTTCACATACACAAGATCAACCATCCTCCTCCATGCAAGCATCTCCGCCAACACAAATTGAGGATGAGGCTCAAGAGGTTGAACAAGAAGATCAAGAAGATGAGCCACCTCAAAATGACGGCAACGATCAAGGGGTAGATGCAAATGATGAAGACAAGGAGGATGAACAACCAAGGCCGCCACACCCAAGAGTCCACCAAGCAATACAACGAGATCACCCCGTCGACACCATCCTCGGAGACATTCATAAGGGGGTAACTACTCGATCTCGTGTTGCACATTTTTGTGAACATTACTCTTTTGTTTCCTCTATTGAGCCACACAGGGTAGAGGAAGCACTTCAAGATTCGGATTGGATGATGGCGATGCAAGAGGAGCTCAACAATTTCACAAGAAATGAGGTATGGCACTTAGTTCCACGTCCTAACCAAAATGTTGTAGGAACCAAGTGGGTCTTCCGCAACAAGCAAGATGAGCATGGTGTGGTGACAAGGAACAAAGCTCGACTCGTGGCCAAGGGATATTCACAAGTCGAAGGTTTGGATTTTGGTGAAACCTATGCACCCGTAGCTAGGCTTGAGTCAATTCGCATATTATTGGCCTATGCTACTTACCATGGCTTCAAGCTTTATCAAATGGACGTGAAGAGTGCCTTCCTTAATGGACCAATCAAGGAGGAGGTCTATGTTGAGCAACCTCCCGGCTTTGAAGACAGTGAGTACCCTAACCATGTTTATAGGCTCTCTAAGGCGCTTTATGGGCTCAAGCAAGCCCCAAGAGCATGGTATGAATGCCTTAGAGATTTCCTTATTGCAAATGGCTTCAAAGTCGGCAAAGCCGATCCTACTTTGTTCACTAAAACTCTTGACAATGATTTGTTTGTATGCCAAATTTATGTTGATGATATCATATTTGGATCTACTAACAAATCTACATGTGAAGAATTTAGTAGGATCATGACACAGAAATTCGAGATGTCTATGATGGGGGAGTTGAAATATTTTCTAGGATTCCAAGTCAAGCAACTCCAAGAGGGCACCTTCATTAGCCAAACGAAGTATACTCAAGATATTCTAAGCAAGTTTGGAATGAAGGATGCCAAGCCCATCAAGACACCCATGGGAACAAATGGGCATCTCGACCTCGACACGGGAGGTAAGTCCGTGGATCAAAAGGTATACCGGTCGATGATTGGTTCATTGCTTTATTTATGTGCCTCTCGACCGGACATTATGCTTTCTGTCTGCATGTGTGCAAGATTCCAAGCCGACCCTAAGGAATCACACCTTACGGCCGTAAAACGAATCTTGAGATATTTGGCTTATACTCCTAAGTTTGGGCTTTGGTACCCTCGGGATCCACTTTTGATTTGATTGGTTATTCGGATGCCGATTGGACGGGGTGTAAGATTAATAGGAAGAGCACATCGGGGACTTGCCAGTTCTTGGGAAGATCCTTGGTGTCATGGGCTTCAAAGAAGCAAAATTCGGTCGCTCTTTCCACCGCCGAAGCCGAGTATATTGCCGCAAGCCACTGTTGCGCGCAATTGCTTTGGATGAGGCAAACCCTGCGGGACTACGGTTACAAACTAACCAAAGTTCCCCTTTTATGTGATAATGAGAGTGCAATCCGCATGGCGGATAATCCCATTGAGCATAGCCGCACTAAACACATAGCCATTCGGTATCATTTTCTTCGGGATCACCAACAAAAGGGGGATATCGAGATTTCATATATTAACACTAAAGATCAATTAGCCGATATCTTTACCAAGCCACTTGATGAACAATCTTTTACCAGACTTAGGCATGAGCTTAATATTCTTGATTCTAGGAATTTCTTTTGCTAAACTTGCACACATAGCTCATGAATATACCTTTGATTATGTCTCTTTTATATATGCTATGACTAATGTGTTTTCAAGTGTATTTCAAACCAAGTCATAGGTATATTGAAAGGGAATTGGAGTCTTCGGCGAAGACAAGGCTTCCACTCCACTCTACTAATCATCCTTCGCCATCGCTCTGCATCACTCTCCAACTTTGGTAAAATCTTCACTCATTTATTTTATGACCAAAGGCGGAGAAAGTACTTCTAAGGGCTCTAATGACTCCGTTTTTGGCGATTCATGCCAAAGGGGGAGAAAATATGAGCCCAAAGCAAAAGGACCGCACCACCACCCCTAATTTTAAAAATTGATAATTTTCAATCGGTAAATTTCAAAATTAGTATCTCTTTGTGTTCTAAAGGGGGAGCAAATAGTATTTTCAAAATTGATGTAAAACCCTCTTGAACACTAAGAGGAGAATTTATTTGAGGGGGAGTTTTGTTTAGTCAAAGGAAAAGCATTTCAAACAAATAGGAGAAAATTTCAAATCTTGAAAATGCTTCTCAAAATCTTATTCATTTGCCTTTGACTATCTTGCAAAAGGACTTTGAAAAGAATTTACAAAAGAATTTGCAAAAACAAAACTTATGGTGCAAATGTGGTCCAATATGTTAAAAATAAAGAAACAATCCATGCGCATCATGTAAGTATTATATTGGCTCAATTCCAAGCAACCTTTGCACTTACATTATGCAAACTAGTTCAATTATGCACTTCAATATTTGCTTTGGTTTGTGTTGGCATCAATCACCAAAAAGGGGGAGATTGAAAGGGAATTAGGCTTACACCTAGTCCCTAAATAATTTTGGTGGTTGAATTGCCCAACACAAATATTGGACTAACTAGTTCGCTCTAGTACATAAGTTATACAGGTGCAAAAGGTTCACACTCAGCCAATAAAAAGATCAAGTTTTGGATTCAACAAAGGAGCAAAGAGGCAACCGAAGGCACCTCTGGCTGGAGGCACCGGACTGTCCGGTGTGCACCGGACAGTGTCCGGTGCGCCCAGAGGACTCCAACCCGAACTCTTCGCCTTCGGGAATTCTTGGAAGCCGACGCGCTATAATTCACCGGACTGTCCGGTGTACACCGGACAGTGTCCGGTGCTCAAGGAAGCACGGCCTCCTCAACTCGCCAGCCTCGGGTTCGCGCGGCAGCTGCACCGCTATAATTCACCGGACATGTCCGGTGTGCACCGGACTGTCCGGTGTACCAGCGGGGCAACGGCTATTTCGGCGCCAACGGCTACCTGCGGTGCATTTAATGCGCGCGCAGCGCGCGCAGACGTCAGGCGCGCCCCTACCGGCGCACCGGACAATGAACAGTTGTTGTCCGGTGTGCACCGGACACCCAGGCGGGCCCAGAAGTCAGAAGCTCCAACGGTCAGAATCCAACGGCATTGATGACGTGGCAGGGGCACCGGACTGTCCGGTGTGCACCGGACTGTCCGGTGCGCCATCGAACAGACAGACTCCCCAACGGCCACTTTTGGTGGTTGGGGCTATAAATACCCCAACCACCCCCACATTCATGGCATCCAAGTTTTCCAACTTCCAACCACTTACAAGAGCTAGGCATTCAATTCTAGACACACCAAAGAGATCAAATCCTCTCCAATTCCACTCAAGCCTTTAGTGACTAGCGAGAGAGATTTGCCGTGTTCTTTTGAGCTCTTGCGCTTGGATCGCTTTCTTTCTTTCTCACTTGTTCTTGTGATCAAAACTCAATTGTAACCAAGGCAAGAGGCACCAATTGTGTGGTGGCCCTTGCGGGGAAGTTTTGTTCCCGTTTGATTGAGAAGAAGAAAAGCTCACTCGGTCCGAGGGACCGTTTGAGAGAGGGAAGGGTTGAAAGAGACCCGGCCTTTGTGGCCTCCTCAACGGGGAGTAGGTTTGAGAGAACCGAACCTCGGTAAAACAAATCCGCGTGTCTCACTTCATTATTTGCTTGCGATTTGTTTTGCGCCCTCTCTCGCGGACTCTATTTTATTTCTAACGCTAACCCGGCTTGTAGTTGTGATTATTTTTGAGATTTTCAGTTTCGCCCTATTCACCCCCCCTCTAGGCGACTTTCAGGTACCACCCATTCCATGTCCACCGGTGCCCACCCATGTTCCCAACCAGACTGACCCTATACCATTTGAATCCGAAGCAGAACACAGCGTCCACGAAGTTAACAGCCCTAGCAAGCCGTCAGATACACCAGGGACATTTAGGAGGACGAAGGAACAGAACTTCAAACCTGACGAAGACCTGTTGCTTTGCAAAACATGGTTAGAGATTAGTAGTGACCCAGTGATTAGCACAGGGTAGAGGAAGGAGGGTTTGTGGGCTAGAATAGAGAAAAGGTACAATGACCTTAGAGGTGAGTTTCCATTGAGACTTAATAGGGCTCTCAGCAGCAGGTGGGACAAAATAAGAGCTGAAACAGGGAAATTTGCCGGATTCTACGCACGAGTCCTCAGGGAAAACCAAAGTGGCCTTACAGATAACGACAAGGTACACTTATATGCAGTTGTAAAACTAAATGTATGGTCATGGTAGATGTCAACGTAATGTTATTTCTGAACTGACAAGTGGTAATACATCTTGTGTAGACTTCGAAAGCTGCAACTTTGTATGCAACATCACAGAAAAAGCCATTCCATTTCATGCACTACTGGACTCGCCTGAAAAACGAACCGAAATGGGATGCCATGGTTCATGGCAGCCCCTGGAGAGGCAATGCGGGGACCCAGCCAGTACGTAGTCTTACACCTACAGGTTCTGTTAATGAAGTACACACTGATGAAGGTGGTTCAAAAGGCAAGAGACCATTAGGCCGTGACTCAACGAAAGCGTCAAGGAAGAAGTCAATGTCCAGTGCATCCCAATCTACTGACTACCTGTCAAGAATCCATGAGATTCAGATAGCAAGATTGAAGCAAAGTGAAGAAAAATCAGAGATGAAACAACAGAACATTGAGTTCATGAAGGAAGTTGAACTGAAGAAGTTGGAGGTTAAGTCCAAGGAAATAGCAGTGCAGGAAAAAAAATTGAAGATGGAAGATAGGAAGCAAAAGGTTGAAGAGCTGAACAAACTTTTTGCCATGGATATGGATGCTTTACCAGAAGAGATGAGAGCTGTATACATGGCGATGAGAAAAGGTTTAATGGAATATTTCATGAACAATCCTGTGTGACGAGTACTACTGTATTTGATAAGGTGTTTGTCACCTTTGTATCGGCGAACCGTGGTCCTCTGTGTTTCGACATGTCTATTTTTGACTGGTTGAACAATTCCGTAGTTGTTTGAGGTCATCAGCTTGGTTTTTGAACATTGTTTATTTTGACATTGTTGATATTGATAATAAGGATTATGATGCATTACTTGAGGTTGGGAAACATATGCAAACTTATTTGTACTAGAGGCATTACGCTTACAAGGAACCATGACTTCTGAACTACGGACATACAAACCACATACGACTACTAATCCTGGTACACATCATTTTAGTTCATAATTGAAAGTAAACAACATTGGTGTAGCACATCATTTGGATAAAATGCATCAACCCATGGAGCCTCGACGAGCCCAGAGGTGTTCTATGAGGTTGTGCTGTAAAGACATGTATGTTGCCTGACAGGTGATGTCCTGGTCCGGATCGTTGGGTAACTCCGAGCGGATATGATTGTTTAGCCACTCGTTGCGGCCCTCAGCAGTATTGTTGCACGGTTCAGGCGGGCCATAGGGGCCAATGAAGTCGACATTAGCTGCACCATCTCCTTCGTCGTCGACAATCATGTTGTGCATAATAATGCAAGCAGTCATCATCTCTGCGAGGTGATTACGATCCCAACCATAAGCAGGTCCACGTAGAACAGCCCACCTAGCCTGCAAAACTCCAAAAGCTCGCTCAATGTCTTTTCGACAACTCTCTTACTTGGTTGTAAAGTGAACCTTTTTCTCCTCAAATGCGTGGCGAATAGCTTTTACAAAGGTAGGCCAATTTGGATATATGCCATCTGCTAAGTAGTATCCGAAATTGTAAGTAGTCCCATTAATAGTGAAGTGCACTGGTGGCATCGTCCCATTACGTAACGGATCAAACACAGGTGACCGATGAAGCACGTTGAGATCATTTTTGGTACCAGGCATTCCAAAGAAGGCATGCCAAATCCACAAATCGTACCCAGCGACTGCCTCTAGTATCATTGTTGGCCTAGAATTGCGCCCACAAAACTGGCCGCGCCATGCAGTAGGACAGTTGCGCCATTCCCAATGCATACAATCGATAGAGCCTAGCATACCAGGAAACCCCCTGTCGGCGTTTACACGTAGTATGCGAGCAATGTCGTCGTGGTTAGGGATACGAAGGTATCGTTCGCTAAAGGAAGAGATGATTGCGCGACAAAAACGGATAAGGCAGTCCCTAGCGGTAGTTTGTCCAATCTGTATGTACTCATCTACCGCATCGGTTGGTAACCCGTACGCAAGGATACGCAATGCAGCACAAACTTTTTGCAATGGACCAAGCCCTGCTAAACCTGTTGCATCACAACGAATAGTGAAGTATTCGTCTTCTCGCTGAACGGCACGAAGGATACGTAGGAACAAAGGACGATGCATCCGAAACCTATAAACGCAAATAAAGCAAAAAATTAACAAAACAAACATACAAATGAAAGTAAAATCATAACTTAGGAAATGTACCTTCGACGAAAGACATGTGATGGATACACAGGATTAGGTCCGAAGTAGTGATGTTTTATGAGATTTTCTCCAACAGCGTGGTCCCTATGGATAACTCGGCGAGGCAATGAGGAGCGCCTACGGCGCGTGCTCGTGGCTCCTACTGCAAGGTGCTGAACATGTTCGGCAAGCAACAAGGTATCGATCTCATCGTCGGAATCGTCGGATGACGAGGACAACACAAGGGTTTGCAATGACTCCATGACGACCTAAACTACATGTACGTACTACGGACTTCTTATGGAATGGCGGATGATATAGAAGAGGTGAGTGTGTAGATGAGTGAAGCATATCCCCAGGGTACCTTATTTATAGGTGGCTTAGGTGTGTGAAGGAAGCCAGACGGTCGTGGCTTCCGGTAGAAGCCAGTCGTGTCGTGCAAGCCACTCGTATCTTGTACAAGAAGAATGAGAATTTGTATTTCTAAAAAACATAAAATCGTACCGTATTTATCATAACGTATTAATAGTAATTATGAAGTTAGCTAATTACATGTGGACCAAAATTCGCCCGTGTACTATGCAAATAATAAATAAAAATAATTTTATGATTTCTTGGTAGTTGAGTTAGTTGATGAGGAAAGTATATAATATTGGTGTGGTGGGGTATAGAGGATTGTTATAGGGGGAACCGCTGTAGAGCGTGGAGATATAGGGGGAGAGAGATTGCTGACGTGGCACGTGAGTGGGATATAGGGGGAGAAATTTAGGGGGAACCGCTGAACACAGTCTGTGTCCTTCTCACTCTCTTTTTGTTTTCTAATTACTTTCGCGGTGATTTACCCGCGTACCTTCGTTCAGTTGAAAATTAAACCCGCGCGTGGCTGATGCGGCCGTAGAAGAATCGCCTCCTGCCGGCCGTAGAAGATGTTCTCCTGTTCGGCTGTCTCTGTCTTGTGTTATAGTTGCCCATCCGTTGCTGTAGGATTTCGTTCAGTATCCAGCCGATCTGATCATATAATAAAGCGAAGTGATCGATGAATTGATGTTTTGTTTCTCCTTACGCAACGTGATGAACTGATCTTCTTGCGTTTCCACTGGCCAATTGACCGAGCTCGTGTCTTTCAGCGAATAGTTCCTGCGGTGTAGTCGTAGCTCTCTCCAGCCACACGAGCACGCGAGAGAGAGAGATCATGTGCGTGCGCGCAGCGCGAAGAACGCTGAACACACTAGCCAACCGGACGGGGATTTGGGCATGCTTGATTTCATATATAAAGACTAGTTTGAGATATATTTTTTTTCAAGTGATTCTTATTTTCTAAGGAAAAAATAAAATAATTTTCCTTGAGAGTGTGACGACGGAGCGCGCGAGTCGACCTCCCTGGACAGAGGAGCGCGGCGGCGGCACGGCAGCGATGGTGGATTGGAGAGTTTGACGGCGGCAGACTAGAGCTTCAGGACGCGACAACGGCGACGGGTGAGAGAAAGAGTAAGGGGCGTTGTCACACTACACCAAAATACTTAACTGCCGAGGACCGAAACCGTAGGAAGTTAGCGCAAAACTCTCGGAAGTTATTGAAACCGTCGGAAGTTAGCCGAAACCGTCGGAAGTTAGCCCGTCGGAACAAATTAGTCGGAAGTTAGGCTAACTTCCGACGGACTCTCGGAAGTTAATCATTAACTTCCGAGAGGGATTAACGCCGTCGGAAGTTAGGTGCTGACACCGTCCATCGCGAACTAACGCCGTCCGCGGGATAACTTCCGAGAGGCCGTCGGAAGTTAGCCACTAACTTCCGAGAGTTTTCGACGCCTCTCGGAAGTTAAATTGACCAGCACTTAATATACAATTTGTTTTTGGCAATTCAACACATTGCATACATAACAAATATATATAACAGCCACAATACACAACATATCACATATAACATCTCACATACATAATAATAACACAAGACACAAGTCAAATCCACCTCGACATAAGAATTCACAAGTCTCACAAGACATAAGTTTGAAGTCTCACAAGACATAAGTTTGAAGTCTCACAAAACACATCGAATGGAAGCCCACTATTGTCGATCAACATCAGGAAATATCGAAGAGTGATGCTCGCTACCTCCACTCGCGAAGAGCGTATTGACAAAGTCTAACCCATCATCTTGTTGCTGCGCCGGCAAGGTAGCTGGAGGAGTCTCATATACCTATACAAATGACATTCACGGAGTTACATCGTATAGTAACAAGTAAATTATGATAAATTTGCATACCTGATGTTCGGTAGGTGGAGGTGGAGGTGAAGGCCAAGGAAAATGTATGGAAGGTGGAGGTGGGGGGGCCATCGGAAACTGTATCCCTTCGGCTTGTGCTAGTTGCTACCAAATTTCCGAACACATTAATGTCAGTGTTTTAAATCAATACATAACTTAAAATGAATGATCTTTTTGAACTTACTTGTATCAGTGCTTGCTGTTGTTGAAATTGAGTAGCATAATATTCTTGTTGAGCAGCATGCTGCCTCAAGTATTCCTCCTGAATCCTTTGTCGCTCCTGATGTTGCCTAAGCTCTTCTCGTAGTTGCTCAACTTCTGTAGTATCCTGAGTAGAGCGACGGGAGCTACGAGCAGCAGACCTCGACGAACCTCCCCTCTGAACCGTCACCTGGCTCGAGTCGATGACGTTATCGAAAATCGAGTACCTTCAAACAAGTAACATCACGACAGATTAAAAAATAATCTATTGTACTTAAACCGATGAAACAAGATAAGGTATGTAGAGTCCACACCTTCCATGGGGTTTTCCACCACTTGCATACACAGCCTGAGGATCAATAGGTGCGGTCCTCCAGTCGTAGTCCGATCCGTGCTGACTAGACATCGCCTCAGCATATGCAGCCTCCATACAAAAGAACAATGCAATCTTACATCACTGGGCACATACATAAATTCATATGAACAACACATAAATCTACCAAGCATTTCAAAACACTCACCAGACGATCTGTTGCCTTTTGGCTACACAACACATCTGGATTTGCAGGATCTGGTCCTCTGTGCCCCCTCAGGTATATTTGAACATCACTGGGCACTACACCACTGCTAGCTTCCTGTACGTACATTTGACAAACATTATAATCAGAAATGACATCAAGTCATATACAATCAACAAAACTACACCACTGCTAGTTTCCTGTACTTACCATTCGTTTTGCCAAACGAAAGTGATCATCACCTCCATACTTGTGATACGACTCGGTTCCACGATTGGAACTTTGTCGTATAGACTTTGCCTTGAAATTATCCGAAGCCCAATAACGGCATAAGGCACGCCAAGCAGCATCATTGGCGGCTATCCATGGAATCGAATGCTATGGAAACACAATTCATTTATAAGTAACTATAACATATACAAGGAACACAGTACATCATATGCAAAAACATCAATTACCTGAAGAAAATCTTGCTCAGTCATAGAAAGTCCATATTGTGACGCCTCGCTCTTACTGGTTGCTCGTCGTCCTTCACTACTCAACATAGCTTGATTAATCACCTGGATTCGAACATAGTACATCATATCCACAACAACATCTGCCGCGTTCTTATGGAACACGGAGTGTGCATGCTCGGTATGAGTATCTCCATCAGGCAACTTATAATATTTCTGAAAAAGAAACATAGTCAAGAATCCATAATATGAATCAATCATTGAGCTGATAACTTCGCAAGAAGATAGATAAACATACCCAGAAGTCGTGCCAAACTGCACCTTGCGCATTCCCATGTTGCGCGTTAACCGCAAGGCCGTATTGATCCCATCTTGTGACAGGGACCTCAATACCATTCTCAATCACCAATCCAGGCCATCTCATACGACAGATATTGCCCAACACTTTATTTACTTGCCTTACACGATCTTTGCCGGTGAAACTACTATCCAGCCAAGCCCTAACAACACAAGCACAATTGTCAAATTCAAAAATAATTATTTATCATCAATGTGTAAGACATAAGAACAAAGCAAATATGCTCTTACCCATCTCCACTCGGGATTATCTCAACCTTGTTAACTGGTTCTTTAGGAGGGGGGACCCAACTAGTCTTCCGCGGCTTCCGGACCCGTGAAGACCCTCCAACTCCCCCGCTTCCAGAACCTCCACCTGAAACACCAGCTTCTCCTTCCCTTGACCCACTAGCTCCCCCAACTCCCGACCCTCCATCATTGGGCCATTCACCCCACCCTGTCTCTTCCTCATCTTCCACTTGTCTCCACTCCTCTGTCTCTTCCTCATCTTCAGGCTCATCCTATAGATCAAAATTGATAATTTAGTTATTCGAACTCATACAAATATTACATTACAAAACAAATATATTGGTTACCTCATTCCTCTGTACGCCGACTGCCTGACCCTGCAACTCTGGAACATGCTCCAACAAAGCTCTACGCCTGCTCGAGCTAGAACTAGTGCCCTGGAACACTAAGTCCTCCTTTCTCCCAAAAATGGAGGCTCTCCTCGCTAGTCCCTTAGCGAGCTGCTTGACCTTTTTAGACATCCTGTTATTAAAACAAAATCAAATTAGTAATTGAGCATAATGTAAATGAACATAATGTATTGAAATGAACATAATGTATTGAAATGAACAATAAATATATAATTACTTTTTAGTCGTATTCAAAATTAGGATCAAATTGTTTTCTACGATTCGATGTTTTCTTCTTTGACTTCCGTTTCCGTTTTTTGGGACTTACTACATCTTCAGGATCTCCCACTAATGATTCTGGCAAAACCTCAGTATCTATATTAAAATTGGTCGGAAGTTCATCTTCTTGGTAAATTTCTTCAACTTCCGCCTCGAACCATTCACCCTTGGTGTGTAACTGTTCACGAGGATTCACTTTGTACACTACCCATGTGGCTTCCAGCTTTATAGATGGATACGGTATGTAGTACACCTGGTCAACTTGGTGAGCAAGAACAAATTTGCTACATGCACTTGTTTTGAGCTCATGTTTGACTTCTACCATGCCCTTCTTAAAGGTGTTAACCTCGAACCTATACGGGTGTTTTTGGGGCAAGAAGCATCTGTGGCAGTCAAAGTAACAGATCTTCCCTCCAAACTCAAGGCGGAAACAATCTGTATCCTTGCCACATATTGGACATGTCAGAGTTCCATGGCAGCTCCATCCAGCAAATAAACTGTATGCCATGAAATCATGAATGGACCACAAATATGCAACTCGAAGTGTGAATTTCTCGTTTTTGTAGCAATCGTATGCTTCGACTCCTTTCCATAACTTTTTGAGATCATCGATCAAGGGTTGCATCATCACATTCAGCCCTTTCCCAGGATGGTCTGGACCAGGAATAATTAGGGAAAGAAACATGTAATCATATTTCATGCACAGATGAGGTGGAAGGTTGTATGGAATAACAAATACAGGCCAACAAGAATATGATGTTGCGTTCGTATTGAAAGGTGTGAAACCATCTGTCGCCAACCCAATTCGAATATTTCTCGCTTCACTAGCAAATTCTGGATCAAAGTCATCTAGAGCCTTCCACGCATCACTGTCAGACGGGTGCGTCATCACATGAGTGTCCCCTCGTTCACGTTCTTTATGCCATCTCATGTGCCTAGCTGTGTTCCTCGAAAGAAACAAACGCTTAACACGAGGCGCAAGAGGCATATAACGTAGTTGCTTTTGGGCTACAGTTGATATGACCATTTCACCATCATCGTTTTTAACCTCTACATATCTCGACTTGCCACACTTTAGACACTTACTATCATTCTCATGATCCTTCCAGAACAGCATACAATTATCTGGACAGACATCGATTTTCTGATAGTCCATACCTAGACCTGAGAGCAGTTTCCTGCACTGATACACGTCTTTCGGCATCTTGTGATTTGGTGGAAACACTTCACTGATTAAGTTCAAGAGCTCGTTGTAACAATTGTTCGAGAACACGAACTTGGACTTGATAGCCATAAGTCGAGTCACGAAAGCGAGGATTGAAACTGTTGTGTGTTCATGCAATGGCTCTTCTGGAGCCTTAAGGAGGTCGAAGAACTTTTTAACCTCTGGAGGAGGCGGCTCCTCATGATTTGGTGGAAACACCAAATCAGGATCCTCCCTTAAATCTTCAAGCATCTCGTCCATTCTATCGTACTCCACGTCGTCAGTGTTGTTGGCTTCCGGCAAATTTTCACGGGGAAAGTCCTCGCCGTGATACACCCATACTTCATAGTTAGGCATGTAGCCATATTTGCAAAGGTGCCCCGACAGAGTTCTCTTGTCTTGACATCTACAAATCCGACACATACTACATGGACAACGCACATCCGTGCCGGTTCTTGATATAGCAAAAGCACGATCAATAAAATCCTCTGTCTTTCTTATCCAATCTGCTGAGGGATCATTCATACGCCAACCTTCATACATCCATCGATGGTCCTCGCCCACCATATTTGATTCTAAAATAGTAGAACACATGATTCATAAATTTTTTCTGGTACTAAACGCATATCGATCGTGTCACTACATCTATAGGAAAAGATAGTTCCTAAACCCACCCATGAGTGACCGGTAGAGCAATGATTTATGACGAGCAACGAGTCCGAACGAAATTTCAGCAGCATAACCTCGTTGTTCTCCATTTACATGCCCATAAATGGTGCAATAGAGAACAACAGGGTTATGTCACCGAAATCTCGTTCGGACCCGTCATCGTCATAAATCCATAGCTCTATCATCGACTAACAGGCTGTCCAAAAAGAGACTAACATAATTCAATTACATGCACCACCTTGCTTATTAAGTTAATTAACCGTATTAACATAACTTTCTATGGTTTAAAAACAGTTAACTCTCGGAAGTTAGCATATTTAATATAAAAAACATAATATAAATACTCGGAAGTAGTTACCTGAGACAACGGGATGTGGGGCGGCTGAGCACCCGGCGACGGGGAGGCGGCCGAGCAGACGGGCACGCCGGCGGACGAGCAGACGACGGTGGAGCGAGCGGGCGCCGGCCGAGCAGGCGGGCGGGCGGCGGTGGAGCGTACAGGCAGGCGCGCGGCGAGCAGTGGCGAGCAGGCAGGCGGCGGTGGCGAGCAGGCGGTGGCGAGCAGGTGGCGGTGGCGAGCAGTGGCGAGCAGGCAGGCGGCGGTGGCGAGCAGGCGGCGATGGTGCGCGGCGGCGAGCAGGCGGGCGGCGAGCAAGCGAGCAGGCGCGACGGCGAGACGGCGTGGCGCGCGGGCGGCGAGCAGGCGTGCGGCGGCGAGCAGGCGCGGCGGCGAGCGCGCGGCGGCGAGCAGGCGAGCAGGCGAGACGGCGTGGCGCGCGGGCGGCGAGCAGGCGTGCGGCGGCGAGCAGGCGCGGCGGCGAGCGCGCGGTGGCGAGCAGGCGCGGCGGCGAGCGCGCGGCGGCGAGCAGGCGAGCAGGCGCGGTGGCTAGACGGCGTACGTAGCGGGCATTCCAAAATGTGAGACGGGCGCGCGCCGTTAGCTTAAACTAGATAACTTCCGAGAGGCGCGGTGTAAAACCGTCGGAAGTTAAGCTTTACCCGGATCGGTCAACGCTGAATACATAACTTCCGAGAGGCTACGGACAAGCCGTCGGAAGTTAACTTAACTTCCGACGGCCTCTCGGAAGTTAACTTAACTTCCGAGAGGCTCTTGGCCGGCCGTCGGAAGTTAACTTAACTTCCGAGAGGCACTAGTCGCCTCTCGGAAATTATTAGTTTCCTACGGTTTCGAAAAAAAACCGTAGGAAGTTATTTGCCTCTCGGAAGTTGCTTATTTTGGTGTAGTGTCAGGGATGAGAGTTACCCTCCATCTCCAGTAATAACGTGCAAAACTGTAAAATGTGGAGTGAGATAGAGAGACTGCTAGAGAAATCCTAATCAATTAACTCATGTTGGTCAACCTGACGATCGATAGGAGTTAACTAATCCTCATTGATCGTCTCGAAAAAACGACGAAATTAAGTGAACTACCGTGGGCTCCAATTTAACCAACAGGGATTACATAGCTCTCGTAGTCCCGTCGGCTTGGTGAAAGATCGGCAGAATTTATTTAGCCGACAGAAAATGTTATAAATTACTACTGTTGTGTTCCATGTCTCCGGTGCGGTGAGAGTGGTGAAAGAGGGCCCCTTGTAACATCGAGAAGCCCAACATGGACATTGGCTCTAAAGTCCGCCACCTCCTTGCAAAATGTTGTTCTGTACGGTGTACGCACAATCTTGGCTGGAAAGAGAGAGACCGCAGCTTTGTCGCTAACAGCCAGGAAGCCGGTCCAACCTCCTTTGTGTCTGTCATGGTCCATGCATACGATTCAGGGGTTTCCTTTTTTTTATATACCCCCCTCCACTTGGAGTTGGACCGATAATTGTAACGGTAGATGGAAAACATATATAAGGAATCGATACACTTTGTGCTTCAAAAATAATAGTACGACGTACTATATACCCAAGAGATAACTAAACACAGAAATATAGTTTTTTTTTGCCTTCTTTGTATATATGACACAAGTAGAGCTTCAGTTGCCCTTTCATTTGAAGAACAAGTGTAGGGTACAAGTTGACGACCGTGCCATTACCTGGTGAAAGATTTATGGTGCGTCTCTGAAGAACAAGTGTAGGGTACAAGTTGACGACCGTGCCATTACCTAGTGAAAGATTTATGGTGCGTCTCCCCTCGTTCCTTCAATTTTTAGGGATTGTTGAGCACCATATTGAGCGGCCGGACGGTCCGGCCCTGAGGCCGGACGGTCCGCGGTCCGGACAGTCCGCGCCTGTGGGCCGGACGGTCCGCGCATGCGCAGAGTAGTTTAGGGTTCCGAGTTTTGTGCTATGTTTGTTGGCTAGATTTGCGGAATTAACCCGGAATCCAGTCGTGTAAAGGGTCCAGCACCCCTCCTCTATATAATGAGAGGTCTACGGCCAATTTGTAAGGATCAATCGAATCAATACAACTTCTATTTCGCATTTTATCTTAGGAGTATTTCTAGTTTAGACCTAGTTTAGCCTTTCAATCCCCAAATTCTCCGCCTCTCCTCGACTCTACGTCGATTAGAGGAGTCTAGGTCGGTCTACCCGAGCCTAGACAACTCCTAGGATCTTTCCTCCCCGACGGGGTCCCTCCCGGGAGCGAGATCCAGGCGCCGCCGGCGATCTTCCGCCGTCCCTGCGTACGCGCGGACTGTCCGGCCCCAGGGCGCGGACCGTCCGGCCGTCAGGCAGGAGCCCTAGCCACGCACCAGGTCGCGGACCGTCCGGCCCCAGGCCGCGGACCGTCCGCGCCTGACCAGAGAGCACCACCGCCTCGCGCCAGGTCGCGGACCGTCCGGCCCTGAGCCGCGGACCGTCCGCCCCTGACCAGAGAGCACCGCCGCTGGTTCTCTTGAGTAATTGACGCCTCCAAAAAGGCGTCAACATACTTTTTGGCGACTCCGCTGGGGAAAACACATCTAAGTTCATCAGATCGGCCCTCAATGGCCGGTTCAAAGGATAGCTCTGATATTTCTCTAAGCAACATCATAGAGCCGACTTGGGAAACCTTGCCGGCTGACGAGCAGCTCCAGTTTGAGGAGCACAAGGAGCGGATGATCCAGGAGGCGAAAGCAAAGTTCTTGGCTAACTTCAAAGTGGACAGGAACAACAAGGTCATCCGACATCGGGCGACGGATCCGGTTTCGCTCCAACCCACGCCAGATATCCCCAATGTAAGTAATACCAATGATCTGCAATCTCTTAGAAATTATGTAGAAGATCAGCGTGAACAAATGCAGAACATCATAGGGGGTATGCAAAGCGATCTTAAGAGACTAGTACGTGCATTTGATAAATCTAGTACCGCAAATTTTCCTTCGCACGAGGTTGAGTTAGGAGATAACGCGCGTAACACATCGGCTACAGGTTGTCACGACCAGTCACAACCCCTTTATGGGATGCCGATGGATACATATCCTAAGCAACCGCAAATCGGCAGCAAACCAGCCGATCTGCACATGCCCGGACCGTCCGCACGTGAGCGCGGACCGTCCGGGCCAACAGCAGTCGGGCCTATTTTTAATGAGTTACCTAGATATGCGCCCGAGCCACCACATATGACACAGAACCCAAACTATCCAGTCGGACGGTTCGCATACAATGACGGACGGTCCGCATATGACCACGGACGGTCCGGGTACGTATCCGGACAGTCCACGCATGAGTATTTTGAGGAGGATTATTACCTGAATCCTCGCCCGTCCCAGCAACACTTCCCATCACATTATGCAATGCACCAGCCCATTAATTCAGGATCCAGAGCCCAGGAAAGCTTTCCGGCCCCACCTAAAAGGCCGGAAAGAAACGATCAAACCTATGAGCCATATAGGGCAAATGGAAATGCACCACGTAGCTCAAACCAATGGGGGGAACGACAACATACTAAAATGCAACCAACCCCACCTATGTTTGACCAGAGAGCCGGTGGTCTTGCACCGGCTGCCATTGATATAGTGAGGGAAGAAATAGCCGGGGCGTTCCGAGATAAGCTCGGAGTAAGCATGGTTCCTGGGGGGCAATCATATCGGAAACCTTATGACAGCCGATTTGATCACTACCCGTACCCACAGGGAACTAGAATACCCGAATTCGCAAAATTTTCGGGTGATCAAGGGAAAAACACGCGCGAACATATAGGCCAGTTCTTAGCACAATTGGGAGAATTGGCAGACACAGAGGCATTTCGCGTGCGTTTATTTTCATTATCGCTAACAGGAACCGCGTTTGCATGGTATGCCACTTTACCTCCTAATTCCATTTCATCATGGGGGGATCTAGAACAAAAATTTCATGATCATTTTTTCTCCGGTGATTATGAATTGGATTTGGTAGATTTAGTGTCATTGCGACAGACAAAAGACGAATCGGTTAATGATTACATCCGGAGATTCCGCGATACAAGAAACCGATGCTTTCAAATTCATTTAGCAGAAAAACAGCTAGTAGGATTAGCCTTTAATGGTCTACGATATTATTTAAAAGAGAGATTAGAAGGCATCCAGTTTTTTACACTAGCACAGTTACACCAGAGGGCTTTGGCTTGCGAAAGCCGGAGCAAAGAAACTACTAAAACAATGCGTCACAACGTACATATAGTAGAATGCGACCAAAGTAGCTCAGATGACGAATCAGCAGAAGTGTATGCTGCTGAAATGGTTTGGCCAAAACAGGCCAAATCTTCGGCTTGTTCCTCCTTGCAGCCTGTTCAAAAGAAACGGCAAGAGGAGGTTAAGTTTACGTTTAATGTTGGTAAGTGCGATAAAATATTTGACGAATTACTCAAAAATGGCAATATTAAAATAAATCACACTGTTCCATCCGCCGACGAGCTAAAACGTCGTGCATACTGCAAGTGGCATAACTCATTTTCTCATGCCACTAATGATTGTAATGTATTCCGACGACAGATTCAATCGGCCATTAATGAGGGACGATTGAAATTTCAGGAAATGCAGGTGGATACAGAGCCATTTCCAATGAACGTGATCGACTTCGAGGGCAAGAAAGTCCTGGTTCAGCCAAACACGGCCGATAAAGGCAAAGGCAAAGAGGCAATCATCGGCAATTCTAAAAGGGCCGATGAGGATCATGAAGTTTCTTGCAGGAAAGTGGTAGCCGAGAAGACTCCCGATGGAGGGGAGACCCTAAAGGTGACCATCACAACCTCCAGTACTGGGGGGCAAGCGCAGACAGGGAGACAGATACAGGAACCCGTGCTGCGTATCCCGGACGGTCCGGCACGTAGGAGCAGACGGTCCAGGACCCCACCGGACGGTCCGGAGAGCTCCGGCGGACGGTCCGGCCATGCTCAGGACTCGCAGCGACCACGTACCTTCAAACCATGACGACCAGAGATAGGTACGTGGAAAACAAATACATTTAAAGCAGCTGGTCGGCTGATCAAGCCTGGCCCGACTTTCGATCAATTGTTGTCTAAATATGTGAAAAAGAAGGCTGGCCCCAGTGACCGGCCACCGAAGCGACCCCGCTCACCCATTCATGAGCAACGTCAGGTCAGGCCGATTGGACCACATCACCAATCGGAAGAAATGAAAGGTCCTATTGTACAATTGAGACCTAACATGCCGACATGGACCCCTCCACCTCCTTATCCATCTATGCCATATCCATACACATACTTATCTCCACCATATGTCCCAAATCAAATGTGGGGCATGCCACCATATCCATTTGGGATGCCGCAGTACCCCGCCTGGGGGGCACCCCAAACATTCGTTTTTGATAGGTTGGCACCGCCAGTGCAAGACCGATTGAGCACTGCTGAATCCGGTCACCAGGCACAGGCCCAACAAGGTTGCCGGACTACTCGGCCTCCTAGGCCGACCAATCCGGCAGGGGGGCATATGCCTGTAGCAACTCAAAGAACAACAAAAAAGGACATCATCAAAATAGGCACTGCAGATGTTGTCATACAGGGAGACAATAAAGGGCCGATGATTTTCGGCGAATCGGCCAACACAACCGAAAAGGATACGACTACCATCAAAACAGCCGATCCAAAATACTCCATGCCTCGATGGTGCCCAGCGGGATTGACACGATCCCAAAAGAGAAAATTACAGCGCCTAAGAGCAAAGGAGAGCCAGGAGAAGGAGGCGGAAAAGACATTTAATGACACACATCCACTATACCCGCCACCGCAAAAGAAATGGAGACCGAAGGCCGTTGAGAAAAAACAAACGGCCACAGAAATAGAAAGTCAACCTGCACTAGGCGCGGACCGTCCGGCCCCTGCGTGCGGACCGTCCGCCGTTCACCAGGAAGGCTCTGGACGACCTGCACCAGGCGCGGACCGTCCGGCCCCCACGTGCGGACCGTCCGCCGTTCATCAGGAAGCCTCCAACAACACGACAACATCAATGGAAGAGGACGACCTGCTAGAAGAAGACCTGGTCGACTACGAGGCTTCTCCAGAACGCCCAGGTATGGATGTAAATATTATTACATTTTCTTCCGATTGTACTATCATTAGCGACGATGAACCTGTTGCTGCCCAGTTTGATTTTGGTCCTAAAGAAGCCGCCTTTACTAAACCAAAGGAATCGGTAAATCATTTAAAGCCGCTCTTCGTGCGCGGTCACATTGATGGAATACCGATTGCTAAGATGTTGGTGGATGGAGGGGCGGCTGTAAATCTAATGCCTTATTCATTATACAGAAAATTAGGTAAACAAGATGACGAACTTGTCAAAACCAACATGACCCTCAGCGGTGTTGGGGATAGTTCGATTAAAGCCAGGGGAGTCACGTCCGTTGAATTAACCATCGGGACTAAGACCCTTGCTGCTGCATTCTTCGTCGCTGATGTAGAAGGGAATTACAGTTTAATTCTAGGTAGAGATTGGATTCATGCCAATCAATGTATACCTTCTACATTACATCAAATGCTAATACAATGGGTAGGCGATGAGGTAGAACAAGTACATGCTGATGTATCGGCCTGCATCGCTGTGGCCGATGCCCCTGTACTCTGGACTTATGAGACTGCTACATGTCTCACAGGGGTAGATTTTTCTGATTATCAGTTCATAAGTATAGATAAGAAAGGTTTCATTCCTGTAATGCTAGAGCCGATGGAGAATCGGCTGAATCCTAAATAGAGTTTAAACGATGAATACACACAAAGTTCATGAGTCTTTGATCACGGACAATTCGGCCCTCAAAGCCGGATGGTCTGGTCTATCACAGAACAGTTCGGACTTTAAGACTGAACATCTACCACAGCGAAAAGATAGTATTACGGATGATCCGGTCCCCGAGACCGGAAAGTCCGCCATCACACAAAGATCATCTGATTCCTCTGTGGGGGACATGATAGAGGAATTCAGAGATCTTGATAAACTAGGACAGGGGTTTACATCGGCTGATCCTTTGGAGGAAATTGACATAGGAAATGGTAAAACTCCGAGGCCGACTTTTGTAAACAAGACCCTGGAGACCGATTCTAGAAATGAGATGATCGGTCTATTGAAGGAATATTCAGATTGTTTTGCTTGGAATTACACTGAAATGCCTAGACTAAGCCGAGAGATTGTCGAACATCGGCTGCCCATTAAGTCTGGTTTCAGACCTTTCAAGCAGAAAGCTAGAACATTTCGTCCAGATATTCTCCCACGAATCAAGGACGAAATCCACCGGCTGCTAGAAGCTAATTTTATTAGACCTTGCAGATACGCAGAGTGGGTCTCCAATATTATGCCGGTGGAGAAAAAGGAGTCAGGTAAACTTAGAGTATGCATTGATTTTTTGTAATTTAAATAAAGCAACTCCTAAAGATGAATATCCCATGCCCATAGCCGACAGATTAATCAATAATGCATCAGGAAATAGAATTATTAGCTTCCTTGATGGTAATGCCGGATATAATCAGATTTTCATGGCCGAAGAAGATGCGTCTAAAACGGCCTTTATATGTCCAGGCTTCATTGGTTTATTTGAATGGGTTGTCATGACATTCGGTCTTAAAAATGCTGGTGCTACTTATCAGAGGGCTATGAATCTGATCTTCCATGAGTTGTTAGGAAACACTGTGGAAGTCTACATTGATGATATTGTAGTCAAATCGGCTAAGTTTAGTTCTCATATAGCTGATTTGCGCAAAGCCTTTGATAAAATGCGTCGGTATGGTTTAAAAATGAACCCACGTAAATGTGCTTTTGGAGTGTCGGCTGGTAAGTTTTTAGGATTTGTCATCCATGAACATGGTATAGAAATAGACCCTGACCGAATCAAGTCTATTCGGAATGTGGGGCCTCCGACTTGTAAGGTCGAAGTGCAGAGGTTTCTCGGCAAGGTGAATTATTTACGAAGGTTTATTTCTAACCTAGCCGGAAAGATTGATGCCTTCACCCCTATCGTTCGGCTTAAGAATGATGCTGAATTCACTTGGGGGGCAGAGCAGCAGGAAGCATTTGATATTAAAAAATACTTGTCTTCGGCTCCCGTGTTAAAAGCACCACAAGTAGGAGCACCATTCAGATTATACATTGCAGCTGAAGACAAGGTTATTGGGGCTGTTCTGACACAAGAAACTGAGGGGAAGGAGCATGTGGTGACATATCTAAGCCGAAGGTTGGTGGATGCTGAAACAAGGTACACTTTTATTGAAAAGTTATGCTTATGCTTGTTTTATGCATGCACCAAATGTAGATGTTATTTACTGTCTAGTCATTGCACTGTTTCTGGTCAAGCCGATGTAATCAAATACATGTTGCATAACCCAATTATGAGTGGTAGAATTGGTAAGTGGGCTTATGCACTCATAGAATATGACTTGGCCTATGAACCATTGAAATCTATGAAAGGCCAAGTCGTAGCGGATTTTATTGTAGAACATCGGGTTAATGATATTCATGAACTAGACATGTCATACCTCACTATTACTCCTTGGAATTTATATTTTGATGGATCGGTTTGCAATGAAGGGCAAGGAATTGGCATTGTGCTTGTTTCACCAAGAAATGTCTCCTTTGACTTCTCTAGCCGATTGAAAACTTATTGCACTAATAATCAAGCTGAATATGAGGCCCTCCTATTCGGCTTAGAACTTTTAAATGGTATGAGAGTAAAACATGTGAAGGTATTTGGTGATTCTCAGCTGGTTGTCCAACAAGTGTTAGAAGAATATCAATGTCTTGATGATACTCTAAATAGTTATCTTGAGAAATGTTGGAGCATAATCCATTCTTTTGACGAATTCAGTATTCGGCATATCTCTAGAGTTGAGAATCATAGAGCTAACGATTTGGCACAAGATGCATCAGGTTATCGGATAAAGAAAGGGAAATTTCACAAAACTGAAAATCTGATAACCAGTGCAGAGCCAAATTCCCAGGTCGCGGACCGTCCGCGTGATGACGCCGGACCGTCCGGGGTTACCAGAAATATTCTTTTCATTAATTCGGCTGACAATGAAGCCGATGCAAGTGATTGGAGGACACCTATACTTAATTATTTACGAAGTCCCAATATCAGGACGGATAAGAACATTCGGCGAACAGCTTTCAAGTATGTTTTGATGAGTGATGAACTTTACCGCCGAACAGTCAATGACATCCTGCTTAAGTGCTTGGGCCCAGATGACGCTATATTAGCCATGGCCGAAGTACATGAGGGAATTTGTGGTACTCATCAATCAGCTCCAAAGATGAAGTGGTTGTTGCGAAGGTCTGGTTTTTATTGGCCTAGTATGATAGCTGATTGTTTCAAGTACTACAAGGGTTGCCAAGTGTGTCAAAAATTCGGCGACCTACAGTTGGTCCCTGCAGCCGAATTACATCCTATCATCAAGCCTTGGCCGTTCAGAGGATGGGGATTAGACTTTATTGGAGAAATTCATCCTTCATCATCAAAGGGGCATCGGTTTGTGTTAGTTGCCACTGACTACTTCACCAAATGGACTGAAGCCGTTGCTCTAAAGAACATGACACACAAGGAGGTAATTGAGTTTATAACTGAGCATATCATTCATAGATTCGGCATTCCCCAGACCTTAACTACTGATCAAGGTACTTCTTTTATGTCAAAGGAGGTACGTGAATTTGCTGAATTATACAGAATTAAGCTGCTTAATTTATCTCCATATTATGCTCAGGCCAATGGTCAGGCCGAGTCTAGCAATAGGACATTGATTAATTTGATAAAAAAGAAAATATCTGATAATCCTAAACATTGGCATAAGATTTTGTCTGAGGCTTTATGGGCTCATAGAATATCTAAACATAGGGCTACTAAAGTATCTCCTTTTGAGCTTGTCTATGGGCAGGAAGCAGTGTTGCCTGTGGAAATAAGTTTGAATGCTATCAGGTTCGCCAGACAAAATGATCTAACTGTTACCGATTATTATGATTCAATGATGGATAATATTGATGAGGTGACTGACAAAAGGATGATAGCTTTGGGAGCAATAGAAAAGGACAAAATCATGGTAGCCAGGGCCTACAACAAGAAGGTCAAAGCAAAATCATTTCAAGTAGGGGACCTGGTGTGGAAGACCATTCTGCCTCTAAGGAATAAAGATCGGAAGTTCGGGAAATGGTCACCAAGTTGGGAAGGCCCTTATAAAGTAAAACAGGTGATGTCTGGCAACGCCTATTTGCTACAAACATTACAAGGCAAGGACTTGCCTAAGGCTTTGAATGGGCGTTTCCTCAAACAGTACCATCCTAGTATGTGGCAGGATGCCTAAGAGAACCGATGTAATCACATCGAGTTAGTTGCTTTTGGTTTGCTCAGCTCCACCAAAAGGCAGGGGGGCATATGTTGAGCACCATATTGAGCGGCCGGATGGTCCGACCCTGAGGCCGGACGGTCCGCGGTCCGGACAGTCCGCGCCTGTGGGCCGGACGGTCCGCGCATGCGCAGAGTAGTTTAGGGTTCCGAGTTTTGTGCTATGTTTGTTGGCTAGATTTGCGGAATTAACCCGGAATCCAGTCGTGTAAAGGGTCCAGCCCCCCTCCTCTATATAATGAGAGGTCTACGGCCGATTTGTAAGGATCAATCGAATCAATACAACTTCTATTTCGCATTTTATCTTAGGAGTAGTTCTAGTTTAGACCTAGTTTAGCCTTCCAATCCCCAAATTCTCCGCCTCTCCTCGACTCTACGTCGATTAGAGGAGTCTAGGTCGGTCTACCCGAGCCTAGACAACTCCTAGTTTAGCCTTCCAATCCCCAAAAACTCCTAGGTCGGTCTACCCGTTCGCGCCTGACCAGAGAGCACCGCCGCCTCGCGCCAGGTCGCGGACCGTCCGGCCCTGAGCCGCGGACCGTCCGCCCCTGACCAGAGAGCACCGCCGCTAGTTCTCTTGAGTAATTGACGCCTAAAGGCGTCAACAGGGATAATTAGAGACAATATTAGGATAGTTCTGTCACAATCTTTAGATATAAACCGATCAATTTTATTTGAGCATCCTGTCTCGTTATTGTAATCAAACACACCCAGTTGCAAAGGAACGAGATCACGACGATGGAAAGCAACAGCATTGGGCAAGACGGGTGATATAAAAATGGGCAACCATAGGGCAAGCACGGTGTGGGGGTATATATATAAACTCATCTCGACCAACTTGGCTTACTTGCCTCCCCTATTCTAATGGTCCACTTTCACTACATTAGAAAAGGTAGTCGTTGAGATATTTTTAGCTGAATCCATAAATATATACTAGATGAGTGCCCCGTGCGTTGCAACGGAAACACACAATACCATGATAACTTATATATATAATGTGTCTTATATTGTTATAAGAAAATGTTTCATAATTCATTTGTGATCCTAGCCATATATAAATTTTGTTATTTTAATTTAACTGTTTCACTACTACATTACAACCATCAGTATCATACAGACTTCGATATATACCATGATTTGTATGGTCTCATCATTGGAGAGCACGTGCCACACCTATCGGTAGAAGTTCCCTCGTACATCGTCAGTCATCAGGCACGCACAACCATACATGTTTGCTTAAATAAAAAGGCAAGTGTGTGCGTTTGCGAAGAGAATTAAAGGCAGGCCAGCACAAAAGCTACCTTGGCGATGGCAAGTGGTCATTGTTGTCGGTCCTCTTCTGCGTCACCTCTGTCGCTAAGATGACGCCACAGTCTTTGATATAGTAGTCGTCGAACACGCATGACATGGCGAGTACCGATGACTTTTGGCTGGGCTGCTAAACGAAGTGCACCCCGGGCTCATCAGCGAGGTAGTACACCTAGCCGTTGCACCTCCAGATGTGCTACTCCTCTACATACATCTTGTTCGAGGACACTCACACAACATCAACAACAACCGTCGTCCCAGCGCACAAGAATTTATGGCCGGTCAGTAGCGACTTACGTGGCCGGTTGAGCTTCAGGTGGATGATGAGCTAGATGGCGTGACAGCGCCGTCGTCGGATGCGGTGCCCAGAACAACCCGAGAGTCGCCGGCGTTGGCAACGACTATGAGGTCCCTCGTTTGAATATGGACAGCGGTGTAGCCGCTCTGGACCGCGTCCAAGCGACGGCTGCGCCGGAGCTTGCCGAACATAGCGACGCATGCGGCCAAGTAGGACTGCTTCCAGAGGTCGAACTGGCAGTTGCCAAGCTTCTTCTCATCGTCGATGAGCGACGCCAACGCGAGCGCCTCCTGCCAGTGGTGTTTGTTCGGGGTTTCCAAGTAAGAAACATGGATTCATCTTTAGCGTTAGTTTATAAAAATGACTCACACGTCAGATCCATGGACAAAATATTACGGAGAATAAATGTCACACATATAAAAAAGGAATTTAAGTTGAAAACTTATTCAAACAAAAGAAGTTGCATGCAAGGCTCTTCTTTAAATACTACTCTCTCCATCTAAAAATATAATTCGGGAATCTCGTTGATAATTATCTACTAATACACATTGTGTAAGGGTAGCAGGTGGGCTTTGGGAGAGATGTAGTAGATATTTTTACTGTAACAAATATTAACATAAACACACATGTGGTGTAGTGGTAACTACGAGCACATTTATTTGAGAGGTCGCGGGTTCGAATTCCATTAGGGCCACATTTGTGTTTTTTTAATTTAATTTTAGCTAGGCGTGGGATGCACGTGGGAATGGGAATGAGCTTTGTAGGGACACAATTGGGAATGAGAATGAGCTTTGCAGGGACACAATTGGGAATGAGAATGAAAACACACAGGGCGCATGGGAATGGGAATGAAAACACACAAGAGTTCGGAATGAGAATGGCAGAACCAGGAAGCTTTGCAGGGACACAATTGGGAATGGGAATGAAAACACACAGGGCGCATGGGAATGAGAATGAAAACACATAAGAGTTCGGAATGGGAATGGCAGAACCAGGAATAGGGCAGCCTACCCCTTAGAGTCCTAATAGGTAGTATAGATTTCACCAGTTCAGCCCCTTCTCCCCTGTTCTAGATGAAATCTTGGATAAAGATTGATGTGCAGTGTTGCTTGCCCACTTGCTCTCAAGTCTCAACATGCATCTTTTAAATACTACAGTGATATGGCTGAACGACGGAACGACCATAGCAACTTCTACAGCGAAGTTAGTTTTAAAATCAAGTTTCTCAAACCTATGCATGCATTATTGCACGCTGGTTGCACGCCTCTAATTTGTTTGGGAGGACTTCACTTCAAAAAATTCAGCTTCACCATAAAACAACTGCAGCAAATTATTGAGGTGGGTTTAAGAAGTGTTTGACTTGTATATAGACTCCAGCTTCTATAATACAGTTGATTTGTGTGAGTTTTCTGGTTTACCCTTAATGATTAGTGGTTTGTCACGAGAGAACCGAAGTGGTATAATGTGTAACTGGTGGTGTGGTATGTAATTTTCGTGCAACTTTATAAGGAGATATGAAAATATTGTTTTTGAAACACCCCTTTACAAATTGTGCAGCTAGACCTATTTAGATGGAAGAAGCTGGAACAGACCTGAAATTTTTGAAGTGAAACCCTCCAAACAAGCAAAGCACCAATTTCCCTGGTTCCACGGTCGTTGTGCTCCTCCACATTTAAATAGTAAAAATAAAAAAAATTATGCACAAATGGAAAATTTGAATTATGGTTGTTGACTTTAAGCCCCATATTTACACCCACCTAACCAACAAAATTCACATATTTATGTGTTTTATATTATACACATAAGCAAAAAATGGAAATCGTAATAACGCATAAGCACTTTGCTAGTAATTTTTTATGTTGTAGAGGACACTCGCTCGATCTCTAAATTCTCTAATTTTAACCAACTTTATATAAAACATTAATATTCCCAGAATGTCAACATAATTTAATTAAAATCCACCATGTAATATGTATTGTAAGTGCATTTTTTGTGACCCTTGTAGATATTACTATGCATTTCTTTAAATTTAATCAGAACTAAAAAATTAACTTAGTACAAGTCAGAATGGTATATATATATCTCGGAATGGATGTGAAACAAATGGCATCGGTTTCTTAAATAAATAGAACACTGTCATTAGGGATGATAACGGATCACGATCTAAATGTTTCTTCATAATAAGTTACGGCCTTTAATTAATTTTAGGTCAAAAATAAATAGTAATAGAGTTTGATACTAATCCGATTCAATCCTTAAATTTTATAGTGTAAAATCTAGACCCTTTTACCACCCCTAACTATCATATACGACTTCTAGCCCTTACCAATTGTCTACAATTAAACATGTGTATGTAATCTCCTTTGAAATTCCTTTTCCAAATTGAAGTTCCTTCAATAGCACATAAAACAACCATGTGTTCTCTTACTACCAAAAAATAGAATATTCTTAGCTGCTAATAATTTAGTTTAAGGAGCAAAATTGGACTCTGAAGGAACAATAGGTCTATTTGTTTAGAATTATAATATGTCTAGATTATGTAATCTAACTTGTTTTAACTAACATTTAATTCAAAATAAGCTAGATTATATAATCAGGATATATTAACATCTCGAACAAACCGACCCTATATCATTATCTTAGCGCCAACAAAAACCTCTAAATAAATTACCTTGATGGTTTGAAATAACACTAAAAATGTGTCATTACACTTTGCGGATGTCATATTTACTTGACGATGTGAAAAATCGATCTCGTCTTTGTTTTCATAACGACTAAACCTACGAAAAAATCATTTGTGGTGGCCAACCTCCAAGGCAATTGAATTTCTTTTGCTATATACTATTGGCGGTCCTTACTCAGTTACTCGGTGGTTTTCATGGTTCCTTTAAGGCTGATTTGGGAGCAAGGGATTTGCTAAAATCTACTTTTTATTTTAATTTTAAGGTGTAGTTTGGTAACCCCATTTTCCTAAGAGATAGAAATCCCTTGAAAAAATAGAGTTTCCAAACTAGCCCTAAATAGTTTGGTACGGAAAACCTACCATATCTGTACCCGACGGGTAAATAATCGCGGTTATTTACTTATACCCGTATCCATTGCCATCTCTAGCTAAACCTTTATGCACTCGACTACAGATCCCTGGAATTTTGGTCATGAGTACACCAGACTCCAGTCCGGTGCACCAAGTGAAAGGGAATTAGGCTTACACCTATATTCCTAAATTAATTTTGGTGGTTGAATTGCCCAACACAAATAATTGGACTAACTAGTTTGCCCAAGTTTTTAAGTTCTACAGGTACCAAAGGTTCACAATAAGCCAATAAAAAGACCAAGAAAAGGGTTCAACAAAAAGAGCAAGGGATAACCGAAGTGTGCCCTGGTCTGGCGCACCGGACTGTCCGGTGCACCACCGGACAGTGTCCGGTGCACCAGGGGACTCCAAGCTGAACTCTTCACCTTCGGGAAAACTCAGAGGCGCTTCGCTATAATTCACCGGACTGTCCGGTGCACCACCGGACAGTGTCCGGTGCTCCAAAGGAGAGCGACTCTGAACTCGCCAGCTTCGGGAATCCGCTCCGCTATAATTCAACGGACATGTCCGGTGCACACCGGACTGTCCGGTGTAACGGCAGAGCAACGGCTACTTCAGCGCAACGGTCACCTGCTACAACATTAAATGCGCGACAGCGCGCGCAGAGGAGCAGAGCACGCGCGGGTGGCACACCGGACAGCCTACAGGGCATGTCCGGTGCGCCACCGGACAGCCAGGCGGGCCCATGCGTCAGAGCTCCAACGGTCGAACCCTAACGGCCGGGTGACGTGGCTGGCGTACCGGACAGTGTCCGGTGGCGCACTGGACTGTCCGATGCGCCCGTCGACAACAGCCTTCACCAAACGGCTAGTTTGGTGGTTGGGGTTATAAATACCCCTGAAAGGGAATTAGGCTTACACCTAGTTCCTAAATAATTTTGGTGGTTGAATTGCCCAACACAAATATTGGACTAACTAGTTTGCTCTAGTGAATAAGTTATACAGGTGCAAAAGGTTCACACTTAGCCAATAAAAAGATCAAGTTTTGGATTCAACTAAGGAGCAATGAGGCAACCGAGGGCACCTCTGGCTGGAGGCACCGGACTGTCCGGTGTGCACCGGACAGTGTCCGGTGCGCCCAGAGGACTCCGACTTCAAACTCTTCGCCCTCGGGAATTCTCGGAAGCCGGCGCGCTATAATTCACCGGACTGTCCGGTGTGCACCGGACATGTCCGGTGCTCCAAGGAAGCGCGGTCTCCGGAACTCGCCAGCCTCGGGTTCGCGCGGCACCCGCTCCGCTAAAATTCACCGGACTGTCCGGTGTGCACCGGACTGTCCGGTGTGCCAGCGGAGCAACGGCTATTTCGGCGCCAACGGCTACCTGCGGTGCATTTAATGCGCGCGCAGCGCGCGCAGTCGTCAGGATCGCCCATACCGGTGCACCGGACATCAAACAGTACATGTCCGGTGTGCACCGGACACCCAGGAGGGTCCAGAAGTCAGAAGCTCCAACGGTCAGAATCCAACGGCATTGATGACGTGGCAGGGGCACCGGACTGTCCGGTGTGCACCGGACTGTCCAGTGCGCCATCGAACAGAAGCCTCCAGCCAACGGTCATGTTTGGTGGTTAGGGCTATAAATACCCCAACCACCCCACCATTCATTGCATCCAAGTTTTCCAACTTCCAACCACTTACAAGAGCTAGGCATTCAATTTTAGACACATCAAAGAGAACAAATCCTCTCCAATTCCACTCAAGCCTTTAGTGACTAGCGAGAGAGATTTGTCGTGTTCTTTTGAGCTCTTGCGCTTGGATCGCTTTCTTTCTTTCTCACTTGTTCTTGTGATCAAAACTCAATTGTAACCAAGGCAAGAGGCACCAATTGTGTGGTGGCCCTTGCGGGGAAGTTTTGTTCCCGTTTGATTGAGAAGAAGAAAAGCTCACTCGGTCCGAGGGACCGTTTGAGAGAGGGAAGGGTTGAAAGAGACCCGGCCTTTGTGGCCTCCTCAACGGGGAGTAGGTTTGAGAGAACCGAACCTCGGTAAAACAAATCCGCGTGTCTCACTTCTTTATTTGCTTGCGATTTGTTTTGCACCCTCTCTCGCGGACTCGTTTATATTTCTAACGCTAACCCGGTTTGTAGTTGTGATTATTTTTGAGATTTTCAGTTTCGCCCTATTCACCCCCCCCCTCTAGGCGACTTTCAATTGGTATCAGAGCCCGGTGCTTCATTAGAGCCTAACCGCTCGAAGTAATGTCGGGAGATCACACCAAGAGGGAGATGGAGACCGGCGATAACAAGCCCACTACAAGCCAAGGGAGCACTTCATCGGAAGAGTCCCGAACCAAGAGAAGGGAGAAGAAGAAGAACTCCTCCAAGCGGAAGGAGAAAAGATCTTCCTCTTCTCACCACAAGGAGAAGAAGGAAAAATCTTCTTCTCACAAGCCGCATCGGAGTGGGGACAAGCACAAGAGGATGAGGAAGGTGGTCTACTACGAGACCGACACTTCATCGACATCTACCTCCGGCTCCGACGCGGCGTCCGTCACTTCTAAACGCCAAGAGCGTAAGAAGTATAGTAAGATCCCCCTACGCTACCCTCGCATTCCTAAACATACACCTTTACTTTCCGTCCCATTAGGCAAACCACCAACTTTTAATGGTGAAGATTATGCTATGTGGAGTAATTTAATGCGATTTCATCTAACCTCTCTCCACAAAAGTATATGGGATGTTGTTGAGTATGGTGTACAGGTACCATCTGTAGGGGATGAGGACTATGACACGGACGAAGTGGCCCAAATCGAGCACTTCAACTCCCAAGCCGCAACCATTCTCCTTGCCTCTCTAAGCAAGGAGGAATACAACAAAGTACAAGGGTTGAAGAACGCAAAGGAGATTTGGGACCTACTCAAGACGGCGCACGAGGGTGATGAACTCACAAAGATCACCAAGCGGGAAACGATCGAGGGGGAGCTCGGTCGCTTCCGTCTTCGCCAAGGGGAGGAGCCACAAGACATGTACAACCGGCTCAAGACCTTGGTGAACCAAGTGCGCAACCTCGGGAGCGCAAAATGGGACGACCACAAAGTGGTTAAGGTTATTCTAAGAGCTCTTATTTTCCTTAACCCCACTCAAGTACAATTAATTCGTGGTAATCCTAGATATCCACTAATGACCCCCGAGGAAGTTATCGGGAATTTTGTAAGCTTTGAATGCATGATTAAGGGCTCAAAGAAGATCAACGAGCTTGATGAGCCTTCCACATCCGAGGCGCAACCGTTGGCCCTCAAGGCAACGAAGGAGAAGAAGGAGGAGTCTACACCAAGTAGACAACCAATTGACGCCTCCAAGCTCGACAACGAGTAGATGGCCCTAATCATCAAAAGCTTTCGGCAAATCCTCAAGCAACGGAAGGGGAAGGATTACAAATTCCGTTCCAAGAAGGTTTGCTACAAGTGTGGTAAGCCCGGTCATTTTATTGCAAAATGTCCTATGTCTAGTGACAGTGACAGGGGCGATGACAAGAAGGGAAAGAGGAGAGAAAAGAAGAAGTACTACAAGAAGAAGGGCGGCGATGCCCATGTTTGTCGGGAGTGGGACTCCGACGAAAGCTCAAGCGACTCCTCCGACGACGAGGACGCCGCCAACATCGCCGTCACCAAGGGCCTCCTCTTCCCCAACGTCGGCCACAAGTGTCTCATGGCTAAGGACGGCAAAAAGAAGGTAAAATCAAGGTCCTCCACTAAATATGAAACATCTAGTGATGAGGATGATGATAAAAATGAGGAGGACAACTTGCGCATTCTTTTTGCTAACCTTAACATGGAACAAAAAGAAAAATTAAATGAACTAATTAGTGCCATCCATGAAAAGGATGATCTCTTGGACTCCCAAGAGGACTTCCTAATCAAGGAAAACAAAAAACATGTTAAGGTTAAAAATGCTTATGCTCTAGAGGTAGAAAAATGTAACAAATTGTCTAGTGAGCTAAGTACTTGCCATGAGACTATCGACAACCTTAGAAATGAAAATGCTAACTTGATAGCTAAGGTTGATTCTCATATTTGCAATGTTTCAATTCCAAATCCTAGAAATGATAATGTTGATTTGCTTGCTAGGATTGAAGAATTAAATATTTCTCTTGCTAGCCTTAGAAATGAGAATGAGAAACTAATTGCTAAGGCTAAAGACTTTGATGTTTGCAATGCTACTATTTCCGACCTTAGAACTAAAAATGATATGTTGCATGCTAAGGTTGTTGAACTTAAATCTTGCAAACCCTCTACATCTAATATTGAGCATGTTTCCATTTGTACTAGATGTAGAGATATTAATGTTGATGCTATCCATGATCACCTAGCCTTAATTAAAAAACAAAATGATCACATAGCACAACTTAATGCTAAGACTAGTGAGCATGACTTAGAAAATGAAAAATTTAAATTTGCTAGAAGCATGCTCTATAATGGGAGACGCCCTGGCATTAAGGACGGCATTGGTTTCCAAAAGGGAGACAATGTCAAAATTAATGCCCCTCCAAAGAACTTATCTAACTTTGTTAAGGGCAAGGCTCCCATGCCTCAGGATAACGAGGGTTACATTTTGTACCCTGCCGGCTATCCTGAGAGCAAGATTAGGAAAATTCATTCTAGGAAGTCTCACTCTGGCTCTAATCATGCTTTCATGTATAAGGGTGAGACATCTAGGTCTAGGCAACCAACTCGTGCCAAGTTGCCTAGAAAGAAAACTCCTAATGCATCAAATGATCATGCCATTTCATTTAAAACTTTTGATGCATCTTATGTTTTAACTAACAAATCCGGCAAGGTAGTTGCCAAAATTGTTGGGGGCAAACACAAGGGCTCCAAGACTTGTGTTTGGGTACCCAAAGTTCTTGTATCTAATGCTAAAGGACCCAAAACCGTTTGGGTACCTAAAATCAAGAACTAAAACTGTTTTGCAGGTTTATGCATCCGGGGGCTCAAGTTGGATACTCGACAGCGGGTGCACAAACCACATGACAGGGGAGAAAAGGATGTTCTCCTCTTATGAGAAAAACCAAGATCCCCAACGAGCTATCACATTCGGGGATGGAAATCAAGGTTTGGTCAAAGGATTGGGTAAAATTGCTATATCACCTGACCATACTATTTCCAATGTTTTTCTTGTAGATTCTTTAGATTACAATTTGCTTTCCGTATCCCAATTATGTCAAATGGGCTACAACTGTCTATTTACTGATACCGGTGTTACTGTCTTTAGAAGAAGTGATGATTCAATAGCATTTAAGGGAGTGTTAGAGGGTCAGCTATACTTGGTAGATTTTGATAGAGCTGAACTCGACACTTGCTTAATTGCTAAGACTAACTTGGGTTGGCTCTGGCACCGCCGACTAGCCCATGTTGGAATGAAGAATCTTCACAAGCTTCTAAAGGGAGAACACATTTTAGGACTAACAAATGTTCATTTTGAGAAAGACAGGATTTGTAGCGCATGCCAAGCCGGGAAGCAAGTTGGTGTCCATCATCCACACAAAAACGTCATGACTACCGACAGGCCACTGGAGCTCCTGCACATGGATTTATTCGGCCCGATCGCTTACATAAGCATCGGCGGTAGTAAGTATTGTCTTGTAATTGTGGATGATTATTCTCGCTTCACTTGGATGTTCTTTTTGCAGGACAAATCTCATACCCAAGAAACCTTAAAGGGATTCTTGAGACGGGCTCAAAATGAGTTCGGCTTAAGGATCAAGAAAATTAGAAGCGACAATGGGACGGAGTTCAAGAACTCTCAAATCGAAGGCTTTCTTGAGGAGGAGGGCATCAAGCATGAGTTCTCTTCTCCCTACACTCCACAACAAAATGGTGTAGTGGAGAGGAAGAATCGAACTCTATTAGACATGGCAAGAACCATGCTTGATGAATACAAGACACCGGATCGGTTTTGGGCCGAAGCGGTCAACACCGCTTGCTACGCCATCAACCGGTTATATCTTCACCGAATCCTCAAGAAGACATCCTATGAACTCCTAACCGGTAAAAAGCCAAATATTTCATATTTTAGAGTTTTTGGTAGCAAATGCTTTATTCTTGTTAAAAGAGGTAGAAAATCTAAATTTGCTCCTAAAACTGTAGAAGGCTTTTTACTAGGATATGACTCAAACACAAGGGCATATAGAGTCTTTAACAAGTCCTCAGGACTTGTTGAAGTTTCTTGTGACGTTGTGTTTGATGAGACTAACGGCTCTCAAGTAGAGCAAGTTGATCTTGATGAGATAGGTGAAGAACAGGCTCCATGTATAGCGCTAAGGAACATGTCCATTGGAGATGTGTGTCCTAAGGAATCCGAAGAGCCTCCACATGCACAAGATCAACCATCCTCCTCAACTCAAGCATCTCCATCAACTCAAATTGAGGATGAGGCTCAAGATGTTGGACAAGAAGATCAAGAAGATGAGCCACCTCAAAATGACTGCAACGATCAGGGGGGAGATGCAAATGATGAAGACAAGGAGGATGAACAACCAAGGCCGCCTCACCCAAGAGTCCACCAAGCAATACAAAGAGATCACCCCGTCGACACCATCCTCGGCGACATTCATAAGGGGGTAACTACTCGGTCTCGTGTTGCACATTTTTGTGAACATTACTCTTTTGTTTCCTCTATTGAGCCACACAGGGTAGAGGAAGCACTTCAAGATTCGGATTGGGTGATGGCGATGCAAGAGGAGCTCAACAATTTCACAAGGAACGAGGTATGGCACTTAGTTCCACGTCCTAATCAAAATGTTGTAGGAACCAAGTGGGTCTTCCGCAACAAGCAAGACGAGCATGGTGTGGTGACAAGGAACAAAGCTCGACTCGTGGCCAAGGGGTATTCACAAGTCGAAGGTTTGGATTTTGGTGAAACCTATGCACCCGTAGCTAGGCTTGAATCAATTCGCATATTATTAGCCTATGCTACTTACCATGGCTTCAAGCTTTATCAAATGGACGTGAAGAGTGCCTTCCTCAATGGACCAATCAAGGAGGAGGTCTATGTTGAGCAACCTCCCGGCTTTGAAGACAGTGAGTACCCTAACCATGTTTATAGGCTCTCTAAGGCGCTTTATGGGCTCAAGCAAGCCCCAAGAGCATGGTATGAATGCCTTAGAGATTTCCTTATTGCAAATGGCTTCAAAGTCGGCAAGGCCGATCCTACTTTGTTCACTAAAACTCTTAACAATGATTTGTTTGTATGCCAAATTTATGTTGATGATATTATATTTGGGTCTACTAACAAATCTACATGTGAAGAATTTAGTAGGATCATGACACAAAAATTCGAGATGTCTATGATGGGGGAGTTGAAGTATTTTCTAGGATTCCAAGTCAAGCAACTCCAAGAGGGCACCTTCATTAGCCAAACGAAGTATACTCAAGACATTCTAAGCAAGTTTGGAATGAAGGATGCCAAGCCCATCAAGACACCCATGGGAACCAATGGGCATCTCGACCTCGACACGGGAGGTAAGTCCGTGGATCAAAAGGTATACCGGTCGATGATTGGTTCATTGCTTTATTTATGTGCATCTCGACCGGACATTATGCTTTCCATTTGCATGTGTGCAAGATTCCAAGCCGACCCTAAGGAATCACACCTTACGGCCGTAAAACGAATCTTGAGATATTTAGCTTATACTCCTAAGTTTGGGCTTTGGTACCCTCGGGGATCCACATTTGATTTGATTGGTTATTCGGATGCCGATTGGGCAGGGTGTAAGATTAATAGGAAGAGCACATCGGGGACTTGCCAGTTCTTGGGAAGATCCTTGGTGTCATGGGCTTCAAAGAAGCAAAACTCAGTCGCTCTTTCTACCGCCGAAGCCGAGTATATTGCCGCAGGCCATTGTTGCGCGCAATTGCTTTGGATGAGGCAAACCCTGCGGGACTACGGTTACAAATTAACCAAAGTCCCCTTGCTATGTGACAATGAGAGTGCAATCAAAATGGCCGACAATCCTGTCGAGCATAGTCGCACTAAACACATAGCCATTCGGTATCATTTTCTTCGGGATCACCAACAAAAGGGGGATATCGAGATTTCATACATTAACACTAAAGATCAATTAGCCGATATCTTTACCAAGCCTCTTGATGAGCAATCCTTTACCAGACTTAGGCATGAGCTCAATATTCTTGATTCTAGGAATTTCTTTTGCTAGTCTTGCACACATCGCTCATAAATATACCTTTGATCATGTCTCTTTTATATATGCTATGACTAATGTGTTTTCAAGTGTATTTCAAACCTAGTCATAGGTATATTGAAAGGGAATTGGAGTCTTCGGCAAAGACAAGGCTTCCACTCCACTACTCATTCTTCGCCATCGCTCCGCATCATCTCTCCAACTTTGGTATAATCTTCACTCATTCATTTCATGACCAAAGGGGGAGAAAGTACTTCATTGGGCTCTAATGATTCCGTTTTTGGCGATTCATGCCAAAGGGGGAGAAAATATGAGCCCAAAGCAAAAGGACCGCACCACCACCTAATTTTATAAATTTGATGATTTTAAATTGGTAAATTTCAAAATTGGTATCTCTTTGTGTTCTAAAGGGGGAGCAACTAGTATTTTCAAATTGATGTCTTAAAACCCTCTTGAACACTAAGAGGAGACCTTATTTGAGGGGGAGTTTTGTTTAGTCAAAGGAAAAGCATTTGGGTCAAAGGAAGAAAAATTCAAAACTTGACAATGCTTTGCAAAAATCTTATTCATTTACCTTTGACTATCTTGCAAAAGAACTTTGAAAAGATTTTTCATAAGAATTTGCAAAAACAAAACTTTTGGTGCAAATGTGGTCCAATATGTTAAAAACAAAGAAAACAATCCATGCGCATCATATAAGTATTTATATTGGCTCAATTCCAAGCAACCTTTGCACTTACATTATGCAAACTAGTTCAATTATGCACTTCTATATTTGCTTTGGTTTGTGTTGGCATCAATCACCAAAAAGGGGGAGATTGAAAGGGAATTAGGCTTACACCTAGTTCCTAAATAATTTTGGTGGTTGAATTGCCCAACACAAATATTGGACTAACTAGTTTGCTCTAGTGAATAAGTTATACAGGTGCAAAAGGTTCACACTTAGCCAATAAAAAGATCAAGTTTTGGATTCAACTAAGGAGCAATGAGGCAACCGAGGGCACCTCTGGCTGGAGGCACCGGACTGTCCGGTGTGCACCGGACAGTGTCCGGTGCGCCCAGAGGACTCCGACTTCAAACTCTTCGCCCTCGGGAATTCTCGGAAGCCGGCGCGCTATAATTCACCGGACTGTCCGGTGTGCACCGGACATGTCCGGTGCTCCAAGGAAGCGCGGTCTCCGGAACTCGCCAGCCTCGGGTTCGCGCGGCACCCGCTCCGCTAAAATTCACCGGACTGTCCGGTGTGCACCGGACTGTCCGGTGTGCCAGCGGAGCAACGGCTATTTCGGCGCCAACGGCTACCTGCGGTGCATTTAATGCGCGCGCAGCGCGCGCAGTCGTCAGGATCGCCCATACCGGTGCACCGGACATCAAACAGTACATGTCCGGTGTGCACCGGACACCCAGGAGGGTCCAGAAGTCAGAAGCTCCAACGGTCAGAATCCAACGGCATTAATGACGTGGCAGGGGCACCGGACTGTCCGGTGCGCCATCGAACAGAAGCCTCCAGCCAACGGTCATGTTTGGTGGTTAGGGCTATAAATACCCCAACCACCCCACCATTCATTGCATCCAAGTTTTCCAACTTCCAACCACTTACAAGAGCTAGGCATTCAATTTTAGACACATCAAAGAGAACAAATCCTCTCCAATTCCACTCAAGCCTTTAGTGACTAGCGAGAGAGATTTGCCGTGTTCTTTTGAGCTCTTGCGCTTGGATCGCTTTCTTTCTTTCTCACTTGTTCTTGTGATCAAAACTCAATTGTAACCAAGGCAAGAGGCACCAATTGTGTGGTGGCCCTTGCGGGGAAGTTTTGTTCCCGTTTGATTGAGAAGAAGAAAAGCTCACTCGGTCCGAGGGACCGTTTGAGAGAGGGAAGGGTTGAAAGAGACCCGGCCTTTGTGGCCTCCTCAACGGGGAGTAGGTTTGAGAGAACCGAACCTCGGTAAAACAAATCCGCGTGTCTCACTTCTTTATTCGCTTGCGATTTGTTTTGCACCCTCTCTCGCGGACTCGTTTATATTTCTAACGCTAACCCGGTTTGTAGTTGTGATTATTTTTGAGATTTTCAGTTTCGCCCTATTCACCCCCCCCCCCCCCTCTAGGCGACTTTCAACCCCCAACCACCCCACATTCAAGTCATCCAAGTTTTCACACTTCTACACCTTACAAGAGCTCTAACATTCAATTCTAGACACACCAAAGTGATCAAATCCTCTCCAATTCCACACAAAGTTTTAGTGACTAGTGAGAGAGATTTGTTGTGTTCATTTGAGCTCTTGCGCTTGGATTGCTTCTTTTCTTTCTCAATTGTTCTTGTGATCAAAACTCAATTGTAACCGAGGCAAGAGACGCCAATTGTGTGGTGGTCCTTGCGGGGAAGTTTTGTTCCCGGTTGATTTGAGAAGAGAAGCTCACTCGGTCCGAGGGACCGTTTGAGAGAGGGAAAGGGTTGAAAGAGACCCGGTCTTTGTGACCACCTCAACGGGGAGTAGGTTTGCAAGAACCGAACCTCGGTGAAACAAATCCGCGTGTCACACTCTTTATTCGCTTGCGATTTGTTTTGCACCCTCTCTCTCGGACTCGATTATATTTCTAACGCTAACCCAGTTTGTAGTTGTGATTAACTTTGTAAATTTCAGTTTCGCCCTATTCACCCACCCCCCCTCTAGGCGACTTTCAATTGGTATCAAAGCCCGGTGCTTCATTAGAGCCTAACCGCTCGAAGTGATGTCGGGAGATCACACCAAGAGGGAGATGGAGACCGGCGACAAGCCCACTACAAGCCACGGGAAGACTTCATCGGAAGAGTCCTGCAACAAGGGGAAGGAGAAGAAATCCTCTTCCCACAAGTCACATCGGAGAGGCGACAAGCACAAGAAGATGAGGAAAGTGGTCTACTACGAGACCGACACTTCATCACCATCAACCTCCGGCTCCGATGCGCCGTCCGTTACTTCTAAGCGCCATGAGCGCAAGAAGTATAGTAAGATTCCCCTACGCTATCCCCATATTTCAAAGTGTACTCCTTTGCTCTCCGTTCCATTAGGCAAACCACCGGTTTTTGACGGTGAAGATTATAATATGTGGAGTGACAAAATAAGGCATCATCTAACCTCACTCCACACAAGCATATGGAATGTTGTTGAGTTTGGTGTACAGGTACCATCCATAGGGGATGAAGACTACGACTCGGACGAGGTGGCCCAAATTCACCACTTTAACTCCCAAGCCACCACTATACTCCTCGCCTCTCTAAGTCGAGAGGAGTATAATAAGGTGCAAAGGTTAAAAAGTGCGAAGGAAATTTGGGACGTACTCAAGACCGCGCACGAAGGAGACGAGGTGACAAAGATCACCAAGCGGGAGACGATCGAGGGGGAGCTCGGTCGCTTCATGCTTCACCAAGGGGAGGATCCACAAGCTATGTACAACTGCTTGAAGACCTTGGTGAACCAAGTGCGCAACCTCGGGAGCGAAAAATGGGATGACCATGAGATGGTCAAGGTTATTCTTAGATCCCTCGTTTTTCTTAACCCTACGCAAGTTCAATTAATTCGAGGTGATCCTAGATATAAGCTAATGTCTCTCGAGGAAGTAATAGGAAAATTTGTGAGCTTTGAGCTAATGATTAAGGGCTCAAAGAAAATCATCGAGCAAGACACCTCCTCCACGCCCGAAGCACAACTGGTGGCATTCAAGGCGATGGAGGAGAAGGAGGAGGAGTCTACATCAAGTTGACAACCAATCGACGCCTCCAAGCTCGACAATGAGGAAATGACGCTCATCATCAAGAGTTTCCGCCAAATCCTCAAGCAAAGGAGGGGGAAGGATTACAAGTCCCGCTCCAAGAAGGTTTGCTACAAGTGTGGTAAGCCCGGTCACTTTATTGTGAAATGTCCTATTTCTAGTGACAGTGACAGGGGCGACGACAAGAAGGGGAGAAGAAAGGAAAAGAAGAGGTACCACAAGAAGAAGGGCGGCGATGCCCATGTGTGCCGCGAGTGGGACTCCGACGAGAGCTCCACCGACTCCTCCTCCGACGAGGACGCCGCCAACATCGCCGTCACCAAGGGACTTCTCTTCCCCAACGTCGGCCACAAGTGCCTCATGGCAAAAGACGGCAAAAAGAAGAAGGTTAAATCCAAATCCTCCACTAAATATGAGTCCTCTAGTGATGATAATGCTAGTGATGAGGAGGATAATTTGCGTACCCTTTTTGCCAACCTCAACATGCAACAAAAGGAAAAATTAAATGAATTAATTAGCCCCATCCATGAAAAGGATGATCTCTTGGACTCCCAAGAGGACTTCCTAATCAAGGAAAATAAAAAGCATGTTAAGGTTAAAAATGCTTACGCTCTAGAAGTAGAAAAATGTGAAAAACTATCTAGTGAGCTAAGCACATGCCATGAGACTATTGACAACCTTAAAAATGAGAATGCTAATTTGTTAACTAAGGTTGATTCTAATGTTTCAATTCCCAATCTTAGAGATGATAATGTTGATTTACATGCTAAGATTAAAGAATTGAATGATTCTCTTGATAGCCTTAGATGTGAAAATGAAAAATTGATTGCTAAGGCTAAAGATTTTGATGCTTGCAATGTTACCATTTCTAACCTTAGGAGTGAAAACGATATATTACATGCTAAGGTTGTAGAATTAAAATCTTGCAAACCATCTACATCTACCGTTGAACATGTTTCCATTTGCACTAGATGTAGAAATGTTGATATTGATGCTATTCGTGATCATATGGCTTTAATTAAACAACAAAATGATCATATAGCAATATTAGATGCTAAAATTGCCGAGCATAACTTAGAGAATGAAAAGTTTAAATTTGCTAGAAGTATGCTCTATAGTGGGAGACGCCCGAGCATCAAAGATGGCATTGGCTTCCAAAAGGGAGACAATGTCAAACTTAACGCCCCTCCTAAGAAATTGTCTAACTTTGTTAAGGGCAAGGCTCCCATGCCTCAGGATAACGAGGGTTACATTTTGTACCCTGCCGGTTATCCCGAGAGCAAGATTAGGAGAATTCACTCTAGGGAGCCTCACCCTGGCCCTAATCATGCTTTTATGTATAAGGGTGAGACATCTAGCTCTAGGCAACCAACCCGTGCTAAGTTGCCTAAGAAGAAAACTCCTAGTGCATCAAATGATCATGACATTTCATTTAAAACTTTTGATGCATCTTATGTTTTAACTAACAAATCCGGCAAGGTAGTTGCCAAGTTTGTTAGGGGCAAACACAAGGGCTCCAAGACTTGTGTTTGGGTACCCAAAGTTCTTGTGTCTAATGCTAAAGGACCCAAAACCGTTTGGGTACCTAAAGTCAAGAACTAAAATTGTTTTGTAGGTTTATGCATCCAGGGGCTCAAGTTGGATCATTGATAGCGGGTGCACAAACCACATGACAGGGGAGAAGAAGATGTTCTCCTCCTACGAGAAAAACCAAGATCCCCAACGAGCTATCACTTTCGGGGATGGAAATCAAGGTTTGGTCAAAGGTTTGGGTAAAATAGCTATATCTCCTGACCATTCCATTTCCAATGTTTTTCTTGTTGATTCATTAGATTACAACTTGCTCTCCGTTTCCCAACTATGTCAAATGGGCTACAACTGTCTATTTACTGATGTAGGTGTCACTGTCTTTAGAAGGAGTGATGATTCAATAGCATTTAAGGGAGTGTTAGAGGGTCAGCTATACTTGGTAGGTTTTGATAGAGCTGAACTCGACACTTGCTTAATTGCTAAGACTAACATGGGTTGGCTCTGGCACCGCCGACTAGCCCATGTTGGAATGAAGAATCTTCATAAGCTTCTAAAGGGAGAGCATATTTTAGGATTAACAAATGTTCATTTTGAGAAAGACAGGATTTGTAGCGCATGCCAAGCTGGGAAGCATGTTGGTGTTCATCATCCACACAAGAATATCATGACGACTGACAGGCCACTAGAGCTCCTACACATGGACCTATTCGGCCCGATAGCTTACATAAGCATCGGCGGGAGTAAGTACTGTCTAGTTATTGTGGATGATTATTCTCGCTTCACTTGGGTATTCTTTTTGCAGGAAAAATCACAAACCCAAGAGACTCTAAAGGGATTCTTGAGACGGGCTCAAAATGAGTTCGGCTTGAGGATCAAGAAAATTAGAAGCGACAACGGGACGGAGTTCAAGAACTCACAAATTGAAGGCTTTGTTGAGGAGGAGGGCATCAAGCATGAGTTCTCTTCTCCCTACACCCCACAACAAAATGGTGTAGTGGAGAGGAAGAATCGAACTCTATTGGACATGGCAAGAACCATGCTTGATGAGTACAAGACGCCGGATCGGTTTTGGGCCGAGGCGGTTAACACCGCTTGCTACGCCATTAACCGGTTATATCTACACCGAATCCTCAAGAAAACATCATACGAACTCATAACCGGTAAAAAGCCCAACATTTCATATTTTAGAGTCTTTGGTAGCAAATGCTTTATTCTTGTTAAAAGAGGTAGAAAATCTAAATTTGCTCCTAAGACAGTAGAAGGCTTTTTACTAGGATATGATTCAAACACAAGGGCATATAGAGTCTTTAACAAGTCATCCGGACTAGTTGAAGTTTCTTGTGACGTTGTGTTTGATGAAACTAACGGCTCTCAAGTAGAGCAAGTTGATCTTGATGAGATAGGTGAAGAAGAGGCTCCGTGCATCGCGTTAAGGAACATGTCCATTAGGGATGTGTGTCCTAAGGAATCCGAAGAGCCACCACATGCACAAGATCAACCATCCTCCACGCAAGCATCTCCACCAACTCAAAATGAGGACAAGGCTCAAGTTGATGAAGGAGAAAATCAAAATGATGAGCCACCTCAAGATGACGGCAACGATCAAGGGGGAGATGCAAATGATCAAGACAAGGTGGATGAAGAACCAAGGCCGCCACACCCAAGAGTCCACCAAGCAATCCAACGAGATCACCCCGTCGACACCATCCTCGGCGACATTCATAAGGGGGTAATCACTAGATCTCGTGTTGCACATTTTTGTGAACATTACTCTTTTGTTTCCTCTATTGAGCCACACAGGGTAGAGGAAGCACTCCAAGATTCGGATTGGGTGATGGCGATGCAAGAGGAGCTCAACAATTTCACTAGGAACGAGGTATGGCATTTAGTTCCACGTCCTAACCAAAATGTTGTAGGAACCAAATGGGTCTTCCGCAACAAGCAAGATGAGCATGGTGTGGTGACAAGGAACAAAGCTCGACTCGTGGCCAAGGGGTATTCACAAGTCGAAGGTTTGGATTTCGGTGAAACCTATGCACCCGTAGCTAGGCTTGAGCCAATTCGTATATTATTAGCCTATGCTACTTACCATGGCTTCAAGCTTTACCAAATGGACGTGAAGAGTGCCTTCCTCAATGGACCAATCAAGGAAGAGGTCTATGTTGAGCAACCTCCCGGCTTTGAAGACAGTGAGTACCCTAACCATGTCTTTAGGCTCTCTAAGGCGCTTTATGGGCTCAAGCAAGCCCCAAGAGCATGGTATGAATGCCTAAGAGATTTCCTTATAGCTAATGGCTTCAAAGTCGGAAAGGCCGATCCTACTTTATTTACTAAAACTCTTGACAATGATTTGTTCGTATGCCAAATATATGTTGATGATATTATATTCGGGTCTACTAACGAATCTACATGTGAGGAATTTAGTAGGATCATGACACAGAAATTCGAGATGTCAATGATGGGGGAGTTAAAGTATTTCTTGGGATTTCAAGTAAAGCAACACCAAGAGGGCACCTTCATTTGCCAAACGAAGTATACTCAAGACATTCTAAACAAGTTTGGGATGAAGGATGCCAAGCCCATCAAGACTTCTATGGGAACAAATGGGCATCTCGACCTCGACACGGAAGGTAAATCCGTCGATCAAAAGGTATACCGGTCGATGATAGGTTCATTACTCTATTTATGTGCATCTCGACCGGACATTATGCTTTCCGTATGCATGTGTGCAAGATTCCAAGCCGACCCTAAGGAATCTCACCTTACGGCCGTAAAACGAATCTTGAGATATTTGGCTTATACTCCTAAGGTTGGTCTTTGGTACCCTCGGGGATCCACATTTGATTTAATTGGTTATTCGGATGCCGATTGGGCGGGGTGTAAAATTAATAGAAAGAGCACATCGGGGACTTGCCAGTTCTTGGGAAGGTCCTTGGTGTCTTGGGCTTCAAAGAAGCAAAATTCCGTAGCTCTTTCTACCGCCGAAGCCGAGTATATTGCCGCAGGCCATTGTTGCGCGCAATTGCTTTGGATGAGGCAAACCCTTAGGGACTATGGTTACAAATTAACCAAAGTTCCTCTTCTGTGTGATAATGAGAGTGTAATCCGCATGGCGGATAATCCCGTTGAGCATAGTCGCACTAAACACATAGTCATTCGATATCATTTCTTAAGGGATCACCAACAAAAGGGGGATATCGAGATTGCATATATTAACACTAAAGATCAATTAGCCGATATCTTTACCAAGCCATTAGATGAACAAACTTTTATCAAACTTAGGCATGAGCTAAATATTCTTGATTCTAGGAATTTCTTTTGATGTCTTGCACACTTAGCTCATAAATATACCTTTGATCATGTCTCTTTTATATATGCTATGACTAATGTGTTTTCAAGTGAATTTCAAACCAAGTCATAGGTGTATTGAAAGGGAATTAGAGTCTTCGGCGAAGACAATGCTTCCACTCCACTCTATAACTCATCCTTCGCCGTCGCTCCAAGCAATTCTTCGTCTTTGGTATAATCTTCACTCATATGTTTTATTTGCCAAAGGGGAGAAAATAGTTAGCCAAGGGCTCTAATGATTCCGTTTTTGGCGATTCATGCCAAAGGGGGAGAGAGTACGAGCCCAAAGCAAAAGGACTGCACCACCACCCTAATTTTAAAAACTAATGATTTTCAATTGGTAAATTTCAAATTGGTATCTTATTGTGTTCAAAAGGGGGAGAAAGTAGTATTTTCAAAATTGATATCTTAAAACCCTCTTGAACACTAAGAGGAGAATTTATTTGAGGGGGAGTTTTGTTTAAGTCAAAGAAAAAGCATTTGAAACAAGGGGAGAAAATTTCAAATCTTGAAAATGCTTCGCAAAAACTTATTCATTTACCTTTGACTATTTGCAAAAGAACTTTGAAAAGAATTTACAAAAAGAATTTACAAAAACAAAACATGTGGTACAAGCGTGGTCCAAAATGTTAAATATAAAGAAACAATCCATGCATATCTAGTAAGTAATATTTATTGGCTCAATTCTAAGTAACCTTTGCACTTACATTATGCAAACTAGTTCATTTATGTACTTCTATACTTGCTTTGGTTTGTGTTGGCATCAATCACCAAAAAGGGGGAGATTGAAAGGGAATTAGGCTTACACCTATATTCCTAAATTAATTTTGGTGGTTGAATTGCCCAACACAAATAATTGGACTAACTAGTTTGCCCAAGTTTTTAAGTTCTACAGGTACCAAAGGTTCACAATAAGCCAATAAAAAGACCAAGAAAAGGGTTCAACAAAAATAGCAAGGGATAACCGAAGTGTGCCCTGGTCTGGCGCACCGGACTGTCCGGTGTGCCACCGGACAGTGTCCGGTGCACCAGGGGACTCCAAGCTGAACTCTTCACCTTCGGGAAAACTCAGAGGCGCTTCGCTATAATTCATCGGACTGTCCGGTGCACCACCGGACAGTGTCCGGTGCTCCAAAGGAGAGCGACTCTGAACTCGCCAGCTTCGGGAATCCGCTCCGCTATAATGCACCGGACATGTCCGGTGCACACCGGATTGTCCGGTGTAACGGTGGAGCAACGGCTACTTCAGCGCAACGGTCACCTGCTACAGCATTAAATGCGCGCCAGCGCGCGCAGAGGAGCAGAGCACGCGCGGGTGGCACACCGAACAGCCTACAGGGCATGTCCGGTGCGCCACCGGACAGCCAGGCGGGCCCACGCGTCAGAGCTCCAACGGTCGAACCCTAACGGCCGGGTGACGTGGCTGGCGCACCGGACAGTGTCCGATGGCGCACCGGACTGTCCGGTGTGCCCGTCGACAGCAGCCTTCACCAAACGGTTAGTTTGGTGGTTGGGGTTATAAATACCGCCAACCACCCCACATTCAAGTCATCCAAGTTTTCACACTTCTACACCTTACAAGAGCTCTAGCATTCAATTCTAGACACACCAAAGTGATCAAATCCTCTCCAATTCCACACAAAGCTTTAGTGACTAGTGAGAGAGATTTGTTGTGTTCATTTGAGCTCTTGCGCTTGGATTGCTTCTTTTCTTTCTCATTTGTTCTTGTGATCAAAACTCAATTGTAACCGAGGCAAGAGACACCAATTGTGTGGTGGTCCTTGCGGGGAAGTTTTGTTCCCGGTTGATTTGAGAAGAGAAGCTCACTCGGTCCGAGGGACCGTTTGAGAGAGGGAAAGGGTTGAAAGAGACCCGGTCTTTGTGACCACCTCAACGGGGAGTAGGTTTGCAAGAACCGAACCTCGGTGAAACAAATCCGCGTGTCACACTCTTTATTCGCTTGCGATTTGTTTTGCACCCTCTCTCTCGGACTCGATTATATTTCTAACGCTAACCCGGTTTGTAGTTGTGATTAACTTTGTAAATTTCAGTTTCGCCCTATTCACCCCCCCTCTAGGCGACTTTCACCAAGTCTTCTGAGCTAAAAAATATCCTCTCTGGAATTTGGGTCCAGTGCACATCGAACTCGGGTCCGGTGAGCCAGCTGTCTGATTCCTCTAACCCCTTCTCTGGAACTTTGGTTCGATGCACCATTCAAAGGGAAATGTGCCTTTGGGCCATTTCTAAGTATTTTGGTGATTTAGTGTCCAACACAAGTGCTTGAGTGTTAATCTATGCCAAGTGATGGACTAAGTGCAAATCAAGATTAAAGGTATGTTTCTAAACTTAGTACATTATTTTAAGAGCTAATGCATTGTGCCTAAGTGCTGGAAATAGGAAAAATCTCTTTGGAAGGAGATAGCTTCCTTCAGCCGAAGTCTGCTCAGTCTAGGTGCACCGGACTGTCCGGTGGTGCACCGGACAGTGTCCGGTGCGCCAGGCTGGCGACTATCAACTGGCTGCTCTCGGGAGGCGATCAACGGCGTACGGCTATAAATCACCGGACTGTCCGGTGGTGCACCGGACTGTCCGGTGAGCCATTCACAGGCGAAGTCATCACTCTCGGGAAGCAATTAACGGCGTACGGCTATAAATCACCGGACTGTCCGGTGGTGCACCGGACTGTCTGGTGAGCCAACGGTCAGCCGGGCCAACGATCGGCCGACGATTCCGCGCGTGACGCGTGGCCGAGCCAACGGTCACAAGGGGGCACCGGACTGTCCGGTGTGCACCGGACAGTGTCTGGTGCGCCAACGGCTCTGAATCTGCAACGGTCGCCTTCGCCAAATAAGGAAAGAAATCCGCACCGGACTGTCCGGTGCGCCAGGCGACAGAAGGCAAGAATTGCCTTCCTGGAATGCTCTCAACGGCTCCTAGCTGCCTTGGGGCTATAAAAGGGACCCCTAGGCACATGGAGGAGTACACCAAGCATTCTCTAAGCATTCCTAAGCACCAAGACTTCAATTCCGCGCATTCGATTCTTTGTGATAGCAATTAGAGCTCCATTTGAGTAGAGAACTCGTTGAGTTGTGTTGAGAGCTCTTGTTGTGACTTGTGTGTGTGTTGCTCTGATTTTGTGTCTTGTGTGCGTTGCTCATCCCATCCTTACTTCCGTGCTTCTTTGTGAACATCTTTGTAAGGGCGAGAGACTCCAAGTTGTGGAGATTCCTCGCAAGCGGGATATAGTAAAGCAAAGCAAAACACCGTGGTATTCATGTGGGTCTTTGGACCGCTTGAGAGGGGTTGATTGCAACCCTCGTCTGTTGGGACGCCACAACGTGGAGTAGGCAAGCGTTGGACTTGGCCGAACCACGGGATAAACCACTGTGCCATCTCTGTGTTGATCTCTTTGTGGTTATTGTGTTTTGCTAAGACTCCTCTCTAGCCACTTGGCCTTATTGGTGCTAACTCCTAATCAAGTTTTGTGGCACTAAGTTTCACGTTTTACAGGATCACCTATTCGCCCCCCCTCTAGGTGTTCTCAATTGGTATCAGAGTCGTTCTCTTCAAGAAAGAGACTAATCGCCCGAAGAGATGGATCCTAAAGGCAAGGGGATTGTGATCAATGATAAGGAGAAGGAGTCCTTCGTCAACGAGCCAAAAGATGACAAGCCTACCGACTTGGACTCGGGCCACAAACGAAAAGATGGGAAGAAGAAGAAGACGAGGCGCATCAAGGAGATCGTCTACTACGACGACAGCGACGAGTCCACTTCTTCCCAAAAGGACAACGACGACAACGACTACGAGAAAAAGAAAACGGTCAATTCGAACTTTTCTTTTGATTACTCTCGTATTCCGCAAAGTACCAATGCTCATTTACTCTCTATTCCACTTGGTAAACCTCCTCACTTTGATGGAGAGGACTACAGATTTTGGAGTCACAAAATGCGTAGTCACTTGTTCTCTCTCCATCCAAGCATATGGGAGATAGTAGAGAGTGGAATGCAATTTGATAGTACTGATAGTCCCATGTTCATTAATGAGCAAATTCACAAAAATGCACAAGCTACTACTGTTCTTCTAGCTTCTTTGTGCAGGGACGAATACCATAAGGTGAGCGGCTTGGATAACGCCAAGCAGATCTGGGACACCCTCAAGATCTCACATGAGGGGAACGACGTCACCATGCTCACCAAGATGGAATTGGTAGAGGGCGAACTTGGGAGATTCACGATGATCAGGGGCGAGGAGCCAACCCAAACGTATAACCGGCTCAAAACCCTCGTCAACAAAATAAGGAGCTATGGAAGCACGCGATGGACGGACCACGACGTCGTCCGCCTAATGCTAAGGTCCTTTACCATCCTTGATCCCCATCTTGTGAACAATATTCGTGAGAATCCTAGGTACACCAAGATGACGCCCGAGGAGATACTTGGAAAGTTTGTAAGCGGGCGGATGATGATCAAGGAGGCAAGATACGTCAATGATACATTGAATGGTCCAATCCAAGAGCCTCAAACTATTGCTCTCAAAGGCAACGAGGAGCAAGGAGGCGCTACCTAGCAAGGTGGCGCAAGTTGAGGTGGTCGGGCTTAATGATGAAGAGATGGCCCTCATCATCAAGCGCTTCAAGACGGCGCTAAAGGGTCGCAAGGGGCATCCCAACAAGAACAAGACGAAGGGGAAGCGCTCATGCTTCAAATGTGGTAAGATTGGTCATTTTATCGCTAATTGTCCCGTTAATGATAGTGACCAGGAACAAGGGAACAAGAGGGAAAAGAAAAAGGCGTACAAGAAGGCTAAGGGCGAGGCACACCTTGGCAAGGAGTGGGACTCGGATTGTTCGTCGTTCGACTCCGACAACGAAGGACTCGCCGCCACCGCCTTCAACAAGTCATCCCTCTTCCCCAACGAGCATCACACTTGCCTCATGGCAAGGGAAAAGAAGGTAAGCACTCGTAATACTAGTACTTATGCTTCCTCAAGTGATGAAGAATCTAGCGATGATGAAATAGACTATTCATGTTTATTCAAGGGCTTAGATAGAACTAAGGTTGATAAGATTAATGAGTTGATTGATGCCTTGAATGATAAGAATTTATTATTAGAGAAGCAAGAGGATCTTTTGTATGAAGAACATGATAAGTTTGTAGAGGCACAAAAATCCCTTGCTTTAGAAATTAAAAGGAATGAAATGCTCTCTTGTGAATTGACTACATGCCATGACTCTATTTCTAGCTTAAAGAGCATAAATGATGATTTGAATGCTAAGTTAGAAATAGCTAATAAATCAACATCTTGTGTAGAACATGTTGTAATTTGCAATAGGTGTAAAGATTTTAATGTTGATGCTTGTAGTGAACACCTAGTTTCAATTTCTAAATTGAATGATGAAGTGGCTAGTCTTAATGCCCAACTTAAGACTAGCAAGAGTGAATTAGATAAAATAAAATTTGCAAGGGATGCCTACACGATTGGTAGACACACCTCAATTAAGGATGGTCTTGGCTTCAAGAGGGAAGTCAAGAACTTAACAAGCCATAAGACTTCCATCTCCACCAAGGAGAAAGGGAAGACCCCTATGGCTATTAGTGCTCAAAAGAATCATGCATTTATTTATAGGAAATTTTCTAGAAATATTCATCATGATAGGAGTTGTAATGCTTATGATTCAAATGCAATGTTTGCTTCAAGTTCTTCCTATATGCATGGTAGAGATATGCCTAGGAGAAATGTCATTCATCATATGCCTAGGAGAAATGTTGCTCATGTTCCTAGGAAGATTAATGAACCTTCTACAATTTATCATGCTTGCAATGCTTCTTTTGCAATTTGTAGAAAGGATAGAAAGGTGATTGCTAGGAAATTAGGGGCAAAATGCAAGGGAGATAAAACTTGCATTTGGGTCCCTAAGGATGTTATCACTAACCTTGTAGGACCCAACAAGAGTTGGGTACCTAAGACCCAAGCCTAAATTTGTCTTGCAGGTTTATGCATCCGGGGGATCAAGCTGGATTATCAACAGCGGATGCACAAACCACATGACGGGGGAGAAGAAGATGTTCACCTCCTACGTCAAGAACAAAGATTCCCAAGACTCAATCATATTCGGTGACGGGAATCAAGGCAAGGTGAAAGCGTTAGGAAAAATAGCTATTTCATCCGAGCACTCCATTTCCAATGTGTTTTTAGTTGAGTCGCTTGGATATAACTTGTCTGTGAGTCAGCTTTGTAATATGGGATATAACTGTTTATTCACAAATGTAGATGTGTCTGTCTTTAGAAGAAGTGATGGTTCATTAGCTTTTAAGGGTGTATTAGACGGCAAACTTTATTTAGTTGATTTTGCAAAAGAGGAGGCCGGTCTAGATGCATGCTTAATTGCTAAGACTAGCATGGGCTAGCTGTGGCATCGCCGCTTAGCACATGTGGGGATGAAGAACCTTCACAAGCTTCTAAAGGGAGAACACGTGATAGGTCTAACTAATGTATCTTTCGAAAAAGATAGACCTTGTGCAGCTTGTCAAGCAGGTAAACAGGTGGGAAGCTCTCATCATACCAAAAATGTGATGACCACATCAAGACCTTTGGAGCTGCTGCATATGGACCTCTTCAGACCCGTTGCCTACCTAAGCATCGGGGGAAGGACCCTCAAGCGCTTCCTAAGAAGAGCTCAAAATGAGTTTGAGCTCAAGGTGAAGAAGATAAGGAGCGACAACGGGTCCGAGTTCAAGAACCTTCAAGTGGAGGAGTACCTTGAGGAGGAAGGGATCAAGCACGAGTTCTTCGCTCCCTACACACCACAGCAAAATGGTGTGTGAAAGGGAATTAGGCTTACACCTAGTTCCTAAATAATTTTGGTGGTTGAATTGCCCAACACAAATATTGGACTAACTAGTTTGCTCTAGTGTGTAAGTTATACAGGTGCAAAAGGTTCACAACAAGCCAATTAAAAAGACCAAAGTTGGGTTCAAATTAGAAAGCTAAAGGCATCCCGAAAGGCTCCCTGGTCTGGCGCACCGGACTGTCCGGTGGCGCACCGGACAGTGTCCGGTGCACCAGGGAACTGCGCACAGAACTCTTCACTCTCGGGAATTTCCGAAGGCCACTCCGCTATAATTCACCGGACTGTCCGGTGTACACCTGACATGTCCGGTGCTCCAAGGAAGAACGGCCTCAGGAACTCGCCAGCCTCGGTTTTCACTTCGGCTGCTCCGCTAAAATTCACCGGACAGTCCGGTGTACACCGGACTGTCCGGTGTAACAGCGGGGCAACGGCTATTTCGGCGCCAACGGCTACCTGCGACGCATTTAATGCGCGCCAGAAGCGCGCAGTCGTCAGGCACGCGGGAGCAGGCGCACCGGACAATCTACAGTTCATGTCCGGTGTGCACCGGACATCCAGACGGGCCCAGAAGTCAGAACTCCAACGGTCAAATTGCAACGGCTTTGGTGACGTGGCTGTCGCACCGGACTGTCCGGTGCGCCATCGAACAGACAGCCTCACCAAACGGCTAGTTTGGTGGTTGGGGCTATAAATACCCCCAACCATCCACCATTCATAGCATCCAAGTTTTCCACTTCCCAACTACTTACAAGAGCTCTAGCATTCAATTCTAGACACACCAAAGAGATCAAATCCTCTCCAAATTCCACACAACGCCCTAGCGATTAGAGAGAGTGATTTGCTTGTGTTCTTTCGAGCTCTTGCGCTTGGATTGCTTTCTTCTTTCTTGATTCTTTCTTGTGATCAAACACTCACTTGTAATTGAGGCAAGAGACACCAATCGTGTGGTGGTCCTTGCGGGAACTTTGTGTTCCAAGTGATTGAGAAGAGAAAGCTCACTCGGTCCGAGGGACCGTTTGAGAGAGGGTAAGGGTTGAAAGAGACCCGGCCTTTGTGGCCTCCTCAACGGGGAGTAGGTTTGAGAGAACCGAACCTCGGTAAAACAAATCCGCGTGTCTCACTTCATTATTTGCTTGCGATTTGTTTTGCACCCTCTCTCGCGGACTCTATTATATTTCTAATGCTAACCCGGCTTGTAGTTGTGTTTATTTTTGAGAATTTCAGTTTCGCCCTATTCACCCCCCCTCTAGGCGACTTTCAATTGGTATCAGAGCCCGGTGCTTCATTGGAGCCTAACCACTCGAAGTGATGTCGGGAGATCACACCAAGAGGGAAATGGAGACCGGCGACAAGCCCACTACAAGCCACGAGAGCACTTCATCGGAAGAGTCCCGCACCAAGAGGAAGGAGAAGAAGAAGGACTCCTCCAAACGGAAGGAGAAAAGATCTTCTTCCTCACACCACAAGGAGAAGAAGGAAAAATCTTCTTCCCACAAGTCGCATCGGAAAGGCGACAAACACAAGAGGATGAGGAAGGTGGTCTACTACGAGACCGACACTTCATCAACATCCACCTCCGACTCCGATGCACCGTCCGTAACTTCTAAGCGCCAAGAGCGCAAGAAGTTTAGTAAGATCCCCTTACACTATCCCCGTACATCTAGACATACTCCATTACTTTCCATTCCATTAGGCAAACCGCCAACTTTTGATGGCGAAGATTATTCTAGGTGGAGTGATTTAATGAAATTTCATCTAACCTCACTCCACAAAAGTATATGGAATGTTGTTGAGTTTGGAGCACAGGTACCTTCTGTAGGGGATGAGGATTATGATACGGACGAAGTGGCTCAAATCGAGCACTTCAACTCCCAAGCCACAACCATACTCCTCGCTTCTTTAAGCAAGGAGGAATACAACAAAGTGCAAGGGTTGAAGAATGCAAAGGAGATTTGGGACCTACTCAAGACCGCACACGAGGGTGATGAACTCACCAAGATCACCAAGCAGGAAACGATCGAGGGGGAGCTCGGTCGCTTCCGTCTTCGCCAAGGGGAGGAGCCACAAGATATGTACAATCGGCTCAAGACCTTGGTGAACCAAGTGCGCAACCTCGGGAGCAAAAAGTGGGATGACCACGAGGTGGTTAAGGTTATTTTAAGAGCTCTTATTTTCCTTAACCCCACTCAAGTTCAATTAATTCGTGGTAATCCTAGATATCCACTAATGACCCCCGAGGAAGTTATCGGGAATTTTGTGAGCTTTGAATGCATGATTAAAGGCTCAAAGAAGATCAACGAGCTTGACGAACCTTCCACATCCGAGGCGCAACCGGTGGCCTTCAAGGCAACGGAGGAGAAGAAGGAGGAGTCTACACCAAGTAGACAACCAATTGACGCCTCCAAACTCGACAATGAGGAGATGACCTTAATCATCAAAAGCTTTCGGCAAATCCTCAAGCAACGGAAGGGGAAGGATTACAAATCCCGTTCCAAGAAGGTTTGCTACAAGTGTGGTAAGCCCGGTCACTTTATTGCTAAATGTCCATTATCAAGTGACAGTGACAGGGACAACGACAAGAAGGGCAAGAGGAGAGAAAAGAAGAGGTATCACAAGAAGAAGGGCGGCGATGCCCACGTGTGCCGCGAGTGGAACTCCGACGAAAGCTCCACCGACTCCTCCGACGACGACGAGGACGCCGCCAACATCGCCGTCACCAAGGGACTCCTCTTCCCCAACGTCGGCCACAAGTGCCTCATGGCAAAGGACGGCAAAAGGAAGAAGGTTAAATCTAACTCCTCCACTAAATATGAATCTTCTAGTGATGATAATGCTAGTGGTGAGGAAGATAATTTGCGTATCCTTTTTGCCAACCTTAACATGGAACAAAAAGAAAAATTAAATGAGCTAATTAGTGCCATCCATGAAAAGGACGATCTCTTGGACTCCCAAGAGGACTTCCTAATCAAGGAAAATAAGAAACATGTTAAGGTTAAAAATGCTTATGCTCTAGAGGTAGAAAAATGTAACAAATTATCTAGTGAGTTAAGCACATGCCATGACACTATTGACAACCTTAGAAATGAAAATGCTAGATTAATTTCTAAGGTTGATTCTCATGTTTGTGATACTCCAATTCCCAATCTTAGAAATGATAATGATGATTTGCTTGCTAAGATTAAGGAATTGAATGATTCTCTTGCTAGCCTTAAGATTGAGAATGAAAAATTGCTTGCTAAGGCTAAGGATTTTGATGTTTGCAAAGCTACTATTTCCGACCTTAGAACTAAAAATGATTTGTTACATGCTAAGGTTATTGAATTAAAATCTTGCAAACCCTCTACATCTAATGTTGAGCATGTTTCTATTTGTACTAGATGTAGAGATGTTGATATCAATGCTATTCATGATCACATGGCTTTAATTAAACAACAAAATGATCATATAGCCTTATTAGATGCCAAAATTGCCGAGCATAACATGGAAAATGAAAAGTTTAAATTTGCTAGAAGTATGCTCTATAATGGGAGACGCACGGGCATCAAGGATGGCATTGGCTTCCAAAAGGGAGACAATGTCAAACTTAATGCCCCTCCAAAGAATTTATCTAACTTTGTTAAGGGCAAGGCTCCCATGCCTCAGGATAACGAGGGTTACATTTTGTACCCTGCCGGCTATCCTGTGAGCAAAATTAGGAGAACTCATTCTAGGAAGTCTCACTCTGGCCCTAACCATGCTTTTATGTATAAGGGTGAGACATCTAGCTCTAGGCAACCAACCCGTGCCAAGTTGCCTAGAAAGAAAACTCCTAATGCATCAAATGATCATGCTATTTCATTCAAAACTTTTGATGCATCATATGTTTTAACTAACAAATCCGGCAAAGTAGTTGCCAAGATTGTTGGGGGCAAACACAAGGGCTCCAAGACTTGTGTTTGGGTACCCAAAGTTCTTGTTTCTAATGCCAAAGGACCCAAAACCGTTTGGGTACCTAAAGTCAAGAACTAAAATTGTTTTGTAGGTTTATGCATCCGGGGGCTCAAGTTGGATACTCGACAGCGGGTGCACAAACCACATGACAGGGGAGAAAAAGATGTTCTCCTCATATGAGAAAAACCAAGATCCCCAACGAGCTATCACATTCGGGGATGGAAATCAAGGTTTGGTCAAAGGATTGGGTAAAATTGCTATATCACCTGACCATACTATTTCCGATGTTTTTCTTGTAGATTCTTTAGATTACAATTTGCTTTACGTTTCGCAACTTTGTCAAATGGGCTACAACTGTCTATTTACTGATGTAGGTGTTACTGTCTTTAGAAGAAGTGATGATTCAATAGCATTTAAGGGAGTGTTAGAGGGTCAGCTATACTTGGTAGATTTTGATAGAGCTGAACTCGACACTTGCTTAGTTGCTAAGACTAACTTGGGTTGGCTCTGGCACCGCCGACTAGCCCATGTTGGAATGAAGAATCTTCATAAGCTTCTAAAGGGGGAACACATATTAGGACTAACCAATGTTCATTTTGAGAAAGACAGGATTTGTAGCGCATGCCAAGCCGGGAAGCAAGTTGGCACTCATCATCCACACAAGAACATCATGACTAGTGATAGGCCACTGGAGCTCCTACACATGGATTTATTCGGCCCGATCGCTTACATAAGCATCGGCGGGAGTAAGTACTGTCTAGTTATTGTGGATGATTATTCTCGCTTCACTTGGGTGTTCTTTTTGCAGGACAAATCTCATACCCAAGAGACCTTAAAGGGATTCTTGAGACGGGCTCAAAATGAGTTCGGCTTAAGGATCAACAAAATTAGAAGCGACAATGGGACGGAGTTCAAGAACTCTCAAATTGAAAGCTTCCTTGAGGAGGAGGGCATCAAGCATGAGTTCTCTTCTCCCTACACTCCACAACAAAATGGTGTAGTGGAGAGGAAGAATCGAACTCTATTGGACATGGCAAGAACCATGCTTGATGAGTACAAGACACCGGATCGGTTTTGGGCCGAGGCGGTCAACACCGCCTGCTACGCCATCAACCGGTTATATCTACACCGAATCCTCAAGAAGACATCCTATGAACTTCTAACCGGTAAAAAGCCAAATATTTCATATTTTAGAGTTTTTGGTAGCAAATGTTTTATTCTTGTCAATAGAGGTAGAAAATCTAAATTTGCTCCTAAAACTGTAGAAGGCTTTTTACTAGGATATGACTCAAACACAAGGGCATATAGAGTCTTTAACAAGTCCTCAGGAATTGTTGAAGTTTCTTGTGACGTTGTGTTTGATGAGACTAACGGCTCTCAAGTAGAGCAAGTTGATCTTGATGAGATAGGTGAAGAACAGGCTCCATGCATAGCGCTAAGGAACATGTCCATTGGGGATGTGTGTCCTAAGGAATCCGAAGAGCCTCCACATGCACAAGATCAACCATCCTCCTCCACGCAAGCATCTCCACCAATCCAAAATGAGGACGAGGCTCAAGTTGATAAAGATGAAGAAGACAATGATGAGCCACCTCAAGACGACGGCAATGATCAAGGGGGGGACGCAAATGATGAAGACAAGGAGGATGAACAACCAAGGCCGCCACACCCAAGAGTCCACCAAGCAATCCAACGAGATCACCCCGTCGACACCATCCTCGGCGACATTCATAAGGGGGTAACTACTCGATCTCGGGTTGCACATTTTTGTGAGCATTATCTTTTGTTTCCTCTATTGAGCCACACAGGGTAGAGGAAGCACTCCAAGATGCGGATTGGGTGATGGCGATGCAAGAGGAGCTCAACAATTTCACAAGGAACGAGGTATGGCACTTGGTTCCACGTCCTAACCAAAATGTTGTAGGAACCAAGTGGGTCTTCCGCAACAAGCAAGATGAGCATGGTGTGGTGACTAGGAACAAAGCTCGACTCGTGGCCAAGGGGTATTCACAAGTCGAAGGTTTGGATTTTGGTGAAACCTATGCACCCGTAGCTAGGCTTGAGTCAATTCGCATATTATTAGCCTATGCTACTTACCATGGCTTCAAGCTTTATCAAATGGACGTGAAGAGTGCCTTCCTCAATGGACCGATCAAGGAGGAGGTCTATGTTGAGCAACCTCCCGGCTTTAAAGACAGTGAGTACCCTAACCATGTTTATAGGCTCTCTAAGGCGCTTTATGGGCTCAAGCAAGCCCCAAGAGCATGGTATGAATGCCTTAGAGATTTCCTTATTGCTAATGGCTTCAAAGTCGGCAAAGCCGATCCTACTTTATTCACTAAAACTCTTGACAATGATTTGTTCGTATGCCAAATTTACGTTGATGATATCATATTTGGGTCTACTAACGAATCTACATGTGAAGAATTTAGTAGGATCATGACAAAGAAATTCGAGATGTCAATGATGGGGGAGTTGAAGTATTTTCTAGGATTCCAAGTCAAGCAACTCTAAGAGGGCACCTTCATTAGCCAAACGAAATATACTCAAGACATTCTAAGCAAGTTTGGAATGAAGGATGCCAAGCCCATCAAGACACCCATGGGAACCAATGGGCATCTCGACCTCGACACGGGAGGTAAGTCCGTGGATCAAAAGGTATACCGGTCGATGATTGGTTCATTGCTTTATTTATGTGCATCTCGACCGGACATTATGCTTTCCGTTTGCATGTGTGCAAGATTCCAAGCCGACCCTAAGGAATCACACCTTACGACCGTAAAACGAATCTTGAGATACTTGGCTTATACTCCTAAGTTTGGGCTTTGGTACCCTCGGGGATCCATATTTGATTTGATTGGTTATTCGGATGCCGATTGGGCGGGGTGTAAAATTAATAGGAAGAGCACATCGGGGACTTGCCAGTTCTTGGGAAGATCCTTGGTGTCTTGGGCTTCAAAGAAGCAAAATTCGGTCGCCCTTTCTACCGCCGAAGCCGAGTATATTGCCGCAGGCCATTGTTGCGCGCAATTGCTTTGGATGAGGCAAACCCTGCGGGACTATGGTTACAAACTAACCAAAGTTCCTCTTCTATGTGATAATGAGAGTGCAATCCGCATGGCGGATAATCCCGTTGAACATAGCCGCACTAAACACATAGCCATTCGGTATCATTTTCTTCGGGATCACCAACAAAAGGGGGATATCGAGATTTCTTACATTAACACTAAAGATCAATTAGCCGATATCTTTACCAAGCCACTTGATGAACAATCTTTTACCAAACTTAGGCATGAGCTAAATATTCTTGATTCTAGGAATTTCTTTTGCTAATTTGCACACATAGCACACAAGTATACCTTTGATCATATCTCTTTTATATATGCTATGACTAATGTGTTTTCAAGTGTATTTCAAACCAAGTCATAGGTATATTGAAAGGGAATTGGAGTCTTCGGCGAAGACAAAGGCTTCCACTCCACTACTCATCCCTCGCCGTCACTCCGAGCATCTCTCCAACTTTGGTATAATCTTCACTCATTTATTTTATCACCAAAGGAGGAGAAAGTACTTCGTTGGGCTCTAATGATTCCGTTTTTGGCGATTCATGCCAAAGGGGGAGAAAATATGAAGCCCAAAGCAAAAGGACCGCACCACCACCTAACTTTAAAAAATTTGGAGATTTTCAATTGTTCAATTTCAAATTAATATCTTACTATGTTCTAAAGGGGGAGGAAGTAGTATTTCAAAAATGGTATATCAAAACCCTCTTGAACACCAAGAGGAGGATCTCATTTAGGGGGAGTTTTGTTTAGTCAAAGGAAAAGCATTTGAAACAAAGGGAGAAAATTTTTAAAACTTGAAAATGCTTTGCAAAAAATCCTATTCATTCACCTTTGACTATCTTGCAAAAGGATTTTGAAAAGAATTTACAAAAGAATTTGCAAAAACAAAACATATGGTGCAAACGTGGTCCAATATGTTAAAAACAAAGAAACAATCCATGCACATCATGTAAGTATTTATATTGGCTCAATTCCAAGCAACCTTTGCACTTACATTATGCAAACTAGTTCAATTATGCACTTTTATATTGGCTTTGGTTTGTGTTGGCATCAATCACCAAAAAGGGGGAGATTGAAAGGGAATTAGGCTTACACCTAGTTCCTAAATAATTTTGGTGGTTGAATTGCCCAACACAAATATTGGACTAACTAGTTTGCTCTAGTGTGTAAGTTATACAGGTGCAAAAGGTTCACAACAAGCCAATTAAAAAGACCAAAGTTGGGTTCAAATTAGAAAGCTAAAGGCATCCCGAAAGGCTCCCTGGTCTGGCGCACCGGACTGTCCGGTGGCGCACCGGACAGTGTCCGGTGCACCAGGGAACTGCGCACAGAACTCTTCACTCTCGGGAATTTCCGAAGGCCACTCCGCTATAATTCACCGGACTGTCCGGTGTACACCTGACATGTCCGGTGCTCCAAGGAAGAACGGCCTCAGGAACTCGCCAGCCTCGGGTTTTCACTTCGGCTGCTCCGCTAAAATTCACCGGACAGTCCGGTGTACACCGGACTGTCCGGTGTAACAGCGGGGCAACGGCTATTTCGGCGCCAACAGCTACCTGCGACGCATTTAATGCACGCCAGAAGCGCGCAGTCGTCAGGCACGCGGGAGCAGGCGCACCGGACAATCTACAGTTCATGTCCGGTGTGCACCGGACATCCAGACGGGCCCAGAAGTCAGAACTCCAACGGTCAAATTGCAACGGCTTTGGTGACGTGGCTGTCGCACCGGACATGTCCGGTGTGCACCGGACTGTCCGGTGCGCCATCGAACAGACAGCCTCACCAAACGGCTAGTTTGGTGGTTGGGGCTATAAATACCCCCAACCATCCACCATTCATAGCATCCAAGTTTTCCACTTCCCAACTACTTACAAGAGCTCTAGCATTCAATTCTAGACACACCAAAGAGATCAAATCCTCTCCAAATTCCACACAACGCCCTAGCGATTAGAGAGAGTGATTTGCTTGTGTTCTTTCGAGCTCTTGCGCTTGGATTGCTTTCTTCTTTCTTGATTCTTTCTTGTGATCAAACACTCACTTGTAATTGAGGCAAGAGACACCAATCGTGTGGTGGTCCTTGCGGGAACTTTGTGTTCCAAGTGATTGAGAAGAGAAAGCTCACTCGGTCCGAGGGACCGTTTGAGAGAGGGTAAGGGTTGAAAGAGACCCGGCCTTTGTGGCCTCCTCAACGGGGAGTAGGTTTGAGAGAACCGAACCTCGGTAAAACAAATCCGCGTGTCTCACTTCATTATTTGCTTGCGATTTGTTTTGCACCCTCTCTCGCGGACTCTATTATATTTCTAACGCTAACCCGGCTTGTAGTTGTGTTTATTTTTGAGAATTTCAGTTTCGCCCTATTCACCCCCCCTCTAGGCGACTTTCAGTATGGTAGAGAGGAAGAACAGGACGCTCATAGACATGGCGAGGACGATGCTTGGAGAGTTCAAGACCCTCGAGCGATTTTGGTCGGAAGCCGTGAACACGGCTTGCCACGCCATCAACCGGGTCTACCTTCACCGCCTCCTCAAGAAGACTTCGTATGAGCTTATTACCGGTAACAAACCCAATGTGTCTTACTTTCATGTATTTGGGAGCAAATGTTATATTCTAGTAAAGAAAGGTAGAAATTCTAAGTTTGCTCCCAAAGCTGTAGAAGGGTTTTTGTTAGGTTATGACTCAAATACAAAGGCGTATAGAGTCTTCAACAAATCATCGGGTTTGGTTGAAGTCTTTAGCGATGTTGTATTTGATGAGACTAATGGCTCTCCAAGAGAGCAAGTTGTTGATCTTGACGATGTAGATGAAGAAGACGTTCCAACAGCCGCAATACGCACCATGGCGATTGGAGATGTGCGGCCACATGAACAAAAGGAGCAAGATCAACCCTCTTCCTCAACAATGGTGCATCCCCTAACTCAAGACGATGAACAGGTTCATCAAGAAGAAGCGTGTGATCAAGGGGGAGCACAAGATGATCATGTGATGGAGGAAGAAGCACAACCGGCACCTCCAACCCAAGTTCGAGCGACGATTCAAAGGAATCATCCCGTCGACCAAATTTTGGGTGACATTAGCAAGGGAGTAACTACTCGTTCTAGATTAGTTAATTTTTGTGAGCATTACTCCTTTGTCTCTTCTATTGAGCCTTTCAAGGTAGAAGAGGCCTTGCTAGATCCGGACTGGGTGTTGGCCATGCAGGAAGAACTCAACAACTTCAAGCGTAATGAAGTTTGGACATTGGTGCCGCGTCCCAAGCAAAATGTTGTGGGAACCAAGTGGGTGTTCCGCAACAAACAGGACGAGCACGGGGTGGTGACGAGGAACAAGGCTCGACTTGTGGCAAAAGGTTATGCCCAAGTCGCAGGTTTGGACTTTGAGGAGACTTTTGCTCCTATGGCTAGGCTAGAGTCCATTCGTATATTGCTAGCATATGCCGCTCACCATTCTTTCAGGTTGTTCCAAATGGATGTGAAGAGCGCTTTCCTCAACGGGCCAATCAAGGAGGAGGTGTACGTGGAGCAACCCCCTGGCTTTGAGGATGAACGGTACCCCGACCACGTATGTAAGCTCTCTAAGGCGCTCTATGGACTTAAGCAAGCCCCAAGAGCATGGTATGAATGCCTTAGAGACTTTTTAATTGCTAATGCTTTCAAGGTTGGGAAAGCCGATCCAACTTTATTCACTAAGACTTGTGATGGTGACTTTTTTGTGTGCCAAATTTATGTCGATGACATAATATTTGGTTTTACTAACCAAAAGTCTTGTGAAGAGTTTAGCAGGGTGATGACTCAAAAGTTTGAGATGTCGATGATGGGCGAGTTGAACTACTTCCTTGGGTTCCAAGTGAAGCAACTCAAGGATGGCACCTTCATCTCCCAAACGAAGTACACGCAAGATTGGCTAAAGCGGTTTGGGATGAAGGACGCCAAGCCCGCAAAGACTCCGATGGGAACTGACGGACACGTCGACCTCAACAAAGGAGGTAAGTCCGTTGATCAAAAAGCATACCGGTCCATGATAGGTTCCTTTCTTTATTTATGTGCTAGTAGACCGGATATTATGCTTAGTGTATGCATGTGTGCTAGATTTCAATCCGATCCAAGGGAGTGTCACTTAGTGGCTGTGAAGCGAATTCTTAGATATTTAGTCGCTACGCCTTGCTTCAGGATCTGGTATCCAAAGGGGTCTACCTTTGACTTAATTGGATATTAAAACTCCGATTATGCTGGATGTAAGGTCAATAGGAAGAGTACATCAGGGACGTGCCAATTCTTAGGAAGGTCCCTGGTGTCATGGAGTTCTAAGAAACAAACCTCCGTTGCCCTATCCACCGCTGAGGCCGAGTATGTTGCCGCAGGACAGTGTTGCCCGCAACTACTTTGGATGAGGCAAACCCTCCGGGGCTTTGGCTACAATCTGAGCAAAGTCCCACTCCTATGTGATAATGAGAGTGCTATCCGCATAGCGGACAATCCTGTCGAGCACAGCCGCACAAAGCACATTGGGCCTGTTTGTTTTGGCTTCTGGCAGCTTCTGGCCACCAAAAGCTGTTGCGGACTGCCAAACGCTCAGCTTTTCAGCCAGCTTCTATAAAATTCATTGGGGCAAAAACCATCCAAAATCAACATAAACACATAATCGGTTGAGCCGTTGTAATAGTAGGAATCCGTCACTTTCTAGATCCTGAGCCCTATGAACAACTTTATCTTTCTCCACATGTAATTGTAATGATACTCAGATTCTTCCCACAGTCAGATTCTCCCCACAGCCAGATTTTCAGAAAAGCTGGTTAGAAAAAAGCTGAACCAAACAGGTGACATCCGGCATCACTTTTTGAGAGACCACCAGCAAAAGGGAGATATCGAAGTGTTCTATATTAGCACCGAGAACCAGCTAACCGATATCTTTACCAAGCCTTTAGATGAAAAGACCTTTTGCAGGCTGCGTAGTGAGCTAAATGTCTTAGATTCGCGGAATTTGGATTGATTTGTAGCATACATGTGTATTATGCTTTGATCATGTTTCTTATGCATTTTGTTGTTTATTTATGGTGCTCAAGTTGTACAAACACTCTCCGGACCTAAAAAGTCAATGTGTGAGTGATGCACATATTTAGGGGGAGATGTGCTACAACTTGACCCTTTGAGACTAACCGTGTGCTTGAGTTTGCTTGATTTAGTCTCAAAGGTGGATTGAAAGGGAAAGGTGAACTTGGACCATGAAAGACTTCCACTGCACTCCGATGAGAAGGTAACTCACTCCAAGTTCATCCCTATCTTCTTATTGCCTTTGTACTCTTATGTGAAGATTTTGGTGAGGCAATGAGGTTTACAGGCCAAGATTGATCCCGTTTTGGTGCTTGATGCCAAAGGGGGAGAAAATAAGGCCAAAGCAATAAATGGATCAGCTACCACTTGAGATTTTTGAAAATAAGTAGAGTTAGAGCTTTGGTTTGTCAAAAATCTCTTATTGTCTCTCTTTGTCAAAAGTTGGTCTCTTGTGGGGGGAATGTTTGATTATGGGAAAAAGGGGGAGTTTTTGAATCTTTGATCAATTTCTCTTGGAATACCTCTCTTTATGTCTCTACAAGTGAATTTGACTTAGAGATAGGAAATTGAGTTTGATTTGCAAAAACAAACCAAGTGGTGGCAAAGTATGATCCAAATATGCCAAAGTTGAATCAAAACAATTTGTGTTCTTATTTGCATTGATATTGCACTTGTTCTAGTTGCTTTGTGTTGTGTTGGCATAAATCACCAAAAAGAGGGAGATTGAAAGGGAAATGTGCCTTTGGGCCATTTCTAAGTATTTTGGTGATTTAGTGTCCAACACAAGTGCTTGAGTGTTAATCTATGCCAAGTGATGGACTAAGTGCAAATCAAGATTAAAGGTATGTTTCTAAACTTAGTACATTGTTTTAAGAGCTAATGCATTGTGTCTAAGTGCTAGAAACAGGAAAAATCTCTTTGGAAAGGAGATAGCTTCCTTCAGCCGAAGTCTGCTCAGTCTGGGTGCACCGGACTGTCCGGTGGTGCACCGGACAGTGTCTGGTGCGCCAGGCTGGCGACTGTCAACTGGCTGCTCTCGGGAGGCGATCAACGGCGTACAGCTATAAATCATCGGACTGTCCGGTGGTGCACCGGACTGTCCGGTGAGCCATTCACAGGCGAAGTCATCGCTCTTAGGAAGCAATTAACGGCGTACGGCTATAAATCACCGGACTGTCCGGTGGTGCACCGGACTGTCCGGTGAGCCAACGGTCAGCCGGGCCAACGGTCGGCCGAGGATTCCGCGCGTGACGCGTGGCCGAGCCAACAGTCACAAGGGGGCACCGGACTGTCTGGTGTGCACTGGACAGTGTCCGGTGCGCCAACGGCTCTAAATCTGCAACGGTCGGCTTCGCCAAATAAGGAAAGAAATCCGCACCGGACAGTGTCCGGTGCGCCAGGCGACAGAAGGCAAGAATTGCCTTCCTGGAATGCTCTCAACGGCTCCTAGCTGCCTTGGGGCTATAAAAGGGACCCCTAGGCGCATGGAGGAGTACACCAAGCATTCTCTAAGCATTCCTAAGCACCAAGACTTCAATTCCACGCATTCGATTCTTTGTGATAGCAATTAGAGCTCCATTTGAGTAGAGAACTCGTTGAGTTGTGTTGAGAGCTCTTGTTGTGACTTGTGTGCGTGTGTTGCTCTGATTTTGTGTCTTGTGTGCGTTGCTCATCCCATCCTTACTTCCGTGCTTCTTTGTGAACATCTTTGTAAGGGCGAGAGACTCCAAGTTGTGGAGATTCCTCGCAAGCGGGATATAGTAAAGCAAAGCAAAACACCGTGGTATTCAAGTGGGTCTTTGGACCGCTTGAGAGGGGTTGATTGCAACCCTCGTCCGTTGGGACGCCACAACGTGGAGTAGGCAAGCGTTGGACTTGGCCGAACCACGGGATAAACCACTGTGCCATCTCTGTGTTGATCTCTTTGTGGTTATTGTGTTTTGCTAAGACTCCTCTCTAGCCACTTGGCCTTATTGGTGCTAACTCCTAATCAAGTTTTGTGGCACTAAGTTTCAAGTTTTACAGGATCACCTATTCACCCCCCCTCTAGGTGTTCTCAACCATTAGACCTAGTCTGGTGCGTCCTGAACAACCACGCTTAAGTCTAATTTGGTCATTCTTCTTTGTATTCATTTGGATGGCCTTATTAGCATTTATGACTTAGACAAACATATCCTTAGTCTAACCAACCACTCTAAGTCATATATTTCCATCGTTTAGATCTCCCCAACTCAATTGCTCATCTTTCTTGAAAATGACCCCAAAATCTCATTTTCCAATTCTGACTTTTCAAACTCTTCTAGACAAACATATCCTTAGTCTAACCAACCACTCTAAGTCATATATTTCCATCGTTTAGATCTCCCCAACTCAATTGCTCATCTTTCTTGAAAATGACCCCAAAATCTCATTTTCCAATTCTGACTTTTCAAACTCTTCTAATTGACTCCAAAATGTTTCTAGGGTCACTTGGAACTTATTCAAACAATCAAATAACTCAAAGTTTAATTCTTCCAAATTATGACCTTTTACTTAGTTTTTGAGTCATTTCTCACGGAATCTTCCAAATTCATTCTTATGAACTTATGATCATACACTTAGCAAACCAATTAGTTTACAATGTTGTGATAGTCATCAAACACTAAATCAATATAAAAATGGCTTAGAGCCCATTTCCTTTTAGGTATTATGCACATTGTGATGCTATTTTGAGCAGCCTCCCTATCTCACTTTCTTTCTTAATCCCTATTTTAAACTTTACTTTGTAAACAATACAGTCTATAGTACAAAACTGTATTCTGCACGCTCTTATACATGGTCTACCGAAGCCGGCATGATATAAACCTACTAGGCCCTGTTTGGAATTGTAGTATTTTTGCAGTTTTGAAACAATACTATGGTATTTGATGATACTATAGTATTGGAGCTCAAAAGGTGTTTGGTCTGTACAGGCAAAACTCAGTTTTAAATACCATGGTTTACCCAAAACTGTGGTATTTTTGGAGTTTTCGAAACTCCACTCAGGACCTCAGTTTTCTTCTCTTCTCTCTACATATACTTTGTTTTTCCAATAGAACAAAACATATCTCGGTTTTGAGCAATACTGTAGTTTTATTGTGGTAAAACAATACCGTAGTATTTATGTCATGTACAATTGTAAACTATGGTATTTCTAAACTACAGTATTTCAAAACTGCATTCTCAAACAGGCCCTAAAATGACCGTGTGGTGGTTCCCTTTCGTGTTCAGGTTCAGCACATCGCTCTATCCAATAATTCTTCCTTTGGGTACTCCACGTACCACGAAGTCTGTCAATGACTACAAAGGCTATTCCATTTTGCTGGTTTTGTGTTTATGATCTTACCTGAAATCCTTCGATCCGATTTAGAATTTAAGATTTTGACAACCTTGCTTGTACCGCGAGCTACAAAACTGCCTTCGTTTTATTACGATTTGTTTGTCCCCACAACGAAACAAAGGAAGCGCTAAAGCACGACTCATCCATGCATGGAAATAAATGGTACTCATAAACATGAAGCGGGATGAAATTCAAGAATATCTCGTGTAGAATTTATATCGATTTTTCTTCCTAGTTTAGTTGAAAAGATCAAGAAGGCATCGTGCCCTCACCCACAAAAAATTGCAACTTGGCCAATTTGCTGAAATGTGGACCCCACTTAAAGATGATTAGTTGAATTAATTAAAGAGGATGCACAATTAAAGTGAGCACACAACTTGCGACATATATAAATGCCAGTACGAAGCTGCAGGACAAGTTGTGGCACTTTGCATATATATAAATGCAAGTACCCCGATCAACCTCTGTTCAGCATCCCCAACCCCAACCCGTCGCCGGAAAATTCCACCGCACACGAGACCAGCAGGCGAAGAAAGGCAGCTAACTAGGAGAAGCAAAGATGCCGTGCCTCCAGGCGTCCAGCCCCGGCAGCATGGCTTACCAGCACCACGGGCGCGGCGTCGGGTGCGCGGCGGAGGCGGGCGCGGCTGTTGGCGCGAGCGCGGGGACGGGGACGCGGTGCGGGGCGCACGACGGCGAGGTGCCCGCGGAGGCGGCGCGGCACCACGAGCACGCGGCGCCGGGGCCCGGGCGGTGCTGCTCCGCGGTGGTGCAGCGCGTGGCGGCGCCCGCGGAGGCGGTGTGGTCGGTGGTGCGGCGGTTCGACCAGCCGCAGGCGTACAAGCGGTTCGTGCGCAGCTGCGCGCTGCTGGCGGGCGACGGCGGCGTGGGCACGCTCCGCGAGGTGCGCGTGGTGTCGGGCCTGCCCGCGGCGTCCAGCCGCGAGCGCCTGGAGGTGCTGGACGACGAGAGCCACGTGCTCAGCTTCCGCGTGGTCGGCGGCGAGCACCGGCTCCAGAACTACCTCTCCGTGACCACCGTCCACCCGTCCCCGGCCGCGCCCGACGCCGCCACCGTCGTCGTGGAGTCGTACGTGGTGGACGTGCCGCCGGGAAACACCCCCGAGGACACCCGCGTGTTCGTCGACACCATCGTCAAGTGCAACCTCCAGTCGCTGGCCACCACCGCCGAGAAGCTCGCACTCGCAGCCGTGTAGGCGTGAGTGACTGCGTGAAGAGGGGACTCCATCTCCATGGGTGATCCGGTGATCTAATCGATAGTTTTTCGGGGGGAGGAGGGATGCGTGAACTTTTTTTCTTTTATCTCCTCTTTCTTTAGCCTTTTCACATTAGTGCCCTCTCCTCTTGGTTTTGGTTATTATTCTTTTTTTTTTTCTCGTTGTTGCGAGAGACAAGCAGCCCTTGCCCTCCCTCTCTAGCTAGTCCCTTGCCCAAACATTCAAGAGATCAAAGATGACAAGTATAAATCGATCGGTAGAGATCCAAGTTCCGGCGCACGCTCGATTCCTCTGTATATGTATATATATATGTTCATGGTATTATATAGAGACAGACAGATATGGTGTTCAGCATATGGTGTATATATTCATGTTCATGCAAAACACTGTTATAGCAATGTTTATTGAGTGAAGTTTAAAATAGGAGATGTGATAGTAAATGAGATGGAAGAGTTTTGGAGATAGCATAAAGCACGGAACAACAAGGTTGTACTCACGTCCGTTGTCAAGTTTTTGATCTAGCAAAATGCACCAGCAAAATATGTTATGCGTAGCAAATGTCTGGTGTGCTGTGAGCCGGTGAGTACACAAAACGATGAAGAGCCAGCTTGTAACACGCAGCAAGCTAGCTAGCTAAGTGACGAGAAAGGGCCTCGGTTTGATTTGCTAACCGGCCAGTCCGTCGTCTGTTTATCTCTACATACTCTTCTATATAATGTGCGTGAGATCGATCAGCGCCAGGCGTATGTAACATAACAGTGGCTAGCTAAGTAATAGCAGAGACCGACCAACGACCATTTGTATAGTCACATCACAAGGTGCGTAGGGTCGCCATTACTTTGCTCGTGGGACGAAGACGGGCGTGGAAGGAAGAAGACGCAGGAGCCCTTGGTTGAGATGAGAAGCGAAACCCAGGGTGCGCGGCGCGAAAGTGCCTCCCCACTTGCGGCGCGTCGCGACGTCTCGAGCTGTACCGCCCCCGCCCCAGAGCCAACCAGGCCAACTTGCGCTGGCAGAGCAGAGGCCCCTGTCGTTGCCTCTGCATCTGCCTGCCCTGCCGGTTCCACCCACCTATCGCGTCGCGCCCGTCCTCTCCCTCTTCCAGCTTCCACCGCCCGTTTTCCAAGTCGCTCCTTGACCTCACTTTTTTTTTAGTTATAGCAGTAGTACACAATTTAAGGAGCAACTTATATTATTATTATAAACCGGTACCACTTTCATCTTCGTCATAATTATACTCGTTTCGTTTCAATTTATAATTTGTTTTAAGTTTGATCGGCTTGTCTTATTCAAAAAATTCATAATTATTGTTAATTTTAATATACTTTAAACCGTTTCAATTTATAATTTGTTTTAAGTTTAGTCGGCTTGTCTTATTTAAAAAATTTATAATTATTATTAATTTCAATATACTTTAATTGTGGTTTTCAATTTTTTTTATATTTCGCAAAATAAAAAAAGAACGAACGGGTAAAACTGTTTAAAAAAGTAAAACGAACTATAATTTAGGACCGAAGAAATACTAAACTAGTTTTCGCTGCTTCTGCGACTGTATGTATACATATAGAAAGATAATAATTAACAGGTCGCGACGTTGCGGCGGCGATGGAGACCGGCGGCAACTTGCCGTTGGTAAAAGACACAAGAGGGAGGAGCTACCACGGGCCAGGTCAGCACACGTACGTGACGTGAGTACAAAATGCTGCGCAAGTGGGGTGGGGCGATCAACTTGCAGATCGCGTGATTAGCAGCAGCAATCTGGCTTATGGGCCGGTCGATCTTTCTTTCCTGCCAGTGCTTCCACTTGCTTCTGGAAGGGGAGGGGAAGGAAGCTTCTTCTCCCGTCCATTTGCTTCGTCCATGGGATACATGTACAGGTCCACCTCAGAAACTACTCGTGATGCCTCGAACGTCTAGTTCGTCGTATACCGACGTCCCCCGGCCCTAAAACCACTTTGCCTTCTCGTTAGCTAGCTAAGCTACCTATAGGCTGCACATACCGGATCCGACGTGATGCTGCCGTGACAAGTTCGGTCTCTCACTCTCTCTAGTCTTTAGAGTCTAGACATAACTAGTACCGTATGTGTTGGTGTTTAAATGCATTAAAATTAATAGTTAGAATTACCTAGCTAATAAATAGTTAACTAATTAGTAGCTAATTTACTTGCAGGGGATCTTTGGCTTGGTAGAGCCCTAAGTCAAGCATATTCCGGCCAGGCTCCTTTTTTTTTAAAAAAAAAACTAGAATAATGTTCATCATCTAAGCGAGATTAATTAATCATATCGTTGCTCAATCTTTTTCATCCTTTTGAAGTGTGACTTTGCACAAGCTTGCAAATTCGGTTTTAATTAATCTAGCATTCACGCCGATGTTATATGTGCCAAATTAAGCACATATAACCACCACTTGGAATACTTCAAACAACAGTTGAAAGTCTACTTTTTACATGAAAATCATCATGCCACTGAGCTGGAGCATTTAAATTTCAAGGAATGAACACATATTTTAAGAAATTCAACCGTATGTGTGTGTGTATATATAATTAACGGGTCCTTTTTGTTTTATAGAAAGGGTTTGATTTGGTAAACTATAGAGTGAAAAAATATTTTTGTTTTATAGAAAGGCATCCACAAAAAGAAAAAGACTGACATAGATGCCTTGTTCAGTCACAGAAAGCATGGCGCCAAGGCGGCGATGGCGAGTGACTGCATGCCGATCGAGCTGACATGTACACGATAAACACGAATGGTGTGTGCAGGGACGAGCTAGATGTCGAAATCATATATCAGTCTAGGACCAGTAAGTGCTACAGTAGTACTGCTGTAGTAGGTAAGCGACATATTGATAAAGCTACTCTAGTGACCAAAGAAATACATGGGATCCATAGTTGAGGAATCTACTTCCTATTCAATTTTAAATATCAAGGGATTTTTCTTCATATATCTATTTTATTTTTCTGATCACCAAATCAGTCTAAAAAAATGAGGGAACGCGCCGATGAGAAGTGCGTACGGTGCAATATACAACCATGCATCCATTATTATCTTCATCGAACAGGTTTTAGGGGGAAACAAATATACCCCATCCGTCGCAAAATTTTTTTTTGGTCTTAACTGTAGAAGGAAAATGTTCGGGAGACCATGGAGTGTGTTTGACATTTATTAGAAACAAGTATGATCGAGATCTTCGCTAAACATGTGCGGATGCCTTCACCTTGCAGACTTGGTGTTTAGTTGAAAGTATAGCTCTATTTTTTTATATATTTTTTCTTATTTAGCATAAGCGTAGGTTTATCTGGTGATATTATTTAAGGAGATCTTGGTGAAGCAAATTAATATTCATCCAGAAAGAAAGAAAAAAAAATTGAAATGACAACTGACAACAGAGGGCGGGGCTACCTCTAGAGACTCGGCATCATCAGGCAAGCAACTTGCAGACTAGGGAGGAGGACGATGGATTTTTTTGGATGGCTTTTCGTTTGTCGGTACAGCACCGGCAACTTGACGCTCCACGCCAAAAGCAGGGGCGCGGCGTGTAGGTGCAGCTTGCGATTGCATTGGGCCTCCATTTCAAGTGGACAAGTTCATACGGCGTCGGCCGCATGCCATGGCCCCCAAGCGGGCATGGGCCTACGTTCGGCCGCCGCATTTCTCTTTCTCTCTTTTTGATTCTTCGTTGGCTCGCGTTCCCAAGCTGGTTGTCAGGCTGTTCCTACGCTGTGTTCGATCGGACGCCACTCGTTTTCGTCCCTTCAGGTAGCTTAGCTCACCTTATATCTCCGTGCCATGCAACATGGGCAGAGACGCAGTGCAATATTGCATGTCTATCCGGGCGAGGATCTCTGTGGCAGCCGGCTGCGCACACGCACGTGTAGTGGGCGCGTGTGTGGCTGTGGTCGCGCGCCTCGGCGTCTGGATGGATGCGCACCGTACCACACGAGTGGCCGCCATGGGCGGACAAGTTTTAGCGGCTGCAGGGATGGGAGATTGGGAAGGGGTCGTCGCGTGATCAGCTGCTGCGAGCGTTTACGTACGTCAGGCGGTAGTTACATGTCCAGGTCCAGGCCTTCGCTTCTGAGCGTGACCAATTCCACCGCCAATGGTCCGCGCGCAATCTGAGCGGCAGGATCCCGTGTTTTTTTTTCTCAGCGTGCGATGAAACTGGTCGATTGCTGAATGCAGGAACTAGAGATGGCAACGGGTACAAACCCGCTGGGTTTTGCCGTCCCAAATCCGTACCCGTGAAAAATATCTATGTCCATTAAAAAACCCGTACCCATAACGGGTTTGAGATTTTGCCCAAACCCGTACCCATCGGGTTAGCGGGTACCCATGGGTTACCCGCGGGTTTCATCTCCAATATACTTGTTCTTCTCATAATCGATAAGTATCATAATGATTAATGATATCATGATCCAAAATCTATGTAATGAACAACGAGTTCATGATTTGGTATATAAATTATTAGTAGAGAGAATGAAATACAAATAATAAGTTGTATAATTAAGTGACCTTGCACTAAGTTATCCATCCACCGCATATATAACGCTAGTAAAAACTATAATAGCAAGCAAGCAACACTCTCACCGGCTACTGATACATTCACCAATTGATAAAATTTATGAAGTAAATAAGGAATAACAAGTTTGTTGTTTGTTTATAAAATAAAATGACAATATGCACTAGGTTTGGTCGGGTTTAAAAAACCCACGGGTTCACGGGTTTGGGTACTATAGGAACAAACCCGTACCCATAAACCCGCCGGGTATAGATTTATGCCCATTAACAAACCCATGGGTATGAAAATTGACCCAAACCCGTACCCTAATAGGGTAAAAACCCATCGGGTTTCGGGTTTCGGGTACCCATTGCCATCTCTAGCAGGAACCTTGTGCTCAGCCGCGTCGATCGGCTCCTTTTCAATGCAGTCACCCGCAGCAGCCAGGCTAAGATGGTGGTGTGGTCTTGCACTTGACCGACTCCAACTATTTCTCCAGTTGACGAGCAGCTGATATCGCACCAATATACCTTGTGGCTTGTGGCGTGTAGGCACAGCAATGTTCTTTTTTTTTTGTCCAGTTCTCAATTTTAACTAGTTTAAGTGAAGTGTTGGAGTACAATATCAACATTAATCAGCACCGATAAGCAGGGCCGGCCCTGAGAATTTTGTGGCCCGGTGCGAGACAAAAATTGAGGCCTCATTGACAATAAATATAAGAAGATTATTTTCTTGTGAAATCCTTCCATCCCATACAACTATCGACAACTCCTCTTGCTCCTTGATATTCCTTGAAGGTACGGTAGTTTGAAGAAATTTATGAATAACATCTCTCTGCGATGTATTGAACTTCTCTATATGTTTCTTTTTTTCACTACCAGATATGTATGTTTTCTAGTGGACGACATGTGGAATGTGGTGCTAATCCTAATAGAACTAGGGGTGGTAATGAATCGTGATCCAAATGCTTCTTCACAAAATGGTAGGGCCCTAAATAATTTGTAGTTCAAAAATAAATAGAAATAGGGTCCGATACTAATCCGATCCGATCCTTAAATCTTATAGTGTAAAATTTAGAGCTCTTTGTCACCCCTAAATAAAACACAACAACATATACTCAGAAATAAAAAAAAACATATACTATAGTTTAGTGGGATTTGACATTTGACTTTAAGCTGTAGTCTATATAAGCATTTCTTATATATTCATGTATATACAGAGAGGGGGCCCTTGATTCTTGGAGGCCCGGTGCTACCGCACCGCCGGCACCTGTCCAGGGCCGACCCTGCCGATAAGACCGATTAATCGGCTCCTGGCATGATAAATCAATGGCACAGAAGCAGAAATCGAGCGAGCCATATGTAAGATACCATAATTTGAACAAAAGATGACCATAAATATTATCATAAATCAAATAACAATATTTAACAGTTCAAATACATTACATGACATTGTTTCATAGTTTACAAACAATATCGAAAGGTACGGGGCCGGGAGCGGATGTCGGTGGGTTAGGGTATTAATTGGACCATTTGGGCCATAGGAATGACCGGCCCACTAAAGGGTGTTTCTTTTTTTTTTATCATTTTCCGATACATTTTTTATTTTTAGTTTGATTTCGGTTGTGTGTTTTGAAATTTGGTTTTAACCTAAAATAATCACATAATCTATAGTATTTATCATGATCCAACGGTGGATCATATGTAACACTTAAACCCCACCACCACCGGCTCGTGCAACTTTAACATAAAACCCCTTAACAAACTACACTTGTATCTACAGTTGAATTTTGATCTAAAGGCTTGCACACTTGCACGTAAGATTTGTTTGCCCATTAGTTGTTATCAGTGTTCAGATAACTAACTTTTTGTGCTCTGTACGTGTTTTATCTGATGCTGTCGGCAACCTTATGCTGGCTCTTGATTGATATGAAACAAAGTACATAAAAATACATTGCAGGGGAATTATGCAGTTTCTGGTGGTGTAAAAGGTATTGAAGTAGTTGAAGCCAAAGCAAAGTTCTTCAAGGCCAGAATGACGGTTAGTGTTCCAAAAATGTTTTGCTTGAAGCATATTTATGGAAATATATTATCTATAATTTTATATGGCTAGGCATATTACAGCTTTCAGTTAGTATGTCCCATTTTCCATTTAGTTTCATTCTTAGTATTTTACGAAAAGAATTTACATGGTTAACCATTGTATTTCCAGGTTCGGCTAGCTGTTGCTGGTGCTTTCCATACTAGCTTCATGCAACCAGCTGTTTCAAGACTGGAATCTGCGTTGGCTGCCACTGAGATTAGAACACCTAGAATCCCGGTTATCTCCAATGTTGATGCGCAGCCCCATTCAGATCCTGACACCATCAAGCAGATTTTAGCGCAGCAGGTGAGTTGTATGCCAAACTTGAATTCTTACTGCAGGCTAATAGGCTTGCCACTTCTTGGGTGAAGTGATTTTTTACTGTTGCATGCCTCTGACCTACCTGCACAACAGGTAACCTCTCCGGTGCAATGGGAAACCACTGTTAAGACTCTTATGGGCAAGGGGCTTGAGAAAACTTAATGAACTCGGACCAGGAAAGGTAAGTGAATGGTTTCCTGTTTGTGATTTATTTGTTGTTTAGTAATGTTTCTCGAGTTATAGCAGTGAGGTAAATGGTAATTTTCCAAGTTATTATAGTATAGCAGCTTAAAGGATTCTTAATAACCGAACTCATTAGTAATGCTCTTGCGCTATTTTTTTCTTCTTCTGGCATCCAGGTTATAGCAGGTATTCTCAAGAGGATCAACAAAGGCGCTAGCATTGAGAACATCGGAGCTTAAACGTCAGGGATCTGAAGAGCACTTGGTGAAACAGCAGAGGATTTGCCCTCCAATCAGGGGTGAATATGAACCTGCAGCCATTATTGTGGAACGAAGTTTCCTCTCATATGGTTGAATTTTAATCTTGATAGGACCCCAACATCATATTGGATATAGGAGTTCTCTTGGAACCAATGTAAACTCTCTTACTTAAGGCATGTTAGAGCAAAGCCATCAGGATAGTGGTCCACTTACCCTCTTCTAAGTCACAAATTTACTTGTCGGGTCGAAACGACGATAGTTGATGTGTTATGCTGTTCATTCGAGGGGTTTTTCCTTTATTTTCTTTATTGAAAAACATAAGAAATGAATTAAAAAAAAGAAAATGGCCAGCCAGCTGGGCTGCTACCAGGCCGCTTGGCCGAGCAGCCCAGCAAGGCCAGCCAGCAAAAGAGAAGCGAGCGTAGGGCACACAGGGGTGCGTACCAGAGAGCGAGGGGAGGGGATCGAGCAGCCGCTGAGGCCCTGGCGGCGCTCAACCATGCGCAAGGATAGGGGCCGAAGGCCATGGCGGCGGCTGAGGAAAATCAGTTCAGCTCGTGCCGATCTCCTCGCCGTGCCCTGTGCAACTGTTCCTCGAGCTCGGCTCCATAAGTATGGTGTCTTGCCCCTGTTTAGCAGCACGCAAAATACTGCAAGCCCTCTGCTCCTCTCTTGCTGTTTGCTGTTCCATTCTCCCCAATCCATTAGGTCCCTAGTGTTCCTGTGGTTAATCGCTGGTGGTGATTGGAAGCTGGTAGAGGTGGTGCTGTTCTTGTGCAGCGAGGTTCTCCTGTGCTCTGTTGATTTAACAGTGTGCCTGTGTGGTGCTCTGTCTGTTCTGATCTCTGTCCGCCGTGGCCTAGTGCTTTGGCTCTCTGCTGCGCGGTGTTCCTCTTCTCGGGCTGGTGCCGTGGACGTCTCCCTCGACTCCGGTAGCGGCTCCAGTATCTCCGTCAACCTCCCACTGTGCAGGCTCGGACGTGGGCGGCAGAATTGGTTTTCTAGGACAGAACCTTGTGTTCGCTGAGCTGGTCTTCCCACATAGACAATCTACATGCTGTGAGTTACCCATTGTCTCTCTATATTTATTGAATAATTTTGTGCAATCTACTAGTATTTTTTACTTGGGTGTGATTGCGTAATCTGTAGGCCGTATTTGATTGCTCAATGATAATAGCGGTGTAGTGAGACAACGTGACAGTCTGGGTTTTAGTGTGTTGTTAATTTCAGCATCAAGTATTTATTTGTGCCTAATTATATCTATATTTGTTAAGGCTGTTTACCTGTGTTAAATTCTGTTAGAGCATCTCCAACAATGCCTTAAACTAATGCCTCAAATCGAAATATAGGTCTCTACACAGGAAAAACCACTCCAACAGTGCCTCAATTCAACAAATTTTGTCAAAAAACTATAGGGCACCATCTCAAGTGCCTCAAATATACTACACCGTAGTGGGCTGCCCTATAATCTAGATTTGGGGCTTTACTGTTGGAGCGGGGTGTTTTGTTGGTGCCCTAAATTCTATAAAATTTACTTATTTTTAAATTATAAGGCATTTTTATAGGTCACGTTGTTGGAGATGCTCTTATATTATTTAGTTCACAGCTCCTTACTATTAGTATTTATACTTGATTATTAGGCTTATTACATCTGATCTAAAACCCTAATTTGGTAAGATTAGACTGTCACGTTAGTCGAGGATCTCTGATCATCATTTAGCGTTGGAGGACTGTTTATTATAGCAACCCGCTATTTTGAGAGCAATATAAAAAAGATAAACAATTATGTTTATGTGTTTAATCTGCCTTCTTCATCTACAAGCCATGTTTAATTTTAAAATGGACCTCAACAGCTATTTTACATGTTTACATGTCCTAGAATTGCTACTGTTCATTGCTGCTATAATTACATATGTCATTTATCTGAGTTATATGCCTGTTTTATTCAGAATTAATATATTTAATATATTTAAATATAATGGAAGCATGTCACTTATTTCTCTAATTTTACAACAATCCAGAAAACCAATATGTATAATGGCCTCCAGTTCTGATGTCATTAAGCCTGAAGCGTTCGACGGCGCAAGCTTTAAGCGCTGGCAGATTAAGACTCGCATGTGGCTCACTGACCTAAAATTATTTTGGGTAGTGACGTCGGCTGTTTCCCAGGCTGCATCAGATGATTCTGATGATACAGCGAAGGCCGCCGCACTAGCGGAGAAGGCCAAGTGGGACGAAGCCAATGAGGCATGCTTGTCTCGTCTGCTGAACATCTTGTCGAACCGCTTATTTGACGTGTACTCTGGTTTTACCTCCGCTAAGGGTCTATGGACTGAACTTGAGAACGAGTTCTCTGAAGTTGACAACGGCAATGAGTCATTCACAACGGAAAACTATCTCAACTATAAAATGGTTGAGGGAAGGTCTATTATGGAGCAGCTACAGTAGATTCAACTCCTTGTTAGGGACTTAGTCCAATATGGCCGCGTCCTACCGGACAGTTTTCAGGTGAATGCAATACTGGCAAAGCTCCCGCCTTCTTGGCGAGACTTTGTGACTTCACGCCGCCACATGAAGAAGCAAATGACTCTCACTGAGTTATCAGCTGCGATAAATGTGGAAGAGCGTGCAAGGTCCAGTAACAAGCCATCCCAGCAACTCCAGGCTCACGTTGTTGAGAAGGGTGGAGATAGAAAATTCCAGAAGAAGAAGAAGAACTCTCCACAGAAGAATCTGAACCAACCTAAGTCCAAAAAGATGAAGAAGAAAAAGGAGGACTTTATCTGCTACGTTTGTGGTGTCTCCGGGCATACAGCTCGGAGGTGCAAACTTAGGAAGGGAAAAGGTCTTCCACCTCAGCACAAAGAAGGGAACGTGGTGGTTAACTCCACCCCAGGGTATGCACTTCAGGCCTTTATGGCAAGTCCATCAGATGACTGGTGGATGGATTCCGGTGCTACTATTCATATTTGTGCTGATCGATCCATGTTCTCTTCATTCCAGGGATACAACAGCGCACCAGTCTTGATAGGAAAGTGTCACACCCGGGTTTTAGGGGCACCAAGACCCGGGCGCGAACATAATCACCAGGTGTGCTGGGACCAAGTCTCACACATATGATGAATCATAGCACAGGATCGAATGACATATCTTTACTATATAATAGGAGTTCTGTACAAAATAAATAAATAATTATATTATAAGGAGACAGCGGTCCAGCAACCCAAAGTTGACTGGGAGACGACGACCTAGACCTCTCATGAACACCTCGCAGCATCCTCCATGCGCCTCATCCTGTGGTACCTGTTCTTGACCTGTGGGGGGGTGTGAGGTAGCAAGAGTGAGCTCACATACGTTCATTGCTCAACAAGTTGTGGGGAATAATGTGCATAAACTCGCCAAAGGTGGGAGCTTATGTGAAGTGTAAGGCTTACCAAAGAGGATGGTTGAAGCTGAGCATTGCTTTTAAAGTTGGTCAAAATTTTATTAGCAATTATTAAGTATAAGTAAATACCAACCCAATTAAGTAATAGAACAAAAGTAATAACAACATCACCTGCGATGCAATGCATATGACAAATTGAATTTAGTTCCATAAATTAATCATGTGAGTGTCCGAGCTGCTCATGACCGTGAGCACGGCTAGTATACCAGTTTTACACTCTGCAGAGGTTGCGCATCTTTACCCACAAGTCATGTTACCCATCTGCCAAGAGACGGCCAATCCCATACACCTCTATCGAGGAGGCGAGGCAGGGTAACACTACGAGGCCTTTACAAAGTTCCACTAGCTTCAGAAAACCCGCTACAGTTTATAGGAAGCTCCAATGCAGGAATCCCTCGTCTGACCGCCATCGCAACAAAATCAACCCGAGGACCTCCCTACACTGACCACTCCCCTACTGCCCTTGCCCCTTTCGGGTAAGGTAGTCATCCACTAGCTTTTCTAATTAATCAGCCAAAGGCGTCCCATTAAACCCTTGTGGTAGTACTGTTTTCCCGGGTGGTTCTCCATGTTCCCATTAACATAATGATCTTATCATGAACAGTAAATAATGAACAGATAATAAAAAGTGTAATCATGAGTAGTGAATATCTCTATACCCAAAACCATATAAAGCAATAGCATGTACTACCCAAAAAATTAGTAGTAAAACCAGTGGTGAAACAAGGTATAAAGATAGTCAAATCTAGGGTAACCTATTGGGTCCCATCAAAATTAACCTATGCAGATCATTATGATTAATAAGAACATGTCTAGGTAAAAAGGAAGTGATCAAGGGCACAACTTGCCTGGGACTTGAGATTCCGGGTACCAACTTGCTCTTTAAATGACACGTCACATCACTGCTAAACGTAGTAATACAGACAAACATGGTATAGACAAAATTAACATTACATCAAACATAAGAATAATTGCATAATAATATTCTACGCGTTTCTACGAGATCGTAGAAACAAGAACCACTAAATTCGGAGCTACGGTTATTAAGTTATGAATTTCTGAAATTATTTAGTGCTTAGAATAGATTAATCCAAATGAACAATGTTAATTCAAGTTTCATGGCTAAACAGTGTTACTAGTTGATAGACAATATTAATACAAAATTATTGCCACTGGAATGACTCAATTCGGAGCAAAAATGGATTTTCTAGGAATTACACAAGTTCTAGAATTATTTTTGTACTAGAAAAGTATGTTCTATATTGTTTTTCCTATTTTCTTAAGTCCCTGGACTAAGCACACTAATACAGAGAAGACCGGGGTTAAACTTGCAAAAGTCAACCATACACATACAACTCCCACAAGGACGGCGGGTTTATTTTATAAAAGCACAGGGACCCTTTTGAAAAGTTGTAGCCGCGAAGGGGTACAGTTAATTCTCGACCGTCCGATCAAAAACAATGTTCCAGATTAGATCTGTTATTGAATTCACCCGGTATGCGATCTAAGCCCTCAGATCCAGAATCAACGGTTGATAGACGTCCCCGCTGTGATCTATTCCCAGCCCACCGATCTGTTCTCAACGGTCCTGGTTTAATTAAGCGAAGGGATACCCTGTGTTATAATCTTGGCCATCGAGTCCAGGATCAACGGTGATCGGCACATCTCCCCTCCCCGAACTACCAGCACGGCGGTGCCTAAGCGCCCGCGGCGGCGCACGCCGGTGAGACGTGCAATTGGCGCATTAGTCACCCCAAACCCCGATTGGATGGATGCTACAAGAAGAGGGGTCGATGGCGAGTTAGGGAGACGTGATCATACCGGTGCTTAAGCGGTGGCGAGGACCGGCCACAATGGGATGCGGACTGCGGCAGACACGGGGCACCGGTGAGCAATCACCAGTGGTCCGGTGATCCACCCCACCCGAGAAGGCTACAGGAATGTCCCTGACGACAGGGCGAAGCTCCTTGGTCAGCCAGCGTGGCACCAACGGTGGTGGTGGCATGTTACCCCGACGGCGGCATCCATTTTCTCTCCCTCATCTCGCTCTTGGTGCTCGGTTACGGCAGTGCGATGCCAGAGCACAAGCATCGACGCCCAAGCTCTCCATGCTTCTGCTGCGCGGGTACTTTTATAGAGGCGTGGGGAAGAAAATTGCGCCGAGGAGCTCGGTGGTTGAGGTGCGGAATTTGGGCGAGCACGGAGTTCTCTGCCGCGCGAGGTCCGTGGATTCCGTTGCTAGCCGCGAGTCCAAGTCGCAGCCAGGAGGTAGGATACGCCCGTGGCCCGGAGTTCACCCAGCTTTCCAGGGAACCGCTGAGACCGGAACACCAGGATTTGGTGGCACGCGGCGGCAAACGCGGAGGAGTTGTTACGGTGAAGGAGACGCATCAGACAATCGGGCCCCATATGTCATTGTCTTCGCGCGCACAACGTCAAGCGCCCGACCCGCGGGTCCCACCGTTCAATGGCCACAGGAGCGCGCGTGGTGGGGTGTTGGGCTGGCCGATTAGTGGGCTGGCGCGGGGGTTAAAAGTGGAGGTGGGTCGCAGGTGGGGGAGAATCGGCCTAGGCGAGGTTGCCATGCTCTCTTTTTGTTTAATTTCTGTTTTTCCATTTCTTTTTCAAACTGAATTCAAACAGGATCTAAATTTTTAAACTCAATTATAATGCCCATTCAAAGGAATCCAGCATGCACAATATAATTTATGATAGTGATTTATCTACCATTTTATTTATTTATGCAAATGTTTTCCAACTGTGCACTCAAAATCAATCATAATACAATATTTATTTTAATTACTTTATTTGTTTGGTAGATGTTTGAAACACGCTCATATTATTCCTTTCTTTTTAGGACAATAGAATTTTGGATGTGGGATAAGAATTAGAGGTTACTTCAAGAATAAATTTTCATTATCTCTTTATTTTGAAAGAAGTTATGTTATATTCTCATTTAAGGGTTTTCAACAATTCTCAAAACGCTATCATAAATATATTTGTTTATTTTATTTTATTTATTTATTTTTACCCAATTCAGGCTTTACAAAACCTACCCCCCTTAAAAATAATCTTGTCGGCGTTTCGACCCCGGGGGGTCCCTGGACCGACGAGTGAATTGTCGCTGCGTGTCCCAGCCCAGATGGGTCGGCGCGAGACGGGACACAAAAGGGGGAGAACAGTAAGGGGAAACTGCGGCCTTCGTGTTGTCCTGCGCCTAGGGCGGATGGTTGCGCTTGCAGCAGGGGGTTACAAGCGTTTGCGTGGGAGAGAGAGAGAGAGCGAGGGCCTTATGCGTCGGCCCGTTCTCCCGCGCGGCCAACCTTTTTCGTATGAGAGCCCTGGACCTTCCTTTTATAGGCGTAAGGAGAGGGTCCAGGTGTACAATGGGGGGTGTAGCAGTGTGCTAACGTGTCTAGCAGAGAGGAGCTAGAGCCCTAAGTACATGCCGTCGTGGCAGTCAGAGAGGTTTTGGCACCCTGTTCATGTGATGTCGTGGCCACCGGAGGAGCGCTGGAGCCCTGCGGAAGTACAGCTGTCAGGGCTGTCGGATCCTTGCTGACGTCTCCTTGCTGACGTAAGGGGCTGGGAGCTGCCGTCATCATGGAGCGTGCGGGGTGTCATCATTACTTGTTTACTGGGGCGAGCCAGATGGGACGCCGGTCTTGTTCCCCGTAGCCTGAGCTAGCTAGGGGCAGGGTAATGATGGCCCCCCTGGCGACGTGGCCGGTCCGGACCCGAGTTTGGGTGAGGTGGCGATTCCTCCGAGGTTGGGGTTGAGTCCGAGCCCTGGGGTCGGGCGAGGCGGAGTCCATCGTCTTCCGGAGCCGAGGCTGAGTCCGAGCCCTGGGGTCGGGCGAGGCAGAGTTCGTCGTCTTCCGGAGCCGAGGCTGAGTCCGAGCCCTGGGGTCGGGCGAGGTGGAGTTCGTCGTCTTACGGAGCCGAGGCTAAGTCCGAGCCCTGGGGTCGGGCGAGGCGGAGTTCGTCGTCTTCTAAGTCGTGGTTGAGTCCGAGCCCTAGGGTCGGGCGAGGCGAAGTCCATCTTCCGAGGCCGAGATGGGAGCCGAGCCCTGGGGTCGGGCGAGGCGGAGCTTCCTATGTCGCCCGAGGCTGGACTTAGTCGCTGTTGGCCTCACTCTAGCGAGTGGCACGGCAGTCGGAGCGGGGCAGGTGGCGCTGTTTTCTTGTCAGGTCGGTCAGTGGAGCGGCGAAGTGACTGCGGTCACTTCGGCTCTGTCGACTGAAGAGCGCGCGTTAGGATAAGGTGTCAGGTGATCCTTGCATTAAATGCTCCTGCGATACGGTCGGTTGGCGTGGCGATCTGGCCAAGGTTGCTTCTCTGCGAAGACTGGGCCTCGGGCGAGCCGAAGGTGTGTCCATTGCTTGAGGGGGCCCTCGGGCGAGACGTGAATCCTCCGGGGTCGGCTGCCTTTGCCCGAGGCTGGGCTCGGGCGAGGCGAGATCGTGTCCCTTGAGTGTACTGAGCCTTGACCTTAATCGCGCCCATCAGGCCTTCGCAGCTTTGTGCTGATGGGGTTTACCAGCTGAGATTAGGAGTCTTGGGGGTACCCCTAATTATGGTCCCCGACAGTAGCCCCCGAGCCTCAAAGGGAGTGTTGGCACTCGCTTGGAGGCTTTTGTCGCACTTTTTTGCAAGGGGACCGGCCTTTCTCGGTTGCGTTTCGTTCCGGTGGGTGCGCGCGAGCGCACCCGCCAGGTGTAGCCCCCGAGGCCTCAGAGGAGTGGTCTGACTCCTTCGAGGTCTTAGCGCGTTTCGTGATGCTTCGGCCGGTCTGGTTGTTCCCTCATGCGAACTGGCCGTAGCCCGGGTGCATAGTCGAGTCCCAAGTTCTCGGGCTGGTATGTTGACGCTGTCAACGGTTTGGCCAGAGCCGGGTTTGCGAGAGCAGCCCTCGAGCCTCCGCACAGAGCGAGAGGACAGTCAAGGACAGACTTGACTTTTTTCATGCGCCCCTGCATCGCCTTTCCGCAAGGAGGAGGGGGGAAAGCGCCATGTTGCCCTCGGAGGGCGCCGAACATGGTGTCTCCAGTGAGTTGCTAATGGGTAATCCGAGTGGACGCCCGTGCCCCATTCGTTAGGGGTCGGCTAGTGGCTCGGAGGCGCGCTCCAAAAGTACCTGCGGGTGATTCGCCGGACCCGGTCCCCTTTTGATGGGGTCCGAGGGCTCGATGCCTCCCTCTGGTGGGATTCCGTTACAAAATCGTTCCCATCGGTCTCGGAAATGTCCTAGGGTACCTCGGGAGCGTAGCCTGAGCCTTGGTTATGTATCGAACGTACCCAGGGTCATCCCTCGCTCTGCATGCTCTGAGGCGGCTGTCGAACCCTTCGGGGGCCAACCTACGAACCCCTGATCAGTAGTGGGCGCGGAGCCCGAGTGGCCTGAGGCGGCCGTTGAACCCTTCCGAGGGGCAAGCCTTCGAACCTCTGACCAGTAGTGGGTGCGGAGCCCGAGTGCTCTGAGGCGGCTGTTGAACCCTTCCAAGGGGCCAGCCTTTGAACCTCTGATCAGTAGTGGGCGCGGAGCCCGAGTGCTCTGAGGCGGCTGTTGAACCCTTCCGAGGGGCCAGCCTTCGAACCTCTGATCAGTAGGGGGGGCTCGGGGCCCGCTTCCTTCACGGAGAAGGATCCCTTTCGGAGTATCCCCTTTCTCGGTCCCTATAGCAAGAGAGAGAAAGGGGAAAAGGATACGAAATTGAGCGACGTGGCGCACCATTTTGACGCGGTCATTATGGCGGAGGTGAAGCGTCGCCCGCTTCGCCTGCCAAAGGTGCCGCCCGCCCTGCCGTAGAGTTAATGCGACAGGACGAGTGGTTGGCGGGGCAGCCGTTGTGCGTGCGCGGGCCGTTCGAGGAACGGAACACAGGCGCGTCATCTTCACGCCGTGGGAGAGGGCTCTCTCGCTGTCCCAGGAGGGGACGTGAGCCTGCAGGCGATTTGACTGCTGCTTCCACCCGCGTGCCGCCACCATTACTGCTAGCCCACTTTTGGCCATATCGATCGTCGCGCCTTCTCCCGCGGCTGACTGACCCGTGACCGATGTGCTCGGTTGGCACTGTTGGGCCATGCGCAGGGTCGCCTCGAGTCGCGGCACCGGTTCCGCAGTCGAGAAGGTGCGGTACTGGCGCGAGTGGCGGTGCAGTTTCTCGCACATAGTAACCAGCGCGCCGGTTACATGACGTGTGGGCCTGGGCCTCCATGCTGGACGCATCAAAGTCGGAAGGGTGCGCCCCCTTGGTGCAGTTGCATGTCGCCTGCATGGCGGTCCGTCCTTTCACCCGCTGGTCTGGGCGAAAGTGGAGGAGCGCTTGTAACCGCTGGGCAGTTACGCGTACCGCGTGCGGCGGTTTGGCATCTTCCGTCCTGGGCCAGCTTGCATGACGCGTGGGACCCAGCCCCCGTGTCGTAGGGGGAGGACCTTGGAGCGTGTTGGAGAAGACTCAGTCCGCGCCGGCTGAGGACGCAAGACACCTGTCAGCGTTTCGTTGTCCCGCAGGCCCTCCAATGTGGGGGGTTGTCCGTACCTGCGGGAGTGGAACCGGAGTTCCGTTTGTAATGGCACCTTGAGTGCCGGTGTCCATTCATTATGGCTATCGGGGCCTGAACATGTAGGTATTTTTGGGTGTAATACCATGTTTTTTCCTCATTTTTGAGCACTGGAACTCGCCTGTTGGCTAGCCGAACCGCTTAACCAAATGTGAGTTGCTCTGTGCGGAAGGTGATGAGTGAGGTATCCGTATCCCGGAGGCGTAGGAATCCCTCGGCTCTGTCGGCCTTGCCGCTCGAGGCTTCACTTGCTTAGTCAAAGAAACCCTCGGTCGCTCTGCGGTGAGCCGGGGCCGAGGGCAGCGGTGTCAGCGTGGATAGAGGCAGAGTTGGCTCGAAAAAGGAAGCTTCATCGGCCGGGGCTTGGCCGGGTCGTCCACTAGCGGGACCAACGCCGGAGTTGAGTTGTCGAGGTCACGAGCCGGGCTGGTGTCCTCGGGGGATAGCTGGCTGAGGCTTCGGGGCGACCGGCCGAGCCGTCTGCTCGGGCCAGGTTCCTGGAGGAGACCCTAACGGCGATGGCCCGGGCGTGGTGCTGACGTCGTCCTTCGGAGCGGAGATCCTCCGCCCGTGTTGCCGTCCGAGGCTCGGTTGGACTTTGCCGATGGTGGAGTTGGCGTCGAGGGTGCTGCTGCTCCCCCTCCATCGACGTCTGAGCCTGCAGGATCGGTTCGCCTGTAGTATGCATATGTTTTTTGCGGCCGTCGAGGCCCAAACATACTGTCGTCGCGTTGTAAAGCTGCGTTTCTTTTCCCCTTGTTTCGAGTATCAGGACTTATTTGTCGGTAACATAATTGTTTGTCCGAGCGAGAGTTACTTTTCACGGAAGGTGATGAGTGAGGTATCTGTATCCCGGGGGCGTAGGAGTCCCTCGGCTCGGTCGGCCTTGCCGCTTACGTGTACTCTTACTCGTCCGTAGGATTATGCTATCGATATAGTCGAGAAGGCACGAAAAATCGTTTCGGCAGAAAAGTTTTCGAGCATTAAGACTTGTTCGGTCAGCGGAATCGCTTATCCGAACGCGAGTCACTTCTCGCAGAAGGTGATGAGTGAGGTATCCGTATCCCGGAGGCGTAGGAGTCCCTCGGCTTGGTCGGCCTTGCCTGCTTACGTGTACTCCTTCGTTTTCATGATCCCACTACCGAGGTAGTCGAAAAGCACGAAAGATATTCTGGCAGAAAGACTTTTTCCGAGGAAAATTTTGACGCGGAGGGGGTTCCCCCCTTCTAGCCCCCGAGGGAGGGTCGGGCTTTGCCGAGGCAAGGCTGACCCTTCCTTGATGGTTAGGCTTTATTAGCGTATGTAAACGAGGTGTATGAACAACTTGAAAACATCTTAAGGGTAGAAGCGACATAGCTGTCTGATGTTCCAAGCGTTGCAGTAGACCTCGCCTTGACTGTTGGCCAGCTTGTATGTTCCGGGCTTCAAAATCTTGGCGATGATGAATGGTCCTTCCCAGGGAGGCGTGAGCTTGTGGCGCCCTCGGGCGTCTTGTCGTAGCCGAAGCACCAAGTCGCCCACCTGGAGGTCTCGGGACCGAACCCCTCGGGTGTGGTAGCGTCGCAGGGACTGCTGATACCGCGCCGAGTGTAGTAAGGCCACGTCCCGAGCCTCTTCCAGCTGGTCCAGTGAGTCTTCTCGGTTGGTCTGGTTGCGTCGGTCGTCGTACGCCCTCGTCCTCGGGGAACCGTATTCTAAGTCTGTGGGCAAGATGGCCTCGGCCCCATAGACTAGAAAGAACGGTGTGAAGCCCGTGGCTCGGCTCGACGTTGTCCTCAGGCTCCAGACCACCAAGGGAAGTTCCTTCATCCATCACATGCCGAACTTGTGGAGGTCGCTGTAGATCCTTGGCTTGAGTCCTTGCAGAATCATGCTGTTGGCACGTTCTACCTGCCCATTAGTCATGGGGTGTGCCACGGCGGCCCAGTACACCCGGATGTGGTGATCCTCGCAGAAGTCCAGGAACTTTCTGCCGGTGAACTGGGTGCCGTTGTCGGTGATGATGGAGTTCGGGACCCCGAAGCGTTGGATGATGTTGGTGAAGAATGCCACCGCCTGTTCGGACCTGATGCTATTTAGGGGTCGGACCTCGATCCACTTGGAGAATTTGTCGATGGCAACCAGTAGGTGCGTGTAGCCCCCGGGTGCCTTCTGCAAGGGACCGACGAGGTCCAGACCCCACACAGCAAACGACCAGGTGATGGGTATTGTTTGCAGAGCCTAAGCGGGTAGGTGTGTCTGCCTTGCGTAGAATTGACACCCTTGGCAGGTGCGGACAATTCTAGTGGCGTCGGCCACCGCGGTCGGCCAGTAGAAACCTTGTCGGAAAGCGTTTCCAACAAGGGCTCGAGGCGCTGCGTGATGACCGCAAGCCCCCGAGTGTATTTCTTGTAAGAGCTCCTGGCCTTCAGCGATGGATATGCATCGCTGGAGGATGACGGAGGGGCTGCGGTGGTAGAGCTCCTTCCCGTCACCCAGCAAGACGAATGACTTGGCGCGCCGCGCCAGTCGCCGAGCTTCGGCTCGGTCGAGGGGCAGCTCTCCTCGGTGGAGATATTGCAGGTACGAGGTCTGCCAGTCTCGATCAGGCGGGACCCCATTCCGCTCTCCCTCGACACGCAGTGCCTCACCCTCGGGGGCCGAGGGTGCCTCGGGCAGGGCCGAGACCTTCTCGGGCTCGGGCGTGTCGTTGGTCTTGACTGAGGGTTGATGTAGGTCCTGGGAGAAGACGTTTAGGGGAACCGTTGTTCGCGCCGAAGCTATCTTCGCCAGCTCGTCCGCAGTCTCGTTGTACCGCCGGGCGACGTGGTTGACCTCGAGCCCGTAGAACTTGTCCTCCAGGTGCCGGACCTCGTCGCAGTAGGCTTCCATCTTCGGGTCGCGGCAATGGGAGTTCTTCATGACTTGGTCGATGACAAGCTACGAGTCGCCGCGAGCGTCGGACCCCTAGCTCGATGGCGATGCGCAACCCGTTAACCAGAGCCTCATACTCGGCCACATTGTTGGACGCCGGGAAATGGAGGCGCAGCACGTAGCGGAGGTGCTTCCCGAGGGGTGAGATGAAGAGCAGGCCCGCGCCTGCCCCTGTTTTCATCAGCGACCCGTCGAAAAACATGGTCCAGAGTTCCAGTTGGATCGGAGCTGCCGGGAGCTGGGTGTCGACCCATTCAGCCACAAAGTCCGCCAAGACTTGGGACTTGATGGCCTTCCGAGGGGCGAACGAGATTGTCTCGCCCATGATTTCCACCGCCCACTTTGCAATCCTACCCGAGGCCTCTCGGCACTAGATGACCTCCCCCAGGGGGAAGGATGACACCACAGTCACCGAATGAGACTCGAAGTAGTGTCGCAACTTCCGCCGCGTCAGAATCACCGCGTACAACAGCTTCTGAATTTGTGGGTAGCGGATCTTGGTCTCGGACAGTACCTCACTGATGAAGTAGACCGGCCTCTAGACGGGCAATGCATGCCCTTCTTCTCGTCTTTCGACCACGATCGCGGCGCTGACCACCTGAGTGGTAGCTGCAACGTAGATTAAGAGGGCTTCTCCGGCAGCGGGAGGCACCAGGATGGGTGCGTTCGTAAGGAGCGCCTTCAGGTTCCCGAGGGCTTCCTCGGCCTCGGGGGTCCAAGTGAAGCACTCGGTCTTTCTTAAGAGGCGGTACAGAGGTAGGCCTCTTTCGCCGAGGCGTGAGATGAAGCAGCTCAGAGCCACAAGGCATCCCATGACCCTCTGTACGCCTTTCAAGTCCTTGATGGGCCCCATGTTGGTGATGGCCGCGATTTTCTTCGGGTTGGCCTCGATGCCCCGCTCGGAGATGATGAACCCCAAGAGCATGCCTCGGGGGACTCCGAAGACGCACTTCTCGGGGTTTAGTTTTACGCCTTTCTCCTTGAGACACTTGAATGTCGTTTCAAGGTCAGAGAGGTGGTCGGAGGCTTTCCTCGTCTTGACTACGATGTCATCGACGTAAGCCTCGACGGTCCGACCAATGTGCTCTCCGAACACGTGGTTCATGCACCTTTGGTATGTCGCACTCGCATTCCTCAAACCAAATGGCATAGTAACGTAGCAGTACATGCCAAAAGGTGTGATGAAAGAAGTCACGAGCTGGTCAGACTCTTTCATCCTGATTTGGTGATACCCTGAGTAGGCATCAAGGAAAGACAGGGTTTCGCACCCAGCAGTGGAATCCACGATTTGATCGATGCGAGGCAGAGGGTAGGGAACCTTCGGACATGCTTTGTTTAGACCAGTGTAGTCTACACACATCCACCATTTCCGTCCTTTCTTTCTCACAAGCACAGGGTTGGCAAGCCATTCGGGATGGAATACCTCTTTGATGAACCCTGCGACCATCAGCTTGTGGATCTCCTCGCCTATGGCTCTGCGCTTTTCTTTGTCGAATCGGCGCAGAGGCTGCTTCACGTGTTGGGCTCTAGCTCGGATATCCAGCGAGTGCTCGGCGACATCCCTTGGTATGCCAGGCATGTCCGAGGGACTCCACGCAAAGACTTCGGCGTTCGCGTGGAGAAAGTCGACGAGCACTGCTTTCCATTTGGGGTCGAGCTCGAAGCCAATCCGTATCTGCTTGGAGGCGTCGTTGCTGGGGTCGAGAGGGACAAACTTAACCGTCTCTGCTGGCTCGAAGTTGCTAGCGTGGCGCTTCGCATCTGGCGCCTCCTTGGATAGGCTCTCCAGGTCGGCGATGAGGGCCTCAGATTCGGCGAGGGCCTCGGTGTACTCCACGCACTCCACGTCACATTCGTACGCGTGTCGGTACGTGGGGCCGACGGTGATGACCCCGTTGGGGCCCAGCATTTTGAGCTTGAGGTAGGTGTAGTTGGGGACGGCCATGAACTTGGCGTAGCATAGCCTCCCCAGTACTGCGTGGTAGGTTTCTCGGAACCCGACCACCTCGAACATGAGGGTTTCCCTTTGGAAGTTGGAGGGAGTCCCAAAGCAGACGGGCAGATCGAGTTGTCTGAGGGGTTGGACGCGTTTCCCGGGGATGATCCCGTGAAAAGGCGCCGCGCCTGTCCGGATCGAGGACAGATCGATCTGCAGGAGCCCGAGGGTCTCGGCGTAGATGATGTTGAGGCTACTGCCTCCGTCCATGAGGACCTTGGTGAGCCTAACGTTGCCGATGACGGGGTCGACAACGAACGGATATTTCCCTGGGCTCGGCACTGAAAGGGAAATGTGCCCTTGGACCATTTCTAAGTATTTTGGTGATTGAGTGCCAACACATGTGCTTAATTGTGAATTTATGTACATGGATGAACAAGGTGCAAGTCATGAAGTAAAGGTATGTTTCTAAGCCTTAGTACATTGGTTTTGTGGACTAACATAATTGTCTAAGTGTTAGAAACAGAAAGAAGAAAAAGAGAAAAGGGGAGAAAAGACTTGGCTGTGTGCTGCCAAGACCCAGCTCGGTCTGGAGCACCGGACTGTCCGGTGTGCACCGGACAGTGTCCGGTGCGCCAGGCTGGCTCGGAGCGAACTGGCCGCTCTCGGGAATTCACCGACGACGTACGGCTATAATTCACCGGACTGTCCGGTGTGCACCGGACTGTCCGGTGAGCCAACGGTCGGCCAGGGCCAACGGTCGGCTGCGCAATCCGCGCGGGACACGTGGCCGAGCCAACGGTCGGAAGACGGCACCGGACTGTCCGGTGTGCACCGGACTGTCCGGTGCGCCAACGGCTCGCAGATCTCCAACGGGCTGCAACGGTCGGCAGCGCCAGTTAAGGAAACAAATCGGGCACCGGACACTGTCCGGTGTGCACCGGACTGTCCGGTGCCCCCGAAGACAGAAGGCAAGGATGGCCTTCCGGATTTGCTCTCAACGGCTCCTAGCTGCCTTGGGGCTATAAAAGGAGCCCCTAGGCGCATGGAGGAGACACACAAGCAACCTTTGAGCATTCCTGATCATCCACACTAAGTCTCTGCGCATTCGTTTGTGTTTCTAAGTGATTCGAGCTCTGTTCTAAGTGAGAACTCTGAGATAGTCTTGTGAGCTCGATTCTTGGCCGTGTGTGTGCGCTTTTGCTGTGGATTTGTGTGTGTTGCTTCCCTCCCTTACTCTGTGCGTCTTTGTGATCATATACTTGTAAGGGCAAGAGACTCCAATTTGTGGAGATTCCTTGCAAACGGGATAGTGAAAGGAAAACAAAACACCGTGGTATTCAAGTGGGTCTTTGGACCGCTTGAGAGGGGTTGATTGCAACCCTCGTCCGTTGGGACGCCACAACGTGGAGTAGGCAAGCGTTGGTCTTGGCCGAACCACGGGATAAACCACTGTGTCACATCTGTCTTGATCTTTTGTGGTATTGTGTTTTGTTGAGACTTCACCTTAGCCACTTGGCAATAATCGTGCTAACACTTAACAAGTTTTTGTGGCTTAAGTTTGAAGTTTTTACAGGATCACCTATTCACCCCCCCCCCTCTAGGTGCTCTCAATTGGTATCGGAGCCGTTCTCTTCACAAAGGGACTAACCGCCCGAAGAGATGGATCCTAAGGGGAAGGGTATAGTGATCAACGACAAAGAAAAGGAGACCTTCGTCAACGAGCCGAAGGACGACAAGCCTACCGACTCCGGCTCGGGCCAAAGACGGAAGGAAGGGAAGAAGAAGAAGACAAGGCGCATCAAGGAGATCGTCTACTACGACAGCGACGAGTCTACTTCTTCCCAAAAGGATGAGGACAACGACTACAAACAAAAGACAGTTAACTCAAACTTTTCTTTTGATTATTCGCGTATTCCGCATAGCTCAAATACTCATTTGCTCCCCATTCCACTTGGCAAACCTCCTCACTTTGATGGAGAGGATTACGGATTTTGGAGCCACAAAATGCGTACTCACCTGTTTTCTCTCCATCCAAGCATTTGGGAGATTGTGGAAAGTGGAATGAAATTTGATAGCTCGGATAGCCCTATGTTTATTAATGAACAGATTCATAAAAATGCACAAGCTACTACTGTGTTGCTAGCCTCTTTGTGCAGGGACGAGTATCACAAGGTGAGCGGCTTGGACAACGCCAAGCAGATCTGGGACACCCTCAAGATTTCTCATGAGGGGAACGACGTCACCTTGCTCACCAAGATGGAGTTGGTGGAGGGAGAGCTTGGACGGTTCGCAATGATAAGGGGGGAGGAGCCGACGCAAACATACAATCGGCTCAAGACCCTTATCAACAAGATAAGAAGCTACGGGAGCACGCGATGGACGGATCACGACGTCGTCCGCCTAATGCTAAGGTCATTTACCGTTCTTGATCCTCACTTGGTAAACAATATACGTGAAAATCCCAGGTACACCAAGATGTCGCCCGAAGAAGTTCTTGGGAAATTCGTTAGCGGGCGAATGATGATCAAGGAGGCGAGGTATGTGGACGACGCCTTGAATGGTCCGATCAACGAGCCGCAACCCCTTGCTCTTAAGGCAACACGAAGCAAGGAGGCGCTACCCAGCAAGGTGGCACAGATTGAGGCGGCCGGACTCAATGATGAAGAGATGGCTCTCATCATCAAGAGATTTAAGACGATGCTTAAAGGTCACAAGGGACAACCAAGCAAGACCAAAGCCAAGGGGAAGCGCTCATGCTTCAAATGCGGTAAGTTTGGTCATTTCATTGCTAACTGTCCCGATAATGAAAGTGACCAGGAAAAGGGGAACAAAAGAGAGAAGAAGAAGCAATACAAGAAGGCAAAAGGCGAGGCACATCTAGGAAAGGAGTGGGACTCGGATTGCTCCTCCTCCGACTCCGACAATGAAGGACTCGCTGCCACCGCCTTCAACAAGTCTTCCCTCTTCCCCAACGAGCGTCTCACATGTCTTATGGCAAGGGAGAAGAAGGTGAGTACTCAAGACTCCACTTATGCTTCTTCTAGTGATAGTGAGACTAGTGATGATGATGACATAGATTATTCATGCTTGTTCAAGGACTTGGATAGATCTAAGATAGATAAAATCAATGAATTGATTAATGCCTTGAATGATAAGAATATACTTTTAGAAAAGCAAGAGGATTTGTTGTATGAAGAACATGATAAATTTGTAGAAGCACAGAAATCTCATGCACTAGAAGTTAAGAGAAATAAAATGCTTTCTTGTGAATTATCTTCTTGCCATGAGACAATTTCTAAATTAAGGAGCATTAATGATGATTTAAATGCTAAGTTAGAGATTGCTAGTAGATCTACCTCTTGTGTAGAAAATGTTGTAACGTGCGCTAGGTGTAAAGATATTAACACTGATGCTTATAATGAACACCTAGCTTGCATTTCTAAATTAAATGAAGAGGTAGCTAGTCTTAATGCCCAACTTGAGACTAGCAAAAATGATTTTGAGAAACTAAAATTTGCTAGGGATGCCTACACGGTTGGTAGACACCCCTCAATTAAGGATGGTCTTGGCTTCAAGAGAGAGGCCAAGAACTTAACAAGTCATAAGGCTCCCATCTTCGTCAAGGAGAAAGGGAAGGCCCCTATGGCTAGTAATTCTAAAAAGAACCATGCTTTTATGTATTATGATAGGAGAAATGCTAGAAATGCTTATAATGATTTTGATTCACATGTTTATGATTCTCATGCCATGTTTGCTTCTAGTTCTTCTTATAAGCATGATAGGGATATGTGTAGGAGAAATGTTGTACATATGCCTAGGAAAGATATTGCTCATGTTCCTAGAAAGAATGTTATTCATGCTCCTAGGAAAGTAGTGAATGAACCTTCTACCATTTATTATGCTTGTAATGCTCCCTTTGCTATTTGTAGAAAGGGTAAGAAGGTAATTGCTAGGAAGTTAGGGGCAAGATGCAAGGGAGATAAAACTTGCATCTGGGTCCCTAAGAATATTTGTGCTAACCTTGCAGGACCCAACATGAGTTGGGTACCTAAGACCCAAGCCTAAATTTGCCTTGCAGGTTTATGCATCCGGGGGTTCAAGCTGGATTATCGACAGCGGATGCACAAACCATATGATGGGGGAGAAGAAGATGTTCACCTCCTACGTCAAGAATAAGGATTCCCAAGATTCAATTATATTCGGTGATGGGAATCAAGGCAAGGTAAAAGGGTTAGGTAAAATTGCAATTTCTAATGAGCATTCTATATCAAATGTATTCCTAGTGGAGAGTCTTGGATATAATTTGCTATCTGTTAGTCAATTATGTCAAATGGGATATAATTGTTTATTTACAAATGTAGATGTGTCTGTCTTTAGAAGATGTGATGGTTCACTAGCTTTTAAGGGTGTACTAGACGGCAAGCTTTATTTAGTTGATTTTGCAAAAGAAGAGGCCGGTCTAGATGCATGCTTAATGGCTAAGACTTGCATGGGCTGGCTGTGGCATCGCCGCTTAGCTCACGTGGGGATGAAGAACCTCCACAAGCTTCTAAAGGGAGAACACGTGATAGGTCTAACCAATGTTTATTTCGAAAAAGATAGACCTTGTGCAGCTTGTCAGGCAGGTAAACAAGTTGGAGGAGCACATCACAGCAAGAATGTGATGACCACGTCAAGACCTCTGGAGCTGCTGCATATGGACCTCTTCGGACCCGTCGCCTATCTAAGCATAGGAGGAAGTAAGTATGGTTTAGTTATTGTTGATGACTTTTCCCGCTTCACTTGGGTGTTCTTTTTGCAGGATAAGTCTGAAACCCAAGGGACCATCAAGCGCTTCCTCAGGAGAGCTCAAAATGAGTTTGAGCTCAAGGTGAAGAAGATAAGGAGCGACAACGGGTCCGAGTTCAAGAACCTTCAAGTGGAGGAGTTTCTTGAGGAGGAAGGGATCAAGCACGAGTTCTCCGCTCCCTACACACCACAGCAAAATGGTGTGGTAGAGAGGAAGAACAGGACGCTAATCGATATGGCGAGGACAATGCTTGGAGAGTTCAAGACCCCCGAGTGCTTTTGGTCGGAAGCCGTGAACACAGCTTGCCACGCCATCAACAGGGTCTACCTTCACCGCCTCCTCAAGAAGACGTCATATGAGCTACTAACCGGTAACAAACCCAATGTATCGTACTTTCGTGTATTTGGGAGCAAGTGCTACATTCTAGTGAAGAAGGGTAGAAATTCTAAGTTTGCTCCCAAAGCTGTAGAAGGGTTTTTGTTAGGTTATGATTCAAATACAAAGGCGTATAGGGTCTTCAACAAATCATCGGGTTTGGTTGAAGTCTCTAGCGACGTTGTATTTGATGAGACTAATGGCTCTCCAAGAGAGCAAGTTGTTGATTGTGATGATGTAGATGAAGAAGATGTTCCGACGGCCGCTATACGAACCATGGCGATTGGAGACATTCGGCCACAGGAACAAGATGAACGAGATCAACCTTCTTCCTCAACGACGGTGCAACCCCCAACTCAAGACGATGAACAGGTTCATCAAAAGGAGGCGTGTGATCAAGGGGGAGCACAAGATGATCATGTGATGGAGGAAGAAGCGCAACCGGCACCTCCAACCCAAGTTCGAGCGATGATTCAAAGGGATCATCCCGTCGACCAAATTCTGGGTGACATTAGCAAGGGAGTAACTACTCGGTCTCGATTAGTTAATTTTTGTGAACATTACTCTTTTGTCTCCTCTTTTGAGCCTTTCAGGGTAGAGGAGGCCTTGCTAGATCCGGACTGGGTGTTGGCCATGCAGGAGGAACTTAACAACTTCAAGCGCAATGAAGTTTGGACGCTGGTGCCTCGTCCCAAGCAAAATGTTGTGGGAACCAAGTGGGTGTTCCGCAACAAACAGGACGAGCACGGAGTGGTGACAAGGAACAAGGCTCGACTTGTGGCAAAAGGTTATGCCCAAGTCGCAGGTTTGGACTTTGAGGAGACTTTTGCTCCTGTGGCTAGGCTAGAGTCCATTCGTATCTTGCTAGCATATGCCGCTCACCATTCTTTCAGGTTGTACCAAATGGATGTGAAGAGCGCGTTCCTCAACGGGCCAATAAAGGAGGAGGTGTACGTAGAGCAACCCCCTGGCTTCGAGGATGAACGGTACCCCGACCACGTATGTAAGCTCTCTAAGGCGCTCTATGGACTTAAACAAGCCCCAAGAGCATGGTATGAATGCCTTAGAGATTTCTTACTTGCTAATGCTTTCAAGGTTGGGAAAGCCGATCCAACTCTTTTTACAAAGACATGTGATGGTGATTTGTTTGTGTGCCAAATTTATGTCGATGACATAATATTTGGTTCTACTAATCAAAAGTCTTGTGAAGAGTTTAGCAGGGTGATGACGCAGAAATTCGAGATGTCGATGATGGGCGAGTTGAACTACTTCCTTGGGTTCCAAGTGAAGCAACTCAAGGACGGCACCTTCATCTCCCAAACGAAGTACACGCAAGATTTGCTAAAGCGGTTTGGGATGAAGGACGCCAAGCCCGCAAAGACGCCGATGGGAACCGACGGACACACCGACCTCAACAAAGGAGGTAAGTCCGTTGATCAAAAAGCATACCGGTCAATGATAGGGTCTTTACTTTATTTATGTGCTAGTAGACCGGATATTATGCTTAGCGTATGCATGTGTGCTAGATTTCAATCCGATCCTAAGGAGTGTCACTTGGTGGCGGTGAAGCGAATTCTTAGATATTTAGTCGCTACGCCTTGCTTCGGGATCTGGTATCCAAAGGGGTCTAACTTTGACTTGATTGGGTACTCAGATTCCGACTATGCTGGATGTAAGGTCGATAGGAAGAGTACATCGGGGACGTGCCAATTCTTAGGAAGGTCCCTGGTGTCATGGAATTCTAAGAAACAAACCTCCGTTGCCCTATCCACCGCTGAGGCCGAGTATGTTGCCGCAGGACAGTGTTGCGCGCAACTACTTTGGATGAGGCAAACCCTCAGGGACTTTGGCTACAATCTGAGCAAAGTCCCACTCCTATGTGATAATGAGAGTGCTATCCGAATAGCGGAAAATCCTGTTGAGCACAGCCGCACAAAGCACATTGACATCCGGCATCACTTTTTGAGAGACCACCAGCAAAAGGGAGATATCGAAGTGTTTTATGTTAGCACCGAGAACCAGCTAGCCGATATCATTACCAAGCCTTTAGATGAGAAGACCTTTTGCAGGTTGCGTAGTGAGCTAAATGTCTTAGATTCGCGGAACTTGGATTGAATTGTAGCATACATGTATTTATGCCTTTGATCATGTTCATTCTGCATTTTATTGCTTATTATGGTGCTCAAGTTGTACAAACACTCCCTGGACCTCACAAGTCCGTTGCAAAGTGATGCACATGTTTAGGGGGAGACATGTTACAACTTGACCCTTTGAGACTAACCATATGCTTGAGTTTGCCTGTTTTAGTCACAAAGGAGAATTGAAAGGAAAAAGGTGGACTAGGACCATGAAAGACTTCCACTGCACTCCGATGAGGGGTAACTTATTCCAAGTTCATCTCATGAACTCTTATTGCCTATTTGCTCTTAATTGAAGATTTTGGTGAGGCAATGGGGTTAAAGGGCCAAAATTGATCCCGTTTTGGTGTTTGATGCCAAAGGGGGAGAAAATAAAGGCCAAAGCAATAAATGGATCAGCTACCACTTGAGAAATTTGAAAATAGTAGAGTAGAGCTTTTGGTTTGTCAAAACTCTCTTTGTTGTCTCTCTTTTCAAAGTTGGCTTCTTTCGGGAGAAGTAGTAATTATGGGAAAAAGGGGGAGTTTTTGAAATCTTTGATCAATCTCTTTTGGAATGACTCTCTTTTTGCTTAAACATGTGTGTTTAACTTAGAGATAGAAATTTGAGTTTGATTTGCAAAAACAAACCAAGTGGTGGCAAAGGATGATCCATATATGCCAAAATTGAATAAAACTTAAATTTATTTTATTTGAAGTGAGTTTGCACTTGTTCTAGTTGCTTTATGTAGTGTTGGCATAAATCACCAAAAAGGGGGAGATTGAAAGGGAAATGTGCCCTTGGACCATTTCTAAGTATTTTGGTGATTGAGTGCCAACACATGTGCTTAATTGTGAATTTATGTACATGGATGAACAAGGTGCAAGTCATGAAGTAAAGGTATGTTTCTAAGCCTTAGTACATTGGTTTTGTGGACTAACATAATTGTCTAAGTGTTAGAAACAGAAAGAAGAAAAAGAGAAAAGGGGAGAAAAGACTTGGCTGTGTGCTGCCAAGACCCAGCTCGGTCTGGAGCACCGGACTGTCCGGTGTGCACCGGACAGTGTCCGGTGCGCCAGGCTGGCTCGGAGCGAACTGGCCGCTCTCGGGAATTCACCGGCGACGTACGGCTATAATTCACCGGACTGTCCGGTGTGCACCGGACTGTCCGGTGAGCCAACGGTCGGCCAGGGCCAACGGTCGGCTGCGCAATCCGCGCGGGACACGTGGCCGAGCCAACGGTCGGAAGACGGCACCGGACTGTCCGGTGTGCACCGGACTGTCCGGTGCGCCAACGGCTCGCAGATCTCCAACGGGCTGCAACGGTCGGCAGCGCCAGTTAAGGAAACAAATCGGGCACCGGACACTGTCCGGTGTGCACCGGACTGTCCGGTGCCCCCGAAGACAGAAGGCAAGGATGGCCTTCCGGATTTGCTCTCAACGGCTCCTAGCTACCTTGGGGCTATAAAAGGAGCCCCTAGGCGCATGGAGGAGACACACAAGCAACCTTTGAGCATTCCTGATCATCCACACTAAGTCTCTGCGCATTCGTTTGTGTTTCTAAGTGATTCGAGCTCTGTTCTAAGTGAGAACTCTGAGATAGTCTTGTGAGCTCGATTCTTGGCCGTGTGTGTGCGCTTTTGCTGTGGATTTGTGTGTGTTGCTTCCCTCCCTTACTCTGTGCGTCTTTGTGATCATATACTTGTAAGGGCAAGAGACTCCAATTTGTGGAGATTCCTTGCAAACGGGATAGTGAAAGGAAAACAAAACACCGTGGTATTCAAGTGGGTCTTTGGACCGCTTGAGAGGGGTTGATTGCAACCCTCGTCCGTTGGGACGCCACAACGTGGAGTAGGCAAGCGTTGGTCTTGGCCGAACCACGGGATAAACCACTGTGTCACATCTGTCTTGATCTTTTGTGGTATTGTGTTTTGTTGAGACTTCACCTTAGCCACTTGGCAATAATCGTGCTAACACTTAACAAGTTTTTGTGGCTTAAGTTTGAAGTTTTTACAGGATCACCTATTCACCCCCCCCCCTCTAGGTGCTCTCAGGCACGCGGTCGGGGTGGTCGCCCTGGTCGAAGGTGATGGGCTTATCGGACTAGTCTAGGTAGACTGGCACCGCCACCTTTACCGAGCAGACCTCCCGACGCTCTTGCTTGCGGTGCCGAGCCGAGGCGTTCGCCACTTGCCCACCGTAGATCATGAAGCAGTCGTGGACCTCGGGAAACTCCTGTGCCTTGTGATCCTCCTTCTTGTCGTTGTTGTGGGCCCTGCCACCTTCTGCCGGTGGCCTGGCCTTGTGAAAATGGCGCCGAAGCATGACGCACTCCTCAAGGGTGTGCTTGACGGGCCCCTGATGATAGGGGCATGGCTCCTTGAGCATCTTATCGAAGAGATTGGCACCTCCAGGAGGTTTCCGAGGGTTCTTGTACTCAGCGGCGGCGATAAGGTCCGCGTCGGTGGCGTCGCGTTTCGCTTGCGACTTCTTCTTGTTCTTCTTCTTGGTGCCGCGCTGAGCGGACGCCTCGGGGACGTCTTCCGGTTGGCGGCCCTGGGGCTGCTTGTCCTTTCGGAAGATGGCCTCAACCACCTCCTGGCCAGAGGCGAACTTGGTGGCGATGTACATCAGCTCGCTCGCCCTGGTGGGGGTCTTGCGACCTAGCTTGCTCACCAGGTCGCGGCAGGTGGTGCCGGCGAGGAACGCGCCGATGACGTCCGAGTCGGTGACGTTGGGCAGCTCGGTGCGCTGCTTCAAGAATTGCCGGATGTAGTCCCAGAAGGACTCTCCCGGCTGCTGGCGGCAGCTTCGGAGATCCTAGGAGTTCCCAGGGCGCACGTACGTGCCCTAGAAGTTGTCGGCGAAGGCTTGGACCAGGTCGTCCAAGTTGGAGATCTGCCCCGGAGGCAGATGCTCCAGCCAGGCTCGAGCGGTGTTGGAGAGGAACAGGGGGAGGTTGCGGATGATGAGGTTGTCATCGTCCGTTCCACCCAGCTGGCAGGCCAGTCGGTAGTCTGCGAGCCACAGTTCCGGCCTCGTCTCCCCCGAGTACATTGTAATGGTAGTCGGGGTTCGGAACCGGGTCGGGAACGGTGCCCGTCGTATGGCCCGGCTGAAAGCCTGCGAACCGGGTGGTTCAGGCGAGGGGCTCTGATCCTCCCCGCTGTCGTAGCGTCCCCCACGCCTGGGGTGGTAGCCTCGACGCACCCTCTCGTTGAGGTGGGCTCGACGGTTGCGGTGGTGGTGCTCGTTGCCGAGGCGACCCGGGGCCGCAGGCGCCGTGTTGCGCGTGCACCCGGTGTAGACCGAGGCTTCCCGCACGAATCGGGAAGTCGCGGCGCGATGCTCCGAGGGGTACCCCTGCCTTCGGGAGGCAGAGCTTTCGGCCCGTCGGACCGCGGCATCCTCCAGGAGATTCTTGAGCTCTCCCTGGATACGCCGCCCTTCGGTGGTCGATGGTTCCGGCATCGCGCGGAGTAGTATTGCTGCTACAGCCAGGTTCTGGCCGACCCCACTGGAAGCTGGTGGCGGCCTTGCCCTGACGTCGTCGGCAATGCGGTGCTGGATGCCCTGGGGTAGATGACGCGCTTCTCCGGCCGGAACTTGGTCTGCCCATTCCTGCCTGATGTTCCGCCGGAACTGCTCAAGTGTTCCTGCTCCCTCATCGAGCCTGGCCTGCATCTCGCGGATTTGCTCGAGCTGTGCGTCCTGACCCCCCGCAGGGACTGGGACCACAGCTAGCTCCCGAAGGATGTCAACACGAGGCGCAGGCCTAGGGGGATCACCGCTCTCCGGCATACCAAGATGGTTGCCTTCACCGGGACCCCCTAGATCGACGTGGAAACATTCACGACTCGGGCCGCAGTCCTCATCGCCGAAGCTACGGCTACCATCGGAACAATCGGAGAGGCAGTAGTCGCATGCGGTCATGAAGTCCCGCATGGCACTGAGGTTACCGAGCCCGGAGAAATCCCAACAAAAGTCGGGCTCGTCATCTTCCTCGGAACCCAAGGGTCCGTAGATCGAGATGGCCGTCAGTCTGTCCCAGGGTGACCGCATATGGTACCCCGGAGGGTTGGTACATGCCTCTATGGAGGCTTCCACCGAAGCGAGGTCGCTTGGTGGGTCGAAGCTGAATCCAAAAGGCACGAGATGGGAATCAGTCGGTACCTCTTGGTCGACGGGCGGTGACGAAGTCGCGTCAGGGGCGGACTGCACCGTTGTCTCAGGTATGAGGGCGATGCCCAGCAAGTCCTTCGCGAGCGTGCTGGTGTCGTTCGTCTGCTTGGGGTTGGCGTGTTGCGGGGAAGCGGCGCTCGTCTTCGTCTCAGACGCAAGGTCGAAGCCCGACGTGTCCCCCGCTGGGGCGCCGGCGTCGTCGACTTGCTCGACAGCCGACGAGGTGCCGCCTCTTGCATGGCCATGGTTGCCCCGCCTCCTCCTCCGTCGGTGGGGGAGGTGACGGGACAAACCCGGATGTTGTTCTTCCGCCATGTGGGGAAGACGTCGTTGATTCCGCCGCCGGCGGGCGGGCTGACGGCCGCCATTGTCGCTGTCACGCGGCGGAGGAAGGAGTATCATGTCGTAGCTGCCGTCGAGGGACATGAACTCAAGACTCCCAAAACGGAGCATCGTCCTGGGTTGGAATGGTTGCTGGAGACTACCCATCTGGAGCTTGACGGGAAGCTGTTCGTCAACACGCAGCAGGCCCCTACCTGGCGCGCCAACTGTCGGCGTTTCAACCCCGGGGGGGTCCCTGGACCGACGAGTGAATTGTCGCTACATGTCCCAGCCCAGATGGGTCGGCGCGAGACGGGACACAAAGGGGGAGAACAGTAAGGGGAAACCGTGGCCTTCGTGTTGTCCTGCGCCCAAGGCGGATGGATGCGCTTGCAGCAGAGGGTTACAAGCGTTCGCGTGGGAGAGAGAGAGAGAGCGAGGGCCTTATGCGTCGGCCCGTTCTCCCGCGCGGCCAACCTTTTTCGTACGAGAGCCCTAGACCTTCCTTTTATAGGCGTAAGGAGAGGGTCCAGGTGTACAATGGGGGGTGTAGCAGTGTGCTAACGTGTCTAGCAGAGAGGAGCTAGAGCCCTAAGTACATGCCATCGTGGCAGTCGGAGAGGTTTTGGCACCCTGTTCATGTGATGTCGTGGCCGTCGGAGGAGCGCTGGGGCCCTGCGGAAGTACAGCTGTCGGGGCTGTCGGATCCTTGCTGACGTCTCCTTGCTGACGTAAGGGGTTGGGAGCTGCCGTCATCATGGAGCGTGCGGGGTGTCATCATTACTTGTTTACTGGGGCGAGCCAGATGGGACGCCGGTCTTGTTCCCCGTAGCCTGAGCTAGCTAGGGGCAGGGTAATGATGGCCCCCCTGGCGACGTGGCCGGTCCGGGCCCGAGTTTGGGCGAGGTGGCGATTCCTCCGAGGTCGAGGTTGAGTCCGAACCCTAGGGTTGGGCGAGGCGGAGTCCATCGTTTTCCGGAGCCGAGGCTGAGTCCGAGCCCTGGGGTCGGGCGAGGCAGAGTTCGTCGTCTTCCGGAGCCGAGGCTAAGTCCGAGCCCTGGGGTCGGGCGAGGCGGAGTTCGTCGTCTTCCAGAGCCAAGGCTGAGTCCGAGCCCTGGGGTCGGGCGAGGTGGAGTTCGTCGTCTTCTAAGTTGTGGTTGAGTCCGAGCCCTGGGGTCGGGCGAGGCGAAGTCCATCTTCCGAGGCCGAGACGGGGGCCGAACCCTAGGGTCGGGCGAGGTGGAGCTTCCTATGTCGCCCGAGGCTGGACTTAGCCGCTGTTAGCCTCACTCTGGCGAGTGGCACGGCAGTCGGAGCGGGGCAGGCAGCGCTGTTTTCTTTTCAGGTCGGTCTGTGGAGCGGCGAAGTGACTGCGGTCACTTCGGCTCTGTCGACTGAAGAGCGCGCGTCAGGATAAGGTGTCAGGCGATCCTTGCATTAAATGCTCCTACGATACGGTCGGTTGGCGTGGCGATCTGGCCAAGGTTGCTTCTCTACGAAGACTGGGCCTCGGGCGAGCCGAAGGTGTGTCCGTTGCTTGAGGGGGCCCTCGGGCGAGACGTGAATCCTCCGGGGTCGGCTGCCTTTGCCCAAGGCTGGGCTCGGGCGAGGCGAGATCGTGTCCCTTGAGTGGACTGAGCCTTGACCTTAATCGCGCCCATCAGGCCTTCGCAACTTTGTGCTGATGGGGTTTACCAGCTGAGATTAGGAGTCTTGGGGGTATCCCTAATTATGGTCCCCGACAAATCTCGTCCCCGAGATTGCTAAGAAAAGGGATATATAAGGTTTTGTTTGTATTTCGCTTCTAGTTTCTAATTGGTACCAAACGATAAAGTGTTTTTTATGACTAACTAGTAGGTGAGTAGGATAGCATGGGTACCTTATAACCATGTTTTAACTATTAGTAAGAAAGTTGGGGTAAGAAAGATCAAGACAAGTATAAGAAAGAAAGATTTTGGCAAGGAAAGTCTCCATCATGCATAGTGGATCTTGACTCATCTGATGATCCAGCTTGGTCTTTGAAGGCTTGAGTTGGGGCTGAAGACCATATTTGGCTTGACTCTTATCCTTCCTTAACGCGGTTGATCCTTCTTCCTCGAGCTTTGGTGTCTTCATCCGGGTTTGTGACAAGATGGGTAGAGGGTTCAATAGCTATATGCTAGATGGAATTAGTTGTGTAACCTGTTTTGTAGGTCAAGTTGTTGGGTAGGGTCAAGTTGATCTAAGATCTCAAACTTGTTTAAAGGAGCAGGGTCTAATGTATTCCACCAGGATTGACTATCTTGTTAGGTAACTCATTTTAGATTGGATCATAGTAGATTAGATGGAGTCTAGATTAGATCGATATCACTAGATTAGATTAAACAATATCTAATTACTTAGGATTAAATCATGGTTGTTACACTAGTGTGGGGTAAATATGCTTATTAGGGCAAGATGAATCCATAGGGATAAGGTAGAATCTTTTGAGGTCAGTCAGATAAGATAAAATCTTTTCAAGATGAGTCTACTAAGGTAATGGAGTATCTTTCAAGATAAGATGAATCTACTAAGCTTAATATCTTTTAGTGGGGAATAATCTAAGTTGGCTAGTTATTTTTATTAACATTTTTTTCTATATATATATATACACAGATGTAATTGTGGACATTACTCCACAACTCATCACACTCAATCAAAGAACCAAATCAGACAAGTATAATAAGAACAAACATTCAAGTTCATAGATATATATAAAAAATAGTTTTGTTTTTGTTCCTAAGATTAGGTCTCCTATTCCTAAAAGTCACTTTAGGCACAGGATTTCAAAGTGGGAAATCCACTTTTGTCTTCTAGAAAGAAAAGATAAGAATAATCAGAGTAAAGCAGAAATAGATGAGAAAAGATTAAGATAAGTTTAGAAAGAATCAGAGTAGCATGGGTAAGTAGACAATGGTTGTCCAGTTCTATCTAGGTTTCGTCCTACAATCAAAATTTCTCTGATACCACTTCTGTCACACCCGGGTTTTAGGGGCACCAAGACCCGGGCGCGAACATAATCACCAGGTGTGCTGGGACCAAGTCTCACACATATGATGAATCATGGAACAAGATCGAATGTCACATCTTTACTATATAATAGGAGTTCTGTACAAAATAAATAAATAATTAAATTATAAGGAGACAGCGGTCCAGCAACCCAAAGTTGACTGGGAGACGACGGCCTAGACCTCTCACGAACACCTCGCAGCATCCTCCATGCGCCTCATCCTATGGTACCTGTTCTTGACCTGTGGGGGGGAAGAGTGAGCTCACATAAGTTCATTGCTCAACAAGTTGTGGGGAATAATGTGCATAAACTCGCCAAAGGTGGGAGCTCATGTGAAGTGTAAGGCTTACCAAAGAGGATGGTTGAAGCCGAGCATTGCTTTTAAAGTTGGTCAAAATTTTATTAGCAATTACTAAGTATAAGTAAATACCAACCCAATTAAGTAATAGAACAAAAGTAATAACAACATCACCTGCGATGCAATGCATATGATAAATTGAATTTAGTTCCATAAATTAATCATGTGAGTGTCCGAGCTGCTCATGACCGTGAGCACGACTAGTATACTAGTTTTACACTCTGCAGAGGTTGTGCATCTTTACCCACAAGTCATGTTACCCATCTGCCAGGAGACGGCCAATCCCATACACCTCTACCGAGGAGGCGAGGCAGGGTAACACTACGAGGCCTTTATAAAGTTCCACTAGCTTCAGAAAACCCGCTACAGTTTATAGGAAGCTCCAATGCAGGAATCCCTCGTCTGACAGCCATCGCAACAAAATTAACCCGAGGACCTCCCTACACTGACCACTCCCCTACTGCCCTTGCACCTTTCGGGTAAGGTAGTCATCCACTAGCTTTCCTAATTAATCAGCCAAGGGCGTCCCATTAAACCCTTGTGGTAGCACTGTTTTCCCGGGTGGTTCTCCATGTTCCCATTAACATAATGATCTTATCATGAACAGTAAATAATGAACAGATAACAAAAAGTGTAATCATGAGTAGTGAATATCTCTATACCCAAAACCATATAAAGCAATAGCATGTACTACCCAAAAAATTAGTAGTAAAACTAGTGGTGAAACAAGGTATAAAGATAGTCAAAATCTAGGGTAACCTATTGGGTCCCATCAAAATTAACCTATGCAGATCATTATGATTAATAAGAACATGACTAGGTAAAAAGGAAGTGATCAAGGGCACAACTTGTCTGGGACTTGAGATTCCAGGTACCAACTTGCTCTTCAGATGACACGTAACCTCACTTCTAAACGTAGTAATACAGACAAACATGGTATAGACAAAATTAACATTACATCAAACATAAGAACAACTGCATAATAATATTCTACGCGTTTCTACGAGATCGTAGAAACAAGAACCACTAAATTCGGAGCTACGATTATTAAGTTATGAATTTCTGAAATTATTTAGTGCTTAGAATAGATTAATCCAAATGAACAATTTTAATTCAAGTTTCATGGCTAAATAGTGTTACTAGTTGATAGACAATATTAATACAAAATTATTGCCACTGGAATGACTCAATTCGGAGCAAAAATGGATTTTCTAGGAATTACACAAGTTCTAGAATTATTTTTGTACTAGAAAAGTATTTTCTATATTGTTTTTCCTATTTTCTTAAGTCCCTGGACTAAGCGCACTAATACAGAGAAGACCGGGGTTAAACTTGCAAAAGTCAACCAGACATAGACAACTCCCACAAGGACGGCGGGTTTATTTTATAAAAGCACAGGGACCCTTTTGAAAAGCTGTAGCCACGAAGGGGTACGGTTAATTCTCGGCCGTCCGATCAAAAACAATGTTCCAGATTAGATCTGTTATTGAATTCACCCGGTATGCGATCTAAGCCCTCAGATCCAGAATCAACGATTGATAGACGTCCCCGCTATGATCTATTCCCAGCCCACCGATCTGTTCTCAACGGTCCTGGTTAAATTAAGCGAAGGGATACCCTGTGTTATAATCTTGGCCATCGAGTCCAGGATCAATGGTGATCGGCACATCTCCCCTCCTCGAACTACCAGCATGGCGGCGCCTAAGCGCCCGCGGCGGCGCATGCCGGTGAGACGTGCAATTGGCGCATTAGTCGCCCTAAACCCCGATTGGATGGATGCTACAAGAAGAGGGGTCGATGGCGAGTTAGGGAGACGTGATCATACCGGTGCTTAAGCGGTGGTGAGGACCGGCCACAATGGGATGCGGACTGCGGCAGACACGGGGCACCGGTGAGCAATCACCAGTGGTCCGGTGATCCACCCCACCCGAGAAGGCTATATGAATGTTCCTTACGACAGGGCGAAGCTCCTTGGTCAGCCAGCGGGGCACCAACGGTGGTGGTGGCATGTTACACCGACGGCGGCATCCATTTTCTCTCCCTCATCTCGCTCTTGGTGCTCGGTTACGGCAGTGCGATGCCAGAGCACAAGCATCGACGCCCAAGCTCTCCATGCTTCTGTTGCACGGGTACTTTTATAGAGGCGTGGGGAAGAAAATTGCGCCGAGGAGCTCGGTGGTTGAGGTGCGGAATTTGGGCGAGCACGGAGTTCTCTGCCGCGTGAGGTCCGTGGATTCTGTTGCTAGCCGCGAGTCCGAGTCGCAGCCAAGAGGTAGGATACGCCCGCGGCCCGGAGTTCACCCAGCTTTCCAGGGAACCGCTGAGACCGGAACACTAGGATTTGGTGGCGCGCGGCGGCAAACGCGGAGGAGTTGTTACGGTGAAGGAGACGCATCAGACAATCAGGCCCCATATGTCATTGTCTTCGCGCGCACAACGTCAAGCGCCCGACCCACGGGTCCCACTGTTCAGTGGCCACAGGAGAGCGCGTGGTGGGGTGTTAGGCTGGCCGATTAGTGGGATGGCGCGGGGGTTAAAAGTGGAGGTGGGCCGCAGGTGGGGGAGAATCGGCCCAGGGGAGGTTGACATGCTCTTTTTTTGTTTAATTTCTATTTTCCATTTCTTTTTCAAACTAAATTCAAACAAGATCTAAATTTTTAAACTCAATTATAATGCCCATTCAAAGGAATCCAGCATGCACAATATAATTTATGATAGTGATTTATCTACCATTTTATTTATTTATGCAAATGTTTTCCATATGTGCACTCAAAATCAATCATGATACAATATTTATTTTAATTACTTTATTTGTTTGGTAGATGTTTGAAACACGCTCATATTATTGGATGTGGGATAAGAATTAGAGGTTACTTCAAGAATAAATTTTCATTATCTATTTATTTTGAAAGAAGTTATGTTATATTCTCATTTAAGGGTTTTCAACAATTCTCAAAACGCTATCATAAATATATTTGTTTATTTTATTTTATTTATTTTTTTACCCAATTCGGGCTTTACAAAAATGGTGTTCCGGCAGCAGTTCGAGGTACTGGACAGGTCTACCTGAAGTTATCTTCAGGAAAGACGCTCGTGCTGAAGGACGTACTCTATGTGCCCTCGATGAGCCGGAACCTCATTTCAGTGTCGCTGCTATGTCGACAGGGTCTCAAATTAGTGTTTGAGTCTAATAAAGTGGTCATGTCTAAGTTTGGTACTTTTGTTGGAAAGTCATATGAGTTAGGCGGTTTGTTCCGTCTTTCTGTTTTGAACAATCATTCTTCTTACCATGTTAATGTGGTCTGTAATAACGATTCCATTAATAATATATGGCATTCCCGTTTGTGTCATGTGAATTTTGATGCCATTAAGAGATTAAGTGACATGTCTTTAATTCCTGAATATAAACATGTTAAAGGTGTAAAATGTGGTATTTGTGTGCAAGCTAAGCAGCCTAGAAAACCGTTTCATACGGTTGAAGGCAGAAGTACCACTCCTTTAGAACTAATTCACTCAGATATCTGTGAGATGAATGGTATAATCACAAAAGGCGGTAAAAGATACTTTCTTACCTTGATAGATGATGCTACTAGGTTCTGTTATATTTACTTACTCAGAACTAAAGATGAGGCACTAGAACACTTTAAGATCTATAAGACTGAAGTTGAAAACCAGCTAGACAAGAAGATTAAAAAGCTATGGTCTGATAGAGGAGGTGAATACCTTTCCAAACTTTTTGATGAGTACTGCAAAGAGTGTGGAATCATTCATGAAACCACCGCTCCATATTCACCTCAGTCAAATTGGGTAGCTGAAAGGAAGAACCGAACGGTGTGTGACTTAGCTAATGCTTTGTTGCAAAGTTCGGGGATGCCTGATATCTGGTGGGGCGAGGCAGTACTCACGGTGTGTTATGTCTTGAATAGGGTGCCGCCTCGCAACTGTGAGGCCACGCCCTATGAAGGATTTAAAGGAAGGAATCCAGATCTTTCGCATCTTCGAACTTGGGGCTGCCTTGCAAAGGTGAATGTCCTGTTGCCGAAGAAGAGAAAGCTAGGCCCTAAGACCATATACTATGTCTTCCTGGGTTATGCACATAACAGTGCAGCTTATAGATTTCTAGTGGTCCATTCCGTGACACGTGAAATCGCTGCAAATGTAATAATGGAGTCTCGGGATGTGACATTCTTTGAGAGCATCTTCCCTATGCGGGATAAGGAAGTAGTAGCCCCAGATGGTCCATCTCGGACATATTCTCTGCCCTCGAGTGTCCATGAACATACTCCAGATTTGGAGTTAAGGAGGAGTAAGAGACAAAGGACTGAAAAGTCTCTAGGTTATGATTATATTATTTATCTAGTGGATGAAGAACCACGCTCCCTCACAGAGGCATATACATCTCCGGATGTAGAGTACTGGAGGGAGGCTGTCCGTAGCGAGATGGATTCAATCATCTCGAACGGAACTTGGGAGATAACTGATCTCCCAGCTGGTTGCAAGCCTGTGGGCTGCAAATGGATCTTTAGGAGGAAGAGGAGACCCGATGGTACTATTGAAAAGTATAAGGCCCGTCTTGTGGCTAAGGGTTTTACTCAAAAGAAAGAGGAGGATTATTTTGATACTTATTCTCCGGTGGCTCGATTGCCCACAATCTGTGTGCTCTTAGCGCTGGCAGCTGCTTATAAACTTCTTGTCCATCAAATGGACGTAAAGACAACATTCCTAAATGGAGAGCTGGAAGAGGAAATTTATATGCAGCAACCAGAAGGATTTGTGGTTAAAGGACAAGAGAGCAAAGTGTGTCGCTTGATTAAATCCTTATACGGTCTAAAGGAAGCTCCTAGACAATGGCATGAGAAGTTTAATAATACTCTGACCACTGTTGGGTTTTGTGTAAACGAAGCGGACAAGTGTGTGTATTATCGCTTCTCTGGGCGCAAAGGTGTCATCATGTGTTTATACGTTGATGACATATTGATATTTGGGACCAATTTGGAGGCTATCATGGAGACAAAAGTATTCCTCTCCAAGAACTTTGATATGAAGGACTTAGGTGAAGCTGATGTAATATTAAACATCAAGCTAATAAAGGGTGAGGATAGGATTACTTTGTCACAATCCCATTATGTGGAAAAGGTCCTAACTCGCTTTGGACATATGGACTGTAAACCAGTCACCACGCCCTATGATCCATCCTACATGCTCAGTAAACATGAAGGCGAGCCTGTGAACCAGCTACTATATTCGCAGATCATCGGATCTCTCATGTACTTGAGTAGTGCAACTAGACCAGATATCTCAAATGCAGTATGCAGACTGGCTCGTTATTCGGCTAGTCCAGGAGATAGACACTGGGTAGCCTTGTACAGAGTGCTTCGGTATTTGAAGGGAGCGATGAATCTTGGTATTAAATATACCGGATTTCTGTCAGTACTTGAAGGATTCAGTGATGCAAACTGGATCTCTGACTCGGATCAAATGAAGTCTACAAATGGCTATGTGTTCACTTTAGCTGGTGGGGCCGTGTCATGGAGATCGTCTAAACAATCAGTGTCGACACGTTCCACCAAGGAGGCTGAATTAGTTGCACTTGATTTAGCAGCATTGGAGGCTGAATGGTTGAGAGACCTGTTGTTAGACCTTCCAATGCTAGCAAAGCCGATACTGGCTATCCTAGTATACTGTGACAACACTTCTATGTTGCTGAAAGTGAACAGTAGAAAGGACAACAAAAAATCCTCGAGGCATATCAGAAGACGACTTGATTCATGTTGGCATGCTAGGGAGACAAGTGTAATAACCGTAGATTACATCAAGTCTGAAAGGAACCTTGCTGATCCTTTCACCAAAGGACTGGCTCAAAAGCCAATCCAAGCAGCGTGCATGGGAATGGGACTCGTACCCTGTTAGCAGTTTCAACTGCGGATAACTGTCCTGTGTGACCGGAGGTCCTAAGATCCAGGCTCTAGGAAACGAAGCACTGTGGAACCAAGAGCACAAAAGACAAAGAGTCTCATTAGCTGTTGTGCTCTGTCTGTATGTGTCGGGTACCGTAATTAGGGGTACCCCCAACACTCCTAATCACGGCAGGTAAACACCTTCAGAGCAAACCGTGAAGACTGACAGTTCAGGTCAAAGTCAAAACTTCGTCTACCAAGGGACGCGATCTCACCCCGCCCGAGCCCGGCCTCGGCCGGAACAGTGGTCTCGGACGAGTTCACGTCTTGACCGAGGGTCTCCTCAGGCGATGAGCGCGCCCTCGGCTCAGCCAAAGGCAAGCCTTGTCATGCAAGCGACCTTGGCCATATCGCCTTATCAGCCGACCGTATTGCATGCACATTTAATGCTGGGATCGCCTGACACCTTATCCTAACACGCGCGCCTCAGTCGGCAAGGTCGAAGTGACCGTAGTCACTTTGCCCTTTCACTGACCGATCTGACAGGAAAACAGTGTCGCCCACCCCGCTCCGGCTGCTGTGCCAAGCACCCGGACGAAACCGACAACGGTCAAGTTAAGCTTCGGCGCGACAGGAAGCTCCGCCTCGTCTGACCCCAGGGCTCGGCCTCGGCCTCGGCCTCGGGAGGAGATCTCTGCCTTGCCCGACCCCAGGGCTCGGCCCCAACCTCGGCCTCGGGAAGAGTCACATCCTTGCCCGACCCTGGGCCTCGGCCCCAGCCTCAGCCTCGGAGGAGCCGCCGCCTCGCCTGACCTCAGGCTCGGATCAACCGTGCCATAAGGGATGCATCATTACCCTACTCCTAGCTAGCTCAGGCTACGAAGGAACAAGACCGGCATCCCATCAAGCTTACCCCGGTAACAGGCAATGATGGTTCCCTGCATGCAACCATGACGTCGGTGGTTCTCAAGCCCCCTACGAAAGCAAGGAGATGTCAGCAGGATCCATGCAGCGCCAACAGCTGTACTGCTACAGGGCTCAAGGCACTTCTCCAATGGCCACGATACTACCTCTACAGGGCTCGAGACGCCCCCCCGACGCCCACGTTGTTATCTATACAGGGCTCAGGGCACTTCCCTGCCAGCCACGTTAGCTCCCAGCTACACCCCATTGTACAGCTGGGCATCTCCTTACGCCTATAAAAGGGGGTGTCCAGGGCCCCATGGAGGGGAGGAGAGAGGAAAAAAGGAACAAGCGTACGAGCATACGAACACACGAACGCACGGCAGGAGAGACGAGTAGACGCACGACAAAGGGACAGGAGAAGACGAGCAGGGGCCGGACCCCTCCTCTCTCTCACCCTCGCTCTCTCCTACTCGCTCTCTCTCGCCCTTGCTCTCTCGCAAGGCTTGTAACCACTACTACGAGCACCCTGGTGCAAGATAATACAAGGCTCATTCCCCCACTTGTGTTCCATCGCACACCAACCCATCTGGCCAAGGACACGCAGCGACAAATTTACTCGTCGGTCCAGGGACCCCCCGGGTCCAAAACCCCAACAGTTGGCGCGCCAGGTAGGGGCCTGCTGCGTGTTAACAAACACTTTCCCGTTGAGTTCCAGATGGGTAGACTTCAGCAACCTCTTCAGCCCGGGACGGTGCTACGCTTTGGGAGTCTCGAGTTCATGTCCCTCGATGGCAGCTACGACATGGTACTCCTCCCTCCGCAGCACGACAACAACGACAGTCAACGGCTCGCCCGGTGGAGGCGACCTCCACGACGGCATCTCCCCGTAGTGGAAGAGGAACACTCCGGTCGTCCCTGCCACCCTCCTCGTCGGAGGAGGCGGAGACGGGGCAACCATGGCCACGCAGGAGGCGGTACCTTATCGGTTGTCGAACCAGAGTGAGCCAACAATGCCGGCACTCCTCTGGGGGACATGTCGGGATTTGTCCTCGCGCCTGAGACAACGACGAGCGCCGCTTCCCCGCAACGTGCCAGCCCTAAGCGTACTGACGACGCCAGCATCCTCGCAAAGGACCTGCTGGGCGTCACCCTCGTACCTGAGATGACGGTGCGTTCCGTCCCCGACGCGACTTCACCACCATCCGTCGACCAAGAGGTACCGTCCGTATTCCACCCTATTCCCTTTCGATTTAGTTTCGATCCACCTAGCGACCCCGCTACGGTGAGCGCTTTCGCAAGGGCGTATCCAAACCTTCCGGGGTACCATATGTGGTCAACCTGGGACCGATTGACAGCCGTCTCAACCTCCAGACCGGCGGGTTCCAAGGAAGAGAACGACCCCGACTTCGGTTGGGATTTCTCTGGCCTCGGTGATCCCGGTGCCATGCGGGACTTCTTGTCCGCATGTGACCACTGCCTCTCCGGTTGCTCTGACGATGGCCACGGCCTTGACGACGAGGGTTATGGCCCAAGTCGCGAATGTTTCCACCTCGACCAGGGAGATCACGACGAAGGCACCCACCTCGGTATGCCAGAGGTTGACGATCCCCCTGGGCCCGCATCTCGCGTTGACATCCCGCGGGAGCTAGCTGTGGTCCCAGTCCCTGCGGGGGTCACAGCTCGAGCAAATCCGTGAGACGCAGGCCAAGGTCGACGGGGAAGCAGGGCGGCTTGTGCAGCTCCGACAGAACATCGAGCAGGAGTGGGCAGGCCGAACACTCGCCGGAGGAGCCCGTCATCGGGCCTAGGACGTCCAGCGCCGCATCATCGACAATGTCAGGGCAGCGCTGCCCCCGGCCATCAGCGGGTCCGGCCAGAACCTAGCTGCAGCGGCAATGCTACTTTGATCTATGCTGGAGCCATCCACCACCGAGGGACGGCGTATCCAGGGCAAACTCAAGGATCTCCTGGAAGGCGCCGTAGTTCGACGAGCCGAGAGCTCTGCCTCCCGAAGGCGAGCTGACCCCTCGGAGCATCACGCGACGTCCTCCCAACGCATGCGGGAGGCCTCACTCCATCCCGAGCGCACGCGGGACGACGCACCCGCCGCCCGGGATCGCCCCGACAACGAGCATCACCATCGCGACCATCGAGCCTGCCTTGAGGAGAAGGTGCGCCGAGGCTACCATCCTAGGCGCGGGGGACGCTGCAACAGCGAGGAGGATCGGAGTCCCTCGCCCGATGTAACACCCTGAATTTGGGGGTATAAAATTTCCTTACTCATATTCACAAATTCAGGTGTTACTTCTCTTTTCACACCCTCTTTCTCTTTCTTATAGAAAAAAATGGCTATTTACTTTGTGTAATTATAGTCTATTAGACTAAAACTCGAAGGAGTATGTATTGTGGCATCATGTCAAACCCTAAATTCCACTTTTGCTTGGTGCATAATACTTGGAAGTGCTAATTTGAATTTGTGGCCTATTTAGATTTGAATCAAATAGAGTAAATAAAAAGAAAAGGGAAAACAAATGCCAGAATAAAAGAAAAAAAGAAAGAAGCCCACACCCCTCCGCCCCCTCGGCCTTTCGGCCCATCTGGCCCATCCCGCGCGCGCGCCTTCCTCCCCCCTCTTCTCTCTCTGCCCTGGCGGGCCCGCCCGTCAGCGCAGCCGCTTTCCCCGCGTCCGCGCCTGCTTCCCCCGCTCTCTCTGCTCGTGGGCCCAGGCTGTCAGCTCCTCCGTCTCCGCGTAACCGCCGCCCCGAGCTGCGCGTGCCACGAACTCCGCGCCCACGTCGCGCGTGGAGCTCGCAACCACCCCGCCCTCGGCCACTTGAGCCTGGAGCCTAGCCCACCCTCTCCCCCTCCCTCATTTGCGCACTTGCAGACCTCCCTTCCACCTCCCCCACGCTGCTCACACGCCAAAGCGCCGCCGCCATTAACCGCCGCCGCCCGAGCCCGTTCCTCCGTCGACGTTGGAGCCCCGCCGTGCCCTCTGCCACGGTGAGCTCCGCCTCGACGTCCGCAACCCGGGACACGCCCCAATTTCCCCTCTCTCTCCCCAATTTCCTCTGCCCGTGCTCACCCGCCGTTCTCTGCGCAGTCGCCGAGGTCCGCCACCGTCGACTCGGGTTGCCGCCGCGCCTTCGCCGCCACCGAGGAGTCCCCGGAGTTCGCCTTGAGGTAAGGAACCTCCCCCGCCCTCTCCCTTCCTTTTTATTGCCCCCCGCTGCGCTTAATTCCTCGCCGGAGTCCTTTAGCGCCGCCGCCGAGCCACTTCGCCATGGACCGCCCCCCTCCGGTGCCCCTGTCCCGACCTAGTCCCCACCAGAAGGTTCCCCGCGCCCTCCCCAACCTCCCCGGCCATCCAGGTCGCCCCAAGGACCCGCAGAGCCCCCGCGCCCCTCGTCTCCGGCGAGTTCTCCGCCGCGGGAACGGGCGCCGCCGCCTCTGCTAGCCGGAGGGGAAGACAGAAGCCAGCCGCCAGATCTCCGCCGTCCACCTTAGATCGGACGGCCCTGTTTCAAATAGGCCGAGCCCAACCCTAGCCGCCCGCCTGAGATCCAACGGCCTAGGGCCGATCCCCCCCCCCCCCCCCCCGCACCCTGCCTTCCTGCCATTTGGGCCCCGCCTGTCAGCCATCCGCGCCCGCGCTGCCCGCCCGGCCCCGCCTGTCAGCCGTCCGCGCCCGCGCTGCCCGCCCGGCCCCACCTGTCAGCCGCTCATGCCGCCACGCGCTCGTGCGCCCGCCCGCGGATCTAATCTCGGGCGTTGATCCGAGATCCAACGGTCGTAGAAGCCCGATACCCCTTCGCCCGCGCAATTTCTTAAAGAGACCCCCGGCTTTCTGCAAATTGACCCGCCGTCCCTAGATCTTCGCAGTTAGGTCCTCGGACCTTTTATTTAATTCAAAATAAGTATTTAAGGAATATTTTTAACCCCTAATCTTGTAAAATTCATAACTTTGTCATATGAACTCCAAATTAGGTGCTTCAAATTGCAAAATGTTCATAATATTTTTATCTATCTATTTAAACAATGTTTCCCTGCTGTGTTTATGTCCCAATTAATAGTTGATCATTAGGGTAAAATTAATGTTATTGGAACCCTATTCGAGCACAGGAACCCTCAGAAGCCTCCTGGAGGAGCCAGCACGTTCGACACAAGGCTCAAGGAGCTGTGCCCCTATCACTAGGGTCCCATCAAGCACACCCTTGAAGAATGTGTCATGCTCCGACGCTACTTCCATAAGGCTAGGCCCCCAGCGGAAGATAGCAAGGGCCAAGGCAATGACAAGAAGGAGGGCGGCAAGGAAGAGGAGTTCCCGGAGATCCACAACTGCTTCATGATTTACGGCGGGCAGGTGGCGAACGCCTCGGCTCGGCACCGCAAGCAGGAGCGCCGGGAGGTCTGCTCGGTAAAGGTGGTAGCGCCAGCCTACCTAGACTGGTCTGACAAGCCTATCACCTTCGACCGAGGCGACCACCCCGACTTCGTGCCAAGCCCAGGAAGGTACCCGCTCGTCGTCGATCCGGTCATCGGCAACGTTAGGCTCTCCAAGGTCCTCATGGACGGAGGCAGCAGCCTCAACATCATATACGCCGAGACCCTGGAACACTTGGGGGTTGGTCGGTCCGAGGTCCGGGCTGGTGCGGCACCTTTCCACAGGATCGCACCCGGAAAGCATATCCTGCCCCTCAGACGGATTGACTTGCCCATCTGCTTCGGAACTCCCTCCAACTTTCGAAAGGAAACCCTCACCTTCGAGGTGGTCGGTGTAATCCTGGCCGTCCGCCGGAGATCCAACGGCCCAGGCCCGCTTCCCCCACACCCCGTCTCCCTGCCGTTTGGGCCCCGCCTGTCAGCCCGCCCGCGCGCTCGCGCTGCCCGCCGGTCCCGCCTGTCAGCCCGCCCGCGCGCTCGCGCTGCCCGCCGGTCCCGCCTGTCAGCCACCCAGGCCGCCGCGCGCCCGCGCGCCCGCTCACAGGATCTAATCCTGGCCGTCCGACTGAGATCTAACGGCTATTAACGCCCGATACCCCTTCGCCTGCGCGTTTTCTTAAAGAGACCCCCGGCTTCCTGAAAATTAACCCGCCGTCCCTGGTTTCTTACAGTTAGGTCCTCGGACCTTTTATTTAATTCAAAATAGGTACTTAGGGTATATTTTTAACCCCTAAACTTGTAAAATTCATAACTTTGCCATATGAACTCCAAAATAGGTGCTTCAAATTGCAAAATGTTCATAATATCATTATCTATCTGTTTATGCAATGTTTCCCTACTGTTTCTATGTCCCAATTAATAGTTGATCATTAGGGTAAAATTAATGTTATGGGAACCCTATTTGAGATAAATAAAAGATAGTAGACTTTAATAAAAGTTGGAGCACTTAAGTTTATGGACTTAAACACCTAAGTTTAGGAACTTAAAACCAGATAATGATTTAATCCCACCATTGACTTAAACCTGATTAGTGGATAATGAATCACTTTGTATAGTCCTCTACCCCAGACCTAGAGAATACCAGAGTGCCTATCCCTTTTCTATTATGAACTTGTGATCTCTCTCTGCTGCATATGTTTGGTATATTGTTTTTGTTTGTTATTTTCCCAAGTGCATAGTGTGAATGATTACTTTACGTAGACAACGAGCAGCTTGTGTTTCCCAAGGGAGTTGCAGAGGAAGTTCCTGATCAACAGTTTGGTGAAGGCAAGTGTCCTCTGACCCATTATGTCCTATTCACTTATAATTCACTTTCCCGCATTACTTAATTGAAACCTAAGGATTGACTAGCTTTATACTTTACCTTATCCTTGATGACCTTTTGGGTTATTATTATGGTTAGCATTTTGCTATTGCCTTAACCTAATCAATGAACATGATGTGACTATTTATGATACGATACTGTTATCCTGATTATGTTGATGATCTTGTGATACTCTAGGGGGCTCAGGCTGTTTCCTGAGTACCTCTCCGTAAGGACCTGTTCGTTGAGAGACCACCCGGGATAACAGTGCAACCATGAGGGTGAAATGGGATGCCCTTAGCTAATTAATTAGAGGAACTAGAGGTGTAGTTGCTTCGCCGTCGTGCCGTCAATGGGGTCCAGGCACAGTGCTTGCTCTGCCGAGGCTGAGTGCCGAGGTTCTTTCGTTTTGCTTTTTGTTAGTGAAAGGGAATTAGGCTTACACCTAGTCCCTAATTAATTTTGGTGGTTGAATTGCCCAACACAAATAATTGGACTAACTAGTTTGCTCTAGTGTATAAGTTATATAGGTGCAAAAGGTTCACACTTAGCCAATTAAATGACCATGTGTTGAGTTCAACAAAAGGGCAAAGGAGCAACCAAAGGCCCCTCTGGTCTGGCACACCGGACTGTCCGGTGTACACCGGACAGTGTCCGGTGCACCAGAGGACTTCAGCTCAAACTCGTCGCCCTCGGGAATTTTCCAGAGCCAGCGCGCTAAAATTCACCGGACTGTCCGGTGTACACCGGACAGTGTCCGGTGCTCATTTAAGACGCGGCTCCGGAACTCGCCAGTCTCGGGAATTCGCGAAGACTGCTCCGCTATAATTCACCGGACATGTCCGGTGTACACCGGACTGTCCGGTGCAACCTCGGGGCAACGGCTACTTCGCGCCAACGGTCACCTGCAGGCGCATTTAATGCGCGCCAGAAGCGCGCAGTTGTCAGGCACGCGGGAGCAGGCACACCGGACATCAAACAGTACATGTCCGGTGTGCACCGGACATCCAGGCGGGCCCAGGTGTCAGAACTCCAACGGTCAAATCACAACGGCTTTGGTGATGTGGCTGTCGCACCGGACTGTCCGGTGCGCCATCGAACAGACAGCCTCCCAACGGCCACTTTTGGTGGTTGGGGCTATAAATACCCCAACCACCCCACCATTCATTGCATCCAAGTTTTCCAACTTCCAACCACTATACAAGAGCTAGGCATTCAATTCTAGACACACCAAAGAGATCAAATCCTCTCCAATTCCACTCAAGCCTTTAGTGCTAGCGAGAGAGATTTGCCGTGTTCTTTTGAGCTCTTGCGCTTGGATCGCTTTCTTTCTTTCTCACTTGTTCTTGTGATCAAAACTCAATTGTAACCAAGGCAAGAGGCACCAATTGTGTGGTGGCCCTTGCGGGGAAGTTTTGTTCCCGTTTGATTGAGAAGAAGAAAAGCTCACTCGGTCCGAGGGACCGTTTTGAGAGAGGGAAGGGTTGAAAGAGACCCGGCCTTTGTGGCCTCCTCAACGGGGAGTAGGTTTGAGAGAACTGAACCTCGGTAAAACAAATCCGTGTGTCTCACTTTATTATTCTCTTGCGATTTGTTTTGCGCCCTCTCTCGCGGACTCGTTTATATTTCTAACGCTAACCCGGCTTGTAGTTGTGATTATTTTTGAGATTTTCAGTTTCGCCCTATTCACCCCCCCTCTAGGCGACTTTCAATTGGTATCAGAGCCCGGTGCTTCATTAGAGCCTAACCGCTCGAAGTGATGTCGGGAGATCACACCAAGAGGGAGATGGAGACCGGCGACAAGCCCACTACAAGCCAAGGGAGCACTTCGTCGGAAGAGTCCCGCACCAAGAGGAGGGAGAAGAAGAAGGACTCCTCCAAACGGAAGGAGAAAAGATCTTCCTCTTCTCACCACAAAGAGAAGAAGGAAAAATCCTCTTCCCACAAGCCGCATCGGAGTGGGGACAAGAAGAAGAGGATGAGGAAAGTGGTCTACTACGAGACTGATTCTTCGTCGACATCCACCTCCGGCTCTGACGCGGCGTCCGTCACTTCTAAGCGCCAAGAGCGTAAGAAGTATAGTAAGATCCCCCTACGCTACCCTCGCATTCCTAAACACACACCTTTACTTTCCGTCCCATTAGGCAAACCACCAACATTTAATGGTGAAGATTATGCTATGTGGAGTAATTTAATGCGATTTCATCTAACCTCACTCCACAAAAGTATATGGGATGTTGTTGAGTATGGTGTACAGGTACCATCTGTAGGGGATGAAGATTATGACACGGACGAAGTGGCCCAAATCGAGCACTTCAACTCCCAAGCCACAACCATTCTCCTTGCCTCTCTAAGCAAGGAGGAATACAACAAAGTGCAAGGGTTGAAGAATGCAAAGGAGATTTGGGACCTACTCAAGACGGCGCACGAGGGTGATGAACTCACCAAGATCACCAAGCGGGAAACGATCGAGGGGGAGCTCGGTCGCTTTCGTCTTCGCCAAGGGGAGGAGCCACAAGATATGTACAACCGGCTCAAAACCTTGGTGAACCAAGTGCGCAACCTCGGGAGTGAAAAGTGGGATGACCACGAAGTGGTTAAGGTTATTTTAAGAGCTCTTATTTTCCTTAACCCCACTCAAGTTCAATTAATTCGTGGTAATCCTAGATATCCACTAATGACCCCCAAGGAAGTTATCGGGAATTTTGTGAGCTTTGAATGCATGATTAAAGGCTCAAAGAAGATCAACGAGCTTGACGAATCTTCCACATCCGAGGCACAACCGGTGGCCTTCAAGGCAACGGAAGAGAAGAAGGAGGAGTCTACACCAAGTAGACAACCAATTGACGCCTCTAAGCTCGACAATGAGGAGATGGCTTTAATCATCAAAAGCTTTCGCCAAATCCTCAAGCAACGGAGGGGGAAGGACTACAAACCCCGCTCTAAGAAGGTGTGCTACAAATGTGGTAAGCCCGGTCATTTTATTGCAAAATGTCCTATGTCTAGTGACAGTGACAGGGGCAACGACAAGAAAGGAAAGAGGAGAGAAAAGAAGAAGTACTACAAGAAGAAGGGCGGCGATGCCCATGTTTGCCGGGAATGGGACTCCGACGAGAGCTCCACCGAGTCCTCCTCCGACGAGGACGCCGCCAACATCGCCGTCACCAAGGGACTCCTCTTCCCCAACGTCGGCCACAAGTGTCTCATGGCCAAGGATGGCAAAAAGAAGGTAAAATCAAGGTCCTCCACTAAATATGAAACATCTAGTGATGAGGATGATGATAAAAATGAGGAGGATAACTTGCGCATTCTTTTTGCTAACCTCAACATGCAACAAAAAGAAAAATTAAATGAATTGATTAGTGCTATACATGAGAAGGATGATCTCTTGGATTCTCAAGAAGAATTCCTTATTAAAGAAAATAAGAAGCATGTTAAGGTCAAGAATGCTTATGCTCTAGAAATTGAAAAATGTGAGAAATTAACTAGTGAGCTAAGCACATGCCATGACACTATTGCCAACCTTAGAAATGAAAATGCTAGGTTAAATGCTAAGGTTGATTCACATGTTTGCAATATTTCAACTTTCAATTCTAAAGATGATAATATTGATTTACTTGCTAGAATTGATGAGTTGAATATTTCTCTTGCTAGCCTTAGAGATGAAAAAGAAAAATTGCTTGCTAAGGCCAGAGATTTTGATGCTTGCATTTCTAACCTTAGGGATGAGAATGATATACTACATGCTAAGGTTATAGAATTAAAAACTTGCAAACCCTCTACATCTACTGAGCATATTTCCATTTGTACTAGATGTAGAGATATTAATGTTGATGCTATCCATGATCACCTAGCCTTAATTAAAAAACAAAATGATCACATAGCACAACTTAATGCTAAGATTAGTGAGCATGACTTAGAAAATGAAAAATTTAAATTTGCTAGAAGCATGCTCTATAATGGGAGACGCCCTGGCATCAAGGATGGCATTGGCTTCCAAAGGGGAGACAATGTCAAACTTAATGCCCCTCCTAAGAACTTGTCTAACTTTGTTAAGGGCAAGGCTCCCATGCCTCAGGATAACGAGGGTTACATTTTGTACCCTGCCGGTTATCCGGAGAGCAAAATCAAGAAAATTCATTCTAGGAAGTCTCACTCTGGCCCTAACCATGCTTTTATGTATAAGGGTGAGACATCTAGTTCTAGGCAACCAACCCGTGCTAAGTTGCCTAGAAAGAAAATTCCTAATGCATCAAATGATCATGCTATTTCATTCAAAACTTTTGATGCATCATATGTTTTAACTAACAGATCCGGCAAGGTAGTTGCCAAGATTGTTGGGGGCAAACACAAGGGCTCCAAGACTTGTGTTTGGGTACCCAAAGTTCTTGTTTCTAATGCCAAAGGACCCAAAACCGTTTGGGTACCTAAAGTCAAGAACTAAAATTGTTTTGTAGGTTTATGCATCCGGGGGCTCAAGTTGGATACTCGACAGCGGGTGCACAAACCACATGACAGGGGAGAAAAAGATGTTCTCCTCATATGAGAAAAACCAAGATCCCCAACGAGCTATCACATTCGGGGATGGAAATCAAGGTTTGGTCAAAGGATTGGGTAAAATTGTTATATCACCTGACCATACTATTTCCAATGTTTTTCTTGTAAATTCTTTAGATTACAATTTGCTTTCCGTATCCCAATTATGTCAAATGGGCTACAACTGTCTATTTACTGATGTAGGTGTCACTGTCTTTAGAAGAAGTGATGATTCAATAGCATTTAAGGGAGTGTTAGAGGGTCAGCTATACTTGGTAGATTTTGATAGAGCTGAACTCGACACTTGCTTAATTGCTAAGACTAACTTGGGTTGGCTCTGGCACCGCCGACTAGCCCATGTTGGAATGAAGAATCTTCACAAGCTTCTAAAGGGAGAACACATTTCAGGACTAACCAATGTTCATTTTGAGAAAGACAGGATTTGTAGCGCATGCCAAGCCGGGAAGCAAGTTGGTACTCATCATCCACACAAGAACATCATGACTAGTGACAGGCCACTGGAGCTCCTACACATGGACCTATTCGGCCCGATCGCTTACATAAGCATCGGCGGGAGTAAGTACTGTCTAGTTATTGTGGATGATTATTCTCGCTTCACTTGGGTGTTCTTTTTGCAGGACAAATCTCATACCCAAGAGACCTTAAAGGGATTCTTGAGACGGGCTCAAAATGAGTTCGGCTTAAGGATCAAGAAAATTAGAAGCGACAATGGGACGGAGTTCAAGAACTCTCAAATTGAAGGCTTCCTTGAGGAGGAGGGAATCAAGCATGAGTTCTCTTCTCCCTACACTCCACAACAAAATGGTGTAGTGGAGAGGAAGAATCGAACTCTATTGGACATGGCAAGAACCATGCTTGATGAGTACAAGACACCGGATCGGTTTTGGGCCGAGGCGGTCAACACCGCTTGCTACGCCATCAACCGGTTATATCTTCACCGAATCCTCAAGAAGACATGTTATGAACTCCTAACCGGTAAAAAGCCAAATATTTCATATTTTAGAGTTTTTGGTAGCAAATGCTTTATTCTTGTTAAGAGAGGTAGAAAATCTAAATTTGCTCCTAAAACTGTAGAAGGCTTTTTACTAGGATATGACTCAAACACAAGGGCATATAGAGTCTTTAACAAGTCCTCAGGACTTGTTGAAGTTTCTTGTGACGTTGTGTTTGATGAGACTAACGGCTCTCAAGTAGAGCATGTTGATCTTGATGAGATAGGTGATGAACAGGCTCCATGCATAGCGCTAAGGAACATGTCCATTGGGGATGTGTGTCCTAAGGAATCCGAAGAGCCTCCACATGCACAAGATCAACCATCCTCCTCCATGCAAGCATCTCCACCAACTCAAATTGAGGATGAGGCTCAAGATATTGAACAAGAAGATCAAGAAGATGAGCCACCCCAAAATGACGGCAACGATCAAGGGGGAGATGCAAATGATGAAGACAAGGAGGATGAACAACCAAGGCCGCCACACCCAAGGGTCCACCAAGCAATACAACGAGATCACCCCGTCGACACCATCCTCGGCGACATTCATAAGGGGGTAACTACTCGATCTCGTGTTGCACATTTTTGTGAACATTACTCTTTTGTTTCCTCTATTGAGCCACACAGGGTAGAGGAAGCACTTCAAGATTCGGATTGGGTGATGGCGATGCAAGAGGAGCTCAACAATTTCACAAGGAATGAGGTATGGCATTTAGTTCCACGTCCTAATCAAAATGTTGTAGGAACCAAGTGGGTCTTCCGCAACAAGCAAGACGAGCATGGTGTGGTGACAAGGAACAAAGCTCAACTCGTGGCCAAAGGGTATTCACAAGTCGAAGGTTTGGATTTCGGAGAAACCTATGCACCCGTAGCTAGGCTTGAGTCAATTCGCATATTATTGGCCTATGCTACTTACCATGGCTTCAAGCTTTATCAAATGGACGTGAAGAGTGCCTTCCTCAATGGACCGATCAAGGAGGAGGTCTTTGTTGAGCAACTTCCCGGCTTTGAAGACAGTGAGTACCCTAACCATGTTTATAGGCTCTCTAAGGCGCTTTATGGGCTTAAGCAAGCCCCAAGAGCATGGTATGAATGCCTTAGAGATTTCCTTATTGCAAATGGCTTCAAAGTCGATAAAGCTGATCCTACTTTATTCACTAAAACTCTTGACAATGATTTGTTCGTATGCCAAATTTATGTTGATGATATCATATTTGGGTCTACTAACGAATCTACATGTGAAGAATTTAGTAGGATCATGACACAGAAATTCGAGATGTCGATGATGGGGGAGTTGAAGTATTTTCTAGGATTCCAAGTGAAGCAACTCCAAGAGGGCACCTTCATTAGCAAAACGAAGTATACTCAAGACATTCTAAGCAAGTTTGGAATGAAGGATGCCAAGTCCATCAAGACACCCATGGGAACAAATGGGCATCTTGACCTCGACACGGGAGGTAAGTCCGTGGATCAAAAGGTATACCGGTCGATGATTGGTTCATTGCTTTATTTATGTGCATCTCGACCGGACATTATGCTTTCCGTATGCATGTGTGCAAGATTCCAAGCCGACCCTAAGGAATCACACCTTATGGCCGTAAAACGAATCTTGAGATATTTGGCTTATACTCCTAAGTTTGGGCTTTGGTACCCTCGGGGATCCACTTTTGATTTGATTGGTTATTCGGATGCCGATTGGGCGGGGTGTAAGATTAATAGGAAGAGCACATCGGGGACTTGCCAGTTCTTGGGAAGATCCTTGGTGTCATGGGCTTCAAAGAAGCAAAATTCGGTCGCTCTTTCTACCGCCGAAGCCGAGTATATTGCCGCAGGCCATTGTTGCGCGCAATTGCTTTGGATGAGGCAAACCCTGCGGGACTACGGTTACAAATTAACCAAAGTTCCTCTTCTATGTGATAATGAGAGTGCAATCCGCATGGCGGATAATCCCGTTGAGCATAGCCGCACTAAACACATAGCCATTCGGTATCATTTTCTTCGGGATCACCAACAAAAGGGGGATATCGAGATTTCTTACATTAACACTAAAGATCAATTAGCCGATATCTTTACCAAGCCACTTGATGAACAATCTTTTACCAGACTTAGGCATGAGCTTAATATTCTTGATTCTAGGAATTTCTTTTGCTAAACTTGCACACATAGCTCATAAGAATACCTTTGATCATGTCTCTTTTATATGCTATGACTAATGTGTTTTCAAGTGTATTCCAAACCAAGTCATAGGTATATTGAAAGGGAATTGGAGTCTTCGGCGAAGACAAAGGCTTCCACTCCGCTCTACTACTCACCCTTCGTCGTCGCTCCGCATCACTCTCCAACGTTGGTATAATCTTCGCTCATTTATTTTATGACCAAAGGAGGAGAAAGTTCTTAAAAGGGCTCTAATGATTCCGTTTTTGGCGATTCATGCCAAAGGGGGAGAGAAAATATGAGCCCAAAGCAAAAGGACCACACCACCACCCTAATTTTAAAAGATTTTCAATTGGATGGAAAATTTCAAAATTGGTATCTCTTTGTGTTCTAAAAGGGGAGCAAGTAGTATTTTCAAAATTGATGTCTTAAAACCCTCTTGAACACTAAGAGGAGACTTTATTTGAGGGGGAGTTTTGTTTAGTCAAAAGAAAAGCATTTGGAACAAAGCAAGAAAATTTCAAAACTTGAAAATGCTTTACAAAATCTTATTCACTTACCTTTGACTATCTTGCAAAAGGACTTTGAAAAGAATTTACAAAAGAGTTTGCAAAAACAAAACTTATGGTGTAAATATGGTCCAATATGTCAAAAACAAAGAAATCAATCCATGCGCATCATGTAAGTATTTATATTGGCTCAATTCCAAGCAATCTTTGCACTTACATTATGCAAACTAGTTCAATTATGCACTTCTATATTTGCTTTGGTTTGTGTTGGCATCAATCACCAAAAAGGGGGAGATTGAAAGGGAATTAGGCTTACACCTAGTCCCTAATTAATTTTGGTGGTTGAATTGCCCAACACAAATAATTGGACTAACTAGTTTGCTCTAGTGTATAAGTTATACAGGTGCAAAAGGTTCACACTTAGCCAATTAAATGACCATGTGTTGAGTTCAACAAAAGGGCAAAGGAGCAACCAAAGGCCCCTCTGGTCTGGCACACCGGACTGTCCGGTGTACACCGGACAGTGTCCGGTGCACCAGAGGACTTCAGCTCAAACTCGTCGCCCTCGGGAATTTTCCAGAGCCAGCGCGCTAAAATTCACCGGACTGTCCGGTGTACACCGGACAGTGTCCGGTGCTCATTTAAGACGCGGCTCCGGAACTCGCCAGTCTCGGGAATTCGCGAAGACTGCTCCGCTATAATTCACCGGACATGTCCGGTGTACACCGGACTGTCCGGTGCAACCTCGGGGCAACGGCTACTTCGCGCCAACGGTCACCTGCAGGCGCATTTAATGCGCGCCAGAAGCGCGCAGTTGTCAGGCACGCGGGAGCAGGCACACCGGACAACAAACAGTACATGTCCGGTGTGCACCGGACATCCAGGCGGGCCCAGGTGTCAGAACTCCAACGGTCAAATCACAACGGCTTTGGTGACGTGGCTGTCGCACCGGACATGTCCGGTGTGCACCGGACTGTCCGGTGCGCCATCGAACAGACAGCCTCCCAACGGCCACTTTTGGTGGTTGGGGCTATAAATACCCCAACCACCCCACCATTCATTGCATCCAAGTTTTCCAACTTCCAACCACTATACAAGAGCTAGGCATTCAATTCTAGACACACCAAAGAGATCAAATCCTCTCCAATTCCACTCAAGCCTTTAGTGCTAGCGAGAGAGATTTGCCGTGTTCTTTTGAGCTCTTGCGCTTGGATCGCTTTCTTTCTTTCTCACTTGTTCTTGTGATCAAAACTCAATTGTAACCAAGGCAAGAGGCACCAATTATGTGGTGGCCCTTGCGGGGAAGTTTTGTTCCCGTTTGATTGAGAAGAAGAAAAGCTCACTCGGTCCGAGGGACCGTTTTGAGAGAGGGAAGGGTTGAAAGAGACCCGGCCTTTGTGGCCTCCTCAACGGGGAGTAGGTTTGAGAGAACCGAACCTCGGTAAAACAAATCCGTGTGTCTCACTTTATTATTCTCTTGCGATTTGTTTTGCGCCCTCTCTCGCGGACTCGTTTATATTTCTAACGCTACCCCGGCTTGTAGTTGTGATTATTTTTGAGATTTTCAGTTTCGCCCTATTCACCCCCCCCCCGCTCTAGGCAACTTTCAGTTAGTCACTCTCCTGCGGGGAGGGGTACTGTGTTTATCAAACTGGAGAAACCTAACGGGCAGCTATGATCTCTAGGGAATCTTTGTAAAAGCTACGTAGTGATACCCTGCCGGACCACCTAGGTAGTGGTCAATGGGGATTAGCTCTCCCCGGGCAGAAAGGGAATCATGACTCATGGGTAAAGTGTGCGACCTCTGCAGAGGGTAGTGAAACTGATATATCAGCCGTGCTCACGGTTAAGAGCAGCCTTGGGATCCTCTTTGATTAGAGATACTGATGGCTCGAGATACAAGGATTATGTTATGGTTTTGGTTCGAATATGATGATGTTGTTCCTTGATGAGGAAATGGTTCATGGGTTGATTAATGCTAAAAATCTGGCTTCTACTAATGATAAATACCTGACCAACTAAAAGCAACTGCTTGAGCCTAACCCCACATAAAGCTAGTCCACTTCAGCCAAACGGGACATTTGCTGAGTACGTTGATGTGTACTCATCCTTGCTTTACCACAAAACACCAGGTTGTCCGCATTGTTACCACTGCTCCGGAGAAGGCGAAGTCGTGGAAGGAGACTTCCAGGAGTTCCAAGACTACGACGAATTCTAGGTGTGGGTTGGCGGCAACCCCCAGTCAGCTGCCTGTGAAGGCCCTATCTTTACTGCGTTTCGCTAGCACTTTGATTCACCTGTTAAGACGATGACTATGTGGATGTCTATGACTCTATGATGTAATAAGTTAATACTCTTGTAAGTTACTATTCGAGCAATGTGCATTGATGTTCATTTATGTAATCGCTGTGTACGTGAGTTCTGATCCTGGCACGTACATAGTTCGCATTCGGTTTGCCTTCCAAAACCGGGTGTGACAGTCGGGTTCCAAGGGACCTACCACGCGGTGTTGGGAAGGCCGTGCTACGCCAAGTTCATGGCCGTCCCCAACTACACCTACCTCAAGCTCAAGATGCCAGGCCCCAACGGGATCATCCCCGTCGGATCCACGTACCGCCACGCGTATGAATGCGACGTGGAATGCGTGGAGTACGCTGAGGCCCTCGCCGAGTCCGAGACCCTCATCGCCGACCTGGAACGCCTCTCCAAGGAGGCGCCCGACGCGAAGCGGCACGCCGGCAACTTCGAACTAGTCGAGGCGGTTAAGTCCGGCTCTCTCGACCCCAGCAACGATGCCAGCAAGAAAGTCTGGATCGGCTCTGAGCTCGACCCCAAATAAGAAGCAGTGCTCGTTGACTTTCTCCGCGCAAACGCTGAAGTTTTTGCGTGGAGTCCCTCAGACATGTCAGGCATACCAAGGGATGTCGCCGAGCACTCACTGGACATCAGAGCTGGAGCCCGACCCGTGAAGCAGTCCCTGCGCCGTTTTGACGAAGAAAAGCGCAGGGCCATAGGCGAGGAGATCCACAAGCTACTCGCGGCAGGTTTCATCAAAGAGGTATTCCATCCCGAATGGTTAGCTAACCCTGTTCTTGTAAGGAAAAAGGATGGGAAATGGAGGCTGTGCGTAGACTACACTGGTCTAAACAAAGCATGTCTGAAGGTTCCCTACCCTCTGCCTCGCATCGATCAAATTGTGGACTCCACTGCTGCGTGCGAAACCCTATCATTCCTCGATGCCTACTCAGGCTATCACCAAATCAAGATGAAAGAGTCCGACCAGCTCGCGACTTCTTTTATCACACCTTTTGGCATGTATTGTTACACTACAATGCCATTTGGTTTGAGGAATGCAGGCGCCACCTACCAGAGGTGCATAAACCATGTGTTCGGAGAACACATCGGCAAAACGGTCGAGGCTTACGTTGATGACATCGTTGTCAAGACGAAGAAAGCCTCCGACCTCCTCTCTGACCTTGAAACGACATTCAAGTGTTTGAGAGCTAAAGGCGTGAAACTCAACCCTGAGAAGTGTGTCTTCGGAGTCCCCCGAGGCATGCTCCTAGGGTTCATTGTCTCCGAGCGGGGCATAGAGGCCAACCCGGAGAAAATCGCGGCCATCACCAACATGGGACCGATCAAGGATTTGAAAGGAGTACAGAGGGTCATGGGATGCCTTGCGGCTCTGAGCCGCTTCATCTCGCGCCTTGGCGAAAAAGGATTGCCCTTGTACCGCCTCTTAAGGAAGGCCGAGCGCTTCACTTGGACCCCCGAGGTCGAGGAAGCCCTCAGAAACTTAAAGGCATTCCTTACAAATGCACCCATCTTGGTGCCCCCCGCTGCGAGAGAAGCCCTCTTGATCTACGTAGCCGCAACCACTCAGGTGGTCAGCACCGCGGTCGTAGTCGAGAGACGAGAAGAAGGGCATGCACTACTCGTCCAGAGGCTAGTCTACTTCATCAGCGAAGTGCTATCCGAGACCAAAGTCCGCTACCCGCAGATCCAGAAGCTGCTCTACGCAGTGATTCAGACGCGGCGGAAACTGCAACACTACTTTGAGTCTCACCCGGTGACTGTGGTGTCAGCCTTTCCCCTAAGAGAGATCATCCAGTCCCGAGAGGCCTCGGGTAGGATAGCGAAATGGGCAGTGGAACTCATGGGCGAAACACTTTCATTCGCCCCTCGAAAGGCCATAAAATCCCAAGTCTTGGCCGACTTCCTGGCTGAGTAGACTGACACCCAGTTACTGATGACACCAATACAACCCGAGCTTTGGACCATGTACTTCGACGGGTCGCTGATGAAAACTGGAGCAGGCGCGGGCTTCCTCTTCATCTCACCCCTCGGAAAACATCTTCGCTATGTGATCCTCCTTCATTTTCCGGTATCAAACAACGTGGCTGAGTACGAAGCATTGGTTAACGGGCTGCGCATCACCGTCGAGCTAGGGGCTCGGCGCCTCAACGCTCGTGGCGACTTGCAGCTTGTCATTGACCAAGTCATGAAGAACTCTCACTGCTACGATCGGAAGATGGAGGCCTACTACGACGAAGTTCGGCGCCTGGAGGACAAGTTCTACGGGCTGGAACTCAACCACGTCGCTCGATGATTCAACGAGACTGCGGATGAGCTGGCTAAAATAGCCTCAGGGCAGACAACGGTTCCCCCGGACGTCTTCTCCAGGGATATACATCAACCCTCCGTCAAGATCGACGACACGCCCGAGACACCCTCGGGCAAGCCCGAGGTGCCCTCGGCTGCCGAGGGTGAGGCCCTACGTGTCGAGGAGGAGCGGAATGGGGTCACACCGGTCCTGAACTGGCAGACCCCGTACCTGGAATATCTCCTCTGAGGAGAGCTGCCCTCGACAAGGCCGAAGCTCGGCGACTAGCTCGGCGCGCCAAGTCGTTCGTTTTGCTGGGTGATGAAAAGGAGCTCTATCACCGTAGTCCCTCGGGCATCCTCCAGCGATGCATCTCCATCGCCCAAGGACAAGAGCTGTTACAAGAAATACACTCGGGGGCTTGTGGCCACCATGCAGCACCTCGAGCCCTCATGGGAAATGCCTTTCGACAAGGTTTCTACTGGCCAACCGCAGTGGCCGACGCCACTAGGATTGTACGCTCCTGCCGAGGGTGTCAATTCTACGCAAAGCAGACACACCTGCCCGCTCAGAACCTGCAGACGATACCCATCACCTAGCCGTTTGCCGTATGGGGTCTGGACCTCGTCGGTCCCTTGCAGAAGGCACCCGGGGGCTTCACGCACCTGCTGGTCGCCATCGACAAATTCTCCAAGTGGATCGAGGTCCGACCCTTAACCAGTATCAGGTCCGAGCAGGCGGTGGCGTTCTTCACCAATATCATCCATCGCTTTGGAGTCCCAAATGCCATCATCACCGACAATGGCACGCAGTTCACCGGGAAAAGTTCCTGGACTTCTGCGAGGACCACCACATCCGTGTGGACTGGGCCACCGTAGCTCACCCCAGGACGAATGGGCAGGTGGAGCGTGCCAACGGTATGATTTTGCAGGGACTTAAACAGAGGATCTATAACGACCTCAACAAGTTCGGCAAGCGATGGATGAAAGAGCTACCCTCGGTGGTCTGGAGTCTGAGGACGACGCCGAGCCGAGCCACGGGTTTCTCGCCGTTCTTTCTAGTCTATGGGGCCGAGGCCGTCCTCCCCACGGACTTAGAATACGGTTCCCCGAGGATGAAGGCGTACGACGACCGAAGCAACCAGATCAGCTGAGATGACTCGCTGGATCAGCTCGAAGAGGCTCGGGACGTTGCCTTACGACATTCGGCGTGGTATCAGCAGTCTCTGCGACGCTACCACGCCTGAAGGGTTCGGTCCCGAGGCTTCCAAGTAGGAGACTTGGTGCTTCGGCTGCGACAAGACGCCCGTGGGCGCCACAAGCTTACTCCTCCCTGGGAAGGGCCATTCATCATCGCGAAGATCTTGAAGCCCGGAACATACAAGCTGGCCAACGATCAAGGCAAGGTCTACAGCAACGCTTGGAACATCAAATAGCTACGTCGCTTCTACCCTTAAAATGTTTCAAGTCGTTCATGTTCCTCGTTTTTACACGCTTAAATAAAGTCTAACCGTCGAGGAAGGGTCAGCCTTGCCTCGGCCAAGCCCGACCCTCCCTCGGGGGCTAGAAGGGGGGAACCCCCTCTGCGTCAAAAATTTTCTTCGGAAAAGTTTTCTACCAAAAACAACTTTCGTGCTTTCAACTATATCGATAGCGGGATCTTGCAAACGAGTAAGAAAGCACGTAAGCGGCAAGGCCGACCGAGCCAAGGGACTCCTACTCCTCCGGGATACGGATACCTCACTCATCACCTTCCGCGAAAAGTGACTCTAGCTCGGATAAAGCGATTCTGCTACCGACGAACAAGTCCAAATGCTCGAAACAAGAGGAAAGAAAATGCAGCTTTATAATCCGAACGCTAAATATGTTTAGGCCTCGGTGGCCGCAAAAAGCATACGCATGCTTCGGACAAACTGTTCCTACAAGATTTAGGCATCGGCGGGAGGAGGAGCGGAGCCCTCTACGACGTTTCCACCCTCGGCGGAATCTGGCATGGCCTCAGACGGTGACTCGGGCGAGAGGATCTCCACCTCAAAGGAGGATGCCAGCACCACGCTTGGGCCGGCGACGGCCGCGTCAAGCCTCTGGACCTCGGCTAAGGCGGCCTCATCCTCGTCGAGTAAGCAGCACCCCTCGCTGACCCGCTCCAGATCCACGTCATAGTGGGAAGCGAGCACGGCGAAGGCACGCCTAACGCCGTGGTGCAGCGCCCCGCGGAGTCTACCGCGCACATGGCCACCCAAGGCTCGCAGGTGACTCTAGGGGGAGCTACCCGAGGGGACGTCATCGAGGTCGAAGGCCCGGCAAAAGGCCGAGATAGCCTCGGACATGGCCACACGGTCGGCCTCCTTCTGCTCAGCCGCCTGGGCAAGCGCCTTGCGATCCTTGACGGACTCACTAAGAGCCGTCTCCAACCATGCAGATAGCCAAACAATACTCTTCAGACACGAGGTGAAGAACGAAGCTAAGTCAAAGCTACAAAGCGGGCGACACATACCTTCGACCCGAGCGGACGCCTCGGCTAGCCGCCCCACACCCTCAGCCAGCTGACCCTTAAGGGTCTCAGCCCGGCTCACAGCCTCGGCAGCTTGGCTCCGAGATTGGTCCAGCTCGCCGAGGACCTGGCTGAGCTCCAGCCGCCGCTGCTGCATCTCCTCGGCCTAGGAAGCCACCTGCTCCCGGGCCAATGAAGCCTCTGCCTGCGCCGCCGCTGCCACCGACTTTAGCTCATCACAGAGCAGCCGGAGATTCGCCACCTTGGTGCTCCGTTGGGCGAGCTGCTCATTGGCCTCGGCAAGCACGGTCCTCTGGGACCGCAGTGAATCCCAGACGTCTCTCTCGCGGCGGAGGAACAGCGACTTGGCGGTGCTCACGTCCGCAAGTTCCTGAGAAAGGAAAACAAGGCATTACAAAGAGTGCCCTGGCCACGCAAGGTCTACACCTAAAACCTTACCTGGAAGACCCTGGGAACGTCCCTGGAAAGGGTCTCCACGGCCAACCGAAGCGACATCGTCATCGCCTCGATATACTCGCGGAAGTTATCCCGAGTCCTCTCCTCCAGCTCATCGTCGAGGGAGAGGAGGGGCTCCGGGTCCGAGGTGGCATGGCTCCAGAACCGGAGCGGCCGCCCACACCACTCATCGAGGTTGAGCCGCGCGTGGATAAGGCCGCTGCTCCCCAAGACGGGCCACAATTCTGCACGCACCTCGACTAAGGCGTCGGGTCCCCCTGCGGCCAGTGCTTCGAGTACCGCCGCAATCGATGTGTTGGGCCTCTCCTCGGCTAAAGAGGCAGGCCTCCGATCGCCAACCTCGGCGACGATGACCACCCTCTCCTCATGGCCAAGGACGGGGAGGTCGGGGACGACCACAGGCGGCGGCGCCTCAGCCATCCCAACATCGGCAGCGACGGACAGCTCCGCGGGTGAATTAGCAACGGCCCCGGCGGGGGTCGGTGCCGGCACCAGCAACAAGTCAGCCGGGCTCGGGGCCGCGGCCGCGTCAGTGGCCTCCCCCAGCATGATGGCCGCCCCGGTAGAGGGGTTAGCCTGGGAGGCTTGCCCCATGGCAGCTCGTGCTGCCTGGGCCCTCGCTCGAGGGCGTCATGTGCGGAAGCCAGCCAACCGGCATGGCACGCTGCGGCGCCGGCTGCGGAGGCTAGCCCCGTCTTAAGGGCCTTCTTGGGGGCCAGACCAGTCGAGCCCTGCCTCCGCTTGCTGAAAGAAAGGGGGAGAGAGCAAGATCAAGACACATAGGGAAAAAGCCAAAACAAAGGTGTTCTCAGATACTTACCCGCTCTGGACCAAGGCTAGCCGTGCCTGTGGGGAGGCCCCTCGAGCCCCTGCCCCCGCAGGCGCTTCCGAGGGTTGCTCCGACGCTGGCTTCGGCGCCGCTTCTGCCTCGGACGCCCGGGGCGCCGAAAGGGCGGCCTGCCCAGGCGTTGTCACGGCCAAGGGACCAACCTCCTGTACAGCCGGCGCGGGCACTTGCTCCAGGAGGACAGGCAGATCGGCCTGACTCCTCGGAGCCGCCCCTGTTACCTCGGCCAAGGGGTCAAGTATCCCCTCGGCCTGCCTCGGCTCCTCGGACTGGGTCCTCGGTGTCCCGGCCCCAGGCTCTGATGGTGCCAGCCCACTAGGAGGCTGGCTCAGCGACCCTTGGCCCAGCCTTGGGTCTGGGCTGAGGCCAAGACGGGCTACCATGTCATCGTCCTCGTCACCATCGTCATCATCGTCGTCGTCAGGCGTCTCCGGCGACAGCTCCCTTGGGAGCCCTTCCCTCGCCTGCCTCCGGCGAAGCTTCTCCAAGGCATCCCGAGCCCGCATCCACTCGCGAGCCTGGGCCTTTTTTGTGTCCTTCTTCTCCTTTTCCTTCTCCGCGGCGATTCTCCGTGCGGCTCGGCCTATCGCGTCCTCCGGGACCGGTGGTCGGACGGGTTTATAAATCCTCAACCCCTGGGGACGAACAAAAACCCCAGTAAGTAAGGATCGGAGGCGTGAAGAACTCGGCACAAAATAGGAGAAGGATCGGACACATACTAGGGATACATACCCATGGTCGGGGCGCATCGCGGGCTGGGTAAGGGCCCCAGCGTCCTGCTTCCCCACCGTACCCGCTACCCGCTTGAGGAGGTTGTCGGCGGAGAGGGAGGTCGAGGACATTTGCGAGCCCTCCAAATCGACCCCTGGCTTCATCTCTGCAAGCCGCAATGGCCGCTCTGCCAAAGGGAGCACCCTACGGCGATGGATAGCGGCGACGACCCCCGCAACGCGCCAGTTAACGCCGGCGGCGGTCACCACTCGTTGAGAAATCGGCGGAAGCCTCCCGTCATCGTTGCGGAGATAAAACCACCGGTTCTGCCACCCCTTGTTCGAAGACGCAAGGGTGGCAGGAATGTACTGCTGCGCGCGCCCCAGCCTCAGCTGAAGGGTGCAGCCACCGGCCCGCACCGCCATACGCACCTTCTTTGCCTCCGTTGTCAAGGCAAAGAACTCCGTAGTGAAGAGATGAAGCCACAGATCCCAGTGGGGGTCAATCCCCAAAAAACCCTCGCAAACCGCTGTGAAGGTGGCCGCTTGCGCAATAGAGTTGGGGTTAAGGTTGTGCAGCTCCACCCCGTAGTAGTGCAGGAGCGCCCGCATGAAGCGGCTCGCTGGTACGCCAAACCCCCGCTCATGGAAGGGGATAAAGCTGACCACGTACCCCGGCGGCGGAGTCGGGCTGACCCCACTCCCGGGGGCCATCCACTCTGGCTGCGGCTCGCCGGAGAGGGGATGCAGCAAACCATCGGCGACAAGGGCCTCCAGGTCCCCCACAGAAACAGTTGAGAATGGCCACGGGTCGCGCGGCAAAACAACGGACACCTTGTCAGCCATCGCCGGACAGAAGCGGTGGCGGCGGAAGGGATGAGGTGTGCGGTTTTCTCTCCTCTGGCTACTCTCTTAGGTTGCGGAAACCGAAGCAGGAGGCGAGCACAAACGGCAGGGTGAAGAACCACCGCCGGCCCCTCTTCCGGGTATATAAAGGCCCGGGCGAGGATCATTCAAAGCTTCGCCCGAATCCACCGCGAAATTCAAACTCAAAGGGGAAACGGTCTTTCTGTTCCTCGAACGGCCTGCGCACGTGCAACAAACGCCCCGCGAATCGCCCGTCCCATCGCATTAACTCCTTGGCAGAGCCAGCGACACCGTTGGCAGGCGAAGCAGGCGACGTTTCACCTCTGTCATGATGACCGCGTCAAAAATGGTGCGCCTCGATTTTTAAATTCATACCCTTTTCCGTTTCCTCTCTCTCTCTTACCACAGGGACTGAGAAAGGGGATATTTTGAAAAGGATCCTTCCCCGCGAAGGAAATGGGCTCTCGAGCCCTCCTACTGATCAGGGGTTCGAAGGTTGCGCCCTGCGGGGTCCAGTAGCCGCCCCAGAGCACTCGGGCCCCCGAGCCCTCCTACTGATCAGGGGTTCGAAGGCTGGCCCCTCGGAAGGGTTCGCCAGCCACCCCAGAGCACCCGGGCTCCGTGCCCATTACTGATCAGGGGTTCGAAGGCTGGCCCCTCGGAAGGGTTCGACAGCCGCCCCAGAGCACTCGGGCTCTGCGCCCATTACTGATCAGGGGTTCGAAGGCTGGCCCCTCGATAGGGTTCGACAGCCGCCCCAGAACACGCAGAGTGAGGGATGACCCTAGGTATGTCCGATACATGGCCGAGGCTCGGGCTACGCTCCCGAGGTACCCTAGGACATTTCCGAGACCAGCGGGAACGATTTGTAATGGAATCCCATCGGAGGGAGGCATCGAGCCCTCGGACCCTATCGAAAAGGGTCCGGGTCCAGCGAATCAACTGCAGGTACTTTTGGAGCGCGCCTCTGGGCCACTAGCCGACCCCTAACGAACGGGGCACGGGCGTCCACTCGGATCACCCGTTCGCAACTCACTGGAAACACCATGATCGGTGCCCTCCGAGGGTAACATGGCGCTTCCCCCCCCCCCCCTTCCTCCTTGCGAAAAGGCGACGAAGGGGCGTATAATAAAAGTCGAGACAGTACTTGATCATCCTCTCGCTCCGTGCAGAGGCTCGGGGGCTGCCCTCGCACCCGGCTGCGGCCAAAACTGTTGATAGCGTCAACAACCCAGCTTCAAAACTCGGAACCTGATCGTGCACCCGGGCTACGGCCAGGCCACATGAGGGAACAACAGGACCGGCCGAGGCATTACGAAAAGCTTTAAGACCTCAGAGGAGTCAAACCACTCCTCCGAGGCCTCGGGGGCTACACCCGGCGGGTGCGCTTGCGCGCACCCGTCGGAACAAAGTATAACCGAGAAAGGCCGGTCCCCTCACCAAGAATGCGGCATAGCCTCGAAGCGAGCATCGCCACTCCCTTGTCCCTTCGAGGCTCGGGGGCTACTGTCGGGTACCGTAATTAGGGGTACCCTCAATACTCCTAATCACGACAGGTAAACACCTTCAGAGCAAACCGTGAAGACTGACGGTTTGAGTCAAAGTCAAAACTTCGTCTACCAAGGGACACGATCTCACCCCGCCCGAGCCCGGCCTCGGGCGGAACAGTGGTCCCAGACGAGTTCACGTCTCGACCGAGGGTCTCCTCAGGCGGTGAGCGCGCCCTCGGCTCAACCAAAGGCAAGCCTTGTCGTGCAAGCGACCTTGGCCATATCGCCTTATCAGCCGACCGTATTGCATGCGCATTTAATGCTGGGATCGCCTGACATCTTATCCTGACACGCGCGCCTCAGTCGGCAAGGTCGAAGTGACCGCAGTCACTTCGCCCTTTCACTGACTGATCTGACAGGAAAACAGCGCCGCCCGCCCCGCTCCGGCTACTGTGCCAACCACCCGGACGAAACCGACAACGGTCAAGTTAAGCTTCAGGCGCGACAGGAAGCTCCACCTTGCCCAACCCCAGGGCTCGGCCTCGACCTCGGCCTCGGGAGGAGATCTCCGCCTCGCCCGACCCCAGGGCTCGGCTTCGACCTCGACCTCGAGAAGAGTCACATCCTCACCCGACCCTGGGCCTCGGCCCCAGCCTCGGCCTCGGAGAAGCCGCCGCCTCGCCCGACCTTAGGCTCGGATCAACCGCGCCACAAGGGATGCATCATTACCCTACTCCTAGCTAGCTCAGGCTACGAAGGAACAAGACCGGCGTCCCATCAAGCTTACCCCGGTAACAGGCAATGATGGTTCCCCGCATGCAACCATGACGTCGGTGGTTCTCAAGCCCCTACGGAAGCAAGGAGACGTCAGTAGGATCCATGCAGCGCTAACAGCTGTACTGCTACAGGGCTCAAGGCACTTCTCTGACGGACACGATACTACCTCTATAGGGCTCGAGACACCCCCCCCCCCCCCCGACGGCCACGTTGTTATCTGTACAGGGCTCAGGGCACTTCCCTACCAGCCAAGTTAGCTCCCAGCTACACCCCATTGTATAGCTGGGCATCTCCTTACGTCTATAAAAGGGGGTGTCCAGGGCCCCACGGAGGGGAGGAGAGAGGAAAAAGGAACAAGCGTACGAGCATACGAACACACGAACGCACGGCAGGAGAGACGAGTAGACGCATGACAAAGGGACAGGAGAAGACGAGCAGGGGCCGGACCCCTCCTCTCTCTCACCCTTGCTCTCTTCTACTCGCTCTCTCTCACCCTCGCTCTCTCGCAAGGCTTGTAACCCCTACTACGAGCACCCTGGTGCAGGATAATACAAGACTCATTCCCCCATTGTGTTCCATCTCGCACCAACCCATCTGGGCAGGGACACGCAGCGACAAATTTACTCGTCGGTCCAGGGACCCCCCGGGTCCGAAACCCCGACAGTATGGCAGGTTGAGCGATATGCTCTTAATGAAGTCAATGCTATAAGCAGGGAAATTGTCCTACAGAATTTCCTTAACGATTTCACATATATAAGCTGACTGTGGGGTCGCAGTCCGAGAGAGAATGGGGTTTTCTCTCTAGTGGGCTCATGAATAGATATTAAAGGGCATGACCGTAATGCCCTGCCCCGTAAGAGAAGCAGATAATCTGCCTAGTACTATGTGTCTTTTTTGCGAAGATTCTTACACTAGGGTTTGTGGATCAAGGCGTAGTCCTTCGCTTACTCGTGCAGGGTTGGAGTACACTGGGATAGGCTTTGGTTCAAACCTAACAAGTACCTCTGCCGAAAAGTAGTATATAAACAGTACGGGAGCTCAATGACATTGATCAGAAAATAAGAGTGAAAATGGTGGGGATTGCTGTTCATTTGAGGGGTTTTCCCTTTATTTTCTTTATTGGAAAATATAAGAAATGAATTAAAAAAGAAAATGGCCAGCCAGCTGGGCCGCTACTAGGTCGCTTGGCCGAGCAACCCAGCAAGGCCAGCCGGCAAAAGAGAAGCGAGCGTAGGGCACACAGGGGTGCGTACCAGAGAGCGAGGGGAGGGGATCGAGCAGCCGCTGAGGCCCTGGCGGCGCTCAACCGTGCGCAAGGATAGGGGCCGAAGGCCCTGGCGGCGGCTGAGGAAAATCAGTTCAGCTCATGTCGATCTCCTCGCCGTGCCCTATGCAAGTGTTCCTCGAGCTCGGCTCCATAAGTATGGTGTCTTGCCCCTGTTTAGCAGCACGCAAAACACTGCAAGCCCTCTGCTCCTCTCTGCTGTTTGTTGTTCCATTCTCCCCAATCCATTAGGTCCCTAGTGTTCCTGTGGTTAATCGCTGGTGGTGATTGGAAACTGGTAGAGGTGGTGATGTTCTTGTGCAGCGAGGTTCTCCTGTGCTCTGTTGATTTAACAGTGCGCCTGTGTGGTGCTCTGTCTGTTCTGATCTCTGTCCGTCGTGGCCTGGTGCTTGGGCTCTCTGTTGCGCGGTGTTCCTCTTCTCGGGCTGGTGCCATGGACGTCTCCCTTGGCTCCAGCAACGGCTCTAGTATCTCCGTCAACCTCCCGGTGTGCAGGCCCGGACGTGGGCGGCGGAATTGGTTTTCTGGGAGAGAACCTTGTGTTCGCTGAGCTGGTCTTCCCACGTAGACAATCTACGTGATGTGAGTTACTCGTTGCCTCTCTATATTTATTGAATAATTTTGTGCAATCTACTAGTATTTTTTACTTGGGTGTGATTGCGTAATCTGTGGGCGGATTTGATTGCTCAATGATAATAGCGGTGTAGTGAGACAACGTGACAGTCTGGGTTTTAGTGTGTTGTTAGTTTCAGCATCAAGTATTTATTTGTGCCTAATTATATCTATATTTGTTAAGGCTGTTTACCTGTGTTAAATTCTGTTATATTATTTAGTTCACAGCTCTTTACTATTAGTATTTATACTTGATTATTAGGCTTATTACATCTGATCTAAAACCCTGATTTGGTAAGATTAGACTGTCACGTTAGTCGAGGATCTCTGATCACCATTTAGCGTTGGAGAGTTGTTTATTACAGCAACCCGCTATTTTGAGAGCAATATAAAAAGATAAACAATTGTGTTTATGTGTTTAATCTGCCTTCTTCATCTACAAGCCATGTTTAGTTTTGAAATGGACCTCAGCAGCTATTTTACATATTTACATGTCCTAGAATTGCTACTGTTCATTGCTGCTATAATTACATATGGCATTTATCTAAGTTATATGTCTGTTTTATTCAGAATTAATATATTTAATATATTTAAATATAATGGAAGCATGTCACTTATTTCTCTAATTTTACAACATTAGGTAGGGAGTTTTGTGTGCTGCATTTCGTTTTGCCTCCTGCCACGACACCTTCCCCATTGGAACCATGGTCACCTTTGGGACCTTGGACATTGTCGCCGCCAAGGACGGGTGGCCTACAGCTCCTCACCACCACCCATCGGCCGCTAGCAAAGCCAAGAAATCTCAAGGGCACCCCTCGGCGGCCAGTTCCTAGGAAGCCTTGCAAGAGTGGCCCTCGAGATCATAGGCCGATATGCTGCCTAGTCTGACATTACACGTAAGGTCTGGCAGAGCGACAAACAACATAAGAGGAACACAACACTGAAAACTAGAGCAAGGCCATCAGAAAGCAATGAAACGGCCCTGGCCCCGTGCCCACGTGTCGCCAAGCAAAGTGAGGACCGGTCGTTGACATCACGTCGCCAAAGGCTCGGTAGGCTTTACGAGTTTGGTCACGTCACCATGACGAGCTGCAACCCCTCATCCTTCCACGACTTGTTGGACACATCCTACAGTGGCAGCTTCCACGTGCCATGGTCCCTCCATGCTTGTTGTGTCATCGAAGAGGATAGCGCATCAACTCTAGTAGAGGCGTACCTTGCCGGAGAACAACACTCTCCCAACCAAGAGGCGGTCTAATGCAACGTGAGGGGGCCATGGAAGAGGCTGGCGCCGTCGACGCTGTCTGCCTCGAGAATCTAGATGTCGTGCGCCCAGTATGCTTGTGACTGTGAAAGTGCTGCAACACATGTGTTATCCTCAACCGACGCTACCTTGAGCAAACAACCAGGGTGCATGCCTGGGCGAGGACAATGTTCGCGAGAACGAGAGAAAATGCTTAGGCCAAGGGTGTTCAGCCACGCCATTTCGACCGCCGAATTCCCTTACGGGGCGTTTGAATCTCTTTATTTTACAGCAATTAAAATTCACTCAACAAAGTAACTTATTTAGTTTGGATTTTGACATTCCATCACTCTGTAAAGTTCAGATATAAGGCTATCTCAAATTTATAGGGTGGAGGATGAGAAATGATTTTATGCATTAGTAGACTTTGTTTCTACTTTATAACTTACATGACACTTTTTGTCCCACTCCTCTATATTAAAAATATAGCACATAAATATTTTTGATATCTTGCTAATAATAGTATACAAATACATTTTACATAAAACCGAATTAGCTTAATTGATATATGCCTAAATTACTATTATTAGAATGGAATTTAATTCTATTGATCCAAACAGGGCGTTAGGCCCCATTTGTTTGGTTGGAATTGAATTTCGTTTTAATAATTATAATTTAGATAAAACTAATTAAGTTCATATATTTATATATGTAATATATTTGTATATTATCATAAATTATACGAGGGAGATAGTTATATACTACATTTATGTTATAGCGAAGCAAGCAGAAGAGTGTGCTATAAGTTGTACTTGTACATCAGAAAAATAGCATGTAAATCTATAGAAAGAAAACAAACGGGACCTTAGAGTCCGTTTGGATATAGATATTGGAGGTGTTAGAATTGAATTAGATCCAATACCAAATCTATCTAGTATTGGAAATAAGTTCCGATACAAATCTGTTGTTTGGATGTATTTGAAATTGCAATTCCATCCAATACCTAGAATCTTGGCTCTGAATTATGAGAGGCACTTTTTAGTTAAAGTCCAATTCCAAGAAATTGAGTTTTAATTCCGGCTCTAAATTCATTAGCCAACCAAACAACAGAATTCAGAATTACCGATTTCAGTTCCTAAGTTTAGTCTTGAATATCTACATCTAAACATGGTATTAGTGTTTTCGACCCCTGCCAACATCGCCAAGTACGATGGGACCACCAACCCATTTGTCTGGAACAAAGATTATCGCCTTGTTTGCCGAAGGGAGGGGCATTGTCATCCACTACCTCCAATTCATCTAGCGAAATCAGTTCGAGCTTACCTCGAATATCTCCTAGAAGGATTGGAAGGACAATGGATCTCGTCTAATTTAAATAAAGGTTTTAGTGTTTGATAACCAATATAACCGTTTAGACTAATACATTTTCTATTGTTTATATTTATAACTTTTATGATTATAATTTAAAGGATGCATCATGGACTTAGATAAAGACAATAAAGTGGTCAAGAAGATCAGCATCTCAAAGCAAGATATTGAGGACTCATTGAAGATCTATCTAGATCATACAAGAGTCAAACACAACACTATAAAAATAAGCAAAGACAAAATATTGAGGACTCGTTGAAGATCTATCTTGATCAAGCAAGAGTCTAAAACACAACATAAAATAAGATAAGACACGAATAAGTTAGCGAACAGTAACACTAGATTGGTACTATAGGAGACTGGTTGAAGACGACACTAGTGTGGAGTGCTACTAGGTTGAAGACGACTGTGGAGTGCAGATGAGACACCGAGCAGGACACACATGAAACTTATCGGTGGTGTTCGGTGAGAAGTCTATAAATGCCAACTCCAACATCAAATACAATATTAGGAGTTCATTCCATGTCTAGGACACTGTAAAAATCACCCCAACTTATATAGCTATTAAGACACCAAAATAACTTGTTTGTTTTAAATTATAATATATCTAAATTATACAATCTAAGTTAGTTTGAACTAAGAGTTTATTTAAAATAAATTATATAATCTAGATAGATTATAATACAAAAATAAACATGCTTCTAGGAGGTGTTTGAATGCACTAGAGCTAATAGTTAGTTAAAAATATACTAGTAGAATTAGCTAGCTAACAAATAGTTAGCTAACTAGTAGCTAATTAACTAAAAATAACTAATAACTAGACTATTAGCTAGGGTGTTTAAATGTCTCTAGTTAATTTTAGTCACTAACTATTATCTCTAGTGCATTCAGACACCCGTCAGACAACCAAATTCTAAATAAACTTACTCGATGATCGTGTGCTTTTTACCACATGTTTAGGTTAGTCAAATCACAACTGTAATGTTTGTTATAGCTTGCGCCGCGCGACGTTGTAGTTGTACCAATGGGACAACTTATGTGTGAAGACCCGCACCTGATCCAGTGCGTGGCCCACACATATAGGCTTCGTTTTGCAAATTACCTTTAGTTAAAAGACGCTCAGGTTTCGGCTCTCCTCCGCGCTTCACGGATCTCCAGCCATCGCACATTTGACGCGTGTCTGACCACGGACCCGAACTCTCTATCAATTCTAGCTCTGAGTCCGTCCCCTCCAAATGACAGCTCTCTCGTCGCGCACCTGGCTGGCTGGCTCTCCCATCCATCTCCCTCCGTGCGCTCCGCTGCCTCGTCTTCTCCCCCTCCCTTCGGCAACCGCCTCGACGAAGCGCTTGATGACGCGCATGAGCTCGGCGGAGGCGTCGGACCAGGGGTCGATGGTGAAGAAGTCGTGCTGCTGGCCGTGGAAGTCCCTAACCACGACGGGCTTCCCGGCAGCCCTGAGCCTAGCGGCGTAGTCGACGGCGCGGTCGTGGAGGAGGTCGCGGCCGTCGACGACGACCAGGGTGGGCGCGAACTCGACGGCGTCCAGCGGCGGCGCGCCCGGGCCAAACGGGTTGGCCACGGGGTGGTCGGGCGTGGCGCCCTCCGGCAGCGCCAGGCGCCAGTAGCGGTCGTTGAGGGGTCGGTCGAGGAAGGTGTCGACGGGGCACTCGGCCTCCGACCGCATGCGCGCCACGCCGCCAAAGAAGGGCATGAGCTGGACGTATCCCCGCACGGCGACGGGGGCCAGGTCCGCGGGCGAGCCACCGAAGCGCACGACCACGTGGTGCGCGATGGTGCCACCGGCCGAGTCACCCGACACGAAGACGCGGCCGAGGTCGGCGGCCTCGGCGACCCAGGGGTCCCCGCCGCCCTGCCTCGCCAGCCACAGGACCGTCGTCGCGCCGTCGTCGATGGCGGCGAGGAGACGGTGCTCGGCGCGAGGCGGTAGTCCGGTGCCACCACGAGTGCGCCCAGGTCGGAGGCCAGGCGCAGGCAGTAATTCTGGCAGTTGGTCATCAAGGGTGGTCTGTAAGCACTTGGTCATGAAGCGCCGCTCCTCCTCCAGTTCCCTCCCTTGCCTCACGTCTTCTCCAGATCTACCTCCATAGACAGCATTAGAGGGGAAGACATTGTTGATGGCGAGGCAAAGAAGATGTCGTCCAATCGGAGTCCCCGTGCTCTTCCCCTCAGGCCACGGGACACGCCAAGCACACGTCGATCTGATGCGGTGCAGTCCATGAGGATTGTTCAGAAGAGGGGCAGATTGGGAGAGGATGTTACCTGCCCTTCCTACTGCTAGAACGTCGGCAATGGTAGAGGAGGTGGCTTCCTTCGATGCTTACCTGGATCTAAGGTCCTCTAATGCGTGTTTATCCCAAGTAATCCTTCTGAGTCTTCATGTTTCATTTAGGAACATCATTACATGCACTATCATATGACACATATAGCTAACATGCTCCTTCAGCTGGTCAACACCAACATCACGGTTCACTCACATTTGCAGCTTTGAGTTTGATGATCACTTTTGAGTCTTCAAATTCAAAAGTCCCCTTATCAGAGTTCCTTACCTTTGGCACACATGGACCTTCCAACCTCAGGTCCTTATGAGGCCTCGTTCATTTTATATTTAAACCGTATGGATTTTACAAGAATGGAGGGGATTGAGGGTTTTGACGGGACTTAATCTCTCTCAGTTTTCATAGATTTGGGGTATAGAGGACTTAATCTCTCTCAATCTACATAGATTTGGACAAATCGGCCTAACATGTGCTTCCATCCATCGATGACACGACACAACGAAAGCATAAAAAAATATCTCCCCACCTAAGAAAAACAAATGTTTCAGATTAGTTATTGACTATCTTGAGCATGAGTAGTTCTACTTTGAGCAGCTATGCCAGTTTGCTCGCATAGACCAGACCATCGTAATTAAACCAAGACAATGACGCCGTACACACTCATAGATAATGCATTCTGATCGCACCGTGCAGTGTAATCATGGTTCCTGATTGGTTAGTTAACCCCTCTTCATTACATGAGTAATCATGCTTCTAATCAAGCTTAAACAAGAACCGATCGACTCGCGCCGGTATACATTCATAGATAGATAGTGGCAAAGATAATAGTATTTTGCCTTGTCGCCCTAGCTAGCTAGCTTGCTAGCGACCTCGATCATCATTGTCAGGGACCATAATTAGGGGTACCCTCAAGGCTCCTAATTCTCAGCTGGTAACCCCCATCAGCACAAAGCTGCAAAGGCCTGATGGGTGCGATCAAGTCAGGGATCAGTCCATTCGAGGGACTCGATCACGTCTCGCCCGAGCCTAGCCTCGGACAAGGGCAGCCGACCCCGGAGGATCTCCGCCTCGCCCGAGGCCCCCTCCAGCGGCGAACACATTCCCGGCTCGCCCGAGGCCCTGTCTTCGCCAAGAAGCAACCCCGACCAAATCGCAGGAGCATTTAATGCAAAGGTGGCCTGACACCTTTATCCTGACGCGCGCCCCTCAGCTGACAGAGCCGAAGTGACTGCCGTCACTTCGTCGCTCCATTGACCGGTCTGTCAGAAAGACAGCGCCGCGTGCGCCGCTCCGACTGTGGTGCCACTTGACAGAATGAGGCTGACAGGCGGTCAGGCCCGGCCACACGCACCATAGGAAACTCCGCTCCGCCCGACCCAGGGCTCGGACTCGGGCTAAGCCCCGGAAGACGGCGAACTCCGCTCCGCCCGACCCAGGGCTCGGACTCGGGCTAAGCCCCGGAAGACGGCGAACTCTGCTCCGCCCGACCTAGGGCTCGGACTCGGGCTCAGCCCCGGAAGACGGCGAACTCCACTCCGCCCGACCCAGGGCTCGGACTTGGGCTCAGCCCCGGAAGACGGCGAACTTTGTTCCGCCTGACCCAGGGCTCGGACTTGGGCTAAGCCCCGGAAGACGGCGAACTCCGCTCCGCCCGACCCAGGGCTCGGACTTGGGCTCAGCCCCGGAAGACGGCGAACTTCGCTCCGCCCGACCCAGGGCTCGGACTTGGGCTCAGCCCCGGAAGACGGCGAACTCTGTTCCGCCCGACCCAGGGCTCGGACTTGGGCTCAGCTCCAGAAGACGACGAACTCCGCTTCGCCCGACCCCAGGACTCAAATTCCGCCCTAGCCTCAGCCAACGGCCTCCGCCTCGCCCGACCTAAGGGCTCGGACTCGGCCTCGGCCACAGAAGACGGACTCGACCTCGACCTCGGAGGAGCCTCCACATCGCCCAACCTAGGGCGCGGACCGGCCACGTCAACAGAAGGCGCCATCATTACCCTACTCCAGGCTGACCCAGGCTATGGGGAACAAGACCGGCGTCCCATCTGGCTCGCTCCGCCAGATAGGCAATGATGGCGCCCCGCACGCTCCCTGACGATGGCGGCTCTCGGCCCCCTTACGGAAGCAAGAGGACGTCAGCAAGGACTCGACGGCCCCGACAGCTGTCCCTCCGCCAGGCTCCAGCGCTCCTCCGACGGCCACGACATCACACAAATCGGGCGCCAAAATCTCTCCGGCCGCCACGATGGCGTGTACTTAGGGCGCTAGCTCTCCTTCGCTAGACACATAGCACTCTGCTACACCTCCCATTGTACACCTGGATCCTCTCCTTGCGCCTATAAAAGGAAGGGCCAGGGCCCTCTTAGAGAGGGTTGGCCGTGCGGGGACGAGGACGAGACGGGCGCTCGCGTAAGGCCGCTCGCTCCTTCCCCCGCGTGGACGCTTGTAACCCCCTACTGCAAGCGCACCCAACCTGGGCGCGGGACGAACACGAAGGTCGCGAGATTTCCACCTCTCTCACGCCCATCTCCGGCCTCCTCGCTTTCCCCCTTCGTGTTCGGCCTCGCGTCGACCCATCTGGGCTGGGGCACGCGGCGACACTTCACTCGTCGGCTCAGGGACCCCCCCGGTCTCGAAACGCCGACAGTTGGCGCGCCAGGTAGGGGCCTGCTGCGTGTTGACGAACAGCTTCCCGTCAAGCTCCAGATGGGTAGTCTCCAGCAACCTCTCCGGCCCGGGACGGTGCTCCGTTTCGGGAGCCTTGAGTTCATGTCCCTCGACGGCAGCTACGACATGATACTCTTTCCACTGCCGGGCGACAGCAACAGTGGTGGCCGACAGTCCGCCCGCCAGCGGCGGGATCGACGACGTCTTCCCCGCGTGGTGGAAGAACAACCTTCGAGCTCGCCCCGTCCTCTTCCCCGTCGACGGAGGAGGAGGATGCGGGGCAACCAAGGCCAAGCAGGAGGCGGCGCCTCGTCGGCCATCGAGCGAGTCGACAACGCCAGCACTCCAACGGGGGGCGCGCCGGGCATCGGCCTCGCGCTTGAGACGAAGACGAGCGTTGTCTCCCCACGACACGTCAATCCCGAGCAAACGGACGACGCCAGCACGCTCGCGAAAGGCTTGCTGGGTGTCGCCCTCGTACCTGAGACGACGGTGCAGTCAGCCCCCGACGTGACCTCATCACCGCCCGTTGACCAAGAGGTACCGACCGATTCCCATCCCACGCCTTTCAGATTTAGCCTCGACCCGCCTAGCGGCTCCGCTTTGGCGGACGCTCTCGTAGAGGCGAATCCGAACCCTTTGGGGTTTCATATGCGGTCACCTTGGGACCGGCTGACGGACGTCTCGACCCACGGGCCCTCCGGGTCCAAGGAAGACGACGAGCCTAGCTTCCATTGGGATTTCTCCAGACTTGGCAACCCCGGTGCCATGCGGGACCTCATGACCGCATGCGACTACTGCCTTTTCGACTGTTCCGACGGTAGCCATAGCCTCGGCGACGAGGACTACGGCCCGAGTCGCGAATGTTTCCACGTCGATCTAGGGGGTCCCTCCGAAGGCAACCATCTCGGCATACCGGAGGACGGTGATCTCCCTAGGTCGGTGCCTCGCGTTGACATCCCGCGGGAGCTAGCCGTGGTCCCCATTCCGGCGGGGGGTCATGACCCACAACTCGAGCAAATCCGTGGGGTGCAGGCCAGGCTCGACGAGGGAGCAGGAGCGCTTGAGCCAATCCGCCGGGACGTCGGGCAGGCATGGGTGGGCCAACCTCCGGCCGGAGAAATGCGTCATCTACCCCGGGGCTTCCAGCACCGCATCGCCGACGATGTCAGGGTCAGGCCGCCACCCGCATCCAGTGGGGTCGGCCAGAACCTGGCTGCAGCAGCAATGCTCCTCCGCGCGATGCCGGAGCCATCAACCACCGAGGGGCGGCGAATCCAGGGAGAGCTCAAAGATCTCCTGGAAGGCGCCGCGGTCCGGCGGGCCGAGAGCTCCGCCTCCCGAAGGCAGGGGTACCCCTCGGAACATCATGCCGCGACTTCCCGATTCATGCGGGAAGCCTCGGTCTGCACCGGGCGCACGCGCAACACAGCGCCTGCGGCCCCGGGTCGCCTCGGCAACGAGCACCATCACCGCGATCGTTGGGCCCACCTCGACGAGAGGGTGCGCCGAGGCTACCACCCCAGGCGTGGGGGACGCTACGACAGCGGGGAGGATCGGAGTCCCTCGCCCGAACCACCTGGTCCGCAGGCCTTCAGCCGGGCCATACGACGGGCGCCGTTCCCGACCCGGTTCCGACCCCCGACTACTATCACAAAGTACTCGGGGGAGACGAGACCGGAACTGTGGCTCGCGGACTACCGTCTGGCCTGCCAACTGGGTGGAACGGACGATGACAACCTCATCATCCGCAACCTCCCCCTGTTCCTCTCCGACACCGCTCGCGCCTGGTTGGGGCACCTGCCTCCGGGGCAGATCTCCAACTGCGACGACCTAGTCCAAGCTTTTGCCGGCAATTTCCAGGGCACGTACGTGCGCCCCGGGAATTCCTGGGACCTCCGAAGCTGCCGACAGCAGCCGGGAGAGTCTCTCCGGGACTACATCCGGCGATTCTCGAAGCAGCGCACCGAGCTGCCCAACATCACCGACTCGGACGTCATCGGCGTGTTCCTCGCCGGCACCACCTGCCGCGACCTAGTGAGCAAGCTAGGTCGCAAGACCCCCACCAGGGCGAGCGAGCTGATGGACATCGCCACCAAGTTCGCCTCTGGCCAGGAGGCGGTCGAGGCTATCTTCCGGAAGGACAAGCAGCCCCAGGGACGCTGAAAGGGAATTAGGCTTACACCTAGTCCCCAAATAATTTTGGTGGTTGAATTGCCCAACACAAATATTGGACTAACTAGTTTGCTCTAGTGTATAAGTTATACAGGTGCAAAAGGTTCACACTCAGCCAATAAAAAGATCAAGTTTTGGATTCAACAAAGGAGCAAAGAGGCAACCGAAGGCACCTCTGGTCTGGAGGCACCGGACTGTCCGGTGTACACCGGACAGTGTCCGGTGCACCAGAGGACTCCAACTCGAACTCGCCACCTTCGGGAATTTCTCAAGGCGCTCCGCTATAATTCACCGGACTGTCCGGTGTACACCGGACAGTGTCCGGTGCTCCAAGGAAGCGCGGCCTCCACAACTCGCCAGCCTCGGGTTCGCGCGGCAGCCGCTCCGCTATAATTCACCGGACATGTCCGGTGTGCACCGGACTGTCCGGTGTACCAGTGGAGCAACGGCTATTTCGGCGCCAACGGCTACCTGCGCTGCATTTAATGCGCGCGCAGCGTGCGCAGAGGTCAGGCGCGCCCATACTGGCGCACCGGACAATGAACAGTGGTTGTCCGGTGTGCACCGGACACCCAGACGGGCCCAGAAGTCAGAAGCTCCAACGGTCAGAATCCAACGGCATTGATGACGTGGCGGGGGCACCGGACATGTCCGGTGTGCACCGGACTGTCCGGTGCACCATCGACAGACAGCCTCCACCAACGGTCAAGTTTGGTGGTTGGGGCTATAAATACCCCAACCACCCCACCATTCATTGCATCCAAGTTTTCCACTTCTCAACCACTTACAAGAGCTAGGCATTCAATTCTAGACACACCAAAGAGATCAAATCCTCTCCAATTCCACTCAAGCCTTTAGTGACTAGCGAGAGAGATTTGCCGTGTTCTTTTGAGCTCTTGCGCTTGGATCGCTTTCTTTCTTTCTCACTTGTTCTTGTGATCAAAACTCAATTGTAACCAAGGCAAGAGGCACCAATTGTGTGGTGGCCCTTGCGGGGAAGTTTTGTTCCCGTATGATTGAGAAGAAGAAAAGCTCACTCGGTCCGAGGGACCGTTTGAGAGAGGGTAAGGGTTGAAACAGACCCGGCCTTTGTGGCCTCCTCAACGGGGAGTAGGTTTGAGAGAACCGAACCTCGGTAAAACAAATCCGCGTGTCTCACTTCATTATTTGCTTGCGATTTGTTTTGCACCCTCTCTCGCAGACTCTATTATATTTCTAACGCTAACCCGGCTTGTAGTTGTGATTATTTTTTGAGATTTTCAGTTTCGCCCTATTCACCCCCCTCTAGGCGACTTTCAGACGCCCACCGGAAGATGCTCCCGAGGCGTCAACTCAGCGCGACACCAGGAAGAAGGGCAAGAAGAAGTCGCAAGCGAAACACGACGCTGCCGACGCGGACCTTATCGCCGCCACCGAGTACAAGAACCCTCGGAAACCTCCTGGAGGTCCCAACCTTTTTGACAAGATGCTCAAGGAGCCGTGCCCCTATCACCAGGGGCCCGTCAAGCACACCCTTGAGGAGTGCGTCATGCTTCGGCGCCACTTCCACAGGGCCAGGCCACCCGCGGATGGTGGCAGGGCCCGCGACGACGACAAGAAGGAAGATCACCAGGCAGGAGAGTTCCCCGAGGTTCGCGACTGCTTCATGATCTACGGCGAGCAAGCGGCGAACGCCTCGGCTCGGCACCGCAAGCAAGAGCGCCGGGAGGTCTGTTCGGTGAAGGTGGCGGCACCAGTCTACCTAGATTGGTCCGACAAGCCCATCACCTTCGACCAAGCCGACCACCCCGACCATGTGCCGAGCCCGGGGAAATACCCGCTCGTCGTCGACCCCGTCATCGGCGACGTCAGGCTCACCAAGGTCCTCATGGACGGAGGCAGCAGCCTCAACATCATCTACGCCGAGACCCTCGGGCTTCTGCGTATCGATCTGTCCTCGGTCCGGGCGGGCGTTGCGCCTTTCCATGGGATCATCCCCGGGAAGCGCGTCCAGCCCCTCGGACAACTCGATCTTCCCGTCTGCTTCGGAACACCCTCCAACTTCCAAAGGGAGACACTGACGTTCAAGGTGGTCGGGTTCCGAGGAACCTACCACGCGGTATTGGGGAGGCCCTGCTACGCGAAGTTCCTGGTCGTCCCCAACTACACCTACCTCAAGCTCAAGATGCCGGGCCCCAACGGGGTCATCACCGTCGGCCCCACGTACAAACACGCGTTCGAATGCGACGTGGAGTGCGTGGAGTACGTCGATGCCCTCATCGCCGACCTGGAGAGCCTCTCTAAGGAGGTGCCAGACGTGAAGCGTCATGCCGGCAACTTTGAGCCAGCGGAGACGGTTAAGTCCGTCCCCCTCGACCCCAGCAGCGACGCCTCCAAGCAAGTCCGGATCGGCTCCGGGATTGATCCCAAATAGGAAGCAGTGCTCGTCGACTTTCTCCACGCGAACGTCGACGTCTTCGCGTGGAGTCCCTCGGACATGCCCGGCATACCGAGGGATGTCGCCTAGCACTCGCTGGACATCCGAGCCAGAGCCTGACCCGTCAAGCGGCCTCTGCGCCGATTCGACGAGGAGAAGCGCAGAGCCATAGGCGAGGAGGACCACGAGCTAACGGCGGCAGGGTTCATCAAAGAGGCGAAAGGTGTTAAGCCCAATCCCGAAAAGTATGTCTTCGGGGTGCCCCGAGGCATGCTCTTGGGGTTCATCACCCCCAAGCGGGGCATCGAAGCCAACCCGGAGAAGATCGCAGCCATCACCAGCATAGGGCCCATCAAGGACTTGAGAGGCGTACAGAGAGTCATGGGATGTCTTGCGGCCCTCAGCCTTTTCATCCCGCACCTCGGCAGAAGGAGCCTGCCTCTGTACCGCCTCGGGACGAATGACGCTTCCCCCGGAGGCCTGCTCCCGAGATCTACATCAACCCTCCGTCAAGATCGACGACACGCCCGAGCCTGAGGCGCCCTTAGCCCGGCCCGAGGTACCCTCGGCACAGTCCGAGGCGCCCTCGGCTCGGCCCGAGGCACCCTTGGTTCGGCCCGAGGTACCCTCGGCCCCCGAGGGCGAGACGCTGCATGTCGAGGGGGAGCAAAGCGGGGTCACGCCTGATCAAAACTGGCAGACCCCGTACCTGCAATATCTCCACCGAGGAGAGCTACCCCTCGACCGAGCCGAAGCTCGGCGGTTGGCGCGGCGCGCCAAGTCGTTCGTCTTGCTGGGAGAAGGGAAGGAGCTCTACCACCGCAGCCCTTCAGGCATCCTCCAGCGATGCATCTCCACCTCCGAAGGTCAGGAACTCCTCCGAGAAATACACTCGGGGGCTTGCGGCCACCACGCAGCACCTCGAGCCCTTATCGGAAATGCTTTCCGACAAGGTTTCTACTGGCCAACGGCGGTGGCCTACGCCACTAGAATTGTCCGCGTCTGCGAAGGGTGTCAGTTCTATGCAAGGCAGACCCACCTGCCCGCTCAGGCTCTGCAGACGATACCCATCACATGGCCTTTTGCTGTGAGGGGTCTGGACCTCGTCGGTCCCTTGCAGAAGGCACCCGGGGGCTACACGCACCTGTTGGTCGCCATCGACAAATTTTCCAAGTGGATCGAGGTCCGACCCCTGAACAGCATCAGGTTCGAGCAGGCGGTGGCGTTCTTCACCAACATCATCCATCGTTTCGGGGTCCCGAACTCCATCATCACCGATAATGGCACCCAGTTGTCGGGGACCATAATTAGGGGTACCCTCAAGACGCCTAATTCTCAGCTGGTAACCCCCATCAGCATAAAGCTGCAAAGGCCTGATGGGTTTGATTAAGTCAGGGATCAGTCCACACGAGTGACTTGACCACGCCACGCCCGAGCCTAGCCTCGGGCGAGGGCAGCCGACCCTAAGATGACTCCGTCTCGCCTGAGGTCTCCTCTTTCACGGCAGGCGCATCCCCGGCTCGCCCTAGGCCCCGCCTCCGATAAGGAGAAACCCTGACTAAATCACCGCACCAACCGACCGAGTCACCAGGGCGTTTAACGCAAAAGGTAAGACCGACGGGCGGCCAGACTTCGCCAGTGGTGCCATGGGAGACTCCGCCCGACCCAGGGCTCGGACTCAGGCTAAGGCCTCGGAAGACGGCGAACTCCGCTCCGCCCGACCCAGGGCTCGGACTCAGGCTAAGGCCTCGGAAGACGGCGAATTCCGCTCCGCCCGACCCAGGGCTCGGACTCAGGCTAAGGCCTCGGAAGACGGCGAACTCCGCTCCGCCCGACCCAGGGCTCGGACTCAGGCTAAGGCCTCGGAAGACGGCGAACTCCGCTCCGCCCGACCCAGGGCTCGGACTCAGGCTAAGGCCTCGGAAGACGGCGACCTCCGCCTCGCCCGACCCAGGGCTCGGACTCCGCCTCGGCCTCTGCCGAATAATCTCCGCCTCGCCCGACCTGGGCTCGGACTCTGTCTCTGTCTTGCAGGACGGACTCGGCCACAGCCTCGGAGGAGCCTCCACGACGCCCGACCTAGGATACGAGACCGCCACGTCAACAGGAAGCGTCATCATCACCCTGCCCTGAGCCGACTTGGGCCGCAGAGAACAAGACCGGCGTCCCATCTGGCCAGCTATGCCAGATAGGCCATGATGGCGCCCCGCTAGATCATGACGACGGCGGCTCCCAGCTCCCTTACGAAAGCAGGAGAACGTCAGCAAGGACCCAGCCACCTCGACAGCTGTCCCCCCGTCCGGCTCCGTTACTCCTCCAACAGCCACGACGCCACTCCAACAGGGTGCCACGATCTCTCTGGCTGCCACCTGGGCATGTACATAGGGCGCTAGCTCTCCCTCGCTAGACACGTAGCACCTTGCTACACCCCCGTCTTGTACACCTGGACCCTCTCCTTACGACTATAAAAGGAAGGGTCAGGGCCTTCTTGAAGAAGGTTGGCCTCGCGGGGACGAAAGGCAGGGGCAGGCGCTCTCTCGGGGCCGCCCTCTCCCTTCACCTCGTGCGGACGCTTGTAACCCCCTACTGCAAGCGCACCCGACCTGGGCGCGGGACGAACACGAAGGCCGTGGGAATTTCTCCGACTCCCTCGCGATCCGGCTCCGGCCACCGACCTCTCTCTCACTCCGTTCCCCCCTTTGCGCTCGCTCCACGCGCTCGACCCATCTGGGCTGGGGCACGCGGCACTCTCACTCGTCGGCTCGAGGACCCCCCGGTCTCGGAACGCCGACAGTTGGCGCGCCAGGTAGGGGCACGCTGCGTGTTGACGTCCGATTTCCCGTCAAGCTCCAGATGGGCAGTCTCCAACAACCTCTTCAACCCGGGACGGTGCTCCGTTTCGGGAACCTCGAGTTCATCTCGCTCGACGGCGACTACGACATGATACTCCTTCCACCGCCGCGCGACGGCGACATTGATGGCGGACAGCCCGCCCGCTGGCGGCGGAATCGACGACGTCTTTCCCGCGTAGGGGAAGGACAACTTTCGAGCTCGCCCCATCCTCTCCCTCGCCATCGGAGGAGGAGGAGGCAGGGCAACCAGGGCCGAGCGGGAGGTCGCGCTCCGACGGCTGTCGGGCAAATCGACGTCCCCGGCGCCTCGACGGAGGACACGCCAAGCGTCGCCCTCGCGTTCAAGGCAGACGCGAGCGCCATCCCCCCGCAACACGTCGACTCCGAGCAAGTGGACGACGCCAGCACGCTCACGGAAGGCCTGCAGGACGTCACCCTCGGACCCAAGACGACGACGCGGTCAGCCCCCGACGCGACTTCATCGCTCCTCGTCGACAAAAAGGTATCGACTGCTACCCATCTTTCGTTATTTCGACTCGGCCTCAGCCCGCCTGGCGATCTCGCTTTGGCGGGCGCTCACATTGAGGCGAGTGCAACCTCTCTGGGGTTTCCTGTGCGGTCGCCTTGGGACCGATTGACGGGTGTCTCGACCTACGGACCCTCTGGGTCCGAGGAAGACGACGACCCCAGCATCTGCTGGGATTTCTCCGGATCTGGCAACCCTAGTGCCATGCGGGACTTCATGACCGCATGTGACTACTGCCTCTCCGACTGTTCCGACGGCAGCCGCAGCCTTGGCGACAAGGACTGCGGCCTGAGTCGCGAATGTTTCCACATCGAGCTAGGGGATCCTTCCGGAGGCGGCTGTCTCGGCATGCCGGAGGATGGTGATCCCCCTAGGCCAGCGCCTCGCGCTGACATCCCGCGGGAGCTAGCTGTGGTCCCCGCTTCGGCGGGAGGTCACGACCCACAGCTCGAGCAAGTCCGCGGGGCGCAGGCCGGGTTCGATGAAGGAGCAGGAGCGCTCGAGGCAATCCGTCAGAACATCGGGCAGGTATGGGCGAGCCAACCCCCGGCCGGAGGAATACGTCACTTGCCCCAAGGTCTCCAGCACCGCATCGCCAACGATGCCAGGGACAAACCGCCACCCGCATCCGGCGGGACTGGCCAGGACCTGGTCGCTGCAGCAATGCTCCTCCGCGCGATGCCGGAGTCATCAACCACCGAGGGACGGCGGATCCAGGGAGAACTCAGGCATCTCCTGGAAGGCGCTGCGGCCCGGCGGGCAGAGAGCTCTGCCTCTCGAAGGCGGGGATACACCCCGGACCCTCGTGCCGCGACTTCCCGACTCACGCGGGAAGCCTCGGTCTTCACCGGGCGCACGCGCAACACCGCGCCTGCGGCCCCGGGCCACCTCGGCGAGGAGCACCCTCATCGTGACCGTCGGGCACGCCTCGACGAAAGGGTGCGCCGAGGCTACCACCCCAGGCGTGGGGGACGTTATGACAGCGGGGAGGATCGAAGTCCCTCGCCCGAACCACCCGGTCCGCAGGTCTTTAGCCGAGCCATTCGGCGGGCGCCGTTTCCGCCCCGATTCCGACCCCCGACTACTATCACGAAGTACTCGGGGGAGACGAGACCGGAATTGTGGCTTGCAGACTACCGCCTGGCCTGCCAGCTGGGTGGGACGGACGATGACAACCTCATCATCCGAAACCTCCCCCTATTTCTCTCCGACACCGCTCGCGCCTGGTTGGAGCACCTGCCCCCGGGGCAGATTTCCAACTGGGAGGACCTGGTCCAGGCCTTCGCCGGGAACTTCCAGGGCACGTACGTGCGCCCCGGGAATTCCTGGGACCTCCGAAGCTGTCGGCAATTGCCGGGAGAGTCCCTTCGGGACTACATCCGGCGGTTCTCGAAGCAGCGCACCGAGCTGCCCAACATCACCGACTCCGATGTCATCGGCGCGTTCCTCGCTGGCACCACCTGCCGCGACCTGGTGAGCAAGTTGGGTCGCAAGACCCCCACCAGGGCGAGCGAGCTGATGGACATCGCTACCAAGTTCGCCTCCGGCCAGGAGGCGGTAGAGGCCATCTTCCGAAAGGACAAGCAGCCCCAGGGCCGCCCGTCGGAAGATGTTCCCGAGGCGTCTGCTCCGCGCGGCGCCAAGAAGAAAGGCAGGAGGAAGTCGCAAGCGAAACGCGACGTTCCCGATGCTGACCTTGTCGCCGCCGCCGAGCGCAAGAACCCTCGGAAACCCCCCGGAGGTGCAAACCTCTTCGACAACGCACTCAAGGAGACGTGCCCCTACCATCAGGGGCCCGTCAAACACACCCTCGAAGAGTGCGTCATGCTTCGGCGTCACTTCCATCGGGCCGGGCCACCCGCCGAGGGTGGCAAGGCTCACGACGACGACAAAAGGGAGGATCACCAAGCAGGAGAGTTCCCCGAGGTCCGCGACTGCTTCATGATCTACGGAGGGCATGTGGCGAATGCCTCGGCTCGGCATCGTAAGCAAGAGCGTCGGGAGGTCTGCTCGGTGAAGGTGGCGGCGCCAGTCTACCTAGACTGGTCCGACAAGCCCATCACCTTCGACCAGGACGACCACCCCGACCACGTGCCGAGCCCGGGGAAGTACCCGCTCGTCGTCGATCCTGTCATTGGCGACGTCAGGCTCACCAAGGTCCTGATGGATGGGGGCAGCTGCCTCAACATCATCTACGCCGAGACTCTCAAGCTCCTGCGCGTCGACTTGTCGTCCGTCCGAGCAGGCGCTGCGCCCTTCCACGGGATCATTCCCGGGAAGCGCGTCCAGCCCCTCGGACAGCTCGACCTCCCTGTCTGCTTCGGAACACCCTCCAACTTCCGAAGGGAGACTTTGACGTTCGAGGTGGTCGGGTTCCGAGGGACCTACCACGCGGTGTTGGGAAGGCCATGCTACGCGAAGTTCATGGCCATCCCCAACTACACCTACCTGAAGCTCAAGATGCCGGGCCCCAACGGGGTCATCACCGTCGGCCCCACGTACAAACACGCATTCGAATGCGATGTGGAGTGCGTGGAGTACGCCGAGGCCCTCGCCGAGTCCGAGGCCCTCATTGCCGACCTGGAAAGCCTCTCCCGAGAGGTGCCGGATGTGAAGCGGCATGCCGGCAACTTCGAGCCAGCAGAGACGGTTAAGGCCGTCCCTCTCGACCCCAGTGGCGACGCCTCCAAGCAGATCCGGATCGGTTCGGGGCTCGACCCCAAATAGGAGGCAGTGCTCGTCGACTTTCTCCGCGCAAACGCCGACGTTTTCGCGTGGAGTCCCTCGGACATGCCCGGCATACCGAGGGAAGTCGCCGAGCACTCGCTGGATATTAGGGCCGGGGCCCGACCGGTCAGACAGCCTCTGCGCCGATTCGACGAGGAAAGGCGCAGAGTGATAGGCGAGGAGGTCCACAAGCTGATGGCAGCAGGGTTCATTAAAGAGGTATTCCATCCCGAATGGCTTGCCAACCCTGTACTTGTGAGGAAAAAAGGGGGGAAGTGGCGGATGTGTGTAGACTACACTGGCCTCAACAAAGCATGTCCAAAGGTCCCCTACCCTCTACCTCGCATCGACCAAATTGTGGACTCCACAGCAGGGTGCGAAACCCTGTCTTTTCTCGATGCCTACTCAGGGTATCATCAAATCAAGATGAAAGAGTCCGACCAGCTCGCGACTTCTTTCATCACGCCCTTCGGCATGTACTGTTATGTCACAATGCCGTTCGGGTTGAGGAACGCGGGTGCAACGTACCAGCGGTGCATGAACCATGTGTTCGGCGAACACATTGGTCGCACGGTCGAGGCCTACGTCGACGACATCGTGGTCAAGACGAGGAAAGCCTCCGACCTTCTCTCCGACCTCGGACTGACATTCCGGTGTCTCAAGGCGAAGGGCGTCAAGCTCAATCCCGAGAAGTGCGTCTTCGGGGTGCCCCGGGGCATGCTCTTGGGGTTCATCGTCTCCGAGCGGGGCATCGAAGCCAATCCGGAGAAGATCGCAGCAATCACAAACATGGGACCTATCAAGGACTTAAAAGGCGTACAAAGGGTCATGGGATGCCTCGCGGCCTTGAGCCGCTTCATCTCGCGCCTCGGCGAAAGAGGCCTGCCCCTGTACCGCCTCTTAAGGAAGGCTGAATGCTTCACTTGGACTCCCGAGGCCGAGGAAGCCCTCGGAAGCCTGAAGGCACTCCTCACACAGGCGCCCATCTTGGTACCCCCAACTGATGGAGAGACCCTCCTGGTCTACGTCGCCGCAACCACTCAGGTGGTCAGCGCCGCGATCGTGGTCGAAAGGCAGGAAGAAGGGCATGCTTTGCCCATTCAGAGGCCAGTTTACTTCGTCAGCGAAGTGCTGTCCGAGACCAAGACCCGCTACCCACAAGTCCAGAAGCTGCTATACGCTGTGGTCCTGACGAGGCGAAAGTTGCGACATTACTTCGAGTCCCATCCGGTGACTGTGGTGTCATCCTTCCCCCTGGGGGAGATCATCCAGTGCCGAGAAGCCTCGGGACGGATCGCAAAGTGGGCGGTGGAAATCATGGGCGAGGCGATCTCGTTCGCCCCTCGGAAGGCCATCAAGTCCCAGGCACTGGCGGATTTCGTAGCCGAATGGGTCGATACCCAGTTACCAACGGCTCCGATCCAACCAGAACTCTGGACCATGTTTTTCGACGGGTCGCTGATGAAGACGGGAGCTGGCGCGGGCCTGCTTTTCGTCTCGCCCCTCGGAAAACACCTGCGCTACGTGCTTCGCCTCCATTTCCCAGCGTCTAACAATGTAGCTGAGTACGAGGCTCTGATCAACGGGTTGCGAATCGCCATCGAGCTAGGGGTTCGACGCCTCGATGCACGCGGCGACTCGCAGCTCGTCATCGACCAAGTCATGAAGAATTCCCTCTGCCGCGACCCGAAGATGGAGGCCTACTGCGAAGAGGTTCGACGCCTGGAGGACAAGTTCTACGGGCTCGAACTTAACCGCATCGCCCGACGCTATAACGAGACTGCGGACGAGCTGGCGAAGATAGCCTCGGGGCGGACAACGGTTCCCCCGGACGTCTTCGCCCGCGATCTGCACCAACCCTCCGTCAAGATAGGCGACGCGCCCGAACCCGAGGCACCCTCGGCCTCGTCCGAGGTGACCTCGGCTCAGCCCGAGCCGTCCTCGGCTCAATCCGAGGAACCCTCGGGGCCCGAGCGCGAAGCGCTGCACGTCGAGGAGGGGCAGGACGGGGTCGTGCCAGATCAAGATTGGAGGACCCCGTACCTGCAATATCTCCGCCGAGGAGAGCTGCCCCTCGACCAAACCGAGGCTCGGCGGGTAACGCGACGAGCAAAATCGTTCGTCCTGCTGGGCGACGAGAAGGAGCTCTACCACCGCAGCCCCTCGGGCATCCTCCAGCGATGCATCACCATCGCCGAGGGTCAGGACCTCCTGCAGGAAATACACTCGGGGGCTTGCGGTCATCATGCAGCACCTCGAACCCTCGTCGGGAATGCTTTCCGCCAAGGCTTCTACTGGCCAACGGCGGTGGCTGACGCCACTAGAATTGTCCGCGCCTGCGAAGGGTGCCAATTCTATGCGAAGCAGACCCACCTGCCCGCTCAGGCTCTGCAGACGATACCCATCACCTGGCCCTTCGCTGTGTGGGGTCTGGACCTCATCGGCCCACTGCAGAAGGCACCCGGGGGCTACACGCACCTGCTGGTCGCCATCGACAAATTCTCCAAGTGGATCGAGGTCCGACCCCTAAGCAGCATCAGGTCCGAGCAGGCGGTGGCATTCTTCACCAACATCATCCATCGCTTCGGGATCCCGAACTCCATCATCACCGACAATGGCACCCAGTTCACCGGCAAAAAATTCTTGGATTTTTGCGACGATCACAACATCCGGGTGGACTGGGCCGCCGTAGCTCACCCCATGTCGAATGGGCAAGTGGAACGTGCCAATGGCATGATTCTACGGGGGCTTAAGCCTCGGATTTATAACAGTCTCAACAAGTTCGGCAAGCGATGGATGAAGGAACTCCCCTCGGTGGTCTGGAGCCTGAGGACGACTCCAAGCCGAGCCACGGGTTTCACGCCGTTCTTCCTGGTCTACGGGGCCGAGGCAATCCTGCCCACGGACCTGGAATACGGTTCCCCGAGGACGAGGGCTTACGACGAAGAAAGCAACCAAGCCAGCCGAGAAGACTCGCTGGACCAGCTGGACGAGGCTCGGGACAGGGCCCTACTACACTCAGCGCGGTATCAGCAGTCCCTGCGACGCTACCACGCCCGAGGGGTCCGACCCCGAGATCTCCAGGTGGGCGATCTGGTGCTTCGGCTGCGGCAGGACGCCCGAGGGAGGCATAAGCTAACGCCCCCCTGGGAGGGGCCGTTCATCATCGCCAAAGTTCTGAAGCCCGGAACTTACAAGCTGGCCAACAGTCAAGGCGAGGTCTACGGCAACGCTTGGAACATCCAACAGCTACGTCGCTTCTATCCTTAAGAATGTTTCCAAGTTGTTCTTATACCCCGTACCCACGCGAAGTTTAGTCAACAAGGAAGGGTCGGCCTCGCCTCAGCGGAGCCCGACCCTCCCTCGGGGGCTAAAAGGGGGTTAACCCCCTCTGCGTCAAAATTTTCCTCGAACAAAAAACCTCTTTTACCAGAACATCTTTCGTGCTTTTTGACTACTTCGAAAAGTGGGTCCTAGAAACGACGGGGTACACGTAAGCAGCCAAGGCCGACCGAGCCGAGGGACTCCTACGCCTCCGGGATACGGATACCTCACTCGTCACCTTCTGTGATAAGTAACTCGCGTTCGGATAAGGTGACTCCGCGGATCGAATGAGTCTTTACGTACGGAGGCTCTTCTGTTGAAGCAGGTTCTTCGAGCCTTCTCGACCGAGTCGGTGACAGGGCCTCATGGATGGGTAAAAGTACGCGTAAGCGGCGAGGCCGACCGAGCCGAGGGACTCCCACGCCTCCGGGATACGGATACCTCACTCATCACCTCCCGCGAGAAGCAACTCTTGCTCGCACTAACATCCCTGCTACCGACAAAAAGTCCAGATACTCGAAGCAAGAGGAAAAGAGACACAGCTTTATAACGCGACAAGGGTGTGTGTTCTGGCCTCAACGGCCGCACAAGGCCCACGCTACAGAACGACTTGACCCTGCAGGCGCGGACCTCGGCGCTGGAAGAGGGTGACGACACCCTCGGCATCAGCAGCACCTTCGGCAAGACCCGACCTGGCCTCGGGTGGCCACGCGGTCCGAAGGCCTCCGCTCCAAAGGACGACGTCGACACCGCGCTCGAGCAACCTCCGCCAGAGGCTTCCCCGAGAATCCGGCCCAAGCGGACGGCTCGGCCGGCCACCTCCGAGGCCTCGGCCGACCCCTTCCGAGGGCGCCAGCTCGGTCCGAGGCCTCGGCCAATCAACTCCGGCGCCGAGCCTGCCAGCAGACGACCCAGCTGGGCTCCGGCCAACCAGGTTCCATTTCCGAGCCAACAACGCCTCTGCTTGTGCTGATATCGCTACCCCTGGCCTCGGCTCGTCGAAGAGCGACCGAGGGGTCTTTTTAACTAAGCTAGAAGAGCCTCGGACAACAGGTCCGACCGAGCCGAGGGATTCCTACGCCTCCGGGATACGGATACCTCACTCGTCACCTGGACACGGGGCGACTCATGCTTGGTGAAGCGATTCAGACAATCGATAGGCAAGTCTTATTGCTCAGAAATGAACAAAAAACCCGGCACTCGAAGCGCCATCGTAAACGGAACTCTGGTTCCGTCCCCGCGGGTACGGACAACCTCCCCGCCTGGGAAGCCCGTGGAGCAACAAGCTCCGGGCGAATCACCAGCAAACGCGGGACACCCCTAATCACCCCGGCAGATCCTCGCAGCCGCCCTCGCCGCGAACGCGAGGAGGGAGGCGGAATGTTGCATCCTAGCTGGGCAGCAACAGTTCTCCTTCCCCGGCATGGCTGGAGGATGTCTCCGCCATGGGGCTAAAAGGCGATTGCCGCCACCAGAAGCTGGAAAATGAGGTGGCCCGCCGGCCCGCGTAGGAGGTGGGGCCCCGGCTTGCCTCGATCTCCGCCCCGGCGAGGACGACGAACACCCTCAACACTGGGGGCAGGGCCAAGACCACAGCCCGGTTTGCCCCTCCCCATTCGGGAGCTGGAGGCCACCACCTTGGGTGACCACCGGCGGAGGGAAGCCGCTGGGCTGTGTGATGAAAATCCTTGAAGCCGAACGATGGCTGAAAGGTACCAACCCCCGCGGGGTCGCGTTCCTCCAACGATGGAGCGAAAAGACGGCGGTTCCCCCCATCCGGGGGCCTGGAAGATGGAGAGACACAATGCATAAGGGAGAAAGGAGACATGGTCGCCTCACGAAGAGGGTCGCCCTCCTTTTAAAGGCAACTCCCCCTGCTAGCGCCCTCAACCGTCACGGGCTGAGTCTTCTCCAACACGCCTCCAAGGCCCCTCCCTGCGGCGCGGGGACTGGGGCCCGCCTGTCATGCAGACCAGCTCCAAGCAGAGGGAGCCAAACCGCCGCGCACGACGCACGTAACCGCCCAGCGGTTACAAGTGACCCTCCACTTTTGCCCAGACCGACGGGCAAAGGGGGCGAGCGGCCATGCAAGCGGCATGCAACCACGCCAAGTGGACGCGCCTCCCCGACTCCTGACAGGCCAGCGCGACGGCTCAAGACCACGCGTCGTTCAACTGGCGCGCCAGGCGCTGCATGCGAACCGCTGCGCCTCTCGCTCCACCACCGCACCTCCTCGATTGCGGAACCGAAACCGCGACTCGAGGCCGCCCAGCCTGCGATCCAGCGGCGCCAGCCTGGCGCAGCGGTCAAACGCGGTAAAAAATGGGCCGGCAGTAATGACGGTGGCAGGCGTGTGAGGGCAGCGGTCACGCCATCGGCCAGGCTCACGTCCCATCCGGGGGCAGCAAGAGAACCCTTCTCACGGCGTGAAGACGACGCGTCCGTGACCCGTACCTCGAACGGCTCGCGCACGCAACGGCGACCTCGCCAACTACTCACCCCAGCGCGTTAACTCCACGGCGAAATAGGTGACGTTTCTGGCAGGGGCAGCTGGCGGCGCTTCGCCTCCGCCAAAAACGGCCACGCCGAGAAAGGTACGCCACGAAGTTCAATTTCGAATCCCTTTTTCCCTTTTCCTTCTTTCTCTATCTCTTGCAACAGGGACCGAGAAGGGGGATAACCCCAAAGGGATCCTTCCCCGTGAAGGAACTAGGCCCCGAGCCTCCCTACTGATCAGGGGTTCGAAGGCTGGCCCCCCGAAGGGTTCAACAGCCGCCTCAGATCGCGTGGGCCCGACACCCACTACTGATCAGGGGTTCGAAGGCTGGCCTGTCGAAGGGTTCACAGCCGCCTCAGACGCCGAGCGAGGGATGATCAGGGGTACGTTCGATACATAACCGAGGCTCGGGCTGCGCTCCCGAGGTACCCTAGGACATTTCCGAGACCGGCGGGAACGACTCTGTAACGGAATCCCATCGGAGGGAGGCAACGAGCCCTCGGACCCCGTCGCTAGGGGACCGGGTCCGGCAGATCACCCGCAGGTACTTTTGGGCGTGCCTCCGGGCCCCTAGCCGACCCCTAACGAACGGGGCACGGACGTCCACTCGGATTACCCGATCGCAGCTCACCGGAGACACCATGTTCGGTGCCCATCGAGGGTAACATGGCGCACTCCCCCCCTCCTCCTTGCGGAAAGGCGACGTAGGGGCGTATATAAAAAGTCGAGTCTGTCCCTGATCGTCCTCTCGCTCCGTGCGAAGGCTCGGGGGCTGCTCTCGCAAACCCGGCTCCGGCCGAACCGTTGACAGCGTCAACATACCAGCCCGAGAACTTGGGCCCCGACAGTGCACCTGGGTTACGCCCTGCTCGCATGAGGGAACCGCTAGTCACGCCGAAGCATTACGCAAGGCATTAAGACCTCGAAGGAGTGAAACCACTCCTCCGAGGCCTCGGGGGCTACACCCGGCGGGTGCGCTCGCGCGCACCCACCGGAACAAGGTACCTCCGAGAAAGGCTGGTCCCCTTGCAAAAAAGTGCGATGCAAGCCTCCAAGCGAGTGTTAACACTCTCTTCGAGGCTCGGGGGCTACTGTCGGGGACCATAATTAGGGGTACCCTCAAGACGCCTAATTCTCAGCTGGTAACCCCCATCAGCATAAAGCTGCAAAGGCCTGATGGGTTTGATTAAGTCAGGGATCAGTCCACACGAGTGACTTGACCACGCCACGCCCGAGCCTAGCCTCGGGCGAGGGCAGCCGACCCTAAGATGACTCCGTCTCGCCTGAGGTCTCCTCTTTCACGGCAGGCGCATCCCCGGCTCGCCCTAGGCCCCGCCTCCGATAAGGAGAAACCCTGACTAAATCACCGCACCAACCGACCGAGTCACCAGGGCGTTTAACGCAAAAGGTAAGACCGACGGGCGGCCAGACTTCGCCAGTGGTGCCATGGGAGACTCCGCCCGACCCAGGGCTCGGACTCAGGCTAAGGCCTCGGAAGACGGCGAACTCCGCTCCGCCCGACCCAGGGCTCGGACTCAGGCTAAGGCCTCGGAAGACAGCGAATTCCGCTCCGCCCGACCCAGGGCTCGGACTCAGGCTAAGGCCTCGGAAGACGGCGAACTCCGCTCCGCCCGACCCAGGGCTCGGACTCAGGCTAAGGCCTCGGAAGACGGCGAACTCCGCTCCGCCCGACCCAGGGCTCGGACTCAGGCTAAGGCCTCGGAAGACGGCGACCTCCGCCTCGCCCGACCCAGGGCTCGGACTCCGCCTCGGCCTCTGCCGAATAATCTCCGCCTCGCCCGACCTGGGCTCGGACTCTGTCTCTGTCTTGCAGGACGGACTCGGCCACAGCCTCGGAGGAGCCTCCACGACGCCCGACCTAGGATACGAGACCGCCACGTCAACAGGAAGCGTCATCATCACCCTGCCCTGAGCCGACTTGGGCCGCAGAGAACAAGACCGGCGTCCCATCTGGCCAGCTATGCCAGATAGGCCATGATGGCGCCCCGCTAGATCATGACGACGGCGGCTCCCAGCTCCCTTACGAAAGCAGGAGAACGTCAGCAAGGACCCAGCCACCTCGACAGCTGTCCCCCCGTCCGGCTCCGTTACTCCTCCAACAGCCACGACGCCACTCCAACAGGGTGCCACGATCTCTCTGGCTGCCACCTGGGCATGTACATAGGGCGCTAGCTCTCCCTCGCTAGACACGTAGCACCTTGCTACACCCCCGTCTTGTACACCTGGACCCTCTCCTTACGACTATAAAAGGAAGGGTCAGGGCCTTCTTGAAGAAGGTTGGCCTCGCGGGGACGAAAGGCAGGGGCAGGCGCTCTCTCGGGGCCGCCCTCTCCCTTCACCTCGTGCGGACGCTTGTAACCCCCTACTGCAAGCGCACCCGACCTGGGCGCGGGACGAACACGAAGGCCGTGGGAATTTCTCCGACTCCCTCGCGATCCGGCTCCGGCCACCGACCTCTCTCTCACTCCGTTCCCCCCTTTGCGCTCGCTCCACGCGCTCGACCCATCTGGGCTGGGGCACGCGGCACTCTCACTCGTCGGCTCGAGGACCCCCCGGTCTCGGAACGCCGACACCAGTTCACCGGCAGAAAGTTCCTGGACTTCTGCGAGGATCACCACATCTGGGTGGACTGGGCCGCCGTGGCTCATCCCATGACGAATGGGCAAGTAGAGCGTGCCAATGGCATGATTCTACAAGGACTCAAGCCTCAGATTTACAACGACCTCAACAAGTTCGGCAAGCGATGGATGAAGGAACTCCCCTCGGTGGTCTGGAGCCTGAGAACGACACCGAGCCGAGCCACGGGCTTCACACCGTTCTTTCTAGTCTATGGGGCCGAGGCCATCTTGCCCACAGACCTGGAATACGGTTCCCCGAGGACGAGGGCCTACGCCGACCAAAGCAACCAAGCTAGTCGAGAAGACTCGCTGGACCAGCTGGAAGAGGCTCGGGACAAGGCCTTACTACACTCGGCACGGTATCAGCAGTCCATGCGACGCTACCACGCCCGAGGGGTCCGGTCCCGAGACCTCCAGGTGGGCGACCTGGTGCTTCGGCTGCGACAAGACGCCCGAGGTCGACACAAGCTCACGCCCCCCTGGGAGGGGCCGTTCGTCATCGCCAAAGTTCTAAAACTCGGAACATACAAGCTGGCCAACAGTCAAGGCGAGGTCTACAGCAACGCTTGGAACATCCAACAGCTACGTCGCTTCTACCCTTAAGATGTTTTCAAGTTGTTCATATACCTCGCTCTCACGTAAAGTTTAGTCATCAAGGAAGGGTCAGCCTTGCCTCGGCAAAGCCCGACCCTCCCTCGGGGGCTAAAAGGGGGAACCCCCTCTGCGTCAAAATTTTCCTCGAAAAAAGATCTTTTCTGCCGAAATATCTTTCGTGCTTTTCGACTACTTCGAAAGTGGATCCTGAAAACGACGGAGTACACGTAAGCAGCCAAGGCTGACCGAGCTGAGGGACTCCTACGCCTCCGGGATACGGATACCTCACTCATCACCTTCTGCCATAAGTAACTCACGTTCGGATAAGTGATTCCACGGACCGAACAAGTCTTCACGTTCGGAAGCTCTTCTGCCGGAGCGGTTCTTCGAGCCTTCTCGACTGCGTCGGTGACAGAACCCCATGGACGGGTAAGAGTGTGCGTAAGCGGCAAGGCCGATCGAGCCGAGGGACTCCTACGCCTCCGGGATACGGATACCTCACTCATCACCTTCCGTGAGAAGCAACTCTCACTCGCACAAATAGTTCTGTTACCGACAAAAAAGTCCAGATACTCAAAACAAGAGGAAAGGAGACGCGGCTTTACAATATGGCGAGGGTGTGTTTCGGCCTCGGCGACCGCAGAAAACACACGCTACAAGATAATCCGATCCTGCAGGCTTGGATCTTGACGGCTAAAGGGAGCAGCAGCACCCTCGGCGTCGACAACACCTCTGGCGAGGTCCGACCTAGCCTCGGACGGCGACACGGTCCAAGGGTCTCCGCTCTGAAGGACGACGTCATCACCAAGCCCGGGCCATCGCCGCCAGGGTCTTCTCCAAGAATCCGGCCCGAGCAGGCGGCTCGGCCGGTCACCCCGGGGCCTCGGCAGGTCAATTCAGGCGTCGGTGCCGCTAACGGACGACCCGGCTAGGCTCCGCCCGACCTGGCCTTCTTTTCGAGCCAACTCTGCCTCTATTCGCACTGGCACCGCTACCCCTGGCCTCGGCTCATCGAAGAGCGGCCGAGGGTTTCCTCTGACTAAGCAAGGGAAGCCTCGGACAACAAGGCTGACCGAGCTGAGGGACTCCTACGCCTCCGGGATACGAATACCTCACTCGTCACCTTTACACGGGGCGACTCACGCTTGGTGAAGCGGTTCAGACAACCAACAAGCGAGTCTTAGTGCTCGAAAATGAAAAAAAAACACGGCTCTGTGCCGAATTTACGTACATGTTTAGGCCTCGACAGCCACAATGAACAAAAAACACTGGCATTCGAAGTGCCATTACAAACAGAACTCTGGTTCCATCCCCACGGGTATGAACAACCTCCACTCCGGGGGGCCTGCGGGGCGACGAGCTCCGGGTGACCCGCCAGCGACCTCTGCAGCAGCAGCCATGGTCCCACGGCGGACGCGGCCGCCGGAAGGCTCCCGTTCGCGCTCCCGCTCAAGGGACGCAAACCAGCCATCAAAGCCAAAGAGCGGGCCACTTCAAAGCGCACCGGTAGGTCCTCATTCCCGTCCTCGCCACGAAAGCGAGGAAGAAAGCGGAATGTTGCATCCTAGCTGGGCAGCAACAGTTCGCCTTCCCCGGCATGGCTGGAGGACGCCTCCTCCGCAGAGCTGGAGGATGGTTGCCACCACCAGAAGCTGGAAGAAGAGGTGGCCAGCCGGCCCGCGCGGGAGGTAGAGCCCCGGCTCGCCTCGCTCCCCGCCCCAGCGAGGATGATGAACATCCTTGAGGCTGAGGGCGGGACCAAGATCGCAGCTCGGCTTGCCTCTCCCCATCCAGGGGCTGGAGGTCACCGTCTTGGGTGACCGCCGACAGAGGGGTGCAGCCGGGCTGCATGATGAAAATCCTTGAAGCCGAACGACGGCTGAAAGGTACCAACTCCCGCAGAGTTGCGTTCCTCCAACGACGGAGCGGAAAGACGGCGGATCTCCCCCATCCGGGGGCTTGGAAGATGGAAAGACACGATGCATAAGGGAGCGCGAAGACACGGTCACCCACCAAGAGGGTCACCCTCCTTTTAAAGGCGACTCTCCCTACTTGCGTCCCCAGCCGTCGTGGGCTGAGTCTTCTCCAACACGCTCCAAGGTCCTCCCCCTACGGCGCGGGGGCTGGGTCCCACACGTCATGCAAGTCGGCCCATAGCAGAAGAAGCCAAACCGCCGCGCGTGGTGCGTGCAACCGCCCAGCGGTTACAAGCGGCTCTCCACTTTTGCCCAGACCAGCGGGCGAAAGGGCGGGCAGCCATGCAGGCGGCATGCAACCGTGCCAAGTGGGCGCGCTTCTCCGACTCCCAACACGCCCAGCGTGGAGGCCCAGACCCACGCGTCATGCAACCGGCGCGCCAAATGCTTCGCGCCTGCAACTGCACCGCCACCTGCGCCACCACCGCGCCTCCTCGACTGTGGAACCAATACCACGACTCGAGGCGACCCAGCGCATGACCCAGCGGCTCCAGCCTAGCGCGACGGTCAATGCGGCCGAAGACGGGCCGGCAGTAATGGCGGTGGCAGGCGGGCAGGAGCAGCGGTCACGTCATCAGCCAAGCTTACGTCCCATCCGGGGGCAGCGAGAGAACCCTCTCTCACAGCGTGAAGACAACGCGCCCGTGTTCCGTTCCTCGAACGGCTCGCGCACGCGCAACGGCTGCCCCGCGAACCACTCGCCCTGTCGCATTAACTCCACGGCGGGACAGGCGGCGCCTCTGGCAGGAGAAGCGAGCGACGCTTCGCCTTCGCCATAATGACCGCGTCAAAAAAGGTACGCCGCGTCGTTCGATTTCGTATCCTTTTCCTTTTTCCCTCTTTCTCTCTCTTGCAACAGGGACCGAGAAAGGGGGATACCTCGGAAGGGATCCTTCCCTGTGAAGGAACTAGGCTCCGAGCCTCCCTACTGATCAGAGGTTCGAAGGCTGGCCCCTCGGAAGGGTTAAATAGCCGCCTCAGAGCACGTGGGCTCCACACCCACTACTGGTCAGAGGTTCGAAGGCCGGCCCCTCGGAAGGGTTCAACGGCCGCCTCAGGCTACTCGGGCTCCACGCCCACTACTGATCAGGGGTTCGAAGGCTGGCCCCCGAAGGGTTCACAGCCGCCTCAGACACAGAGCGAGGGATGACCATGGGTACGTTCGATACATAACCAAGGCTCGGGCTGCGCTCCCGAGGTACCCTAGGACATTTCCGAGACCAGTGGGAACGATCTTGTAACAGAATCCCATCAGAGGGAGGCATCGAGCCCTCGGACCCCGTCGCCAGGGGACCGGGTCCAGCAGATCACCCGCAGGTACTTTTGGGCGCGCCTCTGGGCCTCTAGCCGACCCCTAACGAATGGGGCACGGACGTCCGCTCGGATCACCCGCCTGCAGCTCACCGGAGAAACCATGTTCGGCGCCCATCGAGGGCAACATGGCGCTCTCCCCCCTCCTCCTTGCGGAAAGGCGACGCTGGGGCGTATGTAAAAAAGTCGAGTCTGTCCCTGATCGCCCTCTTGTCCTGTGCAGAGGCTCGAGGGCTGCTCTCGCAAACCCGGCTCCGGCCAAACCGTTGACAGCGTCAACATACTAGCCCGAGAACTTGGGACCCGACCGTACACCCGGGCTACGGCCGACTCGCATGAGGGAACGACCAGACCAGCCGAAGCATTGCGCGCGGCGTTAAGACCTCGGAGGAATCAAACCACTCCTCCGAGGCCTCGGGGGCTACACCCGGCGGGTGCGCTCGCGCGCACCCCCGGAACAAAACGCAACCGAGAAAGGTTGGTCCCCTTGCAAAAAAGTGCGACGAAAGCCTCCAAGCGAGTGCTAACACTCCCTTCGAGGCTCGGGGGCTACTGTCGGGGACCATAATTAGGGGTACCCTCAAGGCTCCTAATTCTCAGCTGGTAACCCCCATCAGCACAAAGCTGCAAAGGCCTGATGGGTGCGATCAAGTCAGGGATCAGTCCATTCGAGGGACTCGATCACGCCTCGCCCGAGCCTAGCCTCGGACAAGGGCAGCCGACCCCAGAGGATCTCCGCCTCACCCGAGGCCCCCTCCAGCGGCGAACACGTTCCCGGCTCGCCCGATGCCCTGTCTTCGCCAAGAAGCAACCCCGACCAAATCGCAGGAGCATTTAATGCAAAGGTGGCCTGACACCTTTATCCTGACGCGCGCCCCTCAGCTGACAGAGCCGAAGTGACTGCCGTCACTTCGCCGCTCCACTAACCGGTCTGTCAGAAAGACAGCGCCGCCTGCGCCGCTCCGACTGTGGTGCCACTTGACAGAATGAGGCTGACAGGCGGTCAGGCCCGGCCGCACGCACCATAGGAAACTCCGCTCCGCCCGACCCAGGGCTCGGACTCGGGCTAAGCCCCGGAAGACGGCGAACTCCGCTCCGCCTGACCTAGGGCTCGGACTCGGGCTAAGCCCCGGAAGACGGCGAACTCCGCTCCGCCCGACCCAAGGTTCGGACTCGGGCTAAGCCCCGGAAGACGACGAACTCCGCTCCGCCCGACCCAGGGCTCGGACTCGGGCTAAGCCCCGGAAGACGGCGAACTCCGCTCCGCCCGACCCAGGGCTCGGACTTGGGCTCAGCCCCAGAAGACGGCGAACTTCGCTCCGCCCGACCTAGGGCTCGGACTTGGGCTCAGCCCCGGAAGACGGTGAACTCCGTTCCGCCTGACCCAGGACTCGGACTTGGGCTAAGCCCCGGAAGACGGCGAACTCCGCTCCGCCCGACCCAGGGCTCGGACTTGGGCTCAGCCCCGGAAGACGGCAAACTCCGTTCCGCCCGACCCAGGGCTCGGACTTGGGCTCAGCTCCAGAAGACGACGAACTCCGCTTCGCCCGACCCCAGGACTCAAATTCTGCCCTGGCCTCAGCCAACGGCCTCCGCCTCGCCCGACCTAGGGGCTCGGACTCGGCCTCGGCCACGGAAGACGGACTCGACCTCGACCTCGGAGGAGCCTCCACATCGCTCAACCTAGGGCGCGGACCGGCCACGTCAACAGAAGGCGCCATCATTACCCTACTCCAGGCTGACTCAGGCTACGGGGAACAAGACCGGCGTCCCATCTGGCTCGCTCCACCAGATAGGCAATGATAGCGCCCCGCACGCTCCCTGACGATGGCGGCTCTCGGCCCCCTTACGGAAGCAAGAGGACGTCAGCAAGGCCTCGATGGCCCCGACAGCTGTCCCTCCGCAGGCTCCAGCGCTCCTCCGACGGCCATGACATCACACAAACCGGGCGCCAAAATCTCTCCGGCCGCCATGATGGCGTGTACTTAGGGCGCTAGCTCTCTTTCGCTAGACACGTAGCACTCTGCTACACCTCCCATTGTACACCTGGATCCTCTCCTTGCGCCTATAAAAGGAAGGACCAGGGCCCTCTTAGAGAGGGTTGGCCGCGCGGGGACGAGGACGAGACGGGCGCTCGCGTAAGGCCGCTCGCTCCTTCCCCCGCGTGGACGCTTGTAACCCCCTACTGCAAGCGCACCCGACCTGGGCGCGGGACGAACACGAAGGCCACGGGATTTCCACCTCTCTCACGCCCATCTCCGGCCTCCTCGCTTTCCCCCTTCGCGTTCGGCCTCGCGTCGACCCATCTGGGCTGGGGCACGCGGCGACACTTCACTCGTCGGCTCAGGGACCCCCCGGTCTCAAAACACCGACAATCATCTATGGTCGTGGCTGCTTCCATGGCGATCTATACCTTTCGCAAGCTGGGCAAGGTACCCCTGGGCTCTAGGAGGCAGGGAAAGCGACGATCGACCAACCAACGATGGCTAATCACATTTGCAGGTTTGAGTCAACACCGACACCATGGTTCAATCACTTTTGAGTCTTCAGATTCCGAGTCCTGGACTTGAAATGCAACTCATAGCAGTTGCTCACAAATTTAAATGCAGAACAAAAAAAGTCTGGTTGCAACTGTTGATGGTCAGCAAAAGTGAAAAATAGATGTGATTCTTTAAACAGTGATATATGTACACAGTGACTGTTTTTTGGGCGTCCTCAAACTCAGATTCTTCTATTTCTTGCAAGTTGTATGTGGGTCTGTTAGTCGAACTGTGATATACACACATTAGCTAATAGATCAACTTTGTATTCTCTTAGCTTCTATGGCCTATGGGTTAACACCTGTACTTTATTTGTGTGTTCTCAGATTTCCATGTGTAATTTGTTTTTGTTTATTAACTAATTCCGTTCTTAGATAAATAGGCATATATTTCATCTTGTTAGTATTTGATTATTCTTTGCAAAATGGTTATCATCTCACCGAGTGTATTGTTTAGCTGACAAAGCATTGTGGCCATGCCTTGATGCATAATAGTAATACTAATCTACCGTAGTGGGTGACTGATTGATCATGTGTACATATTTGTTCCTCACAGTGATTAATTTGCCCTACATTAATACATTTTTACAGTTTTCTATTTTATGTGCAATTCATTCAATACGTTAAGCACATATATTTGTAGTTTAGTATGCCTTTGTACTTTGTATCGGTTCATTTTCGAAACAATTACACATGTAAAACTTGCGTTCTTCTAATTTACAAATTACATAGTTATGAAACGTGTGCAGCTAATACGTTGATGACTTCAATCGCATTCTATCTGTGAAATAAACTGCTCTTTGGTATTGACCCATAATGTGCTTACTTTGTCTATTACTATTAATTATTGGTAGAAATTTTATACTTAGATTATATATGTGCATAGTATTCCCCTATAAATCTACTGATGTTAACTGCAGGTTGCAGGCAATTGAGAGAAGTCGTATGCAGAATGTTGCGTCTCAGCAACAGATCCTATGGACAAAATATCCTTCCCAATTTGTGGATCCAACAGCTCCAATACAAAACAGAGCATGATGTGCCAACATCTGAGGAAGGTCAGGCTGTCGGAAACCCTGCAACTTGTTTGGAGGATGGCAAGCTAAATACATCTTCCAAGAGTTAATGAAATAAGAGTTAAAAATACTTTGATATTCATGAGATGGCAAACCAAGCCAACTAGGTAAGACATCAGCAACAAGTACTTGATTTAGTTGTCTGAGTCCTTCCTTAGTATGTGTATCATCCATAATAACTGGCAACGAGACAAACTTGTGCAAAATTTAATTTAGTGAAGCTTCTATTACAATGTAAAGTAAGGTCAAATGACCAGCACAGTGGGCAACTTGTTTCTTTGGTTTCTTCCTCTTGTGACCAATGTTCTTTTGCAGGTCTAGCATGCCAAATGGATAGCCAAAATGGCTTCTTTGTTTCGTACCAGATTATCCAACGTGTAACTTCATGCTTACTACACTGATCTATCTTCTTGTAAGTTGTCAACTTCAAACCCATCTCATTACTTGGGAAGAAAATCGTTTGCTTGGTTTCTGACCACCGCAGCCTGTTCCAGGCAGCTCACTCAAATGTTCGATTCTAGATACCTGGTGCTGGATCTGCTGCCTAGTCGGCATAGCATGACCTAGGTTCTGATCCAATCACAATCTTAGTAACAAGTGTCCATTATAAACAATCAACCATACTACATATGATGAGAGGCTTCGTAGATGGAAAACAAAACCCTCTTCTCTATGCCTCAACCTACCATGCAGGTGAATATTTAGATCCTATTGCAGTTGTTCGGACAAAGGCAAAGCGCAAGACAAATAAACTCAGTTGTTTCTCATCCAAATACCAGTGGAGACAAAGATGTGACTTCAGATAACAAATCTCAGCATGGATCTTCAGAATTACCTCCTAGAGCTGAATTGATTGGCAACAAACAAATGGCAGTAGAAGGGTACAAGGCGCATCCTGGACATGTTAATTAATAATTATATCCTAGAAAGAGCAGAAAGAATATGTGATTGTTGAAGGAGCGCATCTAAGCCTTAACTTTATGGTACATATTAGCCAAGTAATAGTGCAGGAGTCTTTCATAAAATTGTTGCGGGCGCCTTATGTTCTAGTATAACTTCAAATGAACAAGAAAATCACAGGTTAGACGTTACAGCTGCGAAGCTTGTAGTTGCACATCGATTTGATTCTAGGAAGGATAAAATGAACAATGCAGTCTGACATATCAAACACGTCCAGCAATTAAATAAAAAATCGCAACATGCTATCATGGCAAAGGTAAATTTAAATGCTCAAAACTTAACATTGTTCACGTCCGCTGCCAATTCCCGAGTACCAAATTCCTAGGCAACAACTTTGGCATCAAAACTATGGTTTTTGAAGTACATACGGAGCAGTCTAGTTGAGACCCCCAAAGAAACATCCAGATTCAACGAAATGAAATGGGGATATCCGGGGCGTCATATTTATGCATTTTCGGTCATAGGGTACTCAAAGACCACATCTTTCCCACACAGCCTACGGTAGACCGTAGTGTAGGTGTCCAGCTTGTATTCGGTGTTGTTCCTCTCCTTTGGGTCCAAGAAGATCTGAATGGCATCACAAGAAAAGGTTCAGTACCTTGCTGCAAGATGTTAGCCAAACCATAAACTGCATCAAAAAATCTAGATAACAAAAGCCAAGGCAAAATTTTAAGTGTTTTTGTACAAGTGACTACAACTGTCAACAAAGATATCATGTGGCATCTTTCAGTTCCTCAATAAGACATGTAGGTTACCTTGATGATCTTGGCACCATCCAGACGGTACCTGACACGCTTCCCCACAATCTCAGCTGGGAAGACAACATCCTCCAAGATGCCATCGTGGACAGCAGTCAGAGTCCTGGTGCGAGGGCGCTGAACAGCTGAACCCTTCTTGGGCGGCCGCACGATCCTCCTTGTGGCAACAATTACGACATCCTGTGGCATGTAAGATAAGTGATAAGTATTCTTGAGAACTTGACTAACATTGCAACTCAAATAAGATAAGCTAAAAGTTTCTAACATATGCTATGGTACAAGAATAACCATAATAACCAACAGACTCATAAAGAATTGTATATTATGTCAAAACATATATCTATATGACACAGACACCAAGCCAAGCACTAACGAAAGAAAAAGAAACATAGGTGCGAGAAAAATAAAAGGTGAAGTAGGCAGGTCTAATATGTAAGAAAACTACAGAGCGGTAAAGCGGGTCAGAAGCTTCTGCTCGTTTCGACAAGAAATAATTCAAACATTGGAATGGTTGAATGAACCAAAAGGATGCTATACAAATATCACATTGGAATGGTTGAATGAACCAAAAGGATGCTGTACAAATATCAACGACATTATTGACAATCGACTGTGACCACAGCTAGTTTGTTCATGTCAACCAATCTTATGCAAGGGTAATAGAATTACAATAGGATGGCAACTTCGGTGCTACATATCCTAATCCTGATAATCAACATCATTGTTATTAAAATGACGCTTAAACGTCATTTAAGCGTCGTTTAAACGACAAAACATGGTTAGAGTTTAGAACGTCCGGTCATTTTAGCAAAAACACGAAGAACGTCTGTTTATCACGTTTAAACGTCGCTTTCTCGTTTTCGGACGTTCTAGGCGTGTTCAGGACATTCTACGTGTTATTGGGCCTTTCACATGCCAAAAACAGGGCATAGGGCAAGACATGATCTCCTTTTGTGCTGTTGCTAGCGCTGCTGCCCGCCTCCATCCTCTCCTCCAGGTCATGCTAGCGCAGCCGCCCGGCTCCCTCCTCTCCTCCAGGTCATGCTAGCGCAGCCGCCCGGCTCCCTCCTCCAGCGCCACCGCCCGACTCCCTCCTCCAGCGCCGCCGCCCGGCTCCTCTCCTCCAGCGTCGTTGCCACCCACCCGCATCCATCTCCAGTGTCGCCTGTCGCCCTTCCTCCGGTTCCAGCGTCCACCGTTGCCTGCCGCCCTCCCTCCGGTTCCAGCGTCCAGCGCCCACAGCCTCCCTCCTCTCCTCTCCTCTCCTCTCCTCTGCCCCCTCCTCCCTGTCCATCCTCCAACAATCCAGCGCTGCCAGGCCAGTGAAGCGCCGCCCTCCCTAGTTTTAGACTTTCAATCATCAAGAGTTCAAGGTTCAGTCTTCCAGTTCAAACAGTGACGCCCTCCCTAGTTTCAGACTTTCAGTCATCAAGAGTTTATGGTTACTGATCATAGATACAAATTGTAACTTGTGTGGTTGAACTTGATCTGTTTCATTTGGTTTTGTGCACTTAAGTAATTAACTTTTGTATGAACATATTCTATAATTGAAATTTTATGAAATGTCTGAAAAGATGTTTCAAAGTTCGTTTAAACGTTAAATGTTAAAAGGTTGTTCATAACATTTTAACGTTTTACCGCTTTAATAACCATGATCAAGATAAGTTGCATACATGTATGTTATCTCAATGCAACTAAATCCAATACCCCGTTCAAGCTTATGCAGTTGCTACAATTAGCATATACACTTCGGACAGCAGCAATAAAACAAAAAAACGAGAAATTCACCTTGCCGCTGAATTTCTTCTCCAGCTCCCTGACGATCCTGACATGGATCTTCCTGAAGGCCTTGCGCAAGCGGTATGGGACGTGGATCACAACAGCCTTCCTGCTCCCGGCAACATCCAGCTGGCTGCAGAGTCACGACAAGCATCGTCACCGAATGTCACAGCCATACACCACAGGCTTCTACATCTCAAAGGGCGTAAGCTTACATAGCACCGTTGATGTAAAGGTCCTTGAGGTCGCTCTTGAGCTCCTGGTTACCGTTCTCCAGGTCGAAGAAAGCCTGCAGGTACAACAAAACCGGCCGAAAGCACATCACAACCCCGACATGTGGGCAACCCAGCGCATCAGCAGCCCAACACAGCAGCAGCACTTCGAAGAATAGACGCGCAAAATAACGGAAGGAGAGAGAGGGGGTTTAGAGCTCTGCTCACCTGGGCGACAGAGTCCTCGAACTCAGAGGGCTCAAGGCCCTTATCCTTCTGGATCTTCTTCCTCGCGGTGTACATCTTGCCTTACCTTCGCCGCCGGATCCTGCAGCGGCGGAGGAGATTCGAAAAAGCAGAGCACGGATCAGCAAACAGCGCAAAGGGAGATGGTAAGCAGAGAACGGGCGGCCAGGTCGACGATAGACTCGGGGGCGGGGATGGATACCTGAGCGGGAGGAGATGAGGCGAGAACGCGAAGTGGAGGCGCCGGCGGTTTAATTTGGAGGAGGCTTGGGTGGCTGCGCGAGTGGAAGCTCTTATACGCTTGGTTAAAACCCTAGCCCCGGATAGTGGGCCGACAAGGCTGGGTGGCCGAATATTTAAGAAGCCTACTTTGTGGCCCGACTTGAGAGGTGTGTTACGCTTGTGCATCTTAGGCCCATAGCATTCTGGCTCAATTGTATCACCGAAAGGCTTTCCTTCGTTCACGGCGGAGGTTTCAGAAAGTGATGAAGGGAAGAGGCGAGAAATATATCGTCGAGTTATACACTTCTGTCGTCAGCTGCCGGTATTTTTCCCAATACGCGACACAACCGTGCCGTGTCGACGACGACCAACCAAACCATGCGAAGAGGAAAGAGTCGTCGCTTTTGCTCGGCGGTGGAGGACACATCTTCCTCGCCGCTTCTCGCTTTGATCCGGTCGCGTCCAACGCACGACCTGGTGAACTAGTGGTGTATTTGGTTTGTGGAGTGACCCAATGCTTTATGAGGTGATGCATCATAAGTTTATTCCATCAATTTTGGTGGAATCAACTCACTCTTCATGTATATACTAATTATTAGTTTATAAGGAATGAGACGGTGATAGATCAACTCATTCTATTCAACAAACCAAATAAAAATATGAGGAGTGAGAAGAAGATGGACCACTTCATTCCTCAAACCAAACACACCATAGGAGTCTAGGACACACCCTCCCACGATTCCTTTCTTCTCCGTCTCCGTGTAGCAAAGAAGTTAACCTAGAATCAGAGCAAGAGATCGTACGCAGGAGGGAACACCGGAGCAGCGACAGCAGCACAAAGATCGCTGGGCCGCTCGATCGCCTGTTTGTAGAGAGGAAGGAGACGAGAGATGGACGAGATCAAGAACAAGGTGGGCACTTAGGGTATGTTTGCGACCTTGTACTAGGCTGGCTTGGCCTATCCTATTGGTCTAGCCCTAGGTTTGCTTGGCCCAGTTGGTGCAAGTCATCTTGTTTGTGTTTCTGTACGAAATGAGCTCGACCCAGGTGAAATCGTGTTTGTGACCCATTTTGACAGCTGGGCTAAGAGGCCAACTGCCAAATCAAGAATGTGTCTGGCAGCTGGTTGTGGTCGACCTTGCCCATAGACAGAAAATAGAGATGGACATAGATGAATACAAAAGAATGAGCAAGAGTTTGCCAGAGCATTACAACAACATATGTCAATTGAACCATAGAAGCATCAGCTGAGTTAGCCTAAGACAAATTTAACTTCATCAATTCATGTCATTGCTCGCTTCAAGGTACAATCAAAGAAGAACATGTCGATTTGCTACATAGTCAGACATCACACAGCTGTGCATCCCATCTTAGACAGCAAAAGCATATGTATCCAACAAATGCATCCATCAATTGTGTCATCATCGATGAAATGAAAAGAGCAAGATTGACAATAGAGATGGGCATAAATAAATACATAATGAGCAAGAGTTTGCAAGATCATTACAACAACATATGTCAATTGAACCATACAAGCATCAGCTAATTAAAGCACTCAACCTCGATGAAATAGTAATGATTTTCCTTAGATATAATTGTCATTTCATGTGATCTTTTAACTTGGAGCATAAGGAACATAGCTGGGTAGCCAAACTGGACAAGTTGAAGCTCATCAAGGCCATGAAACCATGAGATTCATCCAACCCAGCCATCAAGTCATCTTTGGTGGATAACAGTTGCATTAGGCATGGATGTGCCCCATGGTTCCATGGCAATAATGACAACACTGTGGAAACAACATAATTTTCAGCATATGCCCAATACCTCACAATTTAAATATCATCCACATTAACGTTTCACAAAGTAGCAATTATGTCATCATAAGCATAAAGGAAAGCATAAGTAAACAAGGGCCTCAGCTGCAGAGCAACACATCAAATGCAAATGCACCTCAGATTAGTGTATATAGCATCATTGGCCAAGTAAAAACTTCAATCATAGTATGAAATGGATGAAATGAAAAGCAGATCAAGTAATCAAGCCCACAGGATAATATAAACTTACCACAACAGCCAACATATGCTAAACAAATAGTGCCTTACAATAACTTTGAGCCCAATAGCTTAGGGTTCAAATGGTGTCCATGACACCCAAATGTTATCTATTGTTAGCCACCCTCCTAGGTAAATTGGACAAAAGGACTTGTGGGAGTAAACCAATCAACCAGACTACACAAAAATGTCTACAACAAACTATTCCTAGCTGTAGTCAAAAGAGAGAGTGGGTAGGAAGAGAGAGTAATTCACCTACATGTAGTAGTTCTTGGCTAGAAAGGTCCTAAGCCAAATGTTTCTATGCCCCTCAGTCATGTGAACAAAGCCCCTGCCTTGGGCCTTATTATCTAGAAGGAAGGTGTAGGCAACAATCAGTGCCTCCTTAGAATAGACAGGCATCTCCATCATAGCCAGGTAGAGGTTAGCATCCACATGGGTTGATCCAGTCTCTTTAAGAGCATTAGCCACATTGTTCATTGCATCAGACATGTTGGTCAACATAAGCATCTCATCCTCATTGAAGTTCCCTCTCTTCGTCTTCCTACCACAGCTATGGAGGGGATCTCGGTGGCCTTGCTACCCTCTCCAACATCAGTTTGTGCTCTCTCTTCAAAGATATAGGTGAAGGCAGGTCCCTCAACTTTAGCAACAACACTATCAACCTGGTTCTGTCCTAAGGCTTCACCAGAACCAAGTGCAAATTTGCCAGTGGCCATAGCATGGCCAAAAATAGCCTCCATCTCATTGTAGAACCTAATAGGGCAGTTTAGGAACTCTGCATCTTTTGGATGGTCCTGATCAAGTAATTGAAAAACATAGTGTTTTAGACAAGTAAAAAAGCAAGGAGACATACGAAACAAATCATAGTGCTACCTTGCAGTGCCAAGGTAGTGCTACCTATAATGTGAACTTGGTAGTGCAATTACCTCGTGGGACAGTGAACCCATCACCCCTCTCAATGGCATTAGCCAGGATAAGTGCATCATGGGCAGACCCTCCCAACTAGCTAGAACATATGTGAACTTGAGGTCAAAGTCCACAACAACCATACATTTTGTATCGGGTTAATTTCCCTACCCCTGAAAGCTTGCTGCATGTGTCTAGGCACCCTCGCCAGCACATGGGTGCCATCAATGGCACCAATGCAGTCCTAAAAACCATAAATGTAAGATAAATGGACATGTTAATATGAACAACTAATGAACCCAAGGTAGGCAAATACCTTTAAATATGGATTCCATCTATAGCTTCCAATGATCTTTGGGTGAGTGGTAGGGCTAGGTACCTTGATAAGTTTCTTCCTAAGCTCTCCAACATCATACAAAACCTGATGAAAGTGCTTGTGTACTGTCTGAATGGACCTCCTAAAGGCCTGGTGCACAACTCTAAACCTTTGGTTGTGACCAACAACATGCAGGAACATGGCAACTTGCTCCTCTACTAACACCCCTCCCTATCAGTTACCAGTCCCCTCTCTCTAAAGGTCGTGCATAAAGCAAAAAAAGGGGCTCTCCTTATCCTAAGCATGGAAATTGTCGGTACCCTAAAACTAGGGTACCCCCTGCTACTGTACAAAGACGAAGAACCCACGCGGCTATCCCTTAGTCGCGTGGTAGAAGTGCTATGTGTGGGACCAAGCCATGGCTCACCCCAATCTCAGGCGGCTATTCTGGGTCCACAGCAGCGCCAGACTCCGCATGGGCGGGTCCGAAGCCGCCACGTGTCCAGAGAAGGTGATACACTCCGAGACGTCAACAGTGGTCCAGACCCCCACGGGAGAACGCCGGACCCCCGGGTGTACAGTCCGGACCCCCAAAGTTGGTCCTGAACCCCCATGTGTGCAAGCTGGACCCCTGGTATGGGATCTGGACCCCCCCGTATGGGGTCCGGGCCGCCCACAGTGGGGTCCTGAAGCGCCCCAATCCTTTGGGACTCAAATGTGATACAATTACTAGTCCCAGGAGGCTAGTAAACACATTTATACAACAGATGATTCCAGATCTGCTTAAACAAGACAAACCTATAAAGGTGGCGAACAACTTTAAGAGTTGGTCCACAACTCGGGACATAACATCAGAGTGGGGCTGAAGCAGCCCGATATACGCAGCGAAGCAAATCAGCGGTCCAATAGCCACAGGCAAGGTTGGGAACAGTTGTAACTCTTACCCGATCTCCTTTTTCTGAAACACAACAAATAAGCAAGGGTGAGTACAAACGTACTCAGCAGCCCACCTTCACCCGCGGAATGGGGAAATCAGATATAATGCATGGAATATGTGGAGCTCAGGATATTTTGCAGGAATAGCAATATTTTATGCAGGGTTGTTTTGTAAAACATTTTGTATTTTGCAAAGCGCATCCTCTCCCAAAGGAGCAGGAAGTTTTTCAATATAGAATAAAATCCCCTGGACTAAACTATCCAGGCATCTCAGCAGTTTCCCACCGGTTTTCATTTTCAAAAACAGCTACTGGACTTCCCGTCCACCATAGCTCACGGCTCAACCGCCGGACCTTTTTAAATACCACTTTTCTCAAACGCACCCCTTTTTCTGAAAACAAAACATTAATTGCCATACCATACCAGACTCGTCCATTCCTGTGGACACAGACTATTCGAATAGGTTTGAACTCTGCGCAGAGGTGTACACTTTACCCACTAGTCCGGCTCTGCGATCTCATAGCTAGTGAGACTCGAATCTGAATCTCTTTCTTTCCTCGCACGTCCTTACCTTAGCGGCTATACCGGAAGGAGTCAGGCCACCGCCATGCCCAAATCGGACAAAACATTCCCCCTCCTTATCCTCCCAGTGCTCCCCAGCCTTCATAACCCTGGGGTTTGGACCGTACGAGTTCAGATTGAGTGATTGTCCGTACAGTCTCGAGTGGTTGTACTTATCATGAGTATAGGTAGTGAAGGATGACAAACCGGTCCTTATATGAGGGGACAATCCTTCTGCTCACACCTAAACCAGCTGAGCCATCACCTTAGGCCCTCCCCTAAACCAGGGAGTCCCTGATCATCCCTACTCAAAGGTGATAAGGGTGAAAACCCTTCATCATACACATTTTGAAAAGCATTTTCTTTTGAAAACTCACATTTTCTCAAATCATTTGTAACAAATATATCAAGGATTGATTGCGGCAAGCGGCTGGGTGGCCATAATAACTTGTCTCAAAATCATATCATGCATAAAATAACAGGCTGAGGGTTGTAGTTGAAAAATCATAGGTAATTTATGCATCAAAGGGATCCAGTGAGCTTGCCGTGCTTATTCGGCGAAGGGGAAGGGGAGCTCGCGGAACTGGCTTCTAGCTCCACTGCCTGGCGTAGACTTGCAAATCTGGCCTCCATGAGACGGCACGAATGCTCCGATAACTATGCAACATGAACAAGCATACAACAAACCAGCAAGTATAGCAACAAATATTTAGTATAGTGGTCAGAATAGCGATATATGGATGGGCAGAGTCTTGAGTAGAATCTGTGTCATGTGGTGTTGAGGTACTACTAGTGGTGGAGCGGAGGTGCTTACCAGGAGGGTGGACTGGAGGCGAAGCGACACTGTGCGTGTAGCCAGTAGAGCGGAGTAACTGAGTGGGTGGGGTGTTTGCCTTGGCTGAGGGTGTTAAGTGTGTGGAGTGGGAGAGGGTAGCTGGGTGTATTTATAGCTGGGTGTATGTGGTGTAGCTCAGTGAAGTTCACTATTGATGAGAATAGTGACGAAAGAATCGTCTGACTTAGCATGGACAAGAGAGTTATAGGTAGAATATGGGACAAGAGTATTTTGGGAGTTTTCTGGAATATGAACCATGCTTAAGGGATGACATGGTTGGATAGGGAATAGTTTGACAAGAATTTTAGAAACAAGAATGACTGAAATCTGAGTTTGGATGGAGGAGTTTTGGATTTTATAATCATAGGGAGAAAAAGAAAAGGAAAGGAATATTCTAGAATTTGAATATTTAGAGATATTTAGAAAATCAAAAATACAAATGTATTTTTGAGCGCGGTGCGAGGAATTATTTTTGGGCTTTTCTTGGGCAGAGGTTTATGTTGGTGGAAACTGTTCCTACCTACTGTGTCACATCAGACAACAGTAAGGCGGGACCCAAATAACTGGAATACTGTGTGTCGGAGAGGAAATCTCCCCGGCCGGGTGGCGGATCGCACCCGCCCTAAATCCTAAAAAGAGGAGGGGCCTAAGCGCTCTGCTTGTTACGAGACTGGTGGATCAACACACGGGAGCATGTAAGGGTTTAGAGTGGTTTGGGCCGCCGGAGCGTAATACCCTACTCCACTGTGTGATGTATTGCTCAGGAGCTTGTATGAACTTGCGAGTGTCTGCCTAAGATTGGGTCTACCTTGTAACGCTGCATGCCTCCCCTTTTATAGCCAAAGGGGGGCATGCACAAAGGTACTGAGCCCCGACATGTGGGCCCATGGACATAACAGATATAACACTTGGAGCCAGAAATGTGTGCTGCTAGGACACTCTTCTTGGGCCCCGACATCCGAGATCTATGTATCATTAGTGTGCAGGGGGAGGCTTCTTGTAGAAGGGGTGATGAGTACGGTGCACCGCTCGGCACGGCCGCACTGTTTGCCAACAGACCGGTCAGACGCGCCGCCTGCTGGATGACCCTGACGCCGCCTGCCATCGGATTGGACAGGACACATTAAATGCTGAGAGGGTGCGTCGCCTGCTGGCGTGGTGGCAGGCGGCGTGTCCTTTCAGCAATTAATGCAGAGGTCGCCCGGCTTGGTGGGCTTTACGCCAGGCTTGGCCCATTGGCTTATGTCTTGCGCCACAAGCCACGCGACAGCAGCGGGGACCACAGGACAAGGCCTAGACACATGCCAGCACCGGATCCCTACTTGCGCCGGGGTCCTTCTCGTCCCGGGACCTTGCCAATGCCCAGACCTTTCTAGGAGGGGGACTGGGGCCCTCCCAAGGGATCCGGCGCGCCTTCTTGGGGCCCTGGACTTGTATGTATAGGGTGAGAGCACCTAGAGGGGGGGTGAATAGGTGATCCTGTGAAACTTGAAAACTTAATGCCACAAAACTTGGTTAGGCGTTAGCACAATAATGCCAAGTGGCTAGAGAGGAGTCTCAACAAAACACAATAACCACAAGAGATCAATCACAGAGATGGCATAGTGGTTTATCCCGTGGTTCGGCCAAGACCAACGCTTGCCTACTCCACGTTGTGGCGTCCCAACGGACGAGGGTTGCAATCAACCCCTCTCAAGCGGTCCAAAGACCCACTTGAATACCACGGTGTTTTGCTTTGCTTTTCTTTATCCCGTTCTCGAGGAATCTCCACAACTTGGAGCCTCTCGCCCTTACACTTGAAGTTCACAAAGAAGCACGGAGTAAGGAGGGATGAGCAACACACACAAGACACAAAATCAGAATGTCAACACGCACACAAGTCGCAACAAGAGCTCGCAACACAACCCGACGAGTTCACAACTCAACTAGAGCTCTAGATGCTATCACGAAGAAACAAATGTGTGGAATCGAAGTCTTGGTGCTTAGGAATGCTTTGAGTATGCTTTGGTGTCCTCCTCCATGCGCCTAGGGGTCCCTTTTATAGCCCCAAGGCAGCTAGGAGCCGTTGAGAGCATTCCAGGAAGGCTGATCTTGCCTTCTGTCGCCTGGCGCACCGGACAGTCCGGTGCACCACCGGACACTGTCCGGTGCGGATTTCTTTCCTTCTATGGCGCAGTCGACCGTTGCTGATTGAGAGTCGTTGGCGCACCGGACACTGTCCGGTGCACACCGGACAGTCCGGTGCCCCAATGTGACCGTTGGCTCGGCCACGCGTCATGCACGGAATCCTCGGCCGACCGTTGCCCCGACTGACCATTGGCTCACCGGACAGTCCGGTGCACCACCGGACAGTCCGGTGAATTATAGCCGTACGCCGGTAATTACTTCCCGAGAGCGACGACTTCGCCTGTGAACGGCTCACCGGACAGTCCGGTGCACCACCGGACAGTCTGGTGATTTATAGTCGTACACCGCCGTCGAAGTCCCGAGAGCAGCAAGTTCGCCAGAGTCAGCCTGGCGCACCGGACACTGTCCGGTGCACCCAGACAGAGCATACTTTGGCTGAACAAAGTCATCTCTTCTCTAACTTGATTTTTCCTGTTTCCAGCACTTAGACACAATCCATTAGTCCATAAAACAATGTACTAAGTCTAGAAACATACCTTTTGACATGATTTGCACTTTGTCCACCACTTTGCATAGATTAACACAAAAGCACTTGTATTGGCACTCAATCACCAAAATACTTAGAAATGGCCCAAGGGCACATTTCCCTTTCAATCTCCCCCTTTTTGGTGATTTATGCCAACACAACATAAAGCAACTAGAACAAGTGCAATATCAATGCAAATGAAAACTCAATATAGTTTTGATTCATATTTGGCATATATGGATCACTCTTTGCCACCACTTGGTTTGTTTTTGCAAATCAAACTCAATTTCCTATCTCTAAGTCAAATTCACTTGTAGAGACATAAAGAGAGGTATTCCAAAAGAAATTGATCAAGGATTTCAAAAACTCCCCCTTTTCCCATAATCAACACTTCTCCCCACAAGAGGCCAACTTTTGACAAAAGAGACAATAAAAGAGTTTTGACAAACCAAAAGCTCTATTCTACTACTTTCAAAATTTCTCAAGTGGTAGCTGATCCATTTATCGCTTTGGCCTTTATTTTCTCCCCCTTTGGCATTAAGCACCAAAACGGGATCAATCTTGGCCCTTTAACCCCATTGCCTTACCAAAATCTTCAAATAAGAATACAAAGGCAATAAGAGTACATGAGATGAACTTGGAATAAGTTACCCTCTCATCGGAGTGCAGTGGAAGTCTTTCATGGTCCAAGTCCACCTTTTCCCTTTCAAACCTCCTTTGAGACTAAATCAAGCAAACTCAAGCACACACTTAGTCTCAAAGGGTCAAGTTGTAACACAACTCCCCCTAAATATGTGCATCACTTGCAAAAGGACTTGTGAGGTCCGGGGAGTGATTGTACAAAATGAGCACCACAAGTAAGCAACAAAATGCATAAGGAACATGATCAAGGCATAAACACATGTATGCTATAAATCAATCCAAGTTCCGCGAATCTAAGACATTTAGCTCACTACGCAGCCTGCAAAAGGTCTTCTCATCTAAAGGCTTGGTAAAGATATCGGCTAGCTAGTTCTCGGTGCTAACATAAAACACTTCGATATCTCCCTTTTGCTGGTGGTCTCTCAAAAAGTGATGCCGGATGTCAATGTGCTTTGTGCGGCTGTGCTCAACAGGATTTTCCGCTATTCGGATAGCACTCTCATTATCACATAGGAGTGGGACTTTGCTCAGATTGTAGCCAAAGTCCCGGAGGGTTTGCCTCATCCAAAGTAGTTGCGCGCAACACTGTCCTGCGGCAACGTACTCGGCCTCAGCGGTGGATAGGGCAACGGAAGTTTGTTTCTTAGAGTTCCATGACACCAGGGACCTTCCTAAGAATTGGCACATCCCTGATGTACTCTTTCTATCGACCTTACATCCAGCATAGTCGGAATCTGAATATCCAATCAAGTCAAAGTTAGACCCCTTTGGATACCAGATCCCGAAGCAAGGCGTAGCGACTAAATATCTAAGGATTCGCTTCATGGCCACTAAGTGACACTCCCTTGGATCGGATTGAAATCTAGCACACATGCATACGCTAAGCATAATATCCGGTCTACTAGCACATAAATAAAGTAAAGACCCTATCATTGACCGGTATGCTTTTTGATCAACAAACTTACCTCCTTTGTTGAGGTCGGTGTGTCCGTCGGTTCCCATCGGAGTCTTTGCGGGCTTGGTGTCCTTCATCCCAAACCGCTTTAGAAAGTCTTGCGTGTACTTTGTTTGGGAGATGAAAGTGTCGTCCTTGAGTTGCTTCACTTGGAACCCAAGGAAGTAGTTCAACTCGCCCATCATCGACATCTCGAATTTCTGCGTCATCACCCTGCTAAACTCTTCACAAGACTTTTGATTAGTAGAACCAAATATTATGTCATCGACATAAATTTGGCACACAAAAAGATCACCATCGCAAGTCTTAGTGAAAAGAGTTGGATCAGCTTTCCCAACCTTGAAAGCATTAGCAATTAAAAAGTCTCTAAGGCATTCATACCATGCTCTTGGGGCTTGCTTAAGTCCACAGAGCGCCTTAGAGAGCTTACACACGTGGTCGGGGTACCGTTCATCCTCGAAGCCAGGGGGTTGCTCCACGTACACCTCCTCCTTGATTGGCCCGTTGAGGAAAGCGCTCTTCACATCCATTTGAAACAACCTGAAAGAATGGTGAGCGGCATATGCTAGCAATATACGAATAGATTCTAGCCTAGCCACAGGAGCAAAAGTCTCCTCAAAGTCCAAACCTGCGACTTGGGCATAACCTTTTGCCACAAGTCGAGCCTTGTTCCTTGTCACCACCCCGTGCTCGTCCTGTTCGTTGCGAAACACCCACTTGGTTCCCACAACATTTTGCTTGGGACGAGGCACCAGTGTCCAAACTTCATTCCTCTTGAAATTGTTGAGCTCTTCCTGCATGGCCAACACCCAGTCCGGATCTAGCAAGGCCTCTTCTACCCTGAAAAGCTCAATAGAAGAAACAAAAGAGTAATGCTCACAAAAATTAACTAATCTAGAATGAGTAGTTACTCCCTTGCTAATATCACCCAAAATTTGGTCGACGGGATGATTCCTTTGAATCGTCGCTCGAACTTGGGTTGGAGGTGCCTGAGGTGCTTCTTCCTCTTCAACTTGAACATCCTGTGCTCCCCCTTGATCATGCGCCTCCACTTGAGGTACCTGTTCGTCATCTTGGGTTGGGGGATGCACCATCGTTGAGGAAGAAGGTTGATCTTGCTCCTTTTGTTCCAGTGGCCTCACATCTCCAATCGCCATGGTGCGCATTGCGGCCGTTGGAACATCTTCTTCATCTATATCATCAACATCAACAACTTGCTCTCTTGGAGAGCCATTAGTCTCATCAAATACAACGTTGCTAGAGACTTCAACCAAACCTGATGATTTGTTGAAGACCCTATACGCCTTTGTATTTGAGTCATAACCTAATAAAAACCCTTCTACAGCTTTGGGAGCAAATTTAGAAGTTCTACCTTTCTTCACAAGAATATAACACTTGCTCCCAAATACACGAAAATAAGACACATTGGGTTTGTTACCAGTTAGCAGCTCATACGAAGTCTTCTTGAGGAGGCGGTGAAGGAAGACCCGGTTGATGGCGTGGCAAGCCGTGTTCACGGCTTCCGACCAAAAGCGCTCGGGGGTCTTGAACTCTCCAAGCATAGTCCTCGCCATATCGATGAGCATCCTGTTCTTCCTCTCTACCACACCATTTTGCTGTGGTGTGTAGGGAGCGGAGAACTCGTGCTTGATCCCCTCCTCCTCAAGGAACTCCTCCACTTGAAGGTTCTTGAACTCGGACCCGTTGTCGCTCCTTATCTTCTTCACCTTGAGCTCAAACTCATTTTGAGCTCTCCTGAGGAAGCGCTTGAGGGTCCCTTGGGTTTCAGTTTTATCCTGCAAAAAGAATACCCAAGTGAAGCGGGAAAAATCATCAACTATAACAAGACCATACTTACTTCCTCATATACTTAGATAGGCGACGGGTCCGAAGAGGTCCATATGAAGCATCTCCAAGGGTCTTGATGTGGTCATCACATTTTTGGTGTGATGAGAGCCTCCCACCTGTTTGCCTGCTTGACAAGCTACATAAGGTCTATCTTTTTCGAAATGCACATTAGTTAGACCTATCACATGTTCTCCCTTTAGAAGCTTGTGGAGGTTCTTCATCCCCACATGTGCTAAGCGGCGATGCCACAGCCAGCCCATGCAAGTCTTAGCAATTAAGCATGCATCTAGACCGGCCTCTTCTTTTGCAAAATCAACCAAATAAAGTTTGTCGTCTAGTACACCCTTAAAAGCTAGTGAACCATCACACCTTCTAAAGACAGACACATCTACATTTGTGAATAGACAATTATATCCCATATTGCATAATTGACTAACAGATAACAAATTATATCCAAGAGACTCAACTAAAAACACATTAGATATAGAGTGCTCGGATGAAATAGCAATTTTACCTAACCCTTTTGCCTTGCCTTGGTTCCCATCACCGAATATTATTGAATCTTGGGAATCCTTGTTTTTGACGTAGGAGGTGAACATCTTCTTCTCCCCTGTCATATGGTTTGTGCATCCGCTGTCGATAATCCAGCTTGAACCCCCGGATGCATAAACCTGCAAGGCAAATTTAGGCTTGGGTCTTAGGTACCCAACTCTTGTTGGGTCCTACAAGGTTAGTGACAATGGTCTTAGGGACCCAAATGCAAGTTTTGTCTCCCTTACATTTGGCCCCTAACTTCCTAGCGATTACCTTCTTATCCTTTCTACAAATAGCAAAGGAAGCATTGCAAGCATAATAAATTGTAGAAGGTTCATTTATTTTCCTAGGAACATTAACAACATTTCTCCTAGGCATATGATGAACAACATTTCTCCTAGCAACATTTCTATCATGCACAACATGGGAACTAGAAGCAGTCATAGCATGAGAATCAAAAGCATCATAAGCATTGCAACTCCTATAAGCATTTCTAGACTGTCTCCTATCATGGTACATAAAAGCATGGTTCTTTTTAGCACTACTAGCCATAGGGGCCTTCCCTTTCTCCTTGGCGGAGATGGAAGCCTTATGGCTTGTTAAGTTCTTGACTTCCCTCTTGAAGCCAAGACCATCCTTAATTGAGGGGTGTCTACCAATCGTGTAGGCATCCCTTGCAAATTTTAGCTTGTCAAATTCACTCTTACTAGTCTTAAGTTGGGCATTAAGACTAGCCACTTCATCATTTAATTTAGAAATGCAAACTAGGTGTTCACTACAAGCATCAATGTCAAAATCTTTACAGCTAGTGCAAATCATAACATGTTCTACGCAAGAGTTAGATTTATTTGCTACTTCTAGTTTAGCATTTAAATCATTGTTAATTCTCTTTAAGCTAGAGATAGAGTCATGACATGTAGACAATTCACTAGAAAGCATTTCATTCCTTTTAACTTCTAGAGCAAGTGAATTTTGTGCACTAACAAATTTATCATGCTCTTCATATAAAAGGTCCTCTTGTTTCTCTAAAAGTCTATCCTTTTCATTCAAGGCATCAATCAATTCATTAATCTTATCTATTTTAGTTCTATCCAATCCCTTGAACAAACTAGAGTAATCTATTTCTTCATCACTAGACTCATCATCACTAGAAGAATCATAAGTAGTACTGTCTCGAGTACATACCTTCTTCTCCTTCGCCATGAGGCATGTGTGACGCCCGTTGAGGAAGAGGGATGACTTGTTGAAGGCGGTGGCGGCGAGTCCTTCATTTTCGGAGTCGAATGACGAACAATCCAAGTCCCACTCCTTGCCAAGGTGTGCCTCGCCCTTAGCCTTCTTGTATGCCTTCTTCTTCTCCCTCTTGCTCCCTTGTTCCTGGTCACTTCCATTATCGGGACAGTTAGCGATAAAATGACCAATCTTACCACATTTGAAGCATGAGCGCTTCCCCTTTGTCTTGGTCTTGCTTGGCTGCCCCTTGCGACCCTTTAGCGTCGTCTTGAAGCGCTTGATGATGAAGGCCATCTCTTCATCATTAAGCCTGGTCGCCTCTATTTGTGCCACCTTGCTAGGTAGCGCCTCCTTGCTCCTCGTTGCCTTGAGAGCAATAGTTTGAGGCTCTTGGATTGGTCCATTTAGTGCATCGTCGATGTATCTCACCTCCTTGATCATCATTCGCCCGCTTACGAACTTCCCAAGAACTTCTTCGGGCGACATCTTGGTGTACCTAGGATTTTCACGAATATTGTTCACCAGATGTGGATCAAGTACAGTAAAGGACCTTAGCATTAGACGAACGACGTCGTGGTCCGTCCATCGCGTGCTTCCGTAGCTCCTTATTTTATTGATGAGAGTCTTGAGCCGGTTGTATGTTTGGGTTGGCTCCTCGCCCCTTATCATCGCGAATCTTCCAAGCTCGCCTTCCACCAACTCCATTTTGGTGAGCAAGGTGACGTCGTTCCCTTCATGAGAGATCTTGAGGGTGTCCCAGATCTGCTTAGCATTGTCCAAGCCGCTCACCTTATGGTACTCGTCCCTGCACAAAGAGGCTAACAACACAGTAGTAGCTTGTGCATTTTTATGAATATGTTCATTAATAAATATAGGACTACCCGAGCTATCAAATTTCATTCCATTCTCAACAATCTCCCATATGCTTGGATGGAGAGAGAACAAGTGACTACGCATTTTGTGACTCCAAAATCCGTAGTCCTCCCCATCAAAGTGTGGAGGTTTGCCAAGAGGGATAGAAAGCAAATGAGCATTTGAACTCTGAGGAATACGAGAGTAATCAAAAGAAAAATTCGAATTAACCGTCTTTCTTTTCTCGTAGTCGTTGTCGTCGTCCTTGTGGGAAGAAGTGGACTCGTCGCTGTCGTCGTAGTAGACGATCTCCTTGATGCGTCTCATCTTCTTCTTCTTCCCATCTTTGCGTTTGTAGCCCGAGCCCGAGTCGGTAGGCTTGTCATCCTTCGGCTCGTTGACGAAGGACTCCTTCTCCTTATCGTTGATCACGATTCCCTTCCCCTTAGGATCCATCTCTTCGGGCGATTAGTCCCTTCGTGAAGAGAACGGTTCTGATACCAATTGAGAGTACCTAGAGGGGGGTGAATAGGTGATCCTGTGAAACTTGAAAACTTAATGCCACAATACTTGGTTAGGCGTTAGCACAATAATGCCAAGTGGCTAGAGAGGAGTCTCAACAAAACACAATAACCACAAGAGATCAATCACAGAGATGGCACAGTGGTTTATCCCGTGGTTCGGCCAAGACCAATGCTTGCCTACTCCACGTTGTGGTGTCCCAACGGACGAGGGTTGCAATCAACCCCTCTCAAGCGGTCTAAAGACCCACTTGAATACCACGATGTTTTGCTTTGCTTTTCTTTATCCCGTTCACGAGGAATCTCCACAACTTGGAGCCTCTCGCCCTTACACTTGAAGTTCACAAAGACGCACGGAGTAAGGAGGGATGAGCAACGCACACAAGACACAAAATCAGAATATCAACATGCACACAAGTCGCAACAAGAGCTCGCAACACAACCCGACGAGTTCACAACTCAACTAGAGCTCTAGATGCTATCACGAAGAAACAAATGCGTGGAATCAAAGTCTTGGTGCTTAGGAATGCTTTGAGTATGCTTTGGTGTCCTCCTCCATGCGCCTAGGGGTCCCTTTTATAGCCTCAAGGCAGCTAGGAGCCGTTGAGAGCATTCCAGGAAGGCTGATCTTGCCTTCTGTCGCCTGGCGCACCGGACAGTCTGGTGCACCACCGGACACTGTCCGGTGCGGATTTCTTTCCTTCTATGGCGCAGTCGACCGTTGCTGATTGAGAGCCGTTGGCGCACCGGACACTGTCCGGTGCACACCGGACAGTCCGGTGCCCCAATGTGACCGTTGGCTCGGCCACGCGTCACGCGCGGAATCCTCGGCCGACCGTTGCCCCGGCTGACCGTTGGCTCACCGGACAGTCCGGTGCACCACCGGACAGTCCGGTGAATTATAGCCGTACGCCGGTAATTACTTCCCGAGAGCAACGACTTCGCCTGTGAACGGCTCACCGGACAGTCCGGTGCACCACCGGACAGTCCGGTGATTTATAGCCGTACACCGCCGTCGAAGTCCCGAGAGCAGCAAGTTCGCCAGAGTCAGCCTGGCGCACCGGACACTGTCCGGTGCACCACGGGACAGTCCGGTGCACCCAGACAGAGCAGACTTTGGCTGAACAAAGCCATCTCTTCTCTAACTTGATTTTTCCTGTTTCCAGCACTTAGACACAATCCATTAGTCCATAAAACAATGTACTAAGTCTAGAAACATACCTTTTGGCATGATTTGCACTTTGTCCACCACTCTGCATAGATTAACACAAAAGCACTTGTATTGGCACTCAACCACCAAAATACTTAGAAATGGCCCAAGGGCACATTTCCCTTTCATAGGGGTCCGGTGTTCTTCTGCGGGGGTCCGGACCCAACGATGAATATCGGGATGTACTACCTTTCCCTGCCACGCGGCGCTCTTGGACCTGCCCATTGGGCGCCATTCTCCACGCGGTCTTGAGGCGTTGCACGGGTGCGACGCCTTCATGCAGTAGCAGAGGGTACCCCTGATTGAGGGTACTGACAATGGCCCCCGGGCCCACCTCAGGGGAGGAAGCGAGCCTGCAGGTGGGCCCAAAGTCTGATTGGCGATCTGCCTGCTGCTCTTGCGGGCCTATTGGTGCAATTACTGTTGGTCCGCCTATGGCTATGCCGACTGTCACACCTGTTCCCACGGCTGACTGGCCCATGACCTTCGTCACTGCTGGGCCATGCGCGGGGTGCCTCGAGTTGCTGCATCGGTCCTGAAAGCTTATCTTTTTGGTCTTCTGCGACGGCCCCCAGGAGACGCGTCATTGGCGCAAGCGGTGGTGCGATTCCTCCGCACCCAGTAGCCGATTGCGCCGGTTGCATGACGTGTGGGCCTGGGTCCGTACGTTGGACCGCTGATTGTAGCAAAGCTGAGGGAGCGCACAACCGTGGGGTGGTTGCTCGCTCACTGCGTGGGGGTCCGCCTTCTTGACCGCCGGTTTTGGCAAAAAAATGAGGAGGCGTCGTCGGTGCTGAGGTGGTCGCCGCCGCTGGCGAGGCTACCCTCTGCAGAGGTGGTTGCCTCCGCTAGCGGGACTATCAAAGCCTCCTGCCGTCGAGTCCCCGACTTTTTGGCTTTAATGGCCTCGTTGTTACCCCCCGTAGGAGGATAGGGGCAAGGACCTTCTTGCAATGGCGCACACCCTGAGGTGGCCGCCACTGCTGGTAAGCCGCTCGGAGCGGTGGTCGTTGTCGCTGCTGGTGCAGAGGTGGTCGCTGTCGTCGGCGATCCATCGATGCAGAGGTGGCCGCCGCCGCTGATGAGGTTGCTTGGAGCCAACTCCCAGCGCGACTCCTTAAAAGGAAATGTGCCCTTGGGCCATTTCTAAGTATTTTGGTGATCAAGTGCCAACACAAATGGTTTAAGTGTGAAACTATGTCAAATGGTGGAAGAAGTGCAAAGTCATCACAAAGGTATGATTCTAGACTTAGTACATTGGTTTTTGTGTACTAACATATTTGTCTAAGTGCTAGAATCAGAGAAAATACAATTGGAAAAGACTTGGCTCGAGCAGCCAAGACTCTGCTCAGTCTGGATGCACCGGACAGTGTCCGGTGGTGCACCGGACAGTGTCCGGTGCGCCAGGCTGGCGTCTGGTCAACTGGCTGCTCTCGGGTCTCGACGGCGGCGTACGGCTATAAATCATCGGACTGTCCAGTGGTGCACCGAACTGTCCGGTGAGTCGTCTGCGGCGAAGTCGCTGCTCTCGGGAACCAAGTCAACAGCGTACGACTATAATTCACCGGACTGTCCGGTGAGCCAACGGTCGGGCGCGCCAACGGTCGGCCGCGCAATCCGCGCGTGACGCGTGGCCGAGCCAACGGTCGAATGGGAGCACCGGACTGTCCGGTGTGCACCGGACAGTGTCCGGTGCGCCAACGGCTCCAAGTCTCCAACGGTCGGCTGTGCCAGAATAGGAAAGAAATCCGCACCGGACAGTGTCCGGACTGTCCTGTGCGCTAGTCGACAGAAGGCAAGAATTGCCTTCCTGGATTGCTCTCAACGGCTCCTAGCTGCCTTGGGGCTATAAAAGGGACCCCTAGGCGCATGAAGGAGCACACCAAGCATACTTTGAGCATTCTTGATCATTCACACTTCGTCTTTGCGCACTTGTTTGACATTCTTAGTGATTTGAGCTCCGTTCTAGTGAGAACCTTGTGATATTCATTTGAGCTCAAGTCTTGGCCGTGTGTGTGCGTATTTGCTGTGGATTTGTGTGTGTTGCTTCCCTCCCTTACTCTAGTGCTTTCACTTTGATCCTTATTGTAAGGGCGAGAGACTCCAAGTTGTGGAGATTCCTCGCAAACGGGAAAGAGTAAAGAAAAGAAGAACACCGTGGTATTCAAGTTGATCATTGGATCACTTGAGAGGGGTTGAGTGCAACCCTCGTCCATTGGGACGCCACAACGTGGAGTAGGCAAGTGTTGTACTTGGCCGAACCACGGAATAAATCCTTGTGTCTCTTGTGCTTGTTCTCACTGTGTCTATTTTGCTTCACAAGAGCTCTTCTTAGCCACTTGATTTCATTGTGCTAACTCCTAATCAAGTTTTGTGGCTTTAAGTTTCAAGTTTTTACAGGATCACCTATTCACCCCCCTCTAGGTGCTCTCAATTGGTATCGGAGCCGTTCTCTTCAAGAAAGGGACTAATCGCCCGAAGGGATGGATCCTAAGGGAAAGGGAATGGTGATCAACGACAAGGAGAAGGAGTCCTTCATCAATGAACCGAAAGACGACAAGCCCACTGACTCGGGCTCAAGTCACAAGAAGAAGGATGGGAAGAAGAAGAGGCGCATCAAGAAGATCGTTTACTACGACGACAGCGACGAGTCATCTTCTTCCCAAAAGGACGACGACAACAACAACTACGAGAAAAAGAAGACGGTTAACTCGAACTTTTCTTTTGATTACTCCCGTATTCCACAAAGTTCTAATGCTCATTTGCTTTCCATTCCCCTTGGTAAACCTACTCACTTTGATGGAGAGGACTACGGATTTTGGAGTCACAAAATACGTAGCCACTTGTTCTCTCTCCATCCAAGTATATGGGAGATAGTAGAAAATGGAATGCAATTTGATAGTACGGATAGTCCCATGTTCATCAATGAACAAATTCACAAAAATGCACAAGCTACTACTGTTCTTTTAGCGTCATTGTGCAGGGATGAATACCATAAGGTGAGCGGCTTGGATAACGCCAAGCAAATTTTGGACACCCTCAGGATCTCGCATGAGGGGAACGACGTCACCATGCTCACCAAGATGGAGTTAGTGGAAGGCAAATTAGGAAGGTTCGCGATGATCAGGGGGAGGAGCCAACCCAAACGTACAACAGGCTCAAGACCCTCGTCAACAAAATAAGGAGCTATGGAAGCACGCGATGGACGGACCACGACGTCGTCCGCCTAATGCTAAGGTCTCTCACTGTCCTTGATCCACATCTTGTAAACTCTATTCGTGAAAATCCTAGGTACACCAAGATGTCGCCCGAAGAAATACTTGGAAAGTTCGTAAGTGGGCGAATGATGATCAAGGAGGCAAGATACGTCGATGAGGCGTTAAATGGCCCAATCCATGAGCCTCAAGCCATTGCTCTCAAGGCAACAAGTAGCAAGGAGGCGCTACCTAGCAAGGTGGCGCAAGTTGAGGCGGCGAGGCTCAATGAGGAAGAAATGGCCCTCATCATCAAGCGCTTCAAGACGGCGCTAAAGGGTCGCAAGGAGCATCCCAAAAAGAACAAGACAAAGGGAAAGTGCTCCTGCTTCAAGTGCGGTAAGGTTGGTCACTTTATTGTTAATTGTCCCGATAATGATAGTGACCAGGATCAAGAAAAGAAGAGGGAAAAGAAGAAGACTTACAAGAAGGCTAAGGGCGAGGCACACCTTGCCAAGGAATGGGACTCGGATTATTCATCGTCCGACTCTGATGACGAAGGACTCGCCGCCTCGGCCTTCAACAAATCGTCCCTCTTCCCCAACGAGCATCACACCTGCCTCATGGCAAGGGAAAAGAAGGTAAGCACTCGTAATACTAGTACTTACGCTTCTTCAAGTGAAGATGAATCTAGTGATGATGAAATAGACTATGCATATTTATTCAAAGGTTTAGATAGAACCAAAATTGATAAAATCAATGAATTAATTGATGCTTTGAATGAGAAGAATAGATTGTTAGAAAAGCAAGAGGACCTTTTATATGAAGAGCATGATAAATTTGTTAGTGCGCAAAATTCTCTTGCTCTAGAAGTTAAAAGAAATGAAGTGCTTTCATGTGAATTGTCTACATGCCATGAATCTATCTCTAGCTTAAAAAGTATCAATGATGACTTGAGTGCTAAGTTAGAAATAGCTAATAAATCAACCTCTTGTGTAGAACATGTTGCACTACACGACGGTTCACTTACTATGAGCTGAACGTGCATTATCCAGGATAGTCGCTAAACCAAGGTCTCCAATCATCACTAACCCCCTTTTCATCCTCACCCTACAACACAATACACACATGGACAAAACATGCAAGATGAGTAGGATCACTAGAGCAAAACACAACACGTATTGGTAATATGAGAAGAGAGGAAAAGAGTGCCTAAAATTGACAAAGAGGTCGGAGGACGATGATATGGTCCAGGAACGGTTGATGATGCTTACAGGGGAGACCGAGCATCAACGACTGGATGGCCACAACAAAAAGCAGCGCGACAAGGTGGTCCAAGCCTGACGCCGGTTGAGTAGGAGCTGGGAACTGGCGGCCACCAGAGCGCAGTAGGGTGAAGAGAGGAGGAGCATCGACTGCTGGCGACGGCCGTAAAGAAGGGCGAGCCGGCGAGCTTGCAGTGGACAACGGCGCGTCGGACTGAGGGCGCCACGATGGCCTAGGCTGAAGAACGACGACCGGATGGGGAAAAACAGAGAGGCGACCAAACATAGGGAGGCGGAGGAGCTGAGGACCGGTGTCGAGGGGATGGAGGTTCTGGGCAAATCCCAGGGCGCGGCTTGAGGTGGAGGGCGAGCGCAGCCATGGACGGAGAGGAGCAGGGGCACGATTCAGCGAGGTTGCGGCACAGGGGGCGTGACGAACACCGGAGTTGGGGGAAAATCAGGGGCGTCGAGCAGGGGCAAGCTCCATGGTCAGAAGCTGAGGGCGATCTCGAGCAAGCAGGGAAGGATCTCGGCTGGGGGAGGAAGATGGGGAGGACGGCTGGGGATTGCAGACAGGAAGGGGCTGGGCGTCCACTGCAACAATAGAGGATGAGGACGACTGGAATTTAGGCGGTGGAGAGGATAAGAAGAAATAGGATTTTTCTCACCTATTTTTTAATTCATTCTCGAAAATACAAATGCAAATACACATATAAACTCGAATTGGTTTGGGTGAAATATATATGGTTTGGACTAAAGCGATATAGGGACTAAGCGTATTACTATTTCGTAGTTACAAATAGGGAATCAAATTAGTTATAGTTATTTGGCTAGGACTAATTTTCTATGCCAGATTTAGCTCTTGCATCGATAACCATTTGAATAAATTATTACGAATGCAAATAAATAATAAACATTTGAAACGACTTTCAACTCGAATCTAATATCATATAAGCACAAAGAACACAGTTGCATACTATAGCCATGTCCATACATAAACAAACCATGAAATAAATATACAAACAATATTAAAAAGAAATAAATCACCACGCAATTTAGCGATCAATGTTTACTTGTTTTAATTAATTTTTAGTAACTAACATCCATAGGTACGTTCAGGCTATAAGATTTGATAGTGATCCTTGCTCTATAGCGACCCACCGCTAGTCCCCGACGACATCTATAGCGACCAACCATAAGTTGTTAAATTTCTAGACTTTTAGCGACCAACCGACCGTGACTACAAACGGATTTAGCGACTGACCGTCGGCCCCTAACCTTTAGCAACCAACAGTTGGTACCTAATAAGGGTCGCTAAAGATCAACCGTCGTGTAGTGTTGTGATTTGCAATAGGTGTAAAGATTTTAATGTTGATGCTTGTAGCGAACACCTAGTTTCCATTTCTAAATTAAATGATGAAGTGGCTAGTCTTAATGCTCAACTTAAGACTAGCAAAAATGAATTTGATAAATTAAAATTTGCAAGGGATGCCTATACTATTGGTAGACACCCCTCAATTAAGGATGGGCTTGGCTTTAAGAAGGAAGCCAAGAACTTAACAAGTCATAAGGCTCCCATCTCCGCCAAGGAGAAAGGGAAGGCTCCAATGACTAATAGTGCTAAAAAGAACCATGCTTTCATGTATCATGATAGGAGATATTCTAGGAATGTTCATTATGATAGAAGTTATAATTTTGATTCACATACCATGATTGCTTCAAGTTCTTCTATTATGCATTGTAGAAATTTGGCTAGGAAAAATGTTATTCATCATATGCCTAGAAGAAATGTTGTTCATGTACCTAGGAATGTAAGAAATGAACACTCTACAATTTACCATGCTTGCAATGCTTCCTTTGCAATTTGTAGAAATGATAAGAAAGTGATTGCTAGGAAATTAGGGGCAAAATGCAAGGGAGATAAGACTTGCATTTGGGTCCCTAAGGCTATTGTAACTAACCTTGTTGGACCCAACAAGAGTTGGGTACCTAAGACCCAAGCCTAATTTGCCTTGCAGGTTTATGCATCTGGGGGATCAAGCTGGATTATCGACAGCGGATGCACAAACCACATGACGGGGGAGAAGAAGATGTTCACCTCCTACGTCAAGAATAAAGATTCCCAAGATTCAATCATATTCGGTGACGGGAATCAAGGCAAGGTTAAAGGCTTAGGCAAGATAGCCATCTCAAATGAGCACTCTATCTCCAATGTATTTTTAGTAGAGTCGCTAGGTTATAATCTTCTATCGGTTAGTCAATTATGTAATATGGGATACAATTGCTTATTCACAAATGTAGATGTGTCTGTCTTTAGAAGGAGTGATGGTTCATTAGCTTTTAAGGGTATACTAGATGACAAACTCTATTTAGTTGATTTTGCAAAGGAGGAGGCCGGTCTAGATGCATGCTTAATTGCTAAGACTAGCATGGGCTGGCTGTGGCATCGCCGTCTAGCACATGTGGGGATGAAGAACCTTCACAAACTTTTAAAGGGAGAACATGTGTTAGGTCTAACAAATGTGCATTTCGAAAAAGGTAGACCTTGTGCAGCTTGTCAAGTAGGTAAACAAGTGGGAAGTGCGCATCACAGCAAGAATGTGATGACCACATCAAGAACCCTAGAGCTGCTGCATATGGACCTCTTCGGACCCGTCGCCTACCTTAGCATCGGGGGAAGTAAGTATGGTTTAGTAATTGTTGATGATTTTTCCCGCTTCACTTGGGTATTCTTTTTGCAGGATAAATCTGAAACCCAAGGGACCCTCAAGCGCTTCCTAAGGAGAGCTCAAAATGAATTTCAGCTCAAGGTGAAGAAGATAAGGAGCGACAACGGGTCCGAGTTCAAGAACCTTCAAGTGGAGGAGTACCTTGAGGAGGAAGGAATCAAGCACGAATTCTCCGCTCCCTACACACCACAACAAAATGGTGTGGTAGAGAGGAAGAACAGGACACTCATAGACATGGCGAGGACGATGCTTGGAGAATTCAAGACGCCCGAGCGGTTTTGGTCGGAAGCTGTGAACACGGCTTGCCACGCCATAAACCGAGTCTATCTCCATCGCCTCCTCAAGAAGACGTCATACGAGCTACTAACCGGTAACAAACCCAACGTTTCATACTTTCGAGTTTTTGGGAGTAAATGCTACATTCTAGTGAAGAAAGGTAGAAATTCAAAATTTGCTCCCAAAGTTGTAGAAGGGTTTTTGTTAGGTTATGACTCAAATACAAAGGCGTATAGAGTCTTCAACAAATCATCGGGTTTGGTTGAAGTCTCTAGCGACGTTGTATTTGATGAGACTAATGGTTCTCCGAGAGAGCAAGTTGATCTTGATGATGTAGATGAGGATGATGTTCCAACGGACGCAATTCATACCATGGCAATTGGAGACGTGCGACCACAGGAACACAAGGAGCAAGATCAACCTTCTTCCTCAACGACGGTGCACCCCCCAACTCAAGATGATGAACAGATACCTCAAGGAAAGGCGTGTGATCAAGGGGGAGCACAGGATGTCCAAGATGAGGAGGAAGAAGTACCACAGGCCCCTCCAACTCAAATTCGAGCGATGGTTCAAAAGAATCATCCCGTCGACCAAATTTTGGGTGACATTAGCAAGGGAGTAACTACTCGCTCTAGATTAGCTAATTTTTGTGAGCATTACTCTTTTGTCTCTTCTATTGAGACTTTCAGGGTAGAAGAGGCCTTGCTAGATCCGGACTGGGTGTTAGCCATGCAGGAAGAGCTCAACAACTTCAAGCAAAATGAAGTTTGGACACTGGTGCCGCGTCCCAAGCAAAACGTTGTGGGAACCAAGTGGGTGTTCCGCAACAAACAGGATGAGCACGGGGTGGTGACAAGGAACAAGGCTCGACTTGTGGCAAAAGGTTATGCCCAAGTCGCAAGTTTGGACTTTGAGGAGACTTTTGCTCCTATGGCTAGGCTAGAGTCGATTCGTATTTTGTTAGCCTATGCCGCTCACCATTCTTTCAGGTTGTTCCAAATGGACGTGAAGAGCGTTTCCTCAATGGGCCAATCAAGGAGGAGGTGTACGTGGAGCAACCCCCTAGCTTTGAGGATGAACGGTACCCCGACCACGTGTGTAAGCTCTCTAAGGCGCTGTATGGACTTAAGCAAGCCCCAAGAGCATGGTATGAATGCCTTAGAGACTTTTTAATTGCTAATGCTTTCAAGGTTGGGAAAGCCGATCCAACTCTTTTCACTAAGACATGTGATGGTGACTTATTTGTGTGCCAAATTTATGTCGATGACATAATATTTGGTTCTACTAACCAAAAGTCTTGTGAAGAGTTTAGCAGGGTGATGACTCAGAAATTCGAGATGTCGATGATGGGCGAGTTGAACTACTTCCTTGGGTTCCAAGTGAAGCAACTCAAGGACGACACCTTCATCTCTCAAACGAAGTACACGCAAGACTTGCTCAAGCGGTTTGGGATGAAGGACGCCAAGCCCGCAAAGACTCCAATGGGAACCGACGGACATGCCGACCTCAACAAAGGAGGTAAGTCCGTTGATCAAAAGGCATACCGGTCTATGATAGGGTCTTTACTTTATTTATGTGCTAGTAGACCGGATATTATGCTTAGTGTATGCATGTGTGCTAGATTTCAATCCGACCCAAGGGAGTGTCACCTTGTGGCTGTTAAGCGAATTCTTAGATATTTAGTTGCTACGCCTTGCTTCAGGATCTGGTATCCAAAGGGGTCTACCTTTGACTTAACTGGATATTCAGACTCCGATTATGCTGGATGTAAGGTTGATAGGAAGAGTACATCAGGGACGTGCCAATTCCTAGGAAGGTCCCTAGTGTCCTGGAGTTCTAAGAAACAAACCTCCATTGCTCTATCCGCCGCTGAGGCCGAGTACGTTGTCGCAGGACACTGTTGCGCGCAACTACTTTGGATGAGGCAAACCCTCCAGGACTTTGGCTACAATCTGAGCAAAGTCCCACTCCTATGTGACAACTAGGTATGTGCCCGTGCGTTGCGACGACGTATAAATTATTCGATAAATATTAGTGCACAGTGATTACATGAAAACGGACAACATATATATCATCAACCCCATATCTCACAAATTAACACTAATGACATGAAATTTGTGTGCAATTCAAATAGTGATAAAATACATTGATATGCAAAAATATTATATGTTATTCTATATTTTTATTAGCATCACCAAAAGTGGACGTTTACATATCTTAAAAGATATATAAGATTGTACATGTGCTTTGTCATTGATAAAAAATAAACAATGATAAAGGTCATGGTATATCGAGCCGTACCGGCCCGGCACTAAAATATTTCGGGCCGTGCCGGGGCCGTGCTATTTTTCCCGTGCTTCGAGCCGACCCATCAGACCCGACCCAAATGTACACCTATAGGCAGAACCGTGCACCGCGGTCTACGTTAGGTTCTTATATAGTAGTAGAGATATATGGGCCTTTTTGTGCCTCTATATGGGTCATTTCGTGCTTGCCTTAAACGGGTCGTGCTCGTGCCCGCCCATGGGCCACGGCCTCGGCCCGAACCCGGCCCGATATATCGAGCCGTACCGGCACGACACTAAAATATTTCGGGTCGTGCCGTGCCTGGACCGTGCTTTTTTTCCGTGCTTCGGGCCGGCCCATCAGGTCCGGCCCAAATATACACCTATAGGCAGAACTGTGCACCGTGGTCTATGTTAGGTTTTTGTATAGTAGTAGAGATGAAAGTGATAATATAATATGTTTTCATCACACGTAGAAGGTATAATAGTGTTTACGTAGCTCACTTCTAGGATTTACTTTTATACATTATTCATGGCACCTCCGCATCGGCACTGGAGGAGAGATTTGATTATTTGGCGTATTGAAGTCGAGAGAAAGCTGGAAGGTGGAAGAAAAAAAATCTACAGCATATAGAGGGAGGATAGAGATCTGGAATTTCTAGGTAACAGCGAGAAGCATCTGCAAAATCTTAGAAGAAGCTAGAAAATCTCCATTAATAGAGGCGATCTTTGATCTCTTCATAAGTTGGAAGGCTACACCTTTTGAGCCCCCGGAGATGGGAAAATTTAGATCTCACCACTGCTCTGCTTGCTCATGTACTCGGAGGAGAAACTTGTGATTTTGTGATATGTGATTTGGATTTTGGATGCTTCGTCTAGTAGTAGGTGCAGTCTGCAGACCATGGCGCGACAACAAATAAATTAAGGGAAAAATGCAAGGGTTCCAAATCACATACCTTCTTTTACGCTGATGTTCGAGTTTTTGTTTCACTTTCTGTTCATTTGTTTTAGATCATACGTGGATTAAAATCCTTTGTATCCGAAGGACTTTTATTCTTCCGTATAGAAGTGAAAGAAAGGTGAAACATTCCGTATAGAAGTGAAAGAAAGGTGAAACAGATCGGCCGTCCGGTCTAGAGCATGGTGAAAAGATGCCATATTTAGGGGCTGTTGTCTACTGCTTTCCAAAGGGAGGTGGAAGGACCACTAAACAGAAAAACATTTGCCAAGGGTCTAGATATAAAGTATACACAGATGTAGATCAGACGTCTCATGTTTCTTTTTGGCTCAATCTAACGGTGGAGATCTGCTGAGTGACGTGGCCTGTCTGTTTCGTAAAGAAACCCACACGTTTTAGAATATCAATATGTACACCTATAGGCAGAACCGTGCACCGTGGTCTACGTTAGGTTCTTATGTAGTAGTAGAGATGAGAGTGCTATCCGCATGGCGGACAATCCTGTTGAACACAGCCGCACAAAGCACATAGACATCCGGCATCACTTTTTGAGAGACCACCAGCAAAAGGGAGATATCGAAGTGTTTTATGTTAGCACTGAGAACCAGCTAGCCGATATCTTTACCAAGCCTTTAGATGAGAAGACCTTTTGCAGGCTGCGTAGTGAGCTAAATGTCCTAGATTCGTGGAACTTGGATTGATTTATAGCATACATGTGTTTATGCCTTTGATCATGTTCTTTTATGCACTTTATTGCTTATTTATGTGCTCAAGTTGTGCAAAGGATCCCCAGACCTCACAAGTCCATGTGCGAATGATGCACATACTTAGGGGGAGAAATGCTACAACTTGACCCATTGAGACTAACTGTGTGCTTGAGTTTTCTTAATTTAGTCTCAAAGGTGGATTGAAAGGGAAAGGTGAACTTGGACCATGCAAGACTTCCACTGCACTCTGATGAGAGGGTAACTCACTCCAAGTTCATCTCCATATTCTTATTGCCTTTTTATTCTTATTTGAAGATTTTGGTGAGGCAATGGGGTTTATGGGCCAAGATTAATCCCGTTTTGGTGCTTGATGCCAAAGGGGGAGAAAATAAGGCCAAAGCAAGAAATGGATCAGCTACCACTTGAGAATTTTGAAAATAATAGAATTACAGCTTTTGATTTGTCAAAATACTCTTATTGTCTCTTATTGTCAAAAGTTGATCTATTGTGGGGAGAATGATTTGACTATGGGAAAAGGGGGAGTTTTTGAATTCTTGATCAATTTCTCTTGGAATACCTCTCTCTATGCCTCAACAAGTGACTTTGACTTAGAGATAGGAAACTAAGTTTGATTTTCAAAAACAAACCAAGTGGTGGCAAAGAATGATCCAAATATGCCAAATTTGAATCAAAACAAATTTGTGTTCTCATTTGCATTGATGTTGCACTTCTTTTAGTTGCTTTTTGTTGTGTTGGCATAAATCACCAAAAAGGGGGAGATTGAAAGGGAAATGTGCCCTTGGGCCATTTCTAAGTATTTTGGTGATCAAGTGCCAACACAAATGGTTTAAGTGTGAAACTATGTCAAATGGTGGAAGAAGTGCAAAGTCATCACAAAGGTATGATTCTATACTTAGTACATTGGTTTTTGTGTACTAACATATTTGTCTAAGTGCTAGAATCAGAGAAAATACAATTGGAAAAGACTTGGCTCGAGCAGCCAAGACTCTACTCAGTCTGGGTGCACCGGACAGTGTCCGGTGCGCCAGGCTAGCGTCTGGTCAACTGGCTGCTCTCGCGTCTCGACGGCGGCGTACGGCTATAAATCATCGGACTGTCCGGTGGTGCACCGGACTGTCCGGTGAGTCGTCTGCGGCGAAGTCGCTACTCTCGGGAACCAAGTCAACAGCGTATGGCTATAATTCACCAGACTGTCCGGTGAGACATCGGACTGTCCGGCGAGCCAACGGTCGGCCGCGCCAACGGTCGGCCGCGCAATCCGCGCGTGACGCGTGGCAGAGCCAACGGTCGGATGGGAGCACCGGACTGTCCGGTGTGCACCGGACAGTATCCGGTGCACCAATGGCTCCAAGTCTCCAATGGTCGACTGCGCCAGAATAGGAAAGAAATCTGCACCGGACAGTGTTCGGTGGTGCACCGGACTGTCCGGTGCGCCAGTCGACAGAAGGCAAGAATTGCCTTCTTGGATTGCTCTCAACGGCTCCTAGCTGCCTTGGGGCTATAAAAGGGACCCCTAGGTGCAAGAAGGAGCACACCAAGCATACTTTGAGCATTCTTGATCATTCACACTTCGTCTTTGCGCACTTGTTTGACATTCTTAGTGATTTGAGCTCCGTTCTAGTGAGAACCTTGTGATATTCATTTGAGCTCAAGTCTTGGCCGTGTGTGTGCGTATTTGCTATGGATTTGTGTGTGTTGCTTCCCTCCCTTACTCCAGTGCTTTCACTTTGATCCTTATTGTAAGGGCGAGAGACTCCAAGTTGTGGAGATTCCTCGCAAACGGGAAAGAGTAAAGAAAAGAAGAACACCATGGTATTCAAGTTGATCATTGGATCACTTGAGAGGGGTTGAGTGCAACCCTCGTCCGTTGGGACGCCACAACGTGGAGTAGGCAAGTGTTGTACTTGGCCGAACCACGGGATAAATCCCCGTGTCTCTTGTGCTTGTTCTCACTGTGTCTATTTTGCTTCACAAGAGCTCTCCTTAGCCACTTGATTTCATTGTGCTAACTCCTAATCAAGTTTTGTGGCTTTAAGTTTCAAGTTTTTACAGGATCACCTATTCACCCCCCCTCTAGGTGCTCTCACTCCTGCTGGTGTAGCGTAGTTCATTCCTACAGAAATGGAGCTAGGGCCCCGCTTGTAAGGGAATGTAATAACATATGCTTGCTCGGAAGCAAAACAACATATGTATACAGGATCTTAGTCTGGGAAGCCAAGTTGTGCGTCCGAACCCCCTGGATGGTGGTTCTTGGTACTAGGACACGTGCCACAGGGTGGTGGAGTGTGCAGGCCCACGGTACGGGACCAGGCTGAGCAGCTACACGGCTCCGGACTACCCCAGGAGACAAGCATCGCTTCTCTATTTCCGGACCCCAAGTTGTCGGATGCACATGACTTATAGTTCTAAATACCAGGGAACCCATCACAGAGTGATGGAGTGTGCAGGATTTCGGGTACGGAACCAGGCTAACCGGTCACACAGGCTCCGGACCACCCCATGGAACGGGCATCTATACTTTAGAACCAGCCCCCAGGCTTTTTCCTATTTTTGTAAGGTGCTTCTAAGTATTATTTATAAAGCAGTGTTTAACACTTATCTGTGCATGGCTCGTTCCTGCTGCTGTTGACTCCCCTTGGTATCTGGCCCCCCGCGTTGGGATGCAGGCTTGATGTGTCGAGATTGGATTCCAGCGCGTCTGAAAGGGTTGTCAACGACCTTCGGGAGGCAGCCTCGCTGAGACCTGGATCTGTACACAGCTTTAGCTAAGTCGCATTAGCAGTACACCCGTAGGACCCGCCATCTGACACTAGCCATCCTTTGATACATGCTCGGGACTTGCAGGGTCTAGCCTGAGGGAGCCAAGTTGTGCGTCCGGACCCCCTGGATGGTGGTTCTAGGTACTAGGACACCTGTCGCAGGGTGGTGGAGTGTGTAGGCCCACGGTATGGGACCAGGTTGAGCGACTACACGGCTCCGGACTACCCTAGGAGACAAGCATCGCTTCTCTAGTTCCGGACCCCAAGCTATCGGACGCATAGGACTTATAGCTCTAAGTACTAGAGTACCCGTCACGGAGTGGTGGAGTGTGCAGGGTTTCAGGTACAGAACCAGGCTAACCGGCCACACAGGCTCCGGACCACCCCATGGAATGGGCTCCCGTTCTTCAGAGCCGGCCCCCAGGCTATCGGGCCCTCCTGCTTTTGCATAGAGGTCCTAAGCCGCAAGCCTGGCTATTCAATTCAGATGCCATCATGCCTGATAGGATGTGAACTGGTCGGGTGGGTTAGCTAAAATATAATCCAGAAACTGCAGGAGAATACCTTGGAGCAGTAGGATAATACTATCATAGAGGTACATCTGAGAGGGTAGTTTTTCTTTTATAACTTATCATGCATGGGTACGGACCAATAGGCCGGGTTTATGGGGGCAGACCCCATCGGGTTGGCGTACACGTATGCATTACCTAGTTACAAAAAGGAAACACTTCGACCCGTCAGACTTGCTCTATAGATAAAACTTACAGAGGTGTTTCGGCACCGGAGGAAGCTCTCCTTCAATCGTAGCTAGATAGTCACCCTTGGGTCGGAGTATTCCCGTTACCTTGAAGGGTCCTTCCCAGCTAGGGGAGTGCTGCGGAGCCCTGATTCGGTTTGGTACTTCCGTAAGATTAGGTCCCGACCCTAGGTTTCCGTCTGCTTTTGACGAAAGGAGCTCCCGTCTCTGGTTGCGGTCATTCCTAAATAAACCTGTCAGAAATCTAGACCCGTGGGGAGTCCAGATGGGTTTTCGGAGGAACGCGGGCTTCAGCTCTGTAGGTCGGGGACATGGGGTCCCGCCGGTGGTCCGTCTAGTCGTCGCCATCTAAGTGGGAGTCTTTTGCGAAGATGTCCTTCAGGTCCCCTTCGGGTGACTGATACCCAAGGTCCTGTTCAGCCGTAGCCACCTCACCGTCGTCGACCTTTTCCTTACCAGGACGGCGGCGAGGCGGGGAGCCACCCTTGGAAGACTGCTCACGTAGCTCGCTGGCACGTTCGCTGATGCGCTTTGCGAGATCAATGATCTCGCGATACTCCGCGGCGTTGTGGTGACCGTTGGGGTGTACAGGGCACGTGCCGCTGTTACCCCTTTGCGGCCGTGGGCGTTTGTTGCGGTCGCCCCAGCCCTCGGTCGCAGCTGCGACGACCAGCGCGGTAGACTACGGCCTCTCCTAGCCGCAACCCTTCTTTTTCTTTCTACCGTCCCGGGGGATGGCACCCGAACCACCCGTCTGGGTGGTCCCAGTTTGTGGGGCTGAGTGCCATGCCCGACCTTCAGCGGCTCTGACACACTTGTCCGCCAGGGCGAAGAGCGTGGGGACAGTCTCCACATCATGTGTGGCCAGCTTCTCCAACATCTTCTTATCACGTACCCCCTGACGTAAGGCCGTGATGATGGAGGCATCGGAAATACGAGGTATAGTACTGAAAGCTCTCTTGTTGGTTTTGGTGTTTGGATGACAACTCAATTAAAGGACTAACAAGTGTGCTAAGTGTTGAACAGGTGCTTAATGTAAAGCTAACAAGGTTCAACACAAGTGAACAAGTGTGACGGTCCAAGGACTAGATTATGGATAGATAATGGACATCACAAGTAAGATGCACATTGCATAAAGTGAGACTCGGGTGCGTAGCTCGGAGACAACTGATCAAGCCAAGGATGGAGGCAAGAAGAGCTTCGAGGTACCAAGTGCATGGGAGAAGGTCAAAGAGGCTGAGGAACCCAAAGCCAAGGGTGAATAAGAAGACTTGCAAAGTCAAGGGTGATCGAGTTGAGAAGAGCTATGGCACATCAAGGATCACTACATAAGGATGTGACTTACAACCAATAAGGAAACATCTATAGTTATGTGGTGTAAGTCATAAGGCTCAAGATCAAGCTCTAAGAAGGAGAACAAAGTCACTAGAAGGAGAACAAATGTCAAAATCAGAATTGGAAGCAGCCCAAAAGAGCTAAGTGCACTTTGACCTTTAGTTCGGGTTGTTCCTATGTTTGGAGATATTCTATGTGACCTATGCAGGATGTTGGAGCTCAGAAATGATAATCTAGATCAAGTCAAGCTGACTTGATGATTTATGAGTCCAACATCAATCTTAAGCATGTCAAGTGCTAGAGAAGTGAAAATCCAAGAGAAGGTATGTTTCTAGACTTAGTATATTGGTTTTTGTGTACTAACATATTTGTCTAAGTATTAGAAACAAAGAGAAGAAGAAAAGAAGAGAAAATACAAAAAGAGAAAGACTTGGCTGGTGCAGCCATGACTATACGCAGTCTGGGTGCACCGGACAGTGTTCGGTGCGCCAGACTGGCATCTGGTCAACCGGCTGCTCTCGGGTCTCGACGGCGGCGTACGGCTATAAATCACCGGACTGTCCGGTGGTGCACCGGACTGTCCGGTGAGTAGGCTGAGGCGAAGTCGCCGCTCTCGGGAATCAAGTCAACAGCGTACGACTATAATTCATCGGACTGTCCGGTGGTGCACCGGACTGTCCGGTGAGCCAACGGTCGTCCGGGCCAACGGTCGGCCGCGCAATCCGCGCGTGACGCGTGGCCGAGCCAACGGTCATATGGGGGGCACCGGACTGTCCGCTGTGCACCGGACTGTCCGGTGTGCACCGGACAGTGTCCGGTGCGCCAACGGCTCCTAGTCTGCAACGGTCGACTGCGCCAAGTTTGGAAGGAGATCCGCACCGGACCGTGAATAGTGGATGTCCGATGGTGCACCGGACTGTCCGGTGCGCCACCCGACAGAAGGCAAGATTTGCCTTCCTGGATTGCTTCCAACGGCTCCTAGGCCCCTTGGGCCTATAAAAGGGACCTCTAGGCGCCTCAATCACAGATACAAGTGTAGCCAACAAGTGTAGACATCACTCAGATCAATTCTCTCTCTCCCTCTCGTGTATATCTCTCTAGTTTGTGTAGAGGCAAAGATATAAGCCTTGAGAGAGTGGAGAGGTGCTGCTAAGGGCTAGAGCAAGGTCTTGAGCATATCGTTACTCTGTCGGAGTGCTGCCAAGAAGATTGTAAGCAACCGCAGTTTCGTTGTAACCATCTCAACATAGTGGAAGGCTCTACCTGTCAGATTGACAGATTTGAGCAAACGGATGAAGGAGTTGAAATAGACTCCAAGCCCAGGTGTGGCTAACTCCAACGAGGACTAGGCAAGCATTTCAGGCTTGGCCGAACCTCGGGATAAATTCATGTGTCCACGTGCTCTGCTCTGTGTTGTGTGTTGATTCCCTGTCTTATTCAGTTCTTACATCTGCACTTCACTGCTTACTTGTGGTACTAGCTTTCTTTGAAGTGCAGGATATTCTTAAGACAGGAATTTCAAATCCGCTGCAACCTACTCGAAGGGTCCTTCACTCCACTGCGTTCTAGTCTTCGAGTAGAGTAAGAATTTAAGTTTTAAAGTGATAATTTTTATTCGCCTATTCACCCCCCTCTAGGCGACATCCAGATCCTGTTCCTGGGCAAAGGGAACTTTCAATTGGTATCAGAGCTAGGCCTCTCCAGTGTGGGCTTAGCCGTCCGGAGATGACGATGTCGTCACAAGAGGTAACTGTAGAACTTCTTCTAGGCAATGACTCTAATTATAAATCTTGGTCTGTCTCTATTTATAATGCCTTCATGAGTGTTGATCCTGATTTAAGACAAATCTTTAGTAGAAGTATTTTTCCCTCTGATATTAGTAAAAATCCCTCTAATGCTGAACTAAGATGTTTATCTCTCAATCACCGTGCGTGCAACATCTTAGTTGACTCTCTATCTAGAAGTGCTTATTTTGCCATCATGAGTAGTGATAGTGATTTATTTGTTGATGCTCATGATTTATGGAATAGAATTAAAGGAAAATATTCTGTGGCAAATTGTGATGCTCCTACTCCCTATATTACTTGTGATACTAACCCTTCAAAGGGAGAAGAAAAGTGTTGGGCACCAAACGATGAATCCACCTCATCGACAGGTTTGTCCTCCACTAGTAATAAATGTCTTGTTGCTAACAATGATGGTGGAGACAAAAGCCATGATGAGGAGGAATATGAGGATGATAGCGAGGATGAATCTTCATCACCATAAGGTACATTTTCCTGTATTACTTCCACTGACATTAATGACAGGGAAAATGAGACCAACGTTGTGGAAGAAGAGGAGATTCGCCGTTTCTACATCCATCTCAACAAAGAGGACAAAGCACTCTTGATTAAGCTGTTGAGAAGGAACAAGGAACAAGGCAAGACGCTTCTCAGGCTAGAGGAGACACTCATCAAAACAAACAACAGCCTAGAGAAGATGACCAAAGAACATGAGGAGCTAAAGTGCTCTCATGATGATTTGGTCCAACGGTATGATTCAATTTTAATTGAGCAAAGAAATAATGATGATACTTTATCTTGTGTTGCTCAACTTAAAACTGAAAATTCTATGCTTAGGAGTCAAGTAGAGATGATAAATCTGGGAAAACTTGCTCTAAATGAAAAGTATGATATGTTGTCAAATTCTCATAGTGAATTGGTTGATGACCATATCATGCTCAATATTGCTAATGAGGTTGTCTTTGCAAACTTAAATTCATGTGAACCTCATTCTTGCAAGTGTACGCATTCAAATTGTATATCACCATGTTCTAACCCCCGCTCCTCAAAAGAAAGCCAATCCTTGATTGAGCAACAAGTTGTAGGGTCTAAAAGAAAATTGCTTGGGGACAAGAAACAAAGACAACTAAGGAGAAGACGCCATGCTCGACTTCCTCAAGATATCTACAAACACGTGGTGAAGAAACATGAGGAAGGAGAAACCACAGCAAGGGTCAACCTCCTTGCGAAAGATGTTCCTAAAGCAATAAGTGAAGAAATCAACATGAGACAAGATAATGGTAACGATTTAATTAGTCATACTGTTTGCACTAATAATATCTCTATGTCATCCAAAGGTCAAAAGATAAGAGGAAAAAGGAGATGCTTCAAGTGCAAAGCATTAGGCCACCTCATCGCGTCTTGTCCATACAACGACAAGGATGAAGGGGCAATGAGATGTTTTGGATGCAACAACAAGGACCACATGATCATTTCATGTCCGGTCATGAAGAATCAAAGATGTGGATTCTCCAAGATGACTCTCACCAAGGAAAATGACAAACATCAAGCGTCATGTCAGGTTGAGCGACGCTTCTGCTACAAGTGTGGTGAGCAGGGCCATCTATCAAAGGTATGTAATAAAGGTAAGGTTCCTAAGCAAGTAAATTTGTCTAAATCTCATTCGCTTAGGAGACCCGAATCATACACTTGTGCTAAATCTATAACGAGATCACCTAGAACTAGCACAAAGACTATTTGAGTACCAAAGGCATTTTTAGTTGAACGTCATGGACCCATCCCGAGATGGGTACCAAACTTTGTCAACTAGACCCTACAGGTGCCTCGAGATGGAATGGAGACCCTGGGAGAGCTTAAGATGGTTAATTTAAACTCTATGCTTAAGCTGTTGATCTTTATTGTCTATTTATTAACTCAAGGGTGGATTATTGTGCAATACTAATCCCATGTTCATCTCAAGTTAAATAATTTGTAGAAGTCCTTAATCATTATTGGTGAATCAAGCAAAGGACTTTGATGAGAATCTGCATTTGGCTCTCCAAAGGACGGTACCTTGTATCTTCAGTATATTATTGCAAATCAGTATTACTCCTAAGCTTGATTGTTGTGCTACCTGTCCTTGGAGTAGTTATGTTTTTGAGACTGCCTGTGTTGAATAGCTTTCAATCAATGGTTCATGATTTCCAAAATCATAATAATGCTTGCTTAATCATGAATGTGCGTTCTAGATGTTATATCTTTAGAATTATTCAATGAGTAGCTTTTCATTTGATATATTTACCATGATTAACTCTCTGTATGTGTCCATGGATAAACCTGTATCGTTTTTAAGTCATGCTAAATGGTGTTTAATGATTAACCTATGTGTGCAAGCATGACATCCTGTTTAGTCCATGTTCACGCAATTACCTGGGTGTATATCAAATCTATGTTGTGTCACTGTAATACTCAAGTTGTATACCAAGAGTAATAAAGAGAGTTTCTCATTTTGTGTGTTTTATTTGCATCATAAAAAGAGCACCTATGTAATTGAGAGTGACTAAATAAAACAATTATGCTAAAATAAAGAAAAAGTGCATTTGTTGGAGTTTTATGTGTTGTGCATTAAATAAACCATGAGGATAAAAATAATAAGGTATTAATTATTTGAAACTTGATTTAACCCTAAATTTGAAATTAGGGTTTTGAAAATAAGGAAAAGAGAAGAGATAGGAAAATATAAATAAAATGTATAAATAATTATCTTCAGTCTTAGTATTTCTAATGGCAAAAATAAAGTTTATAAAAGAGGATCCACAAAAGTTTGAACTAATTCAAATTTGGTTTGAAAATATAGAAAATAGAAAGAAAAATAAAAAGAAAAAGGAAGAAAAACTTACCTGGGCTCTATACTTGAATTCGGCCCACCCGGGGAAATCCCGCGCGCGGCCCAATTTCCCCTGCTGGCGCGCTCACGCGCGCGCTCGCGGTCACTGGCATCGCGGGTCCCGCATGTCGGTCTCACCTCTCACGCGCGCCGACTCTCTGCCGTGCGGGCCCCGTCTGTCATATATATCCCTTCCCCCTTCTTCGCTTCTTCTGTTCGCGTCAACGACGCGGGCGCCGTGCACGGAGCTCGCCCGGGATTCGCGCGTAGGGTTCGGAAGAAGGAAACGGCCTCCGGGACCGGGTCCAGGGCTATTTGAACCACGCCGCTCTACCCTTCTCGCTCATCACCGTGAAGAATCCACGCCCGCTAGAAATTTTGGTGAGGAGAGAACGACCGCCGAGGCTGCCTTCTTGCCGTACTGCGCCGAGACATCGCCTGGGAGGGGCTCGACCGCGGCCGAGGATTGTATACGGTGGTACACCGGCGCAACTGGTGCGGTGGAGCGGCCCAATTTCACGCCGGCGTCCAGCTTGGAAGTTTGGCTCGCCGCTCGCGCCGTGGACCGCCCGTCTGCGCGCACCATCTTCGGTATGTCTCCCGCAGCGGCATTCGTTTTCATACCCTCATCGTGTAGCACCAACTAGAATCGAAGTTAGTTTACCAGAACCCCCGGGATTGCTCACCGGAATTCATGCGCCGCCGCGATTCCGCCCCATCCCGTGGCCAGAGCGGTAGCGTTGGTTAAAACGTAAATTGGGGGCTCCATCGGGTTCGCACTATCCTGGGCTTGGTGTGGCTCGGTTGAATTGGAAGCTCGGGCGGGTTTGCGGCCGAATGCATGGCGCTCCGGCGAGCGGGTCGCCGTGGAGGAAGGCGCCGTCGCGCTCGGTCACCAGGTAGAAGAGAGCTTGCGCACCGTTGATCTTTGGATGAACGGCCGGGATTAGAACTAGCGTACCCCTTCGCCGCGTGGACCGTGAACCGTCGGATATTGATCGGAGGGCTCAGGGTAGATCTCGGTCATTTAGAATCTGAACCGTAAGATCTTGATCCGACGGTTCGGAGCGCGTACAGGTTCATTATAATTCAGATCTAATCCGGGCCCCTGATTACCGATCGGACGGCCCAGATTGCACCATACCCCTTCGCGGGGCAGTTTTTCTAAAGAGCCCCTGGAATTTTATAGAATAAACCCGCCGTCCATCTACCACTGTGCACTGAGTCTAAGATTTTATTCACGCAGGCCCCTGAGTTTCCTGGAATTTGACGCCCAGTCCAGAGACATTTAAAAACAGAGAAATAATATTAGAAATTCATTTTTAATACAAAAACAAATCTAGAAACTTGTAAAATGCATAGAAAATTCATTTTAGCTCCAAATTGAGTCATTCCAATTCCTAAAATTTTGTAATAATATTCTCTACCATTTAGAATCACTGTTTTGACATGAACTCTGTTAGAAAATAAATTTATCATCTAATCCTATTATAATCACCTTAAATCTTAGAAAATTCATAACTTAAATTCTATAACTCCAAATTTAGTGATTCCAGTTCCTATGGTTTCATTTTAATGTGTAGATTTTTACTGTATATTTCATTCATCTGTTTGGTGTGATGTTGATTTTGGCTATACTATGTATGTATTGTGTTGATGCGAGTAGACGAGCAAGCTACTGTGGAAACTGAGGTTCAGCAAGTAGAGATAGCTGAGCAGGAGCTCATTACAGGCAAGTTGTGCCCTTGATCACTTACTTTTCCCAGCCATGTTCTTATTAATTTTAATGATCTGCATAGGTTAATTTTGATGGGAACCTTTATGTACCCCAGTTTTGATTACCTCTATACCTTGTTCACCCCTGGAATATTTTTGGGTAGTACTTGCTATTGCTTTATGTGGATTGGGTATGGAGATTCATTATTCATGATTATTCTGTTATTATTTTGTTATTATTGTTGTTCATGTTAAGATCATTAAATTAATGGGAACATGGAGCGACCACCCGGGAAAACAGTGCTACCACAAGGGAGGAATGGGACCCCTTGGCTGATTAATTAGGAAAGCTAGTGGAAGACTACCTTACCCGAAAGGGGCAAGGGCAGTAGGGGAGAGGTCAGTGCGGGGAGGTCCCTGGTTGATTTTGCTGCGATGGCTATCAGCCAGGAACCCTTTACTGGATCTTCCCATAAACTGTAGCGGGTTTTCGGAAGCTAGTGGAACTTTGTAAAGGCCTCGTAGTGGATCCCTAGCCATTCACCTCGGTAGTGTCTAAGGGCCTTGCAAACCCAGGCGACATGGGATACACGACTTGTGGGTAAAGATGCGCAACCTCTGCAGAGTGTAAAACTAGTATACTAGCCGTGCTCACGGTCAAGAGCGGCTCGGACCCTCACATGATTAAATATGGAACTTAAGTTTAATTTGACATTGGCATTGCATTTGGGATTATTTTACTATTACTGTTCTTTATTATTATTAAGGTTTGGTATTTACTTACACTTAGTAATTGCTAATAAAATTTTGACCAACTTATAAAAGCAATGCTCAGCCTTAGCCTTTATTTCATTGATCAGCCTTACACTACATGAACTCCCACCTTTGGTGAGTTCATGCCACATTATTCCCCACGACTTGTTGAGCTATGAACGTATGTGAGCTCACTCTTGCTGTCTCACACCCCCCCCACAGGAGAAGAACAGGTTGTTGAAGAGGAGCTGCCTAACACTGAGGAGTTCGATCTGATCTAGGTGGCGTTTCTCAGTCGGCATTGGCGCCATCGATCCTTAGTTCGTTTTATATTTATTTTTATTTTGTAATAAGACTTCCGCTATGTAATAATTACTCTGATGTTTTATGACATTTATCTCTATACACTCTGTTATTATATATGTTGTCTTCTTTGGCGCATGTATGAGATGCACCCGGCTTTGTTCTTTAAGACCGGGTGTTACAGAAGTGGTATCAGAGGAAATGTTGACTGTAGGACGAAACCTAGATAGACTGGACAAACCCTTACCTACTTATCTCATTCTGGTTCATTCTACACTCACCTTACTCTGATTCTTTCTACACTTATCTTGATCCTGTCTCACCTTCTACTGTTCTACTCTGATCATTCTTACCTTTTCTACTCTGAGACAAGATGGATTTCACACCTTGGAATCCCTACCCCTATGACATTTTTAAGAGATAGGAAGCCTAAGACAAAAATTAAAACTATTTTCTCTATTAAAAATATTGGTTGATTGTTCTGATGATCAATGCCTGATTTGCTTCTTTGATTGATTGGAATAGTATAGATGGACATTTTAGCATGTACCACTATAAGGTATTGTATTAGCTATAGTAGGTGAAATATTAATCTGCCTAGCTAATAAATCCCCCAAAGTAACATGATTGTAATTACTGCCTTGTCTACTGCTCTTTCTTACCATATGTATCTAACTCAGATGGTCAATACCAGGAGGGGTGGTGGAATTGACTTGCCTCCTAACCAACACACTCGAAGACAACCTCAGCCACAGCCTGCAGGGATGAATCCTCCTAATCCTCCACCAGGCGGAGTTGACCCACTGGTTGCTGCTCAGATGGCGGTGATGCAGCAGATGGCAGATACTATGGCGGATATGCGTGCTCAGATGCAGCAAGAGCGCCAGGAGATGCGTCAAGAAAGAGAGGATATACGACAGGAGTTGCGCCAGGAGAGAGATGAGATACGCCAAGAAAGGAGGGCGCAACAACAGCTTCAACAACAGCAACAGCAGCAAGTGCCATTGCCTCCACCACCACCACCAGTTCCACCTCGTGATAAGCACCGGGAGTTTATGAGTCACAAGCCACCGACCTTCGCCAGCTCGCCGGATCCACTTGATGCAGACGATTGGTTGAAGTCAATTGAGAAGATGCTGAATATTGCACAATGCACTGATCGGGAGAAGGTCTTATATGCTTCTGGACGTCTGACTGGTCCTGCTGCTGACTGGTGGGATTCTTATACTGCTGCCCATGATGCTGCGGATAATATTACTTGGGCAGAGTTCAGTACGCAGTTCAGGAACTACCATATTCCAGCTGGGATGATAAAAATCAAGAAGAAGGAGTTTCTGTCGCTGAAGCAAGGAGGTATGACAGTCAGCGAGTACCGCGACAAGTTTATTCAGCTATCCAGGTATGCCCCAGAGGAAGTTGCTGAGGATGAGAGGAAGCAGGAACATTTCATTGAAGGACTTAATGGGCCACTGCAGTATGCTCTAGTGGCACACACATTTCCATCATTCCAGAGACTGTTGGATAAGGCTCTTGCTATTGAACACAAGCGTGTTCAGCTGGGAGATTTGAAGAGGAAGGCTATCTCACAAGGACAGGGTAGCAGCAGTGTTCGTCCTCGATACAGCTCACCACAGAGTACACCGCCTCGACCCGGAGGACCACGCCCAGTTCAGCAATCACCACTGAGGACACCTACTCGACAGGCTACACCTACTGGCACCCCGACGAAGTTTGCAGGACAGAGTCCGGGCACCCAATGTTTCAAGTGTGGGAAGATTGGTCATTATGCAAATGTCTGCCCACAGAGGATTGCCACTACTCCAACTCAGAACAAGCAACAGACCCCTGGCAAGGGATATTCTATAGCCAGGGTGAATCAAGTCAGCGTGGATGATACTCCTGATGGCGGGGACCTCGTGATTGGTATGTTTTATGTTAATGCAATTCCTGCAACAATATTATTTGATTCTGGTGCAACACATTCATTCATGTCTGCTAGATATGCCAACACAAATGAAATACCACTGCTAAATATGAGAAAACCCCTGATAGTAATTACACCTAAAGGGCCTGTTGAAGCGAATCAAATGACACGTAGATTGACATTGACTATTATGGGTAGAGATTTTGGAGCTACTGCTATAATATTAGAGTCAAGCAGTATAGATTTGATCCTTGGTATGTCATGGCTAAGAAAGGCAAAGGCCGTTATAGCATGTGGTAGAGGTACCGTAGAACTCACTACTACTAAAGGAGAAAGGTTTCAAGTTAACGTTGCAGTAACCTCCTCATCTATGCGTGCAATGTTCTTCATGCCTGAGGAGTTTGTTGGTGACAACATCCGGGTGGTTAGAGATTTTCCGGATGTCTTTCCAGAGGAGTTACCAGGGATGCCACCCGATAGAGAAGTTGAGTTTGTTATTGATCTCGTGCCTGGAACCGCCCCTATTTCTAAACGGCCATATAGAATGTCCGTAGAGGAGTTGAAGGAACTGAAGAAGCAGTTGACGGAGTTACAAGAGGCGGGGTATATTCGTCCAAGTTCCTCACCTTGGGGAGCACCGGTGTTATTCGTGCAGAAGAAGGATGGATCGCAACGGATGTGTGTGGATTATAGATCACTTAATGATGTTATGGTGAAGAACAAGTATCCGTTGCCCCGTATTGAGGATTTATTTGATCAGATGCGAGGAGCAAGAGTATTTTCGAAGATTGATCTCCGATCCGGTTACCATCAGATGAGGATTAGACCATCGGATATTCCCAAGACGGCTTTCTCGACTCGATATGGATTATATGAGTTTACTGTTATGTCATTTGGACTAACCAATGCACCAGCTTATTTCATGAATTTGATGAATAAGGTGTTTATGGAGTATTTGGACAGATTTGTCGTGGTATTCATCGATGACATTCTTATCTATTCCAAGAATGAGAGTGACCATGAAGAACATCTAAGGTTGGTGCTACAGAAGTTACGAGATAATCAACTCTATGCTAAGTTCAGCAAGTGCGAGTTCTGGATTGGCGAAGTGCCATTTCTTGGTCATATTATTTCTAATGGAGGAATAGCAGTGGATCCTGCTAAGGTCAAGGAGATTATGGAGTGGAGAGTGCCCACTACAGTTACGGAGATTCGGAGTTTCTTGGGACTCGCAGGATATTATCGGAGATTTATTGAAGGATTTTCTAAGATTGCTAAGCCCATGACATCGCTTTTGGAGAAAGGAAGAGAATTCAAGTGGGATGAGAAATGCCAAGAGAGTTTTGATCAATTGAAGGAAAGATTGATGTCACCTCCAGTATTAATTATGCCAGATCTGCAGAAGGGATTTGACATTTATTGTGATGCATGTGGCCAAGGACTTGGATGTGTGCTTATGCAAGATGGTCATGTGATTGCCTATGCATCTCGTCAGTTGAGGAAGCATGAATTGAACTACCCCACTCATGATTTGGAATTGGCTGCCGTTGTGCATGCACTTAAGATTTGGAGACACTACATTATGGGGACTAAGTGCCAAGTATATACGGATCATAAGAGTTTGAAGTATATATTCACTCAGAAGGATCTCAATCTTAGGCAACGTCGTTGGTTGGAGCTCATCAAGGATTATGATTTGGAGATTCACTATCACCCAGGCAAGGCGAATTTGGTTGCAGATGCCTTGAGTCGGAAGGAGCATGTTCACTCCGCTTTCGTTGTTCAGCTACCTGATGAATTAGCAAAGGATTTCGAGAGACTCAACCTGGGAATTGTTACACATACGGAAGGAGTGACCATTGAATTGGAACCTACCTGGGAACAAGAAATTCGGAAGGGTCAGATTGGTGATGCTAAGATTCAGGAGATCAAGGATCTTATTACTGAAGGTAGAGGCCCAGAGTTCACGGAGGATGAGCAAGGCACGATATGGTTCAAGAATCGGATCTGTGTTCCCGATATTGATAGTCTTCGGGAAACCATATTGAAGGAAGCACATGACTCAGTTTATTCTATCCACCCTGGGAGCACTAAGATGTATCAAGATTTGAAGCAAAAGTATTGGTGGTATGGATTGAAGAGAGATGTGGCGGCACATGTGGCTATGTGCGATGTATGCCAAAGAGTTAAAGCTGAACACCAGAGGCCAGCCGGACTATTGCACCCACTGAAGATACCTGAGTGGAAATGGGAAGAGATTGGCATGGACTTCATTGTTGGATTACCCCGCACGTCGGCTGGATATGATTCTATATGGGTGATTGTGGACAGGCTAACTAAAGTAGCCCACTTTATTCCAGTGAAGACCACTTATTCAGGAGCTAAGTTGGCAGAGTTGTACATGGCACGGATTGTATGCTTGCATGGTGTGCCAAAGAAGATTGTGTCAGATCGAGGATCACAGTTTACCTCTCGATATTGGAAGCAGTTGCACGAGTCATTGGATACGAGATTGAATTTTAGTTCGGCTTACCATCCCCAGACTGATGGGCAAACTGAGAGGACTAACCAAGTACTGGAAGATATGTTAAGAGCTTGTGCTCTTAAGCATGGTGGAAGTTGGGATAAGAGTCTACCGTATGCGGAGTTCTCATATAATAATAGCTATCAGGCCAGTTTGAAGATGTCACCGTTTGAGGCTTTGTATGGCAGAAAGTGCAGGACTCCCTTGTATTGGAATCAGACTGGTGAAAGGCAGTTGTTTGGACCTGAGATTATACAAGAAGCAGAGGAACAAGTTCAACAGATTAGGGAGAATTTAAGAACTGCACAATCCAGGCAGAAAAGTTATGCTGATACCCGGAGAAGAATACTTGAGTTTAAGGAGGGAGATTATGTTTATTTGAAGGTGTCACCACTCCGGGGCATGAGAAGGTTCAAAGTCAAAGGAAAGTTGTCTCCTCGCTTTATTGGACCCTTTTTAATCTTAAAGCGAGTGGGAGAGGTTGCATATCAATTGGAGTTACCAGATCATCTCGCGGATGTTCATGATGTATTTCATGTATCTCAGCTGAAGAAATGCCTCAGAGTGCCTGAAGAACAGTTACCAATGGAAGACCTTAGTGTTCAAGAGGACTTGACTTACGCTGAGTACCCCATCAAGATTTTGGATACTCTGACTCGAGTCACGAGGAATAAGGTTATAAAGATGTGCAAAGTTCAATGGAGTCACCACGGTGAAGATGAAGCAACTTGGGAAAGAGAAGAAGAGCTTCGTATAGATTTTCCCCACCTTTTCCCTAGATCTTCTTAAATCTCGAGGACGAGATTATTTTTAAGGGGGGTAGGATTTGTAATACTCAAGTTGTATACCAAGAGTAATAAAGAGAGTTTCTCATTTTGTGTGTTTTATTTGCATCATAAAAAGAGCACCTATGTAATTGAGAGTGACTAAATAAAACAATTATGCTAAAATAAAGAAAAAGTGCATTTGTTGGAGTTTTATGTGTTGTGCATTAAATAAACCATGAGGATAAAAATAATAAGGTATTAATTATTTGAAACTTGATTTAACCCTAAATTTGAAATTAGGGTTTTGAAAATAAGGAAAAGAGAAGAGATAGGAAAATATAAATAAAATGTATAAATAATTATCTTCAGTCTTAGTATTTCTAATGGCAAAAATAAAGTTTATAAAAGAGGATCCACAAAAGTTTGAACTAATTCAAATTTGGTTTGAAAATATAGAAAATAGAAAGAAAAATAAAAAGAAAAAGGAAGAAAAACTTACCTGGGCTCTATACTTGAATTCGGCCCACCCGGGGAAATCCCGCGCGCGGCCCAATTTCCCCTGCTGGCGCGCTCACGCGCGCGCTCGCGGTCACTGGCATCGCGGGTCCCGCATGTCGGTCTCACCTCTCACGCGCGCCGACTCTCTGCCGTGCGGGCCCCGTCTGTCATATATATCCCTTCCCCCTTCTTCGCTTCTTCTGTTCGCGTCAACGACGCGGGCGCCGTGCACGGAGCTCGCCCGGGATTCGCGCGTAGGGTTCGGAAGAAGGAAACGGCCTCCGGGACCGGGTCCAGGGCTATTTGAACCACGCCGCTCTACCCTTCTCGCTCATCACCGTGAAGAATCCACGCCCGCTAGAAATTTTGGTGAGGAGAGAACGACCGCCGAGGCTGCCTTCTTGCCGTACTGCGCCGAGACATCGCCTGGGAGGGGCTCGACCGCGGCCGAGGATTGTATACGGTGGTACACCGGCGCAACTGGTGCGGTGGAGCGGCCCAATTTCACGCCGGCGTCCAGCTTGGAAGTTTGGCTCGCCGCTCGCGCCGTGGACCGCCCGTCTGCGCGCACCATCTTCGGTATGTCTCCCGCAGCGGCATTCGTTTTCATACCCTCATCGTGTAGCACCAACTAGAATCGAAGTTAGTTTACCAGAACCCCCGGGATTGCTCACCGGAATTCATGCGCCGCCGCGATTCCGCCCCATCCCGTGGCCAGAGCGGTAGCGTTGGTTAAAACGTAAATTGGGGGCTCCATCGGGTTCGCACTATCCTGGGCTTGGTGTGGCTCGGTTGAATTGGAAGCTCGGGCGGGTTTGCGGCCGAATGCATGGCGCTCCGGCGAGCGGGTCGCCGTGGAGGAAGGCGCCGTCGCGCTCGGTCACCAGGTAGAAGAGAGCTTGCGCACCGTTGATCTTTGGATGAACGGCCGGGATTAGAACTAGCGTACCCCTTCGCCGCGTGGACCGTGAACCGTCGGATATTGATCGGAGGGCTCAGGGTAGATCTCGGTCATTTAGAATCTGAACCGTAAGATCTTGATCCGACGGTTCGGAGCGCGTACAGGTTCATTATAATTCAGATCTAATCCGGGCCCCTGATTACCGATCGGACGACCCAGATTGCACCATACCCCTTCGCGGGGCAGTTTTTCTAAAGAGCCCCTGGAATTTTATAGAATAAACCCGCCGTCCATCTACCACTGTGCACTGAGTCTAAGATTTTATTCACGCAGGCCCCTGAGTTTCCTGGAATTTGACGCCCAGTCCAGAGACATTTAAAAACAGAGAAATAATATTAGAAATTCATTTTTAATACAAAAACAAATCTAGAAACTTGTAAAATGCATAGAAAATTCATTTTAGCTCCAAATTGAGTCATTCCAATTCCTAAAATTTTGTAATAATATTCTCTACCATTTAGAATCACTGTTTTGACATGAACTCTGTTAGAAAATAAATTTATCATCTAATCCTATTATAATCACCTTAAATCTTAGAAAATTCATAACTTAAATTCTATAACTCCAAATTTAGTGATTCCAGTTCCTATGGTTTCATTTTAATGTGTAGATTTTTACTGTATATTTCATTCATCTGTTTGGTGTGATGTTGATTTTGGCTATACTATGTATGTATTGTGTTGATGCGAGTAGACGAGCAAGCTACTGTGGAAACTGAGGTTCAGCAAGTAGAGATAGCTGAGCAGGAGCTCATTACAGGCAAGTTGTGCCCTTGATCACTTACTTTTCCCAGCCATGTTCTTATTAATTTTAATGATCTGCATAGGTTAATTTTGATGGGAACCTTTATGTACCCCAGTTTTGATTACCTCTATACCTTGTTCACCCCTGGAATATTTTTGGGTAGTACTTGCTATTGCTTTATGTGGATTGGGTATGGAGATTCATTATTCATGATTATTCTGTTATTATTTTGTTATTATTGTTGTTCATGTTAAGATCATTAAATTAATGGGAACATGGAGCGACCACCCGGGAAAACAGTGCTACCACAAGGGAGGAATGGGACCCCTTGGCTGATTAATTAGGAAAGCTAGTGGAAGACTACCTTACCCGAAAGGGGCAAGGGCAGTAGGGGAGAGGTCAGTGCGGGGAGGTCCCTGGTTGATTTTGCTGCGATGGCTATCAGCCAGGAACCCTTTACTGGATCTTCCCATAAACTGTAGCGGGTTTTCGGAAGCTAGTGGAACTTTGTAAAGGCCTCGTAGTGGATCCCTAGCCATTCACCTCGGTAGTGTCTAAGGGCCTTGCAAACCCAGGCGACATGGGATACACGACTTGTGGGTAAAGATGCGCAACCTCTGCAGAGTGTAAAACTAGTATACTAGCCGTGCTCACGGTCAAGAGCGGCTCGGACCCTCACATGATTAAATATGGAACTTAAGTTTAATTTGACATTGGCATTGCATTTGGGATTATTTTACTATTACTGTTCTTTATTATTATTAAGGTTTGGTATTTACTTACACTTAGTAATTGCTAATAAAATTTTGACCAACTTATAAAAGCAATGCTCAGCCTTAGCCTTTATTTCATTGATCAGCCTTACACTACATGAACTCCCACCTTTGGTGAGTTCATGCCACATTATTCCCCACGACTTGTTGAGCTATGAACGTATGTGAGCTCACTCTTGCTGTCTCACACCCCCCCCACAGGAGAAGAACAGGTTGTTGAAGAGGAGCTGCCTAACACTGAGGAGTTCGATCTGATCTAGGTGGCGTTTCTCAGTCGGCATTGGCGCCATCGATCCTTAGTTCGTTTTATATTTATTTTTATTTTGTAATAAGACTTCCGCTATGTAATAATTACTCTGATGTTTTATGACATTTATCTCTATACACTCTGTTATTATATATGTTGTCTTCTTTGGCGCATGTATGAGATGCACCCGGCTTTGTTCTTTAAGACCGGGTGTTACAGTCACTGATGCACCTTCTTGACTTATGAGGTGAATGAGCAAAAGGAGCACTCATTTAGGTGACAACTGGTGCTCTCATGGCCATTCAGGAAAAAGGCAAAGGTATATGGAACTATGCAATTTCATTAAATATCTTGAAGTTCCAATGATTGTGATCACAGCTATGTGCTTGCATCTGAATTGGTGGTTTCTTGGCATAGGTGCTCCTTACTTTAAAATGTTGTTTCTTTTGGTGTACCTAAGAAACCCTCTTAATCATAGTGTGCTTAGATACTACGCTTTATATGCATGCTCATGTTGTTTTTCAATTGATAAATATGGTGCAATGATTGTCATGTATGAAGCATGTCTAGGTTGCGTGTAAATTGTTATACTCCTTGAGGCATGCATTGTTTTCTCTAGTCATAAGTTTTATTATGTCATCGATTCATTTGGTATCTCTTTGTGATGAAGTTAATAGAATATACCTTGACCAAGATATGATGTGATCCCCTCTAGTTCTGAGGAAGCTAGAATGTGCAAAGTGCAAGTCATTCAAATACTTGATGCACAACTTTAGGGGGAGTACACATAACTTGTGTCTTTTGAGACTAATTGTTTCTTGAGTGATCTTGTATAGTCTCAAGGCGAAAAAGAGAATATGAGCAAGAAATGGAGCAATCAAGACTTGGGTACCTCCGTAAGTCAAGTAATTGGTATCTTAAGTTGTGAGTAATTGCATATTTTTAGATTGCTCGTGCTCTATAATATTTGGTGATACTAGATGCTTATCCTTAAATATCATGGAGCTATGATAATAAATGATTTTTCAATTGGAAGCCGTGATAGTTTGCTTCAATTGACATATTTTGGTAATCACTAGAATAGAAGCTTCATTTTGTGCCACAATACTATAACTTGCTCTAAGCTTGGTGTCTTAGCAACAAGAAAAGGTTAGGATAAAGGATCAGGCACAAGTGTGGAGAAGCTCCTGAGAGATTAAACTTTCAAGATGGGAAGTACACCACAACAGGGTAAAGGTACAAAAGGAAGTATTGATCTTTTGCGTATATGTACCCTAACTTTCCTCCAAATGCTTGTGATGCATATGTTGAATGAGTAAGGGGGAGTATTGTTAGTGTGTTTTTACCTGCTCAATACCCTGCTGTCCCTTGACATCATTCTATGTTCTTGCTTGAATATGGTTTTGGTGTTTGATGTCAAAGGGGGAGAATTTGTGCATTAAAGCTCATCTCAACCTGAGAGGAAAGCTTATCCAAAAGGAGTTTCCTTGATCTTAAGGAAGGATGTGTTAGTTTGGGATATGTTAGTTTATGTTATTGATAATTCTTATCATATGCTTCTTGTTGCATTATATGTGTTGCATCATATGGTGATGATGCGAAACTAGTGCTTCCACTGATATGAATTAATTGGCATATACTGTGTTTTATTCTGTAATAGATGTTCATGTGGGTAATGGTGCATGTGGTTAAAATTGCTTTAAATTAGTTTAAATTGGTATCTTAATGGTGAATAGTGGTAGGTTGATATTCCTGCGGTATATCCACTCAATTGATTGGTGTTGATTCTGTGCATTTGTGTGTTATACGCATCATGGTTTGATCCTTAACACAATGCATCCCACTGGTGCTAAGGTATAGCAATGCTTCGATTTAGCCTAAGTATGTGCATTTTGGCATTTAAGGCCAAAGTTAAGATTTTAATGTAAGCACATATTTAGGGGGAGCATTCTACAAACTTAGAGTTCAAAATTTATGCTTTAAATTTCACTCTTATGTAAGCTTTAATTGTGTTGCCATCAATCACCAAAAAGGGGGAGATTGAAAGCTCTCTTGTTGGTTTTGGTGTTTGGATGACAACTCAATTAAAGGACTAACAAGTGTGCTAAGTGTTGAACATGTGCTTAATGTAAAGCTAACAAGGTTCAACACAAGTGAACAAGTGTAACGGTCCAAGGACTAGATTATGGATAGACAATGGACATCATAAGTAAGATGCACATTGCATAAAGTGAGACTCGGGTGCGTAGCTCAGAGACAACTGATCAAGCCAAGGATGGAGGCAAGAAGAGCTTCTAGGTACCAAGTGCATGGGAGAAGGTCAAAGAGGCTGAGGAACCCAAAGCCAAGGGTGAAGAAGAAGACTTGCAAAGTCAAGGGTGATCGAGTTGAGAAGAGCTATGGCACATCAAGGATCACTACATAAGGACGTGACTTACAACCAATAAGGAAACATCTATAGTTATGTGCTGTAAGTAATAAGGCTCAAGATCAAGCTCTAAGAAGGAGAACAAAGTCACTAGAAGGAGAACAAATGTCAAAATCAGAACTGGAAGGAGCCCAAAAGAGCTAAGTGCACTTTGACCTTTAGTTCGGGTTGTTCCTATGTTTGGAGATATTCTATGTGACCTATGCAGGATGTTGGAGCTCAGAAATGATAATCTAGATCAAGTCAAGCTGACTTGATGATTTATGCGTCCAACATCAATCTTAAGCATGTCAAGTGCTAGAGAAGTGAAAATCCAAGAGAAGGTATGTTTCTAGACTTAGTATATTGGTTTTGTGTACTAACATATTTGTCTAAGTATTAGAAATAGAGAGAAGAATAAAATAAGAGAAAATACAAAAGAGAAAGACTTGGCTGGTGCAGCCATGACTATACGCAGTCTAGGGCACCGGACTGTCCGGTGGTGCACCGGACAGTGTCCGGTGCGCCAGACTGGCGTCTGGTCAACCGGCTGCTCTCGGGTCTCGACGACGGCGTACGACTATAAATCACCGGACTGTCCGGTGGTTCACCGGACTGTCCGGTGAGTAGGCTGAGGCGACGTCGCCGCTCTCGGGAATCAAGTCAACAGCGTACGACTATAATTCATCGGACTGTCCGGTGGTGCACCGGACTGTCCGGTGAGCCAACGGTCGTCCGGGCCAATGGTCGGCCGCGCAATCCGCGCGTGACGCGTGGCCGAGCCAATGGTCAGATGGGGACATCGGACAGTGTCCGGTGCGCCAACGGCTCCTAGTCTGCAATGGTCGACTGCGCCAAGTTTGGAAGGAGATCCGCACCAGACCGTGAATAGTGGATGTCCGGTGGTGCACCGGACTGTCCGGTGCGCCACCCGACAGAAGGCAAGATTTGCCTTCCTGGATTGCTTCCAACGGCTCCTAGGCCCCTTGGGCCTATAAAAGGGACCTCTAGGCGCCTCAATCACAGATACAAGTGCAGCCAATAAGTGTAGACATCACTCGGATCAATTCTCTCTCTCCCTCTCGTGTATATCTCTCTAGTTTGTGTAGAGGCCAAGATATAAGCCTTAAGAGAGTGGAGAGGTGCTGCTAAGGGCTAGAGCAAGGTCTTGAGCATATCATTACTCTGCCGGAGTGCTGCCAAGAAGATTGTAAGCAGCCGCGGTTTCGTTGTAACCATCTCAACATAGTGGAAGGCTCTACCTGTCAGATTGACAGATTTGAGCAAACGGAGGAAGGAGTTGAAATAGACTCCAAGCCCAGGTGTGGCTAACTCCAACAAGGACTAGGCAAGCATTTCAGGCTTGGCCGAACCTCGGGATAAATTCCTGTGTCCACGTGCTCTGCTCTGTGTTGTGTTCTGATTCCCTGTCTTATTCAGTTCTTACATCTGCACTTCACTGCTTACTTGTGGTACTAGCTTTCTTTGAAGTACAGGATATTCTTAAGACAGGAATTTTAAATCCGCTGCAACCTACTCGAAGGGTCCTTCACTCCACTGCGCTCTAGTCTTCGAGTAGAGTAAGAATTTAAGTTTTAAAGTGATAATTTTTATTCGCCTATTCACCCCCCCTCTAGGCGACATCCAAATCCTGTTCTCGGGTAAAGGGAACTTTCAAGTACCTCGTACCTTGGTGAAGCGAGAAATAAACGTCCGGAGGGTCTCCCCGGGTTCCTGCCTTACAGCATGGAGGTGGGCCTCCACACCATGCTGTTGGTAAGCGCTGGCGAAGTTCGCAATGAACCGTGCGCAGAACTCTTCCCAGGTGTAGATCGATCCTGGGGCGAGGTTCATGAGCCAAGTCTGGGCGGGTACAGACAAGGCGACATGAAAATATGTTGCCATCACAGCGGTGTTTCCACCTGCTGCCGTGATGGCGGTGACGTACACCTGCATGAACTCTGATGGTTTCAATGTCCCATCGTATTTTTCCGGCAGGTGCGGCCAGAACTTGGGCGGCCATGACGCCGTGCGAAGATGGTCTGCGAGGGCGGCGCAGCCCACGCCGACCAAGGGGACACCCGTTTGGGACCGGGCATCCATTGGTGTCTGCGGTGCTTCCGTAGCAAAATCTCGGTCGAGGTTGCGACCCTCGATGTTCTGCCGGCGCTCACGCGCCCTTTCCAAAGAGATTCGGGCGTCCTCTCCCGTACGCCTACGGTTGAGCTCTGCCCGGAGGTCGTCGGTCTGTGCACCCCTTACGGAGGACGAGCGCACAGACATCGTCGCTTCGCGTTGGCGCCGGGATGACCGAGGCCTCGATCTGGTCGAAGTAGAATGTGCCATGCCGAGTAGTCGGTCGACGTCGTCACGCCACTGCTTCATGGTCCCCGGCGAGGCTGTGGAGCTAGGGGGGTGGCGCAGCAACTCCCTGGTTGCAGACAACGTCGTAGGCGCTGCCCTTGACGGAGTCCGGGACGCTTGTGCAGGCGTGTGCTACTACACGGCGTGTACAACAGCAGTCCCAGTGTCAGGGCGGTCGGGCACTCGCGGCGTTGAAGATGCAACTTCTTCGCACCATCATGTTGAGCGAGAAAACAAGCAAAAACTTGAAGCCTAGGCCCCTACCTGGCACGCTAAATGTCGGAACCGACGGTGGTGGTGGCGGCGGAGGCGGCGGATCTGATGGTGGTGGTGGCGAAGGACTGGCGTGCCTCTACGCGCCCTGGGCCTGGGAGCCAGTCTCCTCGGCCCCGCTAGTGGTCCTCTAATGCATCTAGGTGTTAGAAATATGCCCTAGAGATAATCATAGAGATGAGCATATTTCTTTGTATCCATGATATATATATTGCTTAATTGAATATCCATGGAAGGCACCTTGTATTGATTAGCAATTATGTGAATTGTTTGTGAGATTCTTTACTTATATGGTTATTCTAAATGATGTCCCTAGTCAGAGTCGATGACTAGCATATGTATTAGTTGATGACTACATTTCACAAGTCATGAACATGGAGATGTTAAACTAATAATGTGGGCACATGTATGACATGAGGCTGGACCGACCCAACGTGAGATATTGTAATATAGTTCTCTTCTTGCAACATGAATACTGTATCCTTAGACCTGAGATTGTCGCATGTTCTCAAGATGTGAATTGACTTACTTAGGGACTATCAAACGCTATCCCGTAACTGGGTAGTTATAAAGGTAGTTTTGGGTTTGTCAGGAAGCATGCTATGAGGCATGGTCAGTCAAGATGGAATTTGTCCCTCTCTTTGTGAGAGAGATATCTCTGGGCCCCTCGAGTGATTGGATCAAGAAATGCATGGCCGTGCTAGGGTTAAGAGTTAACCATTGAAAGGATTCCAATTCACAGTATCGAGAAAGAGAGGTCAGCTTAGAGCCAGACCAAATATCATGAGACAAAGGGAACAGCATGTACGTAATGTCGCAATGGTTCGTCTGATATGATCTTTACGTACACATAGGAGTTGACATGTCTTGCTAGAGGCCGCTGTCAATTATTGGACCAAGTAAGAGTACTCGGGCTATGTCTATTTGTACGTGAACCTATAGGGTCACACACTTAAGGGGAAGGAAGCTTAATTCGGATTAGATCCGAAATTAGACTGGGCTTTAGGGTTAATGATGGGCCTCGGCGTCAGAAGCCCACCATAACGCCTATATAATGAGGGGCGGGGGCGCGGTTAAGAGATAACCTAATTCGCCACCTGCAAACCAGCAGTCGCCGCTCGCCTCTCGCCCTCGCCAAGCCGCCGTCGCGAACCTAGCAGTTCGGTACGCGGCGCTTCCTCCCTGTATGTGTGGATACCTCGGAGGTGCTGCATCTGGAGCACTTGGACGAACCGTGCGAGGACGTGAAGGACGCCGGCGACTGCACGGCACTGCTCGACGCGTTCGTCTACATCGAGACGTCTTCCGCTGCTCTGCGCGTCTAGTGGTAATTCCATGACCTATAACCGCAGTAGTTCTTGGTATTATGGGGTTGAAAATTTTGTTTTGCGCTAGTGTAGCATCCCCGTAATCCTACACTAGGGGAGTTCGAATCAAGAGGAGGATCCGTGACAAGCGACCCGTCGGCGCAACGCAGCCGGCATCGCCTCTCTTCCTCCAACCCCCTAGTGCCACCTAGGGTGGAGGAGCTGCTTGCAGCCCCTTTGCCCTTGTCCAAGGGGCTGGGGGCCGCGGGGGGCTCTAGAGCCCGTACCAGCGGGCTGGAGGCCTCCAGCCGGTGCGTCGGAGATCCGGATCCCGCAGTGGGGGTCTCGGCCGCCGGTCTGGCGAACCGCCACGTCGCTCTCGTCAAGGGTCGGCAGCGAGGCTAGGATCGCCGTCCTCAACCCTAGATCATCGCAGAGCGCAGGGATGCCCTAGGGAAGGATCAGGGACTCACGAATGAAAGACTCACCAGTAATCCCTTCACCAGGACTTCCAGCTCGTCCCAGGATAGGTCGGTCCCTGGCCCACGTTAGACCCGGCCGATGTCGTTTGGACCGGTGAACCAGCAACACAGGCACGCCCTCTGCTGCAGCGGCGCGATCCGGCGCTTCAAGAAGTCGTCGACCACGTGCATCGACGTCAGGCCACCGGTTGCCAAGGTCTTGATCCTGTCCAGCACAGGTAGGAACTCTGGCGTGAGGGACGACTTGGCCCTCCATTGCTTCCGGTCGAGCCTTGGCCCGTCGCTCGGCAGCGCGAGGCGGTCGTTGACCTCGGTGCTGAAGATCACCCAGTCGGCGCGCCAGTTTTCCCACCTCGCGCCACCAAGGGAGGAGATGTAGGCGCTGGCCGAATCCGGCCTTGTCTGGAAGTAGTAGGCGCCGAGATGGTCCTTGGCCTTCCCGCACTTCACCAGCACGAAGAAATGGCGGAAGAGGGAGGTACAGGGCACCACCCCCACAAACATCTTGCACAAATGGGCGAAGATGGCCGCTTGGAGGATGGAGTGGGGCGTGAGGTGTTGAAGCTGAAGGCCGAGCTCCTCCAGCAGCAACAGGAAGAAAGGCGAGATCGGTAGCGCCAACCCACAGGAGAGGTAGGAGACGAAGAGCACGAACTCCCCGGCGGCGAGATCGCCGAGGGGAGTGGCGCTAGCGCTGATCCTTTCAGCGAATGCCGGCGCGCTCCATCTGAGCAGGTTGCGCACCAGGTTGAGTGCCCCCTCAGATTGGAAATGTTCGAGATGAACCAGCGAGGCCATGGCGACTGCGGCGGCAGAAAGCAGAAGAGCGTGAATGCAAAGGGGCGCAGAGGGCTCGGAGGTGAAAGGGCACAATAGTTAGAGAGAATGCGAAAGCGTAACTGCTGCATGCGGGGAGAATCCCTTTTCAAGGAAGACTCCCCCGCTCGCGCCCCAGGAAATCTCGTCCGACGCGCACCTAGCACCCAAGCGACCCGGTCACTGACATGGGGGCCTGGGCCCGCAAGTCATGCAGCTGGTGTGCCGGTCTCCAAGTGCGAAAAAGGCGAACCGCCACGCGAGGAGCGAACCGTCGCGCACGATCGCGCACCGCCTCGGGGCCGCTGCGAGGAGATATTTATTAACCAAGGCAGCGGCAACGAGGCGCCCCGCGCGTGGCCCGATGGAACCGCCAGACGTGGGGCCGTGGGTCAGTCAGCCGTGGGGACAGATGTGGCAGTTGACGTGACCGAGGGCGGACTGACAGTGCGTGCATCACCAGATGCGCTGAATTAATGCGACGCGCGCTGAGGTGTCGCCCCAGTCACCGGTCATGCCATGTTGACGCAAAGTACAAGTTTTGGCCCTACCTGCAGGCTCGCATCCTCCCCTGAGGTGGGACCGGGGGCCACTGTCGGTACCCTAAAACTAGGTTATCCCCTGCTACTGTACAAAGACGAAGAACCCACGCGGCTATCCCTTAGTCGCGTGGTAGAAGTGCTGTGTGGGACCAAGCCACGGCTCACCCCAATGTCAGGTGGCTATTCTGGGTCCACAGCAGCGCCAGACTCCACCACATGGGCAGGTCCAAAGCCGCCACGTGTCCAGAGAAGGTGATACACTCCAAGACGTCAACAGTGGTCCGGACCCCCACAGGAGAACGCCGGACCCCCGGATGTACAGCCCGGACCCCCATGGTTGGTCCTAGACCTCCACATGTGCAAGCCGGACCCCTGGTATGGGATCCGCCCCCCCATATGGGGTCCGGGCCGCCCATAGTGGGGTCCCAAGGTCCCAGGATAGAGCATACCCAGGCCTTGAACAGGACCCAGGCGGGGTCCGGTGTCGACACGTGTCCGGGCCCAGTCTGGTGCGGACATGTTCGCATGCGCTATGGCTCCCTGCCTAGGCGGAGACCCGATGCTGCCACGTGGCCTACCGCGCGTGACGTAAGCCAACGGGCGGAGCCTAACGTAAGACCTCCGGGTTACGCGGCCTCTGCATTTATTGCGGATAAGGCATGCCGCCTGTCCATCCCACTGACAGGCGATGTGCCGCCTCCACATTTAATGAGACCTGTCCATTCCTCAGGCGCCGTGCCTGTCCATTCTACTGGTAGGCGATGCGCCGCCTCCGCATTAAATGAGACCTATCCATTCCGCTGGCAGGCAGCGACCTGTCCATCCCACAGGCGGCATGCCTGTCCACTGGCAGACTGCACGCCCATGCTGCCGCGTGTGCTACGCCCATCATTACTCATACGTTACCAAGGAAGCTGCCGTCGCATGTCAACGCTGCGCGTGCTGCGGACAACATGAGCCTGGAGATTGCACAGGCGTCACCTGCATTAGTTGCTCTAGGTATTCCTTCCGTTATGTTTTTGGACCCACATGTCAGGGCTCAGCATCCTTGTATGTGTCTCCTTTGAGCTATAAAAGGGAAGGCACATAACGTTACAACACAAGTTCACTCAAGCCAACTTAGACCCTCAGGAAATTCTCCAAGCTCTCGAGCACCAGCAATACAACAAACAGTAGAGTAGGGTTTTACGCTCCGGTGGCTTGAACCATTCTAAACCCTTGTGTGCTCTTGTGTTCATCGATCATCTAGCAAAGAGGCAAAACGCTTAGGCCCCCTCCTCATCTTAGGATTTAGGGCAGGTGCATTCTGCCACCCGGCCGGAGATTTCCTCTCCGACAGAAATGCACTCTACATCAGTGGAGTTGTAAATCATGTTGAGGGTCCTAGAACATGGATTAGATGTGAAACTAGTTAGGTGCCCGTGCGTTGCGACGACACATAAAATATTGAGAGGGATCTGTTGCTGCTCGTCCGGGTCGATGACGGGATAACAATGTTGTTAGGCATCATCATCGGGATATGGATAGGAGGATCCGAGACATGAGGAGTGTGACTACATGAGGTTCTACACTGAAACTAAACAAGAGCTTAGCGGCTCCCATCTTGAGAAACATGATGGACGTGTCCATCTTGCGAAACACGATGGAGATCCTCTTGCATGGACGATAGAGATAACATTAAATAGTACAATTTTCGTGTGTTGCGACGGTACATAAATTATTAAATAAAATGATATTGCACACCAATTACATAAAAATGAATAAATATCTGATAATTTCTGTCAATAACAATGCATTGTTACTCTCAACTTTACATCGGCTATTTAAACTTATCTCACTATTTAATTTTATATGGTTTATTTTGATAAGATTAGGCGCCAACGAGGGAGGGGAGGGACAGCGGCAACGCAACTCGGGAGGAGGGAGGTGTCTCTAAGTGGCCCGATGGAGGTGTTGCGTGGGCTGCTCGAGCTAATTGTGTCAGTCCAAAGAGCCAAACTTGTTGTCCATGCAAGACAAAAACAGGAGCAGGAAAATTAGGTCACAAATGTTGCTTCTATCATATTGCTCATCCAAGACCTACTTTTAATATTGACAAAGTACAAGGCTTATGTACCCTAAGTCTTTTTTCTCGGATGCAATAACTAATGCATACTAAGCAAAATTCTCTAGCAAAGCTGCAGATCGGAAATTGAGCTTCTCCAATTGTCTATGTTGATGGGATAGTCTATGCAAACCATTCAAATCTATGGAAGCACACATAAATATTCTAGAAAAATACTTCCTGCCGAGGATATTCTTGTACTCGCTTTTGTAAAGACCGTAAATAACAAGTAGTTAAGAATAGTACCAGCAAAGACCAATTTATTCATTGCATCTTCCAAAAACAGATAGATCAACGCCGACAAGAAACATTTACATAGAAAGGTCAGCCAAATCGAATGATCTTGAAACTGTCTTGTACCATGAATCAACCCTCTTCTTGTGCACCTCATCCAGTTTTGGGCGAAAGATTGTCGCGTTCTCCTTGTGCTAACCTGCAAATGCCTGTTCCTTGGTCCAAACTCCTGCATCTAAGCTAGCAACATATGTGGCTCCAAGTGTTGTGGTCTCTATGTCAGGTAGTCTGGCAATAGGGCTGTCTAATAAATCAACCTGCAGGCAGGAAGTAACCAAGCTATCGTCAGTCATCCAATGCATTATATAAAGATTTTGTACTACTTGAAGCTAACAGCCTACTGCTGTTAACATGCATAATTTTCCACGCCAGATTGACTGTGTTCTGAGTTGGTCTTAATAGGAGAGAAGCAAGGAGAGTTAGCATCTCAACTTCGTCCATTTCCAACAAGCCAAAAGCACTAACTGAAAGCATGGCCTTTTGGAGCAAAAATAACATGTATTGAAAGCACAGTAGTATAATTGGTCACAAATTTAATTATGAAAATATATGGATAAGTCATCTTTCATCTACGACATGCATGAATTCAACAACAAGAACCTAGGTGCTGGATCAATAATTCACCAGTAAAAATTTTCAAAATAAAAATACAGAGACAAAGGATAATTATGGTTCATATGCAGCTTGCTAGTAGCAAGAAACCATGTTTTACCTTCTCAAATGGCTTAAGAGTAGCTTCATTTATTGGAAATAGTTGTAGCTCCTGCTTCACGGGTGCATGTGAATCTACTTCCTTCATATGATTTATGCTAATGCCTGCAAATGCATATTAAAAATATCAGGATAATAGACTTGTATCTGTTACTGTTAACTTCAACGAGTGTGTTGGACAAAGTTCACCAAATACAAAAACTAAAATCCAGCTGCTAGAATCCATACCATCAACAGTAGGAAGTCTTTCTGATGATAAAAGTCAGTGTCCTTGCATCAACATTACATAAAATTCCTGAGTTAATCGTGTCGTGCTCGAGCTCCTCAGTTGCATCAGCAACTAAAGAAACACCAACCACAGGTGGGATTGATTGCAACAAACTGTCAATTAGGCCCATGGACACCCCGGATGGATTGTCAATTATAGCTTTGAAGGATAAACTGTTTTGTATGTGAAGCGACACTTCTCTCGTGAACGATTTCACATAAAAAACTCTATTTCATGGTAAATTACTATGGTTTTGTTCATTAAAAGTTGCTCTCGCGAAAAGTTTAAAAATAAGTGAAAAAAGAATTGTTTGATTTTCTTTATAAGCATGTATGTCAGCAGGGAGAAAACCAACTGAAAAGAAATTAACACCACATGTGTCATAGATACACCAATAGTTGACTTCACGACTGAGGTAAATAATGTTTGTACACGCATCTTAAAAGAGATATGCAGGCACTAAGTTAACCGAAGGTGTTTATTGTAAGCACCAGTCAACTAATCCAAGATCTTAAGTTTATACAGTCTATAAGGGAATATGGTAATTAGCCTTATACTAATATCACATTTCTACTAAGCAGATCGCGGGGCGTCCGAGGGCTTGTGCCTGCCGAGCAGGGAGCCAGACGGCCGGAGAGGAAGCAGAGAGAGGAAGAGCATCGGCTGCTGTAGAGGAAACAGGGAGAAGATGGCGTGGGCGAGAGGGGCCAGGATGGGGAGGTGGTGAAGGTCACGACCTGGTGGAGGCCGAGCACCAAGGGGAGGTGAGGGAGGAGCTGGGACGACGACCTCCATGGCCGGCGAGGAGAGGAGCTCGGTGGAGGTCGGCGAGGAGGCCAGCTCGGTGGAGGATGCAGTCGAGCCCGGCTGTCACCGCCTCTGGCCGGGGACGTGTGCGCACGCTGGGGCCAGTTCGTGCCCAAAGGAGGCGGTCGCGCCTGGCCGGAGATGCACGCCGCGCCTGCGCCATGGCCATCCCCGCGCATGCTGGGGCCGTGCCCTCCTCGGGGCTGCGCGCCGCCGTGGCCAGGCCACCGCGCCACGCGCCGGGTCGTACCTGGCCGGATCCACGCGCCCGTGCTGGAGCCGTGGTTGCGCTTGGCTGGCCGAGTCCGCGCCGGCGGCTGTGCCTCCGAGGGCCGCGTCGGGGGCCTGGCCGCCGTGACTGGGCCGGAACTGTCGCGCCTGCGCTGGGGCCATGGCTGTCGCGCCCGCGCGCCTGGTGCTCCCTTGCGCCTTGGAGAACGGGAGGGGAGGAAAGGTGGGGGCACCGGGATGGGGTTGGGGGCCGCCCCCCCGGGAGAGATGAAGGAGCCTCCCGGGGACGGCGGCAGGGAAGCCTGTGGCGGCTGCTGTGGGAGATGGGAGGAAACCCTAAACCTAATCCTCTGATACCATGTAGGAATATGAAAATGTTGTATTGCATAGAGAATGGGTACAATATATAGACTCAACCCTAACTCTAATGGGCCGACAGCCCAACAGTGGTGCCGGCCTACACACACTAACACACACAGTCTAACACTCAACGCTACCAGCATTTTTCCCACTTACCCCCATCATTGCAGGAAGAGCCTTTCACCTTGCTGTCCCAGCCACCTCTGGTATCCTCAGCACCACGAGAAGTCATCTTACTTGACCAAGAATCATTATGTTGTCCTTTACCTGCAAAGAACCCACAAGAAAGCAAGTGAATTAGGAAGCTCAGAGGAAAACTACAGCTAGAAACACTAAACACAGAAAAAAAAATGTTGCTGGTTGCTTCTTAATCACCTTCAGTAGAAGACACCTTGCTTGCCCAAGGATCACCTTGTTCACCTACAAGAGTAATACAAATAAATGCTCTGTAGCATAAAATGGACTGCAAGAATGTCAATTATTTTATTTTAATATTGATAGCTCTCAGCTTGAGGACCAGTTTCTGCTTTACACAAATTCAAAATGTAATAAAAGAAGTAGCTGGAGCTGGAGCCTTAGGCAAATCAAGAAATTTGAGAAGCATGTTCAAGATGCCATTTAGAAATAGTAGCTTGAAACTTTAACAAGGAAACAAAAGGTAGAAATTAAACAGGTTACTGACCTACAGATGGTTTGTTATCCTCTGAATTATTCCAACTGGAAGGCTGATTTTGACCATATGACTTGGTGCCTCCACTGCTACTCCAAGGCTGATTACTTAGTGGATTTGTAGCGTTCCAATTATCTCCACCATCCCATTACCCATTTTGTCCATCACCATTTCTCCAACCATTGTCTCTGCCTCTTCCTCGTCCTCCATATTGCCCCCTTCCTCCTCTTCCCCGTCCCCTATATCCACCAGAATCTCCAGCTTCATTGTCTACCTGATTATCATACCTCCAAGAAGATTTTTCAGTATTGTCACCACCCCATGAATTCTTTCAATTTCCTTGATCATTTCTGCCATTGAAATCTCCAGATTCCCGACCCCTACCTCTCCCTCGTCCTCGCCCAAAAGCCACGCCCACCTCCAAAATTTCCAGGACTGTTCCAACTGCTATTCTGATCACCACCCTTGTTCCAACCATCACCACCAAAAGATTTCGGTCCAGCTTGGTCTGAAGCTCCAGCTTTGTTCCAATTTATGTGCACAAAATATATCTTCATACCAATGTTTTTAAAAATTATTTATACATAGATACTACAAGAGTAAAGCTACAATAGGTCATATAGCAATAGCACTAACCTCCAAAATTTGAATGGCAGCAGCAACGACGTCCAGGCTTGTGCCACTGCCCTGGAAATGTACAAAACATCATCAGGAACCCACTACTGAAAACAGAATCTACAAGGACGGATCTGAAGATTGCATTTCCACATGATCAAAATATCACATCGACACATCGTACTGTCCCAGTGCTCATGGTGCAAACGTGAATGGTCCAGCACAACCTGAAGTTATCCTTTGAATAGCAACAACCTCCTGAAGCTACGGTAATAAAATTAGTCACCCAGAAACCCCAAATTTATAGGACTGAAAACAAGTAGGCCATGGTCGGCTCAGTTTATAATGCACCACGTCTCACTGACGCAAATGGACAGTGTGCCCCAATCTCCCGATCCCAATTGTACCCTACGCACTCGACAATTCCGATCAGCGGCTAAAATCCAAGCGCCACGCCATACCAAGCCATGACAAGGAGGGAGATAGTGGGCCATAAAATGGTAAACGCTCAGTGACCGGACCTCGCGGAGAACGGCCGCAGCGGCTAGGCAGGCGAGCTTCATGGCCCTGCGGTACGCCTTCTCGTTCGTCGGAGCTGACATATATTATCATCGATTTCAATATCTCACAATTGTGGCATTGACTTGACTGCCAAACAATATAGAAGCAGATGGATTCAATATAACTGTGGCTTCAAAAAACATCCACTAAAGTTACCTTATCATTGAAACTACTGGACACTGCCTTATCATTGAACATGCACAGGAAGCCTGACCGTCACTGGGACTGAGAACCAAATTTTCTATTTCATATATAGAGATAATAGAGAGTGAGGGTTTCATAAACCTGAAGGTCAGCACCATCAAAGCGTGCGATAACACCAGAAATGTCATCTGAGCTTGAATCTTCCCAAGCGTTCTCCTTCCTCTCGTGAAAGTTGAGTTTCAGTATCTCTGCAGATATGTATGAATTCAGAGGCTTCAAGGTATTTCTTATTCAAGGATACAAAGCTGACATAAAGTGCATACTCTGCTATTCAAAAGATGTCTTGTCTTGTTTCAGTCACTGTTCCACATCTAGTGGCATTCTTATTACGTGAATACATTGTTCCGGGCTCTAATTTGTGATTTTCAATATAGATTTTTTCTTAATACAAACACCAAAACAAGATGTTCCACACTTTCTCTGTTAGGCTGTCAGTTAGACTAAATAAATTGACAAAATTCAGTGCCTTAAATGGAAACGACTATTTAATATTTTTTTAGTATCAATGCCTTAGCGCCCCCTATTTATTCTCAGTTCTTGAACCAATCCCTTTTGCATATTTCTAATACCCTGTTGTGGTTTGTTTTTTACAAAAGGAAGCTTGCTTGAAGATCTTTGGGAAAGGAAATCTAGGAGGCTCCTGTCCTTAGGCATAGTTATCTCAAGTCAGTGAGATGCAAGACTTATTTTTTTGAATCCACAGCAAAGCAGCATAGACAGACAGAACACATATGCAAGGTTGGTTTCTTTACTCCAAACTCTGAAAAGGAAATCAGAATAGCAAGCAAAACAAAAGGCCTTAATCAGATCGCAAGCAACAACGTTCTGTATCCTCCATACAGGTCGTGCACAACAGGAGCCCTTAGCTAGTACGGATCAGGACTCCTCAAACAGCTGCGGTATACTCTGGGGGTTGAGGAACTCCACATCTGAGAAGAAGGACCCTCGGAAGAAAAGCTCTACGATTCGCTTCGCGACCAAACAAATGGCGCTGAAGTTGATGTGCTCAGCTGATCCGCTCGAGAATCCCACAAGCGGATAGAAATTCCGAGTAATCAGTCACGAAGGAGCAGGTCGCGTGGCCCAGCAGCAGCCCGAGGTGAATCGGGCGGGGTCAATGCCGCTGGTGCTAAGATCGACGCCGGCAGCGAAACCGTGCGGCCCCTTGGGACCCGAACCCAGCGACATGGACCAGGAGGAGGAGGAGGAGGGAGGTTTTACCGTTTCCATCTGGAGCCGGCGGCGGCGGCAGGCGGACCTAAGATTCGGTCCAAGTCGCGCCGGGGACAGTGACGGGATGAGTGGCCATCGCGCATGGAGCAGGCGCGGTTTGGTGGCGAGCTGGCTCGGGGTCGAGGTTGGTGGGGGCGCGTCCGCGGATCCCGCCATCAGAGAGGGCAGCGCCGTCGAGGGCGAGGGCAGGGGGCGCGCATTTGGTGTGGGGATGTCGGATCCGGGGAGGAAGACGTGCCGCGGGGAAGGGAGCAGTTCGCGAGGAGCAGTTCGCGGGGGAGGGAGCAGTTCGCGGGCGAAATGCGGGATGCGGGGAGGAAGAAGGAAGACGCGCGCGGCAGCGGGCATCACGGCGCCGCGGGAGAGGGGGCGTAGCATCGCGGGCGGGGGCATGGTAAGGCTGGTGCACGCCCTCCGTCCACCCTTAAGGATTAGTAGAGATGACACACGAGAATCCAGTTCAGTGAGAAGCTGAGATGCTAACAGTTTCTTCTGTAATACGAACAAAAACAAAGATACATCGTCCCAAGAATCATCTATATCCTTGCTCCCTACCAAAACAAATCAAGATCCCTACCGATGTTCGCTTTGGATTAGAATCAGTTGTTTGAACTGCTATAGTTGTAATCCACACTAGTAAAAAAACACAAAGCCTGCGGGGCGATATATTTTTACAGACGGATTCGATTATCAACGGTCTGTGCTATTTTTAGTGGCGGTTTCTTAAAAAAACCACCACTAAAATTTGTATTTGTACAAACGGATTTTAAAAAAACACCGGTAAAACCCATGATTTCTAGTGGTGGTTTTTTAAGGAACCGCCACTAGAAATCATTTTTATTCTTAATTTTTCGAGTTTTCCAAACTACCTCGTATAATAAAACCACTAAAATAAAAGTTGTAGATCTCTAAAAGTTATGAAACTTTGTAGTTGACAACTTTTTTATTTGAACTCATTTAAGTTCTCAAAAAGTGAATCTAAATATGTCAAATTTAAAATTCAAATTTTGCAAACGACCTTGGATGAAAAAAGTGTCAAAATGAAAGTTGTAGAACTTCAATAGTTATTTAACTTTGTAGTTGATATTTTTTTGAATTCGTTTATAAACTAAATAAGCAATTTACACTCAATTAGTTATAATAGGTAGACAAAAAAACTATAAACTAGACACAAAGCATACCATATACAGAGTGGTAGTAGATGGTATGCGCGAGGGTGAAGTCGAAAAATGCTGCGACTTACGACTTCCTCCCCTTAAATATTTTTTTGCTGTTTTTAAAACCGTTTAATGTTTCTAAAAATAATTTACACTAGCAGTTTTATTACATCGATCGTCAGTGTAAATCGATTTCCACTGGCGATTTTCTAACTCAACTGCCAGTAAAAATCGATTTTCAGTGACGGTCCTTAGTTATCCGCATATAAAAATAATGATTTCTACTGACCTCTAGCATGACGGTTCTAAAAAACGCTAGTGAAAATAGGTTCACAACCGTCCCTATAAAGCTTTTGTGTACTAATGCCGTAGAGACAAAAACATTATAAATACAGTAGAAGCCGGTACGGATTAAAGCAAACCAAACGAACCAAGCTCATATGAAACCATTAGTTATTGTCCATTCCAGCCACACAAATGAGCAGTTACTAACACATCACCAACTTTGTTGCAACAAAACCAAAGCCTTTGCGTTATGCCTCGACCGTCACACCGCGCCTAACTTGCGGCGGTTAAATTGGCCGCCACAACTGCGGCGGTTGAAATGCAGCGGGCTGTGACGGCTTAGGCCACGCACCAAACATGCCCTAAAAAAAATCTGGGGCCATACAATGATACAACAATGCAGATAAGCTTGCTGACACTGAGTAATTCTGATCAACACATGGAAAAAGGAGTATTCTCTTCTATTATTTCCTCACCCCAAGGGCCAAGGCTGGAAAAAATAGCACGTCAAATTATCTGGCAAGAAAAGATGGTACAGACAGATTGGCGTTAGACAGATATTGCATATTGATGTGCCACATCTCAATTCCTCGTGATAGTTCTTGGGCACAACATCACAACAAATGCATCCTGGAGATGCGTCTCTGTCAGCTGAGCGAGTATGATGTATGCTTCTGTATAGAAGTACATTGACTTCAGGGAAAAAATACACGGGGCTTAGAGAAACGCACAGACTATTTCCGCCTTCCTTCGTTGAACCTTCCGAAAGATGACTTTAACGCCTCGTATGTAGACCAACATATCGCAGCCGCAGGTGCATGGAATAGCATTCTTGGCTTCCATCCCCTCATGAGCCCAGAACACCCATCTCGCTTTATGATTGCTCTGAACACATCGCCTATTGAGCTGCTTGAAAAGCGCTCACAGCCGCACACACCCTGATCACCAAAATCAGTGTTACTATCTTTATGAAACTGAAAGCAGGTTGATAGAATTCACATTTCACAAAAAAAAAAACCAAAAAAAAGAAACCATCCAAGGTAAAACAGAATGTACTCTCTCCTGTCACAAATAAGTAGCTTTTAGAGGTTCAAAATTTCTCTTAAAATATAGCATTCTACAAAAACATAGGACACTGCATCCTAGTGCGGAAGCTAATCACAAGTGCTTGCAAACGATAACTACCAAATCACGTCTTTTGCCAGCATTCTTTATCTGTCAGAAAATTATTTATTTTGAAGCACCCGAACCAAGAAACATTTCATGATCCACTTAATGGTGCATTTGCACTTGATAACTTCCAGTAGAATAGGAGACACTATGATTTCAGTATACAATTCAAGAATTAAATGAAAAGCAGTTAAAACAATATTCAAGCAAGTCACAGTGGTCTATATGTTACAGGAAAAGCCTTCCCAGGTTGTTTTCATGTTCCTTTCATGTGTATCCATTGTTTCTTTTTTCTTACATCATGTTTAAGCTAGCGTAATCAATGTAGATCATGGAAGCTGGCGGAATCAATGTAGAACGCGTAAGCTAGCGAAAGAGAAACACAGACGTTTAAGTCAAGAAGGACAACTAGTATTCAACAAGAATGTTTAACTTAAACATAGCCAGACAATTTAAACTTCTTTGAACACACGCCGCAAGTGATACGACAACCAAACAACATATTTCACCAGGGTAAAAACAAAGGAGTACACTAGACAGAATACACAATCAGTGGAGACTGCAATCTAGAATTCTGAATTGACGTTGTGTTAAGTGCTAGACAGGTTAGTCAAACATATTTGAAGGCCCAAAGTTTGAACTACAAAGTTGATTTCTAGGAAATCCCCCTTTGATTTTCAGCACAAACTTGCAGGTCACATCTCTATAGCATCAAACAATTATATCTATTGCTTTGGCATTGATCTCTCTTAATTCTTATATCCAAAATTGATACAACATGAATAAAAAAGATAGACCTAGTGCCGGAGGCTGCAAAAGGGTCTCTAGCGTAATGGTTAAGGCTTCCGAGTAGCACTTCCAGGTCCCGGGTTTGATCCCCCTCGAGCGAATTTCTGGCTTGGTTAAATGTGCCCCGCACGCTCCCGGGTTACGTCCTACGTGCCACCCTCCGGCTGGGCCATTGCAGAGTGGACGATGACGGCCCTCTAGTGATGGGGGTCAGGGTTCGGGGATTTTCTCGACCGGGACCATGTTTCGATCTCTTCTTAATATAATACAGGGAGAACGATCTTTCCCTCCCTGGCCAAGTTTTTTTAGTGCCAGAGGCTCCCACATGAGTGGCAAGTGTTTTCCAGAACGTGGAGAGGCTGCTTCAAACCCATGACCTAGTGACTCAATGAGACAGCTCTCGTCAGTGCAATGGGTCTGCCCATCTTAATACGACATGAATCTAGTCCTTAGACGGACATGTGGCCCAGATCCCATTTTGAAACATGGGACTTCTTCCCAAATACTACATTTTTCCTGTGAAATTTCTGCATTCAAAACAGGCTCTCAAAATTACATCTCACTGTTCAGTAGCGGCAGAACTAAAATAGTTTTGTTGCTATGTCACTATGCTTCCACAGTAGTGCCACCGGGCATCCTTAGAGCAGTAATCACCACTAGCACATGAAATGAACACAAGATGACAAAAGGCTACTAACTTCATCGCACAATTGTTTCCAACAATCTTAGAGATGAATTGGACAACTAGATCCTATAAGAGTTCCCTCCTTTTTGGTGGGTAAACCATCAGAAATCACTCAGATCATCTCTAATATTGTTGCAGAGCATTAAAAATCAGAGCTTTGATCAGATTACAAATCAAGTAGACTAGATCTTCACCTGGCACTGTAGCTGCGTCTTGACAACATCGAAGGGCGTGGTGACCGCCGCGGCAAGCGCCCCGGCTGCGGCCCCAGCAGTGGCGTGTACGGCGAGGGACTCCTCCTCGGCGGCAATGTCCCCGAGCATCCGCTTGGCCGCCTCGTAGGTGGCAAAGTGGACGGCGGTGTAGGGCGCGTTCATGACCACGGTTGTCCGGTAGGAAACGAAGAAGGCGCTAGGCCCCTCGTCGCGCAGCACGGTGCGGACGCAGTGCCCTACGCCCGTGTAGGGGCTGCTGGTGAGCTGCAACCGCTGCTTGACGGTGTCCATAGGCGTGAATACAGCGTCGCTGGCTACGGTCGCGACGACCCCCGAGGCGGCGTGCGCGGCGGGGTTGTTGGGGCCGAGGCGGTCGGTGAGGGCCGACTTGGCGAGCTCGTAGACGGAGAAGTAGACGGCGTGAGCGGGGCCCGCGCCGAGCGCCATGGCCGGGAGTCCCCGGTAAAGGGCGAGGGCGCCGCCCTCGCCGGCCACGGCGTTGCGCAGGGCCGCCCGCAGCGACAGAGCCGGCCGGCACGGCGGCGCGCTGGCCTGCATGTGCGTCTTCAGAGTGTCGACGGGGAACATCGCCGTGTGCTCGACGACGCCGGCGACGGAGCCGGCGAGCATGTACTGCCAGAAGCGGAGGTCATCGTGGGTAGCGTCGGGGACGGCGGGGGTGCTAAGCACCGGACTGGGAGGGCGGCCCTGCGGGGTCGTCGGCTCCTCAGCCGCAGCGGGAAGGAGGCGGTCTGGGGTGCGGAAATCCGCAGCCATGGAGGGCGGCTGTGGTAGGGCTAGGGTTTTGAGCGGGGAGCACGGGGCGAATCGCACGAGGAGGAGGGGGAGATAAAGAGGAGAGATTTGAGGGGGAGGAGGATGTCGCCATTCAGGAGGAGGGGACGGGGCCAAGTTCTTCTCGTTTCGAGCATTCCGGTTTTCCGGCTTCCGAACAGAAACGTGCTGGCCATCCCTCGGGTTTGTAGTTCCACATTTCTTGATTTGATTTGATGGGTTTGTAGTTCCATATTTCTTGATTTAGTTTGATTTGCTATGGGTAAGCCCAATTGGTACTTTTAAGTTGTTCGAAAAATCTGCTAATTATCATCTGGTTTCTAAGGAGGACGAAGTTGGCTTTTGTTTCTGCTGGTGCAGAGACGAAGTCGTGGTCTAGTTCTGTTTTTTTTTGAAGGCGGCTGATTCTGTTTTGTGTTGGCGCTTTTGACCTGGGCGGCTAACCAAGTTTTCTAGTATTTGTAAAGCTGAAGTCCATTTGCGAGTGCCATTGTATTTGTACTTGTTTGTACGTGTGATATTGGAATAAATAAAGGGCGACGAGAAAGGCAAGTGGAACACGAGTATCGCAGGTCAACAGCACCAAATTTGCAGGGATCCCCACGGACCGCCAATTTCACGATCAAAGATGACACAGTGGGCTGTTATCAACTTGCTTATGCTGACAGACTCATCGGATGTTCCTCGTCCTCCAGGTTCAGGACCGAGGGAGGGAAAAAAAATGCTACTCTCCAACACAGTGGCTGTGGAAGGAAAAAAAAAAAGGAGGGCAGCGGCGGCCTGGTAGTTTTTGGAGACTCGGATCCGCCTCTCGATTAACCAAGTGAGCATCGAAGTACTGGGCACGAATTACAACTACTCGGAATATGAAAGCACTCAAAGTGTATAAAATTTTCTCACACCAGCGATCTAATATCTCGGAACATCACCCTGACTAAAGATGGCAATGTGACCCAATCCCTCGTTTGTTACAAAGAATTTCTCTATTAGATTATGGGATGGAGTGATTTAGTCTCCACAGAAAATAAAACCAGAAATATTTAGACAACAGTTATGTCACGGACGTCGCATCTAGCTGTCTCGCTACAGAAAAATAAGAGATAAAAAAAGAGCACACCAGGCATGGCTATCTCGCTGCATGAGAAAGAAGAAAAAAAATGAACATATAGTTGTGACGGTAACTGCATTTAGAGAGTTACTATAGATTTAACAAATCTGAAGAGTAAATGAGTTTAATAGCAAGTAACTAAATTTAGCATGTCTATTTAATAACTATTGAAGAAATGTTTTTCTATTTAATTTTTGAATTTAAGATTTAGAGACTTGTTTAAAGAATTATTGGGAGTTGCTCTAAAAGCCAACATGCACTTTCAAACCTACATGACCCTGCTCTATGCCGCGGCGGCGCGGCATGTGTCGCAGACATGTCGTGTGAGGGGTGGCTGATGTAGACGAAGACGATTAGACGTCGAGCCCACAGGCCCCACACGGCCACACAGAAGGTGAGAAGGCCAGACATGAATCGAGAGTTTGAATGCAATTTCAGGGAGTAAGCTTGGACGCGGGGCGCAACTAGTGTTTTTTTTTCTTAAAAAAAACTTGTGTAACCGTGACACATTTTAAAAAATGTTATTTTTAAAATTTAAATCGTGTCGCGAATCTAAGGTAGATGCTCATAGTTGCATCATAGGACCGTTCCCGCTAAAAATATCCCGTCCAAGGAAAACATTTTGTAGCAGGAGCAAGAATTGTCACTATATATTATTTATCTCGGCAAAGCCAAACTTTCTCGAGACAATTTATTCAGCGAGATTGGACGTGGAAACGATCGAACGAACACATCCTGATGATCCATATCTAACGGTGCATGGAGCCCTTCCTTCCCGCCACGGCGGCGAAGCTTCCGCGGACAGCACCGACCGCGTCATCAGCACCGCGAGGCGGCGGCGAGCCGCTCTGCCCGCCGGTGGCGTTGTCGTCGCCCGCGTCGCAGTACCCCTTGAGCATGTCCCCTTCCTGCGGGGTGAAACCGATGATGGACATCATCGAGTCGGCGGCCCAGCAGCTTTGCTCGATGACGCGGATGGCGCGGCAGCAGCCGGGCCCCAGGAACGCCTCGCCCCTGATGAAGAGGATGATGATCTCGCCCGTGCACGACTTGATCTCCACCAGCGCCTCCCAGCACTGCTGCGTCTCCGCACCCTCCAGCCGCTCCGCCAGTGTCGTCAGGCCGCGAGGAGCCGAGGGCGACGGCCCCGTGATGGGCGCCCGGTGCGCGGCCGTCGCGGCGAGCAGCGCCAGGCAGCTGAGCACGGCGAGGGACAGCCGAGGGAATGCCATGTGATCTAAGACCAGTAAAGACTTGGGATGATGAATGGAGCTCAGGAGATACTATGCGCTAGTTGGTTTGTATAGCTGAGGCTCGCGGCTGTACTTATAGAAGGTGCAGGCGGAAACTGCAGGCAAGCCAAGAGTCACAATTAGTTTCAGAATGTGTAAAGCCACGTTTCTCTGATGGAAAATAAGTGGGCTTTACTGGCACAGTGGCACTACCGCAGTAATGTAAAATTCAATACCACCTTGCTGTGGAGCCACGGCACGCACGGAACTTCAACGGACACAAGTCATGCTTGCTCATTTTCCAAATTTGTGTGTTCTGATTTGAACCCAGGGTGTTTTGCACGTCAGTTCGATTTTCAACCTTGAACTTTGAAACTCAATACCGAACGCGTCCTCCTTGCTGGTTTTCAAGGGTTTTTTTAAAAAAAAAAACTTGATAGCTAATTTACAAGGCATGCAAAAAACAAATAGTTTTCCTTTGTGCGAGAAAGTTTAAATTGTTAGGAATATAGGCATTTTCCGTATCATTTTAATTCCATAAATTAACATTATGATGATGACATATAAAATATAATTAATCATAGAAATCACTTTCTCAAATATATCCATAACAATATGGATCATGAGAACATAAAGCATATGAATTATATAAATCATATAAATACGATAAACATGCAAACTGATTGAACAATTGAAACTAAACAGATAGAAATATAAACAGCATGATTGCAAAATTAAAACAAACAGATATAGCATATTATAAGATAACAGAACAGATGAGATAAACTCTATGCTATACATGAAACAGCACAGATGAATATGTAAAACATATATAATCTGTAGAACGAAAGACAGTAAGCAAATAAACTGATCATACCCTCCCATGCGCTCTGATCCAGATCCTTGTCCAACTTCCTTAGTCATGTTGCAGATGTTTTGGGCAGTCGCGTAGACGCTCCCCAAAAACCTAATTGTCGATCCCCCGTGCAAGGTCTCGAACGGCACCGGCTTCGGAGGCACCTGCCCTCTCGCTTCTCTGTGCGCGCAGAGTCACGAGATGGAAATACCCTCAGTCGGCAGCTGGACTGTGATTCTGAAAGTGGTGTGTTCGCGTGTACCGAGTGACAGGGGTGCTCCTCTATTTAACCTCTCGCAGAGGGAAGTTGAAGGAGAAAGGTCGCCGAGTCACGCCAAGAGTCGGCCAGATCTCGCCGAGTTACGCCAAGAGTCGGCCAGCTCTCGCCGAGTTATGCCATGGGTCGGCCAGCACTCGCCGAGTCACGCCATAAGTCGGCCAGCTGAAGGATAAGGGTCACTCGGCTGGCTGACGAAGAGACAGGGTCACTCGGCGGAAGTACGTGGTTAGTGAGTGCTAAAAATTAACACAACCACACCACACGCCCGCCCGCTCGCCTGCCTGCCTCGCCTCGCCTCGCCTCGCCACGCCACGCCCGGCCCGGCCGGCGGCGGCGCGCGCGCGCGCGTGGCACGCCCTTGTCCATTTCTTGACTTCTCAAGTTAAGTGGAATAAATCCCACCATATAAGTCAAGGCAAAAGACCCTTGGACTTCCAATGTGGTACTATTGGTATTCTCCACCATTACACACCTTAGAGTTTATTCAATAAATGGGCCAAGCCCATAAAAGATCCAACATAAATACTACTGTATAATTTACGGGAACGAGGGACTACAAGGCATCTCAGCAAGTCAGCGTCCTTTCCTGGTATCTGTACCAAGTTCTTCTACATCAAGTCAGTGCTCATTGACTAAAAGATTGACTGAATAATTGACCGTGTATAACTGTTATAACACATGTTCTTTAGGCACTGATAATTGCACAAACAGAAAAGACACGATCCCCTCCGAGGCAGGCCCAACCCCCAGCTCACAGGGTCACAGCTGTGGATTAGACTTTGTACACTGCTGCCCAGGTCTCCAGCTAAACTGAAAGGTTCACCTGTACTTCTGTTGGCTGGACTTTCTAAGATATAGTGAAACCAAGAATGTATCTATGATCTATCATGAAATGACAACATTACCAGGTTCAAAATTTTGAACAAGAGAAGAAGCTGCTGTTTGACTCAGCCCGACTACTTTAGAACACATCATTACATTTGGACTAAACCTACCAGTTCTGATAGCCAGATTGTGCCATTCTAGGAATACGTCTGATGGTGCACCGAGACTTTGGAGTACATTCAACAAGAGGCCCAACGAAACACTTTTGAAGGCTCAATCTATAGCCTCATCAGACTATATACAGACAATGCAAAACCACAAAACTAATAACAGCGACACGGGCAATGTTAGGTGCAAAGAAGTGGCGGCAGAAATGTGAATTGCGAGAGGAAACAAACAATTGTCGACAGATGGATCGACAGTAGTTATCAAACCTAGGTCATTGAAGTAGCAACTATCCTCACTCTGATCATGCTGCTGGTAGTAGTTGTTGAACGCGTATGACACATTGCCAGGCCAGGCAAGACTTGAGCAGGAGCCACCAGGTAACAGAGAAGTGCAGTCGCCATTGGCGCAAGCTGACGAGAAACTAGAAGAAACATTGGACAAATCCTTGTTGTTGTCTACCACACACCATTTCGATGGAAGGTAATTGACATCAAGGGCATTCTTGAGCGATTTAGGACCTTGACCTATGTTGGCATAGTACTTTGCCTGGCCATCAAAGGTAAAAATGCCATGGTGCCTTTCATAGCCTCCACTAGCTATACTCCGTTGATCTTCATCTAAAAGGCTGAAGAGATACATCTCAACTGGAGGGACTTTTGGGCGAAGTGGAGTCCCAGACTTTTTGGCCAGGTGGTTGACTAGGCCAGTCATGAATGATTGAGCAATAGCAGGAGTTGCGTTCATGGCTCCATCTGTTGGCCATCCTGCTCTCCCAACAATGATGTCCATGTCACTGAAGCCAGCTTTGGTTAGAGAAGTAACCAGAGCATCTATGCTTGCATCAACGTAGTTGTCATACTTGTTTTCGCCATCTTTTACAGGATGAGACATTAGTTGGAAAAGAAAATAGTCCAATGACAAATTTCTGTTGTGTTGAAAGCTCAAGAATGGATCCAGCTCGACCATAAATGGAGAACTGCTGTTAGCAAGAAATGAGAGGAGATCTGCCATGGTCTTGTTAACATCAGGTCTGAAGCTAGCTTTCGTGGGCAGAGTAGATGCATTCTGGAATGTGTCAGCACTGCAAGGTACTACCACCTTCATCTTGCCAGACAATTTTGCATGGACTAATGCTTGTTGAACATTTTCTGCTGCTCGAACTACAAAAGGATGAAAATTTTGTCCATGACGTAGAAGAAAGGGCTCATCCCCAACAACAATATACCTGCAAAGTCAATTTGTTTGTCAATTTTAAAATATTATTAAAGATGCAAATTAAAACAGACTTGCAACATATATGCACATACAGATAGAACACAAAATAATGGCATTATTTAATGCATGATTCACTTCATCTATGCAGTGGGACATACAATGTCCTCATGATACTTGCTCTATAACACACTGCAAAATGATTTTTTACAGAAATGAAGCATAATCATCTGCCACAAAAGATATACAGTACTAAAGGCCCAACTATGTACTCTTTTCAGCTATTTAGGGTATAGGCGTTGACATAGCAGTGGACGTAAAATACATACTCTATTACTCTGCTACTTTTGAACCTGATATACTAAATGGAGAATATCAAAAGAAAACCTAAATGTCTTCCCAGGTTCAAAGTTGTAACCTAGGAGGATTACATTCACATTCTACCCATTGAAGTTCTCTGAAATGGTAAATTACACCTCGAATTGTTGACTTGGTATAGATAAAAGTCATTTGTAACATCCCTTAATAGAATCACCAATCAGGAACCTGCCACTACCAGCATATCAGCAGTGGCATTTTGTGGGTTTTCATAGTTTAATTTCACAGAAGAGGTTCTACCTAGATATAAGAAAATTCCAGTGAACTACTCCAAGGTAGAAGCACCAAGTTGTCAACTGAAGCCAACTAATACATTCAGTAAAGAAATGGTTCCCTTCTTCAATTCGGATTGTATCCAATCTGATTATAGAAATAAGGTAACAAAGGCACAGGCGGCACATCCCACCTTCCCGTGGGATCCAGCCATACACAGTAGAACCGCAATGACTAATGTAACTCGTTGTGAGTAGGAAAACTGCAGTCATATACTCACATTGATTAATCGAGTCAATTGGAACTGTGCCCAGTTGGCCGTTTTCTGTAGACATGAGAATTAGATCAACTAAAACTATGACCCGTGCGTGATTCGTTTGCTATCAGAACATTCGACTAGCAAAAGAACCCATAATCCCAGTTAGTAATCTGATGAAGAGGCGCCTACAAATCGTGCATTGGAAGGGAGCTCTTACTCGAACCGCACGCTGGAGGAGTAACGGGTGATGTTGTCGTGGACCCACGCGGCGGCTGCCTTGGTGGAGGAGGCGAGGGGCCGGAGCAGCGCGTCGGGGATCCCGACGCTGACGGCGATGCCGGTGCCTTCGAGCGCCGTGAGCGCGTCGGAGGAGGCGGCGGCGAGGCGGACGCGGGGAACAGAGTTGGGGAGGAGGAGGCCCCGTACGACCTGCGCCGCCGGAAGCGAGTGGGAGGACGCGAAGCCCCAGTTCACACCCACCGCGGAAGCCGGCGGTGGCGGCGCCATGGCGAGGAGTAACAGGAGGAGGCCAGGTACGAGCGGGCGCGGCGAGCTGCGGCGACGGGACAGCATTGCCTCGTGTTCCGTGCGCGCTGGAGGCCACCGGGTCTTGTCAGTACAGGCACTAGTGCTGCTATGCTCGCGGCGAGAATTTTGCAAACATGACACTGTCTACGGCGGGCTTCAAACTTTTGGCACCGCCGTCGTGGCAATTGGACGGGTGGCACTGAAATCTCCCTGCAATTGTAAATTTGGCATCGCGCGCGCTTAATGGTGTTTAGCCCTTGTGCAGTGCCCGTGCTGCCCTCGCGCCGTTAGAAACTTGCCGCCGTCCGTTCTTCTACCGTCGCCCGTGAGTCTCTCGTATTCCATTCTTCCTATCTCCTCTCCTCCTTATTCTCGCCCTGGCCGTCGTCTTCCTCGAGCTGCTCTGTTCGTCTCCGCGCACTGGGTGCATTCGAGCCCTGTCCTCGTCCGGATCTCGCCCTTCCCTGCCTCGCCGGTTCCTGCGCCCGTGCTCCATTGCCTACCTCCGACGCTGGTGAGCTTTCCTTGTTCTGTAACCCTAGGGTTTGCAGATTAGGAAGCCGGCATGGATTCTGCCGCCGAGCATTGTGCCCAGAAGTTGTCCTTGGCGGCTGTTGCAGCCCGTGACACACTGAAAGCTTCTGCTGCCGCGAGTATTGTTGCTGGTGATTATTGCGCCACATTTTCGTTAGGTAACGATGTGGTTTCTACTCTGGATGTTCTTGAATCCGCTGTGGCTGCGGAAAATAGTGCTTTGCGATCTTACAAACAGGCGACTGCAGCCGTCGATTGTGCTAAGGAGACAGTGGCCAAATATTGTGAGGTTTGTATTCTTAAACTTATGCCCTGTGATTGAAATGTGAAGTGAGGAAATGTGAAGTGAGGAAATTTGAAGTGAGGAAATGCTTAGCCCTGTGATGAAATCTTTGAAAATAGTCAACTGAATACTACACTTGTTGTTTTGATGCGATGAAATTTGTGAGGGCTATGGCTGTTTGAGCCTGTTTGTTGCTGTTTCATTGAATAATTTGACCTGGGGCTTGTGCGTTGAGATTAACAGTTTGCTTAGCCCTGTGATGTTTTCTTTGAAAACAGTGAACTGTATACTACACTTGTTCTTTTTATGTTAAAAAAATACTGAGGGCTATGGCTGTTTCAGCCTGTTTCATGCTGTTTAATTGAAGAAATTTACCTGATGCTTGTGTTAATGGAAGATGATCTACTTGATTAGCCCTGTGAGGTTTTCTTTGAAATTAGTAAACTGTATACTACACACTTGTTCTTTTTGTTTCCAAAAATGACTGAGGGCTATGGCTGTGCCATGTTTGCAAAATTCTCCAGTTCAGTATTATTGATATGGCTGTTTTCAGCCTGTTTGCTGGTTTCCAAAGATGACCCTGAACCCTCAGCTCACTTTGGCAGTCTGACTGATGTGGATGTTTTCAGCCTGTTTTTGCAGTTGAGTTCAAATTAGTAGTTGCCCTATGATGTTTACAACTGCCTAGTACATATGATGATTTTTAAAAAAAACTGAGGGCATATGCATGTGTCAGCCAGTTTGGTTCATTTCATGGTATGTGGTTCATTGTTCAGTTGTAGCACCAATGGCTGTCCATATTCTAATTTAAATTTTGTTTTCAGGTGAACCAAAAACTTGCGCAAGCACTCAGATATGCCATGTCTCAAATGAGTGATACGGCTAAGAAACTTCAAGAAACTGCCTCTTTGTGCTACACAGATGAAGATGTTGTAGACGGTTTCAAGCTGACTCAAGTAGCTCGTTCAATGGACGAGATAGCTGAAATGCTTGAAGTAACTGCAATTGACTGCCAGGTCTCGATGATGGATCCAACAAGTATGTTAGAAGCTGGCTATGCTAGTGAAGATAGTGCGGTGTGGGAGGACGTATTCCGTGACCGAGAAATAATGAATCAACCATTAGAAGTCGAGACACTTGCTGAGCACTGTGCTAAGTGGGGGCTTAATTACAATGAGATCTGGGATAGATCAGTGTAACTTTGGCTTGTGTAGTTCTTTTGTAATGAGTTCACTAAGATGAACTGGATCAGTGTAGCAATGGCTATGGTATTGTAATGCGTGATTTCCAAATTGTAAGACATTTTGAACTACTTGTGGGTACTTATCTTCTATGAAATGAAATGAAGTACCTGTTATCTTCTATGAAATGAAATGACTAGTTCTGTTCTATTGTTTGATCTACTTTGAAGCAAGAGTGGTCATGTTAAACCATTATCTGTGACAGAAAAGCAAGCACTGGTGCTTGCAAGCATTGGTCCATGAGTGTTTGTTGCGCAGCTACTTGCCCATTTTCTGTTAACAGAATAGCAAGCATTTTTTGTTGCTTGCTCCATGAGTGCAGTAATGAGTTCAAATACTAGGTGCTATTCTGTCTATTTGAACTCATTTTCTGTTGCTTGCTCCATTTGTAGTAGTATCAACAAAAGGCTGGAAACCCATGCGTGCTTGGTGCTTGCTGGTTGCCCAGAAAATGAGTTGCTGTTTGCCCAGGAAGTTGCCAAAAAGAATAGCAGCTAGTAAATGAGTTGCTGTTTGCCCAGGAAGTTGCCAGAAAATGAGTTGCTGGCAAGATCAAGTTTGCTGCTACCTCCATTTCTGCTTGCTGCTTGCCCAGGAATTTGCCCAGAAAACATTTGCTCACACAGTAATGAGTTCAAATAGACAGAAATACACAGAAATACACAGAAAAAAGAGGAAATGTTACTTAGGTGTGGTACATAGGTTCTGGGTCATACAAATGACACAGAAATACCGTAGGTTCAGGGTCATACAAATGTCACATAGGTAAGTTACAGAAATACCACTGTCTCATACTCAAACATTCTTTTTCCTAGGTGTGATCTTTTTAACAAGGACACGAACTACACGTTCTTCGGGTGGCGACGAAGGTCTTTCAACAAGATCTTCAATAGCTGGTATAATTGCAAGGTCTGATCTTTCAACAAGGTCTTCATTAGCTTCATTCTCTTGGACATTTGCCTGTGATGACTCAGGTACATCTTTGGGGAACCAGCCTTTTGTTGAATTTTTCCTAGGCTTTCGCTTTCTGTTTTCAGAGATATTAGTTAATAGCAATAAAATAGACAATTCCGTCACATAAATTACTTAATATCATAAAATAGACAGATTAAATGTAACCTTTTCTTTGTCCCATTTAATGGACATTTGTAGCTTGCTTTCCTGTGCCCTAGTTCACCACAGTTTGGACACTTGATCTTGCCCCGAATGCTTTGCTTACCACTGTCAGTGTTAACTTTCTTTTTTCCACTACCTCCCTCAAGGCATCCTTTCATCCTATTTTTCCTCTGTCGACCCACAACTCGTTTTCCAATTGGAGCACCAACTTCTTTTGCGAAAGGGACTTCTGGCCAAAATGATTTGTCACCAATAGGTGGAACCACCCTTGAGTATGCTGTTCTGAAATGAGATACAGAGTAGTAGTCATCGACAAATTCCTCCATTCTGACATCCCTAAATTCTTGTGCTGTTATCAAGCACAATGCATGGTTACATGGTTTGCCCGTGTGCTGCCACTCTTTGCAAGAACATTCCCGCAAATGAGCATTGACAATGTGCTTTGAATGCACATCATTGTTATCCCTTACCTCAGCAATGTAGTTGTCAGCTTTACGAACTGATAAATTACTTAAACCTCTTGTTCTGCCGTGTAGGATATGCAGAACCGACGGTAAAATCTTTCCTTGCAACTTCTGTGCAATCCTCCTCCGCCTGTGAAACATCTCCATAATTTCCTCCCTTATCCTTTCAGCCAAATCACACACAGGCAGATCCTTCCAATCCTTAATCCAATTGTTGAAAACCTCTGCAATGTTGTTAGTCACGTAGTCGCACTTGATGTCCATATTGAAGCCACTTCTGTACCAAAGATAGTCATGGTGCTCATTTAGCCAACTACTGACCCTAGGGATTTCTTGGATGGTACTAAAATAGTGGTCGAAGACTTCTCTCCTATAAGCCCTAGCTGCTGGATACATGTACTCGGACCCACCAAACAACTTTATGTAGTTTTGTATGAGATGCCTAAAACACTCCCTTTTTTCAGCATGCGGAAAGACATTGTTCATAGCATTTTTAAGCCCTTTGCAGGCATCTGAACACAATGCTAACAAAGGCAGATCCCCCACAACCTTGTGCAACTGATGAAAGAACCATGTCCAGTTTTCTGTATTTTCTGCCTCAAAAAATCCATATGCTACTGGATACATCCAATTGTGCCCATCAACACCTATTGCACAACATAGGTGACCATTCCACCTTCCATTGAGAGCTGTGGAGTCAACACTTAGGTATGGTCGGCACCCACCCTTGAAACCAGAAATGCATGGACCGATCGCACAAAAAAATCTACTAAAGAAAGGACGCCCCTCATCCATTTTGACATCAAGCTCAATGACACTATCTGGTGACTTTTGCATAACTGCTTCTCTCCAACGCCAAAGTAGCTGAAAGCTCTCTTCCCAACTTCCAAATAATTCCTTCAAAGCTTTCTCTTTCCCATGCCAAACTGTGTCATATGCAATTGTACAACCAAAAGTGTCCTGCAATGTAGTTTGAAGCTCCTTAGCACCCATATGAGGCTTCTTCATAAGCAAAGGAAGCGCACGTGCAGCAACCCAAGCTCCGGTAGGTGTAGTCGTCTTACGTCTACCACTTGATGTACAAGTATGTTTGTCATTCAAGACAATTACCTGAAAAATTGGTTAAATTGTCAAATACCTATATTCTTTGAATTGTACATGTTAAGTGAAAAAGCTATAATCTCAGCTTACTTGAATTGTAGGAGAACCTTTCGTCTCCGGTCTAGCATGAATGCTCCAAGGGCAATCAGGCCCTTTACAATACCCTCTAAATCTAGTCTTATTTGTTGCCTCAATTCCAAGCTCAAACTCTTTATTTATGGCGTATTGCCTAATTGCGAGTCTGAATTGCTGCATTGTTGCATACAAGCTGCCAGGCTCCATGACTGGATTGTTCATATCATATATGGTCCTAGTCTCATCGAGGACTGCATCAGAGCACGAAATGCCTTCTCCCAATTCATCTTCACAGGGAATGCTATTTCCAAAACGGGAAGCACTTGAATCATCTTCCCTTCTATCATCTTGAGAATGCAGTCCAAGCTGATAATATAGACCTTGTTCACTAGTTACATCATTTCTTCCTTCTTCGTTGTTGGTTTCTTCTAACATTATTGAATCCCAATCAATTTCATGAATTCCATGGCCACTCGCCTATTCACCAGAAACAGTTGTTATGTAATATGTAACTACTAACTTGCATACAATTAATTCAAACTACTGACCACTGTAGGCTGTGTCCCAATACAAGTCAATGTCCACTCGTCTTCTTGGACAGTGTATGCAGTGGTTTCGTCCATGGTGGGAACTGCCTCTTTGTTGGGAGTATTATTCATAGTACACTGCACATAAAATGGTGCTCACTGGCTGGTAACCTGTAGTATTGTTTACTACGCTAAATGGAACCGCGCAAAGGAAAGGAACGAAGCAAAGGAATTTCTTACCAGAGCCGGCGGCGTTGGGGGACTTCAACCGCGCAATGGAATGGCCCTCAGCGCAATGGACCACGGGCGCAGGAATCCGGCGACGCAGGGAAGGGCGAGCTCCGGAGAAGGACAGGGCCCAGTGCGCGGAGACAAAGACAGCAGCTCGAGGAACACGACGGCTAGGGCGAGTAGAGTTGGGGCGAGGAAGACGACGGCCAGGGCACAGAGAGAATGGAATACGAGACCTTCACGGGGAGATCTCCTTCACGGGCGAGAGAGGTAGAAGAGGAAGACGGCGGCAAGTTTCTAACGGCGCGAGGGCAGGACGGGCACTGCACGAGGACTAAACACCATTAAGCGCGCGCGATGCCAAATTTACAATTGGAGGGAGATTTCAGTGCCACCCGTTCAATTGCCACGACGGCGGTGCCAAAAGTTTGAAGCCCGCCGTAGACAGTGTCATGTTTGCAAAATTCTCCTCTGCGGCTGTCTGTTGTCTCGGCCCTCTTTCTTCCCGTGGTGCCGTGGGCAGCCGGCTACTTGTTTTCCCTACCAAATCCCAATATTTCAAATTTACCATGAAATTCAATAATTTGAAACCATGTCCGTACATCTTACATGTGTTGAGTGAAGGCTTTATTATTTATATATTGAGTGCAGACTTGAGACATGCGTGTGTTAGTGTTACTTCTTTATTTGTTTACAGTAGAATTAGACATCTTCGGCGGTCTTTCTTAATCCTACTCCCTAATTTTTCATTTGAAAAGTCATTCTAACATATTTTTCAATAAATTTTTAGCCTTTCTATATTTGGCATGTAAGAAACCTTCTAACAGAGAATGTAAATATTTAGATATGTAGTTAAAGAAGCTATTGGAGAAAAAAGAATCACCAAAATTTCTATCCATGTTTGGGAGAGCTAAGCTTCAAAAATTTAACTCTGAAGTTGTATGTTGTGTAACCAGTGGCATGGTGGATAATTTCAGTGCAGCTTCATGAGGAGGTATGAAAATAATATTTATGAAACACCATTTAAGGAACTTCATGAATTTCATGAAACTGGCCTCAAATTTTAACTTTTTTAAAGCTAGATCTCGTACATCTAGATTTGTTTGGATGGAAGAAATTGCTGAAGTGAAGTCCTCCCAAACATGCTCTTAATATAAAATATATATAAGAGATTCTAGCCTGTTCGTTTGGCTTTAATCCCTATCGGCTCTACTGCTTCTACAGTGTTTTGTCTCTAGATTGCAGATGCAGCAGTCCGAATAACTGACTTTAATCCGAAGCGAATATCTATCGTTTCATGTAATTGTCATAGCCGCACGAGCTAAGAGGGAATAATAACTCCTGATACCACGTGACTCTATTTAATATGGCTACTCTAGTTAATGGCTTCTTTGCATGTGAGAACCCATCTAAAACATCAAAAAATTTAAACCTAAAGGGAGTATGATCTAACCTAGAGGAAGTATGATCTAACGTTTTATCGAATAATTTGTGTGTTGTCGCAACACAAGAATATTATACTAATATATGTAATATTAAAAAGTACCCTCAGTTTCCTTTCGTCCCTCACCATCCGTCAATCACACCTAGGGCCAGTAATGGATCACGATCCAAATGACCCTTCACAAAAAAGTTAGGATTCTTAAATAATTTTAGCTCAAAAATAAATAGGAATAGAGATCAATCCTAATTCGATTTGATCCTTAAAGTTTATAGTGTAAAATTTAGAGCCCATTACGACCCCTAATCACGTTGTTCCCTCCCTCGTTGGTGCATCACTTATGTCATGTTTGAAACTTCTAAAGCTTGAAACTTCTAAAGCTAATAGCAAACATTCCAACTACAACCTCAGCTAAAAATAGTTGTAGAAGTTACAAACACCATAGCTAATTATTACATAACTCATAACTTACAATTAATTAACTGACTAACTAGAAGTTTCAAACCGAACCTTACTAATGACATGGCCGGGCAAACTAGCCAACAATTATTATCTGACTAACTATTAGCTCTAGGAGTTCCAAACCAAACCTTACTAATGACATGGCCTGTCCGGTTAAGGGGTATTTCAATGCATTACAGCTAATAGTTAGTGTCTAAAATTAGTTAAAACATCCAAACAACCTAGCTAATAGTTCAACTATTAGCTATTTTCGATAAATTAGTTAATAGTTAACTAGCTATTTATTAGCTAGCTAATTTCACTATCAATTTTTATCCAACTAAATATTAATTCTAGTGCATTCAAACACCCCGAAGGCTGTACCTTTCAAATTTGTAAACCACATGTTTAGGGTTAACCTTATGTTGGTAACTAATACTTTATTACATTAACATTTTCTATAAGCCCTAAAATTATTTAACGTTAGACCATGTACAATTAAGTAATTTTAACAAAAGTAGCTCGCTCATTTCTGTTAGCACGAGCACCACGAAAAAAATCATACATCCTATCACTAATGACAAGGCACGGTCATGTTTACTAGTAAATCAGAGCCGCAAGCCTAGCGAAGAAGGCCAATTCGAATAGGCAGCACGAAGCCAAACTTGCGTATATGAAGTGAATATAAACACTTATAGCAACGGGCTTTGTTTTCACTCCCAAGAAAAAATTGGTGATTCTCGACAGAAGTAAACGCTACCCCAACACCGGCTGAGCCCAAAACATTAACAACGTAGGTAACAAGTTTCAGCGAATTCACCAAAACCTAACAGAAAGAAACTGCTTCCAAACAGAACGGCTTAGAACTTAGCTGGTGCTGTACAGCAAAGCTCATCCAAATCAACCAGTGTAGCCTTAGTAAGCAGCGACGCCAGAATTTGTAATGTCGACGTCCCCCATTCCTGTATCTTCCTCCTCTTCACTGTCAGCGTCACCATCGACCTCTGCGTTTTGCTCCATTAGGGAATCAATCTGGTCGAGGAATAGCTTGTCTTCCCGCTCACTAACCTGTTTTCCAGATAGTATCCACAGCTTTTGGTTTTAGAACATGCATACAGAAGACTAACATGCTTGAGATGGGAATATAAATATAAAAGAATTAACAGATGCTGAAAAGAACTTACAGCTCTTGGTGGTTCCTTCACTACTAACTTTCCTTTGTACTTTTCAATCTCTGCTGTACAAGCCTTGACTGCAGTAGTGAGAACTGAAATGCCTTGGTCCTGTTCAAAGAGCAACACAGAAGAAAAACAATGGTCATTATTTTCTGGACATTGAAGGATATGATACAGCCTTAACCATAATTCTAGGGTTGATACTAAAATAAAAAATCGAGCGAATTGCAATATGTGGGGATAAATATAAAAAATGATGCATGTACAAGTATCATACTACAACATAGTAAAGGGCAAAACAGGTGTTTCGTTAGATAAGCAATGCAAACAACGTGAACGAAGGTAAACAAATTGTGAACCATGTTGATAAGAACCATGAGAAGTCTGGAACCAGATAATACTGCAAATTTGGCAGAGAATTGCATTTTGTGTAGTCAATAATTGCGAACCACATTGATAAGAACCATTTTGACAGATTATTGCACTATAGATAGTGCAGATAATACTGCACTATTAAAGTCTGGTCACTGCATTTTGTGCAATGTAACACCCTGCAAAAGGCTAAACAGTAAATCAGGCCCTTTCCCAATAAGGATTGAGGAGGCAAAAGATCAGAAGTATCGGTAAACAGAACAAGCGACACAATAACGATTGGCAAGCCACAACGATTCTTAGCAACATATAAGTGCAGCCTGGAGCTGGAGGTAATGCATATCTAATTTAGAACACATAATAGATGAGGATCAATTTGCCCAAAAAATAGATGAGGATCAATTGAAACATGCACTCTCAATCCTCAAAAGTCTCAAACATTATGTTTGATGTAAAATTGTAATCACAAATTTGAGGAGAATGGGCCTGAGCACATATGAAACTTTATCAAATAACTCGGCTATAACAAATTGCTCACACATATTATTAAGTACTAAGATAATGCCAACCTTGTCAAGGGTCTGTGTGGTCAAAACATAAAGTGGAGGAGCAACTAGCTTAATCTTCACAGGACAGTTATCATTGCCCACAGCTTCAGCTTTCTTCATAGCTTGCTGCAAATACATATACAATTAGTTTTTTGCAAATACCATTGTTAAATCACAAGGGTGGCATTAGGGGCAACTAGAACCTTAATATGGAGCACTCCATCAAACTGGAAGCATTTCATCTCTATATCAGCACGGATCTTGAGAGGCTGTGGTGTCATCCTCCTCCTTATGTTCTTAACCAGAGAATCCTTGACCTCGGGGGTGACAGCAGGCACCACCTTAGTCACCTACCAGTAATTTTAAGCATATCCTTGTCTCAAATAGTTCTATACAAATACATATAGAAAAAATTCATAATATATTTCAACAAAGTAACAACATAGGCAGGAACATCATTCCAAATAAAAGAAACAGAACTCTTAAATCAATGCACTTTTTTCTACTGTTTGCCTATACAATAAACTGCATACAAAGTTAAGCACTAAAACCAAGCTATACCACTATCTATCTACTACATGGAAATTCCAACTTGATATATTCAATAATTTGAAAGGCATGTTTCAGGTTAGTTCGAAGTTATTTTTATGTAAACTCCACAACATGAGCCAACAGGTTATTCACCATTTCCGAGGAAGTATTGATTGACAGAAATACAAACTAAATTATCTGCAAATTGTTACTGGACCAAAAAATGAACAAGTAACTGCTATAGATTTTACATAAATCCTTACTGGTTCCCAAAATCAAACATAGCATATACATGTAAATGCCTAGTTAAATAAGGACATGGGACAAGTCTACACCATCCAAATCTACAGAATCTGTCAACCACCACATCTAATCATGTTCGAACGACATGGGACGAATTTAGAACATCCAAACCTACTGAATCTGTCTGCAGTACCACTAAATCTAATCATGTTCGAACAACATATAAGTAGCCATGTTCAAACAACATAAGTAGACACATGAATGAATGTCCAGGACTCCAGGTTGCGGTGGTCAATGTTAGATTTATAAGGATTGTTTCCAACTAAAAGATGTGAACCATAACAATATCAAACCAATTAATACTCCTAGTGTTATCTACTCCCTCCATTTCATGTGTTAAGATGTTTTGGCTTTTCTAGATACATAGCTTTTGCTATGCACTATCTAGATAAACTCTATCTAAGACAGCCCACGGCCCTCTAGCTGAGTTGGTTAGGTGGTGTAAGTAGCACTAATCAAGTCTTGAGTTCGAGTGTTCAACTCCCCCGTGTGAGCGAATTTTAGGCTGAGGTTAATAAATCCACTCGTTTGCCCCACGCCAAAGCACAGGTCGAAGACCTGGCCCCGTCGTGGTCGTTCTCACATGGGGATTACATAGTAAAAAAGTGTATCTAGAAAAGCTAAAAAGTTTTATAATTTGGAACATAGAGATTACATAACAACATCCACGAAGTTGAATAAAAAATCAGCAGAAAAGCTTCATATGGCGCAAAAACTCAAGAACAGGAAAGTTTGGCTGCGTTCGCTGCGGCTTAAAGCGGCTTTAATCCGGCTGCGGCTGCGGCTTCTACAGTATTTTGTCTCTACTGATTGCAGCTGCAGCAGTACAAACAGCCGTAACAGTACGGCTGCTGCAGCAGTATTCATGTGAAGCAAAAACTCAACAACAGGGCCAAAGTACCGTGGATCTAAAAGACCGGAGAGGTCTGATAATAAAAAGACTTAAAATTCAAAACAAAAACTATAGCTACAGCTCAAGTTTTTTAATAACAGTATTTGGTTAGTGGAAGAAGTCTGGTAAGAAAAACTAACATGCACAACCAAGAACCAATAACAGTATTAATCTGCTAGTGCTGTTCATCCATGACATGGGCGGCCGGGTCAAAATGCAATTTGCAGTTCGATAAGGAAACTGAATTAACCTCCTGGCCATCCGGGCCGACCTCCTTCTCCTCATAGATGAGTGCGTCGAGGATGGCGTCAGGGTCGGCAACTATGAGCTTGAAGGCCTCGAAGGCGTGGCCGTACTTGCGGTAGAGCGGCCAGCCAATCCGCTGGTAGAGCGGCTCGAGGTCGATCTCGAGCGTCTCGGCGACGTGGCGCATGATGGAGTGCACGAGCTTGGACTTGTTGTACCTGTCCTCGCATGCGTGCGCCTCCTCCTCGGAGACGCGACGCTTCGAAAGGTCGATGTAGCCCTTGTCGCGGTCGACACGGAGCACGATGGCGGGCTCCTGGCGGCCAACCTTGATGAGGGAGGAGATGGAGCGGATACGACGGCGGGAGAGCTCGGAGAAGAGGATCATGCCCTCGATGTTGTTGTACTCGAGCAACGAGACGTACGCGCCCATGTCAGCGATGTGCTTCACCTGGATCATCACCGCGGCGTCCACCTCCGGGAACCGCTGCTCATACATCCGGCACTCGAGGTTCGGCATTTTCGCTGGAAAGGAGGGTCTCACCGGAACTGAGTGCGGCGGATCTAGGGTTTGGTTGGGTTTTGGAGAGACGCCGGCGGCGGAGGGTGGACAATAAAAACGGAAGTGTCTGTTTACAATAAAAACTTCTCTCTACATGGTAATTATATTGCTACAGGTTAGAGCAATCTTCAACAATGTGACTTAAAATGGTGTCTATAAATTAAAATACTACATCATTTCATTTGAAGTATTAAGGACACTAAAACAGTCAACCCTAAATCATGTATTTTAGAAAGTAAATTGCATTATTAGAAGAAATAATAAAATTATATAGAAACAAGGATAGGACACTAATATGATGTGTAGTATAATTGGGTCACTTCATGTGTCCTAGATTTTTGATAGAAAAATGTGAAATAGGGTAATACTGGAGTTGTTTTTTATATGTTAAGCTCTATATTTCAAGGTAGGAGATGCTCTAAGATTGTTTCTATAATACTTTCTCCACCCTAATTTATAAATCGTTTGTTTTTTTACCAAGTTTGATCGACTTATCTTATTCCATTTTTGCGAAAGAATAAAAAAATAAAAAAAAATCAAAGGCATACTTAAATTATATTATATGCTAAACGATATCATAGTAAAAATATAATAATAATTATATATTTTTTGAATAAAATGAGGCAATCAAACTTATTTGATGTAAAAGGTCAAACGAATTATAAAATTAGAATAGAGGGAGTATAAAGAAGAAAAAGTGAAGAAAGAGTAATTTTTTCGGTTGGTCGTAATCTTTCATAAAAAATCACTTGGTCGTAATCTAAATTTTAGAACTTAAAGATATGTACCATTATTATATTAGTTGGTGTCACCAACTCACAATATTGGTTGTGTTCTATATACAAAATAAGAAATCATGAGTTCTTATGAGACATTTAAAGAAAAAATATATTCCTTTTTTTGCAAATCATAGTAATACCGACAAAAACTCTGCATACACAGAACACGCGATCAGTATTTTCAATCAATACCTTTTTCTATGAGGATCTAAGGTTGTACTCAACAGATCATGTATATGACCATGCAAAACATTATTTTACACTGTAGACTACACTATTTACAGAGTTAAGTTTAAAATAGGAGATAATATAATATGTGGTTTAGGCTGTGCCTTGCAGATCACGCATATGGCCATGCAAAACATCATTTTACATTGTAAAATACACGATTGACAGAGTGGGATTTGGAATAGGAGGTAAGATAAGGGATGTCATAGGAAATTTGTTGGAGACAACATTAGAAATTCTGCTAGAGATAACTATAAAGTCTGCTAGAGATAGCCGAGACTGAGCTATTAGATTTTAGAATTGATGATGTCATAGTAATAGTATCATATGAAATTACATAAGATATAACTATTCTAATGCACGGTATCATAGATTATCTTTTGATCCTCTACATGATATTAAATGCTGATATACGTGAGAGTATAAGATGTGAATCACTTTGATGATTAAAGTTTTAATATATATAATTTTGTGCCTCAAGATACATTTTTCTTCGCTTTCCTGTTAACTCTCTTGTCGCATCATAAAAAACGATTATATGACATGTATTAAATGTGTACAGGGCCGGAGCTAAGATTTTGGTGGTCTAGAGCGAACAAAAAAATTGGACCTCATGTATAAGTATACTATTTTAGTGTACATGTATATAATCTTATATTATATTGATAAAAATTAATGTGATATAAAAATATTATACTAAATAAATTTTACAATACCTCAAAAGTTTCTTCTAATATTTCTTGAGGCAAAGTCATCAATGATTCTGTTGATACCAATCTTATCTAATATTTTTTAATATGTAAGATGGCCAAATGATTCAATCGTTCTTGATATATTGTAGACCTCAAATAGTTCTTCAGTTATTTTATCATCGAAAAAACTTCTTTTATTTGATGCCACCATGACAGGTATAGTAAATACGATTTGATAAGCTATAGAAACATTATGATAGGAATCCATCTTATTGACATACTCAAATATCTTCGTAGAAGACATAGGTGGTTCTAGTAAACTTAACTTCAAAACTCTCAAATTAGAGACTAGATTATTTAACTCAACATTAAATATCTTGTTAGCTATATAATTAATTGTAAGATATGAGGCCCTAGGATTTGGAGGCCTGTATGATACTTTTGGTTGAGAACAACCTACCAATCATGTTGTAACACCCCTGGTGTTACTATAACTAAAACTTGAGCATGGCATCATGAGCATGGGCATTGCATATGTTTGACACACCTAGAGTGCAATCACTAGGCAAAAATTTCAAACAAGTTGTATTGTTTTAATGTTTTACAAATAGGACCCTGGTTAAGGACTTAACCCTAAATAGTGATTAAAGGGGTAAAACTTAACCCAAGTTGAGAAAACCTAAAGGCTTTAGGGTAAAAGTCATAAAATGACCCCAACAATAAAGTTGAATCACATTTATACCCCTGGAATACCAGAAACCCTACTCAGAACCTTGGGAAACCCTAAAACCAAATCCTAGGGGCCTAAGTGCAAAATTAGTCCACTTTTGGGCTAAAGTGCAAAAACCAAGTCAAATAAGTGTTTTAAGTCAATTGGATCACATATATGTGGATTTGAAGGCCAAACCCTAAGTTTTGGACTTAAATGCAAAATGGACATCATTTGAGTTTTACTCTAAGTCTGAAAAAGCAATAAATGGGCTCAACTTTGGGGCTTTGTAACTTACAAAGTATAGGGTTTTTACCCTAGGTCACCACATCAAAGTTGAAGACCCATTATAGGAGAACAACTTTGCTAAAGAGTGCAAGCATAGTTGTTATGAGAAATTTGGAGAAAAACCCAATCCAAAACTGGCTGTCAGACTGCTTGAAGTGAATTTCAGAGTTACAGTGCTATGGGGTGAACTTTGGGCTCGATTTTGATTTGGATCCAGTGCTCAAACGAGTTCAATCCCTATAGTCGAATTGTAGCTGGTTTGTAGCTCTAAAACTTTGCTACATAGAGTTAGCTTGGGTCTCACACGAAAATTTGAGAAAAATAGGCTCTAAGTTGGTCTGTCAGTCAAGTTGTGTACTGATCCGAGGCACTGTTCATCGTCATCAGTTATCATCGCGCTATGGATCAGGACGCCTCCGCCGGCGATAAGAACGCCACCGCGGCGTGACCGGTCGTCGTTGGCCGCGGTAAAGTGACTGGGTATCGTGGCAAAAGTTACCGAGGTGGCGCGCTTGGGTTAAGCGGCAACCGTGCCCTCACCGGAGACCGCCGTAGGCTTGCCAGCGCACCCTCCGCTCGCACTTCTTCCCCAACTCCGGTCGACGGCCCTCCGCCGCGTGGCCTAGCTTGTCTACCGTGTCATCGTGACTCCTTTAAGCCATCCCATCATCACCGGGAGAGTTGCCACGGCGGTAGACACGTACTCACGAAGCCAGTGCTTCTTCCTCCCCTCCGACCGCCAGCACAACCTACTCAAATTGATCGCCGCCGCCGTCGCTCCCTATAAATTGAGCGTGCCCCTAGGACCGTATGGTAGTCAAGCACCTCGACACCCCATATTGCCTCCAGTTGATCACCGACGAGCTTGAATTCGGAGTTTCCCCCAATTCGGTTCTCCGCCGCCGTTGAAGTGAGCTCGCCGTGGGCAGCCCGTTTCAGGTCCGATCTCACCCTCGGTTCTCTTGTTGCAACATCCTTGTTTCCTCTTGATGCTTACCGAAGCATTGAATCGAGCTAGACCGCCATGGGTCGCCGGGAACACAATCATTACGCCGCTTTGCTTACGGTCACCGTGGCCGGAGCTCCATGATCCACCAACAGTGCAATTAAGTTAGGGAAAGTAGTTAGGCCGACCCCAATTTCATGTCCACCGCTCGGAGAACCCAGCCGTTGCCCCGTTCGGCCGGTCTGCTGGCTCGCCGGAGCGCGACCGTGCGTGAACGGCGTCGAGGACTTTTAGTCGTGAATTGATAGAAACCCGAGGGCCTTTTCGTGAACTGTCAGCGACTTAACACAATAGTGAATGGCCCTATTTCGGTTAAGCTGTTAAGCCGGGGGTCTCTGCGCAAAACCTCCTTCGCGGGCGCGGGCGCGCGCGCGATTTCGCGCGGGCCTGGGCCGCTGGACTTCAAATCGGCCCAGTACTGTTCCTATTTTCCTCTTTTCTTTTTCAGCAGAACTTTGAAAAACTGTAGAAAATGGTAGGAAAATCCTAAAAATATGAGACCAATTTTCCTAGTCTTGTTATTTTCCATAGTATTTAATAAAAATAGTTTTATGATTTTTAGTTTGAACAGGGAATTTTAGGGTATTTAAAATAACCTAAACCATTGATTCTGGATTTTTAGAAAATAAATAATAAGTCCAAAATTTCCCAAACTTTTTATGTGAGCTTTTCACATTATTTAGAAGCCTTGGGTAGAATTTGGATTGATTTGGACCTTGTTTGATCACTAAACCCAAAACCACCCCCCCTGCTCCATGAACTCCTTTACTGACTCCGGAAACCCTAGGTTCTCGGAGTACCGTGAAGGAAAGTTGTACTCAAGACATAAATAATAAGTTTATGTTATCTTTGCATCCTCATGAGCATTCCATGACATCCATTCTTATGCATGTATATGGTTATATTAGAGCAAGAAGAAGAAGAAGAAGTTTTTGAAGAAGGGATACCACCCACCTCTGATCCTCAAGTAGACAACTGCTTTTATTTCGATATCTGTGGATCCGAGCAGGACACCTCTGATAACAAAGGCAAGCCCCGGTGCATTTGCCACCTTCCTTAATGTTTTTAAAATCTTTCTCACTTGCTTGCTGCATTAGGTGATAGGAGTTGATCGATTAAACAATTCCTGCATTACCTTCCTTGATCTTGGTTACCCTCCTTGATATCCTGTTTTTACAAAAAAGGTTTTACTATGCTTAGTATTGCTTTAGAAAAACAAAAGGATTTGTTTTACAAAAGATGTTTGGCAAAGTGGGAGGGATGTTTTCAAAAGTAAAACTTGATGGTGAATCTGTCAAAGGCCTTGATGGATTCAACATCCGGTAAAGATGTACCTCTGCCAGGTACCAAACTTTGGGTTTGAAATGATTAAGCTGAGACCGGGCGGGTGACTTGCACGAGAAGAGAGTCTCGGTGTAGTGTCTCCGTCTGAGTCGATTAAGGACCTTGTCGATGTAGGCCTGCTGACCGAGGACCCTTTAACTGGTCACATGCCTCGTCATGGGTAAGCCTTGCCTCGGGCAGACTAAGGCCGGAATAAGATAACACGAAATGGGAGTGGAGCGGTGGCGAGAGTAGCGTGTACCCTCCGTGGCAAGAGGCTGGACGGTGGTGTATCTGTGCTCTCGGTTTGCGTGAACCTGATCCGGTCTTAAGAACCCCGGTGGCGGGTTGACATATGCAAGGGTTAAGTGCTACATATGTCGTGTGATTGGAGATCCTCAGCTGAGTATAATCGATTCGGATCGCCGTACCTCCGCGGTTATGGAGACTTGGCCACTGACTTACACGTAGCATTCCACTAAAGATGATGGGTTTTTGGTTAAGAAATTGGCTAGTGCAGGACCAGTGATTGAACTAGGGTAGAAAGAACTCTAGTGCAGGTAATTTTACCTAACTTGACAAATAAAATTGGATTTTTAAGGATCCACTTTAGTAAGCATTTCTGCAAAACAGAGTCTTTGACTATTGGGAAGCCTTACCTTGACTCCCATATAACCAGCATACCCTTGAGAGTCTTTTCCTTAGTCGGGTAAGACTTGCTGAGTAATTCCATACTCAGGGTTTATCCCTTTGTTGTTTTTAGGTGGGGAAGTAGCAGACTTTTGCTGCTTCTGTGCTAAAGTGGTTCCCAAGGAAGAAAAACAAGACTGAAGTGCGGGAGGACTCGGTCCTCCATCTAGGATCTTTTGTTACAGTCTTTCGGGAGAGGTTCGTGTCTCCCTGGTTTGTATAATTATTACTTCTATGCACTCGCTTATCGACTGGTCTGTAATAAATTAACTCGAACTTACTTTTGGAAATAAATGTAAGTTTATGTAATTCGCTTCCGCATATCTTCATCTCCGATGGTCTGTAATGTCTGCAAGACGGGTGAAACGTTCCTGGTGAGGTAAGGAAAGATACCGAGCTTGTCAAGTAATTTAGGAACATCTACAGGGTGTCTGATGTCTGTTAGACAAGGACAACTGTAGGTGGGCCTGATTACTTGGGAGGTTCCGTCACAGCTGGTATCGGAGCGTAGCCCTTCTTTGCAGATATTAAGGCATCTTCAAAAAGATTTTCAAAAGTCTTACCTAAAGATTCTTTCTCTTCTTACCTAAGTATTCTGAAGAGTTTATCTTAAAGACCAGATAGGAAGAGTGCAACATATAGAAGGTTGAATCAACCAAGGTTGATTCTGTACTTACTCATGCATCATGCTAAGAATTATGCTAATAAATTTTCCCCCTTAGAAAGATGTCGCCACGCACGAGGCTAACGGCACGAAAATCAACGGGACCAATTGGAGTACCCCGGCATCAACTGGCCCCTCGACACGAAAGTAGTAGCAGTGGGAGTAATGACCCCATAGGAGATCTGGAAGCCGAAGTGAGTCGACTTCAAGCAACACTGCGACACAGGACCAATGCTTGGATTGCAGACGGAGATAGAATAAATGACTTAAGAAGGGACATCCGTCACTTGCAGGATCAGCTGGCTGATCGGGACTTGGCACTTGACTGGGCAGTACAGTCATATATGTTGGTATGTGCTAAGGAAGCAAGGGCTCAGGCCCGAATTAAAGAACTCAGCTCAGCTGTCGACAACCTGCAGGTTTACTGCAATACATTGCATGAGGAAGTCCATGTGCTCTACTCGCAACTACACCCTAGTGAGCCTGCACCCTCTGCTGAGGCGGAAGCTGGACCCTCTCACGTTGCGGGACGCGCGTTGGGTGGGGAGTTAGATCTTTTTGAACCCCCTCCTTCTTTGAGGTTGGCGGACGTCTGGACTCCCACACCTGACAATGAAGCCGCCAAAAGCAACGGAAAGCAGGACTAATGATGTAATAAAAGTAGAGTAATGTATTGTAGGGGTGTACTGTTGTATAATAGGTTAAACTTTTGTAACATGGGTACTGTATCCTGTTGTATAATATCGAGTCTGTATCATTACTTTTCATAGTAATGTAAAACGGAAGGTTTTCTTTGGCACAATATGTTTATTCAAATGTTTTTGCCTCAGATGCCGACCCGGACTCGCGGACAGGATGCAGCCGGAACATCCGGGGGTCGGGATGCTACCCCGAATCCACCTCCCGTTCCACCCACGCTTGCCGAGGCAATCGCTGCCTTGGTAAATGCTACAGCCGACAATACCCGCTTCCTAAGGGAGATGGCGGGTCAGCAGCAGCTTCAGCAACAAGCAGGAAGAGGTTTTCAACAGGGCCCCCGAGAGACTACTTATCTGGATTTCTCCGAGACTCGTCCGCCTCTCTTCATCAAAGCAGAAGACCCGCTCGAAGCCGACGAGTGGATAAGGGTCATTGAACAGAAATTTGGCCTTCTTCGTTGTTCGGAAACCCAGAAGCCATTGTTTGCGGCGCAGCAACTCCGAGGCCCTGCCAGTACTTGGTGGTGGAATTTTGTGGCCATCCAACCGGACAACCATCAAATTATATGGAACGAGTTCAAAGCAGCATTCCGCGAGCATTATATTCCTGAGGGAGTGCTGCACATGAAACAAGAAGAGTTTATGAAATTGAAGCAAGGGGGAGATACTGTTAACCAGTATCTCAACAAATTCAATCACCCGTCGCAATACGCAATTGATCAGGTGAACACAGACTTGAAGAAAAGGAATTGTTTTATGAGAGGTCTGAACGACCGGATGCAGCGAAAAATGGCTGCATGTATTGATCTTACTTATGGAAAGGCTGTCAGCACAGCCTTATCTGTGGAGGCCAAATATGCAAATACTGGGAAAAGTAAGGGATTCAGTGGTGATAGGCCTAGTCAGGGCCCGGTAAAGAGGCAACGGTTCATTCTCCGGCCCTCTAACCAGAACCGTTCAAGTGCACCATCTTTCCCTTTCAAGCAGCCCATAATCGTTCGTCCCAACAAAGCCCCTACTGTCCAAAGTCAGCCGGGTGCCCCAGGCACTCGATTCCCTGCTCTGCCAAGTTCTTCAACTGGATGTTTTAACTGTGGCAAATCTGGGCATTTTATTAAAGATTGCCCCTATCCTCGGCAAAATCAAGCTAATAATCAGCAAGGATCGGGGAATTCTGCTCCAGGCAAGGGAAGTACTTCGGGCAAGAATACCAAGAAAACGGGGCGAGTATATTATACGCAAGTGGCTACCACACCGGAGGGAGAGCCGGTGATGATGGGTACGTTCCCTGTAGCCAGTCACCCTGCAATAATTCTTTTTGATTCTGGTGCTTCGCATACCTTCATTAGCAAGACATTTGTGGAGCAACATCACATTGCATGTCATGAATCAAAAGAGGGATTTAAAATTCATTCACCTGGGGGACACATTTTTACTAGAGAAGTGGCCTATGAAGTGCCAGTAACCATGGCCGGACGGAACTTTCCTGCTAACATGATTGTTCTAAGAGGCCAGGATATAGATGTAATTTTGGGGATGAATTGGTTAACTCAACACAAGGCAATTCTCAACACTGAACTCAGAACCGTCAGGTTGAGTTATAATCAAGAAGAAATTCTCTTGTCTCTCCCCAAAACCAATCCAGCCAAAGCTTCTGGTAGGATATTTGAAGCCATTGTACCGGAGATCAAGAACATTCCGGTAGTATGTGAGTTCCCAGATGTATTTCCGGAAGATTTGCCTGGACTACCCCCTGAAAGAGATGTAGAATTCGTAATTGAGCTAAAGCCCGGTACGGCTCCCATCTCCCGAAGATCGTACCGTATGCCCCCTAATGAGCTAGCAGAATTGAAGATTCAATTACAAGATCTGCTGAATAAGGGATTTATCCGGCCAAGCTCGTCCCCGTGGGGTTGTCCCGCCATTTTTGTCAAGAAGAAGGATCAAACCTTGCGCATGTGCGTGGACTATCGGCCCCTAAATGAGGTCACCATCAAGAATAAGTACCCTCTTCCAAGGATTGATATCTTATTTGATCAACTGACTGGGGTTAAAGGAAAACTTGCACCCAGGTACATTGGTCCATTCCTGGTACTTGAGCAATGTGGACCAGTGGCATACCGACTCCAGCTCCCCGAAACATTGTCTGCTGTACATAACGTGTTCCACGTGTCACAATTAAAGAAGTGTCTTCGGGTTCCCGATCGAACCGTTGAAGTGACTGTTGTTGTCCTGGAACCAGATTTAACGTACTCGGAATATCCTATTCGAGTTCTGGATCAAAAGGACAGGGTTACCCGAAGAAAGACTCTCAAGTTTTATAAGATACAGTGGAACCAGCATTCGGAAGATGAGGCTACATGGGAAACCCAAGATTTCTTAGATAAGAATTTCCCAGGCTTTCTAGCCCCTTGTAAGTTGTAAAGTTTGGATAGCTGTGTAATAAAGGAATGAACCCCCACACCACCCTTGCCTTGTACCAAAAATAAGGAAATAAAAATGTGACACATTTCCTTTTCCATTACTCACCCTAGGACTTTAAATCTCGGGACGAGATTCTTTTATGGGGGGAAGGATGTAACACCCCTGGTGTTACTATAACTAAAACTTGAGCATGGCATCATGAGCATGGGCATTGCATATGTTTGACACACCTAGAGTGCAATCACTAGGCAAAAATTTCAAACAAGTTGTATTGTTTTAATGTTTTACAAATAGGACCCTGGTTAAGGACTTAACCCTAAATAGTGATTAAAGGGGTAAAACTTAACCCAAGTTGAGAAAACCTAAAGGCTTTAGGGTAAAAGTCATAAAATGACCCCAACAATAAAGTTGAATCACATTTATACCCCTGGAATACCAGAAACCCTACTCAGAACCTTGGGAAACCCTAAAACCAAATCCTAGGGGCCTAAGTGCAAAATTAGTCCACTTTTGGGCTAAAGTGCAAAAACCAAGTCAAATAAGTGTTTTAAGTCAATTGGATCACATATATGTGGATTTGAAGGCCAAACCCTAAGTTTTGGACTTAAATGCAAAATGGACATCATTTGAGTTTTACTCTAAGTCTGAAAAAGCAATAAATGGGCTCAACTTTGGGGCTTTGTAACTTACAAAGTATAGGGTTTTTACCCTAGGTCACCACATCAAAGTTGAAGACCCATTATAGGAGAACAACTTTGCTAAAGAGTGCAAGCATAGTTGTTATGAGAAATTTGGAGAAAAACCCAATCCAAAACTGGCTGTCAGACTGCTTGAAGTGAATTTCAGAGTTACAGTGCTATGGGGTGAACTTTGGGCTCGATTTTGATTTGGATCCAGTGCTCAAACGAGTTCAATCCCTATAGTCGAATTGTAGCTGGTTTGTAGCTCTAAAACTTTGCTACATAGAGTTAGCTTGGGTCTCACACGAAAATTTGAGAAAAATAGGCTCTAAGTTGGTCTGTCAGTCAAGTTGTGTACTGATCCGAGGCACTGTTCATCGTCATCAGTTATCATCGCGCTATGGATCAGGACGCCTCCGCCGGCGATAAGAACGCCACCGCGGCGTGACCGGTCATCGTTGGCCGCGGTAAAGTGACTGGGTATCGTGGCAAAAGTTACCGAGGTGGCGCGCTTGGGTTAAGCGGCAACCGTGCCCTCACCGGAGACCGCCGTAGGCTTGCCAGTGCACCCTCCGCTCGCACTTCTTCCCCAACTCCGGTCGACGGCCCTCCGCCGCATGGCCTAGCTTGTCTACCGTGTCATCGTGACTCCTTTAAGCCATCCCATCATCGCCGGGAGAGTTGCCACGGCGGTAGACACGTACTCACGAAGCCAGTGCTTCTTCCTCCCCTCCGACCGCCAGCACAACCTACTCAAATTGATCGCCACCGTCGTCGCTCCCTATAAATTGAGCGTGCCCCTAGGACCGTATGGTAGTCAAGCACCTCGACACCCCATATTGCCTCCAGTTGATCACCGACGAGCTTGAATTCGGAGTTTCCCCCAATTCGGTTCTCCGCCGCCGTTGAAGTGAGCTCGCCGTGGGCAGCCCGTTTCAGGTCCGATCTCACCCTCGGTTCTCTTGTTGCAACATCCTTGTTTCCTCTTGATGCTTACCGAAGCATTGAATCGAGCTAGACCGCCATGGGTCGCCGGGAACACAATCATTACGCCGCTTTGCTTACGGTCACCGTGGCCGGAGCTCCATGATCCACCAACAGTGCAATTAAGTTAGGGAAAGTAGTTAGGCCGACCCCAATTTCATGTCCACCGCTCGGAGAACCCAGCCGTTGCCCCGTTCGGCCGGTCTGCTGGCTCGCCGGAGCGCGGCCGTGCATGAACGGCGTCGAGGACTTTTAGTCGTGAATTGATAGAAACCCGAGGGCCTTTTCGTGAACTGTCAGCGACTTAACACAATAGTGAATGGCCCTATTTCGGTTAAGCTGTTAAGCCGGGGGTCTCTGCGCAAAACCTCCTTCGCGGGCGCGGGCGCGCGCGCGATTTCGCGCGGGCCTGGGCCGCTGGACTTGAAATCGGCCTAGTACTGTTCCTATTTTCCTCTTTTCTTTTTCAGCAGAACTTTGAAAAACTGTAGAAAATGGTAGGAAAATCCTAAAAATATGAGACCAATTTTCCTAGTCTTGTTATTTTCCATAGTATTTAATAAAAATAGTTTTATGATTTTTAGTTTGAACAGGGAATTTTAGGGTATTTAAAATAACCTAAACCATTGATTCTGGATTTTTAGAAAATAAATAATAAGTCCAAAATTTCCCAAACTTTTTATGTGAGCTTTTCACATTATTTAGAAGCCTTGGGTAGAATTTGGATTGATTTGGACCTTGTTTGATCACTAAACCCAAAACCACCCCCCCTGCTCCATGAACTCCTTTAGTGACTCCGGAAACCCTAGGTTCTCGGAGTACCGTGAAGGAAAGTTGTACTCAAGACATAAATAATAAGTTTATGTTATCTTTGCATCCTCATGAGCATTCCATGACATCCAGTCTTATGCATGTATATGGTTATATTAGAGCAAGAAGAAGAAGAAGTTTTTGAAGAAGGGATACCACCCACCTCTGATCCTCAAGCAGACAACTGCTTTTATTTCGATATCTGTGGATCCGAGCAGGACACCTCTGATAACAAAGGCAAGCCCCGGTGCATTTGCCACCTTCCTTGATGTTTTTAAAATCTTTCTCACTTGCTTGCTGCATTAGGTGATAGGAGTTGATCGATTAAACAATTCCTGCATTACCTTCCTTGATCTTGGTTACCCTCCTTGATATCCTGTTTTTACAAAAAAGGTTTTACTATGCTTAGTATTGCTTTAGAAAAACAAAAGGATTTGTTTTACAAAAGATGTTTGGCAAAGTGGGAGGGATGTTTTCAAAAGTAAAACTTGATGGTGAATCTGTCAAAGGCCTTGATGGATTCAACATCCGGTAAAGATGTACCTCTGCCAGGTACCAAACTTTGGGTTTGAAATGATTAAGCTGAGACCGGGCGGGTGACTTGCACGAGAAGAGAGTCTCGGTGTAGTGTCTCCGTCTGAGTCGATTAAGGACCTTGTCGATGTAGGCCTGCTGACCGAGGACCCTTTAACTGGTCACATGCCTCGTCATGGGTAAGCCTTGCCTCGGGCAGACTAAGGCCGGAATAAGATAACACGAAATGGGAGTGGAGCGGTGGCGAGAGTAGCGTGTACCCTCCGTGGCAAGAGGCTGGACGGTGGTGTATCTGTGCTCTCGGTTTGCGTGAACCTGATCCGGTCTTAAGAACCCCGGTGGCGGGTTGACATATGCAAGGGTTAAGTGCTACATATGTCGTGTGATTGGAGATCCTCAGCTGAGTATAATCGATTCGGATCGCCGTACCTCCGCGGTTATGGAGACTTGGCCACTGACTTACACGTAGCATTCCACTAAAGATGATGGGTTTTTGGTTAAGAAATTGGCTAGTGCAGGACCAGTGATTGAACTAGGGTAGAAAGAACTCTAGTGCAGGTAATTTTACCTAACTTGACAAATAAAATTGGATTTTTAAGGATCCACTTTAGTAAGCATTTCTGCAAAACAGAGTCTTTGACTATTGGGAAGCCTTACCTTGACTCCCATATAACCAGCATACCCTTGAGAGTCTTTTCCTTAGTCGGGTAAGACTTGCTGAGTAATTCCATACTCAGGGTTTATCCCTTTGTTGTTTTTAGGTGGGGAAGTAGCAGACTTTTGCTGCTTCTGTGCTAAAGTGGTTCCCAAGGAAGAAAAACAAGACTGAAGTGCGGGAGGACTCGGTCCTCCATCTAGGATCTTTTGTTATAGTCTTTCGGGAGAGGTTCGTGTCTCCCTGGTTTGTATAATTATTACTTCTATGCACTCGCTTATCGACTGGTCTGTAATAAATTAACTCGAACTTACTTTTGGAAATAAATGTAAGTTTATGTAATTCGCTTCCGCATATCTTCATCTCCGATGGTCTGTAATGTCTGCAAGACGGGTGAAACGTTCCTGGTGAGGTAAGGAAAGATACCGAGCTTGTCAAGTAATTTAGGAACATCTACAGGGTGTCTGATGTCTGTTAGACAAGGACAACTGTAGGTGGGCCTGATTACTTGGGAGGTTCCGTCACACATGTCACCCCTGCTTCTCTCCACCATTATTGCCACGAGTCGCTTCACCATTGCTCGTCTTAACGTCGTACCCGCTGCCGCCATGATGGCTGTGTCGTCGTCATCACCATTTGCAGTTTTGCACCAGCCACAAGACATGGCCATGCCGATCATGGAGTCACCTTGTCTGCTCCGGGGTCAGGGTCAGGACCAGGGCCAGGGCCAACCGGCCAATGCAAAACTGATTTGGCGCGCGGCGTTGATGTCGTGAAAATCATCATGTCCAACTGCCCTGACCCTTGTTGTCTAACTATTTCCTGTGTGACTAGGTATATGCCCGTGCGTTGCAACGGAGACATATAATACATAAGTCACCGTTGCAACGCATGGGCACTCACCTAGTGAGAAGAATGAAGGCAAAAGCATCAGGTATCTTGCTGCCAGGAACACCGTCAGGGAGAATAGCAGATGGAGTTGTTGACGAGGGGGTCTCTCGGTCGTCGATGTTCCGCGCGGCCACTCGCCCTTCTCTATCTTCCGCCGCCAGGAAGAAGCGAGGGAGAAACAACCCCAAACGTACGCACGGCGAACCGAAACCATTTCTCCAGAATATATGAGGTATTTCAAGATTGAATACCAAGATTGCCGAAGCAGTATATGAGGTATTCCAAAACAAAAACAAAAATATACTACGGCTCTCAAAAAATCCAGAGTCAACACCGGAGTTATGCCAGCCAAACATCCCGTTTATGAATTATACTAAGTTGTACAGTAATGTCATCTCCCATTTTTCAGTTTGCATGATCCCTTTATCTCAAATGCTTGTGGAATAGAACTATGGATCCATGAGAAATCAGACGGTCCCAATTAATACCATGAAATTCGCATGTTCATCATGTTGAAAACAACGGTAGAGACGTCAAGTTGCGTGCATCGTGCACTCTGATTCGTATGAACTATGCATTTTCCTATGGACAAGGAATCTAAGTATTTAAGAACTCACGCCTGCTGTACATGTACCCATTTATTTGGCTTTTCTACTTTCCACACGTCGGAGCATCCCACACGCGAATTTTCCCACACGCGAAAATGACAAAAAAAAGAGGGAGGATCCGCATTTCCCAAATTCAAAATATGGACTCCTAGTCACACCTTTTTCTGCTGCTGCTTTCGGCCGTTTAGATGTCGCTAGCCCGTCTAAAGAAGAATTAAAGCGGTTTGCGTATACAAATTTACAATCCTGTCATTTTTTATTCATAAAACCGGTCCCCTTTTCTCAAATATAAATGCTTAATTCACTGAATCATGGCATCTATCGAAGATGAGCAACATGATAAAGAAGGGCCATGTGGAGTGCAGCCGTGGAGGTAGACGACACACCAACCAACTGGTTGGTCCCAAGTAGACAACACGAATTAGTTGTAGAGAATGTACTGAGCGTGTCAGCTTCAAGCCATCGCATGCATACCAGCTTATACACTTGCATGCTAGTGGTAGGTATTGCATCACACAGAACACACAAGTTTCATTTCACAAGCAAAAGCCAAAAGGTTTGTTGGCTTAGACAACGCATGTACGTGGCAGTACAACACAAACACTGAATTGCTTCAACTGGTATTTCCCAGAAACCTGGACCTGCCAATATTTTTTTTGCCTACTATGATACTGAAATGACCCCACAAAGTTGTTTATTTGAATCATATCTTACATCACAAGTTTTTGCCCAAGAGATAAATTATCATCCCAGATGTTTATCCAGATTTGATTCTATTGCCACAGAACATGGTAGGGTAAAGCAATGAAATGGCATACACAACTTTGGGGTCACCAAAATATCTCCATATGCATGGGGTTCACTTATTTAGCGGTTCAAGACGGGAACATGGGGTTACATGTGTACAAGAGCACACGAACTACGAAGGATACCATTGGTATACAGGCATTAAAATCGATCATTAACAAACCGCTTTGCTGTTTCCACTCGGTACCATACAACTCAGCGACCAGAGCATCATTCTGCAGGTTGAGGGGTGTCTGCATTATTGAAGCCCCGCGAATCATCCTGTGTGAAGAAGAAACATTCTTAAATAGCATCGAAACTGGAACCTGGTACGGTAGGTTAAGATGACCAGTAAAACAACGAAACATGAACATGAACTGCCATATTATACGATACCTTGATCCGTAGGAGAGATTGCCGTGAGCCCCATAAAGTACTAAACTAACCTAAAAGAAACCTGTAAAAGCAATTCTCTGTCAACTGTATTTCAAATTCAACCTCTATATGAATTAGAAAATCGGTGCTTATAATAAAGCATCACCAAACTTCAGAACTTTATGTATAGCAAAAAGAAGTCATCCACATTTGGATCTCACAGAGAGAAAACATGTTTCCCGAAACTCTTCTCATCCATGCATAGAGAAGAGCAAGTGGGATTTGCTCAGCTACTGCTATCCTTGGCTGCACATGGTAGTATATGGTCAACTTAACAATGCAGTTATCTAATAACAGGTAGCACATGATTCTGCTTGCAAAATCTGACCATCTAGAAGAAATGCCAGATAGGATCTCAGCAAAGGAAGTGTCAAATTCTCATCAAGCTATCTTAGCTTTCAGTGTTACCATTTGCCCATATAAACCAACAAGCTTTGGTTTTCAGGGCTCAGGGATATCCACACAAACAGTGTTGTGGAAGTATCATAGAATAAATATTAATGAATTATACTTGGATTGGAATAGTTCATAGTTCTGACCTTAGTATATTAAGTGTAAACCATACACAAGCAGTGATAAAAAATGGGTGCTCTCAGGATCGAGATAAAATATGACACCCTTTTACCAGAATAGACAACTCAAATTCACCATAATCTATTGTGACGTTATTTGCATAAAACTAAGGGTTAGAAACCTTAGCACAAGAATCAAACTCAGTTTTAAAATTCCAGTGAGAAAATGTAGAAACAGAAACAAACTGTAGTAGAATTCCTAAATGTATCGGAACTTACTTTTATTCAATGGCTGCAGTAAACTATGTTGGTATTGTTCGTCACTTAGAAATGTTCTTGAGTAATCCAGACAAGGAACCACAGTGTGTTGATTTGTACTCACTGTTGGGGGCCTTCGTCCTCCGAAGGTCCTCAAAAACATGATTTGACAATGTTTTCCAAGTGGATTATGTGAACAGGTACCTTCGGACTCAGAACTATGAACATGAAGTACGGTCAGGATGAAGCCCGAACCAGACGAAGGGGGATTAAAATGGAGAGCGGACTGATTACCAAGATTCGTGAAGGATAGTGCACAGCCGAAGCTGTGCGCAGGGAAGCTTCGTCGCGATAGCAGAGAGGGGAACCGACTTAAAGATGAAAAGACTACTTGGGCCTTGGCAGATTTCCATAAGTCATTGACAAATGTAATGGACATGAATGTAATTTTACGTGGGCTGCGTCCCGCGTCTATAAATAGATGAACAGTACTCCCGTACTGTTCACGCTGACTTGGCATTTGCTTTTGCGTCACGCTTGTACTTTTTACCTTCTCTCAGGACCGAAGGTACATTTGTAATTTGAAATCATTTCTATTTTTCCATGTTAATAAAATAGAAATGATTCTATGATGATGTCTATATTATATTTTATGCTTTATATGAATCCTTCGTCATTACTTGTTATATTTTCGAAGGTATGTCTCTTATGACCTTCGTCCGAAACTCATTATTTCCCGAAGGGGCTTAATGTTTCGAAGGACGAAGGAATTTAACACTTAACACTTTTTATGTTGCCTTGTTCTTAACTCTTAGCATTTGAGAACAAGTCCCCAACATTGGCGCCCACCTCCGGTGAACTCACTTCCACTTCGAGTTTTTTGAACACCTTCGGAAGCTATAGACCCTCGCTATGGCGCCGAAGAAAGCTTCAGCGACAGGGGCTGCAGCACTGCAACCGCTGGACCCCAACCAGGAGACCGTCTCTCTTCGGGAGGCCCGAAGCCAGAAGAGGAAGGCCGTCAGCCCGACGCTTCAGGAGGATGAACTAGACCAAGAGATCAGGGATATGGAGATGCTTCATCAACAGGTGCAGAGGAAAAAAGAAAAGATGGCCAGGCTAGCTGAGCTGCAAAGGCAGATAGACGAAGCTTCTGAAGAAGTTCGTCATCTTACCCACGATGAGCAGAACCGAAGGCCTCAGCAAAAAGACCTTCGTCAGGAGGGCTTCTTCAACGAAGATGACTGGTATGACAATTTCCATCATGGAAATTTTGTTTTCGATGATGCCTCTCCTCTGTCCGCTGAGCTGCAGGCTACACCCTGGCCTCCGTCCTATAAGCCACCCCAGCTTCCCATGTTCGACGGTCACTCAGACCCGAAGCAGTTCTTGATGAGCTACGAAGCAACCGTGTCTTCGTATGGTGGCAATGCTGCAGTCATGGCAAAGTCTTTCGTTATGGCCGTCAGGAGTGTTGCTCAGACTTGGTATTCCTCACTTCAACCAGGAACGATCACTTCATGGCAGAAGCTGAAGGATATGTTGTTAACCAGCTTTCAAGGATTTCAGACGAAGCCGGTCACTGCTCAAGCCTTGTTCCAGTGCACTCAGGATCATGAAGAGTACCTTCAGGCGTATGTCAGAAGGTTCTTGCGTTTGAGGGCGCAGGCACCAACGGTGCCCAATGAAATTATCATCGAAGCCATGATCAAGGGGCTTCGTCCTGGACCTGCAGCTCAATACTTTGCTAGGAAGCCTCCTCAGACTCTGGAGAAGCTGCTCCAAAATATGGACGAGTACATTCGTGCCGATAATGACTTTCGCCAAAGAAGGGAGGAGGCCTTCAGGTTTTCTGAAATGACCAGGGGCTTCGGAGGAAGATTCTACCCGAGGCATGTCAGGTCCATCCACAACACTCAAAATGATGATAAGGGGAGTCAGCAGAACAGACCGCCGTGCTCCTCACAGGCTTCGGGGCAACAGCAAACTTTCTTCCGGCCTCCAGCTCCAAGAGGCAGAGGCGCCAGGGGCTTCGGCGGAAGATTTGGAGATCAACCAAGGAGGGTATTTTGCTTATTCTGTGGTGAAAACAAGGGCCATACCACCAGGATGTGCCATGTTACTATCCAGAAACAAAAGGAGCTAGCAGAAGCTGCAGCGCAACAGGGCCAGCCGAAGCAGGTCATGCATACTGCTTCGTACCATCAGCCCTACATCCCGGAATACGTGGGCAACCACCCTGCAGTTTCCGTAGCTTCGGCGAGTCAACCTCAAGCTTCATGGCAACAGCCCCCGCCTCCACCTCCGCTGCAACAAGGCCAACAGCTAGAAGGGAGCCAATATGTCCCGCACCAAAGGGATCTCAGAGAGCAATCTGAAGCTCGCACAGTCAATAGTACTGTGCCAGAGTCGAAGCACATTTATTGACAAGTATCCTACTTTGATAACAGTCTTTTCTGTTTAGTTCTATTTTCTGTGTAATAAAGAACATTTCAGTTTTCATGTAATACTTTCGTGGTTGATTATGAGGAAAACCTATCTTCTCCACAGGCTTAAGTCGCTGAAGCTTAAAAATTTGTGGTAACAAGGAGGACCTTCGAATTATTAAGAATCCTTCGAAGCAACAAAAAGTCGTTCTAAGGAACGCAGAGTAAGTTGCCGAAGTTACAAAAAGCCGTTCCAAAGGGAGCGCAGTGTAAGTTTTTTGCTCCAAAGACGTTCCTAAGGGAATGCAGAGCATACAGCGAAAAGTCAACGCTGATACCGCCTAAAGTAAAAGGCGAAGAAGCTCCAAAGACGTTCCTAAGGGAATGCAGAGCTTACAGCGAAAAGTCAACGCTGATACCGCCTAAGTAAAAGGCGAAGAAGCTCCAAAGACGTTCCTAAGGGAATGCAGAGCTTACAAATATATTTTGTGTTTATCTTCGGAACAAACGTCATTTGCATAACATAACATCATCACATCATTTTGCATAGCATAAGCATCATACATCATGTTGCATATGGCAAAAGAAGGGGACACAGTATCAACCTTCGAAAGGACGCTTTGAGAAAGCGAAAATTGTGTAAAGTCACGAAGGAATACAATGATAATCTTCGGAATACAGCTTCGGAGAATGTTTTCACAAAGCATGGACGTGCTTCATCAGAGTAATATTGAAATTGCACAGCTTCGGAGAATGTCTTCTTCACGAAGCATGAAAAGAAGGGAAGGTGTTTTTTCGCCGAAGGCTCAAAAATGGTATGTATGTAGAATTTCATGCATCGTAAAGAATTGAATAATGAAAAGAGACTTGTATATTACATTCAAATGTACAAAATATTACATAGATCACACTTCAAATGTTTTTTCTAATAACACCTAGTCTTCTCTTAATACTACTTCGGCAGCCTCATTTAGAAGTTGTTCAACAAGTTTATCCATGATAGCTTCGGCCATTTGTTTGATTTCGTCATCCTCTTTTGTGTGAGGGGCAGCAGACGATCCAGCAGGTTCTGAGGGAAGAGAATATTTTTGCATTACTATTACGAACCGCGAGCAAAGTTTGAAATAAAAATTACAACACAATAAGAGCGACTAATTAATACCTATTTGCCCTTCGACAACTTCTGTCACTTTCCTAGCATCATGGATGCCTTTTTCACTCCTCTGAATAATTTCTTGCGCCATTTCTCGGCCGCCGTTGTCCCAGACATCAGTAAAGAATTTGCCACCAACCATGCTTGCTTCGGCCGAGGGGTCTTTGATGTCTTCGGAGGATAAGGCAGCTTCGGACCGAGCTAAAGATTTTACATGTTCACAACCTTTCTTCTCCAAGACAGTAGCAATTCCCCTGGCGCCCGAAAAAGCGCAGATGTCACCGCGGCTACTCAGGATTTCCTCGAAGGCCTCTGCTTCGTGACTGATCCATTCTATTGGACCTTCCGGGTTGCCTCTTGAGAAATTCTCCTCACTGGAAAATGCGCCCACGCTGGCGAAGCTGTTTTTAATTTTCTTTACGCATTCCATGGATTTTTCGAAGCATTTTTTCTTAGAAGACCGAAGCTCTTCCACGGTTGCTTCTAAATGATCAGCCCATTGGTCGCAGCATTCCCGTCTTGTTTCTTCAAGTATGCGTTCTTCTTTCGCCTGGACCAGTTGCTTCTGAAGATCTTTAATTTCGCGTCTGTGAGCTTCGGCCTGATCCTTTGCAGCAGCTTCGTCCTTTTTTATCTTGTCTACTAATGTAAGCAGAAGTTTATCTTTTTCTAGAGCTTCGTTTCTCAGTTTAATAACTTCTGAACGTAAATTGTTGAATGCAATTTCGTAGCTTTCATCTTCGGCATTCTTTTGTGCTCTTAATGCGTTGCTTAGGATTAAACCCTATACGAAAAAGAATCTATATAAGAATAAAAGAATGAGTTACATATTAAAGAAAATTTTTCAAGTGTCTAATTCCCATACCTTCAGGCTATTGTACGCAAGGCTGTCCGCGAGATCCTCCTTCGTCATAGCACATAATCCAGCTTCGAGCTTCGGGAAACCCATACTTCTAGCCATCTCCCGGCAGACAGATAATTCTTTGTTATCAGGGAGGCAGTATAGGAAGTCATCTTCATTTGTTCCATTGAACACTACTGCCCCCTTCGGATATTTTAACTCTCTGGCATAGTGATTGGCTTCATAGATCTCTTCTTCAGATAATTTCTTTCCCGAAGCATGTCGCACGATGTAATTGCATATGTTGGAAGGAGCTTCAGGGGCGGCAGTGTCAATTTCCTCAACCAAATTTGGTTCTGATATTTTTGTTTCCAAAGATTGATCCTTGATGGGCTCTGAAGGCCCAGCTTCAGCTTCAGGTTGTTGCTTCGGAGCTTCAGCAACTTCAGTTTCGGTAGACACTTCAGCAACTTCAACAGTCTTCTTTGAAGTTGTGCTTGAAGACTTAATTGTCTCCAAAACATCTAACACGTTCACCATTCTTTTTCTTTTCGGGGTCACCGACGGGCCCTTTTGATATTTTATTGTTTCGACATTTGCTGAAGGACTTAAGATTTCCGATATTTTTGGCTCTTCAACCTTCGGTTTTTCTGCTTTTTCGGCTGAAGGCGCTTCAGTTTTCTCTTCTATCTTCGGCACTGGAGCTGGTTCTGTAGCTTCAGAGGCCAAAGAGACTTCACCAATAAATTTTGGCACTGTGGCCGGCTCAATAAAACGCGCTCGGTGGGTAAGCACCTTCATCTTTTTCCTTTGCGACGTTGGCTCGCTAGTGGCACTGGTGGTAGCTTCTGTCGCAGGAGAAGTATTTTTTCTTTTGCGACCCAATACCGGATAGTGATAGTCAGGGTAGACAAACCCGACTGCGTCAAATACCCGGTTGAGCCTTTTCTTCTTTCGGCCTCCGAAGGCTGCTGATAACGCAGTGTTCTCGGCCTTCGAATATGCCCCAAGCAGCTCGTCACTTAATGTTTCAATGCTTTTCAACCAGTCGTCATCAGGTTCAACAAACTTATCCCCGTATTTGAATGTGTATTTCAGTCTGACTAGTCCGCCTTCGTCGGACTCTTTGATGGTCTCCTTCGGCATTTCCCACTTTCCTGCAAGTGGCCATACCCTGAAGGCAATATGCTCTTGGACCAAGTCCCTTGTCCCAATGAAAGAGCAGACTACGCCGAAGGCTCTTTGGCATTCCTCGGCTGCTTCATCCATTTCGACCTTCGGCCTTCGAAGTCCGAAGCGTTGCCAGATGGGGCGCATAATGATACTCTTGACATCTTCTTGCGCTGTTAAGTCATTCTTTACATAGAACCATTCAGTCATCCAGGCTCCGGGCCACCTCTTCCGAAAGGTTGGCACAGGGCGGCTTGACCCGGAGCGGGCACCGAAGCTGTAACACCCAAAGTTGTTGTGATATTGTTCTTTCCCCCAGGGCTTCGTCTCATATAACAACTCATGAATGTTGCAAAAGCTTTTAGCATTTGGTTCTAAACCTTGGCTTTTTGCAGCCCAGACAAACATCCCCATTCTTATGATAGCTTCGGGAGTAATTTGATGAAGGTAGACTTGAAATGTTTTCAGTACTTCAACAACAAAGTTGCTTAGGGGGAATCGAAGCCCAGCCTTGAGAAAGCTTCAGAAGATTACAACTTCATCTTCTTCGGGGGTGGGAGAAGTCTTTTCTCCAGCATCAGCCCTCACAATAGATATATCTCGAAAATACCGCCCCCTCATATTATCAATATGATTCTGCTTAATAGTGGTTTTCCCGAAAACCGTGTGACTTGGCCGCCATGGTCGATCTTTGGACTCTTCCCCACCACTTTCTACATCATAACTGTCGCTGTCACCAGTATCTTCGGACAAACCTTCAAGAATCTCCTTGGTGATTTTCTCCGTATTGGTCTCCGCCATTGCTATAAGGAACCCCAAGTTCTTCTCTTCGTCGAGACTCAGCTTCGTCTCAGCAGGGATCTTCTTACCTTCAGACATCTTCGGAAACGCTAAAAAACTGTTTTCAAGGCCGAAGCTTCAAAATCAAAAAGATCAGCAAATCTTAGTACACAAGAGCTAAAAATTTAGTGGGTCGAAGCAGATGGCAAGTGTGCGTACCAAATAAGTTTGCGGTATGATCTTATTTATACCCCCAGGGCGTTGAAAATTGAAAGACCCCGCTTGTCAGTGAATGTTGCTATTCTAGCAAAGGGAAGGTGTTTTTTCGGACCTTCGGCTCAAGGCCTTCGTCCATATCGCAATCTGAATTTATCATTAACAAATTAATATTGCGAGGGGCTACTGTTGGGGGCCTTCGTCCTCCGAAGGTCCTCAAAAACATGATTTGACAATGTTTTCCAAGTGGATTATGTGAACAGGTACCTTCGGACTCAGAACTATGAACATGAAGTACGGTCAGGACGAAGCCCGAACCAGACGAAGGGGGATTAAAATGGAGAGCGGACTGATTACCAAGATTCGTGAAGGATAGTGCACAGCCGAAGCTGTGCGCAGGGAAGCTTCGTCGCGATAGCAGAGAGGGGAACCGACTTAAAGATGAAAAGACTACTTGGGCCTTGGCAGATTTCCATAAGTCATTGACAAATGTAATGGACATGAATGTAATTTTACGTGGGCTGCGTCCCGCGTCTATAAATAGATGAACAGTACTCCCGTACTGTTCACGCTGACTTGGCATTTGCTTTTGCGTCACGCTTGTACTTTTTACCTTCTCTCAGGACCGAAGGTACATTTGTAATTTGAAATCATTTCTATTTTTCCATGTTAATAAAATAGAAATGATTCTATGATGATGTCTATATTATATTTTATGTTTTATATGAATCCTTCGTCATTACTTGTTATATTTTCGAAGGTATGTCTCTTATGACCTTCGTCCGAAACTCATTATTTCCCGAAGGGGCTTAATGTTTCGAAGGACGAAGGAATTTAACACTTAACACTTTTTATGTTGCCTTGTTCTTAACTCTTAGCATTTGAGAACAAGTCCCCAACACTCACACTGCTCACAACATGTCTGAAGTAACTGAATATACTTCAGGCTCCATCCACGGAGACGCTTACCTGTGAAGTGATCAGGCACAGTGATTAATATATGATACCCAACAGTACCATGGTAAGCATGGTGCCCTTAATATAGCGTGCACCACATTATTTTCTCAACTGGAGCTGAATCTGAAAATTTTGGCCATTGTTTTTAAAACTGTCCAAAGTAGGGTTCAAATGGTTGATATCTTGTGCATTGAAATAAACAAGCAGTGGTACACAGTAACTAATAGTAATCCCTCACCTCAACATGTCGTGGCAGGCGGGCCACAGCATATGGTTTATGTATAACAACAGAAGCTGGTGTGTCTGACCAAATAATTCTGCCGTCTTGAATAAGTTTACCATTTTGATCAACGAATACCCCAATGTTATCCTAAATAAACATACAGTACTATAAAGAACTAACTGAAACTAAATAAGAAAACAAGAATCCTTCAAGAAGCTAGTTAAGTGTTGGGAATCTCAATGGCTTCAAAAGAGATTCATATAAAAACTATTTCATTCAATATCATAGTTTGCATTGATATATTGGAAAATTTCTTGCTGGTATCAGTGCTATCTTAGTACATGAAAGCTAAGGGTCTTACATCAACTTTGACATAAACATTTCAGAATTTCACAAGATAAGGTTCCAATGTCCTTAAATTAGAAAATGGAAATAAGCACATTGTTAGAACATCTGCCACTCTTCTCGTAAAGCATAGAATGATGTCACTTGAACACTTGAACCAAAAAGGATCACCCATCTAACAGATTTATGAAATGGAACAGTAATTGGACACAGTGTCACGAACATTGAATTATTGAAGTATTATACCTTGCCAAGGATTAGTTCCCCAGTAGGGAGAGGCACAACTAAAGGAGGAGCGATCCTCCCAGAAGAAAACACTTCTGTTAGTGCCCCGGTCATGCTATTTATTATCATATATTCCCGCTTGATTCCAAGACATATGTTATCACCACACCAGGCCATTGATTTCAGAATATCTGGCACTCCAAATTCCTTCACTTCAACAAATTCTCGCCCACCTGACAAACAGAGACAAAGACATGTCAGAGTGACATCATTGAAATAACCAAATCCCATAGTCTATAACATCTCTTTTGAAGCCATTGAGATGTAATCCAAACAGCAGCATTACCATTTGTTATGTGTGTCATCAAAGATGAGGGACTCAATATCTTGCACCACATGATCATCTATCTCAATTCTCAGGGTAGAGTTATGACCCAACTGCACAGTTATGGACATTAGTAACTACTGTTCCGTGGTAACAGAAAGATCCTTGATGCAAAAGGATTGACCTTGACAAAAGGCATCCTAAGAGCCCTGTTCTTATACACTGTCGTTCTATCAGGTTGTCTGGACGGGAGGATCCAATCTCTGCAGCCAAGTAGCTCAAGTATGTCAAATTCAATCTAAAAGAGACTTATGCTTAAGAGAAACAGAACTGACAGAGGTATGCATGCATGATACACCATGCTCCACTACCTTAAACAGAGTTTGTTTCCAATCTGGGCATGTACAACAAAGGTTTACAAACAGTTTTTATTATCATGCACCAGATAAAAGATTATGAAGTAATTGAAGTGAAATTTAAATGCTCGGTGCAGAACTTACTTGGCCCTTGTTAGAGCCACGTTAGTCCTCTGTAAGTTTGATAGAAACCCAACTGTACCAGCTCCATTACTCCTGACTGTTGATATGATAATTATATCTTCCTCCGCGCCTTGGAAACCATCCACAGATTTTACTTTCACTGAGAAATAATCATTCCTCCTGCAGGCCTTCCCAACCTTTTCCTGTATTGCTCTAACTTGAGCATTGTATGGACACACAACACCAATAGAAAGCTTGCTTCGTGTAGAAAGTGTCTCTACAATAGATAAAAAGGCAAAAACATTATAACCTGCCCAAACATAAATTGACTTGATCTTGATCAAATGATATAATACTTATTAGAGAAAGAAATGAAACATACAACTACAGCACTGTACATTATGGCTGCCCTTACCTTTTAACAAATTTTGCACTATCATCACTATAATATGCAACAGAACCGTACAATAACACGATAACAATATATATTCTAGATATGTGCCCGTGCGTTGCGATGGAAGTAAAAGATTTGTATGAAACATTGATATGGAGCAACACACATCACTATAATATGCAAAATACGTGTGGAAAACATTATCAATATCACACAAATTAGTTACAGACAAATGTGTCGACAACTGTTCACTAATCAGCTAATCCTTTTTAGCGATATCGACAAGTCTTTGTTGTATGTTTGCAGGGATGGCATATCGGCACGAATTGTCCTCATAACTTAAAAGATCAATCACAAAGTTTCTTCGAAGAGTCTTTGCATCCTACAGACAAAGAGATAAGAGAACAAAATATATTATATTGTAGAACGAGATAGCTAGAATGTAAGTTTTGAACATAAAACAAACGTACTACACTCACCCCAACAAATTTTAGTCGTCTGTCATTCCCCCACATGGCCATAGCTTGTAGAACGAGGTAGCTGGTATTAAACCTATATTATAATATTTGGGCAACTATGTTTTATACAATGATTATCATAGAAAAAATTTAAACTGCTGAGAAGGTGGTACGAAGAAAATACCCTCTTAAGTCAATTGGAACACCAGTCTGAATTGTATGTTCCCACTTAAAGATATCCTCCGCCCATCCAGAACGTTTCTTGCTGTAAGCAATCTTATATTTTTTTGAGGCCATGATAATCGCTTCCACGAACCTCTTGTATGGCATGTGTTTACACCAATCTTGAGTCGGTGTAAAATCGATAAAAGTCACATGCTTTTTAACATGATCTATTATGAAAAGGGCGTGACATCCATTGAATTTCCATGGCATGAGAACCTGCAAAATATCAGTCATTAGGATCCTACAACAGAAGTGTCCTTTATAAATACATTCGAAATGAACACATACTTACATATCTACAACCCGTGATATAATAATTCATTGATGGCCAACAATCTAGTGTTTTGGCCAACTCTTCTGTTGTAGGATCCTGATGGTACTTTGGAAGTTTACCAAAACCAACCATTCTCTGGACAGTATATATACATGTACACATGATGATTAGATGTAGATACTATATATTAATACATTAATGATTGGAAACAAACTTACCCAAAAACGCATGTCCATATAATGCTTTCTATTATTTATGATTTCTTCTTTCGGTTTACGTGACTCTTTATTGGCAAGCAGCCGAACAGCCATATCAAAACATCTTAGAATCATATCTTGAGTTGTCGTTAATATGTTTTGCAGGTCTTTGACAGATATTTCTATCTTAAAAGGATTGAAACTTCGCACCCATGTTCTCCTGTAATGTAGCATGACGAAACTCTATATCAAGAATCTAAGTAGTCGATATACATAAAATAAATAAATCAATGAGCACTTACTCTAGTGTCGTATCGTCTTCTATTGCCATGATATAATCACATAAAACATCTATTGAATCGGCTTTGGTCACTGGCATGTCCTTTGTGGAAAGACCAACCATTAAAAAGTCATTGGTGCAACCATCGTTAGAGACTTTTACAGGAGCTCTTTTATCCCAATCATCAACAAACCACCTTTGCAAGTCTGCTTGAGTAATAGGGCCTTCCTCATCTTCAAACACTACTTCGCTATCATCAAGCACGTGGAGTAGTTTCCTCTTATTAGAATCTGTTGGGTTTTCTAATATCTCAACATCAGATGGGCTTCCAGAGTCAACTTCTTTTTCATTTTTGTATAACAGACACCCCCTTCTCTTATTCAGGTCTGAAGATAGTAATATAGCAGCCATTTTTTTCCTAAAGTGTGACATGTCATCCTACAAATAAGAAACAATTATTTAGCATTATATATGTAACACCGACTGTAGATGTCCATATATGTCATAGTAGTAATAATATACCTGGGTAAAACTGTCAGACAGTTCATCCCCTGTCCAGTATTCGATATAGTTCAAAAGAAAGAGGCCACATGAAGAGCTACAATATACATTAATACCAACATAAACATTAGTATGAATGAAGAAATTGGTAAAGAAGATCTTAGGATGTACCTATATGTCTGCTTTGCATATCCCATGTCTATTTCTCTGAGCGGCCAAGAAGCAACTTGGAGGTCTGGCCACCTGTGTTCTTTTAACTCCTTACGTTGAGATATCATATCTATTTGTCTTTGCAGTCCTTTAATCTTTATATATGGTAAAATAAAATTAGAGATTGGGATAAGTTAATATTGAATTCATAATTGTTTAGTTTGTGCATACTCACAGAGTCAGTGAGGTCTTTGCGGTCTTGTGAAGTACCAAGTGAATCGAGCACTTGTATCTCCATATTTCTTGCATGGATCACAGCAAGATACCAATGCGTCTCTCGGATGTTTATCGGAATAAACACCTACAAAACAATTATAAATACTTGCATAAGAATAAAATACATATAAACACTAACTGTTCAGATTGCAAACTCATATGTACCATGTCATGGTCTAGGTAAAGTAACACCCTTCGTTCAGCGCTACATATGTGTGTCATGTCTTTAATTGGATATAGCTCCTCTGTTTTAATTTCAAGATCACCATCTCGCTTCAGGAAATTGAACTGGAAAGCATTTTCTATGTGAACGCGACCTCCAGATCGGCACTTTAGATGCTTTTGAGCTTTTATCAAATTTATGTAACAGTCTATAACCTGCAAGTGTGTAAGTTGTGGTTAAAAATACCAGGATGAGTAAAAAAACTTATACATAACAACGTCGCCAAATATAAAAACTAAGCATGCATTACCTCGTCACCTAAATATGCGCTCGGCTGAAATAAACACTCCATCCACTTCCTTTCAACAAAGGCATCATCAATAAGAACGACTTCTACCCTTGGTTCACAAGGGATTTCCTTGATAAAATCGATGAGAGCAAGATCACCTTGCGTGCAAATATAGTCTAGGAGCAACCAGTCATGAGATAAAACTAAAATTAGTTATTACAAAAAATACAAATTGATCCATACAGAACTATGAAAATTTTAATACCTTCTCGAACTATTGCGGTTGCCACCAATTTTTTTGGCTTGTTATGAGACAAGCCTACAAATAGAGATTCCATTCTCGCGGGACAAAAACCTATATTCATAACAAATTGTTAGATGCATAAAAATTATTATTGCTAATTTCACAAATGATCCAAAACTCAACAATACTTTAAGATAGTATGCATGCTCTAATAATACACAAATATGTGCGTCTCTAATAAAAACAATTGTAGCATGCAAACATGACTTGATAATACACCAGACCAATCAAACATAAGACAAACATCATCCTATTAGTTTGTTAGCTGAACATGCAACTCTTACCATGGGTCTAATTTGTTAGGACCTCTTTGTAGACGATGTTCTTGGTATATGTCCCACAATCTACGGTGGGGGTTTTCTTTACACCCTTCCTTGACTTTTTCCTCCCATCGACAGCTGGGATGACAAGAATCTTTATGTTCGATCGGGCCGTCGCTCTAGATAGAGCAACATATAGTTGGCCATGAGAGAACACTGGTTCAGGCAAGTATACACCAACATTGGGAATAGTCTGACCCTGTGCTTTGTTAACCGTCATTGCAAAGCTAAGCCGTACAGGAAACTGCTTTCTTTTGAACTGGAAAGGGAACATCTCTTCATCGGAGGGACACAACGGTATACGCGGTAGGAAAATCCGTTTTCCAACGTGTTGACCCAGTACAATCTCTGCGTCAATGCTATTTCTTTGGAAGCCACGAACGACCAGCCTGGTGCCATTGCAAAGTCCATTTGCAGGGTCTATATTCCGGAGCAATATAACAGGACATCCAATCTTGAGCTTCAAAACATGAGGTGGTAGCCCATTAGGCGTCAATGTGTTTAGGAACTCGGGTGGGTAGTAGTTGTGGGGATCATCCATGGCGCTATCGAAACTATGATACACCATATGCTCCCCTTGAAAACGATCAATCATCTTAACATTTATCATATCAACCCAGTCGTTCCGTGTTGACAGTATCGCCCTTGAAGTGATGTAGGTGGAATCAGACATATTTTCGTTGAGATTTGGGAAAGCAAAGTCTATTAGGTTGTCAAGATCGTTGTCACTCCCACTGTAAGGCACACACACATCATCAGGAAGACGAATGTCGCCGTCACTATTTGTTTCCTCAGTTCCACCGCCTACGCGCAGCAAAAACTCCGCAAACCAAGGGTCGTTTTTTGCTCTCATGTTGCTAACAAGCTTTAAGTGGGACATGGACTCCCATAGGTAAGACATTCGTAGCGAAGATGCGACCACTTGAGCCCTTGACCCTTTACGAACAACAGGCAAGACCTGTCTGAAATCTCCACCGAAGACAATGGTTTTACCACCAAATGGTAGTGCGGGGCGACCCATTATATCGCGCGTGCTATTGTCCAGTGCCTCCACGGCTTGTCTCTTAGTCATAGAAGCCTCGTCCCAGATAATGAGAGATGCTTTCCGTAGCAACTCTGCTGTTCCACTCTGCTTCGTGAAGCTACATACAGCGCCATCGTCAATAGTGAGTGGTATCTTGAAGTGTGAATGGGCGGTTCTTCCTCCAGGCATTATGGAAGCCGCAACGCCAGATGTAGCTGTTGCCACTACAATCTTGCCCTGGTTGCGTAGCGTCGCGAGCAGCACTCTGTATAGATAAGTCTTCCCGGTGCCACCAGGTCCATCCACAAAGAATAATCCGCCCTGATCGGTGTCAACGACAGACATAATCTTATCATAGGCGACCCTCTGTTCCTCGTTAAGAGAGTCTTTAAGAGCCACATCTTCCACTGTCGGTTGGATACTTTCCTCCTCGTAAACCTCCCGAGCAGTAACAATAGCATCATCATACGCGTCGATCATAGGAGGTAGAGGGAATGTCTTTATGTCCTTTCCCATTGACTGCAGCATGTTCCTAATGTCAATCAATACCATCTGCTCAACATGAGTTTTGTTCTGACTCTTGTGTTGATAGTCCTCGGACATAGAATCTTTGTGTTTCTGCCAGAGTACAGCCACATCGCTTGGCTCACAGTAAACCAGTATTGTGGCAAAAAGCCGTCGCAGCGACGATGGCATCTGGAAAAGAGCACGTTCAGTGAGACACTCATCCAGTGTGTTGTCCGACTCAAGTAGTCCCCTTCTCTCTGCTGCCTCACGAAAAGTCGGTAGGGTGACACCATCAACTGTCCTTAGATCCACATAGGAGGCGGCGCCAGTCACGTGGTTTAGGAGAACACGAAGATAGTAGCGCTCCCCCTCAGCCGGATGAGCAGAGACTATCCTACCGACTTGTCCACCTGTATCTCATTTCCTCCGTTGCCATACTTTTCCCTTACCACTCTGCCAAGTGTACCACTCAGGGAAGTCACGATATAGGATGCCACGAGCCTCCTCGTGTAGCCTATTCGCCTCAAAATATGATGTGAGCATCGACCTATCAACACCTGGACGGTTGACGACTCGCTCGACCATTTGCCGCTCGTGAAACGCCACCATGTGCATGTTTGGAAGATGGAGTTGAAGCTGCATAACAGGTGGAGATATCTGACTAAGCTCAAAGCTGTATATCCTCCACAAGGCTTCCGGAGGAGTCACCCACCTTGCATCTCTATACTGCTTGATCTCATCAACATCATCATCTGCCTTGCTCGCATCTCTCATAACAACAGACGCACGATCATGGCCTTTGTATATGTATTTGAACAGGTATTTAACAGCCTTGATGCTCCCACATGCCTCGACATTGATGTGGCAGTTGAAGAGACGAAGGAGGTATGGGTTATAAGGGACAACCCATCTATTGTCCAGTTCGCACCCTCGGACCTTTTCTTTACGGTCATCGTCACGACGTCTATAAATAGGGTACGAATCCTTCCCTTGCAAGGTTGTGTCACTGAAAGGCCGAGGGTAATGATTCTTGCACGATTTACGACCCTTAGTGCATGGGCAGTTAGGGTTTAGCGACCCACACAGGCCATGCATCATATGCTTGATAACCATCTTTCGTAGTTCAGGGTACTTGTTGCTTGGGATCTCGGCTGAGATCAAAAGGTCGTACTGCTCAGGACATGTGAGCTTGTACTTCCTCTGCATTATGAGTAGAAAATGGGCATGCGGCAAACCCCGCTTCTGAAACTCCACGACATAGACGTAGGCTCGGACCTTACCAAGAATATCCTGTTTAGTCAGCCGATGCTTTAACTCTTGTAGCTTCGCATGAAAGACACGCACTACAAGATCCGGACGATCTTGCGGTGTCTGCCTAGGGAGAAGCTCCCTCCTTATCTCATCCCAGTTAGGGTTACATGTCATGGTAAGAAATATGTCTGGTTTACCAAACTTCCGCACCAGAGCCATAGCATCCATATACCGACGTCTCATGTCACGAGGACCGCCAATAAACGACGTCGACAGCACAGTTCGCTTGCCAACCTTCTCTCCTCTAATATCTCCATCTAGCATGCTACCCACCAAGCCCTGGTACAGGTCTGCCCTTAACCGATCCTGATTCTTGCGTATGTAATCTAAACGAGAGTTCTCAATCTTTATGTACGTGTCGACCGCGAACTGCTGAAAAAGCCGCTTTCCATGAAGTATAGGATTGAATACCCCGGGGCGAATCTGGAATTTGTAGCAGTAGTAGTCATGTACAGACACACATAAATGGCTAGGAGATTCTGCATACGCAAGGATTATAAAGTGAGTGATGATGAAAAAATAGTTAATAATGCGCAAATATTTCAAAATATAAACAAACAACTAACCCGCATCTTCATCATTTGCATTACTTGCCCTATGTGTCACACGGTATGCATCCACTTCATCCATGGATACTCCAACCTTTGGGATATTTGCGTGCCAGCCAAGTTCGCCTCTAGGGAAGAATAATGGATATGATAGTGCATCGTAGCATCCATGGTATGAGCGGATGCAGTGGCTTGAACTGTCCTTCCCATGGAGCATAACACTCTTGCTGAACTGGCCTCGCCCTTCGCTCCCTTCGATCCAGACAGCGGCCACCTCCGAAGTGAGAGGTGTGTTATATGTCTTCTGGTTCAACGTCTGGTCTAGGTTCAACGCGATACGATAGTCATCAAGGTTCTCAACGTGACCCATGGTCCTAAGGTGCTCGGAGTACGGGTTTCCACGTAGTATGTCGACTATCTGTCGAATAACCTCTTTGTCTTTCTGTTGATGCTCTTCGCGACACTTACGGTACCGATGCTCGAGAGTGGGATCATCATCATAAAAGTAAAGCTCAAGGTGTTTATGCTCTGCCCCACCATCCCTACCAAATGACTTGATATTGTGATACATCATGCCCTGTGCTCGGAACGTGTATATACCAGAATCCCTTACATTAGTTGTCATACTATCGAGGCAACAGTATAGGGAAGTGAAAGAGAAATGGCCATTAAAAAACCTAATGTTATCATGAAAGTGCCTAGCATCAGAGTCTGCACTATCCCACAACCTCTTGAGTTGGGGAGGGGTCTCCAGTGGGGCTAGCTCAACCTTCCCACCACGACAACAAAAACCAGGTGTCTCTCATACTCAAACTTCTTCGCGGTGCAATAACCGCAGTTGGGAACAGTCTTTAGCATATGGGTTTCTTCAGGGATGTTGCTATACACCTTGTCGTACGGGTCAGGAACATCAATGGCACTCGATTCATCTTGACTACCATCGATCTCTATATCCTCATCGGTATCCTCATCTGATATTTTGTTGGAAACAATGAGTAAGACATATATGTATTTATATAAGCATTTGTATCATATCATAAAAAGATTGAAATTAGTACATTGCCCAGCGAATAGGTATCCCTCGTTCTCATCAGCATCGTCTTCAAATACGACACCGTCATCGTCATCAACTGGAGGGTGAAAATACAAGACACATAAAATACCTGGGCATTCAGGATAAAGGGGGGGGGGATAAAAATGATAGTAATTACCATTGTTGTTGATCTTTGCAGTCATATGGGGTTGTGTCCAATCATCCCCTTCCTCGGTGTCACTAATGATATCCTCAGCCACAGTAGCCATGTTCCTTGAAATGGATGCTTCAAATTGCCGGTTTCGACGGGCTAAGATAGCTTGTCTTTCACCACGTGGCACATGTTGTTTACGTCTTAGTGGTCTAGTAGACATACGCAGTGAATCGGCATCCTCGGTCTGTGTTGAAGCTGGTAGGAACGGGTTACTGGCGATATCAGGGATAACCCAGTCGCAGGGGGTAAGAGCGGATCCATTAGGTTCAATTGCATCTGTTGTAGGGTGTACAACCTCAGGGGTATATGTTGGGGACTCCATGGCGATGGACTCCTGACTCAATGTGTCAGCCAACAGTGCTCTACGTTTACTTATGTACTCTATCTTTGACCCTTTCCGCTTTGGTGTATTATTATACAACCTAAGGCATTCACGATTAAGCTCCCTCTCGGCTGGAGTTAAGTTTTTGTACCGCTCTCTAAAGTAGGCAGCCCTTCCCAAATTATGGTTAGGCGTGTTACCAACAGTTTCATGCACACCGCCTGGAATAAGGCATGTATACGTTAAACCGCCTGAAATCAGCTGTTTTGCAAAATTAGTTGAGTGAACAGTCATGTACCTGGTGTCAGTAGGTCTCTAGTTGTGAAAACATCGTCTGCCTTGAATGTCTCATTCCTATGCAACCAATCGCTATCATCATCTTGATTCACATTTACATTTTCGTTTCCATCTAAAAAACAATGCACACGTTACTTTCTAAGTGTAGGTTTGTGCACAGAAACATTAATTTAAATTTGACTTGTTTCATCACCTCCTAACACAGTGGACATCATATGTTGTCCCTTGTTTTGTTGTCGCGCCTCACGATGCTTCTTATTCAACTCGTTCCTTTGGTCTACTGACATTTTTGCACGTCTTTCTCTATGCCTTTGCCTTTCTCGTTCGTTAAAATTATCAGTCAGTGAAGTGTTATTATTTGGAACTGCCAAATCAACAGTGGCAAAATGATTTTCATGGCTACAAATCTCCCTAGCAGAAAACGATGGGTGAAAAAAATTGTGGTTGGTATACCCGCAATACCTTGTGTTGCGAAGTTTGTGAAATCAATTGTGCTACAGCCATCTGAAAGACTAACTATGAAACACAATGAAAACCAAAAATAAGATTAATAGATATTCACTAATCCACAAGAGGATCTATTAAAATAATTGTTTCAATGATCATATACCTGAACCAAGATGATCATATACCTCTGGCTGTATAGGAGGTCCTTTATTTCGTTGGCTTACTTCACGACGCTTTCTACTTTTCTCATTTTTTTGTTCAACGGTCATCGCGGCATATCTTTCCCTTTCCCTTAGCCTCTTACGTTCCTTAGCATCGACATTTGGACCAAGAGATTTTGATCCAGTTTCATCAGCTACAATATAACCTTGTGTATTAGTGTTCCCCTACATACTACATTTCAAACGTTAATCGACACGCGTGTAATAACCTTTACCTATAGTAATGGTGTTTGAGATGTTTGTCAATGGTGTGCGACCATCATTATGTTCCATCTGATCTGTTTCTATTGGTTCTCCGTTCTCCATAAAGAAACCCTATTATGGACAGTGGAACGTTTCTTCTAGTTCAGACTATCCTAAGTTTGATTAATATCTGTATCACATGAGAGAGATAAATTATTAAACTACATTTGATAATGTTATTTACTCAAGCACAGGGCAATCAAAAATTGTGATTCGACAATGTTCAAATCTGCAACATGTGCAAAAAGTACTAAACATACGGTCCAACAAACACATGACAATATTAGAAAAGGATGCAGTTGGAGCGAGTATACCCGCTAATGAAGAAGCAAATTCCACAAAAGAGACAGTCGATGAGCAACTCATGAATTCACTCATACCCTCAAGAGACAGTCGATGAGCAACTCGAGTAGATCCTCCTTGAAAGAAGATGCAAATGCCTTTGATGAACAAAATCATCATGAAGGGAAAACATACAGCAGAAGAAGGTTAAGTGGAAAGAACCATGTAGAATATGACAAAGACGGCTACCCTGCAGATTGGACTCAACGAAGACACGGAGAAGGAACTGCCGTGCTGATCGGAAGGTGCACTCAGAGATAAAGTTTAATGATTCTGAGGGACTGTGTTCAGATTCCGAAGGTGAAAATGATGTGGAAATTCAGTCTGTGGAAAGGCCATTGCCTCCTAAGAGTGAGCTGCTTTCAGAAAACCGTCACTTTGAAGACGAAGAGCCTGATCAAGATTTCCCTGATTTGCCGAAGACAAACCTTCATTCTCGTGTTCATCCAAATATGCCTCTTGACTATGAAACTCTCACTGCACGCTAGGCTATCAAATCTGGCAAGCTTCCATAGTGCAACAAAAAGAATAGCATCAATGGATGTTACATTTTGATCTTGTTGTTTCTGTATAATATGACATATTATAGTAGGGTATGTCGATTCAAATGATAATTTGAACTGTTCGCGTATATAAAGGTTGGTTGAAATGATAATTTGAACTATTTCTACGATCTGCTCAAGTCTAGCAGTCTTGTTGCGTATGAAGCAACACTTCATGGACTGAAAAACGGGACAGCTCCTCCCTTACCTCTAAAAATCGGGCATGTGATTAATGGTTGTTTTTCTCAGTGATTTCCTTTTTCCTTTCATAAAAAACATAAAATGCAAAAAGAATTTTTTGGAACTCTATATGAGTAGATCTATATAGTGAATATACGATATAATATGCTTTAGTATAATATTTTTGTTACTTTAGATCTATGCTTTATAGAGCTTTAACTTGAACACTTCTCGTCCGATTTGAAGCTCGTGATGCTCCCAAGGGGTGTTATGAATTGGATCCAGGCTCAACTCCACAGGAGCTTCTTCATGTAGTTTCACCATCAGGCGATGCTAAGTAAGTTTGCACTAATTTTTACGGGAATTCAATTTTTCGCATAAAATATTTATTAATCATGGGAACAAAAAAATCCAGAAAATTCTTATTAAACCCATGTCATAGGTATTACAAACAAAATTCATAGACATACAAGTTTGCCTCATGTTGCTTTTGGTTGATCAATAACAGTACGACACGTATTCTATCATTATAGAATCACAGGAGGCCTAAACATAGTCCCAATTATTGCTCTTTGTGAATTTGTAGATTCTATCTAAGCCTTTGTTCTTCAAGAAATGTAACAGCAAACTGACGGTTGTTCCGCGCCACCAAAGCTTTTTGAATTGCTGCAATGAATGCCACAATTAATCACATCTAGACGTAGTTCATGATATAATGAGAACAATCACGATTTAAATGTAACTAATTTTTTAGAATATACTTACGTCCAAAATGATGGGTGTTGTGATGGAACGGATTGAAGTGTATTGCGGTATGATCCGAAGACTCGAGGCACTCTAGAATCACACATTTAAATCTCCGTTACGAATCATTATAAAGCAAAATTTAGTGACAGAAGTTTTTGAAAGGCGTAAGATATGTTGTACCTTGGCTTCTGAACCGTCTAAACATAGTCCCAATTATTATGCCATAATCCTCGTTAGCCAACGCCCAGCGGAGTGCATTTTTGTTTAGTAGGTCACCCCAAACTTTAATGATATGTAAATACCCTCTACGACATTGATTTTGGTAAGAATAGGTTAGTAATATTTAGATTTGAATATATATATATATATAATATACAATTAACGGAATATACCTAGCATCCATTATAACAATCTTTCTGAAAGGGCCCCACATTGTGCGATGAATTGTATCCAAGTGGACTACAATAGCCATAATATCTACAAAAATAACAATTTATAAATGGATTAATACTGAATTTTGTGTAAACGATATTTTAATAATATTAAGAGATCGATACATTCTTACCGACTAAAGTCCTGTTTGGCAACTCGGCAATATCAGCAAGGTTCAAGAGTATTTGTTTTGGGAATGGCGCCATTTGAATTGGAACAGTGTATGGCTCCACGATAGTTTGTTGGTCAAGACACCATTCCATGGGACCATTTAGATGACGAAAATTAAATTCACCCGGATGAAGACTGAACTTTACATTATGCATCTTGTAAACATGCTTTTCATGGAGCAAATTGTCGAAATGTTTGACTGTCTCATACATATATGTTATGGCCTCGATCTTGGCTCCCTAATAGTATTTCAGTAGGAGAAGAGGCGATGGTATGAAGATCGTGTAAATTTGAAAATGAAACTTAAAGAATTGTTGGCTTACATTGATGTCAGATAAAACGAAATGTTGTCTATCACGGAAACGTGATTCCTTCGGGAATTTAACTTCTACCCGAGTGACAATACTGTATTTCCGCGGTAGCCCATAAAAATCTTCTTCACGGTAGTCGTCGAACAACCTGAAGCTATATTAAACATACGACTAAATAATGGTCATAACTTTGATGTAAATATATTTATATAATAACTTACATAGGCATCCGTTTTAGGCGGTCCGCTGCGGCTCTTTCGCGGTTCAATACGACCGGTTCCATCAAAACCTTGTTGCCTTAAAATTTAAAAATTTAAATAGAACACATGTCATACTTTCGCGGTTCAATATTCTATTGTTGTTACTGGTTGCACTATGGTTTATGCTTCTCTATATTTTTATGTTAAAAAAATTATAACTAATATGACACTTGTTCTTTGGGACTTGATATTTTGTTGAATGATGCGTGCTTCACCATAGCAGTTCTTGTTCAAGAAGTATCTTAATTTCGAGAAGATTTCGCTGTCGTCACAAGACAACTCAGCAGGCAATCAAACATTCAGCTTGTATATGAATGCGCGTATTTTTTTAGATTAAATCACTATATGTAAAAAACCTGCACAATGATGTTACTCAAGAAGGACGATACACCAGGTACTGCTGCTGCTGCTGTGGTTGCACCAGCTGCCCCTCCTGTTACTCAAGAAGGTGTATACGGTATAGGCCATTTCCTTTTTATGGCCGTGGCGGTTGGCGTGCCGCCCTCTTCATCATTGGGACAGTGTAAATATAAGAAGGACGAACTGTTGCAGTGGTATTTCCTTGATGATTTCCTTCATATATTTCCTTGGTTATAACTAAATTTCTTTGGTCCTTGCAGCAATTTCATCTCCTCATCTTAGATCCCAGTATGTTATATGTAGCCTTATTGAGAATCTGAAATTTATTCTGTTGAGATTCAGTCCACAAGAACTTGGTTATAACTAAGTACTGGATGCACCGTTTATGTTCTGTTATCTTGAGACAACATCCTTGGCTTTGAGCTTCGTAAATGATGATCTTACTCGGATTGCCCTTCAGGACATCTAAATGGATGATGCAAATTCGAGTTTCTGATGCGCTTATGCACAATTAAATGCAGTTTAGTCAATTACTTTCCCTTTCCATTTTAAGGATAAAGAATTGCTGTGAGGGGTTGTTTTGTCCCCCTGACTAAAATTTAGCATGTGTCACATCACATAAGCGCATAGACTAAATGCAATGCGTTCCAGCGAGGATCATGTTTACACTATTACTCCTCTATTACATTTCTGAAAGGCACCATATGTTTCAAATAAGCTTCTGTTACTGATAGTCCAGCTTCAATTACTGCATCCAAATAAAACTTTAGTCTTATCTGCTCATGTAGTTTTGTTGTTAAATTTTGATTAGCTGGTGTAGATATTTTTGTGAACCATCATTGATTTAGCATCATCAGTCACGTCGTGTAGGTCATAGTTTGATCAGTACGTAGATTAGGACGTGCATTGGAGAGGCAAACTGCATCTGTCACAAAGATGCAGGTTCTTTACCTTTACGACTTTACAATTCATTATGTTGTATTACAGATATGCAATTTTAAAACTGGTGACAGATGTAGTTACAAGTGTTAAATTGGACAAGTGATATGTTGAACCCTCAGTTGCTTTAGACTTCAGAATTTATCATTTTTAATAGAATGGAAAACTATACTGTCATTCATTTTTCCTAAAACATGCATATTCATGTCAAGGCCATCATCTGCTCATCAACTTCTCTCTTGCAAGTGATCTAAAGAGGACTTGAACCTGGGTGTGGGGGTTTACTTTACACCCATACCTCCAACCAGCTCAGGTCCTTATAATTTGGAATGGAGTGGGTATTTGTTAGCTACAGAGATCAGAAGGAGGTTGAGAATGGTTGAACCACTATTGTTTTGCTAACAGTTCTCAGCATAAATAGCAGTTGACAGTCTAGCTATCAAAATGCAGAAACTATGTCATATATCTAAATATGATCTAGATAATGTTTCTCAATTATAGTTCTCAGCATAAATAGAGCGCCTAGGAATGGTGTCGTGCCCACTTCTCTTCACCTCTAAAACTCGCTTCTAACGTTGAACAGACTCGCTTGTAACCATCTACTTCACTTTTAATATATGGCAGGACTGGATGGATTGGTGGCCTCCTTGGTAAGATTTGTGACAAGCAAGGGATACCATATGAGTATGGGAAAGGACGATTGGAGGAGCGCTTTGAGCTGTTGGAGGAGATCAGAAAGGTGTAGCCAACTCAAGTTTGTAATGCTGCCGGAGTAACTGGGAGACCAAATGATGATTTGTGTGAGACCCATAAACTGGACACGTATTGGTCCTTATCTTAAAATTAGCATCAACCGATATGTACCGGAAGAATGCATATAAACTTTATTATACCCCAATAAAAGACCCCAATACACACAAGCAATGAAACTGAGCGATAAATTCAGTAACATATCAAGCAACGAATTTATGCTAGTGAGAACTCATAATTGAAATGTTATAACTGAATAGAAAAAAGAATCACATGCAAAATGTAAACTCACGAGACTACTGTGATGCTCCTCCTCTCCACTGCTTGGTCACCGGTGTGTTGTCAGTTTCCTCCTGAAGCCGGAGATGAAAAAAATGCATAAGAATTAAGAAAGAATTGATATAACAGAAATAGCTTTATTCTCAAATGTTATAACTGAATACAAAAAAGAATCACATGCAAAATGTAAACTCACCAGACTACTGTGATGCTTTACCTCTCCACTGCTTAGTCAGGGGTGTGCTGTCAGTTGTCGTCCTGAAGCCGGATATGAACAAAAATGTATAAGAATTAAAATTGTATAAGAATTAAGACTGATCAATACTCAAAGAGGTCATGCTATAAATCAGAAGTATAAAAAGCCTAATTGAAGACCACCATACATAATGATAGATAAAAGGACTGTCTTCAACTATTGATTCAGATCCAGCGAGGGAATAGAACAATTTGAAAATGTGAAAAATAAGGAAAATTCTACGATGTACTATAATGATAACTAAACTTCTCTATTTCTCATATGTTGCATCATCTGTTTTTTAATTAAAATAAAATTTCCGTGCAGCTGAGATGTCTTGATCTTGATCAAGCAAAAGACTTATGTATCTACCTCACCTTACATGCAAATCGGCACATTGGTCGTCAAGTTGACCGACATATTAGCGCTACTATTAGTCACAAATACAAAGCACATTGTTTAAATCTGAATTAAGGGGTCATTGGTGGTAGTTCTTTGCGACGGCACACAAATTAAGGTTCCTACTGTTGATGAATCTAGATCTCAGATTGCATCCCAATTGTACAATGACCAGAAGACAAATTTTAGTGCACAATGATCACACGAAAACGAACAACATATATATCATCAACCCTAAGGTGAACAAAAAATTCGATAAATGTAAGGTTCCGTAGGTTTTTATTTGATGGAATATCCCTTCTAATTACCAGTTTCTCCAAATGGACTAAAGGTTCTGATGGAATATCCATTCGATAAATTTGAAGTTTTAAGCAAGAATAAAGGTCGAAATGACATTAATTCTAAAGGAAGTCTATATGCCACATATGTAAACAATGCAGATGTTTTTTTTGACAATATTGTTTTCTTCCTTAAAAAATAATCACATGCAAAATGTAAACTCACGACACTACTGTGATGCTCCTCCTCTCCACCGCTCGGTCACCGGTGTGCTGTCAGTTTCCTCCTGAAGCCGGAGATGAACAAAAATGTATAAGAATTAAGAAGGAAAACGACACTACTTTGATATAACAGAAGGAACACACTCCTCCACATCCACTTGAATAGCACCCTCCAAATCTACCAACTTCAGTTTGCATCCTGAAGTTCATTGGTGGCAGTTGTGCTATTAACACACAATGACCAGAAGACTATTCAAGTGACCAGAAGACTATTAACACACAATGACCAGAAGACTATTAACACACAATAATAGTACACAATGACCAGAAGACTATTAACACACAAACATGGACAATTAGGCATATATATAGAGGTCAATAGTCATTTTTAGACAACGAACAATCTCCACTATTGAATTCCCTCGTTACAACCTCAACAGTTGCTAATCATATCTGTTATACTTCTTTAAAGTCCATCCACATGATTTCTTTTTATTGTTTACCTTGGAGAAGTAAATCTAAGCAAATCAAGTAATACAAAACTCAAAGATGTGAGCTGGAACCTTAACCTTACACTAATGATAATAAAACAAAAGTCACAAGTATAGTACAACCTAGCAAGCTACATGCTACTATAAATCAGAAGTCTAAAAAAGATACTTCTTTAAAGTCCATCCACATGATTTCTTTTTATTGTTTACCTTGGAGAAGTAAATCTAAGCAAATCAAGTAATACAAAACGCAAATCATGATAAAACTACATAACGCTCCTGAATCAAGTAATACAAAACTCAAAGAGGTGAGCTGGAACCTTAACCTTTCACTAATGATAATAAAACAAAAGTCACAAGTATAGTACAACCTAGCATGCTACAGAACCATAGATATGAAACACCCAAACATGCTACAATACTGTCAATCAAATTCAAAAGACTAATGCACGACCACCATATAGAATGCTCATACATAAATCTAAGCAAATCAAGGCAACATAGTTTTAGACTGATCAATACTCAAAGAGGTCATGCTATAAATCAGAAGTATAAAAAGACTAATGCAAGACCACCATACAGAATGATAGATAAAAGGACTGTCTTCAACTATTGATTCAGATCCAGCGAGGGAATAGAACAATTTGAAAATGTGAAAAATAAGGAAAATTCTACGATGCACTATAATGATAACTAAACTTCTCTATTTCTCATATGTTGCATCATCTGTTTTTTAATTAAAATAAAATTTCCGTGCAGCTGAGATGTCTTGATCTTGATCAAGCAAAAGACTTATATATCTACCTCACCTTACATGCAAATCGGCACATTGGTCGTCAAGTTGACCGACATATTAGCGCTACTATTAGTCACAAATACAAAGCAATTAAGGTTCCTACTGTTGATGAATCTAGATCTCAGATTGCATCCCAATTGTACAATCACTCATTTCTTTAGTTTGTCTACTTTATTCATGCCGATATTTCTTTTGGTTAATGAAGGAACTTGTAGGAGGTCCATGCAACATAAAGGTAGTACTTTTCACAGATCTAGGACTAATTAATCAAGAAATGAAACACACACCTATCTTTATGCCTTTGACTCTATCAATGAAGAAAACTCAAAGAAATATGTTTGACATTGAGTTTGTCTCATCAATTATCCATGTCGATAGAATAAAGATAGGGGTAGTTAGATACAGAAACTGCACCTTGAACTCATAACAAAAATACATGAAAACTTCCACATTCACTAACCAACATTGTGATCACAGTACATGAACTTGTGACGTACCTCCGTGTCTTCTTTGCACCGCCGTGTCTTCTCTGCACCGTCGTGTCTTCTCTAGGGACGACAGTGGCGAGGGCGAGGTGTGTGGAGGCAGACGCCTCCACCTTTGCTCGGATGTGGCGGCAACGTCTGAGCTGTTGATTGGGCGGCGAGCGAGGGGCAGGATCTGATAGCGAAAGGATTTAGGGCGAGCGAGTGCAGTCGGTTGACTGTTGAAAACAACCAGCGACCTCGCCATGGATGGAAGGGGATCGCGGGGGCAACCGATTGAAGCCATGGATGCGGTAGCGGTGATTGCGCGATGGAATGCGCGAGCGGTGATTGCGCGATGGAATGCGCGAGCGGTGATTGCGATGGATGGAAGGGGATCGCGATGGATGGAAGGGGATCGCGATGTAAACCTTGCGGCCTCGGGATGGAAAGCGCTGGATGCGGGCTTGGCGGGATGGAAACCCTTGAGCGATGGAAAAAGCGCGAGCGGTGATTGCGCGAGCGGTGATGCGGCCGCGGGATGGAACCCTTGATCGAGCGGTGGGATGGAAACCTTGGCGGTCTCGGGAAGCGGGCTTGGCGGCCGGGAGTGATGCGCGGGCGGGGCGGGGCGCTGCGGGAGTGATATGGGGCGGGGCGAGGCGCTGCTGGGAACACTCTGCGCGGAGGGAGTGATGCGCGGCGGGAATGGTGCGCGGCGGGAGTGATGCGCGGCGGGCGGCTGGAATGGCGGCTGGGAGTGATGCGGCGGGCGGCGTGAATGGCGGCTGCGGGAGTGATGCGCGGCGGGCGGCTGGAATGGCGGCTGGGAGTGATGCGGCGGGCGGCGTGAATGGCGGCTGCGGGAGTGATGCGCGGCGGGCGGCGGGAATGGCGGTGGTGGCTTCGCGGAGCGTTCGGCCGCGGGCGTGGGGGGAGCGGCAGAACGTGCACCGCGGGATGTGCACGCCTACAGTGCTCACATAATAGTAGTAGAGATTGACACACTAACCATGCCGTGGCTAGTTAAATGACGTGTAGGGGTGTCACGCCTTCGCCGCGTGCCTCCACCCCCTGACCCCCTCCAGCATGCTGTTAATACCCTGTCTGCGGCAGCCGGCCTCCTCCATCCATATGCACTAGCAGTATCACCTCATTTAATATGCGGCCGGCATCGTCGCCAGAGCTCTCGATAAGGCTCGCCAGAGCTCTCATCTCATACGCCGGAGGTGCTCCAGAGGGCAGGTGATCGTGGCGTGCACCAGGCAGGATGTCATTTTGTTTTGGCTGATGGGCGCGTGGTGTGATGATGCAGGGCTGAAGAGGTGCGGCAAGAGCTGCAGGCTGAGGTACACCAACTATCGCGCGCTGATCTGGGCGACGAACTGCGTGCGCGTTTGCAGGTGGTCCCTGATCGCGAAGCAGCTGCCGGGGCGGACGGGCAACGACGTGAGGAACCGTTGGAACACGAAACTGAGAGCAAGCAGCTGCGGCAGCGCGGGATCGACCCCACCGCCCCCATCGCCGGCCTCATGCACATCCTCGTCGGCGCCCTCTCCTTACGGCGACGACGGCACGGGAACGACGACGGCACGGGAGAGATCATCGACGCCACCCTGGACTGCGACAAGAAGACACGGGTGGACCAGCTCATCGCCTAGCTGCTGGCCGACCCGGCCTAATACGCTGGCTCCTCCTCCGAGATGGGCTGGATCATGGGCTTGATGAATGCTGATTAATTAGCGGTTATACAATGGATCCATGAGGCTAAAGCAAACTGACTGAAATTTAGTCACTTTAAAGGCTAAAGTTTCAAACATAAAGAACTACTAGTCGGTTGCCCGTGCGTTGCGACGGCTTACAACAATACCCACGTAAACTATCCATAAAAAAATTTCAAGATTTTTTATTGATTGTCTCCGCTCTCTGTATAATACATTTTTTGATTTAGCTAATTGATATTATTGTTTACTTCATGCAAATATGTCTTGGTACAACACGACCAATGAAGTGAGCGATTAGAAGAGAGTTCACAATGATTGACTGAATGAACAGAGATTATAAAATGACATAATTCCATCATACAGAGACCAAATAAGAGAAAGTTTGTGAGATCAAGTTTCTAAAATAAGTCCCATGAAGTCAAACTTATAAAAAAGATAGATCAAAATATGGAGTGATTGCTAAAGTTAGGCATCAATAAAAACTGGATGCACTCCATATAAATTATGCTACTTCGTAGCAATTACTAACGTTTAAAACCAACAAATAACCTTTCATTTTGCTGTTAGTATGACAAATCATTGCTGCTTCATCCAATTCAGCAACCTCAAACACCGTGTAGTCCATTGCGCCAATGTGGTCTCAGAAACGACCTAATGCTTGCAAGGGCCAAGAACGTCGTGCCGTGCTTGGGCTGTAGCCTCGGCCCATAGTACTGGTCCGGCCCGACACGATTATTTTTCTATTTTACAAAAACATATATACCTATATACAATTTATATTCAATATTAAAAATATCTTAGCGTGATGTTCTACTGGTTAGACAGTTTCACCCAGTGTCTCCCGCCCTTCTTCCATCAGAGCATGGGTTCAAACCCCACCTCCTGCACCGTTTTAAACATTTTACGCTGATTTAATTAAATAGATCAACGGGCTAACGTGCTGGCCTGACACAGTTAGCAGGCCGGCATTACGTGCCTGTGCCATAGTTGTGGCTCGTGTGCATCTAGCCCGTGTCGGGCGTCGTTACGCTGATTTAATTAAATGGATCGACGGGCTAACGAGCTAGCCTAGGATTAAGAAGAGCTCCTATTTTCATACTCTAAGCTTGGATAATCCGCATCAAGAAGATTCGAACCCCTGCTAGCACTGCGTAAGACAACCAGTCAATCTGGAGTTTACAGAAATAGAAGTTTCTAGGTGAAAGCTCAGTTTATCCAATTACATATTAATACCTTAAGATTCTGATGGCATCACTTTCTCTCGCATAAGGTCGGAACCCGACACAGTTAGCAGGCCGACATAACGTGCATGTGCCATAGTTGTGGCCCGCGTTCATCTAGCCCGTGTCGGACGTCGTTTGGCATCTATGGATGTGCAGCGGATTAATTTGAAATAGCTGTGAGGGCTTATTTGTAAAAAAATGACACATGACGACCGTTGAAACTGGTGCTTTAAGTAATACTAGTCGGTTGCCCGTGCATTGCGACGGCTTACAACAATACCCACGTAAACTATCCACCAAAAAAATTTCAAAATTTTTTATTGATTGTCTCCGCTCTCCGTATAATATTTTTTGATTTGGCTAAATGATGTTATTGTTTATCTATGCAATATGTCTTGGTACAACACGGTCAATGAAGTGAGCGATTAGAAGAGAGTTCACAACGACTGACTAAATGAACATAAATTATAAAATGACATAATTTCACTATACAGAGACCAAATAAGAGAAAGTTTGTGAGCTCAAGTTTCTAAAATAAGTCACATGAACTCAAACTTATAAAAAAGATTGTCGGGGACCGTAATTAGGGGTACCCCCAAGGCTCCTAAATCCCAGCTGGTAACCCCCATCAGCACAAAGCTGCAAAGGCCTGATGGGCGCAATTCCGGTCAAGGCTCCGTCCACTCAAGGGACACGATCTCGCCTCACCCGAGCCCAGCCTCGGGCAGGAACAGTAGACCAAGGCAGATTCACACCTCGCCCGAGGGTCTCCTCAAGCAACGGGCGCACCTTCGACTCGCCCAAGGCCCAGCTCGGGCAGGCTTCACGGAGAAGCAACCTTGGCCAGATCACCTCGCCAGCCGACCGGATCGCAGGAGCATTCAATGCAAGGATCGCCTGACATCTTATCCTGACGCGCGCTTTCCAGTCGACAAGACCGAAGTGACCGCAGTCACTTCGCCCCTCCACTGACTAACCTGACAGAAAAACAGCGCCGCCTGCGCTGGTCCGACTGCTGTGCCACTCGCCAGGGTGAGGCTGATAGCAGCCAAGTCCAGCCTCGGGCGCCATAGGAATCTCCGCCTCGCCCGACCCTAGGGCTCGGACTCCACCTCGACTTCAGACGACAGTCTCCGCCTCGCCCGACCCCAGGGCTCGGACTCCACCTCGACCTCGGACGACGGTCTCCGCCTCGCCCGACCCTAGGGCTCGGACTCCACCTCGACCTCGGACGACGGTCTCCGCCTCGCCCGACCCAGGGCTCGGACTCCCCCTCGACCTCGGAAGACGATCTCCGCCTCGCCCGACCCTAGGGCTCGGGCTCAACCTCGACCTCGGACGACGGTCTCCGCCTCGCCCGACCCCAGGGCTCGGACTCCCCCTCGACCTCGGAAGACGATCTCCGCCTCGCCCGACCCTAGGGCTCGGGCTCAACCTCGACCTCAGACGACGGTCTCCGCCTCGCCCGACCCCAGGGCTCGGACTCAACCTCGACCTCGAACGACGGTCTCCGCCTCGCCCGACCCCTGGGCTCGGACTCAACCTCGACCTCGGACGACGGTCTCCGCCTCACCCGACCCTTGGGCTCGGATTCAACCTCGGACGACGGCCTCTGCCTCGCCCGACCCCCAGGCTCGGACTTAGCCTCGACCTCGGAGGAGCCACCGCCTCACCCGACCTTGGGCTCGGACCGACCACGCCACAAGGGGGGTCATCGTTACCCTACCCTTAGCTAGCCCAGGCTACAGGGAACAAGACAGGCGTCCCATCTGGCTCGCCCCGGTAAAACAAGTAATGATGGCACCCCGCGTGCTCCATGATGACGGCGGTTCTCAGCCCCCTATGGAAGCAAGGATACGTCAGCAAGGATCCGACAGCCCCGACAGCTGTGCTTCTACAGGGCATAAGCGCTCCTCCGATGGCCACGACGCCACATGAACAGGGCTCCAACACCTCTCCGACAGCCACGTCGGCATGTACATGGGGCTCTGGCTCCTCTCTGCTAGACACGTTAGCACACCGCTACACCCCCCGTTGTACACCTGGACCCTCTCCTTACGTCTATAAAAGGAAGGTCCAGGGCTCTCATACGAAAAGGTGGCCGCGCGGGAGAACGGGCTAACGCGTAGTCTCACGCCCTCTCTCTCTCTCCCTCGCGAACGCTTGTAACCCCCTACTGCAAGCGCATCCGCCCTGGGCGCAGGACAACACGAGGCCGCAGTTCCCCTTACTGTTTCCCCCCCTTGTGTCTCCTCGCGCCGACCCATCTGGGCTGGGACACGCAGCGACAATTTACTCGTCGGTTCAGGGACCCCCCGGGGTCGAAAAGCCGACAAAGATAGATCAAAATATGTAGTGATTGCTAAAGTCAGGCATCAATAAAAACTGGATGTGCTCCATATAAATTATGATACTTCATAGTAATTACTAACGTTTAAAACTAACAAATAATCTTTCATTTTACTGTTAGTGTGACAAATCATTGTTGCTCCATCCAATTCAGCAACCTCAAACACCATGAAGTCTATTGCGTCAATGTGGTCTCAGAAACGACCTATGTTTGCAAGAGCCAAGAATGTCGTGTCGTGCTTGGGCTGTAGCCTCAGCCTGTAGTGTTGGCCTGGCCCAACACGATTATATTTTTTTATTTTATAAAAAACGTATATACATATATACATATATACAATTTATATTTAATATTAAAAACATCTAAGCATGATGTTCTACTAGTTAAACAGCTTCACCCAGTGTCTCTCGCCCTTTTTCTATCAGGGCATGGGTTCGAACCTCACCTTAACATTTTACGTTGATTTAATCAAATGGCCCGACGGGCTAACGGGCTAGCCCGGCACAGTCAGTAGGCCGGCATGACGTGCTTGAGCCAGAGTTGTGGCCCGCGGGCGTCTGACCCGTGCCGGGCCGCCGTTTGGCCATCTATATAGGCGTGCAACGGATTAATTTGAAATAGTTGTGAGAGGTTATTTGTAAAAAGATGACGCGGGACGACCGTTGAAACTGGTGCTTTAAGTATAGTATAGAAGTATAGTAAGTATAGAAAAGGGACTAAAATGTTTTAGCTCCTTTAGCTTGTAAGGAAGAGTTAAACTCGACTAAAACAGCTGGTCCCACACCCACGCATGCAACTTGCGCTTGCTGCTGCACCCACGCTAGCTGCCTTCTCCACCTTCCACCGCCTGGTCCCCACACTAGCATTTATGATTTAATGACTGCTTTAGTCACTTGTTCTAAACACGAGTAACTAAATTTTAGTCAGTCACTTTGGTTTAGCCCCATGGATCTAAACAGGCCTTAAGACTGCTCAATACTTGCTAATTGCTTTCAGTTACTATGAACTTCTTCATTAAGTGGTCAGCTGGTCAAACCTGCCGACCTGATCCTGTGTTTGAAACCTATGGCCGGTAACTTGGCACGTCTCCCGGCAGCTGGAATTCACGGGGTCTAATCAGAGCCGCTACCGACCGTTAATATGGCTGTGCGTGTGATTGGTGTCGACCCCACGACTCTGGTCGTGGCTCTATCTATAAACGATTCGACTGGTTGATCGATGGAACTATCAAACGGTTAATCTGATATGTAGTCAGGATCGTATCATCAATATTGATTCGTCTATACATATCGGTGCGTTAGAGGCTAGGTCAGTACCAATTCCAACCGGTTGGTACCGATCATTATTTGAACTGTTTAAAGTTCAAAAAATATATTTTTTCTTGAATTCACCATATAAACAGTGTTTGGGTTCAGTCAGACCCCACACTCTCCAATTCACTTGGCTTCTCCTCTACACCCTGTTTTGATATGGATATAAGGTGAATACCGAACTTTGATACATTCACCGATTTACTCATCAAGTAATCTCAACAACGTCCCGAGACCCCTGCCGGTCCGTAGCAGGTCTTCTTTGATGATCTTTCTCTCGTCCATCATCGGCAGGAGGACATTCCTCCTCGTCCCAGTTCCCTAAGTTCACAACCTCTGCTTGCATATTCATATCATCCTCATTCATATCCATATCGCCCATCCACCGATGATGCTCCTGTTGGGGACTTGTTCTCAAATGCTATGAATTAAGAATAAGACAACACAAAATATTAAATAATAATGCGCTTCGTCCTTCGAAGCATTATTTCCCTTAGGATATAACGATTTTCGGACGAAGGTTATGAAGGACATACCTTCATAAATTTGACATGTATAACCAAAGGATGAAGCTTATAAAACACAGGAAAGTAATATAAATAATAATATAACATCATAAACATTTATTATTGAACTATATCTTGAATACATGAAAACAATATCAAATTACATTTGTACCTTGAGCTTGACAGAAGACCAAGGCAAGAGTAAGATGCGGAAAAGTGTGAACAGTACGGGGTACTGTTCATCTATTTATAGGCACAGGACGCAGTCTGTGAGAAATTACATTCATGCCCTTTACAAATGGTTACAATCACAACACAGGTTGTCATGGGCTAGTTGGTCATTTCATCTTTAAGTCGGTGCATCAGGAGATACGCTACGAAGCTCCCTGCCTGGTAGCTTCGGTATTGTGTTATGGCCTTCCGAAGGTGTTTCTTCTCTCGAGACCTTCGGCGACGAAGCAGCCCCCCAACAATAGCCCCTTCACGGTGCCAGGTCATTTTTCGTAACGAGCTCGACCCGTGAAAAATTCTTTTAGGCTTCGGAATGCCGAAGGTCCGAAAAACACCTTCTCTGAGCTCGTTGTCGAGAAACGATTTAAATATTCCCAGCGCAAGGTGGTCCCACCATAAGGCAGGTACGCACGATCTGGTGTTTCCTCTTCTCGCGCCCTGCGGTCCACCATCCAGTGAACGCGAGCGGCTGTTCGGCGGGTGTAGGTAGCTTGACGATTCACCTTCCGACCTGCGACACTATATAAACAGACGGGTAGGTGTGAAGTTACTACATCATTCATTACTATCGTACTGTTGTGCTGCTGAAAAATTTGACCATAGCCGAAGCTTATGCTTCGTATTCTTAGTTAAAGCATCGCCTTGTTTTTAGCTTCGTCAAAAGAGAGTGCTTCGGCAAAATCAAAAAGTAATCAACTTCATCAAAACCGGAAGAGTTTCAGCATCAAATGGCTAGGGTGCGTTCAACTGCAAGGGTGACTCGTGAGGGAGAAGAGACCGAGGTCACCGAGACGGCACCAATTTCCAAAGTCATGAAACGATCGGGTCTAGTTGTGACAGAGGGAACTACTGACGAAGGTGCACCTGCTGCCGAAACCGAGCAGGCAGATATTGAAGAGGGCGATACTGGTGAGGAAGAGATTGATTATAACACCATTATGCCATCCAAGCCCAGCCATTTGGATTTTGGGAAGTCGACTGTATCCGAAGCTGATATGCCCATGATGACGAAGCTAGGCTACTTCGGGGAAGCTGAAAAGAAGTTGATTCGCTTTGGCGGGGAAGAGACCATCCCGAAACCAGAAAATGATGAAGTGGTAGTTTTTAAGAGCTTCTTCAAAGCAGGGTTGAGGTTTCCCATGCACGGAATGATTGCAGATGTGTTGGAAAATTTTGAGATTTATCTTCATCAGCTGACTCCTAACGCTATCGTTAGGCTCAACATTTTTATCTAGGCTCTTCGAAGCCAAGGAGTGGAACCACTTACCGAAGCCTTCTGCCGGGTGCACGAACTTCACTATCAGACGAAGGCTAGAGAAGATGGGTTGCACGACAACTTTGGTTGTTATAATTTTGCATACCACAAAGACATGAAGACACTGGTGGTCAGCTACCGCACCAAGTGGCCAACCGGTTGGAAGACTGAATGGTTCTATGTTAAGATAGATGAGCAAAAGGAGAAGCTAGTTCAGAGCTCGCTGGAGCTAACCTTCGGGTTGACTAGGCCTCAGTGCAACATGACGCCGGGGGAACCATGCCCGGATGCTGTGGGCGAATTTAGAGTTATATCTAAACATATTGGTACTAGGGATTTAGTTCAGGAATACCTAGCCAACAGGGTATTCCCAACGCTAAAGGAATGGGGTATGCCGAAGCTTAAAGGTGAGAAGAAGAAGAATGAACTCGTTCGACTGCCCTATCATTTTAAGTTCAAGAAACACTTTAAAGAACCCTGCCAAGAATGGTTGGAAACAATTGAAGTTATGTGCAACGAAATCCTGGGCAAGTATACGAAAAAAGAAGATCAATTGATGACTGCAGCCTTCGGCACCCGACCGAAGCGAAGGTTGAATCAGGTGATGGATGCCCTGAATTTTGAATATCCTGACTATGAGCGATTGAACAAGGGTGCCGAAGGGCAAAAAAGAAAAAGAATTGTTAGCATTCTGGGTAGAGAAGCTGCTAGAATGGTGAAAGAGGATGAAGAAATTCTGAAGAAGAGAAAATTTAGCCCTGAGCCAAAGGTAGTTGCTCCGAAGAAAAGGAAAGCTGCGGCTCCGAAGCAAAAAATGTCTGATATAGATGAAGAGACTCCTTCAACACCTTCTGTTGCCGACGCGGAAGAAATTCTAAAGGTAATGACTGAATCTTTGCCTATCAAGCTAAGTCCATTAGGGCCACATCTAACGAAGCTTTTACAGAAGGAAAAGGAGCCCTCGGCAGCGAAGAAGCCTGCTGGGCCAAAAAAACGTAGAATTATTCATGTGATTGAAGCTATTGAAGAAACACCACCGTCGGCCTCAGCGTCAAAAACACCAGCTGTCGAGAGCGCTACTGTTGCCAAAGCTGCACCCACCGAAGCTGGAACTGCCGAAGCTGGGACTACCGAAACTTCAACGGCCAAAGATACAAATCTAGAGAGCACATTTTCTGATATTGACAAAATGCTCCTGAATATGGCCGCGGAAGAAGCTGCTACAGCCGCTAAAGAGACCCTGGCCACAATGCCTGAAAAAGAAAAGGAGAAAGCCAAAGATACTTCGGAGGAAAAGGACTTCAATTTCCAAAAAATAATTGGTTAGGAGTTATCTGAAGCTGAGAAAGAAGAGTTGAAAGATTATGCTATATCTTGTGGTTACAAACCAGGAGCTCTGCTCTTCGGCGGCATTGACGATGAAAGCTTAGGTTGCCTCCGAGACCGAACTGGAGCGGAGGTTATCAGTACTCTGTCGAAGAGTATTGGTTTCCCGAAGCTTGAGGCCGCTATCAGCCGCTACCGACGACAGCATATTGTCGGTAGTTTGTTCTATTCTAATTTCAAGGTAAAAACTTTTCTTCGGCTTTTCATTATTTTAACGACGAAGGAGTTTTCTGACGAAGGTTGTTTTTGCACAGAGTATGCTATTAAGTAAAGCTTTGAAGATGCAATAGGACCTTGAAGACAAAAAACATGAGGTTATAATTGAAGATTTAGAGAGCAAAATAAAAGATCATGCAGCTGCTCTTGAAAAGAAAGATTTCGAACTTCAAATAGTGGAGGGTTTACTGGCAGAAGCTGAAGCCAAAATTGCAAAATTGAAAAGTGAACTCCTCTAAAAGTCGGAAAGCTTCAAACAAGAAAAGCAGAAATTTGATGTGAAGTTTGAGGTTGAAGTCGAAAAGAGTTCAATTTTGCAGAAATCACTGAAAGAGCTTCAAGATAAATGTCTAGACTTCGGCAAGCGATGCGTTCAGCGGCTAAAGCAGGTTTTCAACTCGGTTGGAGCCAGCTCTGAGAAATTCAATCCTTCGGTTGAAGACCTGCCAGGGACCTTCGAACACATTGAGGGCGAAGTTGATGCTCTTGATGAGGTTATTGAAAGTCGCCTAGAGGGGGGGTGAATAGGGCGAATCTGAAATTTATAAACTTAAGTACAACTACAAGCCGGGTTAGCGTTAGAAATATTAACGAGTCCGAGAGAGAGGGTGAAAAACAAATCGCGGGCAAATAAAGAGTGAGACACGATGATTTGTTTTACCGAGGTTCGGTTCTTACAAACCTACTCCCCGTTGAGGTGGTCACAAAGACCGGGTCTCTTTCAACCCTTTCCCTCTCTCAAATGGTCACTTCGACCGAGTGAGCTTCTCTTCTCAATCAAACGGGACACAAAGTCCCCGCAAGGACCACCACACAATTGGTGTCTCTTGCCTTGGTTACAATTGAGTTGATCACAAGGAAGAATGAGAAAAAGAAGCAATCCAAGCGCAAGAGCTCAAATGAACACAAGTCACTCTCTCTCTAGTCACTATTTGATTTGGAATGAACTACGGACTTAGGAGAGGATTTGATCTCTTTGGCGTGTCTTGTATTGAATGCTATAGCTCTTGTAAGATGTGGGAAGTTGGAAAACTTGGATGCAATGAATGGTGGGTGGTTGGGGGTATTTATAGCCCCAACCACCAAACTAGCCGTTTGGTGAAGGCTGCTGTCGCGTGGCGCACCGGACAGTCCGGTGCACCACCGGACACTATCCGGTCCGCCTGCCACGTCACCAAACCGTTGGATTCCGACCGTTGGAGTTTCTGTCTTCTGGGCCACCGGACAGTCCGGTGGTGCACCAGACAGGCACTGTTCAGTGTCCGATGCGCCATCTGCCTCTGCTCTGACTCTGGCGCGCACTGTAGCGTATTTAATGCTTGTGGGGGACAGATATCCTCCGGGTCCACTAGAAGGATAAAAGACCTCATGAAAGGCCCAAGGGCCCCATAATTCGTAAGGTCATCCCCTCGTGGGCCTGGGAGGAACGACCAGTGGAGCGGATTAACACAAGGCCGGGTCGGCACAAGCCCAGACGGCCCAACAAATTCGAGCAGCAATCGCAACAGTGATTCGACCTTTCCATGCAGGAGCCCCGTACATTGGAACTGAGCGAGGATGAGTCGGCTGAATTATAGGGAGACAGACACAGTTAGTTCACTATTATTTTGGCTCACGTTGTTATCATATCCACATGTAATGCCCCACGGTCGAGTATATAAGGCCTAGGGGCACCCCTTCAAGACGATCGACATCACCCATTACTTAGCCATCCACCCCGCTCTCTACGTCCTCCAGCACTAGAGGTCTCCCTTGTAACCCATCGCATAAAGCACTCCCGCCAGGACGTAGTGTATTACGCATCTCAAAGCGGCCCGAACCTGTACATCATTGTCTACTCTTTCTCGTGCGCCCAGCACGAACCATCGAGCTACAGTTGGTAACACCGTCCTACTCCTAAAAGCACCTCGAGGGGCAACCCCGGGTGCACGGTCGGACCCAAAACACCGACAGCTGGCGCGCCAGGTAGGGGGTGTGTCATCGATCCAAGCTAGCTCAATGGCCGTCACCTTCCAGCACAAGATCATCCTCCGCCCCGGATCCATATTCTGCTTCAGTACTATCTCATCTATAGCGGATGAGGAGAGAACTCTGCATTGCCTCGCAGATCCGCTAGAGAGAAAGCCTTCCTCAGAAATCTCTGAGAAAATCAGGGCGAGGTAGGAAAAAGCGCAACCTCCAGCGCTCCTAAAAAAGATTACCTCCAGCAAGATAGGAGCTGAGGGTCCTTCAGCCCGGAGAACTCCGCTGTCCACCTCTCCGACGAGAGAATGGACACGAATCACAAGGAAAAAGGAAGCAAAGGATCATCAAGCTGATCTTTCTGTGCCTCCGCCCTCAAAGGAGAACAGAAAGAAGATCACTGTGATAGCTACTCCATTCTACCTCGACGTCCTCTTCATCGGGAGAGTGGAGTCACCCCCCATCTCCGACGACGAGCCGACTGCACCCGGAGAGGAACCTCCTCAGCGGGAATCCCGCCGACGAAAGAACCGACACCAAAATATCCGGTGACATCACGAGGCCGGAGAGCGGGACCCGGCGCAACCTGTATCGCGAGACGAGGTCTTAGAGATAGGAGAAACTCCGGAGGAACGTGTCTTTAGGGAACGAAGGAATTCCCGATGACGCGATCGTCGATGGGCTCAAGAACAGGCTGAGCAGGAGACAAGGCAACGTCGGGAAAATCCACTCTTCGGGCGCAACCTGAACCCCGACTTCGCCCGAGCCATGAACACGCTGAGTGAAGTCGGAGGGGTGTTGGCTCGGATAGCTGATGGCCTCCCTCGGACTCCCGACACCGAGGGCTATCGGCGGCAGTTCACTCAAGCAGCCAATCACCTTCTACCCCTCGCTCACCCGCCGAACGATCTACGATATGCCATCAACAGTCGCCGGGACGTGCGGAGCTCCATCAATGCTTCACGTGAATGACGACACGAGAACGAGATTCGTCGCCGGGAAGAGTACGACTGGGACCATGGCATCCCAGCACGGAGTCAGGCTACCAGGACCGAGTCGGCCATGGCTTCAACTGGTGGCACCACCCGGGGACGGTCGAGGCACCACGACGACCACTCCCCTCCCCGGGACAGACAACATCATCGACGACAGGAGGACACATGTGGAGTATCGGCACTTACTCCGTGCCTCAGAGCCATTCAATGGCCCCCTAACTTCAAGGTATCCAACGTCGACAAATATGAACCTAAGAAGATCCGGGAGGCTGGCTGGCCGTCTACACCACCGCTGCCCGAGCTGCTAGGGCAACCGAGGACGTAATGACCGCGTACTTGCCTATCGTCCTCGGGCAAGACGCGCTGCAATGGGTGCGACACCTACCCTGACACTGCATCGACGACTGGAGCGACTTCAGTCGGCGCTTCACCGCCAACTTTCAGTCTCTCTCCGATAAGCCGACGCAACCATGGGACCTCAAATCCATCAAACGCCGAGGGGACGAAACTCTCCGGTCATACCTCAAAAGGTTCCAGACCATGAGAAATCGTATCCCCGAGGTCGCGGAGGCGGCAGTGATTCGGTGATCCGAGAGAGCAGGGTAAAGAAGGTATTAGTGGACGGGGGGAGCAGCATCAACGTCACTTCCTCCGGACACTCCAAGGCTTCGGAGTTCACCTCAAAGAGCTCCTCGAGTCAGGCACTCCTTTCTTCGGCATCGTGCCGATTGAAGGAGAATACCCGCTAGGCCACATCTACATGCCGGTCACCTTCGGAACTGCGGAGAACTACAGAACCGAGTTCCTAAGGTTCGAAGTGGCGAACTTTGACTGCGGGTACAATGCCATCATCGGGAGGCCTGGATTGGCAAAATTCATGGCCATTCCGCATTATACATACATGATATTGAAGATGTCGGGGCCGCAAGGGATCATAACTGTGCGCGCTGACCTCCAAGGCGCTGCAGAATGTTTCCGAGTGGCCATTCAGGTGGCCCTCACCACCAAACCATCAACGACTTCTTCTGCGCAGGCGAACTCAAAGCCTGAGGAAGACCTCGCGGTACCCACGAACGAGGCTCAAGCCGCGACCTCTATGCGGCCGACTAAAGAAACCAAAAGGATCAACCTTGGGTTCACTGATGAACGCAAAACCGCCATCATCAGCTCTAGCCTGGATGACAAATAGGAAGGCGCGCTCGTCCAGTTCCTGCAAAATAACCGAGACGTATTCGCATGGCAACCTGCGGATATGCCGGGAGTCCAAAGAGAACTGGCCGAGCACAAATTGAAGGTCTACCCCCAGGCGAGGCCGATTCGGCAAAAATTATGTCGTTTCACGCCCGACAAGAGAGAGGCCATCCGCGCTGAGCTGGCTCGCTTGGTCGCGGCTAGATTTATTAGAGAGGTGTTACATCCCGAGTGGTTAGCCAACCCTGTTCTTGTACTCAAAAAGAATAAAGTGGATTGGCGCATGTGCGTCGACTATACAGATCTCAACAAACACTGTCCAAAGGATCCCTTCGGGCTTCCTAGGATAGATCAGGTGGTAGATTCCACCGCTGGATGTTCTGTGTTGTCCTTCTTAGGTTGCTACTCTAGGTATCATCAGATTAGCCTGGCGAAAGAAGACGAGGAAAAAACAACATTCATCACTCCATTCGGAGCTTTCTGCTATACCTCCATGCCCTTTGGCCTCAAAAACGTTGGAGCGACTTATCAGAGAGCTATTCAAACATGCTTAGCTGATCACTGGGGCAAGCGTGTGGAAGCTTATGTGGATGATGTGGTGATCAAAACAGAAAATTCAGAAAATTTCATTGAAGATTTACAGCTGGTTTTCAACAGTCTACGACGATATCGATGAAAGCTTAATCCCGAAAAATGTGTTTTCGAAGTGCCAGCAGGAAAGTTACTCGGCTTTATTGTCAGCCACCGTGGGATTGAAGCTAATCCAGAAAAGATCGAAGCTATCATGAGAATGGAAGCACCACGATCACAGAAGAAAGTTCAAAGACTCACCGGATGTATGGCAGCCCTGAGCAGATTTATATCCAGGCTGGGAGAAAAAGGCTTACCATTTTATAAGTTACTCAAGAAGGTGGACAAATTTCAGTGGACTTCAGAAGCACAAGAAGCCTTAGATGCATTGAAAAAGTTCTTGACGACACCGCCAGTGCTGAAACCACCGCATCGAGCCACGCCGACTCAACCAACAGAAGATCTGCTGTTATATATCTCTTGCACGACTCACGTGGTGAGCACCGCGTTGGTAGTCGAGCGAGCAGAAGAAGGACATGCATACCCAGTACAACATCCTGTTTATTTCATCTATGAAGTTTTGGGTCCCTCGAAGAAGAAATACCCTCAAGTTCAGAAGCTATTATACGCAGTACTTCTAACTGCACGCAAGCTCCGTCACTACTTCAACGACCACAAAGTCATAGTAGTCACCGGATTTCCAATAGGAGATATTCTTCACAACAAAGAAGCCATCGGGAGAATAGCCAAGTGGGCCTGCGAGCTGGGATCTCATGACATTGAATTTCGACCCTGCACTGCCATCAAAACTCAAGCACTGGTTGATTTCGTATCAGAGTGGATCGAACAACAAGTACCGGATAACCCAGAAACCGCAGAAGTATGGCGAATGTATTTTGATGGCTTGTTAAAGCTGCAGGGAGCAGACGTAGGGATCCTCTTTACTGCACCTGGAGGCGAACACCTCAGATATGCCCTTCAGTTGCTATTTCCAGCCTCTAACAATGCAGCAGAATATAAATCTCTGATTCATGGACTGAACATTGCTATATCACTAGGCATCAAGAGACTGATGGTATATAGAGATTCTCTGGTGGTCATAAGTTAGATAAACAAAGAATGGGATTGTTCGAGCGATTCCATGGGAAAATACTGCACTGCTGTCCGGAAACTAGAAGACAAATTTGAAGGCCTGGAATTTCACCATGTAGAGAGAGATCAAAACACGGCAGCCGATGTATTGTCCAAGCTAGGATCCAGTCGAACTCAGGCCCTGCCTGGAGTTTTTGTTCAAGAAATATTACATCCAAGCATTTCACTGGATCGAGCAGAGGAATGTAATACTCTGAGCCAACCAGAGTCAGATTCTGATGACTGGAGGGGGCCGATCATCAAATATATAAAGAATGAGGAGGAGCCAGATGACAAGAATACAGCCGAGCGCATCGCAAGACAATCATCTCACTATACACTCATTGGGAAACACTATACAGGAGGGGCGCATCAGGAGTCCTCATGAAATGCATTCTCTCAGCTACTGGAAAGCAACTTCTAGATGAGGTCCATGCTGGGCAATGTGGAGTACACGCAGCATCCAGAACCCTGGTTGGGAAGGTCTTCAGGTCAGGTTTTTACTGGCCAACGGCAAAGAGTGATGCAGCTGAGTTAGTCCAGAGGTGCGAAGCCTGCCAGTACTTATCAAAACAGCAGCATCTACCAGCACAGCTGCTGCAGACTATACCCATAACCTGGCCGTTCGCATGCTGGGGATTGGATATGATTGGACCTTTCAAGAAAGCTCAAGGAGGATACACTCATGTACTGGTGGCTATCGACAAATTCACTAAATGGATAGAGTTCAAACCCATTGCTTCTCTAACTTCAGCTAAGGCAGTGGAATTCATACAAGATATAATATTCAGGTTTCGGATACCAAATAGCATCATAACTGACCTAGGATCCAACTTCACCAGTTCAGAATTCTTCGATTTCTACGAGCAAAAGAGCATTCAAATCAAATATGCCTCAGTGGCGCACCCAAGAGCCAACGGGCAAGTAGAAAGAGCCAACGGGATGATATTAGAAGCACTCAGAAAAAAAAGTCTTCGACAAGAATGAGAAGTTCGCAGGAAAGTGGATCAGAGAGTTGCCATATGTGGTTTGGAGCCTGAGAACTCAACCCAGCCGAGCTCTGCATGGAAATACCCCCTTCTTTATGGTTTATGGTTCGAAGGCAGTGCTACCTGCTAATCTCAAGTTTGGGGCACCAAGGTTAATCTTTGAAAACATAGCAGAAGCTGAAGCTACTAGGCTGGAAGACGTTGATGTACTCGAAGAAGAGCGACTGAATACGGTGATTCAATCAGCGCGATATCAGCAAACTCTGAGGCGCTATCATGATAAGGCCATACGGCATCGATCCTTCACAGTGGGAGATCTCGTCCTCCTCCGAATTCTAATGGGGGAGGGACGACATAAATTGTCACCTCTATGATAAGGACCATTCATAGTAGCATAAGTCACTCGGCCGGTGAAAGTCGCCTAGAGGGGGGGGGGGGTGAATAGGGCGAAACTGAAATTTACAAAGTTAATCACAACTACAAGCCGGGTTAGCGTTAGAAATAATAATGAGTCTGCGAGAGAGGATGCAAAACAAATCGCAAGCGAATAAAGTGTGTGACACGCGGATTTGTTTTACCGAGGTTCGGTTCTCGCAAACCTACTCCCCGTTGAGGTGGTCACAAAGACTGGGTCTCTTTCAACCCTTTCCCTCTCTCAAACGGTCCCTCGGACCGAGTGAGCTTCTTCTTCTCAATCAAACAGGAACAAACTTCCCCGCAAGGGCCACCACACAATTGGTGCCTCTTGTCTCGGTTACAATTGAGTTGTTCACAAGAAAGAATGAAAGAAAGAAGCAATCCAAGCGCAAGAGCTCAAAAGAACACAACAAATCTCTCTCACTAATCACTAAAGCTTTGTGTGGAGTTGGGAGAGGATTTGATCACTTGGGTGTGTCTAGAATTGAATGCTAGAGCTCTTGTAAGTAGTTGGAAGGTGGAAAACTTGGATGACTTGAATGTGGGGTGGTTGGGGGTATTTATAACCCCAACCACAAAACTAGCCGTTTGGTGAAGGCTGTAGTCGACGGGCGCACCGGACAGTCCGGTGCACCACCGGACAGTGTCCGGTGCGCCAGCCACGTCACTCGGCCGTTAGGGTTCGACCGTTAGAGCTCTGTCTTGTGGGCCCGCCTGGCTGTCCGGTGGCGCACCGGACAAGTCCTGTAGATTGTCCGGTGTGCCACCCGCGCGTGCACTGCTCCTCTGCGCGCGCAGACGCGCATTTAATGCGTTGCAGTCGACCGTTGGCACGAAGTAGCCGTTGCTCCGCTGGCTCAACGGACATGTCCGGTGAATTATAGCGGAGCGGATTCCCGAAGCTGGCGAGTTCATAGTTGCTCTTCCCTGGGGCACCGGACACTGTCCGGTGGTGCACCGGACAGTCCGGTGAATTATAACGAAGCCCTCTGAAAATTCCCGAAAGTGAGGAGTTGGGCGTCGAGTTCCCTGGTGCACCAGACACTGTCCGATGGTGCACCGGACACTGTCCGGTGGCACACCGGACAGTCCGGTGCGCCAGACCAGGGCAGCCTTCGGTTATCCCTTGCTCTCTTTTGTTGAACCCTTTTTCTTGGTCTTTTTATTGGCTTAGTGTGAACCTTTGGCACCTGTATAACTTATAGACTAGAGCAAACTAGTTAGTCCAATTTATTTGTGTTGGGCAATTCAACCACCAAAATCAATTAGGAAAATAGGTGTAAGCCTAATTCCCTTTCAATCTCCCCCTTTTTGGTGATTGATGCCAACACAAACCAAAGCAAGTATAGAAGTACATAATTGAACTAGTTTGCATAGTGTAAGTGCAAAGGTTACTTAGAATTGGGCCAATATAAATACTTATAAGATACGCATAGATTGTTTCTTTAATTTTAACATTTTGGACCACGCTTGCACCACATGTTTTGTTTTTGCAAATTCTTTTGTAAATCCTTTTCAAAGTTCTTTTGCAAATAGTCAAAGGTAAATGAATAGAATTTTGCGAAGCATTTTCAAGATTTGAAATTTTCTCCCCATGTTTCAAATGCTTTTCCTTTGACTAAACAAAACTCCCCCTCAATGAAATTCTCCTCTTAGTGTTCAAGAGGGTTTTAAGATATTGATTTTGAAAATGCTACTTTCTCCCCTTTTCGAACACAATAAGATACCTATTTGAAATTTACCAATTGGAAATCATTAGTTTTAAAAATTAGGTGGTGGTGCGGTCCTTTTGCTTTGGGCTAATACTTTCTCCCCCTTTGACATGAATCGCCAAAAACGGATACTTTGAGTGAAATATAAGCCCTTTTAACTACTTTCTCCCTTTTGGCAAATAAAACATATGAGTGAAGATTATACCAAAAGACGAAGAGTTACTCGGAGCGACAGCAAAGGATGAGTTACGGAGTGGAAGCCTTTGTCTTCGCCGAAGACTCCAATTCCCTTTCAATATACCTATGACTTGTTTTGAAATTCACTTGAAAACACATTAGTCATAGCATATATAAAAGAGACATGATCAAAGGTATACTTATGAGCTATATGTGCAAGACATCAAAAGAAATTCCTCGAATCAAGAATATTTAGCTCATGCCTAAGTTTGTTAAAAGTTTGTTCATCAAGTGGCTTGGTAAAGATATCGGCTAATTGATCTTTAGTGTTAATGTATGCAATCTCGATATCTCCCTTTTGTTGGTGATCCCTTAGAAAATGATACCGAATGGCTATGTGTTTAGTGTGGCTATGCTCAACGGGATTATCCGCCATGCGGATCGCACTCTCATTATCACATAGAAGAGGAACTTTGGTTAATTTGTAACCATAGTCCCTAAGAGTTTGCCTCATCCAAAGCAATTGCGCGCAACAATGTCCTGCGGCAATATACTCGGCTTCGGCGGTAGAAAGAGCTACGAAATTTTGCTTCATTGTAGCCCAAGACACCAAGGATCTTCCCAAGAACTAGCAAGTCCCCGATGTGCTCTTCCTATTAATCTTACACCCCGCCCAATCAGCATCCGAATAACCAATTAAGTCAAAAGTGGATCCCCAAGGGTACCAAAGCCCAAACTTAGGAGTATAAGCCAAATATCTCAAGATTCGTTTTACGGCCGTAAGGTGAGCTTCCTTAGGGTCGGCTTGGAATCTTGCACACATGCATACGGAAAGCATGATGTCCGGTCGAGATGCACATAAATAGAGTAAAGAGCCTATCATCGACCGGTATACCTTTTGATCGACGGATTTACCTTCCATGTCGAGGTCGAGATGCCCATTGGTTCCCATGGGTGTCTTGATGGGTTTGGCATCCTTCATCCCAAATTTGCTTAGAATATCTTGAATATACTTTGTTTGACTAATGAAGGTGCCCTCTTGGAGTTGCTTTACTTGAAATCCTAAGAAGTACTTCAACTCCCCCATCAAAGACATCTCGAATTTCTGTGTCATGATCATACTAAATTCTTCACATGTAGATTCGTTAGTAGACCCAAATATAATATCATCGACATAAATTTGGCATACAAACAAATCATTGTCAAGAGTTTTAGTAAATAAAGTAGGATCGGCCTTTCCGACTTTGAAGCCATTAGCGATAAGAAAATCTCTTAGGCATTCATACCATGCTCTTGGGGCTTGCTTGAGCCCATAAAGCGCCTTAGAGAGCTTATAGACATGGTTAGGGTACTCACTGTCTTCAAAGCCGGGAGGTTGCTCAACATAGACCTCTTCCTTGATTGGTCCATTGAGGAAGGCACTCTTCACGTCCATTTGATAAAGCTTGAAGCCATGGTAAGTAGCATAGGCCAATAATATGCAAATTGACTCAAGCCTAGCTACGGGTGCATAGGTTTCTCCGAAATCCAAACCGTCGACTTGCGAATATCCCTTGGCCACAAGTCGGGCTTTGTTCCTTGTCACCACACCATGCTCGTCTTGCTTGTTGTGGAAGACCCATTTGGTTCCTACAACATTTTGATTAGGACGTGGAACTAAATGCCATACCTCGTTCCTAGTGAAGTTGTTGAGCTCCTCTTGCATCGCCACCACCCAATCCGAATCTTGTAGTGCTTCCTCTACCTTGTGTGGCTCAATAGAGGAAACAAAAGAGTAATGCTCACAAAAATGTGCAACACGAGATCTAGTGGTTACCCTCCTTATGAATATCGTCGAGGATGGTGTCGACGGGGTGATCTCGTTGGATTGCTTGGTGGACTCTTGGGTGTGGCGGCCTTGGTTCTTCATCCTCCTTGTCTTGATCATTTGCATCTCCCCCTTGATCATTGCCGTTATCTTGAGGTGGCTCATCTCTTTGATCTTCTTTTTCATCAACTTGAGCCTCATCCTCATTTTGAGTTGGTGGGAATGCTTGCGTGGAGGAGGATGGTTGATCTTGTGCATTTGGAGACTCTTCAGATTCCTTAGGACACACATCCCCAATGGACATGTTCCTTAGCGCGATGCACGGAGCCTCTTCATCACCTATCTCATCAAGATCAACTTGCTCTACTTGAGAGCCGTTAGTCTCATCAAACACAACATCACAAGAAACTTCAACTAGTCCAGTGGACTTGTTAAAGACTCTATATGCTCTTGTGTTTGAATCATATCCTAGTAAAAAGCCTTCTACAATCTTAGGAGCAAATTTAGATTTTCTACCTCTTTTAACAAGAATAAAGCATTTGCTACCAAAGACTCTAAAATATGAAATGTTGGGCTTTTTACCGGTTAGGAGTTCGTATGATGTCTTCTTGAGGATTCGGTGTAGATATAACCGGTTGATGGCATAACAGGCGGTGTTGACCGCCTCGGCCCAAAACCGATCTGAAGTCTTGTACTCATCAAGCATGGTTCTTGCCATGTCCAATAGAGTTCTATTCTTCCTCTCCACTACACCATTTTGTTGTGGCGTGTAGGGAGAAGAGAATTCATGCTTGATGCCCTCCTCCTCAAGGAAACCTTCAATTTGAGAGTTCTTGAACTCCGTCCCGTTGTCGCTTCTAATTTTCTTGATCCTTAAGCCGAACTCATTTTGAGCCCGTCTCAAGAATCCCTTTAAGGTCTCCTGGGTATGAGATTTTTCCTGCAAAAAGAATACCCAAGTGAAGCGAGAATAATCATCCACAATAACTAGACAATACTTACTCCCGTCGATGCTTATGTAAGCTATCGGGCCGAAAAGGTCCATGTGTAGGAGTTCCAGTGGCCTGTCAGTCGTCATGATGTTCTTGTGTGGATGATGAGCACCAACTTGCTTCCCGGCCTGACATGCGCTACAAATCATGTCTTTCTCAAAATGAACATTTGTTAATCCTAAAATGTGCTCTCCCTTTAGAAGCTTATGAAGATTCTTCATCCCAACATGGGCTAGTCGGCGGTGCCAGAGCCTACCCATGTTAGTCTTAGCAATTAAGCAAGTGTCGAGTTCAGCTCTATCAAAATCTACCAAGTATAGCTAACCCTCTAACACTCCCTTAAATGCTATTGAATCATCACTTCTTCTAAAGACAGTGACACCTACATCAGTAAAAAGACAGTTGTAGCCCATTTGACATAATTGAGATACGGAAAGCAAATTGTAATCTAATGAATCAACAAGAAAAACATTGGAAATGGAATGGTCAGGTGAAATAGCAATTTTACCCAATCCTTTGACCAAACCTTGATTTCCATCCCCGAATGTGATCACTCTTTGGGGATCTTGGTTTTTTCATAGGAGGAGAACATCTTCTTCTCCCCTGTCATATGGTTTGTGCACCCGCTGTCGATTATCCAACTTGAGTCCCCAGATGCATAAACCTACAACACAAGTTTAGTTCTTGACTTTAGGTACCCAAATGGTTTTGGGTCCTTTGGCATTAGACACAAGAACTTTGGGTACCCAAACACAAGTCTTTGACCCCTTGTGCTTGCCCCCAACATATTTGGCAACTACCTTGCCGGATTTGTTAGTTAACACATAAGAAGCATCAAAAGTTTTAAATGAAATACTATGTTCATTTGATGCACTAGGAGTTTTCTTGTTAGGCAACTTAGCACAGGTTGGTTGCCTAGAACTACATGCCTCACCCTTATACATAAAAGCATGGTTAGGGCCAGAGTGAGACTTCCTAGAATGAATTCTCCTAATTTTGCTCTCGGGATAACCGACAGGGTATAAAATGTAACCCTCGTTATCCTGAGGCATGGGAGCCTTGCCCTTAACAAAGTTGGACAATTTCTTAGGAGGGGCATTGAGTTTGACATTGCCTCCCTGTTGGAAGACAATGCCATCCTTAATGCCAGGGCGTCTTCCATTATAAAGCATACTACGAGCAAACTTAAATTTTTCATTTTCTAGTTCATGCTCGGCAATTTTAGCATCTAATTTAGCTATATGATCATTTTGTTGTTTAATCATGGAAAGGTGATCATGTATAGCATTAACATCAACATCTCTACATCTAGTGCAAATAGTGACATGCTCAGTGGTAGATGTATAGGATTTGCAAGAATTAAGTTCAACAATCTTAGCACGCAATATATCATTTTTATCTCTAAGATCAGAAATTGTAACATTGCAAACATCAAGTTCTTTAGCCTTAGCAAGCAATTTTTCATTCTCAATCCTAAGGCTAGCAAGAGAAATGTTTAATTCTTCAATCTTAGCAAGCAAATCATCATTATTATTTCTAAGATTGGGAATTGAAACATCACAAACATTTGAATCAACCTTAGCTAACAAATTAGCATTCTCATTTCTAAGGTTGTCTATAGTCTCATGGCAAGTGCTTAGCTCACTAGATAGTTTTTCACATTTTTCTACTTCTAGAGTATAAGCATTTTTAACCTTAACATGCTTTTTGTTTTCCTTGATTAGGAAGTCCTCTTGGGTGTCTAAGAGGTCATCCTTCTCATGGATGGCACTAATTAATTCATTTAACTTTTCTTTTTGTTGCATGTTTAGGTTGGCAAAAAGGGTACGTAAATTATCCTCCTCATCACTAGCATCATCATCACTAGAGGACTCATATTTAGTGGAGGATTTGGATTTAACCTTCTTCTTTTTGCCATCCTTTTCCATGAGGCATTTGTGGCCGACGTTGGGGAAGAGAAGACCCTTGTTGATGGCGATGTTGGCGGCGTCCTCGTCGGAGGAGGAGTCGGAGGAGCTCTCGTCCGAGTCCCACTCGCGGCATACATGGGCGTCGCCACCCTTCTTCTTGTAGTACCTCTTCTTCTCCTTTCTTCTCCCCTTCTTGTCGTCGCCCCTGTCACTGTCACTAAAAATAGGACATTTTGCTATAAAGTGACCGGGCTTACCACACTTGTAGCAAACTTTCTTGGAGCGGAGCTTGTAATCTTTCCCCCTCCTTTGTTTGAGGATTTGGCGGAAGCTCTTGATGACGAGCGCCATTTCCTCGTTGTCGAGCTTGGAGGCGTCGATGGGTGTTCGACTTGGAGTAGATTCCTCCTTCTTTTCTTCCGTCGCCTTGAATGCGACCGGTTGTGCTTCGGACGTGGAGGGGCCGTCAAGCTCGTTGATCTTCTTTGAGCCTTTGATCATCAATTCAAAGCTCACAAAATTCCCGATTACTTCCTCGGGAGTCATTAGTGTGTATCTAGGATTGCCACGAATTAATTGAACTTGAGTAGGGTTAAGGAAAACAAGTGATCTTAAAATAACCTTAACCATTTCGTGGTCATCCCATTTTTTGCTCCCGAGGTTGCGCACTTGGTTCACCAAGGTTTTGAGCCGGTTGTACATATCTTGTGGCTCTTCCCCTTAGCGAAGTCGGAAGCGACCGAGCTCCCCCTTGATCGTTTCCCGCTTGGTGATTTTGGTCACCTCGTCTCCTTCGTGCGCGGTCTTTAGCGTGTCCCAAATCTCCTTTGCATTTTTCAACCCTTGCACCTTATTATACTCCTCTCGACTTAGAGAGGCGAGGAGTATAGTTGAGGCTTGGGAGTTGAAGTGTTGGGTTTGGGCTACTTCGTCCTCATCATAATCTTCATCCCCTACGGATGATACCTGTACACCAAACTTAACAACATCCCATATACTTTTGTGGAGTGAGGTTAGATGAAATCGCATCAAATCACTCCACCTAGCATAATCTTCACCATCAAACGTTGGTGGTTTGCCTAATGGGACACAAAGTAAAGGTGTATGTTTAGGAATGCGAGGATAGCGTAGGGGAATCTTACTAAACTTCTTGCGCTCATGGCGCTTAGAAGTGATGGATGGCGCGTCGGAGCCAGAGGTGGAAGGTGATGAAGTATCGGTCTCGTAGTAGACCACCTTCCTCATCTTCTTTTTCTTGTCTCCACTCCGATGCGACTTGTGGGAAGAGGCTTTCTTTTCCTTCCCCTTCCCCTTGTTGCGGGACTCTTCCGATGTAGCTTTCCCGTGGCTTGTAGTGGGCTTGTCGCCGGTCTCCATCTCCTTCTTGGCGTGTTCTCCCGACATCACTTCGAGCGGTTAAGCTCTAATGAAGCACCGGGCTCTGATACCAATTGAAAGTCGCCTAGAGGGGGGGTGAATAGGGCGAAACTGAAATTTACAAAGTTAATCACAACTACAAGCCGGGTTAGCATTAGAAATAATAATGAGTCCGCGAGAGAGGATGCAAAACAAATCACAAGCGAATAAAGAGTGTGACACGCGGATTTGTTTTACCGAGGTTCGGTTCTCGCAAACCTACTCCCCGTTGAGGTGGTCACAAAGACCGGGTCTCTTTCAACCCTTTCCCTCTCTCAAACGGTCCCTCGGACCGAGTGAGCTTCTTCTTCTCAATCAAACGGGAACAAACTTCCCCGCAAGGGCCACCACACAATTGGTGCCTCTTGCCTCGGTTACAATTGAGTTGTTCACAAGAAAGAATGAAAGAAAGAAGCAATCCAAGCGCAAGAGCTCAAAAGAACACAACAAATCTCTCTCACTAATCACTAAAGCTTTGTGTGGAGTTGGGAGAGGATTTGATCACTTGGGTGTGTCTAGAATTGAATGCTAGAGCTCTTGTAAGTAGTTGGAAGGTGGAAAACTTGGATGACTTGAATGTGGGGTGGTTGGGGGTATTTATAACCCCAACCACCAAACTAGCCGTTTGGTGAAGGCTGCAGTCGACGGGCGCACCGGATAGTCCGGTGCGCCACCGGACAGTGTCCGGTGCGCCAGCCACGTCACCCGACCGTTAGGGTTCGACCGTTGGAGCTCTGTCTTGTGGGCCCACCTGGCTGTCCGGTGGCGCACCGGACAAGTCATGTAGACTGTCCGGTGTGCCACCCGCGCGTGCACTGCTCCTCTGCGCGCGCAGACACGCATTTAATGCGTTGCAGTCGACCGTTGGCGCGAAGTAGCCGTTGCTCCGCTGGCTCACCGGACAGTCCGGTGTGCACCGGACATGTCCGGTGAATTATAGCGGAGCGGATTCCCGAAGCTGGCGAGTTCAGAGTTGCTCTTCCCTGGGGCACCGGACACTGTCCGGTGGTGCACCGGACAGTCCGGTGAATTATAGCGGAGCCCTCTGAAAATTCCCGAAAGTGAGGAGTTGGGCGTCGAGTTCCCTGGTGCACCGAACACTGTCCGGTGGTGCACCGGACACTGTCCGGTGGCACACCGGACAGTCCGGTGCGCCAGACCAGGGCAGCCTTCGGTTATCCCTTGCTCCCTTTTGTTGAACCCTTTTTCTTGGTCTTTTTATTGGCTTAGTGTGAACCTTTGGCACCTGTATAACTTATAGACTAGAGCAAACTAGTTAGTCCAATTTATTTGTGTTGGACAATTCAACCACCAAAATCAATTAGGAAAATAGGTGTAAGCCTAATTCCCTTTCAGCCGGGATCATATCGTCTCACTCAGATGGACGGCACGGAAATTGGGAACTCATGGAACATAGAACGCCTCAGGAAGTTTTACCCCTAGCTATGTCCTAGAAGCTCTCGGAACGACGATGTATTCTGTAAATCGAGAAAAATATCATTAATAAAAAGGTTTCAAAGGCACTCAGATTGTTCACTACCAATTGGCACGCTTACTTAACTCGGGGTGACCACTATGCCCTACTAACGGAGCAATCGGCTTAAGTCGGCAATGACTTAAGGCGGTGCGACATGCTCACGCTTACTTAACTCGGGGTGACCACTATGCCCTACTAGCGGAGCAATCGGCTTAAGCCGACAATGACTTAAGGCGGTGCGACATGCTCATGCTTACTAAACTCGGGGTGACCACTATACCCTACTAGCGGAGTAGTCGGTTTAAGTTGGCACTGATTTAAATTGGCATGGCACACTCGACACGTTTGCAATCACCCATCTTAGGGCAACTTTTATGCCCCATGATGAAATTTCAAAACCATCACACTGCATTTACTTCTACAATCATAGACACTGTTGAATTCTAAACAATGGGAAAACAATAGTAGCATTCAGTACTAAAAAGTGTTCTCTAACAAAACATCCGAGCACATTAACCACGTGTTCAAAGCATGCAGTGTTTTCTATTTGGCAATTTTCTTCTCAGGAGCAACGACGAAGAGGGCGACTTGAGGAATCAGGAGCGGCGTTCACATCTGCCATTATGTCGTCAGGAACAACCACACCAGGTCTCCTCATCAGGATCCGCCCCGCGCGAATAGCTTTATCCATAGCTTTATCGCGCTGGGCCCTCAGAGTAGCAGAAGTCTCTTCAGCAGCCTTGACAGCCAACCGAGCGGTTTCTAGCTCCTGGGCGATGGATTTCTTGGAAGCACACAGATCCTTGATGACAGCATCTTTGGTCGACACCAACTGCCTGAGGCGAATCACATCATCCAAGGACTCTTGCAGCTTATAACGATGATTATCTAACTCCTCCCTGGTGAAGCGATGACTCCTCTCCAAGATGGTCAACGAATTGCTGGCGTCGCGGTATAGCTTGTCAAGGTTGTCACGAGAAGTAGCGAGGGCACACTTTTCCTCCTACAGACAAGAATCAGCCTCTCCAAACGTCAAGCAAGCAATAAGAACACAGCAAACAAAGCCAAGATTCATAGGTCACCTTTTCAGAGTCGAGCTGAGCATGGAGAGTAGAGTTCAGCGTGTTAACATCATTCAGAGAAGCAGAAATCCGGGCCAGTTCAGTCTGACCTTGAGAATATTTTTCTTCAAGAGCAGAGCACCGCCAGGCTAGTTCAGTCTGACCTTGAGAATATTTTTCTTCAAGATCAGAGTACTGCCGAGCCATATCTGTCAAGAAACAGTCAAGCAAAGGTGTTAAAATAAAAAGCAGATTAATCAGGTAGCCAAAAAAGGAAGCAAAAGAGCACTGAACGGCATTTGCCACCTCCAAATCAGATACACGCCGCTGAAGCAGCACTGGATTCCAACGCGCCAGAGACAAAGCTCCTTCTGGGACAGAGGCACCCTGCAACTTCAGCCGACTAGACATCTCATCAACCAACGCCTGGCATTAAAAACAGACAAGCATGAGAACAATTATCTGCCTGGGTAAAGTCAGACCAGAAGAAACCAAAATACCTGAAGGTTGGAGAAGAATGAGGGAACCCTAAGTCGTGAGAGGTCAACTGATGGCTCGGTGAAGGATCACCAACCGGAACAACTCACAACGAATCAGCAGGAACCAATTCAATGTCATCAGCAGAAGCCAGAACTCTGTCATCGGGTGCGCTGGCCTCTAAAGCGACTCCTTGACCGAAGGCTTGGGATATCGCCATGCAACCAGAGTGTGGAGGAGAAGACCCTACATGAACATCCATGGAAGTGTGGGAGGGAGAACCCACTCGGACACCCTCGGGGGCTGGGTCACAGCTCGCGTTACCCATCCGAGCCGGATCATCTCCGGCAACACCCTCGGGGGCTGGGTAAGCGCTAGCGCCATCCATGGGGGCCGAGTTCTCTGCAACAGCTACCTCTAAGGCTGAAGGACCCTCAGTCACCTCCGTGGGGGCAGTGCAATCCAGACCAGCCTCCTGACCCTCAAGACCGCGCTCTAAGGTCGATGAGGCACGGGACGCTGCCCGGGATGACCCCAACCCGGCATCGGGCACATCAGCACAAACAACCATCGCGCAACCATCTACCGGCTCTGACAACAGATCTTCTAGAACCATGTCTTCAAGAGTTTGATCAAAGTTCGCCAGAGATAATTCTTGCAGACCAATGAGGGCAGACAAAGCAGGAGAAGGAACACCGCTACTTTCCCCACTAGCTATGTAACGCCAGCTGTTCTTCCGAATCAGAGGGATTTCATCCTCTTCTTCATCATCTTCATCAACAACACGGACAGTACACCCATTGGGGTCAGATTCAGTAGGATTACACCCATTGGGGTCAGCAGCAGTCGGGTCACACCCATTGGAGTCAGCTTCGGCAAATTCAGGCACTAGCATTTCCTCAGCAACAGGAACAGAAGGACCGGCATCCTGATCCAAGCTAGACACTCGACGAAGACGTCTCTTTTTCTTCTTCTGCCCCTCAGCAGGAGAAGTGGGTTGATCGGCTCGGCGAGAACGTTTCGGGCAAACATTATCAGACCTCTGAACGTCCAAAGCTTTGCCGGCCTCAGGGATGGGCGCCACCACCAGTGTTTCAGCAGGAGCGGCATCAGAAGAATCCTCAGCTAACATATCCAGCATGACACTTATCTCTGCGTCACTTGGATTCAAAGGCACCTCAAAATGAACCTGCCTCTCGTCGTCAGGAATTCCTCCGAGTGAGGCAACCAAAGCACTAACTTCTTCGGGAAAGGGTCGTACTCTAAGGCCCAAACCGCTATCACCAGCAGGAGGATTTGACACGAAACTGGTAAAGGCCTAGGAAGGAGGCAGATTCCAGGCCGAGTATGCAACAAGAGCGCCGATGTTCGACACCTTGCCTCTGAGTATCATCTCGAGCCGGCTCACCAAGTCCACAGCAGGAATTCTTCTGTTGGTTACCCGGGTTGAATCAGCCAAGCCTCGATACAGATAGGCCGGATACGCTCTGTCTTTCAGCGGCTGAATGTTCTTGAAAACAAAGTCAGCGACCATAGCTTCTGTAGTCAGACCCCTTTCTTTCAATAATCCAACCTCAGCTAGCAGAGCCCCTGCCTCAGCCACCTCCTGGTCTGTGGGGGATTCGGTCCAGCTCGGAGTGCGGACATTCGGCTGTCTCCCTGACCGTGGGGGGAGGGAATTCCCATGATTCTCCATGATGAACCATTCCAGGCGCCATCCCTTGATGCTATCCTTGAGTGGGATGTCGAGGTAGTCAGTCTTCCTCCCACGGCACATCTCCAAGCTCGCGCCCCCATCAGTTGGTGCTGCCCTCCGGCCATCCCAGACCGACAGTGGTACAGATACTTCCAAAGGCCAAAGTGGGGCAAAACACCAAGAAAGGCTTCACATAAATGAACAAAAACAGAAACTTGCAGAATAGAATTGGGGTTCAGATGGGTCAGATTCAAGCGATAGAAATCAAGGAGACCACGGAAGAAAGGAGAAATGGGAACAACAAGTCCGCGGATAAGAAAAGGAACGTAAATGACGGATTCGTGGGTGTCTTCTGTCGGAACAGTGACCCCACGGCAGATCCGCCACGAACAGAGCTCCTTCGGAGGAAGAACTCCGATGGAAACGAGATGAAGAAGGTCGGATTCAGAGACAACAGACATATGGTTACCTGCGAAAGGCAACTGACTGTTGGGATCGATGGGGGGAATGATCGTGACGGACGAACTCGAAGCTTTCCGCTTGGGCGCCATCTCAACCTTGCTAGCGAACGGAGCGGAAGCAGTATTGCAGGAGAGCAGAGAAAGCCTGGATGCAGAAAAGCAGAAACTAGGGCACGGAGCGTGGAGGCGAGCGATAGTGCAGTACATATGGGGTTTTCCCGGGCCAGATGCCATTTCTAAAAAGTGCCCAGTCATCACCCAGCCGTTATTTCTAAAACGCTGGTGTGCCAAGTCATCACCCAGCTGTTATTTCTAAAACGCTGGCGTGCCATGTCATCACCAGCCGTTATTTCTAAAACGCTAGCGCGCCATGTCATCACTCGGCTGTTATTTCCAAAACGGTCGACGTCGCCCAGATTGACTCAGCCGTTGTTTCTAAAAACGCTGACATTATCTGACTTCACTCAGCCACTACTTTCAAAGCGGACGACGTGGTCCGTTATCACTCGGCTGTTACTTCTAAAACACCGACGTCGCCAGTAATCACTCAGCTGTTATCCCTAAAACAGTGACATGACTCCAGAAGATTCGGCTGTTACCTCTAAAACGCCGACGTCGCCAGTAACCGCTCGATCGTTATTTCTAAAACACCGACGCGGCCCGCTATCGCTCGGCTATCTGAAAGGGAAATGTGCCCTTGGGCCATTTCTAAGTATTTTGGTGATTTAGTGTCCAACACAAATGCCTAAGTGTTAAATGGTGGACAAAGTACAAATCAAGTATAAAGGTATGTTTCTCAGACTTAGTACATTGTTTTAGAGACTAATGTATTGTGTCTAAGTGCTGGAAACAGGAAAAATCAAGTTGAAATTAAAGATGGCTTTGTTCAGCCAAAGTCAGCTCTGTCTGGGTGCACCGGACTGTCCGGTGGTGCACCGGACAGTGTCCGGTGCGCCAGGCTGGCTCAGGCGAACTTGCTGCTCTCGGGAAGTGATTAACAGCGTACGGCTATAATTCACCGGACTGTCCGGTGTGCACCGGACTGTCCGGTGAGCCAATGGTCGGCCGGGCCAATGGTCGGCCGCGCGAGACACGTGGCCGAGCCAACGGTCGGAAGGGGACACCGGACTGTCCGGTGTGCACCGGATAGTGTCCGGTGCGCCAACGCTCGAAATCTACAACGGTCGGCTTCACCAAAGAAGGAAAGAAATCCGCACCGAACAGTGTCTGGTGGTGCACCGGACTGTCCGGTGCGCCAGGCGACAGAAGGCAAAAATTACCTTCCTGGAATGCACTCAACGGCTCCTAGCTGCCTTGGGGCTATAAAAGGGACCCCTAGGCGCATGGAGGAGAACACCAAGCATTCTCTAAGCATTCCTAAGCACAAAGACTTCGATTCCGCGCATTTGATTCTTAGTGATAGCAACTAGAGCTCCATTTGAGTTGTGTACTCGTCGGGTTGTGTTGTGAGCTCTTGTTGCGACTTGTGTGCGTGTTGTCGCTCTGATTTTGTGTCTTGTGTGCATTGCTCATTCCTCCCTTACTCCGTGCTTCTTTGTGAACAACTTTGTAAGTTTGAGAGACTCCAAGTTGTGGAGATTCCTCGCAAGCGGGATATAGTAAAGTGAAAGCAAAACACCGTGGTATTCAAGTGGGTCTTTGGACCGCTTGAAAGGGGTTGATTGCAACCCTCGTCCGTTGGGACACCACAACATGGAGTAGGCAAGTGTTGGACTTGGCCGAACCACGGGATAAACCACTGTGCCATCTCTGTGTTGATCTCTTTGTGGTTTTCGTGTTGTGCAAGCTCTCCTCTCTAGCCACTTGGCTTAATTGTGCTAACTCCTAATCAAGTTTTGTGGATTAAGTTTCAAGTTTTTACAGGATCACCTATTCACCCCCTCTAGGTGCTCTCAATTGGTATCGGAGCCGTTCTCTTCAAGAAAGGGACTAATCGCCCGAAGAGATGGATCCTAAGGGCAAGGGGATTGTGATCAATGATAAGGAGAAGGAGTCCTTCGTCAACGAGCTGAAAGATGACAAGCCTACCGACTCGGGCTCGGGCCACAAACGAAAAGATGGAAAGAAGAAGAAGACGAGGCGCATCAAGGAGATCGTCTACTATGATGACAGCGACGAGTCCTCTTCTTCCCAAAAGGATGACGACAACGACTACGAGAAAAAGAAGACGGTTAACTCAAACTTTTCTTTCGATTATTCTCGTATTCCGCATAGCTCAAATGCACATTTGCTTTCCATTCCTCTTGGCAAACCTCCTCACTTTGATGGAGAGGACTACGGATTTTGGAGTCACAAAATGCATAGTCACTTGTTCTCTCTCCATCCAAGCATATGGGAGATAGTCGAGAATGGAATGAAATTTGATAGTACTGATAGTCCCATGTTCATTAATGAGCAAATTCACAAAAATGCACAAGCTACTACCGTTCTTCTAGCTTCTTTGTGCAGGGACGAATACCATAAGGTGAGCGGCTTGGATAACGCCAAGCAGATCTGGGATACCCTCAAGATCTCACATGAGGGGAACGACGTCACCATGCTCACCAAGATGGAGTTGGTGGAAGGCGAACTCGGAAGATTCGCGATGATAAGAGGGGAGGAGCCAACCCAAACGTACAACAGGCTCAAAACCCTCGTCAACAAGATAAGGAGCTATGGAAGCACGTGATGGACGGACCATGACGTTGTCCGCCTAATGCTAAGGTCCTTTACCGTCCTTGATCCACATCTTGTGAACAATATTCGTGAGAATCCTAGGTACACGAAGATGACGCCCGAGGAGATCCTTGGAAAGTTCGTAAGCGGGCGGATGATGATCAAGGAGGCTAGATACGTCGACGATGCATTAAATGGCCCAATCCAAGAGCCTCAAACTATTGCTCTCAAGGCAACAAGGAACAAGGAGGTACTACCTAGCAAGGTGGCGCAAGTTGAGGCGGCCAGGCTTAATGATGAAGAGATGGCCCTATCATCAAGCGGTTCAAAACGGCGCTAAAGGGTCGCAAGGATCACCCCAACAAGAACAAGACGAAGGGGAAGTGCTCCTGCTTCAAATGTGGTAAGATTGGTCATTTTATCGCTAATTGTCCCGATAATGATAGTGACCAGGAAAAGAAGAGTGGAAAGTGGGAAAAGAAGAAGAACTACAAGAAGGCGAAGGGCGAGGCACATCTTGGAAAGGAGTGGGATTCAGATTGCTCCTCGTCTGACTCCGACAATGAAGGACTCGCCGCCACCGCCTTCAACAAGTCATCCCTCTTCCCTAACGAGCATCACACATGCCTCATGGCAAAGGAGAAGAAAGTATGTACTCGAAATAATACTACTTATGCTTCTTCAAGCGAGGATGAGTCTAGTGATGACGATGAAATAGACTATTCATGCTTATTCAAGAGCTTAGATAGAACTAAGGTTGATAAGATTAATGAATTGATTGATGCTTTGAATGATAAGAATAGATTACTAGAAAAACAAGAGGACCTTTTATATGAAGAGCATGATAAATTTGTTAGTGCACAAAATTCTCTTGCTCTAGAAGTTAAAAGGAATGAAATGCTCTCTTGTGAACTATCTACTTGTCATGAAACCATTTCTACTTTAAAAAGTGTGAATGATGATTTAAATGCTAAACTAGAAGTAGCAAGTAAATCTAACTCTTGTGTAGAACATGTTATGATTTGCAATAGGTGCAAGGATTTTAATGTTGATGCTTGTAGTGAACACCTAGTTTGCATTTCTAAATTAAATGATGAAGTGGCTAGTATTAATGCCCAACTTAAGACTAGCAAGAGTGAATTTGACAAGCTAAAATTTGCAAGGGATGCCTACACGATTGGTAGACACCCCTCAATTAAGGATGGTCTTGGCTTCAAGAGGGAAGTCAAGAACTTAACAAGCCATAAGGCTTCCATCTCCGCCAAGGAGAAAGGGAAGGCCCCTATGGCTAGTAGTGCTCATAAGAACCATGCCTTCATGTATCATGATAGGAGACATACTAGAAATGTTAAAAGAAGTTATGATGCTTTTGATTTTCATGCCATGGTTGCTTCTAGTTCTTCTATTATGCATGATAGAAATGTGGCTAGGAAAAATGTTGTTAATCACATGCCTAGAAGAAATATTATTCATGCTTCTAGGAAAGTAAACAATGAACCTTCTACAATTTATCATGCTTGCAATGCCTCCTTTGCAATTTGTAGAAAGGATAGAAAGGTGATTGCTAGGAAATTAGGGGCAAAATGCAAGGGAGATAAAACTTGCATTTAGGTCCCTAAGGATATTGTCACTAACCTTGTAGGACCCAACAAGAGTTGGGTACCTAAGACCCAAGCCTAAATTTGCCTTGCAGGTTTATGCATCCGGGGGATCAAGCTGGATTATCGACAGCGGATGCACAAACCACATGACAGGGGAGAAGAAGATGTTTACCTCCTACGTCAAGAACAAGGATTCCCAAGATTCAATAATATTCGGTGATGGGAATCAAGGCAAGGTGAAAGGGTTAGGGAAAATTGCTATTTCATCCGAGCACTCTATTTCTAATGTGTTTTTAGTTGAGTCGCATGGATATAATTTGTTATCTATTAGTCAATTATGCAATATGGGATATAATTGTTTATTCACAAACATAGATGTGTCTGTCTTTAGAAGAACTGATGGTTCATTAGCTTTTAAGGGTGTACTAGACGACAAACTTTATTTAGTTGATTTTGCAAAAGAGGAGGCCAGTCTAGATGCATGCTTAATTGCTAAGACTAGCATGGGCTGGCTGTGGCATCGCCGCTTAGCACATGTGGGGATGAAGAACCTTCACAAGCTTCTAAAGGGAGAACACGTGATAGGTCTAACTAATGTTACCTTCGAAAAAGATAGACCTTGTGCAGCTTGTCAAGCAGGGAAACAAGTGGGAAGCTCTCATCATGCCAAAAATGTGATGACAACATCAAGACCCCTGGAGTTACTTCATATGGATCTCTTCGAACCCGTCGCCTATCTAAGCATAGGAGGAAGTAAGTATGGTCTTGTTGTAGTTGATGATTTTTCCTGCTTCACTTGGGTATTCTTTTTGCAGGGTAAATCTGAAACCCAAGGGACCCTCAAGCGCTTCCTAAGGAGAGCTCAAAACGAGTTTGAGCTCAAGGTGAAGAAGATAAGGAGCGACAATGGGTCCAAGTTCAAGAACCTTCAAGTGGAGGAGTATCTTGAGGAGGAAGGAATCAAGCATGAGTTCTCCACTCCCTACACACCACAGCAAAATGGTGTGGTAGAGAGGAAGAACAGGACGCTTATAGACATGGCGAGGACGATGCTTGGAGAGTTCAAGACCCCCGAGCGCTTTTGGTCGGAAGCCATCAACACGACTTGCCACGCCATCAACCGGGTCTACCTTCATTGCCTCCTCAAGAAGACTTCATATGAGCTACTAACCGGTAACAAACCCAATGTTTCGTATTTCCGTGTTTTTGGGAGTAAATGCTACATTCTAGTGAAGAAGGGTAGGAATTCCAAATTTGCTCCCAAAGCCGTAGAAGGGTTTTTGTTAGGTTATGACTCAAATACAAAGGTGTATAGGGTCTTCAACAAATCATCGGGTTTGGTTGAAGTCTCTAGCGACGTTGTATTTGATGAGACTAATGGCTCTCCAAGAGAGCAAGTTGTTGATCTTGATGATGTAGATGAAGAAGACGTTCCAACGGCCGCAATGCGCACCATGGCAATTGGAGATGTGAAGCCAATGGAACAAAAGGAGCAAGATCAACCTTCTTCCTCAACAATGGTGCATCCCCCAACTCAAGACGACGAACAGGTTCATCAAGAAGAGGCGTGTGATCAAGGGGGAGCATAAGATGTTCATGTGATAGAGGAAGAAGCGCAACCGGCACCTCCAACCCAAGTTCGAGCGACGATTCAAAGGAATCATCCCGTCGACCAAATATTGGGTGACATAAGCAAGGGAGTAACTACTCGTTCTCGATTAGTTAATTTTTGTGAGCATTACTCCTTTGTCTCTTCTATTGAGCCTTTCAGGGTAGAAGAGGCCTTGCTAGATCTGGACTGGGTGTTGGCCATGCAGGAGGAGCTCAACAACTTCAAAAGAAATGAAGTTTGGACACTGGTGCCTCGTCCCAAGCAAAATGTTGTGGGAACCAAGTGGGTGTTCCGCAACAAACAAGACGAGCACGGGGTAGTGACAAGGAACAAAGCACGACTTGTGGCAAAAGGTTATGCCCAAGTCGCAGGTTTGGGCTTTGAGGAGACTTTTGCTCCTGTGGCTAGGCTAGAGTCCATTCGTATTTTGCTAGCATATGCCGCTCACCATTCTTTCAGGTTGTTCCAAATGGATGTGAAGAGCGCTTTCCTCAACGGGCCAATCAAGGAGGAGGTGTACGTGGAGCAACCCCCTGGCTTCGAGGATGAACGGTACCCCGACCACGTGTGTAAGCTCTCTAAGGCGCTCTATAGACTTAAGCAAGCCCCAAGAGCATGGTATGAATGCCTTAGAGACTTTTTAATTGCCAATGCTTTCAAGGTTGGGAAAGTCGATCCAACTCTTTTTACTAAGACTTGTGATGGTGATCTTTTTTGTATGCCAAATTTATGTCGATGACATAATATTTGGTTCTACTAACCAAAAGTCTTGTGAAGAGTTTAGCAGGGTGATGACTCAAAAGTTTGAGATGTCGATGATGGGCGAGCTAAGCTACTTCCTTGGGTTCCAAGTGAAGCAACTCAAGGATGGGACCTTCATCTCCCAAACGAAGTACACGTAAGACTTGATCAAGCGGTTTGGGATGAAGGACGCCAAGCCCGCAAAGACTCCAATGGGAACCGACGGACAAACCGACCTCAACAAAGGAGGTAAGTCCGTTGATCAAAAGGCATACCGGTCAATGATATGGTCTTTACTTTATTTATGTGCTAGTAGACCGGATATTATGCTTAGCGTATGCATGTGTGCTAGATTTCAATCCGATCCAAGGGAATGTCACTTAGTGGCGGTGAAGCGAATTCTTAGATATTTAGTTGCTACACCTTGCTTCGGGATCTGGTATCCAAAAGGGTCTACCTTTGACTTGATTGGATATTCAGACTCCGACTATGCTGGATGTAAGGTCGATAGGAAGAGTACATCGGGGACGTGCCAATTCTTAGGAAGGTCCCTGGTGTCGTGGAGTTCTAAGAAACAAACCTCTGTTGCCCTATCCACCGCTGAGGCCGAGTATGTTGCCGCAGGACAGTGTTGCGCGCAACTACTTTGGATGAGGCAAACCCTCAGGGACTTTGGCTACAATCTGAGCAAAGTCCCACTCCTATGTGATAATGAGAGTGCTATCCGCATGGCGGATAATCCTGTTGAACACAGCCGCACAAAGCACATTGACATCCGACATCACTTTTTGAGAGACCACCAGCAAAAGGGAGATATCGAAGTGTTCCATGTTAGCACCGAGAACCAGCTAGCCGATATCTTTACTAAGCCTCTAGATGAGAAGACCTTTTGCAGGCTGCGTAGTGAGCTAAATGTCTTAGATTCACGGAACTTGGATTGATTTATAGCATACATGTGTTTATGCCTTTGATCATGTTCCTTAATGCATTTTGTGGTGCTCAAGTTGTACAAGCACTCCCCGGACCTTACAAGTCCATTTGCAAGTGATGCACAAATTTAGGGGGAGATGTGCTACAACTTGACCCTTTGAGACTAACTGTGTACTTGAGTTTGCTTAATTTAGTCCCAAAGGAGGTTTGAAAGGGAAAAGGTGGACTTGGACCATGCAAGACTTCCACTGCACTCCGATGAAAGAGTAACTTATTCCAAGTTCATCTTTGTACTCTTATTGCCTTTTTACTCTTAGTTGAAGATTTTGTGAGGCAATGGGGTTAAATGGCCAAAATTGATCCAGTTTTGGTGCTTGATGCCAAAGGGGGAGAAAATAAGGCCAAAGCAAGAAATGGATCAGCTACCACTTGTGAATTTTGAAAATAGTAGAGTTAGAGTTTTTGTTTGTCAAAATACTTCTATTTGTCTCTTATTATCAAAAGTTGGTCTCTTATGGGGAGAAGGCTTAATTATGGGGAAAAGGGGGAGTTTTTGAATCTTTGATCAATTTCTCTTGAAATATCTCTCTTTATGTTTCAACAAGTGTGTTTGACTTAGAGATAGGAAATTGAGTTTAATTTGCAAAAACAAACCAAGTGGTGGCAAAGAATGATCCATATATGCCAAATTTGAATCAAAACAATTTTGAGTTCTTATTTGGATTGATTTTGCACTTGTTCTACTTGCTTTATGTTGTGTTGGCATAAATCACCAAAAAGGGGGAGATTGAAAGGGAAATGTGCCCTTGGGCCATTTATAAGTATTTTGGTGATTTAGTGTCCAACACAAATGCCTAAGTGTTAAATGGTGGACAAAGTACAAATCATGTATAAAGGTATGTTTCTCAGACTTAGTACATTGTTTTAGAGACTAATGTATTGTGTCTAAGTGCTAGAAACAGGAAAAATCAAGTTGAAATTAAAGATGGCTTTGTTCAGCCAAAGTCAGCTCTGTTTGGGTGCACCGGACTGTCCGGTGGTGCACCGGACAGTGTCCGGTGCGCCAGGCTGGCTCAGGCGAACTTGCTGCTCTCGGGAAGTGATTAACAGCGTACGGCTATAATTCACCGGACTGTCCGGTGAGCCAACGGTTGGCCACGCGATCCGCGCGAGACACGTGGCCGAGCCAACGGTCGGAAGGGGACACCGGACTGTCCGGTGTGCACCGGATAGTGTCCGGTGCGCCAACGGCTCGAAATCTGCAACGGTCGGCTTCGCCAAAGAAGGAAAGAAATCCGCACCGGACTGTCCGGTGCGCCAGGCGACAGAAGGCAAAAATTACCTTCCTGGAATGCACTCAACGGCTCCTAGCTGCCTTGGGGCTATAAAAGGGACCCCTAGGTGCATGGAGGAGAACACCAAGCATTCTCTAAGCATTCCTAAGCACAAAGACTTTGATTCCGCGCATTTGATTCTTAGTGATAGCAACTAGAGCTCCATTTGAGTTGTGTACTCATCGGGTTGTGTTGTGAGCTCCTGTTGCGACTTGTGTGCGTGTTGTCGCTCTGATTTTGTGTCTTGTGTGCGTTGCTCATTCCTCCCTTACTCCGTGCTTCTTTGTGAACAACTTTGTAAGGGCGAGAGACTCCAAGTTGTGGAGATTCCTCGCAAGCGGGATATAGTAAAGTGAAAGCAAAACACCGTGGTATTCAAGTGGGTCTTTGGACCGCTTGAAAGGGGTTGATTGCAACCCTTGTCCGTTGGGACGCCACAACGTGGAGTAGGCAAGTGTTGGACTTGGCCGAACCACGGGATAAACCACTGTGCCATCTCTGTGTTGATCTCTTTGTGGTTTTCGTGTTGTGCAAGCTCTCCTCTCTAGCCACTTGGCTTAATTGTGCTAACTCCTAATCAAGTTTTGTGGATTAAGTTTCAAGTTTTTACAGGATCACCTATTCACCCCCCTCTAGGTGCTCTCACTATCACCTCTAAAAGCCCCAACCTCACTGATAATCACTCGGCCACCACCACTAAAGCGCTGACATCGTGAAGGAGGCAGTTTGAAGCACAGCTCAATGATTCTAAGCCGCTACTCAAGCATTACGTTCAAAAACAGCCTCTGCAGTAGGCGTTAACACAATCGACGATCAGCAAGAAGGCAGAATGATACACGCAAGAGGGATCGAAATCATTCTCCATTATACGGGAAGTACTACCGAACTTACAAATCAACTCATTATGAGTTGATGCTTTCCCTTCTACTACATTACATTTAACTAACTATACTACTAGCTACTACTACATTATTTCGCTAATACTATTTCTACTACTAATCTACACTAACATCTAAAACCAGTGGCGTCTAGCCACTGGCCTTGTTGCTGCCCTTGCTGCCGCTGCCGCCGTCGCCGCTGCCACCCTTGGCGCTGTCGTCACCACCCTTGCCGCTGTTGCCGCCACCGTCACTGTCGCCTCCATCGTCATCGCCGTCACCGCCGTCGCCGCTGCTGCCCTCCTTGGACGAGTCGGAGGAATTCTCCTCGTCTGAGGAGTACTCTGACTCATCCGAGCCCTCGAGCCCGGCGCGCTCGACGGCCCGGATGTAAGTCCATACCTCCGCGGCGATCCCCTAGGAGTCGTCTGAATCATCAGACGACGCCGGGGGAGAGGCAGGAGCCGGAGAGCCCTCAGACTCGGAAGAGAACTCCTCCGAGTCGCCAAAGTCCTCTGAGGGAGGAGTCGGCTCGCGCTTGGGCTTGTCGCCCGAGTGATGCGAAGAGCCACCACCTTTCTTGCTCTTGCCCATGGCGGAAGTGGAAGGAAGGAGAGGAGATGAAACAGCAAGCAGTAGCAAGAAATGTGAAAACGCCGGAGAAGCAAGAGCACTATTTATAGAAGAAGAAGGCAACCGCTCACCTCCTACCACGGCCACCGTCTGAAGACACATCAGGCGGCTGACGCCGTTTCACGTAACATGACACCCATTGGGACTCCAGTCAACTGCACGGGCGATATGATTACACCCGCGGTCACATCAAGTTACTACTCAGAAGCAGTCTACTAAACGCTCAGCGTACCAAGCCGTCCCTTGCCTACACCCATTGGGGGGACGCCCAGAAATTATCAGTATATTTTCCAAAACTGTCACATCCGTACAGTATATGCAATGAATACTCCAAGACAGAAGAGAGATATCAGCAAGGATCAAAGGAAAGCCAAATATAGCTGAGAAGGCACAAGTCCAATCGACAGAAGCATCAAAGCACGAAGTGACATGAAGACTAGTCAAGGGCCATCTATCGAACATCCAATCAGTCGCAGATCAAATAAATTGCCAGACCTAGCAAGATATGGGCAGATCGTGTACTCGGCTTAGAAACAAAAACGTATGCTGACCTCTGAAGCATAACGTTGATGACATAATGCTGACCTCTAAGGCATTCGACAAAAGAAAAGGATGATTCCTAAAGAAAAAAAGGACACCATGAGATGAAGACCTTCAAGTGGATTATTTTCAAAAATCCACTCGAAGCTCGGGTGGTGCACCCAATGAATCATCATCCCCGAAGAAGCAAAATGATAACCTCTAAAGCACAAGGCAAAATTAAGACAAGGCTGACCTCTGAAAAGGCACAAGTGGAAGATGAAAGTGGTTTCTGATAATACTTGAAGTGAAGACCTTCGAGTGGATTGTGTGCAAAAATCCACTCGAAGCTCGGGGGCTACACCCACTGCACCCAATGAAAATCGAAGTCCAACAGTGCAAAATGCTGACCTCAGAAGCATGAACCTGAGACAGAACACCAAATTTCGAGTAATAATAGCAGAAAAAGACAGTAAAAAATCGATTTAACCGGGGCACTCAGAACTCAGAAGCAGTGGCTCGGAAGACTTATTTCCAAAGCATTCTCTGTTAAAATCAAATACTGCAAGCTGGACCTAGGATCTTTGGGCCGTTTATTTCAAAATCAGCCCAAAGATCGGGGGCTTGTGGGGGACAGATATCCCCTGGGTCCACTAGAAGGATAAAAGACCTCACGAAAGGCCCAAGGGCCCCATAATTCGTAAGGTCATCCCCTCATGGGCCTGGGAGGAACGACCAGTGGAGCGGATTAACACAAGGTCGGGTCGGCACAAGCCCAGACGGCCCAACAAATTCGAGCAGCAATCGCAACAGTGATCCGACCTTTCCGCGCAGGAGCCCCGTACATTGGAACTGAGCGAGGATGAGTCGGCTGAATTATAGGGAGACAGACTCAGTTAGTTCACTATTATTTTGGCTCAAGTTGTTATCATATCCACATGTAATGCCCCACGGTCGAGTATATAAGGCCTAGGGGCACCCCTTCAAGACGATCGACATCACCCATTACTTAGCCATCCACCCCGCTCTCTACGTCCTCCAGCACTAGAGGTCTCCCTTGTAACCCATCGCATAAAGCACTTCCGCCAGGACGTAGGGTATTACGCATCTCAAAGCGGCCCGAACCTGTACATCATTGTCTACTCTTTCTCGTGCGCCCAGCACGAACCATCGAGCTACAGTCGGTAACACCGTCCTACTCCTAAAAGCACCTCGAGGGGCAACCCCGGGTGCGCGGTCGGACCCGAAACACCGATAATGCCTTCTGCAGACGACCGTTGGCGCGAAGTAGCCGTTGCTCTATTGGTACACCGGACAGTCCGGTGAATTATAGCGGAGCGGCCTCCAGAATTCCTGAAGGTGAGCAGTTCGGAGTTGGAGTCCCTGGTGCACCGGACAGTCCGGTGCGCCAGACCAGGGCACACTTCGGCTGACTTTTGCTCTCTACATTTGAATCCTTTTTTGGTCTTTTTATTGGTTTGTTGTGAACCTTTGGCACCTGTGGAACTCATAATCTAGAGCAAACTAGTTACTCCAATTAATTGTGTTGGGCAATTCAACCACCAAAATCAATTAGGAAAAGGTGTAAGCCTATTTCCCTTTCAATCTTCCCCTTTTTGGTGATTGATGCCAACACAAACCAAAGCAAATATAGAAGTGCATGATTGCACTAGTTTGCATAATGTAAGTGCAAAGGATACTAAGAATTGAACCAATAAATTCTCATAAGATGCGCATGGATTGATTGCTTTATTTTTAACATTTTGGACCACGCTTGCACCACATGTTTTGTTTTTGCAAATTCTTTTTAAAGTCCTTTTGCAAACAGTCAAAGGTAAATGAATAAGATTTTGAGAAGCATTTTCAAGATTTGAATTTTCTCCCCTTGTTTCAAATGCTTTTTCTTTGACTAAACAAAACTCCCCCTCAATAACTCCCCCTCAATAAAATCCTCCTCTTAGTGTTCAAGAGGATTTTGGTTATTAGTTTTGAAGAGGATGTACCAATTTGAAATTCTATCAAAAATAAGATACCAATTGGAAAAACATCATGGAAAATCACCATTTGAAAAATCTTTTCTTAACTCAAATTTTTGAAAATTGGTGGTGGTGCGGTCCTTTTGCTTTGGGCTAATACTTTCTCCCCCTTTGGCATGAATCGCCAAAAACGGATATTTGAGTGAAATATAAGCCCTTCTATAACTACTTTCTCCCCCTTTGGCAAACAAAATATGAGTGAAGATTATACCAAAGACGGAGAGCGGCACAGAGCGACGGCGAAGGATGAGTAATTTGATGGAGTGGAGTGGAAGCCTTTGTCTTCGCCGAAGACTCTGTTTCCCTTTCAATCTATGACTTGGTTTGAAATACACTTGAAAACACATTAGTCATAGCACATGAAAGAGATATGATCAAAGGTATATTAATGAGCTATGTGTGCAAAAACATCAAAAGAAATTCCTAGAATCAAGAATATTTAGCTCATGCCTAAGTTTGGTAAATGTTTGTTCATCTAATGGCTTGGTAAAGATATCGGTTAATTGGTCTTTGGTGTTAATATATGCAATCTCGATATCCCCCTTTTGTTGGTGATCCCTTAAGAAATGATACCGAATGGCTATGTGTTTAGTGCGGCTATGTTCAACGGGATTATCCGCCATACGGATTGCACTCTCATTATCACATAGAAGAGGAACTGTGGCTAATTTGTAACCATAGTCCCTAAGGGTTTGCCTCATCCAAAGCAATTGCGCGCAACAATGGCCTGCGGCAATGTACTCGGCTTCAGCGGTATAAATAGCTACGGAATTTTGCTTCTTTGTAGCCCAAGACACCAGAGACCTTCCCAAGAACTGGCAAGTCCCCGATGTGCTCTTTCTATTAATTTTACACCCCGCCCAATCGGCATCCGAATAACCAATTAAATCAAATGTGGATCCCCGAGGGTACCAAAGTCCAAACTTAGGAGTATAAACTAAATATCTCAAGATTCGTTTTACGGCCCTAAGGTGAGCTTCCTTAGGATCGGCTTGGAATCTTGCACACATGCATACGGAAAGCATAATGTCCGGTCGTGAAGCGCATAAATAGAGTAAAGAACCTATCATCGACCGGTATACCTTTTGATCTACGGATTTACCTCCTGTGTCGAGGTCGAGATGCCCATTGGTTCCCATGGGTGTCTTGATGGGCTTGGCATCATTCATCCCAAACTTGTTTAGAATGTCTTGAATATACTTCGTTTGGCTAATGAAGGTGCCCTCTTGGAGTTGCTTCACTTGAAATCCTAAGAAATACTTCAACTCCCCCATCATTGACATCTCGAATTTTTGAGTCATAATCCTACTAAACTCTTCACATGTAGATTCGTTAGTAGACCCAAATATGATATCATCAACATAAGTTTGGCATACAAACAAATCATTTTCAAGTGTTTTAGTAAAGAGAGTAGGATCGACCTTTTCGACCTTGAAGCCATTAGTGATAAGAAAATCTCTTAGGCATTCATACCATGCTCTTGGGGCTTGCTTGAGCCCATAAAGTGCCTTAGAGAGTTTGTAAATATAGTTAGGATACTCACTATCTTCAAAGCCGGGAGGTTGCTCAACATAGACCTCCTCCTTGATTGGTCCATTGAGGAAGGCACTTTTCACGTCCATTTGGTAAAGCTTAAAGCCATGGTAAGTAGCATAGGCAAGTAAAATGCGAATTGACTCAAGCCTAGCTACGGGTGCATAGGTTTCACCGAAATCCAAACCTTCGACTTGTGAGTATCCCTTAGCCACAAGTCGGGCTTTGTTCCTTGTCACCACACCATGCTCATCTTGCTTGTTGCGGAAGACCCACTTGGTTCCTACAACATTTTGGTTAGAACGTGGAACTAAATGCCATACCTCATTCCTTGTGAAATTGTTGAGCTCCTCTTGCATCGCCACCACCCAATCCAAATCTTGAAGTGCTTCCTCTACCTTATGTGGCTCAATAGAGGAAACAAAAGAGTAATGTTCACAAAAATGAGCAACACGAGATCGAGTAGTTACCCCCTTTTGAATGTCGCCGAGGATGGTGTTCATGGGGTGATCTCATTGAATTGCTTGGTGGACTCTTGGGTGTGGCGGTCTCGGAGCTTGTTCATCTTCCTCATCTTGATCATGGGCATCTCCCCCTTGATCATTGCTCTCCTCTTGAGGTGGCTCATCTTCTTGATCTTCTCCTTCATCATCTTGAGCCTCATCCTCATCTTGAATTGGTGGAGATGCTTGCATGGAGGAAGATGGTTGATCTTGTGCTTGTGGAGGCTCTTCGGATTCCTTAGGACACACATCCCCAATGGACATGTTACTTAGCGCGACGCATGGAGCCTCTTCATCATCTAGCTCATCAAGATCAACTTGCTCTACTTGAGAGCCGTTAGTCTCATCAAACACAATGTCACAAGAAACTTCAACTAGTCTAGAGGACTTGTTAAAGACTCTATATGCCCTTGTGTTTGAATCATATCCTAGTAAAAAGCCTTCTACAGCCTTAGGAGCAAATTTGGATTTTCTACCTCTTTTGACAAGAATAAAGCATTTGCTACCAAAGACTCTAAAGTATGAAACATTGGGCTTTTTACCGGTTAGGAGTTCATACGATGTCTTCTTGAGGATTTGGTGTAGATACAACCGGTTGATGGCGTAGCATGCGGTGTTGACCGCCTCCGCCCAAAACCGATCCGAAGTCTTGTACTCATCAAGCATGGTCCTTGCCATGTCCAATAGAGTTCTATTCTTCCTCTCCACTACACCATTTTGTTGTGGCGTGTAGGGAGAAGAGAACTCATGCTTGATGCCCTCCTCCTCAAGAAAGCCTTCGATTTGTGAGTTCTTGAACTTCGTCCCGTTGTCGCTTCTTATTTTCTTGATCCTTAAGCCGAACTCGTTTTGAGCCCGTCTCAAGAATCCCTTTAAGGTCTCTTGGGTATGAGATTTTTCCTGCAAAAAGAACACCCAAGTGAAGCGAGAATAGTCATCCACAATAACTAGACAGTACTTACTCTCGCCGATGCTTATGTAAGCAATCGGGCCGAATAGGTCCATGTGTAGGAGCTCGAGTGGCCTGTCGGTTGTCATGATGTTCTTGTGTGGATGATGAACACCAACTTGCTTTCCTGCCTGACATGCGCTACAAATCCTATCTTTCTCAAAGTGAACATTTGTTAGCCCCAAAATGTGCTCTCCCTTTAGAAGCTTGTGAAGATTCTTCATCCCAACATGGGCCAGTCGGCGGTGCCAGAGCCAACCCATGTTAGTCTTAGCAATTAAGCAAGTGTCGAGTTCAGCTCTATTAAAATCTACCAAGTATAGCTGACCCTCTAACACTCCCCTAAATGCTACTGAATCATCACTTCTAAAGACAGTAACACCTACATCCGTAAAAAGACAGTTGTAACCCATTTTGCATAATTGTGAAACAGAAAGCAAATTGTAATCTAAAGAGTCTACAAGAAAAACATTGGAAATAGAGTTGTCAGGAGATATAGCAATTTTACCCAATCCTTTGACCAAACCTTGATTTCCATCCCCGAATGTGATAGCTCGTTGGGGATCTTGGTTTTTCTCATAGGAGGAGAACATCTTCTTCTCCCCTGTCATATGGTTTGTGCACCCGCTATCGATGATCCAACTTGAGCCCCCGGATGCATAAATCTACAAAACAATTTTAGTTCTTGATTTTAGGTACCCAAACGGTTTTGGGTCCTTTGACATTAGATACAAGAACTTTGGGTACCCAAACACAAGTCTTTGATCTCTTGTGCTTGCCCCCAACATACTTGGCAACTACTTTGCCAGATTTGTTAGTCAAAACATAAGATGCATCAAAAGTCTTAAATGAAATGCTAGGTTCATTTGATGTACTAGGAGTTTTCTTCTTAGGCAATTTAGCACAGGTTGATTGCCTAGAACTAGATTCCTCACTCTTATACATAAAAGCATGGTTAGAACCAGAATGAGACTTCCTAGAGTGAATTCTCCTAATTTTATGCTCGGGATAACCGACAGGGTACAAAATGTAACCCTCGTTATCCTGAGGCATGAGAGCCTTGCCCTTAACAAAGTTAGACAATCTTTTAGGAGAGGCATTAAGTTTGACATTACCTCCCTGTTGGAAGCCAATGCCATCCTTGATGCCAGGGCGTCTCCCACTATAAAGCATACTACGAGCAAATTTAAATTTTTCATTATCTAATTCATGCTCGGCAATTTTAGCATCTAATTTTGCTATATGATCATTTTGTTGTTTGATCATAGCCATGTGATCATGAATAGCATCAATGTTAACATCTCTACATCTAGTGCAAATTGTAACATGCTCAACGGTAGATGTAGAGGGTTTGCAAGATTTTAGTTCAACAATCTTAGCATGTAAAATGTCATTTTCACTTCTAAGATTGGAAATGGAAGTATTGCAAACATCTATGTCTTTAGCCTTAGTAATTAATTTCTCATTTTCAATCCTAAGGCTAGCAAGAGAAGCATTCAATATTTCAATTTTAGCAAGTAAACTAGCATTATTATTCCTAAGATTGGAAATTGAATCATCACATACATTTGAATCAACCTTAGCAATTAATCTAGCATTCTCATTTCTAAGGTTGGCAATGACATCATGGCAAGTGCTTAGTTCACTAGATAATTTATCACATTTTTCTACCTCTAGAGCATAAGCATTCTTAACCTTAACATGCTTCTTATTTTCCTTAATTAGGAAGTCCTCTTGGGTGTCCAAGAGTTCATCCTTCTCATGAATAGGACTAATTAATTCATTTAATTTTTCTTTTTGTTGCATGTTTAGGTTGGCAAAAAGGGTGCGCAAATTATCCTCCTCATCACTAGAATTATCTTCATCACTAGAGGATGCATATTTAGTGGAGGATCTTGATTTTACCTTCTTCCTTTTGCCGTCCTTGGCCATAAGGCACTTGTGGCCGACGTTGGGGAAGAGGAGCCCTTTGGTGACGGCGATGTTGGCGGCGTCCTCGTCGGAGGAGGAGTCGGTGGAGCTCTCATCGGAGTTCCACTCGCGGCATACATGGGCATCGCCGCCCTTCTTCTTGTAGTACCTCTTCTTTTCTCTCCTCTTGCCCTTCTTGTCGTCGCCTCTGTCACTGTCACTTAATAATGAACATTTTGCAATAAAATGACCGAGCTTACCACACTTGTAGCACACTTTCTTGGAGCGGGATTTGTAGTCCTTTCCCTTCCTTTGCTTGAGGATTTGGCGGAAGCTCTTGATGATGAGCGCCATCTCCTCATTGTCGAGCTTGGAGGCGTCAATGGGGAGTCTACTTGATGTAGACTCTTCCTTCTTCTCCTCCGTCACCTTGAATGCGACCGGTTGTGCTTCGGGCATGGAGGGGCCATCTTGCTCGATGATTTTCTTTGAGCCTTTGATCATCAACTCAAAGCTCACAAATTTTCCTATTACTTCCTCGGGAGACGTTAGTGTATATCTAGGATCACCACGTATTAATTGAACTTGCATAGGGTTAAGAAAAGCGAGTGATCTAAGAATAACCTTGACCATTTCATGGTCATCCCATTTTTTGCTCCTGAGGTTGCGCACTTGGTTCACCAAGGTCTTGAGTCGGTTGTACATTTCTTGTGGCTCCTTCCCTTGGCGAAGCCGGAAGCGACCGAGCTCCCCCTCGATCGTCTCCCGCTTGGTGATCTTGGTCACCTCGTCTCCTTCGTGCGCGGTCTTGAGCACGTCCCAAATCTCCTTGGCGCTCTTCAATCCTTGCACCTTGTTATACTCCTCTTGACTTAGAGAGGTGAGGAGTATAGTGGTGGCTTGGGAGTTGAAGTGCACGATTTGGGCCACCTCGTCCTCATCATAATCTTCATCCCCTACGGATGGTACCTGTACACCAAACTCAACAACATCCCATATACTTTTGTGGAGTGAGGTTAGGTGATATCTCATCATATCACTCCACCTATAATAATCTTCACTGTCAAATGTCGGTGGTTTGCCTAATGGGACGGAAAATAATGGAGTATGCTTAGGAATGCAAGGATAGCGTAGGGGAATCTTACCATACTTCTTGCGCTCTTGGCGCTTAGAAGTGACGGACACGGCGTCGGATCCGGATGTGGAGGGCGAGGAAGAGTCGGTCTCGTAGTAGACCACTTTCTTCATTTTCTTCTTCTCGCCACTCTTGTGCGATCGAGTGCGTGAAGGGGATCCATCCTTCTTTTTGTTGGCGGACTCCCTTGATGGAGCCTTCCCGTGGCTTGTAGCGGACTTCTCACCGCCAATCACCATCTTCTTGGCGTGTTCTCCCGACATCACTTCGAGCGGTTAAGCTCTAATGAAGCACCGGGCTTTGATACCAATTGAAAGTCGCCTAGAGGGGGGTGAATAGGGTGTGAGACCCAAAATTAGTAGGAAAAAAAAATAATATAAACAAAGTATCATAATACTTTGGAAATTAGGAAATAAGAAAATGATGAGAAAAAGGATTTTTCTTTTAAAGGAAACCATTTATACATCCCATGAAATAAATAACAAGGAGAATAAAACTTAAATTAGTAATATTAAAATAGTATGGTTTATATTCACCTTTGGGTTTCAATTGATACATTTGAAAAATTTGAAAACAAATAGAAGTATAAATTTGAATTTGGAATAGAAAATAGAAAATAAAAGAGAAGGGAAGAACTAAGGAAAAATATTACATAAAATAAAATAAATAAACATCCTTCACACTTATATTAATAAATTATACCTTTCAAACTGAGGACAAGTTATTCACAAAGTTTGAATTTAAACTTGAACTCAAATTGGATTTGAAAATGGAGAAAAGAAAATACAAAATAAAAAGAAAAAGAAGAAAGGCTTACCTGGGCTGGAATACCTGATTTCGGCCCACCTCAAGAAACCGCCCACGCGGCCCACACCCACCCTTCCACCGCGCGCGCGGTCACGCTGGCGTGTGGCCCCCACCCGGTCAGTCACTGACTCCTTGTGCGGACTTTGCTCTGTCACTGGTGTGTGGGGTCCTCTTGTCAGCATTTCCTTCTCCGTCGCAGAAACACACGAAATCGTCGCCCGCCCGTGGATCTCGTGCGCGGCGACAAGCTCGCCGTGAAGACCGCGACGTCCGCGCTAGAACCTCGGGACCAACCTGACCGAGTCCGTTCGTGACCTGGACTATAAAAATCGAGCCGCGACCCCCCCTGCATCCACTGCATACCGAACTGCGCCCGCCATTGCCGCCTCGCGGCCGCCGCCGGCAAACCTCCTCTGTGCTTGCGCCCCGCCTCCGATTTGTGGACGAGTAGCGTCGCCGGGACCCAGGGAAGTCGTTTGTGCATCGGTCGGGCAGGACCGAACATCGGGGCAACTTCAATTGCTCACCGGAGCAAATGGTTCGCGGCGGTGCCGCCATGTGTCGTGGCCGGGGCATACGACTGCGCGATTCGCGGTATGGTCCTCTCCACGTCTTTCGCCTTGTACTGCTCGTAGCATAGCGCCCGTAGGTTTGCGGATTAGAGCACCAGGGCGCCGACCGTGGCCTCGCCGACGGGCTGCGCCGCCGGGGATTATTGGCGCCGCCGCGTTGGTCAAGGTTAGGGGAGAGATACGCGCTCGCCGTTGGATCGAGCATCTTCGGTCGCGATTGAGCCTGATGCGTACCGCTTCGACCGGGGATCGCGCGCCGTCCGATCTCGATCGGCCGGTAGTAAATCCGTATAGGTTATTTAAATCTGAGTCGTTGAAGTTCCATCGTGCGGCCGAGGTTTTATAATCGCTGGATCTAATCCGGACCGAAGATGCTAGATCGGAGGGCTCACGTGGCTAGATACCCCTTCGGGTTTGCGGTTTGCAAATAAGCCCCTGGATTTTTAATAAACCAACCCGCCGTCCACAATGGGATTCGCCTGAGTCTTAGGAACTTTTGCGGATTAGCCCCTGCACTTCTCGGTATTTGTGGCCCAGTCCAGTGATCGTTTAAATTGAATAAATAAAATAGAAAATAGATTTTTAATATGAAAATAATTGCTAGAACTTAGATAATTCATAGAAAATTTATTTTAACTCCAAATTGAACCATTCCAGTTTCTAAAATTTTGTAATAATATTCTTCATCATTTTGTGCCTCTGTTTTGGCATGAAAGGCTCATTTAAATTTATCTAATACTTAATCTTGTATTAAACACATAAAACATTAGAAAATCCATAACTTAAAATCTATAACTCCAAAATTAATGATTCCTGTTCCTAGAATCTTATTTTAATGTGTAGATTATTATTATGTATTTTGTTTACATGTTTGGTGTAATGTTAAATTTGCCTATACTATGTTTGTTTGAATTGCTACGACTAGCAGTGAGGACACGAGTCATCTGAAGATCATCCTGGTACCTGGATTCTCAAGGCCCAGGCAAGTTGTGCCCTTGATCACTTCTTTTTACCCACTCATGTTCTAATTAATCATAATGATCTGCATAGGTTAATTTTGATGGGACCCAATAGGTTACCCTAGTTTGTCTATCTTTATACCTTGTTTACCACTGAACTTTCTGGGTAGTACTTGCTAGTGCTATATGAGGTTTTGGGTATGAAGATTACACTATTCATGATTATACTTTTGTTATCAGTTGTTATTTATGGTTCATGTTAAGATCATTATGTTAATTGGAACATGGAGAACCACCCGGGAAAACAGTGCTACCACAAGGGTGGAATGGGACGCCCTTGGCTGATTAATTAGGAAAGCTAGTGGAAGACTACCTTACCCGAAAGGGGCAAGGGCAGTAGGGGAGAGGTCAGTGTAGGGAGGCCCTCGGGAGGATTTTGCTGCGATGGCGGTCCTGCAAGGGATTCCTGCACTGGATCTTCCTATAAACTGTAGCGGGTTTTCGGAAGCTAGTGGAACTTTGTAAAGGCCTCGTAGTGGATCCCTAGCCATTCACCTCGGAAGTGTCTAAGGGCTTTGCAAACCCTGGCGACATGGGATACACGACTTGTGGGTAAAGATGCGCAACCTCTGCAGAGTGTAAAACTGGTATACTAGCCGTGCTCACGGTCATGAGCAGCTCGGACACTCACATGATTAAATTATGGAACTTAAACTCAATTTGTCATATGCATTGCATCGCAGGTGAAGGTGTTACTTTTGTTCTACTACTTAATTGGGTTGGTATTTACTTATACTTAGTAACTGCTAATAAAATTTTGACCAACTTTAAAAGCAATGCTCAGCTCTAACCATCCTCTTTGGTAAGCCTTACACTTCACGTGAGCTCCCACCTTTGGCGAGTTCATGCACATTATTCCCCACAACTTGTTGAGCGATGAACGTATGTGAGCTCACTCTTGCTGTCTCACATACACCACAGGTCAAGACCAGGTACTGCAGGATGATGCTCATGGAGGATGCTGCGATGAGTTCGTGAGTGGTCTAGGTCGTCGTCTCCCAGTCAACTTTTGGGTTGCTGGACCGTTGTCTCCTTATAATGTAATTATTTATTTTGTATAGAACTCCTGTTATATATAAAGTTGTGACATTCGATCCTGTGCCACTATACATCATATGTATGAGACTTGGTCCTAGCATACCTGGTGTTTATGTTAACCCCGGGTTTTGGACCCCTAAAATCCGGGTGTTACAGAAGTGGTATCAGAGGAATGTTGACTGTAGGACGAAACCTAGATAGAACTGGACAACCAATACTTACTTACCTTTGCTACTCTGATTCTTTCTAAACTTTTCTTAATCTTTTCTCATCTAATTCCGCTTTACTCTGATTATGCCTACCTTTTCTTTCTAATGACAAATGTGGATTTCACACTTTGAAATCATGTGCCTAAAGTGACCTTTAGGAATAGGAGACCTACTCTCAGGAACAAAAACAAAACTATTTTTATGATTATCTATGCACTTGAATGCTTGTTCTTATGATATTTGTCTGATTTGGATCTTTGATTGAGTGTGATAGGTTGTGGAGTAATGTCCACAATTGCATCTGCATATACACATAGGTATAAAAATATATTTATAAAATAACTAGACAACCTAGATTATCCCCATTGGAACCTATCTAGCTTAAGAAATTTATCTTATCCTAAAAGATCTCATCCTAACCAATTCCTCTTATCTTAAAAGGATTCTCCCTTATCTTAATAGATCCATCTCATCTTAAAAGATACTCATCCTATCTTGAAAAGATTTTATCCTTATCCTAATAGATCTAACTGGCCTCAGAAGATTCTATCTTACCTTTATGGATCTGTCTTATCCTAATAAACATACTTATCCACCCTAGTTTAACAACCATAATCTAATGCAAATTAATTAGATCTTATCTAGTCAAACTAGTCACACCAATCCAATCTAGATCTGATCTAATCTAAAGTGATTTACTAAACAAGTTAGAGAATACTTGTGAAATAGATTAGTTAGTACTAGTGAAATGGATTAGACCTCACTCCTATAAAAATGATTTAATTGATGCCCTAGACTAACTTGACCATATACATATGCAACTACCTTACCCATCTGATAGTTGCATAACCCCTCTGTTTTAACCTAACAGAGATTTTTAACATATTCTGATAAAATATAACCTACCCAGGAAGATCTAACTGACTTTAACTAGTCTAATCTAGATCATATCTAATTTAATATGGTCTAATCTAGTGTGAGTTACTTAGTGCTGGTACAATGGATAAGGCCATACTCCACATTCACTTAAGTCTAAATTGGTGACTTAGAGCCACTAATCCCTACCCAACAACTTGACCCATATAACAAGTTACATAAACCAATAGAGTAATGATGGACTGCATAGTCTATCAACCCCTACCTAAAATGAACTTGTAACTTACATCATGTAGTCTATCTCATCCATACCTATATTAACCATATTCCCCAGCCAATAATATACACTAACCTCGAATCAATGAGACAAGACCGGAGAAGATGATCAACTTCATCAAGGAAGGATGAGCACCAACTCAAGTCTTCAAGGATCAAGTGAGGTCACCAAGATGAGTCAAGATCCACAATCTTGGATGGAGTTTTTCTTACCCCACTCTTTCTTACCCAAACCTATATATGCCCTAAAGACATCTTCTATCCTACATAATAATGTGGACATACATATATACACCCATGCTTTCCTAACCACCAGTTCCACCAAGATACATAAACATATTTATATATTACTACTATTTGTAAAGATCTAAGTGTTACCATAGTTAGTAGCTAGTATTTTACTATATTGAGAATAATAATAAGGTCTATCTGACCCCATGTGTTGCTAATAAATAATGCATCATGCTGAGATTTTGTTTGTGCATATGTTGGAGATAACATAAGTTATGCACCCTTTTCTTACAAATCTCGAGGACGAGATTTTTGTTAAGGGGGGTAGGATTTGTGAGACCCAAAATTAGTAGGAAAAAAAAAATATAAACAAAGTATCATAATACTTTGGAAATTAGGAAATAAGAAAATGATGAGAAAAAGGATTTTTCTTTTAAAGGAAACCATTTATACATCCCATGAAATAAATAACAAGGAGAATAAAACTTAAATTAGTAATATTAAAATAGTATGGTTTATATTCACCTTTGGGTTTCAATTGATACATTTGAAAAATTTGAAAACAAATAGAAGTATAAATTTGAATTTGGAATAGAAAATAGAAAATAAAAGAGAAGGGAAGAACTAAGGAAAAATATTACATAAAATAAAATAAATAAACATCCTTCACACTTATATTAATAAATTATACCTTTCAAACTGAGGACAAGTTATTCACAAAGTTTGAATTTAAACTTGAACTCAAATTGGATTTGAAAATGGAGAAAAGAAAATACAAAATAAAAAGAAAAAGAAGAAAGGCTTACCTGGGCTGGAATACCTGATTTCGGCCCACCTCAAGAAACCGCCCACGCGGCCCACACCCACCCTTCCACCGCGCGCGCGGTCACGCTGGCGTGTGGCCCCCACCCGGTCAGTCACTGACTCCTTGTGCGGACTTTGCTCTGTCACTGGTGTGTGGGGTCCTCTTGTCAGCATTTCCTTCTCCGTCGCAGAAACACACGAAATCGTCGCCCGCCCGTGGATCTCGTGCGCGGCGACAAGCTCGCCGTGAAGACCGCGACGTCCGCGCTAGAACCTCGGGACCAACCTGACCGAGTCCGTTCGTGACCTGGACTATAAAAATCGAGCCGCGACCCCCCCTGCATCCACTGCATACCGAACTGCGCCCGCCATTGCCGCCTCGCGGCCGCCGCCGGCAAACCTCCTCTGTGCTTGCGCCCCGCCTCCGATTTGTGGACGAGTAGCGTCGCCGGGACCCAGGGAAGTCGTTTGTGCATCGATCGGGCAGGACCGAACATCGGGGCAACTTCAATTGCTCACCGGAGCAAATGGTTCGCGGCGGTGCCGCCATGTGTCGTGGCCGGGGCATACGACTGCGCGATTCGCGGTATGGTCCTCTCCACGTCTTTCGCCTTGTACTGCTCGTAGCATAGCGCCCGTAGGTTTGCGGATTAGAGCACCAGGGCGCCGACCGTGGCCTCGCCGACGGGCTGCGCCGCCGGGGATTATTGGCGCCGCCACGTTGGTCAAGGTTAGGGGAGAGATACGCGCTCGCCGTTGGATCGAGCATCTTCGGTCGCGATTGAGCCTGATGCGTACCGCTTCGACCGGGGATCGCGCGCCGTCCGATCTCGATCGGCCGGTAGTAAATCCGTATAGGTTATTTAAATCTGAGTCGTTGAAGTTCCATCGTGCGGCCGAGGTTTTATAATCGCTGGATCTAATCCGGACCGAAGATGCTAGATCGGAGGGCTCACGTGGCTAGATACCCCTTCGGGTTTGCGGTTTGCAAATAAGCCCCTGGATTTTTAATAAACCAACCCGCCGTCCACAATGGGATTCGCCTGAGTCTTAGGAACTTTTGCGGATTAGCCCCTGCACTTCTCGGTATTTGTGGCCCAGTCCAGTGATCGTTTAAATTGAATAAATAAAATAGAAAATAGATTTTTAATATGAAAATAATTGCTAGAACTTAGATAATTCATAGAAAATTTATTTTAACTCCAAATTGAACCATTCCAGTTTCTAAAATTTTGTAATAATATTCTTCATCATTTTGTGCCTCTGTTTTGGCATGAAAGGCTCATTTAAATTTATCTAATACTTAATCTTGTATTAAACACATAAAACATTAGAAAATCCATAACTTAAAATCTATAACTCCAAAATTAATGATTCCTGTTCCTAGAATCTTATTTTAATGTGTAGATTATTATTATGTATTTTGTTTACATGTTTGGTGTAATGTTAAATTTGCCTATACTATGTTTGTTTGAATTGCTACGACTAGCAGTGAGGACACGAGTCATCTGAAGATCATCCTGGTACCTGGATTCTCAAGGCCCAGGCAAGTTGTGCCCTTGATCACTTCTTTTTACCCACTCATGTTCTAATTAATCATAATGATCTGCATAGGTTAATTTTGATGGGACCCAATAGGTTACCCTAGTTTGTCTATCTTTATACCTTGTTTACCACTGAACTTTCTGGGTAGTACTTGCTAGTGCTATATGAGGTTTTGGGTATGAAGATTACACTATTCATGATTATACTTTTGTTATCAGTTGTTATTTATGGTTCATGTTAAGATCATTATGTTAATTGGAACATGGAGAACCACCCGGGAAAACAGTGCTACCACAAGGGTGGAATGGGACGCCCTTGGCTGATTAATTAGGAAAGCTAGTGGAAGACTACCTTACCCGAAAGGGGCAAGGGCAGTAGGGGAGAGGTCAGTGTAGGGAGGCCCTCGGGAGGATTTTGCTGCGATGGCGGTCCTGCAAGGGATTCCTGCACTGGATCTTCCTATAAACTGTAGCGGGTTTTCGGAAGCTAGTGGAACTTTGTAAAGGCCTCGTAGTGGATCCCTAGCCATTCACCTCGGAAGTGTCTAAGGGCTTTGCAAACCCTGGCGACATGGGATACACGACTTGTGGGTAAAGATGCGCAACCTCTGCAGAGTGTAAAACTGGTATACTAGCCGTGCTCACGGTCATGAGCAGCTCGGACACTCACATGATTAAATTATGGAACTTAAACTCAATTTGTCATATGCATTGCATCGCAGGTGAAGGTGTTACTTTTGTTCTACTACTTAATTGGGTTGGTATTTACTTATACTTAGTAACTGCTAATAAAATTTTGACCAACTTTAAAAGCAATGCTCAGCTCTAACCATCCTCTTTGGTAAGCCTTACACTTCACGTGAGCTCCCACCTTTGGCGAGTTCATGCACATTATTCCCCACAACTTGTTGAGCGATGAACGTATGTGAGCTCACTCTTGCTGTCTCACATACACCACAGGTCAAGACCAGGTACTGCAGGATGATGCTCATGGAGGATGCTGCGATGAGTTCGTGAGTGGTCTAGGTCGTCGTCTCCCAGTCAACTTTTGGGTTGCTGGACCGTTGTCTCCTTATAATGTAATTATTTATTTTGTATAGAACTCCTGTTATATATAAAGTTGTGACATTCGATCCTGTGCCACTATGCATCATATGTATGAGACTTGGTCCTAGCATACCTGGTGTTTATGTTAACCCCGGGTTTTGGACCCCTAAAATCCGGGTGTTACATAGGGCGAATCTGAAATTTATAAACTTAAGTACAACTACAAACCAGGTTAGCGTTAGAAATATTAACGAGTCCGAGAGAGAGGGTGAAAAACAAATCGCGGGCAAATAAAGAGTGAGACACGATGATTTGTTTTACCGAGGTTCGGTTCTTACAAACCTACTCCCCGTTGAGGTGGTCACAAAGACCGGGTCTCTTTCAACCCTTTCCCTCTCTCAAACGGTCACTTAGACCGAGTGAGCTTCTCTTCTCAATCAAACGGGACACAAAGTCCCCGCAAGGACCACCACACAATTGGTGTCTCTTGCCTTGGTTACAATTGAGTTGATCACAAGAAAGAATGAGAAAAAGAAGCAATCCAAGCGCAAGAGCTCAAATGAACACAAGTCACTCTCTCTCTAGTCACTATTTGATTTAGAATGAACTATGGACTTGGGAGAGGATTTGATCTCTTTGGTGTGTCTTGTATTGAATGTTATAGCTCTTGTAAGGTGTGGGAAGTTGGAAAACTTGGATGCAATGAATGGTGGGTGGTTGGGGGTATTTATAGCCCCAACCACCAAACTAGCCGTTTGGTGAAGGCTGCTGTCGCATGGTGCACCGGACAGTCCGGTGCACCACCGGACACTGTCCGGTGCGCCTGCCACGTCACCAAACCGTTGGATTCCGACCATTGGAGCTTCTGTCTTCTGGGCCACCGGATAGTCCGGTGGTGCACCGAACAGGCACTGTTCAGTGTCCGGTGCGCCATCTGCCTCTGCTCTGACTCTGGCACGCACTGTAGCGCATTTAATGCCTTCTACAGACGACCGTTGGCGCGAAGTAGTCATTGCTCTGCTGGTACACCGGACAGTCCGGTGAATTATAGCGGAGTGGCCTCCAGAATTCCTGAAGGTGAGCAGTTCGGAGTTGGAGTCCCTGGTGCACCGGACACTGTCCTGTGGCACACCGGACAGTCCGGTGCGCCAGACCAGGGCACACTTCGGCTGACTTTTGCTCTCTACATTTGAATCCTTTTTTGGTCTTTTTATTGGTTTGTTGTGAACCTTTGGCACCTGTGGAACTCATAATCTAGAGCAAACTAGTTAGTCCAATTAATTGTGTTGGGCAATTCAACCACCAAAATCAATTAGGAAAAGGTGTAAGCCTATTTCCCTTTCAGTTATAGCTGGACACGGTGATTTCTGTGCCCTGCTAGCTTCTCGGGGCTCAGTTGTTGCCTTCATGAAATCTGGTTGCATGCATGGGAAAATTGTTAATAGACCAAACTTCAGCTTATCACCGGCAGATTTAACTGATATCCCCAGCTTGGCTCGAAGCATAGGAAATAGATTCATAACGCAAATCTGGACGAAGGGTGGGCGAAACATGGCTTGCGACGAAGCTCGAAGCCACCTTAAGCCGGTAAGAAATTTGTGCCTATTGCTTTACCTTCTCCTTGAAATTTGCACTTTTCTCATACCGCTTTGATATGTACAGGATGACGAAGCTGAGGAACAGTGAGCCGAAGCTTGACAGGTGATCCGAAGCTTAATGATGATGAAGCTGAAGACCTTGCTGCGAAAAAACTCTAGAAAAAATCTTGTATTATCCTTGTAAAAAATATTGTAATTTAAGAATCAGATACTTATTCTGTAAAATTTGTCCATACCTTGTAATATATTTCTACCTTTTCGTCCATGTATGAATTGTTTTGATGTGAACGAAACTTGTATTTTTTGAGCCAAAGGCGAAAAACACCTTCCCTTCTTTTCGTACACAACGAAGCATGAAACTGGTTCTTTTCTTTTTGTCGAAGCCTTATCCTTATAGCCGAAGCATCTGCCTGTGTCTGTATGATATGATGATGATGATCCTATGTATGTCTAAATGAATGTTTATGAATGCAATGTATGATGTAATGTGACGTGCAAATGAATGTCCAAACACACACATACGAAGCCACAATCATAACCTTCATTCCCTTAGGAATGACTGAAGTCTCTTTGCCGCTTATTTTTCGGTGTAAGTTCTGCATCCCCTTAGGAACGTCTTTTGAACTTCTTCTCCTTCTATTTCGGCGGTATTCGCGTTGACTTTTCGCGCTTCGCCTTATATTTCGGTGGTATTTGGCTCTGCATTCCCTTAGGAACGACTTTTGAGTAGAAAACTTACGCTACGCTCCCTTAGGAACGGCTTTTTTGTAGCTTCGTCGTGCTCTGCATCCCCTTAGGGACGACTTTCGAGCTTCTCCCTGTTTTTTCTTTTTTCTCTGCACTCGATGGTGCATGCTCAGATTTTACATTTACATATTTTGGGGGATTTTGCTCTCGTAGAGCTAAATAAGAGAGGAAAAATTTACAAACTATGGCCCCATTAAAAACCTTTCTCCCCCTTTAGTAAGGAAAAAGGGTGCCATAGGAAAAATGAAAAAGATTACATCAAGTTACACATAATATCGCCGAAGCTCATCCGCATTCCAAGATCTAGGAATGTCGTTGTCATCCATATCCTTCAATCTGTAAGAACCGGGTCTTGACGAAGATACCACCAAAAAGGGTCCTTCCCACTTCAACTGTAACTTGCCTACTTTGTGTCTGAATTGGCCACTCTCCGAAGTACCAAATGCCCTGGCTTAATGTTTTTTAGTCGAACTTTTCTGTCGCGCCATTTTATTATTTCGGCTTGGTATTTATTGATATTCTCCACAGCCTGAAGTCTGGTCCCTTCTATAGCATCTTTTGCCACAGAATAATCAGTTTCGTCCTCTGCCGAAGCTACTGTTCTAATTGACCCTGCCTTAGCTTCTTCTGGGGTTATAGCTTCGTCACCAAACAATAACTTGAATGGTGTAAAACCTGTTGACCTTGATATTGTTGTGTTGTGGCTCCATACCACTTTAATCAACTCATCTGGCCACTTTCCTCTGGGCTGATTGATGATTAACTTTATTATTCCCGTCATTATAATGCCATTTGCTCTTTCGACGAGTCCATTTGACTCTGGATGTCTGACTGATGCAAAATGAATCTTTGTGCCAATCTGATCACAGAATTCCTTGCAAGCTTCGGCATCAAACTGTGTTCCATTGTCTACAGTGATAGCCTTCGGCACGCCGAAGCGACAAAAAATGTTTTGCCAGAAGAATTTCTGGACTGTGATCGAAGTTATTGTGGCCAAAGGCTTCGCCTCAATCCACTTGGAAAAAATATTCTACTGCCACCACAACATATTTTAAATTGCCTTGTGCTGGTGGAAGTGAGCCTAGCAAATCGAGGCCCCATCTTTGCAACGGCCAAGTGGGCTGTATTAACTGAGTGAGAGATGAAGGTTGCTTCTGGTCTCTTGCACATTTTTAACAGCCTTCACATTTTTGGACTAGCTCTGCTGCATCCGAAGCTGCCTTTGGCCAGTAAAATCCTTGTCGAAAAACTTCTCCCAGCAAGGGCCTAGACCCAATGTGAGATCTACATAGACCTGCGTGTATCTCTTTCATTAATTCGATACCTTCAGCTCTTGATAAACGCTTGAGGAGTGGGGAACAGACTTCATGTTTATACAATTCCCCTTCTATTATCACATATGGTCTTGTCATTGCCTCCATTCTCTTGTTATAAGCTTCGTCACTTGAAAGACAATTGCCTTGGAGGAAAGATATAATTTCAGTCCTCCAATCTTCACTTTGTACTGGAGAAATAGTAAGTACTGCTCTCTCCATGAGTTCAACCGAAGGTGCTTTTATTGTTTCAAAAAATACTTCCGAAGGTAAAGGGAGACCCTGAGCCACCGATTTGGCTAGCAAATCTGCATGCTCATTTTCACCTCTTGGAATATTCTTGACAGAAAAACCTTCGAAAGAAGCCTCCAACCTTCGAACTGTATCCAGATATCTTTCGAGCTTCAAATCTCTTGCCTTGCTACTTTTGTCCACATGGCCAGAAATAACTTGAGAGTCAGTCTTTAAGATGGCCCTTCTTATTCCCATTGCCCTTAACTTCCGAAGCCCCAACAGAAGCGCTTCGTACTCAGCAATATTATTTGTGCAACTGAAATCCAATTTGGCTGCATAACATGTTTTGACTTTTGAAGGTGCCACTAGGACCGCGGCTGCTCCTGCACCGAAGGTTCCCCAAGAACCATCGCAGAACACTGTCCAAGCTTCGGTATCTTTATTTATTTCTTCTTCGTGAGCCCCTGGCGTCCAATCAGCGATGAAGTCTGCTAACGCTTGGGATTGGATTGAAGATCTATGCATGTAGTCAATGGTGAATTCATTAAGCTCCGCGGCCCACTTTCCAATCCTCCCAGTAGCTTATCTGTTCCTCATAATATCCTTCAGAGGTTGTGATGAAGGAACAATTATGTGGTATGCTTGAAAATAATGCCGAAGCTTCCTGGAGGCCATTAACACAACATACAACACCTTCTCCAATTCTATATAGTTTTTCTTTGATAAACTTAGAACTTCGGAGACGAAGTATACTGGGACTTGCTTTTTAGTTTGTCCTTCAAGCTTCTCCTGTACAAGCGCCGCACTAACTGCAGAGTGCGAAGCTGCCACATACAATAGCAATGGAGCTCCTGGTATAGGTGGAGTTAATGTTGTTAGATCAATCAAGTATTGCTTCAGCTCTTCGAAGGCTTTCTGTTGAGCTGGGCCCCATTGAAAAACTTTGGCTGACTTTAGTACTTCAAAGAATGGTAAGTTTCTTTCTGCTGATCTAGATATAAATCGATTCAAAGATGCCAGTCTTCCTGTTAGCCGTTGGCCCCCCTTCTTTGTGCTTGGCGGCTCCATCCGAAGGATAGCTTCGATCTTGCTTGGGTTAGCTTCGATCCCCTTCGTTGAAACTAGACAGCCAAGGAACTTGCCCTTCTTCACTCTAAAGACACATTTTTCTGGATTTAATTTCAGGCCAGCTTGCCTAAAATTAGCAAATGTTTCCTGCAAATCAGTAATATGATTTTCTTGCTTCGTGCTTTTTACTATGATATCATCAACGTATGTTAGCACATTTCTGCCTATCTGAGAGTGAAGGACCTTGGCTATCATTCTGCTGAAGCTTCCTCCAGCATTCTTGAGCCCCTCAGGCATCCGAAGATAACAATAGGTGCCACTGGGAGTTATGAAGCTAGTCTTCGGCTCATCCTCCTTCTTCATCCATATCTGATGATATCCGGAGTAGCAATCCAGCAGACTCATAAGCTCTGAAGAAGCTGCTGCATCTACAAGAGAGTCTATTCTTGGTAATGGAAACTCGTCCTTTGGACAGACCTTGTTAAGATCTGTGAAGTCAATACACATTCTCTATTTGCCATTGGCCTTCTTCACCATAACAGTATTGGCTAGCCACTCTAGATATTTTACCTCTCTGATAACACCAGCACTGAGAAGTCTTTTTACTCCATTCCGAGCACCTTCGGCTTTATCATCAGACATTTTCTGAAGCCTTTGCTTTCTGGGCCTGAAGGATGGATCGACATTGAGTGAATGTTCAATGACGTCCCTGTTGACACCACAGAGATTATTGGCCGACCATGCAAAAACATCTTTGTTGTTGAATAAAAACCTTATCAAAGTATTCTCCTACTCTTCAGATAATTGAGACCCCAGCAATACCTTCTGCTATGCTATGTCTTCACATAGAAACATGGGCTTCGGCTGATCAGCCGAAGCAGCCTTCTCTCTTCTGTACTTGTACTGTTCACAAGCTTCAGCTCCATCTATATTGTGGATCGCTTTTGAGTCTGTTCAATTTCCCTCAGCCTTTCTGGCAGCTTCCTGACTTCCATGAATAGCAATAGGCCCTTGTTCCGAAGGTATCTTCATGCATAGATATGCTGGATGAAGAATTGCTTCGAAAGCATTAAGTGTCCCACGACCAATGATTGCATTGTAGGGGTATTCCATGTCAACAATATCAAACACAACCTGTTCAGTCCTTGTATTGTGGACAAATCCGAAGGTCACTGGCATTGTGATCTTGCCAAGTGCTACAATCTGCCTTCCTCCGAAGCCACAAAGAGGGTGTGTAGCATCATGAATCTTGTCCTCTGGCTCTTGCATCTGTCTGAAGGCCTTAGCAAATATGATATCCGCTGCACTGCCTATATCAACCAGAACATTGTGGACCAGAAATCCCTTGATGACACAAGATATGACCATAGCATCATTGTGAGAGTAATCCTTGAACTGAAGGTCCTCATGGGAGAAGGTGATTGGGATGTGGGACCATTTTGACTTGATGAAGGGTCCCTGCACCCCAACATGTTGTACCCTTCTCTGAGCCCCCTTCTTCTGCTTCTTGTTGGCCGGTTCTGAGCATGAACCGCCTGTTATCGGGAGCACCAGCTTCGTAGCCGAAGCAACTTCAGCTTGATTGTTGAACGAAGCCATCAACTCAAAAGTGGAAGTGAGTTCACCGGAGGTGGGCGCCAATATTGGGGACTTGTTCTCAAATGCTATGAATTAAGAACAAGGCAACACAAAATGTTAAATGTTAATGCCCTTCGTCCTTCGAAGCATTATTTCCCTTAGGATATAACGATCTTCGGACGAAGGTTATGAAGGACATACCTTCATAAATTTGACATGTATAACCAAAGGATGAAGCTTATAAAACACAGGAAAGTAATATAAATAATAATATAACAGCATAAACATTTATTATTGAACTAATCTTGAATACATGAAAACAATATCAAATTATATTTGTACCTTGAGCTTGACAGAAGACCAAGGCAAGAGTAAGATGCGGAAAAGTGTGAACAGTACGGGGTACTGTTCATCTATTTATAGGCACAGGACGCAGCCTGTGAGAAATTACATTCATGCCCTTTACAAATGGTTACAATCACAACACAGGTTGTCATGGGCCAGTTGGTCATTTCATCTTTAAGTCGGTGCATCGGGAGATACGCTACGAAGCTCCCTGACTGGTAGCTTCGGTATTGTGTTCTGGCCTTCCGAAGGTGTTTCTTCTCTCGAGACCTTCGGCGACGAAGCAGCCCCCCAATAGCTCCTACTACTACTAAAGCTTCTGCCATCGACTCTCCTCCTCGACGTTTCATTTATTCGTACTCCCTTTATACTCGTACGAGTATCCATATGGTGCTCCTTCTTATGGATCGTATGGTGATCCTCCTCCGTATGTTCCTACATATGGTGTTTCTCCTTTGTTCTCTCCCCCATTTGGTGCTCCTCTCCCATATGAGGCTTGTCCTCCTATAGGCACAATAGTGCTCCCAAGCATCCATAGTGATACAACCTCAAACCAGTCCACGTAGGTCTCGACTGCAATAGAAGCATAAGAGTCTATGGAGGTCGACGACAAGGGGTGATTATGCTAGTGGTAGAGGTGTTGATGCCTTGAGGAATGACAAAGAGGTGGTAAACCCTCCAATGGGTGTTGCTCCGTTAGGCTAGCTAGATGACGACAAACTTCAATAGACGCTCAATGATCCCATAAACTCCGAACATTTAGATGATAATAATTACCAAGAGTAAAAAGAGTAGTATCAACCCAAGTTGCTCAACTAACACCATAAGATGCAACACTTACATGTGATGCACTAGGAGCTCTCTAGTCTCACTCAAATGTTGAAGTACAAGATGCAAGTTACTAGAGTGTGTTTCTCTAGCCCTAAGAGGTGTTCTAAAGTGTGAGTGAAGAGATGCTAGACAAGGCTGGCCAAGGGATCTATTATAGGCCCAACTCAAAATTCGACTATACCTCTTGGTGGACTAAAATCATGGAGATCATACATGTCTAGTGCACCACCGTTTTCAACACCAGGTACGTGGATATGATATCTGTCGGGGACCATAATTAGGGGTACCCTCAAGACGCCTAATTCTCAGCTGGTAACCCCCATCAGCATAAAGCTGCAGAGGCCTGATGGGTTTGATTAAGTCAGGGGTCAGTCCATACGAGCGACTTGATCACGCCACGCCCGAGCCTAGCCTCGGGCGAGGGCAGCCGACCCTGAGATGGTTCCGTCTCGCCCGAGGCCTCCTCTTTCATGGCAGACGCATCTCCGGCTCGCCCGAGGCCTTGCCTTCGATAAGAAGTAACCCTGACTAAATCACCGCGCCGACCGACCAAGTCACTGGGGCCTTTAACGCAAAAGGTAAGACTGACGGGCAGCCAGGCTTGGCCAAAAGCGCCAGAGGAAGCACCGCCCGACCCAGGGCTCGGACTCGGGCTAAGGCCCCGGAAGACGGCGAACTCCGCTTCGCCCGACCCAGGGCTCGGACTCGGGCTAAGGCCCCGGAAGACGGCGAACTCCGCTCCGCCCGACCCAGGGCTCGAACTCGGGCTAAGGCCCCGGAAGACGGCGAACTCCGCTCTGCCCGACCCAGGGCTCGGACTCGGGCTAAGGCCCCGGAAGACGGCGAACTCCGCTCCGCCCGACCCAGGGCTCGGACTCGGGCTAAGGCCCCGGAAGACGGCGAACTCCGCTCCGCCCGACCCAGGGCTCGGACTCGGGCTAAGACCCCGGAAGACGGCGAACTCCGCTCCGCCCGACCCAGGGCTCGGACTCGGGCTAAGGCCCCAGAAGACGACGAACTCCGCTTCGCCCGACCCAGGGCTCGGACTCTACCCCGACCTCTGCCGAACGACCTCCGCCTCGCCCGACCCGGGAGCTCAGGTTCGGCCTCGGCCATGCAGAACAGACTCGACCTCGGCCTCGGAGGAGCCTCCACGTCGCCCGACCTAGGACACAAGTCCGCCACGTCAACGGGAAGCGTCATCATCACCCTACCCCGAGTCGACTCGGGCCGCAGGGAACAGGACCGACGTCCCATCTGGCTGGCTCCACCGGATAGGCAACGATAGCGCCCCGCTGGACCATGACGATGGCGGTTCTCGGCTCCCTTACGAAAGCAAGGGGACGTCAGCAAGGGCCCAGCCGCTCCGACAGCTGTCCCTCCGCCCGGCTCCATTGCTTCTCCGACAGCCACGACGCCACACTAGCTGGGTGCCAAGATCTCTCCGGCTGCCACCTTGGCATGTACTTAGGGTACTAGCTCTCCCCCGCTAGACACGTAGCACCTTGCTACACCCCCATTTGTACACCTGGATCCTCTCCTTACGCCTATAAAAGGAAGGACCAGGGCCTTCTTAGAGAAGGTTGGCCTCGCGGGGACGAAGGGCAGGGGCAGGCGCTCTCTCGGGGCCACTCGCTCCCCTCACCCGCGCGGACGCTTGTAACCCCCTACTGCAAGCGCACCCGACCTGGGCGCGGGACGAACACGAAGGCCGCGGGATTCTCCGACTCCCTCACGACCCGGCTCCGGCCACCTCGCTCTCGCTCTCTCTCTCTCTCTCCCCCCTTCGCGCTCGCCCACGCGCTCGACCCATCTGGGCTGGGGCACGCGGCACACTCACTCGTCGGCTCGGGGACCCCCGGTCTCGGAACGCCGACAGTTGGCGCGCCAGGTCGGGGATCCGGCGTCTCGGCCCCAGGAACCGACGACATCAGCCCGCTCGGGGGCTGACTCGACAGCTCCCGGCCACACCCCAAGCTGGGGCTGAGGCCGAGACGGGCGGCCATGTCGTCCTCCTCCTCCTCATCATCATCGTCATCGTCGTCGGATGTCTCCGGCGACAGCTCCCTAGGGAGTCCTTCCCTCTCCTGCTGGCGACGGCGTTTCTCCAGGGCGTCCCGAGCCCGCCTCCGCTTGCGGGCCCAGGCCTTCTCCGCGTCCTTTTTCTTTTTCTCCTCCTCCGCGGCGACCCGCCGCGCTGCCCGACCCACCGCGTCCTCCGGGACCCGCGGCAAGGAGGGTTTGTGCCGCCCCACCTCCTAAAAAGAGGGGGAGGGGAAAAGAAACCCAATCATGAGAACCGGAAGCAACCCGGTATATGAGGAAGGAAGGAGCGAACACTTACCAGAGCGATGCACCCCTGGTCGGGGCGCATTCGAGGTTGGGAGAAGGCGTGGGGGTCTGGCTTCCCCATCGCGGCCGACACCCGCCATTGGAGGGCGTCACGGGGAAGAGGATCAGGGGACATCCGTGATCCCTCCCAGTCGGCCTCCAGGGTCATCTCCCAAAGCGACAGCCGCCGTTCCGCCAGGGGAAGCACCCTCCGACGGTGGATGGCGGCAACCACTCCCGCGGCGGTGAGTCCTTCCTCCCGCAACGCCTTCAGGGCCTGGAGAAGAGGCTCGAGGTTCTTCTGCCTCTCGTGTGGAGTCCCGTGACGCCAGGCGTCGGGAGCGGCGGTGACGACCCGCTGAGAGAACGGCGGGAGCAACTCTCCGTCGTTCCGGAGGTAGAACCACCGGCGCTGCCAACCCTTGTTTGAGGATGCGAGGACGGCAGGGATATACTGCAACGACCGCGACTGCCTCAACAAAAGGGTGCAGCCGCCGGCCCGCACCGCTGCACGGACCTTCCTCTCCCCCGTCGGCGAGGCAAAAAGCTCGGCGAAGAAGAGATGGGTCCACAAATCCCAGTGGGGGGCGATCCCCAAATACCCCTCGCACACCGCCACAAAGATAGCGGCCTGCGCGATGGAGTTGGGGGTGAGGTTGTGCAACTCCACCCCGTAATGGAACAGGATGGCCCGCATAAAGCGGCTCGTCGGCACACCAAATCCCCGCTCATGGAAGGAGATGAAGCTCACAACGTACCCCGGCGGAGGGGATGGAGTGACTCCACCCGCGGGAGGAATCCATTCCGGCCGCTGCTCATCGGTGAGGGGGCGGAGCAAACCCTCGCCGACGAGGTCCTCCAGATCACCCGCCGTCACCGTGGAGAAGGGCCACGGGTCGCGCGGCGGGATGATGGTCACCCGGTCAGCCATCGCCAAAGCAGAAAGGGTGGCGGCGCGAAGGACAGGGGAGGGCGGTTTTCTTTTCCTGGCTGGATCTCTCAGACTGCGAAAAAGCCTAAAAGGGAGACAAGAAGCGGAGTCGAGAACCGTCACCGGGCCCTCTCCGGGGTATATAAAGACCCAGGTGAAGACGGTTCCAACGCACCGCCCGAACCGGACGCGGGGTTCAAAAAACGCAAAGCAAAAACAGTCGTTCCTCGAACGGCTCGCGCACGCAACGGCAGCCTCGCCGACCGCTCGCCCCGGCGCATTAACTCCGCAGCTCGACGGGCAGCGCTCCTAGCGGAAGCAGCTGGCGACGTTTCGCCTTCGCCAAAACGACCACGCCAAAAAAGGTACGCCACGACGTTCAATTTCGCATCCTTTTTCCCTTTTTCCTCTTTCTCTATCTCTTGCAACAGGGACCGGGAAAGGGGATACCCCCAAAGGGATCCTTCCCCGTGAAGGAACTAGGCTCCGAGCCTCCTTACTGATCAGGGGTTCGAAGGCTGGCCCCCCGAAGGGTTCAACAGCCGCCTCAGATCGCGTGGGCCCGACACCCACTACTGGTCAGGGGTTCGAAGGTCGGCCCCCCGAAAGGTTCCACGACCGCCTCAGGCTACTCGGGCTCCGCGCCCATTACTGATCAGGGGTTCGAAGGCTGGCCCCCCGAAGGGTTCACAGTCGCCTCAGACACCGAGCGAGGGATGACTAGGGGTACGTTCGATACATAACCAAGGCTCGGGCTGCGCTCCCGAGGTACCCTAGGACATTTCCGAGACCAGCGGGAACGACTCTGTAACGGAATCCCATCGGAGGGAGGCAACGAGCCCTCGGACCCCGTCGCCAGGGGACCGGGTCCGGCAGATCACCCGCAGGTACTTTTGGGCGTGCCTCCGGGCCCCTAGCCGACCCCCAACGAACGGGGCACGGACGTCCACTCGGATTACCCGATTGCAGCTCACCGGAGACACCATGTTCGGTACCCATCGAGGGTAACATGGCGCTCTCCCCCCCCCTCCTCCTTGCGGAAAGGCGACGTAGGGGCGTATGTAAAAAAGCCGAGTCTATCCCTGATCGTCCTCTTGCTCTGTGCGGAGGCTCGGGGGCTGCTCTCGCAAACCCGGCTCCGGCCGAACCGTTGACAGCGTCAACATACCAGCCCGAGAACTTGGGCCCCGACAGTGCACCTGGGCTACGGCCTGTTCGCATGAGGGAACCACCAGACCAGCCGAAGCATTACGCAAGGCATTAAGACCTCGAAGGAGTGAAACCACTCCTCCGAGGCCTCGGGGGCTACACCCGGCGGGTGCGCTCGCGCGCACCCACCGGAACAAAGTACAACCGAGAAAGGCTGGTCCCCTTGCAAAAAAGTGCGACGAAAGCCTCCAAGCGAGTGTTAACACTCCCTTCGAGGCTCGGGGGCTACTGTCGGGGACCATAATTAGGGGTACCCTCAAGACGCCTAATTCTCAGCTGGTAACCCCCATCAGCATAAAGCTGCAGAGGCCTGATGGGTTTGATTAAGTCAGGGGTCAGTCCATACGAGCGACTTGATCACGCCACGCCCGAGCCTAGCCTCGAGCGAGGGCAGCCGACCCTGAGATGGTTCCGTCTCGCCCGAGGCCTCCTCTTTCATGGCAGACGCATCTCCGGCTCGCCCGAGGCCTTGCCTTCGATAAGAAGTAACCCTGACTAAATCACCGCGCCGACCGACCAAGTCACTGGGGCCTTTAACGCAAAAGGTAAGACTGACGGGCGCCAGGCTTGGCCAAAAGCGCCAGAGGAAGCACCGCCCGACCCAGGGCTCGGACTCGGGCTAAGGCCCCGGAAGACGGCGAACTCCGCTCCGCCCGACCCAGGGCTCGGACTCGGGCTAAGGCCCCGGAAGACGGCGAACTCCGCTCCGCCCGACCCAGGGCTCGGACTCGGGCTAAGGCCCCGGAAGACGGCGAACTCCGCTCCGCCCGACCCAGGGCTCGGACTCGGGCTAAGGCCCCGGAAGACGGCGAACTCCGCTCCGCCCGACCCAGGGCTCGGACTCGGGCTAAGGCCCCGGAAGACGGCGAACTCCGCTCCGCCCGACCCAGGGCTCGGACTCGGGCTAAGACCCCGGAAGACGGCGAACTCCGCTCCGCCCGACCCAGGGCTCGGACTCGGGCTAAGGCCCCGGAAGACGGCGAACTCTGCTCCGCCCGACCCAGGGCTCGGACTCGGGCTAAGGCCCCGGAAGACGACGAACTCCGCTTCGCCCGACCCAGGGCTCGGACTCTACCCCGACCTCTGCCGAACGACCTCCGCCTCGCCCGACCCGGGAGCTCAGGTTCGGCCTCGGCCATGCAGAACAGACTCGACCTCGGCCTCGGAGGAGCCTCCACGTCGCCCGACCTAGGACACAAGTCCGCCACGTCAACGGGAAGCGTCATCATCACCCTACCCCGAGTCGACTCGGGCCGCAGGGAACAGGACCGACGTCCCATCTGGCTGGCTCCACCGGATAGGCAACGATAGCGCCCCGCTGGACCATGACGATGGCGGTTCTCGGCTCCCTTACGAAAGCAAGGGGACGTCAGCAAGGGCCCAGCCGCTCCGACAGCTGTCCCTCCGCCCGGCTCCATTGCTTCTCCGACAGCCACGACGCCACACTAGCTGGGTGCCAAGATCTCTCCGGCTGCCACCTTGGCATGTACTTAGGGTACTAGCTCTCCCCCGCTAGACACGTAGCACCTTGCTACACCCCCATTTGTACACCTGGATCCTCTCCTTACGCCTATAAAAGGAAGGACCAGGGCCTTCTTAGAGAAGGTTGGCCTCGCGGGGACGAAGGGCAGGGGCAGGCGCTCTCTCGGGGCCGCTCGCTCCCTTCACCCGCGCGGACGCTTGTAACCCCCTACTGCAAGCGCACCCGACCTGGGCGCGGGACGAACACGAAGGCCGCGGGATTCTCCGACTCCCTCACGACCCGGCTCCGGCCACCTCGCTCTCGCTCTCTCTCTCTCTCTCCCCCCTTCGCGCTCGCCCACGCGCTCGACCCATCTGGGCTGGGGCACGCGGCACACTCACTCGTCGGCTCGGGGACCCCCCGGTCTCGGAACGCCGACAATATCGATGGCTATAAACTAGCCATTAAGCTTGTCAGATATTCGGTGCACTCACGAGACATAGCATCAGACACGTTGTGCGCTCATTAGGCCGAAGTGTACATTTTACACGGTTTTTGAGTGCCATATCTGATATGATATTTGGTGCCACACCAGAAACGTCTAGTGTATTGTAGAGTTAAAATATATGATTGGTATACTCTTTGAGTGCCTTCTCCGCTGCACCATATGATGTTGCATCGAATACGTATGGTGAGGCATAGCTGTATGGTGAGGCATAGCTGGTGCACATAAAACTGTTGTGCTTTATTGAAAAGTTGTGCAACATGTGTAAGCCTTACACGTATTAGGTGCTATCTTCGGTGGTGCACCGAAAATGACCGATTCCTTCTGAAAATATGCAGTGAGAGCACTTCTTAATTTCTTATCTCTTCGCAAGTGTCAATGTCACTAATTTTGTGTATAAATCTAGTTAAACTTAATATATTTAACAAAAGACAGTTCTAATACATCTACTTTTTGAGAAAAAAATCACTAACCCCTTGGTTATAAAAGAGAGAAACATATGATTCCAAAAGAGGTCTAACTTACTTTAAGATAAACATACCAGACATTTATGTGAGATATTGAACGGGATTCTTAAGGGGTGTTTGGTTTCTTAAGACTATTTTAGGACATTTATTTGGGATTATAATCCGACCAGATTATATAATTTAACTTATTTTAAACTAACATTTAGTTTAAAATAAGTTATATTATATAATCTAAGCATATTATAATCCAAAACAAACAACCCCTTAGTCCCTTCATTTTATTCCATTTTAGTGCATAAATTGCCAGAGTTTTAGTTTCCGTATTTGACAATTTATGAACTAACATGAAATAAAATGGAAGAACTAAAAATTAGTCCCTAGAGGTGCTGAGTTCTAATATTTGTGGGAACTGCGAATACATGGGATGAACCCATCTAAAAAATGCGGGCAGATATCAAATATTGAAAATTTCATGGACCGAGTATTGAACAAAGCCTAGCTCATTGCAAAAGTTATACAAGATGTTTACGTACATCAACCCCACTGTGTGTGTTGCAACTCACCAGGCCACCCGAAGAGTTCGCCCACCACCTAACAGACCAAAAACTTCAGCCTAATAGAGCTTGTCTACAACCATTTCTCTAGAGGAAGCCAAGAATATATTAGCATTTCTGAGTTCTGACTGCTACAAGACGTAAATAATCAATACTTTGATCTGATGTCAAAAATGGATGCTTGTCCTCAATGCGTCACTAGCCATGTCCTGGTGGTCCCTTCTGGACTTCTGGTACATCCAACAAAAAAAATACAATGATAGTTTATCTGCACCAACGGGATTCTAAGCTAATTAAAACACCAATTGCTCCTCTCATATATCGTGCAGCTCAATCCCAGGACGTTACAGACAATGCAACCCAAAGGTCATTAGATGTCCCAGATATATACATCCTATGTGTCTGGATCTGCTCATTGTTGGTACATAATGGGGTTGGGCTCGAATAATGACCGTTGCTTATTCTCTCCTGGACTGAGAATATGATTTCCCTTTGCATCGGTTCATGGCCGTTCAGAAGATTTCCCATGCTCAAAACTTTCCTCCAAGACTGATTAGCAGTAGGGGGAGGAAACAGGTTCGATACAGCATCTCTCTCATATATCCCGACCTTTTCCTTAGTTGTGAACTCCTAATATAGAATATTAATAGAATATCAGGAACATAGCCCAAGATAATTTATTAGCAAAAGAAAATAACAGCTTGCCTAGGCACAGCAAGAAACTAAGAGTTATATCAGTCTTAGAATAAAGAAGATTTGGAGTAAACTAAAAACAGAAAGAAAAGCACACCGTGAGGAATGAAAATATCACTAGTCCACCCCCACATGACCACATGGTCTGGCCAAAAAATGGTAAGAAAAACAGTGTGACAGAGAAGAACTTGCAGCTTACTATTATACAAATCAGAAGTTCTGACATGGCTGTAATACGTAATGACTACCACCAACTTGTAGAGAAGAACCTAGGTAGTAGAGCAATATCTTCATATTATGGAAACCCTTGAGTTTTCAGTGTCTAATAGCTGTCAGATAAATTTCAAGAACCACATCGTCCATGATTTTAGGCATAAGCAATGCACGAGCAAATTAAATCAGATACTGACATTTTAGTTCCATTAATTTTTGTTCCTGTAAATGATTGCTTGTGTAACAACTGAGGGTAAAGAACATAGGATTTACCTTCTCATAGCAAATGCTTTCCAGGCTAGTTCCCATTTTTGGAAGGTAGAAGTTGTAGTAGTCGTAAAATATTGCTTGAGCTAGTCGTGGAGCATCAATAAGCTTCCGATTGATGGAAGCAGCAAGAATCAGTAACTTCTCGATGTGCTCAAAAACTTGACAAAGCCGTTTCAGGTCTCCAACCAAATCATTGACATCAGAACTCCCTGTTAAAAACAAGGGCCAAAGTATTCATGCCAGTAACCAGTGCTCAACATCCTCAAAGTTCTCTCCACTCCAGTTATTATGTGGAGCAAGCACCACTCTCACGGTGGCAAGAATCCAGCGACAGGTTATGCGGCATCATCTTCAGTTAGTTTCATCAGAGTTAACCATTCGTTTAGAGTTTGTTAGCAGAATTGATTTGTTGATTGGTTTGTTAGCTTGTGAGAAATGATTGGAGATTGGTTGGCTTATTGCCTATGTAAACCCATCTGATATATCCTCGATGTTGTCAGTGTATAGATATTGTTTCCTTGTGTATTTTCCCTGGAACCTAGGGTTCTCTCTGTAAATGTTACCACATGCACTTTTGCCCTTTGGGCCCTATGGAATATACAAGCTGCCATTTTTCACACCATAACATGGTATCAACGAGCTAGGGTTTCACAGCCGCCGCCGGTCACCCTAGCCCCCGCCGCTGGTCATCCCCGTCGCCGCTGGCCTCCGCCGTAGGCCGGCTGCCGTCCGCTAACCTCGACCGTCCGCTGACCTCGGCCATCCGCTGACTTCTCCCTGGCCTCATCCGCTTCCCGCGCACGAGTAGGGCTGGAAACGAGCCGAGCCGAGCTCGGCTCGGCTCGACGTGGCTCGGTGCAGCTGCGAGCCGAGCCAGGCTCGGCTCGGTCATTTTGCGAGCCCGACCTAGAGGCTCGGCTCGGCTCGGTAACGGCTCGCGAGCCTCACACTAAATCACGTTTAGAGTATAAATTATATATTTTTTTATTATATATAAGATAAAAAAAATATGTATAATATATTTTTAGACTACAATATAAGTGTATCACATATCAAGTTCAAGAAATTCAATAAAATAGTTCAAAACATAACAATAATATGGTATAATAGTATACTTGACGTTGTTAGCTCGGCTCGCGAGCCGGCTCGCGAGCTGGACCGAGCCGGCTCGGCTCGGCTCGCAGTTCTGGCGAGCTACAAAATCAGGCTCGGCTCGGGCTCGTTTTGGCTCGCGAGCCGGCTCGAGCCGAGCCGAGCCTCACCGAGCCCGAGCCGGCTCGTCGAGCCCGAGCCAAATTTCCACCCCTACGCACGAGTGTGCCTTGGCCGCACCCACGCTCGACTGCCTCCTGAGTGCGCCGTCGCACTGCTCCGCCGCCCGACTGCTGCCTCCTGCGTGGCATGCCATCTTCCCCCCACGCGCTAAGGCCTACTGCTCGCCCTCACGCATGAGAGGCCTCCTGCTCGCCGTCACCCGCCCCAGCTTCTCCATTCCTATGTTTCGTAGCGCTCCACCTCTGTTGTTGTGCCCCCTGTTTTCTCTACCCAGCAGCTACACCCCACTTCACACTCCTCTCAACATGGCGGCTCCTCCAAGATCCACCCCTCTTGTGCAACAGCTTCCCTCCGTCACCTTTGATGGCACCAATTTTCGGGAGTGGTCCACTATGCTTCGTGTATGTCTCAACAACCACCGCATATGGGGTCACCTTGCCGGCATGTCTCCTCCAGCCCCGACACGTCCTGAGGAGCCCACTGCAGGGGCCGATGGTGTTCCTCCTTCTACTGAGGTCATGAACGCTTATGCCCAGGCTGTTGAGCACTACATGGTTGACTTAGCCGATTATGATGCTTGGCTTGTTGACGAGGCTCGGGTGACTCAAATTCTTCTTGGCAGTATGAAGGTGGAATTTGCTATGGATCTTTCTAATTTGCCACCACTCATGCGATGTGGGAGCAGGCACAGGCTCTCTACCAACCGAGCAGCACTGCTCTCTACATCTCCACCCTGGAGCTTGCTAGCTCTATTCGTCAGCAGGACTCCTCCGTCGATGTCTTCTACCGCGAGTTGACTGATGTGTGGCGCTAGCTTGACTCCCTGGAGCCACCGTACTGTCAGACTTGTCCCTGTTGTGTCCTCCGGCAGGGGCACACAAGTGTTCTTCGCCTCCACGAGTTTCTTCGGCATCTTCGTTTGGAGTTTGAGCAGCTTCAGGCTCAACTCCTCACTCTTTCTCCTCTCCCATCCCTGGTTGAGGCGGTCACCTTAGCCCAAGATGAAGAGATCCATCTTCGTGGTGTGATGTCGTCTTCCTCAACAGTTCTTGCTGCTCTGACTGCGTCGCTTGCCCCAGCTCCTACTATTTCGGCTCCAACAACGGTCCCTCTTGCTCCAGGGGCGCCGTTGCAGATGTCTTCTGCCGCTACTGCAAGGTGACAACACATACCATTGAGAAGTGTAGGCGTCGTCACCCACGTCGCCATGGAGGTGCCCCCACTCCTACCACCACCTTGTCTCAGTCTCCTCCTGACTGGGCCCTTGACCTGACTCGACGCATGGAGCGCCATTGTGCTAGTTCGTCCGTTTCCTCTATGGTCTCCTCGGTTGCCGCTCGTGTGCCCCCGCCAGGGCCATCGTCAGGTGCCTCGTCGTCAGGTACTGTTGTGCCCTGGATTCTTGACTCAGGAGCTTCTTTTCCTATGACTCATGATTCTACCTCTCTTGTTCCTTAAGTCCATCATCTGCTTCCTTGCTTGTTACCACTGCAGATGGCACTTCCCACCTTGTTCTTAGTCAGGGCACCCTTCACACTTCGCGTTTTAGGGTTCCCTCTGTTTCTCACGTTCCTGACCTTAATTTGCAGTTGTTGTCTACTGGTCAGATCATTGATCATGATTGTCGTATCATTCTCGAGTCTGACTCTTGCCTTGTTCAGGATCGTCATACGAGGACCCTGGTTGTGGTTGGTACTGACCGCCGACTCTGTGATCCTCCTCGTCTTTGGGAGCTTGATTGGGTGGTTCTTCCCTCAACTTTCAATCGTGCCCAGTCACCCTCTACCACCGATACCACAGCTTTTGCCACCACTACTTCTGTCAGCTTCGCTCAGTGGCACCATCACCTTGGTCACATGTGTGGGCCAGTCTGTCATCACTTGTTCGTAGTGGTGTCCTTGGAAAGGTTTCTGGTGATACCTCCCTCGTATGGGTTGTAAGCTTGGCAAGCAGCTACAACTTCCCTATTCTAGTAGTCATACAGTGTCTACTAGACCTTTTGATCTTGTTCACTCTGATATATGGGGCTCTGCTCCCTTCGTTTCGAAAGGGGGACATCGCTATTATGTGACTTTTATTGATGATTTTTCTCATTTCACATGGGTGTATTTCTTGGATTCACGCGCTCAAGTGCTCATTGCCTATCAAAATTTTGCTGCTATGATTCGTACCCAATTTGATTCACCCATTCGTGTTTTTCGGGCCGACTCTGATGGCAAGTACTTGTCTCGTGCTCTTCGTCTGTTTCTCGCTGAGTAAGGCACCCTTCCTCAGTATTCTTGTACAAGTGCTCACGCTCAGAATGGTGTTGTTGAGCGTAAGCACCACCATCTTGAGACTGCTCGTGCATTACTCCTGGCATCCTCAGTTCTGGGTTGAAGTTGTGTCTACAATTGTTTACCTTGTGAACATTCAACCTTCTTTTGCTCTTCATGGTGTCACTCCTCTTGAGTGTATCTTTGGTCGACCACTGCAGTATACTCATCTTCGTGCTTTTGGTTGTGTTGCCTTTGTCCTTCTTCAGTCTCGTTTAGTGTGTTTTTCATGGCGAAAGGGCCTCTAGCCAAGTTGGTTAGGTGGTCTGAGTAGCACTCCTTAGGTCCTGAGTTTGAATCCCAGTGGGAGCGAATTTCAGACTGAGGTTAAAAAAGGTCACTCGTTGGTTCCCCTGGTCATGTGCACACAAGATGGACATGGGGGCGGATCCTTGTATAGGGGCTGGGAGGGCTCAAAGCACGAGTAAAGATCTAGCTTATAGGGGGCGGACCCTCATGTTGCACGGGGGACCAGCTTTCATGACCTTTCTCGATCGGGGCTCCGATTGAGCTTCTTCTTAATATAATACTATGGGGGTAGTCTTTCCCCTACCGACCAAGTTTTTAGTGTGTTTTTTCTTAGATATGACTCTGAGCGTAAGGGATATCGTTGTTGGGACCCTATCGCTCGTCGCATTCGAGTATTTCGGGATGTAACCTTTGATGAGTCACGTCCCTTCTTTACTACTGATTTGTCCTCTTCTTCCTCTTCATCTGAGTCTGTTGATTTTCTCTGCTTGGTTCCACCTCTTCCTACCACCTTGTCTCTGCCACCCTCCCCTATTCCTAATTCATCACCATCACCACTGCCTCCCTCACCTCCGCCACTATCGCCTTCTCCACCTCCACCATCGTCTCCACCACCTCCACCTCCACCATCCCCTCCATCACGTCCTCCTATTCTTTTCCACTACACTCGACGTCCACGTCCTCCACCATCCCCTCTGGCATCATCTAGCTCGTCTCCTTCTGTGATTGGTGTGCCTCCTCTGCGATATAACCTTCGCGATCGACGTACGTTTTGTCGTCCGGCTCGTCTTAGTTTTGTCGCTTATGCTTCTATTCTCTCTGAGCCTACTTCCTGCCGTGATGTGCTTTCCCATCCTGAGTGGCAATTAGCTATGGTTGAGGAGATTGCTGCTCTTGAGCGCACTGGCACTTGGTATCTTGTCCCACTTTCGCTGCTTCTCCTATCACGTGCAAGTGGTTCTATAAGATTAATACCCGCTCTGATGGCTCCATTGAGCGCTACAAAGCGTGACTTGTTGCCCGTGGTTTTCAACAGGAGTATGGACGTGACTATGAGGAGACCTTACTCCTGTTGCCCGTCGAACCACTGTTCATACTCTTGTTGTTGTTGCCTCTGATCGTCGGTGGGCTATCTCACAACTTGACATGGAGAATGCTTTTCTTCATGGTGAGTTGCGTGAGGAAGTCTACATGCACCCTCCTCTTGGTTACTTTGTCCCTGATGGTCATGTATGTCAGCTTTGTCGTTCTCTCTATGGCCTCAAGCAGGCCCCTCGCGCCTGGTTTGAGCACTTCACCTCTGTTGTCACTTTTGTCGGTTTTGTTGCTAGCCAACATGATCCTGCTCTCTTTGTTCACACTTCATCTCGAGGTCGCACCCTCATTCTTCTATATGGTGATGATCTTGATTATATTGCATTTGTCAAGGCACGACTCAGTGCGCAGTTCCATATGTCTGACTTAGGTCCTCTTAGCTTCTTTCTTGGGATTGAGGAGTCACCTCCACGCCCGATGGTTATTACCTCTCTCAGCGCAAATACATTGAAGACATCCTTGATCATGCTGGACTTACCGATCACCGTTCTGTGGACACTCCCATGGATCTTCACCTTCGTCTTCGTGCCACAGATGGTGTTCCTCTTGCAGATCCCACTCGCTATTGTCACCTTATTGGCAGTCTTGTCTACCTTGGCATCACTCATCTTAATATCTCCTATGTTATCCACATTCTGAGCCAGTTCATGTCTGCTCCCACTAGCATCCACTATGGTCACCTTCTTCGTGTCCTTCGGTACCTTCGTGGTACCATTGACCGCCGTTTGTTCTTTTCTAGCACCAACTCTCTTCAGCTCTCTGCTTATTCTGATGCGACTTGGGGTACCGATCCTTCGGATTTCAGATCCATCTTTGCATATTGCGTCTTTCTTGGGTCCTTCTTGGTTTCATGGAAGACCAAGAAGCAGACTGTTGTTTCTCGTTCTAGTGCTGAGGCTGGGTTGCATGCCTTGGCTTGTGTGACGGCTGAGGTGACATGGCTTCGGTGGTTGTGGGCTGACTTTGGGATTTCGCTTACTACTACGCTAGTGCACTGTGATAGTACCGGTGCCATTAGTATTGCTCAGAATCCGATGAAGCATCAGCTCACCAAACACATTGGCATCGATTGTTTTTATGTTCGGTCTGCAGTTCAAGATCATGTGGTTTCTCTTCACTATGTGCCTTCCGAGTTACAGCTTGCTGATTTGCTTACCAAGGCCAACACTAGAGCTCAACATAGTTTTCTCCTTTCCAAACTCAATGTTGTTGATCCATCATGAGTTTGAGGGGGGTGTTAGTGTACAGATATTGTTTCCTTGTAGTGTATTTTCCCTGGAACCTAGGGTTCTCTCTATAAATGTTACCACATGTACTTTTGCCCTTTGGGCCCTATGGAATATACAAGGCTACAAGCTGCCATTTTCCACATCCTAACAGATGTGAACAACCTCATTGCCGATCATGATTACCACCTGCATAGTCTGGGTCCGATTCCCCCACAACACAACACTATTACAGGATGGCTGGCTTACAGCTAACAATCCAGACTGTTTTAAAGCTGTACCGTCAATGAACAATATTCTCAACGGCCTTACACATTTCAAACTAGATATTGGTTGCATTGTTAAACAAATAGAAGGATAAACGAACACAAAAGGTTATCTTTAGAAGAGATCTTCTGTGAACATCAATCCATCAATACTTCTTCCAAAACGTAAGTCTACAGTTGACATAGCTGTATGGAAAGTATAGTAGTACCTAGAAAAGATTTCAGTGTTGACGCCATGGTGGCATATAGTTGATCCATTTTTGTCTTCATTTCCTTGAAGCCACCATACATGGTCTTATTCAGGATATCAGCTGATGATTTGAAAGCTGTACACACCATTTGTTCAAGGAGCTGCTGTGGCCTCAAAGTTTCAAGGTAATGAAGCACCTGCGAATCACATATAAAAAGCTCAATAAGTAGCACACTACTATTTTACCGATAGTAAGAGCTAAGATGCTATCTAATATTCATGAAGAATTGAAGGTCATGGTTCTTCTTTTAAAAGTGATCATCCAGCTAAATGAATGTGTGCGGCTTAAGTTGTGGAAAAGCCAAAACGACTTGCAACTTGTAATGGAGAAAGTAACTTTCTAACACAAAATGCCGCCAACCATCCTATAAGTAATAAGATGATGAAATTACCAGCACATGGGTAGTACCTTTTCTCCTTCCCGAACAGGGTCAAGCAAAGACTTCTGTTCAGAAACAGGCAATGGCAGAGCATCATTCCAGATTTTGCGCCACACATTCCCATGTTGGGACATACGGTGAGAAAGCTTTCCTTTGGGAGGCCAGCCTGCATTACCATCTGTTTTGTCCTCACTCAACCATTCACCAGGTGAATGCCACCGAATAAAATCTTCAAAGACAGCATCTGGGTTTGCAGCTTTAAAAGCAGACATATCTAATCAAGGAGCAGAGCTTCCTAATTAGTAGCAAATGAAAAGGTTCCACAATACATGCAACAAAGAGGAAAAGTAGAATAACTTCTTCAAAAGCTCTGGTCATTGCTCATAAATTAGATGAAGTAAAAGAAAATTCCTGAAGATAGACTCTAGAAATATTAAGAAGTTATGTAACAAGTGAAATGTCATGTTGTTCCCACAAAATCTTACCGGAACATAATATATCCCTTTCCAGCTGTCCAGATAGACCCTGCAGGAAAAGATGAACGCTATGTAATTTCTTGTAAATTTGATCTTATTTAGGTAGGCTGACTGATAGGTCCAGCATGCAATAGAGCCAGTAGTACATATAATCCAATTAACAGACATACTGTAGTTCTTTGGATAAACCTATGAATCAGAAAGGGATTTCATCCTTTCATGCATACAACAGCAAGTTTAAGAACTTACAATGGCATTGCCAAAAGCTTCAGCTGCATGGAGCCTTTCTTCATGCATATCTTCGGTCATCAAAGGTGCATCCTAAGGAACTAATGGAAACATAAGGGGGTGCATGTGGATCACAATATTAAACCTGAAGAAAAGGGCAAACAGAACCTGAGTATATGGAGCATGCATTTCCTGAAACGTATTCAGGAGCATCATTTTAGGCACAACACCAGCTGATCCTTTCCTAGACTTGTTCACTGCCTGCTATTAATTATGAGTTAGCAACTTTAACATTAAATTGTTTTTAATTTCCAAATAGACATTGAATGGGAGTATTATTACCATACTATTTGAAGTCTCATCTTTGTAGCCAGCACCTTTCTCACGGTTCAGTGATCTCTTCCTCTCAATGCATATCGTGAGCTTCAAGGAGAAAAAAAAAAAAGACAATTTATTTAATACGCTGGCAAAACAGGTCACCCCTAAGGCCCTAAAAACATAAGGACCGAGTGAATTATTTTTTAGAATCTTTGCCAAAACCTAATGCTCCATTCATAATATAACTAACAAATAGCTTCCAGTACCAATTTATGAGATGCTAGTGAAAAAATAGGTGAATCCTTCTACAAACAGCAGCTTGCAGAAGCAAATGAGAATCCATGAGATTGTATACCTTGCTTTCCTTTTTCTTGAAAACACAGGAGAACTACATATCATTATATTAAGGAAAGGGTTAAGAACCCTTAAAACAGTCATACACCCACACCAATCAGATATACAAAGAACCAATGTACGACCTTTACAAGGGAAAAACAACCATGACCTAAATTTAGCTCTCACTCGGCACAAAGGACAGGAGGTAATTAATGCATCATGCCCTAAGCCAGCCCCCAATAGTGCAGACTGTATACATTGCTCGAATAACAGAATCAATAAGGTGTGGGTTTTTTCTCCAGGACTGATTGTATATCAACCACTCATACCCCACTCTATCACTTCAAAAAGGACAAGAAATAACCTTAAAATATTTTGTTGTCTTAAAAATTCCCTGTAATTTTTTTTCCAACACCCCCATAGTGTCCATCAGATTTGTCCTTTGATATCAGATGATGTTACCTATCCTGTTATTGATGTTTCTGTGGGCCGTGCGCATCAGCATAGGCGCTCAAAGATACCCCAACAACTGGCTAAAGAGGGGGATGTGCCAGCTGTTGATGGTTAGGAAGATTAGCTTATATATAGGAGTTGGTTACATATGTTAAGCCGCAGGACTATATAAGCCGCATAGAGAAGAGGATAGGGTAAGCAGAATTAGGAATCTTAGAGTCCAGAGCCTCCAACTGCCTCCAAGGGAGGGCGGACAGGAGTCCTTAATGCTTGTAATCTCCACATTTATCTAATAAAGTGTCTTCAGTTCAGAACCTTTCGAGCTCATCAGAACAAACCAATGTAGGTATTCTGATTTACAGTGCTTCGTTGTCCGAGCATTTGAGCATGTTCGTTTTGTCCTCGCCATGCTGCGCCAACACCACCATCTCTCAGTGAAGCACAACAAGTGCATCTTTGGCAGCCAGACCGTAGCCTGCTTGGGCCACATCATATCAGCTGGAGGCATGTCCATGGATTCCTCCAAGGTGGAAGCCATGCATGCCTGGCCACTCTGTGGCTTTCTGGGATTGACAGGCGTGACTATGGCGTCATTGCTCGCCATTCACCCTGCTTCTCAAGTAGGCCTTTGCATGGTCGCCCGAGGCTGTGACCTTTTTCGCGGCGCTCAAGCAGGCCTTGACAGCAAGCCCAGTACTGCAGTTGCCTGACTTCGACAAGTCATTCATCATCAACTGTGATACATCGGGTTTGGGGCAAATCCTGCATCACTGCATCAGGATGCCGGTCCCATGCTTTCTGCAGCCATCGCATTGCAGCACGCGAAACTTGCCACTTATGAGCGCGAGATTATTGGTCTCGTCAATGCTGTCGTGTCGGGCATTGGCGGCTATACCTGTGGACGTGGCCCTTCCTTGTCCGCACCTACCACTGCGCTCTCAAATTCCTCCTTGACCAGCGCCTATCTACCATACCACAGCATATGTGGGTGAGCAAGCTCTTCGGCTATGATTTCAGCGTTGAATTTAAACCTTGCAAAACAAATACCATGGTGGATGCTCTGTCTCGAGAAATTTGTATTTTTGCCACTACAAAGATTGTCTCCTAGTTTATAATTGCCACTGAGTCTCTGGCTTGTGGGTTCATCTGAGTCTATAAAATGTGGGCCTAATGTCAATTTTGCGAAGCCCATTCTTTGTAATGGCAAAAATCCACATCTCTCGTCTCGCCAGGATGAGGATCAAACAGCCATGCACCTGCTCTCTACACCGATATTTCAGCTCTTCGATGACTTCCACAAAGAGGCTGCCCAACATCCAGACATCATCAAGATGCGGCAGCAAATTGAGCAAGGCTTGGCATCTCCTGATTGGTCTGTAGTCGATGGCCTGGTGCTGCACAAGGGGTGCATTTTTGTGCCTTCTTCCTCGGTGTTTTGGCCATAGATCCTCGCCACCGCACAGAAGACACTGCAGCGGCTCTAGGATTCTTTTTTCCATCCTCACGCAACTTGCCAGGTCCGTGATTTCATCAAAGGGTGCAACATGTGGCAGTGCAACAAGTCAGAGCATCTTCATCCTGCTGGGCTGCTGCAGCCACTAGAAATTCCCAGGTCAGTTTGGGCAGATATTGCCATGGACTTTGTCGAAGGTTTCCCAAAGGGAAGGGCAAATCGGTGATACTTACCGTGGTGGATCATTTCTCCAAGTACAGCCACTTCATCGCTCTCAGTCATCCTTACACAGCAATTTCAGTTGTCTGGGCTTTTCTTTGACAACATTGTACACCAGCATGACATTTTGTGTTCGACTGTCAGCGATCGGGACCCTGTCCCCTGTCTTTACCAATGCATTTCGGTCTGAGTTCTTCTCCCTCGCAGGTACTCAGCTGTGCATGAGCACGGCGTTTCACACCCAGACAGTCAGTCAGTCTGAAGTCACCAATCGCAGTTTATGTGTGTACCTTTGCTGCCTAGCAGGTGATCATCCCAAAAGTTGGCTTCAGTTGCTTCCATGGGCAGAATATTGTTACAGCACTTCCTATCAGTCAGCACTAAAGACCACATCATTTCAGGTTGTCTACGGCACACACCCCCCCCCCCCACCCCCCACACACACCCCGCAACCTCCTTTGATCAGTCATACAGCTGGGTGTGCGAAGGTTCAGGCAGTGGACAAGCAGCTCATTGAGCGAGATGTCCTTTTGTGGGATATCAAGGAGCGGCTGTGCCGCGCGCAGGACCTTATGAAGCAGCTTTATGATGCAGGCCACCGTGCTATCTCTTTTGAAGTAGGCGGCTGGGTTTGGCTCAAATTGCATCATCATCACGCATCTGAGATCACCAAGAAGTCAACTGGTAAACTAGCACCCAAATTCTATGGTCCTTTCCAAGTAGAGGAGCGCATTGGCAGCCTGTCATACCACCTGGCCCTTCCTCCCCAAACTCACATCCATAATGTCTTTCACATGTTCCTAAAGGAAGTTTGTGGGCATGCCACCAGAAAAACTTCTGCCGCTGCCACCTACCAAACGCGGTCGAGTTCTTCCAGTTCCACACAAGGTTGTTCGCGCTCTACTCAATCTGGATGCATGTCAACTTTTGGTCCAGTGGTGGGGCATTCTCCTGCTGATGCTACATGGGAGTACCTCTCGGATTTCTGGACTGTCCTCTATTCCAGCTTGAGGACGCGCTGTTTCGTAGGAAGTGTTATTGATGCTTTTGTGGACATACATATCAGCATAGGGGCCCAAATATATCCCAATAGCTGGGTAAAGAGGGTGATGCCCCAGCTGTTAATGGTTAGGGAGATTAGCTTAAATATAGGAGACTGGTTAGATATGTTAGACAGCAGGACTATATAAGTCGCATAGAGAGGAGAGGGTAAGCAAAATTAGGAGTCCAGAGCCTCCAAGGGAGGGCAGACAAGAGTCCTTCCTGCTTGTGATCTCCACAGTTATCTAAGAAAGTGTCTTCAGTTCAGAGCCCCCAATATATCCACAGCCAGAGCAGGACCAAGTTCTTGGCTATGATCAGCACAACTCAAGGAGGTGCTGGCAGTAATATAGGCTCTGTTGATCATAGTGGCAAATACATGACGACATGGGCCATATTAGAGCTTGGTGTCCTAGCATGGAAGTGGAGCAGAGAGCATGCATTGGCTGAGCCAAGTGAAAGACATAGCCATGCTAGAGTACTTTTATATGTGTATTCCTTTTTTAAATATATCCATGGCAACACACAGCGTTAAACTCATATACCATGACATTTAATCATGGTGCACCAAGCAACAATGTACCTAAATAAAGAGTAAAGTGTGCTGGTTGTCCCTAAACTTGTTCAGGTGTGTCAAGTCAGTCCCTAAACTCTCAGAATAGCCGATTAAGTCCCTAAACATTGTTCCGGTGTCATTTTAGTCCAATGGCTGTGAACATGACCTAGTTAGGGTGGACGACAGCTAACCAGGTCATGTTCACGGCCAATGGACTAAAATGACACCGGAACAATGTTTAGAGACCTAATCGGCTATTCTGAGAGTTTAGGGACCGGCCTGACATACCTGAACAAGTTTAGGGACCACCAGCGCACTTTGCTCCTAAATAAATAACACTTTCTCTCTGCCTGTTATAATCTTGTACGGGGAAATGCGGCTCTAGAGTAAAAAAAGTTGTGGTGTACCATTTGTAACTTTTGGTGGATAAGACAAGAAGAGAGATCAATGCTTGAAGTGCTTTTCATCCTTGGCAATCTTTCTGATTCCTCCCAGCACCAACGAATTTCCCGCACAAAATCAATCCATAGTACAGCTATTGCTGGCAAAATGGGTCTTTTATCAATAAAGGTCTCCAAAAATCACAAATCAAAAGAGAAGTCAGCACATGATACAGACCGCATATATTGCAGTTGCCAAACCACAGTGCATGCAAACAGAACTGGCCAAAAAGTGAATCTGCAGGTGCACCTCGCATAGCACGACTATACTTGTTTTCTGCTTCCATATAGTTGCCAGTCTCTGATAAACAGAAGCATAAGAGTTTTTTATCTAAAAAATGAATTTGAAGCGACGGGCACAGGAATGAAATGAAATGGGACGCCATGATACATTTATCTGTTTCTCACTAATTAATGGCATTCATCATTGTTAGTGGAGTTTCAGTTTACAAATTCAGCAAAGCTGATCACTATCTACAACCTCAAAAGCAAGCATTGATATTACTTTATGCTCAGCAGCTCATGAAGTTTGTACACACTAGGTAACTATCAGATCAAGCAAGACAACCACACATATTGAATGCTGAAGTAAGTCTCTGATGCTGCCACCACTCGATGAAGGTACCAAAGAGAGAAGCATGGTACTAAAATTCCTTTTCTGCAAAGGCTAGCAGATCATTCTAAGGATCGGATTAACTGATGTCTAATTACACAAAGTGCTATATTTAAATAGCATGCAAAAAGTACCATATGAACCGGCCTCTTATAGAATCATATACTCTCAATCTAACGCAAACTCAACATTTTGGATTCTTCAGACTGACAGCAATGAACTTCATAAGGGATTGGCTCCATTGTGCTCAGTAATGTTTTGATTCAGTAACTAAGTTCCTTCAAGGAAAAAATGAGGATAAATAAATACCATCACTGAAAAGATCTTTCATAACACGATCAATAACTGATGGTGGAGGCACAGTAGCAGTAGATTTCGCATTATCCTGGCCTGAAGTATCTGCTACCTAGCATGGAAAAATAAAATTAGAAACAAATTGCTAGAAGATAACTAGGATCGCTTGGAAGGTACTGTGACTTGTATCAAGTTCTTAACCTGCAACAAAGTCTTCTAGAAATTGTGCCTCCGCTGATGATTCATATGCATTTACTAGAAGATGTAGCTGGGATGCAAACCCAACAAATTTTCCAATAGAATCATCTACCCTACAATGTTAAGTATAACATAAGTTAAAAAAGAACATCCAGCATATGACAAAACAATATATTATTTGTGTATGAGACACCTATTAATGGTGAGTGTTGATGCAAAGGCTAGATATAATGCATATACTTTATGAAATAGAAATTACTTGCAGAAGGTTAACAAGGGATTTACAAATAAAAAAAGGTTACATGTATTGAGATACAACTGGGTGAAGGAACCAGCTATCAGCATCAAAGGACGAGGCATTTTCCACTTCAGCCATCTCAAGGGTCTCTTCAAATGTCCTCTCTCCCCAGATGGCAGTCAACTCAAAACCTAGGACAATCAAGTGAATCATGTTCCTAAATATACATCAATTTGAAATATCATATATGAAAAACATGAAAACATGAGGTGTAACAAATCAAATGTACAACAGGCAAATATCACTGTAGATTGGGATAACACTTTTCCAAATATATCCTCCAAAATCTCATCGGAAATATGGACCTAGTTATAATAGCTATACATGATAATCTACCTTGTATCATGCACACACATCACTCATGTTAGGGTTGTTCTTATATTATGAAGACCGAAGTCACAGAACAAGAAATGTCCACCTCATTATTTCCTTTTTCCAATGAAAGGGGAGATTTTTCTTCTACATGGAGAACAGTTTTAGCGTCAAAAGGGTAAAATTCTATCTCAATGACTATGTTATGTATTTCCCTGATACAACAACAATCTAATATGTAAAAGATGGGATAAACTCAAACTAAAAAGTGTAACTACCATTAAAATAGGACAATAGAAATTGTAAAGTTTTGATGATAGATCAACCTTGGCGAAAGGGCCTCTAGCTAAGTTGATTAGGTGGTCTGAGTATCATTCCTCAGGTCCTGAGTTCGACTCCTCGTAGGAGCGAATTTCAGGCTGGAGTCAAAGGTCCAACCTAGGTCGCGATCATTCTCACATGGGCTACGATATCGTTATGTATCAGTGAGGCAGAGGTTCAAGGGTTTTCTCAACTAGCGTGAAAAGGTCTTCTTCTTAATACAATGTCTGGGGACCGTTCCCCCCCCCCCCACACACACAAGTCGATGGTATATATCGAAGCAGATTGACCATATGTTACTCAGTGGTGAAAGGACATAGTTGCAAAGTGGAATGATTCAAGAGAAAGTTTCTTGAAGTGTTGGTAACTTTTTTTAGGGAAACACAGCAGATGGAACTCCTACTGTGGCAGTGTTGATAGCTTATTGACGTTGATCTGTGCCTCTTAGATTCAATCCCATGGTTAGCATTGGTTCTTCCCATTATAGTCTTTTATCCATATTTTCTTTGTAAAAGTCATAAAACTTTAGTTACCTTTAACAGGATCCTCAGCAGAGTACCACTCTGCCCAAGGGCAATCATCGTCCCATAGTTTTCTAGGGTGGTTCGCAACTTCATTTTCAGTCAATGGCTCAGTAGCTTCAGAATCTAAAGTTTCATTATCATGATCATATTCTGGGGTCTTGTAGCTAAGCTTCATTGAGAAGTGAACCTTTACCCTAGCTGGAAAATCTGACGAGGATAGGACCTTCAAAGTCAAAAACAGAAAGACAAAGGTTAAAATATGCACAAATTAAGAACAGTTACGACATGCTGAATAGAGACGAGTCAATGAGAAACAGAAGTATGTGGTATATTCCAAAGCTCAAATGCTATATGTTGTGTTGCATAATGGTAGGCTAGTGCTATCTTTTTCTCTTACAAATAAAAGGTAATCTTGATCTTTTTGGCAACTGTTTAGTTTTGCAAAATGCTATAATATTTTATGGAAGAACGCAGACATCAGCAAACAGTAAAAGCTTTCAGACTCACAAATTTTGATAGAAATAGCTCATGTAACCCCTCCAGATGCATGAGTCTTATTGGCACTTGACTTCCAATTCGGTCAGCTTCAAATCTTCGAGTAAATACAGTTCCCAAATTTTGAATCCCTATATAGGCTTTCCGTGAAGGGTCGTGAACTGGTACAAACGCTGGCCAATTGCTAAATGAAAAATCATTAGGTAAAATGACAGCGATAATGCTCGTTAAGAAATTGGTAATATTTAGAACTTACTAACCTGCCACAATTAGAAAGAGCAATTGCTACAGAACTCAAAAGCTTAGTAGATTCTGGATCATCGAGGATCACACCACTGGCACTCAGCGGAGCAATTATCTGTGAGCACATAAAAACACTACGATTAGTGAGTTGAATGATGCAAACTAGCTTGGGCACAATTATTAAGATTTAGCGCTGAGTGCTCCACTACATATTAGAGCTTGGCAATTTTTTTAGAAAGGTACATAAAAAATTGCTGCACCGTAATTCAGGTTGGCAAACTGCAAATGTGCAAATGCTTTATACTGAAATAGAACTCTGTACAAGAAAAAAACAAATATTTGAAGTAACAAATGCACCCAGCGGGCTCAGATTGGAATCCAGTGGCAGCTTCATTGTGATTTCATGGCATGCTAAAGAGAGCGCGTCGCCAGACTCAACACCCTTTCTTCATGGAGCTAATGACCATTGGGGCTTGGGAGATCTGGAAGCTACGCAACGGACTCATCTTTGAAGCAAAAATGCCCTCTCTCTCATCTTGGAAAGGATCTTGCTGAGGCTTTTCTTCAACCTCATAGAATGAACTCTTCTAAGAAGGATGCTTTCTGCTCCCTCGTTCAGTCCTTTAGCTAGCCTCTCTTCTCTCCGTGAATTTTTTAGTTTGTAATGTGTTTTTTATTTTTATTTTATTTTGTGTTTATATATATTTATAAATATACACCACAGCAAGGGTCTCCCTTGCTGTTTTCCCCTAAAAAACAAATGCACCCAGCAGAAAAACCATGTCATGGGTGCTTGTATAACTGGACTAAAAGCAACAGATAAAATCATACTACCTCTGTTCTTGAATTTTTGTCGTCCGCTAGTTTATTTTTGAACTAAAACACGACAAATAAAAAAGAACGGAGGGAGTACCAAAAACTCATCAACTCCAAATGAGAGCTGCATGCTATGTGTATCATCGTCCCAATATGAGTTTTGACCTACAGATATATACTAGTGACTGAGTATTGAGAAAAAAGAACAATAAGCAAAGCTATTTGGAGGAAAATAACATGACGTACAAGCTTTCTTAAAGTAAAAAAAAGGCAGACCTAGTTCCAGAGCCTACCACATGAGTGGGTTCTGGAGAAGGGATAAACCAAGGCAAGTCTTCCCTCCGCAAATGTGAAGAGGCTGCTTCGAACCCGCGACCTAGTGACTCCGTGAGACAACTCTCACCACATCACCAGGTCTGCCCTTCTACAAGCTTGCTGAAAGTATTATAGTTTAACCAAATAAACTCACCTTTTGCAGATTTCATGAAATGGTACTCCATAGAATAGACTCTTTTCCCATGCTTCAATTCACGCTTGATCATATATAAGTTTTCAAAAGGAGGAACACCCTCTGCACCTTTTTGCTACAAGAATATATGTTAGCTAACTGATTAATCAATTATCACACAAGGATGAATACTAGGTCCCCATACAGAGCTCTACCATTAAGATCTTTGCGCCATCTGCAAGCCATTGACGGCAAATAGCCTCTATCTCAGATATAAACCTAGATGTTAAGAAACTGTTAACAATCCTTTATGCATAAGTAAAATTGACCAAACATGAGGATAAGAAACTTGGATAGCATCACTGTAAGCATTATTGCAGATTTGCAGTACCTTTCCCATGACGAAGCAATGGTGAAATCATCGAACCGCTCAAGCTGTTGACAGAAATGAAATATGATAAATCAATACATAATTTCCATCTCAACAGAAGGTTGACTTCTTAAATGCATGGAGCTGCACACAGTCAGCCTAATAAAGCAACAGTGTAGAAAAATTAGCACTAGCTACAAGATGTCAAGTTACATGCTCCCAATCGAAACAGTGTGGCAAATGGTACCCAACAAGGCATGGAAGATGCAGTTACCAAGCGAGTAGCATGATGAACAGGCACATATTATGCAATTGAGCATCAATCATCATACAGAGTATTGTCACATAGGATCCCAAAAGAAAAAATGACAGGTATTTCCGCCTCTTACAGGAAACGTGCAAATGCATGCTATGAACTATGAAGCAAAACACTCTGCCCCTTTGGAAGGCAGGAATTTCACACGAAACTATATAGGAATTTCACAGGAATCAAGAATTGTATATGAATTTGACAGGAATCAGTTCATTTTTCAAAGGAAAAACACAGGAACGGGGAAAAAATCCGGTGTTCCGAAGGGGGCCTAAATAGCACATCAAGTGACCAACACACTCGTGAATCGTGAACTGCAGGCCAATGCATTGCTAGCAGGTTTTGGCGAGCAAAACACCGTTGATTTCTCCCAAAGTAGCCCAGAAACTTCAGCAATTGAAACTGTGAGCCTAGCAACTACAGCGCAATACGCCAATATCAATCCCCATCACGCAAAGGCAGTACCAAACCAAACGCGATTGGTCCAAAATATCGAACCCGAACTACGAGCACAGGCGTGAAGGAAGCAAAAGCGCGAATACCTCCTCTTCGGCCTCCTCCTCAACCTCCTCCGACTCATCGTCCTCTCCGATCCGACGATGTTTCGCGTACCTGGAGGAGGATGTGGAGGCCATGGAGATTCGCTCCGCTGGCTCAGCGGGGGCGAGCCTCGGGTGCCACGGTGCAGTCGCGTGGAAGCTGTGAGACGCGGTTCCCGTTAGATCGGCAGGGGGGGGGGAGCCGCGACTTAGGAGAAGGGAAGCGGAGGAGAGTGATGCGTCGATGGCCGATGCCTCGTCGACCGACGGTCCGAGTTCTCTGTTCGTGCTTCTGGTGACGGTGATTGTGGCACCGTACGCTGGTAAACTCGTCACACACACGACAGTTTCTACAGCCGCGGGCTCACAGGATGGGAGTAGTCCTATACAGGGCCGGGCCGGGCCGGTATAATTCAAGGCTCTGTACAGATTTTCTTTTCTTTGTTAAGAATAGATGGTATAGATTAAATATCATCTATTAACAGTGATTGGATCGTTAATGTGGAAAAGGGTTTAATAACGGTAACAGATGATTTTAGCGTTCAGATGCAGCATGTGCTAGCTGCACTTCACCATATATTCTAAACGATACTATGTTGTCACCACAAACACTTTTGTTTGGTTTGAGGAATAAGTTATAGTCTATCATCTTCTCGCTCCTCACCTATTTTGTTTAGTTTGTATAATAGAATGAGTTTACTCATCACCATCATTCATCATAGTTAGTTAGTACTAACATGAGAAATAGAGTCATCTCACCAAATTTGAGGATTTGATCCATGATGCACCACCTCAGTTTGGATTGAATGATTCCTCAAACCAAACACCCACTATATTCTCTCCTTTTAAACCAACTTAGCTAAATATTGTAATCATTACCGAATTCTGATTAAACTATTACTGCTATTATTTTAGGGTGTGTTTGGTTGCGGGACAGTAAGGACAGGGACGTTCCCTCATATCCTCTCCCAGGGACGTTCCCTGATATCCTCTCTCGTCCCTCCAATTTTGAGGGATAACTGGGAACAACATTGGGATAGTCATGTCCCAACCCTTAACCCTGAACCAAACAACCTTATTTGAGGGATCATCTCATCACATCTCGTCCTGTCATTGCAACCAAACACACCCTTAGGGGCCTTGGAGGACGATGTCGTGTTCTTGACACCGAACGCACATGTCCCGCCCGGTGATAGCACTTAGAGGGGTGAATAGGTGATCCTGCAAAAATTAACTTTAAACAACACAAATTTGGTTTATAATAAGTGTTAGTGAGAACTAAAACCAAGTTAGGATGAGACAAGAGATGGAGAGAGAATTCTTCTCTTGATTACTCCTTTAATAAAAGTATTAAACTTAGTAACAATATTGCAAGAGAGGTGAGAGCTCGAGAAGATAGTAATCGCAATAAGAAAATGGACAAGTGACACTGCGATTGTTACCGTGGTTCGACCAATGTCTACTCCATGTTGTGATGACCTCCTTTGAACAAGGATTGCACTTAACCCCTCTTAAGTGATTCAAAGATCGAACTTGAGTGCCACAAATATCTTCCTTATACCAAAATCCCGTTGTGAGGAATCTCCACAATTTGGAGTCTATCATGTCTTACACATAGGGGTGGGCGTTCGGGTTACCCGAAAATTTCGGGTCGGGTATTTCGGGTTTTTAAAATTTCTGGTTTTGAGAATCGATACCCGAAATTACAACGGGTTTTGCAATACCCGAAAAAATCGGGTACCCGGAATTTCGGGTTCGGGTTCGGGTATTCCCGAACTACCCGAACTATTGTGTTGGCTTCATAAAAACACATACACCCTATTAAATTAGTATAAAAATATAGTTTGAATAATGATATACATGGACATATAAAATACAAGCAATCTACAATCACAAGTTATGCACACTTACACATAATTATAGATGCACAAATTAATAATTAAACATGACATGAGTACATGACACATGAAAGTTCGGGTAATTCAGGTATTTCGGGTACCCAATTGTGATACCCGAATTACCCGAAATAAATTCGGGTTTTGCAAGTTGCTACCCGAAATTCCCGAATATTATTCAGGTTTCGGGTATTTCGGGTTCGGGTTCGGGTATTCCGGGTTCGGGTTACGGGTTTTTTGCCCAGCCCTACTTACACAATTGATTACAAACAAAATCGGAGCAAGGATGTGAGTAGAAACTCACACAAGAGCACAACGCAACAACAACACGCACACAAGTGAAAAGAGAGAGCGCACGAAACACAATGACAAAGTTATAGCTTAAGAACGCGCTGAAATCTCTCTCTAGCAAAACAATAGTGTGGTCGCAAAGATCCAGAGTTGTAGTGTGCTCAAAGACTGTTTAGTTTTCTGCTCCATGCACCTAGGAGCGGTCCTTTTATAGCCCCAAGTGACCTAGGAGTCATTCGATCTTCATTTGAAAGGCTCTTGTTGTCTTTTATCCGCTGGTACACCGGATACTGCACAGTAACTGATTTGTTTCCTTCTCTAGCAAAGTTGACTGTTGCCGACCATTGGTCACTTGACGCACCGGATAGTCCGGTAGCGCACCGGACAGTCAGATATGACATGGTGACCGTTGGTCGGGCTGACGTGGCTTGCGCGGGTCATGCGTCCGACCGTTGACTAGGCGCGCGGATGGCACACTAGACAGTCCGATGATTTATAGTCGCGACGCCGTGGCTAAGACCCGAGAGCGACCTATTCACCGGCTGAACAGTCGGTGGCACAAGGTCATCACACACCATGATGCCTAGGATGACAGTATGGAATTCCATGTTGGGTAATGGGTTCCCATCCCCATCCCCAGTGGGGAATTTTCCATTCCCGTCCTCACTAACGTTCACCGCGGAGCTTTTTCTTCCATCCTCATCTCCGTTGGGGGGTTTATTCATATGGGGAATCTATCCCCGTTAGGAAAAATGTAATATTTAAAGATAAATTTAGTTTTATTATGGGGTTTTGGCATGGCTCTAAGGCAAAATTCCAAGGAAGAGTTGGCCAGTGCCAGCCAAACTGAAAGTCGCCTAGAGGGGGTGAATAGGCAAATCTAAAATTTATAAAGTTTAAACACAACTACAAGCCGGGATTAGCGTTTAGAATTAAAGTCGAGTCCGAAAGAGAGGACGAAAAACAAATCACGAGTAAAGAAGGCGGATGACACGGTGATTTGTTTTACCGAGGTTCGGTTCTTGCAAACCTACTCCCCGTTGAGGTGGTCATAAAGATCGGGTCTCTTTCAACCATTTCCCTCTCTCACACGGTCACCTAGACCGAGTGAGCTTCTCTTCTCAATCAATCAGGACACTAAGTCCCCACAAGGACCACCACACAATTGGTGTCGGGGACCATAATTAGGGGTACCCCCAAGACTCCTAATCTCAGCCGGTAACCCCCATCAGCACAAAGCTGCAAAGGCCTGATGGGCACGATTCCGGTCAAGGCTCCGTCCACTCAAGGGACACGATCTCGTCTCGCCCGAGCCCAGCCTCGGACAGGAACAGTAGACCAAGGCAGATTCACGCCTCGCCCGAGGGTCTCCTCAAGCAACGGGCGCACCTTCGACTCGCCCGAGGCCCAGCTCGGGCAGGCTTCACGGAGAAGCAACCTTGGCCAGATCGCCATGCCAACCGACCGTATCGCAGGAGCAATCAATGCAAGGATCGCCTGACACCTTATCCTGACGCACGCTCCTCAGTCGACAAGGCCGCAGTGACCGCAGTCACTTCGCCGCTCCACTGACTGACCTGACAGGAAAACAGCGCCACCTGCCCTGCTCCAACTGTTGTGCCACTCGCCAGAGTGAGGTCGACAGCAGCTAAGTCCAACCTCGGGCGCCATAGGAAGTTCCGCCTCGCCCGACCCTAGGGCTCGAACTCAGCCTCGACCTCGGAAGACGGTCTCCGCCTCGCCCGACCCTAGGGCTCGGACTCAGCCTCGACCTCGGAAGACGGTCTCCGCCTCGCCCGACCCCAGGGCTCGGACTCAGCCTCGACCTCGGAAGACGGTCTCCGCCTCGCCCGACCCCAGGGCTCGGACTCAGCCTCGACGCACAAGGTTCTCTCCTTACATCTATAAAAGGAAGGTCCAGGGCTCTCGTACGAGAAGGTGGTCGCGCGGGAGAACGGGCCAACGCACAAGGCTCTCTCTCTCTCCCTCACAAACGCTTGTAACCCCCTACTGCAAGCGCATCCGCCCTAGACGCAGAACAACACGAGGCCGCGGTTTCCCCTTTCTGTTTTCCCCCCTTGTGTTCCGTCTCGCGCTGACCCATCTGGGCTGGGACACGCAGCGACAATTTACTCGTCGGTCCAGGGACCCCCCGGGTCAAAACGCCGACAGTTGGCGCGCCAGGTAGGGGCCTGCTGCGTGTTGACAAACAGCTTCCCGTCAAGCTCCAGATGGGTAGTCTCCAACGACCTCTCCAGCCTGGGACGATGCTCCATTTCGGGAGTCTTGAGTTCATGTCCCTCGACGGCAGCTACGACATGATACTCCTTCCTCCGCCGCGCGACAACGATAATGGCGGCCGTCAGCTCGCCCGCCGACGGCGGAATCGACGACGTCTTCCCCGCGTGACGGAAGAGCAACATCCGGGTCTGTCCCATCACCTTCCCCGCCGACGGAGGAGGAGGCGGGGCAGGCATGGCCAAGCAGGAGGAGGCACCTCGTCGGCTGTCGAGCGAGTCGACGGCGTCGGCGCCCCAACGGGGGAGACGTCGGGCGTTGACCTCACGTCTGAGACGAAGACGAGCGTCGTTTCCCCACAACACGCCAACCCCAAGCAGACGGATGACGCCAGCACGCTCGCGAAGGACTTGCTAGGCGTTAGCCTCGTACCTGAGATTACGGTGCAGTCCGTCCCCGACACGGCTTCGTCACCATCTGTCGATCAAGAGGTATCATCCGTTTTTCATCCTATGCCTTTTAGATTCAGCTTCGACCCACCAAGCGACCCCGCTTCGGTGGATGCTTTCATAAAGGCATATCCGAACCTTTCGGGGTATCATATGTGGTCAACCTGGGACCGGCTGACGGCCGTCTCGACCTACGGGCCCCTGGGTTCCGAGGAAGATGACGAGCCCGACTCTGGTTGGGATTTCTCCGGGCTCGATAACCCCAGTGCCATGTGGGACATCATGACCGCATGTGACTACTGCCTCTCCGATTGCTCCAATAGTAGCCACAGCCTCGGCGACGAGGACTGTGGCCCAAGTCGCGAATGTTTCCACGTCGATCTAGGGGGTCTCGACGAAGGCAACCATCTTGGTATGCCGGAGGACGGCGATCCCCCTAGGCCTGCGCCTCGCGTTGACATCCTTCGGGAGCTAGCTGTGGTCCTAGTCCCTGCGGAGGGTCAGGACGCACAGCTCGAGCAAATCCGCGAGATGCAGGCCAGGCTCGACGAGGAAGCAGGACAACTTGTGCAGCTCCGGCAAAATATCGGGCAGGAGGGGGCAGGCCGAGCACCTGCAGGAGAAGCGCGTCATCTGGCCCAGGACGTCCAGCACCGCATCGCCGACGATGCCAGGGCAAGGCTGCCCCCGGCTTCTAGTGGGGTCGGCCAGAACCTGGCTGCAGCAGCAATACTACTCCGAGCGATACTGGAACCATCCACCACCAAGGGGCGGCGTATCCAGGGAGAGCTAAAGAATCTCCTGGAGGATGTCGCGGTTCGATGGGCCGAAAGCTCTGCCTCCCGAAGGCAGGGGTACCCCCCGGAGCATCGCGCCGTGACTTCCCGATTCATGCGGGAAGCCTCGGTTCACACCGGGCGCACGCGGAACACAGCGCCTGTGGCCCCTGGTCGCCTCGGCAACGAGCACCACCGTCGCGACCGTCAAGCCCACCTCGACGATAAGGTGTGCCAAGGCCACCACCCCAGGCGTGGGGGACGCTACGACGGCGGGGAGGACCGGAGCCCCTCGCCCGAACCACCCGGTCCGCAAGTCTTCAGCCGGGCCATACGATGAGCGTCGTTCCCTACCCGGTTCCAAACCCCGACTACCATCACCAAGTACTTAGGGCAGACAAGGCCGGAACTGTGGCTCGCGGACTATCGGCTGGCCTGCTAGCTGGGTGGAATGGATGATGACAACCTCATCATCCGCAACCTTCCCCTGTTCCTCTCCGACGCCGCCCGAGCCTGGCTGGAGCATCTGCCACCTGCGCAGATCTCCAACTGGGACGACCTGATCAAAGCCTTCACCAGCAACTTCCAGGGCACATACGTGCGCCCTGGGAACTCTTGGGATCTCCGAAGCTGCCGCCAGCAGCCGGGAGAATCCCTGCGGGACTACATCCGGCGATTCTCGAAGCAGCGCACCGAGCTGCCCAACATCACCGACTCGGATGTCATCGGCGCGTTCCTCGCCGGCACCACTTGTAGCGACCTAGTGAGCAAGTTGGGTCGCAAGACTCCCACCAGGGCAAGCGAGCTGATGGACATCGCCACCAAGTTCGCCTCTGGTCAGGAGGCGGTCGAGGCCATCTTCCGGAAGGACAAGCAGCCTCAGGGGCGCCAGCCGGAAGAAGTCCCCGAGGCGTCCGCTCAGTGTGGCACCAAGAAGAAGGGCAAGAAGAAGTCGCAAGCGAAACGCGACGCCGCCGACGCAGACCTTGTCGCCGCTGCCGAACACAGGAACCCTCGGAAGCCTCCCGGAGGCGCCAACCTGTTCGACAAGATGCTCAAGGAGTCGTGCCCCTATCATCAGGGTCCCGTCAAGCACACCCTTGAGGAGTGCGTCATGCTTCGGCGCTACTTCCACAAGGCCGGGCCACCGGCGGAAGGTGGCAGAGCCCCCGACAACGACAAGAAGGAGGGTCACAAGGCAGAGGAGTTCCCCGAGGTCCATGACTGCTTCATGATCTACGCTGGGCAAGTGGCGAACGCCTCAGCTCGGCACCGCAAGCAAGAGCGCTGGGAGGTCTGCTCGGTGAAGGTGGCGGCGCCAGTCTACCTAGACTGGTCCGACAAGCCCATCACCTTCGACCAGGGCGACCACCCCGACCGTGTGCCGAGCCCGGGAAAGCACCGGCTCGTTGTCGATCCCGTCATCGGCAACGTCAGGCTTACCAAGGTCCTCATGGACGGAGGCATCAGCCTCAACATCATCTACGCTGAGACCCTCAGGCTCCTGCAGATCGATCTGTCCACGATCCGGGCCGGCGCGGCGCCCTTTCACGGGATCATCCCCGGAAAGCGCGTCCAACCCCTTGGGCAACTCGATCTGCCCATCTGCTTCGGGACTCCCTCCAACTTCCGAAAGGAAACCCTCACGTTCGAGGTGGTCGGGTTCCGAGGAACCTACCACGCAGTGCTGGGGAGACCATGCTACGCCAAGTTCATGGTCGTCCCCAACTACACCTACCTCAAGCTCAAGATGCCGAGGCCCAACGGGGTCATCACCGTCGGCTCCACGTACTGACACGCGATCGAATGCGACGTGGAGTGCGTGGAGTATGCCGAGGCCCTCACCGAATCCGAGGCCCTCATCGCTGATCTGGAGAGCCTTTCCAAGGAGGCACCAGATGCGAAGCGCCACGCCGGCAACTTCGAGCCAGCAGAGGTGGTTAAGTCCGTCCCTCTCGACCCCAGCAACGACGCCTCCAAGCAAGTCCAGATCGGCTTCGAGCTCGACCCCAAATAGGAAGCAGTGCTCGTCGACTTTCTCCGCGCGAACGCCGAGGTTTTTGCGAGGAGTCCCTCGGACATGCCTGGCATACCGAGGGATGCCACCGAGCACTCGCTGGATATCCGAGCTGGAGCCCGACCCATGAAGCAGCCTCTGCGCCGATTCGACGAAGAAAAGCGCAGAGCCATAGGCGAGGAGATCCACAAGCTGATGGCTGCAGGGTTCATCAAAGAGGTATTCCATCCCGAATGGCTAGCCAACCCTGTGCTTGTGAGAAAGAAAGGCGGGAAATGGCGGATGTGTGTAGACTACACTGGTCTAAACAAAGCATGTCCGAAAGTTCCCTACCCTCTGCCTCGCATCGATCAAATCGTGGATTCCACTGCTGGGTACTAAACCCTGTCTTTCCTCGATGCCTACTCAGGGTATCACCAAATCAGGATGAAAAAGTCCGACCAGCTCGCGACTTCTTTCATCACACCTTTTGGCATGTACTGCTACATTACTATGCCATTCGGTTTGAGGAATGCGGGTGCGACATACCAAAGGTGCATGAACCACGTGTTCGGAGAGCATATTGGTCGAACGGTCGAGGCTTACGTCGATGACATCGTAGTCAAGATGAGGAAAGCCTCCGACCTCCTCTCCGACCTCGAAACGACATTCAAGTGTCTCAAGGCGAAAGGCGTAAAACTCAATCCCGAGAAGTGTGTCTTCGGAGTCCCCCGAGGCATTCTCTTAGGGTTCATCGTCTCCGAGCGGGGCATCGAGGCCAACCCGGAGAAAATCGCGGCCATCACCAACATGGGCCCCATCAAGCACTTAAAAGGAGTACATAGGGTCATGGGATGCCTTGCGGCTCTGAGCCGTTTCATCTCGCGCCTCAGAAAAAAGAGGCCTACCTCTGCACCGCCTCTTAAGGAAAACCAAGCGCTTCACTTGGACCCCCGAGGCCGAGGAAGCCCTCAGGAACCTAAAGGCGCTCCTTACAAGCGCGCCCATCTTGGTGCCCCCCGCTGTCGGAGAAGCCCTCTTGATCTACGTCGCCGCTACCACTCAGGTGGTCAGCGCCGCGATCGTGGTCGAGAGACGAGAAGAGGGGCACACATTGCCCGTCCAGAGGCCGGTCTACTTCATCAGTGAGGTACTGTCTGAGACCAAAATCCGCTACCCGCAAATTCAGAAGCTACTATACGCGGTAATTCTGACGTGGCGAAAGTTGCGACACTACTTCGAGTCTCATCCGGTGACTGTGGTGACATCCTTCCCCCTGGGGGAGATCATCCAGTGCCGAGAGACCTCGGGTAGGATTGCAAAGTGGGCGGCGGAGATCATGGGCGAGACAATCTCGTTCGCACCTCGGAAGGCCATTAAGTCCCAAGTCCTAGCGGACTTTGTGGCTGAATGGGTCGACACCCAGCTTCCAGCTGCTCCGATCCAACCGGAACTCTGGACCATGTTTTTCGACGGGTCGTTGATGAAAACAAGAGTGGGTGTGGGCCTACTCTTCATCTCACCCCTCGGGAAGCACCTCTGCTACGTGCTGCGCCTCCATTTTCCGGCGTCCAACAACGTGGCCGAGTACGAGGCTCTGGTTAACAGGTTGCGCATCGCCATCGAGCTAGGGGTCCAGCGCCTCGATGCTCGGGGCGACTCGCAGCTTGTCATCGACCAAGTCATGAAGAACTCCCATTGCCGCGACCCGAAGATGGAAGCCTACTGCGATGAGGTTCGGCGCCTGGAGGACAAGTTCTACGGGCTCGAGCTCAACCACATCGCCCGATGATACAACGAGACTGCGGACGAGCTGGCTAAGATAGCCTCGGGGCAGACAACGGTTCCTCCAGACGTCTTCTCCCAAGACTTACATCAACCCTCAGTCAAGACCGACGACACGCCCGAGCCCGAGAAGGCCTCGGTTCAGCCCGAGGCACCCTCGGCTCAGCTCGAGGCACCCTCGGCTGGACCTGAGGCACCCTCGGCCCCCGAGGGTGAGGCACTGCGCGTCGAGGAAGAGCAAAATGGGGTCACGCCTAATCGAAACTGTTAGACCCAGTACCTGCAATATCTCCACCGAGGAGAGCTACGCCTCGACAGAGCCGAAGCTCGGCGACTGGCGCGGCGCGCCAAGTCGTTCGTCTTGCTGGGTGACGGAAAGGAGCTCTACCACCGTAGCCCCTCAGGCATCCTCCAACGATGCATATCCATCGCTGAAGGTCAGGAGTTATTGCAAGAAATACACTCGGGGGCTTGCGGCCATCACGCAGCGCCTCGAGCCCTTGTTGGAAACGCCTTCCGACAGGGTTTCTACTGGCCAACCGCGGTGGCCGACGCCACTAGGATTGTACGCACCTGCCAAGGGTGTCAATTCTACGCAAGGCAGACACGCCTACCCGCTCAGGCCTTGCAAACAATACCCATCACCTGACCATTTGTTGTGTGGGGTCTGGACCTCGTCGGTCCCTTGCAGAAGGCACCCGGGGGCTACACGCACCTGCTGGTCACCATCGACAAGTTCTCCAAGTGGATCGAGGTCAGACCCCTAAACAGCATCAGGTCCGAACAGGCGGTGTCGTTCTTCACCAACATCATCCATCGCTTCAGGGTCCCGAACTCCATCATCACCGACAACGGCACCCAGTTCACTGGCAGAAAGTTCCTGGACTTCTGCGAGGACCACCACATCCGAGTGGACTGGGCCGCCGTAGCTCACCCCATGACGAATGGGCAGGTAGAGCGTGCCAACGACATGATTCTGCAAGGACTCAAGCCACGGATCTACAACGACCTCAACAAGTTCGGCAGGCGATGGATGAAGGAACTCCCCTCGGTGGTCTGGAGTCTTAGAACGACGCCAAGCTGAGCCACGGGCTTCACGCCGTTCTTTCTAGTCTATGGGGCCGAGGCTATCTTGCCCACAGACTTAGAATACGGAACCCCGAGGACGAGGGCGTACGACGACCGAAGCAACTAGACCAACCGAGAAGACTCACTAGACCAACTGGAAGAGGCTCGGGACATGGCCTTACTACACTCGGCACGGTATCAGCAGTCCCTGCGACGCTACCATGCCCGAGGGGTTCGGTCCTAAGACCTCCAGGTGAGCGACTTGGTGCTTCGGCTACGACAAGACGCCCGAGGGCGCCACAAGCTCACGCCTCCTTGGGAAGGGTTGTTCATCATCGCCAAGATTTTGAAGCCCGGAACATACAAGCTGGCCAACAGTCAAGGCGAGGTCTACATCAACGCTTGGAACATTCGACAGCTACGTCGCTTCTACTCTTAAGATGATTTCAAGTCATTCATACACCTCGTTTACATACGCAAATAAAGTCTAACCATCAAGGAAGGGTCAGCCTTGCCTTAGCAAAGCCCGACCCTCCCTCGGGGGCTAGAAGGGGGGAACCCCCTCTGCGTCAAAGTTTTCCTCGGAAAAAGTCTTTCTGCCAGAACATCTTTCGTGCTTTTCAACTACTTCGATAGTGGGATCCTGAAAACGACGGAGTACACGTAAGCAGCAAGGCCGACCGAGCTGAGGGACTCCCACGCCTCTGGGATATGGATACCTCACTCATCACCTTCTGCGATAAGTAACTCACGCTCGGATAAGCGATTCCGCTGACCGAACAAGTCTTAACGCTCGAAAACTTTTCTGCCGAAATGATTTTTCGTGCCTTCTCGACTATATCGATAACAGAATCTTACGGACGGGTAAGAGTAAACGTAAGCGGCAAGGCCGACCGAGCCGAGGGACTCCTACGCCTCCGGGATACGAATACCTCACTCATCACCTTCCGCAATAAGTAACTCTCGCTCGGATAAACAATTCTGTTATCGACGAATAAGTCCTGATACTCAAAACAAGGGGAAAAGAAACACAGCTTTACAACACGATGACGGTATGTTTGGGCCTCGGCGGCCACAAAAAAAACATACGCACACTACAGATAAACTGTTCCTGCAGGTTCAGACATCAATAGGGGGAGCAGCAGCACCCTCGGCATCGACTCCACCTTCGGCGGAATCCGACCCAGCCTCGGACGGTGACACGGTCGAAGGATTTCCACCTCGAAGAAAGATGTCAGCATCGCGCCTGAGCCATCGCCGCTAGGGTCTCCTCTAGGAACCCGGCCCAAGCAGACGGCTGGACCGACCGTCCCGAAGCCTCAGCCAGCTGTCCCCCGAGGACATCCGCCCGGCTCATGGCCTTGGCAGCCCGACTCCAGGGTTGGTCCCACCAGTGGACGACCTGGCCATGTTCCAGCCGCCGCTGCTTCGCCTCCTCGGCCTAGGAAGTCACCTGCTCCTGGGCCGACGAAGTCTTCTTTTCGAGCCAACTCCGCCTCTGTCCATGCTGACACCGCCGCCTCCGGCTCCGGCTCATCGCAGAGCAGCCGAGGGTTTCTTTAACTAAGCAAGAGAAGCCTCGGGCGGCAAGGTCGACCAAGCTGAGGGACTCCTACGCCTCCGGGATACGGATACCTCACTCGTCACCTTCCGCACGAGGCAACTCACACTTGGTTAAGCGGTTCAGCTAGCCGACAGGCGAGTCCTAGTGCTCGAAATGAGGAAAAAACACGGCTTTACGCCTAATTACATCGATGTTCAGGCCCCGACAGCCACAATGAACAGACACCGACACTCAAGGTGCCATTACAAACGGAACTCCGGTTCCACCCCCGTAGGTATGAACAACCCCCCACATTGGAGGGCCTGCGGGACGACAAAATCCCAGGTGGCTCACCGCCGCCCACTCCGGCAGCAGCGACAACGACTTCCGCTCCGGGCAGCCAAACAGCAGTAGCGATGACCTCAGGGCAGATGCTGCTGCGATAAGGCCCTCGCCCACGTCCCCACTCGAGGGGCGAGGACAAGCTATCAAAGCCAAAGAGCCGAGGCCCGGAGCGCGGACGGCAGCGGCGATCTCGTCGGCGACGAGGACTTCTCCAGCCGCCACCACCTCAGCACCAACGACGGCAGCCGCCTGCCCGCCGGTAGATCCCCACTCAAGTCCTCTCGGACGGGCGAGCACCGACCGCCGCGCAAAGGCGTCGTGCCGGAGCAAGGGCAGGATAGCCCAAGAACACGAACGCCGCCCTAGCAGCGCGCAACGTCTTGGGCGGTCCCCTGATGCGCGCAGCGCAACAGCCGCCCGTATGGCGGGCAGATAGCCACACTCCGCCCAGCGGTGGGAGGTGGCATTGGAAGCCGTGCCAGAGCTAGCTGAGCCAGCGAACCAGGCATGCTGGAGCTGACGACGCTTGCAGCCGCTCGGCCCCGCGTTGTCGAAGTCCGCCCCTTCCGCTAGGCCGGTGAGCGCCTTCTCCCCTGAATGCTGAAGGAGAAGGTGGCCCACGAACCCGTGCGGGAGGTAGAGCTCCGGCTCAGCTTGCCCTCCACCCCAACAAAGATGATGAAGATCCTTGAAGTTGAGGGCGGGGTAGAGGTCACAGCCCGGCTTGCTTCTCCCCACCATCAAACTGGTGGTCACCGTCTTGGGTGACCATCGGCAAGGGGATGCAGCCGGGCTGCCTGATGAAAATCCTTGAAGCCGAGCGATGGCTGAAAGGTACCAACTTCCACAAAGTTGCGTTCCTCCAACGACAGCAAGACGAAAGCAACGCGGGCACTCCCCATCCGGGGGCTCGGAAGGTGGAAGGACGCGATGCATGAGGGGAGTGCGAAGGCATGGCTGCCATCCAAGGGGGTCGCCGCCCCTTTTTAAAGGCGACTCTCCCCACTTGCGTCCTTAGCCGTCATGGACTGAGTCTTCACCAACACGCTCCAAGGTCCTCCCCCTGCGACACGGGGGCTGGGTCCCACGCGTCATGCGAGCTGGCCCAGGACAGAAGAAGCCAAACCGCCGCGCACGGTGCACGTAACTGCCCAGCGGTTACAAGCACTCCTCCACTTTCGCCCAGACCAGCGGGTGACAGGGTGGACCGCCATGCAGGCAACATGCAACCGCACCAAGGGGGCGCACCCTTTCGACTTCGACGCGTCCAGCATGGAGGCCCAGGCCCACACGTCATGTAACGTGTGAAAAACTACACCGCCACTTGCGCCAGTACCGCGCCTTCTCGATTGCGGAACTGGTGCCGCGACTCGAGGCAACCACGCGCATGGCCCAACAGTGCCAACCAGGCGCATGGGCCATGGGTCAGTCCACCGCGGGAGATGGCGCGACGGTCGATATGGCCAAAAGTGGGCCGACAGTGATGGTGGCGGCAGGCGGGCGGAAGCAGCGGTCAAGTCGTCTGCAGGCACACGTCCCCTCCTGGGACAACGAGGGAACCCTCTCCCACGGCGTGAAGACGACGCGCCCGTGTTCCGTTCCTCGAACGGCTCGCGCATGCACAACGGCTGCCCCGCCAACCACTCGTCCCGTCGCATTAACTCTGCGGTAGGGCAGGCGACACCTTTGGTAGGCAAAGCGGGCGACACTTCACCTCCGCCATAATGATCGCGTCAAAAAAGGTGTGCCACGTCGTTCAATTTGGTATCCTTTTCCTCTTCCCCTTTCTCTCTCTTGCTATAGGGACCGGGAAAGGGGATACTCCGAAAGGGATCCTTCTCCGTGAAGGAAGCGGGCCCCGAGCCCTCCTACTGATCAGAGGTTCAAAGGCTGGCCCCTCGGAAGGGTTTGACAGCCGCCTTAGAGCACTCGGGCTGCGCGCCCACTACTGGTCAGGGGTTCGAAGGCTGGCCCCTCGGAAGGGTTCGACAGCCGCCTCAGGCCACTCGGGCTCCGCGCCCACTACTGATTAGGGGTTCGTAGGCTGGCCCCCGAAGGGTTCGACAGCCACCTCAGAGCACGCAGAGCGAGGGATGACTCTGGGTACGTCCGATACATGGCCGAGGCTCGGGCTACGCTCCCGAGGTACCCTAAGACATTTCCGAGACCAGCGGGAGTGATTCTGTAACGGAATCCCATCAGAGGGAGGCATCGAGCCCTCGGACCCTATCAAATGGGACTGGGTCCGGCAAATCCCCTGCAGGTACTTTTAGAGCGCGCCTCTGGGCCACTAGTCGACCCTTATCGAACGGGGCACGAGCGTCCACTTGGATCACCCATTAGCAACTCACTGGAGACACCATGTTCGGCGCCCTCCGAGGGCAACATGGTGCTCTCCCCCCTCCTTGCGGAAAGGCGATGAAGGGGCGTATGATAAAAGTCGAGTCAGTCCTTGACCGTCCTCTCGCTCTGTGCAGAGGCTCGGGGGCTGCTCTCGCAAACCCGGCTCCGGCCAAACCGTTGACAGCGTCAACATACCAGCTCGAGAACTTGGAACCTGACTATGCACAGGGGCAACGACCAGTTCGCATGAGAGAACAACCAGACCGGCCGAGGCATCACGAAACGCGCTAAGACCTCGGAGGAGTCAAACCACTCCTCCGAGGCCTCGGGGGCTACACCCGGCAGGTGCGCTCGCGCGCACCCACCGGAACAAAATGCAACCGAGAAAGGCCAGTGCCCTTGCAAAAAAGTGCGACAAAAGCCTCCAAGCGAGTACTAACACTCCCTTCGAGGCTCGGGGGCTACTATCGGGGACCATAATTAGGGGTACCCCCAAGACTCCTAATCTTAGTTGGTAACCCCCATCAGCACAAAGCTGCAAAGGCCTGATGGGCGCGATTCCGGTCAAGGCTCCATCCACTCAAGGGACACGATCTCGTCTCGCCCGAGCCCAGCCTCGTACAGGAACAGTAGACCAAGACAGATTCATGCCTTGCCCGAGGGTCTCCTCAAGCAACGGGTGCACCTTCGACTCACCCGAGGCCCAGCTCGGGCAGGCTTCACGGAGAAGCAACCTTGGCCAGATCGCCACGCCAACCGACCATATCACAGGAGCAATCAATGCAAGGATCGCCTGACACCTTATCCTGACGCACGCTCCTTAGTTGACAAGGCCGCAGTGATCGCAGTCACTTCGCCGCTCCACTGACTGACCTGACAGGAAAACCGCACCGCCTGCCCTGCTCCGACTGCTGTGCCACTTGCCAGAGTGAGGCCGACAGCAGCTAAGTCCAACCTCGGGCGCCATAGGAAGCTCCGCCTCACCCGACCCCAGGGCTCGGACTCAGCCTCGACCTCGGAAGACGGTCTCCGCCTCGCCCGACCCCAGGGCTCGGACTCAGCCTCGACCTCGGAAGACTGTCTCTGCCTCGCCCGACCCCAGGGCTCGGACTCAGCCTCGACCTCGGAAGACGGTCTCCGCCTCGCCCGATCCCAGGGCTCAGACTCAGCCTCGACCTCGGAAGACAGACTCCGCCTCGCCCGACCTTAGGGCTCGGACTCAGCCTCGACCTCGGAAGACGGTCTCCGCCTCGCCCGACCCCAGGGCTCGGACTCAGCCTCGACTCCAGAAGACGGTCTCCGCCTCACCCGACCCCAGGGCTCGGACTCAGCCTCGACTTCGGAGGAGTCACCGCCTCGCCCGACCTCGGGCTCGGACCGACCACGACACAGGGGGGCCATCATTACCCTACCCCTAGCTAGCTCAGGCTACGGGGAACAAGACCGGCGTCCCATGTGGCTCGCCCCGGTAAAACAAGTAATGATGGCACCCCGCGTGCTCCATGACGACGGCGGTTCTCAGCCCCTTACGGAAGCAAGGAGACATCAGCAAGGATCCGACAGCCCCGACAACTGTGCTTCCACAGGGCTCAAGCGCTCCTCCGACGGCCACAACATCACATGAACAGGGCAGCAACACCTCTCTGACAGCCACGACGGCATGTACATAGGGCTCTGGCTCCCCTTTGCTAGACACGTTAGCACGTTGCTACACCCCCCATTGTACACCTGGGCCCTCTCCTTACATCTATAAAAGGAAGGTCCATGGCTCTCGTAGGAGAAGGTGGTCGCGCGGGAGAACGGGCCGACGCACAAGGCTCTCGCTCTCTCTCTCTCCCTCGCGAACTCTTGTAACCCCCTACTGCAAGCGCATCCGACCTAGGCGCAGGACAACACGAGGCCGTGGTTTCCCCTTACTGTTTCCCCCCTTGTGTTCCGTCTCGCGCCGACCCATCTAGGCTGGGACACGCAGCGACAATTTACTCGTCGGTCCAGGGACCCCCCGGGGTCGAAACGCCGACAATTGGTGTCTCTTGCCTTGATTACAATTGAGTTGGAAACAAGAAATAAGGAAGAAGAAAAGCAATCCAAGCACAAGAACTCAAATGAACACAATTGTCTCTCTCACTAGTCACTATTTGATTGGAATGATCTTTGGACTTGGGAGAGGATTTGATCTCTTTGATTGTGTATTTGAATGAGGTCTAGAGCTCTTGTATGAGGTTTGATGGCTGAAAACTTGGATGCATTGAAGTCTGGTGGTTGGGGGGTATTTATAGCCCCAACCACCAAAAGAATCGTTGGTGGAGGCTGCTGTCGTATGGCGCACTGGACACTGTCCGGTGTGCCAGCCACGTCACTAGGCCGTTGGGTTCTGACCGTTGAAGCTTTTGACAACTGGGCCATCGGACAGTCCGATGGTGCACCGGATAGGCACTGTTCACTGTCCGGTGCGCCTTCTGACGCCTGCTCTGACTTCTGCGCATGCAGTGAACACTGTTCACTGTTCCTGTACCGTTGCAGACGACCGTTGGCGCTTGTAGCCGTTGCTCCGCTTGGCACACCGGACAGTCCGATGGTACACCGGACAGTCCAGTGAATTATAGCGGAGTGGCTCCCAGGATTCCTGAAGGTGGCAAGTTCGGAGTTGGGCTCCCTGGTGCACCGGACAGTCCGGTGTGCCAGACCAGGGCACACTTCGGTTGTCTTTTGCTCTTTTTATTTGAACCCTTTCTTGGACTTTATATTGGTTTGTGTTGAACCTTTGGCACCTGTAGAACTCATAATCTAGAGCAAACTAGTTAGTCCAATTAATTTGTGTTGGGCAATTCAACCACCAAAAATCATATAGGAAAAGGTGTAAGCCTATTTCCCTTTCAATCTCCCCCTTTTTGGTGATTGATGCCAACACAAACCAAAGCAAATTTAAAAGTGCAGAATTGAACTAGCTTGCATAAGGTAAGTGCAAAGGTTGCTTGGAATGAAACCAATAATTATTTCTACTAGATTTGCACGGATGGCTTTCTTCTTATTTAAAATTTTGGAACACGCTTGCACCACTTGTTTTGTTTTGCAAATGTTTTAGAAATTCTTTTCAAAGTCTTTTGCAAATAGTCAAAGGTAAATGAGTAAGGTTTTGAGAAGCATTTTCAAGATTTGAAATTTTCTCCCCCTATTTCAAATGCTTTTCCTTCGACTAAACAAAACTCCCCCTTAATGAAATCTTCCTCTTAGTGTTCAAGAGGGTTTTAGATATTAATTTTGAAGAGGGTATACAAATTTGAAATTATATCAAAAATAAGATACCAAATGAAAATCTTTTCTTAACACAAATTTGAAAGACTACATTTTTGAAATTGGTGGTGGTGCGGTCCTTTTGCTTTGGGCTCATACTTTCTCCCCCTTTGGCATGAATCGCCAAAAACGGATACTTGTGAGTGAGATATAAGCCATTTTTAAAAAATTTTCTCCCCCTTTGGTAAATAATATAGGAGTGAAAATTATACCAAATTGGAGAGCGTTGTGGAGTGACGACGAAGGATGAATAATTCGGTGGAGTGGAGTGGAAGCCTTGTCTTCGCCGAAGACTCCATTTCCCTTTCAATCTATGACTTAGCATGAAATGTACTTGAAACCATATTAGTCATAGCATATGAAAGAGAGATGATCAAAGGTATAAATGAGCTATGTGTGCAAAATATCAATCAAAATTCCTAGAATCAAGAATATTTTGCTCATGCCTAAGTTTGGTAAATGTTTTCTCATCTAGTGGCTTGGTAAAGATATCGGCTAATTGGTCTTTGGTGTTAATATAAGCAATCTCGATATCTCCCCATTGTTGGTGATCCCTCAAAAAGTGATACCGAATGGCTATGTGTTTAGTGCGGCTGTGCTCAACGGGATTATCCGCCATGCGGATTGCACTCTCATTATCACATAGAAGAGGAACTTTGGTCAATTTGTAACCATAGTCCCTAAGGGTTTGCCTCATCCAAAGCAATTGCGCGCAATAATGGCCTGCAGCAATGTACTCGGCTTCGGCGGTAGAAAGAGCTACATAATTTTGTTTCTTAGAAGCCCAAGACACCAGAGATCTTCCCAAGAACTGGCAAGTCCCTGATGTGCTCTTTCTATCAATCTTACACCTTACCCAATCAGCATCGAAATAACCAATTAAATCAAAAGTGGATCCCTTGGGGTACCAAAGGCCAAACTTAGGAGTATAAACTAAATATCTCAAGATACGTTTTACGGCCCTAAGGTGAACTTCCTTAGGATCGGCTTGGAATCTTGCACACATGCATACGGAAAGCATAATATCCGGTCGTGAAGCACATAAATAGAGTAAAGAACCTATCATCGACCGGTATACCTTTTGATCTACGGATTTACCTCCCGTGTCGAGGTCAAGATGCCCATTGGTTCCCATGGGTGTCTTGATGGGCTTGGCATCCTTCATCCCAAACTTGGTAAGAATATCCTGAATGTACTTTGTTTGGCTAATGAAGGTGCCCTCTTGGAGTTGCTTGACTTGAAATCCTAAGAAATACTTCAACTCCCCCATCATTGACATCTCAAATTTTTGAACCATTATCCTACTAAACTCTTCACAAGTAGATTTGTTAGTAGACCCAAATATAATATCATCAACATAAATTTGGCATAGAAACAAATCATTAGCAATTGTTTTAGTAAAGAGAGTAGGATCGGCTTTTCCGACTTTGAAGCCATTAGCGATAAGAAAATCTCTTAGGCATTCATACCATGCTCTTGGGGCTTGCTTCAGCCCATAAAGCGCCTTAGAGAGTTTACAGACATGGTTAGGGTACTCACTATCTTCAAAGCCGAGAGGTTGCTCAATATAGACCTCCTCTTTGATTGGTCCATTGAGGAAGGCACTTTTCACGTCCATTTGATAGAGCTTAAAGCCATGGTAAGTAGCATAGGCAAGTAAAATGCGAATTGACTCAAGCATAGCTACGGGTGCATAGGTTTCACCGAAATCCAAACCTTCGACTTGTGAATATCCCTTGGCCACAAGTCGGGCTTTGTTCCTTGTCACCACACCATGCTCATCTTGCTTGTTGCGGAAGACCCACTTGGTTCCTACAACATTTTGGTTAGGACGTGGAACTAAATGCCATACCTCATTCCTCGTGAAGTTGTTGAGCTCCTCTTGCATCGCCAGCACCCAATCCGAATCTTGAAGTGCTTTCTCTACCCTGTGTGGCTCAATAGATAAAACAAAAGAGTAATGTTCACAGAAATGAGCAACACGAGATCGAGTAGTTACCCCCTTATGAATGTCGCCGAGGATGGTGTTCACGGGGTGATCTCGTTGAATTGTTTGGTGGACTCTTGGGTGAGGCGGTCTTGGACCGTCATCGTCTTCCTTGTCTTGATCATGGGCATCTCCCCCTTGATCATTTTTCTCCTCTTGAGGTGGCTCATCTTCTTGATCTTCATTTTTATACTCTTGAGCTTGGTCCTCATCTTGAGTTGGTGGAGATGCTTGCATGGAGGAAGATGGTTGATCTTGTGCTTGTGGAGGCTCTTTGGATTCCTTAGGACACACATCCCCAATGGACATGTTCCTTAGCGCGACGCACGGAGTCTCTTCATCATCTAGCTCATCAAGATCAACTTGCTCTACTTGAGAGCCGTTAGTCTCATCAAACACAATGTCACAAGAAACTTCAACTAGTCCAGTGGACTTGTTAAAGACTCTATATGCCCTTGTGTTTGAATCATAACCAAGTAAAAAGCCTTCTACAGCCTTAGGAGCAAATTTAGATTTTCTACCTCTTTTAACAAGAATAAAGCATTTGCTACCAAAGACTCTAAAATACGAAACATTGGGCTTTTTACCGGTGAGGAGTTTATACGATGTTTTCTTGAGGATTCGGTGAAGATATAACCGGTTGATGGCGTAGCAAGCGGTGTTGACCGCCTCGGCCCAAAACCGATCCGAAGTCTTGTACTTATCAAGCATGGTTCTTGTCATGTCCAATAGAGTTCTATTCTTCCTCTACACTACACCATTTTGTTGTGGTGTGTAGGGAGAAGAGAACTCATGCTTGATGCCCTCTTCCTCAAGAAAACCTTCAATTTGTGAATTCTTGAACTCTGTTCCGTTGTCGCTTCTAATCTTTTTGATCCTTAAGCCGAACTCATTTTGAGCCCGTCTCAAGGATCCCTTTAAAGACTCTTGGGTTTGAGATTTTTCCTGCAAAAAGAACACCCAAGTGAAGCGAGAATAATCATCCACAATAACTAGACAGTACTTACTCCCGCTGATGCTTATGTAAGCTATCGGGCCAAATAGGTCCATGTGGAGTAGCTCGAGCGGCCTGTCAGTCGTCATGATGTTCTTGTGTGGATGATGAACCCTAACTTTCTTCCCTGCTTGACATGTGCTACAAATCCTGTCTTTCTCAAAATGAACATTGGTTAGTCCCAAAATGTGCTCTCCCTTTAGAAGCTTATGAAGATTCTTCATTCCAACGTGGGCTAGTCGGCGATGCCAGAGCCAACCCATGTTAGTCTTAGCAATTAAGCAAGTGTCGAGTTCAGCTCTATTAAAATCAACTAAGTATAGCTGACCCTCTAACACTCCCTTAAATGCTACTGAATCATCACTTCTTCTAAAGACAGTAACACATATATCCGTAAAAAGACAGTTGTAACCCATTTTGCATAATTGAGAAACAGAAAGCAAGTTGTAATCTAAAGAATCTACAAGAAAAACATTGGAAATAAAATGGTCAGGTGATATTGCAATTTTACCAAGTCCTTTGACCAAACCTTGATTTCCATCCCCGAATGTGATAGCTCGTTGGAGATCTTGGTTTTTCTCATAGGAGGAGAACATCCTTTTCTCCCCTGTCATGTGGTTTGTGCACCCGCTATCGATGATCCAACTTGAGCCCCCAGATGCATAAACCTACAAAACAAATTTAGGCCTTGTTCTTAGGTACCCAAACGGTCTTGGGTCCTTTGATATTAGAAACAAGCACCTTGGGTACCCAAACACAAGTCTTTGACCCCTTGTGTTTGCCCCCAATATATTTGGCAACTACTTTGCCTGTTTTGTTAGTTAAAACATATGATGCATCAAAGGTCTTAAATGAAATGTTATGATCATTTGATGCAATAGGAGTTTTCTTTTTAGGCAATCTAGCATGAGTGGATTGCCTAGAACTAGATGCCTCACTCTTATACATAAAAGCATGATGAGAGCCAAAGTGAGACTTCCTAGAATGAATTATCCTAATTCTGTGTTCGGGATAACCGGCAGGGTATAAAATGTAACCCTCGTTATCCTGAACCATGGGAGCCTTGCCCTTAACAAAGTTGGACAATTTCTTAGGAGCATTGAGTTTGACATTGCCTCCCTGTTGGAAGCCAATGCCATCCTTAATGCCAGGGCGTCTCCCACTATAGAGCATGCTTCTAGCAAATTTAAATTTTTAATTTTCTAAGTCATGCTCATTAATTTTGGCACTAAGTTGAGCTATGTGATCATTTTGTTGTTTAATTAAAGTTAGGTGATCATGAATAGCATCAACATTAATGTCTTTACATCTAGTGCAAATAGTAACATGTTCAATGGTAGATGTAGAGGGTTTGCAAGTATTTAATTCAACAATCTTAGCATGTAAAATAGCATTCTCATCTCTAAAATTGGAAATAGAAGCATTGCAAACATTTAAATCTTTAGCCTTAGCAATTATTTTTTCATTCTAAATTTTAAGGCTAGAGAGGGATGCATTCAATTTGTCAATCTTAGCAATCAAATTAGCATTATCATTTCTAAGATTAACAATTGAATCATCACAAACATTTGATTTCTCAACCTTAGCAATTAATTTGGCATTTTCATTTCTAAGGCTATAAATAGTGTCATGGCAAGTGCTTAGCTCACTAGTTAATTTTTCACATTTTTCTACCTCTAGAGCATAAGCATTTTTAGTCTTAACATACTTTTTGTTTTCCTTAATAAGGAAGTCCTCTTGGCTATCCAAGAGTTCATCCTTCTCATGAATAGCACTAATCAATTCATTTAATTTCTCCTTTTGTTGCATGTTAAGATTGGCAAAAAGAGTGAGCAAGTTATCCTCATCATCACTAGAATTATCCTCATCACTAGAGGTTGCATACTTAGTGGAGGATCTTGATTTTACTTTCTTCTTCTTGTCGTTCTTTGCCATGAGGCACTTGTGGCCGACGTTGGGGAAGAGAAGGCCTTTGGTGACGGCGATGTTTGCGGCGTCCTCGTCGGAGGAGTCGGTGGAGCTCTCGTCGGAGTCCCACTCCCGGCAAACATGGGCATCGCCACCCATCTTCTTGTAATATCTCTTCTTTTCTCTTCTCTTTCCCTTCTTGTCATCGCCCCTGTCACTATCACTAGATAATGGACATTTAGCAATGAAATGATCGGGCTTACCACACTTGTAGCAAACTTTCTTGGAGCGGGGCTTATAGTCCTTCCCCCTCCTTTGCTTGAGGATTTGACGGAAGCTCTTGATGATGAGTGCCATCTCCTCATTGTCGAGCTTGGAGGCGTCGATGGGGACCCTACTTGGTGTAGAGTCGGCTTTCTTCTCCTCCGTTGCCTTGAATGCAACGGGTTGTGCCTCGGGTACGGAGGAGGCGCCTTGCTCGATGATCTTTGAAAGGATCACGATGTCCAAGAGGGGGGTGAACTGGGCTTTTCTAAAAATCAACACTAATTAAAACCTAAGCAAGAGCTAAGGAAGAGCCCAACTTCACCCCAATAACTAGCACTAAGAATATAATACTAGAAATGCAACAATGCTAAGACAATACTTCAAATACTTGCTAAACAAATACACAATGTAAAGTGCTTGAATTAAGTGTGGGATGTAAAGCAAGGTTTAGAAGACTCCTCCAATTTTTCCCGAGGTATCGAAGAGTCGGCACTCTCCACTAGTCCTCGTTGGAGCACCCGCGCAAGGGTATCGCTCCCCCTTGGTCCTCGCAAGAACCAAGTGCTCACTACGAGATGATCCTTTGCCACTCTGGCGCGGTGGATCCCTCGAAACCGCTTACAAACTTGAGTCGGGTCACCAACAAGATCTTCACGGTGATCACCGAGCTCCCAACGCCACCAAGCCGTCTAGGTGATGCCGATCACCAAGAGTAACAAGTCGTAGACTTTCGCTTGACCAAGAGAAGCCTAATGCAAGTGGTGTGTGCTCTAGGTGGCTCTCGCTAGCGCTAATGAGGAACAAACGCGGATTAAGATTCTCTAATCTCCTCACTAGGCTTTTGGTGCTTGCAATGCTCTAGCAATGTGCTGGAATAAATGTGGAGTGCAAGACATTGAATATGGTGGGTGGAAGGGGTATAAATAGCCCTCACCCACCAACTAGTCGTTACAGGCATTTTCCTGCGCATTGGCGCACCGAACAGTCCGGTGCGCCAACGGTGCGCCACCGGTGCGCCACCGGTCGTTTCCAACGGCTAGTTCTGACAGTTAGCCGTTGGACTCATGGCACACCGGACAGTCCGGTGCACTGTCCGGTGCACTGTCCGGTGCGCCACTAAAATTCCTTTCTGAAACAGGTGCTCTCGGGTTTCTGCGAAGGGAAGGCCTCTTCCCTGGGCCAGCCTGGCCCCACCTGGCAGAGGGTCCACCGGACAGTCCGGTGCACACTAGACAATCCGGTGCCCCAGGGCCAGAAACCCTAACTCTTGTTTTTCAGCTGTTTTTCAAATCGGTTTTCGTTCTAACTTGTGGGTGAGTTCTAGAGTGACACCTAGCATTGTATATGAGTGTGATTGTGCACCAACACTACACTAGAACTCTCTTGATCAAACTACTCATCGACAACCCCTCTTTATAGTACGGCTAAAAGAGTATAAAAGACCTAACTAAATCATGAGTGTCCACATCTCCTTGACACTCGGACTCCGTAGTCCTTCACCTTTTGTTTCGTCGTTTTAGCCGTCGCTTCGAGTTCTTATCTCTGGGATTGTTTTCACCGTTGTAGTACTTCTACCTGTAATGCGACCAAACTTACCATTTGTTTCTGCAAAACATACGTTAGTCACATATAATATTACGTTGTCATTAATCACTAAAACCAACCAGGGGCCTAGATGCTTTCAATCTCCCCCTTTTTGGTGATTGATGACAACCCTACAAGTTTTGTGAGAGTAGTTTGTTTTGAAGTTTCTGTCAATAGAAAGGATGGTTAGTTATACTCAGTAATCTTTGACAGAAAGAACGTGTACCATACTAATAAGAGTGAGCGCATACACGTCATAAGATTCTTGTTCATATAATGTAATACCCAATTTGTAAATTGTAAGAAATAATACAAATGGAGAAAACAATTTCTCCTTATGTGAGTTTAACCTTTGTGCATCATCACATGTGTACACCCTAGGTATAAACAAATAATTAATACCATAAAAGCCACAAAAAATATGTATCATGCTGGTTTTCATTTTGGTGTGCATTTTGTGACAACATAAAAGGACATGAAATATATTAAAGCCCAAGTGGAATTTAGAATCTAAAAGAAATTCTAGAATTTAGAAAAAAGAAAAAAAATAAATATTATGTAGAGAAAAATAAGTAAATAAAGATAAATGATTCCTAAACTAGGGTTTGAATTTGTATCATTGACTCAAAGGTGAAGCTCATAACAAGATTCAAATTTGAAATTCAAATGAGAAGAAAATAGAAAGGAAAAAGAAAAAGGAGATAAACCCCTGTATTGGGCCGCAGAACCAAATTTTGGCACACCTTTTCCCTTGTCTCCGCGGCCCAAACTTCTTTTCTCCCCCGCGCCGGCCTGCTTCCACTGCGCAGCCTACCTCGCGCGCTTAGATAATTCGCCTTGAGTGTCTGTCGGGTGGGCCCGGCTGGTCAGAATCGTCTTCCCCGTAACAAACCCAGGCGGACTTCACGCGTCAACACCGAGCCTCTCGCGCGCACCGCGGATCTCGCCTGGAATTTCCTTGTAGTTATCCCCTTCAACCGGTCCTAATTCCACGGTCGCAAATCCAGCCCCGGCGTCTTTGACTCTGTCACCTAGCTCGCGCACGCCTTGAACGACCCCGTGGAAGACGCGCCGTCGTAACCTCTGGCCATTTTCTACCCGGTGGTATAAACTATAAACAACCCCCCAAACCGTATCTCGCCTCCTTCATCCGCCACCACTCAAGCAAACTCGTGGACACCGTTGGGGGCAAACAGAGGGAGATGTGTGTGAGAGAGAAGAGGAGCGACCGAGAAAAGAGAGAGCCATCAGCCACCGGTGTCGCGTGCCCGCGACGCTGTTTGGTGGCTGGTGTGGGATCGTGGGTGTTCGTCAACCTCTGCAAATCGTGCGTATGAAGAATCGAGCCCAGGGAGCGAACCAAGTAACTGGAATTTATCGACGTCGGTCGCCGCCGCCATTGATCCGCTCCTTGTCGTGCTCATGTGCGTCTGCGTCGTCCACTGAGGTGAAAGCACATCCATGTAGTTCGCCTTTTCCTTCTCAACGTGTAGCACTGGTTATAACCGAATTTGGGGCACTAAACTTCATACCGCCGCGCGCCGGCCACGGCTCCACCGTGGGGGGGCTGTCTGGCGCCACCGCGTCTGGCCGGTGTTGGGGGCGACGCTCGCGAATCGTCGATTCCTGGTTCAACGGCTAAGACTAAAACATTCATACCCTTGGTTCACGTTGCACAGCAGCCGTTGATCCGTTTATCCACGATCGGGATCTGATCTTCGGTATTTTAAATCACCACCGTTGGTCTTCGATCCTAGGCTCGGCGTGGCATACCCTTTGGCTTAAAATCATGACCGGGGATCCTTAATCCAACGGCAAAGTGTGAAGGCGGGCTCTTATCCCACACCGTTCTAATCTGGGCCGCCCACTTTTGATCGGATGGCGCAGATTGGCGCGTACCCCTTCGGCCTGGCCTTTTTGCACATGAGCCCCTGAGTAAGGTAGGAATTAACCCTACGTCCTCGGGTGGTGTTTACTGAGTCTTAAGAACTTTTATGAGTTAGACCCTGTTGTTCTCTGTTTTTGTGCTCAAGATCCAGGGAGCAGTGAAAATAAATAAATAATTATAGAAAATGATTTCTAGTATATAAATAATTCCAGAAACTCATTTTATTCATAGAAAATTCATATGTGGTCCAAATTAACCCATTCTAGTTCCTATAATTTTGTATTAATTATGTTTATCCCTTGGTAACATTGTTTTAACATGAAAGACATATTAAAATTAATATCCTATTTAATCTGCTATTCAACACTTAAAACTTCATAAATTCATAACTCCTTCATTTTAATTCCGATTTGATCCGTTCAAGATGCGTTAGTCTCGTAGCAACGCGTGGATCATTATTATGCAGTATATTCTTATGTTTGGTGTGATGTTAATTTTATCTATATCATGTTTGTTTGTATTGCTACGACTAGCGCGAGGATGCGTGTCATCTAAAAAGCAAGTTGGTACCTGGAATCTCAAGTGCTAGGCAAGTTGTGCCCTTGATTCACTTTTGTTACCCAATAATGTTCTTTATAATCATTTACCATTCATAGGTTTAATTTTGATGGGACCCAATAGGTCACCCTAGATTGTTTATCTCATTACCTTGTTTGCCCCTGAATCACATGGGTAGTTTTTGCTATTGCTTTATATGGTTTTGGGATAATCATTTATTATATCCATGTTCCAGTTATTATGTTATTTTATTTATGTTCATGTCAAGATCATTATATTATTGTTAATTGGAACATGGAGCTTAACTTGAGAAACACGTGCCACCACAAGGGAGGAATGGGACCCCTTGGCTGACTAATTAGGAAAGCTAGTGGAAGACTACCTTACCCGAAAGGGGCAAGGGCAGTAGGGGAGTTGCATGCAAGGAGGTTCTCGGGTTGATTTTGTTGCGATGGCGGTCAGACGGGGGATTCTTGCAAGTGCTCTTCCCATAAACTGTAGCGGGTTTTCGGAAGCTAGTGGAACTTTGTAAAGGCCTCGTAGTGGATCCCTAGCCATTCACCTTGGTAGTGTCTAAGGGCCTAGCTAACCCTGGCGACATGGGAAACACGACTTGTGGGTAAAGGGTACAACCTCTGCAGAGTGTAAAACTGGTATACTAGCCGAGCTCACGGTCATGAGCGGCTCAGGACTCTCCGATGATTAAATTATGGAACCTAAACTCAATTTGTCATTTGCATTTGCATGGGATTATTATTAATTTTGTTCTATTATGTTATTATGGTTTGGTATTCACTTACACTTAGTAACTGCTAATAAAATTTTGACCAACTTTAAAAGCAATGCTCAGCTTTAACCATTCCCTTTGGTAAGCCTTACACCTTACATGATCTCCCACCTTTGTGAGTTCATGCCACATTATTCCCCACAACTTGTTGAGCGATGAACATGTGTGAGCTCACCCTTGCTGTCTCACACCCCCCACAGGTCAAGAGCAGGTATCACTGGATGGCGCATGGTGGATGTTGCGCTGTGTTCGTGAGAGGTCTAGGTCGTCGTCTCCCAGTTGACTTTCTGGCGCCAAGGATGGATTTTTAGATCCTGTTATATTTATCTTTTATTTTGTAAGTCTTCCGCTATGTAATAAGTACTCTGATTATTGTGACATTTATCTCTATACACTCTGTTATTATATATGTTGTCTTCTTGGCGCATGTATGAGATGCACCTGGCTTTGTTCCTTAAAGCCGGGTGTGACAGAAGTGGTATCAGAGGAAATGTTGACTGTAGGACGAAACCTAGATAGAAATGGACAACCCTTACCTACTTACCTTACTCTGATTCATTCTATACTTACCTTATCTTGATCCTGTCTCACCTTTTGCTATTCTACTCTGGTTACTCTTACCTTTTCTACTCTAAGACAAGATGGGTTTCACACCTTGGAATCCTGCCACTATGATCTTCTTAAGAGATAGGGAACCTAAGACAAAATTTAAAATTATTTTCTATATTAAAAAAATGTTGGTTGATTGTTCTGATGATAAATGCTTGATTTGCTTCTTTGATTGATTGAAATAGTATAGTTGGGCATTTTAGCATGTACCACCATAAGGTAATGTATTAGCTCTAGAGGATAACACACTAATCTACTTAGCTAATAAATCCCCCGCAGTAACATTTCTCGTAATTACTCGCCTTGTCTACAATTCTTCCTTTCTTACCCTGTGTTTCTAACCCAGATGGGCTACCCTATAGTGTTAGAAGAGAGCAGTATAGACGTGATCCTTGGTATGTCATGGTTAAGAAGGGCAAAGGCAGTATATACACCGTGCTAAGGGAACCGTAGAACTCACCAGTTCCAAAGGACAAAGATTTGAAGTTGAAGTTGTAGTAACTACCACCATCGGACTAGCGTCATTCTTAGTAGATGAGAAGTTGGTGGGTGACAACATCCGTGTAGTTAGGGATTTTTCCGGATGTCTTTCCAGAGGAGTTATTAAGGATGCCACCAGATATGGAAGTTAAGTTGGTCATTGATCTTTTACTTAGGATTGCTCCTATTTCTAAATGGCCATATAGGATGTCCTTAGATGAACTAAAGGAACTTAAGAAGCAGTTAGCAGAGTTACAAGAGGCTGGGTACATTCATTCGGATTCTTCACCTTGTGGAGCGCCGGTTCTATTTGTACAGAAGAAAGATGGATCACAAGGGATGTGCGTGGATTAAAGGTCCCTTAATGGTGTCACTATGAAGAACAAGTATCCGTTACCCCGCATTGAGGATTTATTTGATCGGATGAGAGATGCTAGGGTATTCTCGAAGATCGATCTCTGATCGGGTTACCATCAAATAAAGATTAGGCCATCGGATATTCCCAAGACAAATTTTTCGACCCGATATGGTTTATATGAGTTCACCATTATGTCACTTAGACTAACTAAAACACTAGCCTATTTTATGGATCTAAAGAATAAAGTGTTCATGATCTGGACAGATTCGTCGTGGTTTTCATCGACGATATTCTTATTCCAAGAGTGATAGTGATCATGAGGAACATCTGAGATTGGTGCTACAGAAGCTATGAGATAATCAACTCTATGCCAAGTATAGCAAATGCGAGTTTTGGATTGGCAAGGTGCCCTTTCTTGGACATATCATTTCTAATGGAGGAATATTAGTGGATCCTGCTAAAGTCAAGGAGATAGTGGCGTGGAGCATACCCACTATAGTTATGGAGATTCGGAGTATCTTGGGACTTGCAGGATATTATCGAAGATTTATTAAAGGATTTTCTAATATTGCTAAGCCTATGATCTCGCTTCTGGAGATGGGAAGAGAGTTTAAGTGGGATGAGAAGTGTCAAGATAGCTTTGATCAATTAAAGAAGAGGTTGATGTCACCACCAGTGTTGGTTATGCCCGATCTACAAAAGGGATTTGATAGTTATAGTGATGCATGTGGCTAAGGCTTGGGATGCGTGCTCATGCAAGAAGGACATGTGATTGCCTACGCGTCTCGTCAATTGCGGAAACAAGAGTTGAACTACCCCACTCATGACTTAGAACTGGCAGCCGTTGTGCACGCACTTAAGATTTGGAGACATTATATTATGGGAACCAAGTGTCAAGTATACACAGATCAGAAGAGTTGAAGTATATATTCACTCTGAAGGATCTCAACCTGAGACAACACCGTTGGTTGGAGCTTATTAAGGATTGTGATTTGGAGATTCACTATCACCCGGGCAAGGCAAATTTGGTTGCAGATGCCTTAGCAGAGGCTGTGAAGTCGAGTCATCGACTCGAGAAATCCAAAGAGCTGGCGAATCTGAGTGGCAGTAATGGTGACGTCCTCTCGCTCAAAACGAAACCTCATCCAGTGATGATCTGGGTCTATCCATACAGACGCGTAGAAGACTCGGACCCACTCCTCAACATACCTGCCACTGGTAGTCAAAGGGGTCAGAAGGCCAGGCAGATATGTGAGGTGCGCCTCAGAGTCAGCACCGGCGGCGAGCAGAAAAGCTGGAAGGTCCAAGAGCCGGTGCACTCGCAGAGCTATCTGTGCAGACATCTGAGCTCTGAAAAAGGACTCCTGAATACGAGTGCTGAATAGGTCAACTGCTGCAGGGTCCCTCTGAGCTGGTAACCAAGACTCCACGGGTACGTATCTGAACCTACGTACCCGTGCCGCTGTAGCACGCTGAAGGTCAAAGAGTTTGGGATCCGCAGCAAGTGGTCGAACCTCAGTCTCATCGCGCTCCCGGAATCGAGGTGGAGGGACAGGAGGAGCTGAAGCGGGAGCGGGAGAAGGAGCAGTGGAAGCTGGCATAGTGGAGGTGGCGGGTATGGCTGTGGTGGTGGATGGCGCAACAGGGGTGACGGGAGCAGGCAGAGTGGGTGGTGGAGTGGAAGCAGTGGTGTGAGTGGAGGAGCGAGGCCGGGAGGCGAGACGACGAACACGGTATGCGATCTGATCTGACGGAGTCTGTGGCTGATCTCCAAGCTCGGCCTGCGCAGCGGCTGCTGCCGCTGCTGCCGCTACACGGGCTACTCTGTCCGTACGCCGCTTCTTGCGGCCTTCCTGCTGCTCCAAGTAAACTGTCTTGCCCTTGACTTGCCTGAAGGGGCGACGAGGATCCTCATCATCGCCTCCCCCCGGGCGCCGACACATTCTTCGTGCGCGGCATCCTGAACTGATGACTGCAAATGAGAGAGAATGACTAAGCACAGATCGATAGTATCTGATAGAAATAGCAAAGGATGAGATGACTACCTGGAAAGCTCACACGAGAGGTGACGATCCAGGCAGGACAGGAGACGGCACACGGGCAATCAAGGTCACTAAAATGACAGAAGAGGTGAGCACGTATTAGTCACATAGTCATAAGTATATGAAATGTGAATAAATACATACACAGAGAAATATGGCACAGAAAACACGAGATGAGACGATCGAGAGGTCAAACAACGTGAAAACGACGTTTGAACGATAAACAGTGCCATAGGAGGTTTGGAATTCGAATTGAGGCACGAAAACGACATGGAATTGAGTCGATACTTCACGAATAGGTTTATATAGGTGAATATGAGTGAAGTGTGTGCTTGGTTTGAATTGAGGCGAAGAAAAAGAGATTTGGGCACTTGGCTCAGAAACGATCGCTCAAAACGGGGAAATTGAGTGAAAATAAAGCCTGGAATCTCGGATTAGCGTGAAATTTGGCAAATGTGTTACTGGGGATGTTGTGAAGGTGCCTGAAAAATTTGGGTTCAATTGGAGCATTTTTGGCTGGTTTGGGCATTTCACCGAACACGTGGAGGCCGAGGAATTAGGGTTTTAGGGAAATGGCCATTTGAGGTATGAAAACCCTCCCGAAGGAGCTAAGAACCTGCAGGAATGCTCAAGGCACACAGAGGAACACAAATGGCCACTTGGTTTCACTGGATTTCACAGGGAATTGAAAGATGTGCAAAAGGTGGAAAAAGGGGACTTCACAGGTGACAGGAGCACATACAGAGAGAAAAAGGGAAAGAGAGAGAGAGAGGGATTCTCACCAGAGAGAGGGAAGGGGATGAGCATGAGTGGGGTCGCCAGAGGATCGCCGGAGAGGAGGGAGGTTGCCGGCGATCGCCAGAGACAGAGAGAGGACGCTGGCAGGGGAGAAAAATGAGCCAGGCGACGGGCTCGGGCAGAGAGGGATTTTTTAAAAACGGAGTATGGGCGCACCGGACAGCGCACAGGAGAAAGGTATTTTAGCGCGCGGCTGCCGGTGCACCGGACATTGCACAGTGCAGTGTCCGGTGCACACCGGACTGTCCGGTGAGCCCAGACAGAGGGATGATTGGAAAATTTTGAATTTTCTATCTAATTTCCAACCAAACCAAATCCCAACTTATAATCACACAAAATAACACTTGTTGGGACAGGTATTGGCACCCTCATATACTTTTCAAACTATTTTGCCATAGGCTAGATAATTTTTAGAGAAAATAGACAAATGGTGAAATTTGCATTTTGGCTTGCACTAGGGGTTTTCATGAGTGATTTGAGTTTTGAATACTCCCCCTGAGTGCAGTACCTTATGCATATTTCAAGAACCAACAATTGCATAAAAAGTAAGAATTTAAGTGCTAAAAGCTTAAAACTAAGACTTGTCAAGTTTGATCCGAGTTAAGCTTTTTCACTCGCTTTGTTGGCGGTTATCTCAACTAGGTTAGACAAGCCCTAGATGCAATACAAGAAATTTAAACATGCAATGCAAGCTTGACAACACCATTTGACATTTTACATAAAATTTCTGAGATCAAGAATATTTAGTTCATTCCTCAACATGCAAAAGCGGGTCTTATCAAGTGGCTTAGTGAAAATATCCGCTAATTGATCTTCCGACCTCACTCCTTCTAAAGTGATATCTCCTTTAGCAACATGATCTCTAAGGAAGTGATGACGGATATCAATGTGCTTGGTGCGAGAGTGTTGTATAGGATTATTAGCAATTTTAACAGCACTCTCATTATCACACAACAAAGGTACCTTTTCTAGAACTACGCCATAGTCTAGAAGAGTTTGTTTCATATACAAAATTTGTGTGCAACAAGCACCTGCGACAATGTATTCCGCTTCGGCAGTTGACAAGGCAACACTATTTTGCTTTTTGGACGTCCATGAAACTAGTGATCTACCAAGCAGATGGCATCCCCCAGAAGTACTTTTCCTATCAATTTTGCAACTGGCATAATCCGAATCGGAATAGCCAAATAAATCAAAAGTAGCTCCTTTGGGATACCACAGACCAACGCTTGTGGTGTGCCTGAGATACCTAAGAATTCTCTTAACAGCGCGAAGATGAGCTTTCTTAGGATTAGATTGAAATCTAGCACACATGCAGACACTAAACATAATATCGGGCCTAGATGCGGTAAGGTACAATAAACTACCAATCATAGAACGGCAGAGAGTTTGATTAATCAGGTTACCTCCCTCATCTAAGTCGAGATGTCCATTTGTAGGCATGGGGGTCTTGATTGGTTTGCACTTCTCCATGTTGAACCTTTTCAACAAGTCTTTGGTATACTTCTCTTGTGAGAGAAAGTTACCATCTTTCATTTGCTTGACTTGAAAGCCGAGGAAGTACGTTAGCTCACCAATCATTGACATCTCGAACTCCTTCGACATCAACTCACCAAATTCCTTGCAATGATAGTCATTTGTCGAGCCAAAGATTATATCATCAACATATACTTGACAAATGAAAATATCACCGTTATGTTTCTTTGTGAAAAGAGTTGTGTCGACGGTCCCGATCTTGAAGCCCTTTTCGATGAGGAAGTCGCGAAGGCGCTCATACCAAGCCCTTGGAGCCTGCTTTAGCCCATATAGCGCCTTGGACAACCTGTAAGCATGGTTAGGATATCTAGGGTCTTCAAATCCAGGCGGTTGCTCAACATATACAAGTTCATTTATGAAGCCATTTAAAAATGCACTTTTTACATCCATTTGATAAAGTTTTATATCATAGCATGATGCATATGCAAGTAGGATACGGATGGCTTCCAGTCGAGCAACCGGTGCAAAGGTCTCTCCAAAATCTAAGCCTTCAACTTGAGAGAATCCCTTTGCAACAAGTCTTGCCTTGTTTCTTACAATCACACCTTTATCATCTTATTTGTTTCTGAACACCCACTTTGTTCCAATGATTCTTGCATCTTGTGGAGGCTTCTCCAGGGTCCAAACTTCGTTACGGGTGAAGTTGTTAAGTTCTTCATGCATGGCATTCACCCAGTCCGGATCCTGTAGCGCCTCATCTATACAAGTAGGCTCAACACAAGAAACAAAGGAGTGATGTTTAATAAAAGAAGCATGTCTATGTGATCGAGTAATAACCCCTTGTGAAGGACTCCAGATGATTTGGTTTTGAGGATGAGCTTGAAGTAGTGATGAGTTTCTCCTGTCAACCACTTGGGAAGAAGATCCTGGAGCATCAACATCTTCGGCTTGTACCCTTGCTTGTTCATGAGAGACAAATGTATCTTCATTTGCATGCCTCTCATCTTTTTCATCATCTTGTGGTACATTTGATGAAGAAGGCCTGTCAATGATTTGCACCTCTTCTTCATCTTCTTTTGGTTTGATAGCTCCAATAGGCATGTTCTTCATTGCTTCCCTAAGTGGCTCATCACCTACATCATCAAGATTTTCAAGTGCTCCTTGGAAGCCATTAGTCTCATCAAATTCCACATCATATGTTTCTTCTACCACACCAGTAGCATGGTTGAATACTCGATATGCTTTGGACTTTAATGAATAACCCAAGAGAAAACCAATATCACAACGTCTTTGAAACTTCCCTAGGTGATGGCGTTTCTTGTAGATGTAGCATTTGCACCCAAACACCCGGAAGAAGGAGACGTCTGGCTTTTTCCCATTTAGCAGTTCATAAGGAGTCTTCGCAAGTAGCCGGTGAGGAAATAACCTGTTTGATGCATAACATGCAGTGTTGACAGCTTCGGCCCAAAACCTCTCCGGTGTGTTATACTCATCAATCATTGTTCTTGCAAGAGTGATCAAGGTCCTATTTTTTCTTTCAACAACTCCATTTTGTTGAGGTGTGTATGTGGCAGATACTTCATGCTTGATCCCAATTTCATCACAGTACTCATGAATGTTGGTGTTGTCAAATTCTTTGCCATTGTCACTTCTAATCTTCTTGATCTTGCAATCAAATTCATTTTGTGCTTTCTTGGCAAACTTCTTGAATATAGATGCAACTTCAGATTTGTCATGGAGAAAGAACACCCAAGTGTATCTTGAGAAGTCATCAACAATCACTAGACAGTAGAGGTTGCCACCGGCACTTACATAATTTTTAGGTCCAAATAAATCCATATGAAGTAGTTCCAGTGGCCTTGATGTTGACATGAAAGCTTTAGTAGGATGTGTATTAGCAACTTGCTTTCCAGCTTGACATGCACTACATGGCTTGTCTTTTTCAAACACCACATCCTTTAATCCTCTAACCATGTCCTTTTTTAATACCTTCTTGAGTGTGCTCATCCCAACATGTGCAAGCCTCCTATGCCAGAGCCATCCAAGTGAAGCTTTGGTGAAGAGGCAAGTTCTTAAGTCTGCATCTTCTGAAGTGAAATCCACTAAGTAGAGGTTGTTGTACCTAAATACTTTGAACACCATTGATTCATCATCCATCTTTGTTACAATAACCTCTGTTGGAGTGAATAAGCATTGAAGTCCAAGATCACAGAGTTGACCCACTGATAATAAATTGAAGCTTAAAGGTGCAACTAAGAGAACATTTGATATTGATAAATCATTTGAGATTGCCACCTTGCCAAGTCCTTGCACTTTTCCTTTTGAATTGTCTCCAAATGTGATTTTATCTTGACCATCAACATTCTCATCCAGTGAGGTGAACATACGTGGGTTGCCTGTCATATGTTGTGTGCATCCACTGTCAATAACCCAATGGCTCCCACCGGTCTTGTAGTTCACCTACATCCACAGACAATTCAAGCTTGAGTTTTGAGGGCCCTATATTGCATAGGACCAGTGACTCTCTCAATCAAGGACTTTGCAACCCAGATTTGTCTAGGTCTACTCTTGTTTGGTGGACCTAGGAATGTTACTTTGACCTTTCCATTTGCAACCTTTCTTAGAACATAATGAGCATTGAAAGCAAATGGTCTTGAGTGCTTAGGCAAGGGAGTTGGTGGTTTGGCTTTGCAGTTGTGGGCAAAATGACCTTCATTTCCACACTCAAAGCATTTGATAGGCCTGTGAGTCTGCTTTGGCGTGTATTGAGTGGTAGCTTTCTTTTGCACAAAAGCATTGTATCCAATACCACTCTTGTTGTTTTTCATGACAGTGTTCATAAGCAGCTCATTTTGGAGGTATTGACCCTTGTTGAACTTTTGCACACTTGTTGCAAGATGTTCATTTTCACTTTTTAGTTTCTTGACCTCATTTTTAAGCCTTTGATTATCCACTGCCAACTCATTGTTGAAATCATTGTTCTCAATAGCAACCTTTCCTCTAGTAGTTGCATCAGTCAAGTAATTCTTCAATTTTTGGTTGTCTAAAGTCAGGACTTCAACTTTTTCAGTCAATTCAGCATGTAGACTAGTTTGCTCTTCTTGACTCAAATCATCACATGAGGTTGCTACATCAATCTTAACAACAGGGTTAATAGCCTCATGTGTTTTGCAAGATAAAAGTTCATTTTCAACAAGAAGATTGTCATGATCAAATTTAATTTGAGTATAGTCTTCCTTGATCTTTACTAGTCTATTTTGCAACTCCCTATTAGTTTCATTTAATTTGTCACATTTTTCCTTAGCATCTTTTAGGGAGTTTGTGAGCTCATTTACAGTTGATGACATAGTTTTATTTTCTTCTTTTATTTCATCACTAGCCTTTATAACTATGTCATATTTGGCATTTAAAGATTCATTTTCATTTTTCAACCTATCATATTTAGCTTTTGACTTTCTAATGATTTGGGTATATTCTTTAAGCAAGTCAGCTAACTCATCATATGAAGGTGAAGCAAATTCCTCATCACTATCACTATCACTATCATCAGCAATATTAATATCAATTTGTACCTTCCGTTCACCCCTAGCCATGAGGCATAGGTGAGAAGTCGATGATGGCGATGGTGGTGGTGAAGAGAAGTCCCCGACGATGGCGACAACTTTTTCATCATTCTCTTCTTCACTTAAAGAAGATCCACTTGATGATTCAATGTCGGTGAGCCAGTCACCAACAATATATGCCTTTCCATTCTTCTTCTTGTGGAATCTCTTTTGCTTCCCATCCTTCCTCTTGAAAAATTTCTTTTCCTTCTTTTCATCATCGCTGTCATCTTCTTTCTTGCCCTTGAACTTATTCTTCTTGGGCTTGTTACATTGATGAGCAAGATGACCGAGCTCACCACAGTTGTAGCAGTCCATCTCAGAAATGGGCTTTCTTTTGTTGGAAAAGATTTTCTTCTTTCTTGAATCAAATTTGATGCCTTCTCTATTTAGCTTCTTCAGCATCTTGGTGGTCTTCCTTACCATCAAGGCAATGTTTGCATCAAGGTCATCATCACTTGAGGATTCTTCCTCAACTTGTATTTTTGCTTTTCCTTTTCTTTCATGATTTGCTTTGAGAGCCTAATCCTTTCTTTTGGAAGATGATTCTTCTTTGTCGTTGATGTGCATGTACATTTCATGGGCATTGATCTTTCCCAAAATCTGTGTAGGTGTGGTAACTGAAAGATCCATTTGATGTAGCACAGTGACAATGTGTCCATATTTGTCTAATGGGAGGACACTGAGAATCTTCCTCACAACATCCGGTTGTGAGATTTGAGTAAGCCCCAATCCATTAACTTCCTCTACAAGAATATTGAGACGTGAGTACATAGCATTTGCATTTTCATTAGCAAGCATTTCAAAAGAATTTAACTTTCTCATGGCTATGTGATATCTCTCCTCACGCTCACTCCTAGTTCCTTCGTGTAGAGCACAAATGTCCATCCACAAATCATGAGCATTTTTATGATTTCTTACTCTATTGAACACATCTTTGCAAAGGCCTCTAAAAAGGGTGTTTTTGGCCTTAGCATTCCATTTCTCATAATTGAACTCATCACCTACAAGATTTGTGGGATCTCTAGGTTCGGGGAATCCTTGTGTGGTGGCTTTATAGACACCAATGTCTATAGCCTCTAAATATGCTTCCATACGAATTTTCCAATAAGGAAAATCGTCACCATCAAAAACGGGAGGAGGTCCATCCCCACCGGACATCGTAACTCTAGCGGTTAAGCTAATCTACGAGCAACAAGGCTCCGATACCAATTGAAAGGATCACGATGCTCAAGAGGGGGGGGTGAATTGGGCTTTTCTAAAAATCAACACTAATTAAAACCTAAGAAAGAGCTAAGGAAGAGCCCAACTTCACCCCAATAACTAGCACTAAGAATATAATACTAGAAATGCAACAATGCTAAGACAGTACTTCAAATACTTGCTAAACAAATACACAATGTAAAGTGCTTGAATTAAGTGCGGAATGTAAAGCAAGGTTTAGAAGACTCCTCCAATTTTTTCCCGAGGTATCGAAGAGTCGGCACTCTCCACTAGTCCTCGTTGGAGCACCCGCGCAAGGGTATCGCTCCCCCTTGGTCCTCGCAAGAACCAAGTGCTCACTACGAGATGATCCTTTGCCACTCCGGCGCGGTGGATCCCTCGAAACCGCTTACAAACTTGAGTCGGGTCACCAACAAGATCTTCACGGTGATCACCGAGCTCCCAACGCCACCAAGTCGTCTAGGTGATGCCGATCACCAAGAGTAACAAGCCGTAGACTTTCGCTTGACCAAGAGAAGCCTAATGCAAGTGGTGTGTGCTCTAGGTGGCTCTCGCTAGCGCTAATGAGGAACAAACGCGGATTAAGATTCTCTAATCTCCTCACTAGGCTTTTGGTGCTTGCAATGCTCTAGCAATGTGCTGGAATAAATGTGGAGTGCAAGACATTGAATATGGTGGGTGGAAGGGGTATAAATAGCCCTCACCCACCAACTAGCCGTTACAGGCATTTTCCTGCGCATTGGCGCACCGGACAGTCCGGTGCGCCACCAGTGCGCCAACGGTGCGCCACCGGTGCGCCAACGGTCGTTTCCAACGGCTAGTTCTGATAGTTAGCCGTTGGACTCATGGCACACCGGACAGTGAACAGTCACTGTCCGGTGCACACCGGACAGTCCGGTGCACTGTCCGGTGCGCCACTAAAATTCCTTTCTGAAACAGGTGCTCTCGGGTTTCTGCGAAGGGAAGGCCTCTTCCCCGGGCCAGCCTGGCCCCACCTGGCAGAGGGTGCACCGGACTGTCCGGTGCACACCGGACAGTCCGGTGCCCCAGGGTCAGAAACCCTAACTCTTGTTTTTCAACTGTTTTTCAAATCGGTTTTCGTTCTAACTTGTGGGTGAGTTCTAGAGTGACACCTAGCACTGTATATGAGTGTGATTGTGCACCAACACTACACTAGAACTCTCTTGATCAAACTACTCATCGACAACCCCTCTTTATAGTACGACTAAAAGAGTATAAAAGACCTACCTAAATCACGAGTGTCCACATCTCCTTGACACTTGGACTCCGTAGTCCTTCACCTTTTGTTTCGTCGTTTTAGCCGTCGCTTTGAGTTCTTATCTCTGGGATTATTTTCACCGTTGTAGTACTTCTACCTGTAATGCGACCTAACTTACCATTTGTTTCTGCAAAACATACGTTAGTCACATATAATATTACGTTGTCATTAATCACTAAAACCAACCAGGGGCCTAGATGCTTTCAATCTTCTTGGAGCCTTTGATCATTAATTCAAAGCTCACAAATTTTCCTATCACTTCCTCGGGAGACATTAGTTTATATCTTGGATCACCACGAATTAATTGAACTTGAGTAGGGTTAAGGAAAACGAGTGATCTAAGAATAACCTTGACCATTTCATGGTTATCCCATTTGTTGCTCCCGAGGTTGCACACTTGGTTCACCAAGGTCTTGAGCCGGTTATACATGGCTTGTGGCTCTTCTCCTTGGTGAAGCATGAAGTGACCGAGCTCCCCCTCGATCGTTTCCCTCTTGGTGATTTTGGTCACCTCGTCTCCTTCGTGCACGGTCTTGAGCACGTCCCAAATCTCCTTTGCACTCTTCAACCCTTGCACCTTATTATACTTCTCTCGACTTAGAGAGGCGAGGAGTATAGTAGTGGCTTGGGAGTTGAAGTGTTGGATTTGTTCGACCTCCTTCGAATCATAATCCTTGTCCCCTTCCTTTGGTACCTGCGCTCCATACTCAACAATATCCCATATGCTTTTGTGGAGTGAGGTTAGGTGATGCCTCATTTTATCACTCCACATAGAATAATCTTCACCATCAAACATAGGTGGTTTGCCTAATGGGACGGAAAGTAATGGAGTGCGTTTTGAAATACGAGGATAGCGAAGGGGCATCTTACTATACTTCTTGCGCTCATGGCGCTTAGAAGTGGCGGATGCCGATTCCGAGCCGGAGGTGGAGGGTGATGAAGAGTCGGTCTCGTAGCAGACCACCTTCTTCATCTTTTTCTTCTTGTCACCCTTCCGTTGGGACTTGATAGAGGAAGAGGATTCCTCCTTGTGCTTGTGGGTGGACTCCCTCGAGTGTGTTCTCCCCGAGCTTGCGGACTTGTCGCCGGTCCCGATCTCCCTCATGGCAGATGCTCCTGACATCACTTCGAGCGGTTAGGCTCTAATGAAGTACCGGGATCTGATACCAATTGAAAGTTGCCTAGAGGGGGGGTGAATAGGCAAATCTGAAATTTATAAACTTTAAGCACAACTACAAGCCGGGGTTAGCGTTTAGAATTAAAGTCGAGTCCGAAAGAGAGGGCGAAAAACAAATCACAAGTAAAGAAGGTGGATGACACAGTGATTTGTTTTACCGAGGTTTGGTTCTTGCAAACCTACTCCCAGTTGAGGTGGTCACAAAGACCGGGTCTCTTTCAACCCTTTCCCTCTCTCACACGGTCACCTAGACCGAGTGAGCTTCTCTTCTCAATCAATCGGGACACTAAGTCCCCACAAGGACCACCACACAATTGGTGTCTCTTGCCTTGATTACAATTGAGTTGGAAACAAGAAGGAAGAAGAAAAGCAATCCAAGCGCAAGAACTCAAATGAACACAAATGTCTCTCTCACTAGTCACTATTTGATTGGAATGATCTTTGGACTTGGGAGAGGATTTGATCTCTTTGATTGTGTCTTTGAATGAAGTCTAGAGCTCTTGTATGAGGTTTGATGGCTGAAAACTTGGATGCATTGAAGTGTGGTGGTTGGGGGGTATTTATAGCCCCAACCACCAAAAGAACCATTGGTGGAGGCTGCTGTCGTATGGCGCACCGGACAGTCCGGTGCGCCAGCCACGTCACCAGGCCGTTGGGTTCTGACCGTTGGAGCTTCTGACAACTGGGCCACCGGACAAGCACTGTTCACTGTCCGGTGCGCCTTCTGACGCCTGCTCTGACTTCTGCGCGCGTAGTGAACACTGTTCACTGTTCCTGTACCGTTGCAGACGACCGTTGGCGCTTGTAGCCGTTGCTCCGCTTGGCACACCGGATAGTCCGGTGAATTATAGCGGAGTGGCTCCCAGAATTCTCGAAGGTGGCAAGTTCGGAGTTGGGCTCCCTGATGCACCGGACACTGTCCGGTGGCACACCGGACAGTCCGGTGCGCCAGACCAGGGCACACTTCGGTTGTCTTTTGCTCTTTTTATTTGAACCCTTTCTTGGACTTTATATAGGTTTGTGTTGAACCTTTGGCACCTGTAGAACTCATAATCTAGAGCAAACTAGTTAGTCCAATTAATTTGTGTTGGGCAATTCAACCACCAAAATTCATATAGGAAAAGGTGTAAGCCTATTTCCCTTTCACAAACACGCAAACTTTAGAGTAGTGAACTCCATGGAGTTTTGAGAGATGTAGTCTGTTTTTTAGAGTACCTACTTTGCCACTCTAAAATCCTAAAAGTAACTAAGATGTGGAGTTTAAAGGTATTTACCTGCCACTGTCACTAGTTATGAGAAAACAATCTAGAGTCCAGAGCGGAGTTGTTCTTAAGGCCTTGTTTGGGATAGCTCTATCTTCAGAAAACTTGGTAAAGTTGGTGGAGTATGTCATTAGGTGTTCTAGGAGATCGTGAAGCTGGAGCTCAGTAAGTATTTAGAAGATATTTAGATAAGTCATTTTGTTTATTATTTGAAATATATTTTAAAAACTATTTAAATTGATATTATAAACAACAGTTCCACACTGAAGTTGAACGTGGAGTCATCCTAAATACCCCCAAAGTGAAGCAGAGCTATGCCAAACAAACACACCCTATATCTGTCGGGGACCATAATTAGGGGTACCCCCAAGACTCCTAATCTCAGCTGGTAACCCCCATCAGCACAAAGCTGCAAAGGCCTGATGGGCGCGATTCCGGTCAAGGCTCCGTCCACTCAAGGGACACGATCTCGTCTCGCCCGAGCCCAGCCTCGGGCAGGAACAGTAGACCAAGGCAGATTCACGCCTCGCCCGAGGGTCTCCTCAAGCAACAGACACACCTTCGACTCGCCCGAGGCCCAGCTCGGGCAGGCTTCATGGAGAAGCAACCTTGGCCGGATCGCTACGGCAACCGACCATATCGCAGGAGCATTCAATGCAAGGATCGCCTGACACCTTATCCTGACGCACGCTCCTCAGTCGACAAGGCCGAAGTGACCGTAGTCACTTCGCCCCTCCACTAGCCGAACTGACAGGAAAACAGCGCCGCCTGCGCTGCTTCGACTGTTGTGCCACCCGTTAGGGTGAGGCTGACATTCGCCAAGACCGGCCTCAGGCGCCATAGGAAGCTCCACCTCGCCCGACCCCAGGGCTCGGACTCAACCTCGACCTCAGAAGACGGACTCCGCCTCGCTCGACCCCAGGGCTCGGACTCAACCTCGACCTCGGAAGACGGACTCCGCCTCGCCCGACCCCTGAGCTTGGACTCAGCCTCGACCTCGGACGACGGTCTCCGCCTGCCCGACCCCTGGGGCTCGGACTCAACCTTGACCTCGGACGACGGTCTCTGCCTCGCCCAACCCCCGGGCCCGGACTCAACCTCGACCTCGAAGGAGCCTCCGCCTCGCCCGACCTCGAGCTCGGACCGACCACGTCATAGGGGGGGCCATCATTACCCTACCCCTAGCTAGCTCAGGCTACGGGGAACAAGACCGGCGTCCCATTTGGCTCGCCCCGGTAAACAAGTAATGATGGCACCCCGCGTGCTACATGACGACGACGGCTCTCAGCCCCTTACGGAAGCAAGGAGACGTCAGCAAGGATCCGACAGCCCTGACAGCTGTACTTCCACAGGACTTAAGCGCTCCTCCGACGGCCACGACATCACATGAACAGGGCGCCAAAACCTCTCCGACAGCCACGACGACATGTACATAGGGCTCTGGCTCCCCTTTGCTAGACACGTTAGCACATTGCTACACCCCCCATTGTACACCTGGGAGCTCTCCTTACATCTATAAAAGGAAGGTCCAGGGCTCTTGTACGAGAAAGTGGCCGCGCAGGAGAACAGGCCGACGCACAAGGCTCTCTCTCTCCCTCGTGAACGCTTGTAACCCCCTACTGCAAGCGCATCCGCCTTGGGCGCAGGACAACACGAGGCCGTGGTTCCCCCTTTACTGTTTTCCCCCTTGTGTTCTGTCTCGCGCTGACCCATCTGGGCTGGGACACGCAGCGACAATTTACTCGTCGGTCCAGGGACCCCACGGGGTCGAAACGCCGACAGTTGGCGCGCCAGGTAGGGGCCTGCTGCGTGTTGACGAACAGCTTCCCGTCAAGCTCCAGATGGGTAGTCTCCAGCAACCTCTCCAACCCGGGACGGTGCTCTGTTTCGGGAGTCTTGAGTTCATGTCCCTCGACGGCAGCTACGACATGATACTCCTTCCTCCGTCGCGCGACAACAACAATGGCGGCCGTCAGCCCGCCCGCCGGCGGCGGAATCAACGACGTCTTCCCCGTGTGACGGAAGAGCAACATCCGGGTCTGTCCCGTCACCTTCCCCACTGACGAAGGAGGAGGCGGGGCAGGCATGGCCAAGCAGGAGGCGGCACCTTGTTGGCTGTCGAGCGAGTCGACGGCGCCGGCGCCCCAACGGGGGACACGTCGGGCGTTAACCTCGCGTATGAGATGAAGACGAGCGTCGTTTCCCCGCAACACGCCAACCCCAAGCAGACGGACGACGCCAGCACGCTCGCGAAGGACTTGCTGGGCGTTAGTCTCATACCCAAGATGACGATGCAGTCCGTCCCCGACGTGACTTCGTCACCATCCGTCGATCAAGAGGTACCATCTGTTTCCCGTCCTATGCCTTTTAGATTCAGCCTCGACCCACCAAGCGACCCCGCTTCGGTGGATGCTTTCATAAAGGCATATCCGAACCTTCTGGGGTATCATATGCGGTCAACCTGGGTCCGACTGACGGCCGTCTCGACCTACGGGCCCCTAGGTTCCGAGGAAAATGACGAGCCCGACTCTGGTTGGGATTTCTCCAGGCTCGATAACCCCAGTGTCATGCGTGACTTCATGACCGCATGTGACTACTGCCTCTCCGATTGCTCCGATAGCAGCCACAGCCTCGACGACGAGGACTGTGGCCCAAGTTGCGAATGTTTCCACGTCGATCTAGGGGGTCTCGACGAAGGCAACCACCTTGGTATGCCGGAGGACGGCGAACCCCTAGGCCTGCGCCTCGCGTTGACATCCTTCGGGAGCTAGTTGTGATCCCAGACCCTATGGGGGTCAGGACGCACAGCTCGAGCAAATCCGTGAGGTACAGGCCAGGCTCGATGAGGAAGCAGGACAACTTGTGCAGCTTCGGCAAAATATCGGGCAGGAGTGGGTAGGCCAAGCACCGGCCGGAGAAGCGTGTCATCTGGCCCAGGACGTCTAGCGCTGCATCGCTGATGATGCCAGGGCAAGGCTGCCTCCGGCTTCCAGTGGGGTCGGCCAGAACCTGGCTGCAGCAGCAATACTACTCCGAGCGATGCCGGAACCATCCACCACCGAGGGGCGGCATATCCAGGGAGAGCTCAAGAATCTCCTGGAGGATGCCGCGGTCCGACTGGCCGAAAGCTCTGCCTCTCGAAGGCAAGGGTACCCCCCGGAGCGTCGCGTCGCGACTTCCCGATTCATGCGGGAAGCCTCGATCCACACCGGGCGCACGCGGGACACATCGCCTGCGGCCTCGGGACGCCTCGGCAACGAGCACCACCGCCGCGATCGTCGAGCCCACCTCAACGAGAAGGTGCGCCGAGGCTACCACCCCAGGCGTGGGGGACGCTACGACAGTGGGGAGGATCGGAGCTCCTCGCCCAAACCACCCGGTCCGCAAGCTTTCAGCCGGGCCATATGACGGGCGCCGTTCCCGACCCGGTTTCGAACCCCGACTACCATTACCAAGTACTCGGGGGAGACAAGGCCGGAACTGTGGCTCGCGGACTACCGGCTGGTCTACCAGCTGGGTGGAATGGACAATGACAACCTCATCATCCGCAACCTCCCTCTGTTCCTCTCCAATGCCGCCCGAGCCTGGCTGGAGCATCTGCCTCCTGCGCAGATCTCCAACTGGGATGACCTGGTCAAAGCTTTTGCCAGCAACTTCCAGGGCACACACGTGCGCCCTGGGAACCCTGGGATCTCCGAAGCTGCCACCAGCAGCCGGGAGAATCCCTCCAGGACTACATCCGGCGATTTTCGAAGCAGCGCACCGAGCTGCCCAACATCACCGACTCAGATGTCATCGGCGCGTTCCTCGCCGGCACCACTTGCCGCGACCTGGTGAGCAAGCTGGGTCGTAAGACCCCCACCAGGGCGAGCGAGCTGATGGACATCGCCACCAAGTTCGCCTCTGGTCAGGAGGCAGTCGAGGCCATCTTCCGGAAGGACAAGCAGCCTTAGGGGCGCCAGCCGGAAGAGGTCCCCGAGGCGTCCGCTCAGCGCGGCACCAAGAAGAAGGGCAAGAAGAAGTCGCTAGCGAAATGCGACGCCATCGACGCAGACCTTGTCACCGCCGCCGAGCATAAGAACCCTCGGAAGCCTCCTGGAGGTGCCAACCTGTTCGACAAGATGCTCAAGGAGTCGTGCCCCTATCATCAGGGTGCCGTCAAGCACACCCTTGAGGAGTCTGGATCGGCTCTGAGCTCGACCCCAAATAGGAAGCAGTGCTCGTCGACTTTCTCCATGCGAACGCCGAGGTTTTTGCGTGGAGTCCCTCGGACATGCCTGGCATACTGAGGGATGTCGCCGAGCACTCGCTGGATATCCGAGCTGGAGCCCGACCCGTGAAGCAGCCTCTGCGCCGATTCGACGAAGAAAAGCGCAGAGCCATAGGCGAGGAGATCCACAAGCTGATGGCTGCAGGGTTCATCAAAGAGGTATTCCATCCCGAATGGCTAGCCAACCCTGTGCTTGTGAGAAAGAAAGGTGGGAAATGGCGGATGTGTGTAGACTATACTGGTCTAAACAAAGCATGTCCGAAAGTTCCCTACCCTCTGCCTCGCATCGATCAAATCGTGGATTCCACTGCCGGATGCGAAACGCTATCTTTCCTCGATGCCTACTCAGGGTATCACCAAATCAGGATGAAAGAGTCCGACCAGCTCGCGACTTCTTTCATCACACCCTTTGGCATGTACTACTACGTTACTATGCCATTCGGTTTGAGGAATGCGGGTGCAACGTACCAAAGGTGCATGAACCACGTGTTCGGAGAGCACATTGGTCGAACGGTCGAGGCTTACGTCGATGACATCGTAGTCAAGACGAGGAAAGCCTCCGACCTCCTCTCCGACCTCGAAACGACATTCAAGTGTCTCAAGGCGAAAGGCGTAAAACTCAATCCCGAGAAGTGTGTCTTCGGAGTCCCCCGAGGCATGCTCCTAGGGTTCATCGTCTCCGAGCGGGGCATCGAGGCCAACCCGGAGAAAATCGCGGCCATCACCAACATGGGCCCCATCAATGACTTGAAAGGAGTACAGAGGGTCATGGGATGCCTTGCGGCTCTGAGCCGCTTCATCTCGCGCCTCGGCGAAAGAGGCCTACCTCTGAATCGCCTCTTAAGGAAGACCGAGCGCTTCACTTGGACCCCCGAGGCCGAGGAAGCCCTCGGGAACCTAAAGGCACTCCTCACAAGCGTGCCCATCTTGGTGCCCCCCGCTGCCGGAGAAGCCCCTCTTGATCTACGTCGCCGCTACCACTCAGGTGGTCAGTGCCGCGATCGTGGTCGAGAGACGAGAAGAGGGGCACGCGTTGCCTGTCCAGAGGCCGGTCTACTTCATCAGTGAAGTACTGTCCGAGACCAAAATCCGCTACCCGCAAATCCAGAAGCTACTGTACGTGGTAATTCTGACGCGACGAAAGTTGCGACACTACTTCGAGTCTCATCCGGTGACTATGGTGTCATCCTTCCCCTTGGGGGAGATCATCCAGTGACGAGAGGCCTCAGGTAGAATTGCAAAGTGGGCAATGGAGATCATGGGCGAGACAATCTCGTTCGCGCCTCGGAAGGCCATCAAGTCCCAAGTCCTGGCAGACTTTGTGGCTGAATGGGTCGACACCCAGCTTCCAGCAGCTCCGATCCAACCGGAACTCTGGACCATGTTTTTCGACGGGTCGTTGATGAAAACAGGAGCGGGCGCGGGCCTGCTCTTCATCTCACCCCTCGGGAAGCACCTCCGCTACGTGTTGCGCCTCCATTTCCCGGCGTCCAACAACGTGGCCGAGTATGAGGCTCTGGTTAACGGGTTGCACATCGCCATCGAGCTAGGGGTCCGGCGCCTCGACGCTCGTGGTGACTCGCAGCTTGTCATCGACCAAGTCATGAAGAACTCCCACTACCGCGGCCCGAAGATGGAAGCCTATTGCGATGAGGTTCGGCGCCTGGAGAACAAGTTCTACGGGCTCGAGCTTAACCACATCGCCCGATGATACAACGAGACTGCGGACGAGCTGGCTAAGATAGCCTCGGGGCGGACAACGGTTCCTCCGGACGTCTTCTCCCGAGACCTACATCAACCCTCAGTCAAGACCGACAACACGCCCGAGCCCGAGAAGGTCTCGGCTCAGCCCGAGGCACCCTCGGCCCCCAAGGGTGAGGCACTGCGCGTCGAGGAAGAGCGGAATGGGGTCACGCCTAAACGAAACTGGTAGGCCCCGTACCTGCAATATCTCCACCGAGGAGAGCTACCCCTCGATAGAACTGAAGCTCGGCAACTGGCGCGGCGTGCCAAGTCGTTCGTCTTGCTGGGTGACGGAAAGGAGCTCTACCACCGCAGCCCCTCAGGCATCCTCCAGCGATGCATATCCATCGCCGAAGGTCAGGAACTATTGCAAGAAATACACTCGGGGGCTTGCGGTCATCACGCAGCACCTCGGGCCCTCGTTGGAAACGCCTTCCGACAGGGTTTCTACTGGCCAACCGCGGTGGCCGACGCCACTAGGATTGTACGCACCTGCCAAGGGTGTCAATTCTACGCAAAGCAGACCCACCTGCCCGCTCAGGCTCTGCAAACAATACCCATCACCTGGTCGTTTGCTATGTGGGGTCTGGACCTCGTTAGTCCCTTGCAGAAGGCACCCGGGGGCTACACGCACCTGCTGGTTGCCATCGACAAATTCTCCAAGTGGATCGAGATCAGACCCATAAACAGCATCAGGTCCGAACAGGCGGTGGCGTTCTTCACCAAAATCATCCATCGCTTCGGGGTCCCAAACTCCATCATCACCGACAACGGCACCCAGTTCACTAGCAGAAAGTTCCTAGACTTCTACGAGGACCACCACATCCGGGTGGACTGGGCCGCCGTAGCTCACCCCATGACGAATGGGCAGGTAGAGCGTGCCAACGGCATGATTCTGCAAGGGCTCAAGCCACGGATCGACAACGACCTCAACAAATTCGGTAGGCGATGGATGAAGGAACTCCCTCGGTGGTCTGGAGTCTGAGAACGACGCCAAGCTGAGCCACGAGCTTCACGCCGTTCTTTCTAGTCTATGGAGCCGAGGCTATCTTGCCCACAGACTTAGAATACGGATCCCCGAGGACGAAGGCATACGATGACCGAAGCAACCGGACCAACCGAGAAGACTCATTGGACCAGTTGGAGGAGGCTCGGGACATGGCCTTACTACACTCGGCAAGGTATCAGCAGTCCTTGCGATGCTACCACGCCCGAGGGGTTCGGTCCTGAGACCTCCAGGTGGGGGACTTGGTGCTTTGGCTACGACAAGACATCCAAGGGCGCCACAAGCTCACGCCTCCCTGGGAAGGGCCGTTCATCATCACCAAGATTTTGAAGCCCGAAACATACAAGCTGGCCAACAGTCAAGGCGAGGTCTACAACAACGCTTGGAACATCCGACAGCTACGTCGCTTCTACCCTTAAGATGTTTTCAAGTCATTCATATGCCTCGTTTACATACACAAATAAAGTCTAACCATCAAGGAAGGGTCAGCCTTGCCTCGGCAAAGCCCGACCCTCCCTCGGGGGCTAAAAGGGGGGAACCCCCTCTGCGTCAAAATTTTCCTCGAAAAAAGTCTTTCTGCCAGAACATCTTTCATGCTTTTCGACTACTTCGATAGTGGGATCCTGAAAACGACGGAGTACATGTAAGCGGCAAGGCCGACCGAGCCGAGGGACTCCTATGCCCCCGGGATATGGATACCTCACTCATCACCTTCTGCAATAAGTAACTCACGCTTAGATAAGCGATTCCGCTGGCCGAACAAGTCTTAACGCTCGAAAGCTTTTCTGCCGAAACGATTTTTCGTGCCTTCTCAACTATATCGATAACAGAATCCAACGGACGAGTAAGAGTACACGTAAGCGGCAAGGCCGACCGAGCCGAGGGACTCCTACGCCTCCGAGATACGGATACCTCACTCATCACCTTCCGTGAAAAGTAACTCTCGCTCGGATAAACAATTCTGTTACCGACAAATAAGTCCTGATACTCGAAACAAAGGGAAAAGAAACGCAGCTTTACAACACGACGACGGTATGTTTGGGCCTCGGCGGCCACAAAAAACATACGCACACTACAGATAAACTATTCCTGCAGGTTCAGACATCAATAGGGGGAGCAGCAGCACCCTCGGCGTCAAATCCACCTTCGACGGAGTCCGACCCAGCCTCGGACGACGACACGGTCGGAGGATCTCCACCTCGAAGAAAGATGTCAGCACCACGCCTGGCCCATCATCGCCGGGGTCTCCTCCAGGAACCCGGCCCGAGCAGACGGCTCGACCGGCCGCTCCGTAGCCTCAGCCAGCTGTCCCCCGAGGACATCAGCCCGGCTCATGGCCTCAGCAACCCGACTCCGGCGTTGGTCCCGTCAGTGGACGGCCTGGCCAGGCTCCGTCCAATGAAGCTTCTTTTCGAGCCAATTCCGCCTCTATCCATGCTGATACCGCTGCCTCCGGCTCCGGCTCATCGCAGAGCGGCCGAGGGTTCCTTTAACTGAGCAAGAGAAGCCTCGGGCGGCAAGGCCGACCGAGCCGAGGGACTCCTACGCCTCCGGGATACGGATACCTCACTTGTCACCTTTCGCACAGGGCAACTCACACTTGGTTAAGCAGTTCAGCTAGCCGATAGGCGAGTCCTAGTGCTCGAAATGAGGAAAAACACGGCTTCACGCCAAAATACGTAGATGTTCAGGCCTCGACAGCCGCAATGAACAGACACCGGCACTCAAGGTGCCATTACAAACGGAACTCTGGTTCCGCCCCCGCAGGTACGAACAACCCCCCACATTGGAGGGCCTGCGGGGCGACAAAACCCCAGGTGGCTCGCCGCCGCCCGCTCCGGCAGCAGTGACAACGACTTCCGCTCCGGGCGGCCAAACAGCAGCAGCGATGACCTTAGGGCAGACGCTGCTGCGATAAGGCCCTCACCCGCGTCCCCACTCGAGGGGCGAGGACAAGCTATCAAAGCCAAAGAGCCAAGGCCTAGAGCACGGACGGCAGCGGCGATCTCGTCGGCGATGAGGACTTCTCCAGCCGCCACCACCTCAGCACCGACGACGGCAGCCGCCTGCCCGCCGGCAGATCCCCACTCAAGTCCTCCTGGACGTGCGAGCACCGACCTCCGCGCGAAGGCGTCGTGCCGGAGCAAGGGCAGGACAACCCAAGAACACGAACGCTGCCCTAGCAGCGCGCGACGTCTTGGGCGGTCCCCTGATGCGCGCAGCACAACAGCCGCCCATATGGTGGGCAGATAGCCACACTCCACCCAGCGGTGGGAGGTGACACCGGAAGCCGTGCCAGCGAACCAGGCATGCTGGAGCTGACGACGCTTGCGGCCGCTCGGCCCCGCGATGTCGAAGTCTGCCCCTTCCGCTAGGCCGGTGAGCGCCTTCTCCCCTGAATGCTGAAGGAGAAGGTGGCCCACGAACCCGTGCGGGAGGTAGAGCCCCAGCTCAACTTGCCCTCTGCCCTAGCAAGGATCATGAAGATCCTTGAAGCTGAGGGCGGGGCAGAGGCCACAACCCGGCTTGCTTCTCCCCACCATCAAACTGGTGGTCACCGTCTTGGGTGACCATCGGCAAGGGGATGCAGCCGGGCTGCCTGATGAAAATCCTTGAAGCCGAGCGATGGCTGAAAGGTACCAACTTCCGCGAAGTTGCGTTCCTCCAACGACAGCAAGACGAAAGCAACGCGGGCGCTCCCCATTCGGGGGCTTGGAAGGTGGAAGGATGCGATGCATGAGGGGAGTGCGAAGGCATGGCTGCCATCCAAGGGGGTCGCCCCCCTTTTTAAAGGCGACTCTCCCCACTAGCGTCCTCAGGCGTCGCGGACTGAGTCTTCACCAACACGCTCCAAGGTCTTCCCCCTACGACACGGGGGCTGGGTCCCACGCGTCATGCAAACTGGCCCAGGGCAGAAGAAGCCAAACCGCCGCGCGCGGAGCGCGTAACTGCCCAGCGGTTACAAGCACTCCTCCACTTTCGCCCAGACCAGCGGGTGAAAGGGCGGACCGCCATGCAGGCGGCATGCAACCGCACCAAGGGGGCGCACCCTTTCGACTTCGACGCGTCCAGCATGGAGGCCCACACGTCATGTAACCGGCGCGCCGGTTACTGCGTGCGAGAAACTGCACCGCCACTTGCGCCAGTACCACGCCTTCTCGACTGTGGAACCGGTGTCGCGACTCAAGGCAACCCTGCGCATGGCCCAACAGTGCCAACCGAGCACATCGGTCATGGGTCAGTCAGCCGCGGGAGAAGGCGCGATGGTCGATATGGCCAAAAGTGGGTCGACAGTAATGGCGGCGGCAGGCGGGCGGAAGCAGCGGTCAAGTCGTCTGCAGGCTCACGTCCCCTCCTGGGACAACGAGAGAACCCTCCCCCACGGCGTGAAGACGACGCGCCCGTGTTCCATTCCTCGAACGGCTCGCGCTCGCATAATGGCTGCCCCGCGAACCGCTCGTCCCGTCGCATTAACTCTGCGGCAGGGCGAGCGATACCTTTGGCAGGCGAAGCAGGCAACGCTTCACCTCCACCATGATGACCGTGTCAAAAAAGGTGCGCCACGTCGTTCGATTTCGAATCCTTTTTCTCTTCCCCTCTCTCTCTTGCTACAGGGACCGGGAAAGGGGATACTCCAAAAAGGGATCCTTCTCCGCGAAGGAAGCAGGCCCTGAGCCCTCCTACTGATCAGAGGTTTGAAGGCTGGCCCCTCGGAAGGGTTCGACAGCCGCCTCAGAGCACTCGGGCTCCGCGCCCACTACTGGTCAGAGGTTCGAAGGCTGGCCCCTTGGAAGGGTTCGACAGCCGCCTCAGGCCACTCGGGCTCCACGCCCACTACTGATCAGGGGTTCGTAGGCTGGCCCCCGAAGGGTTCGACAGCCGCCTTAGAGCACGCAGAGCGAGGGATGACTCTGGGTACGTCCGATACATGGCCGAGGCTCGGGCTATGCTCCCGAGGTACCCTAGGACATTTCCGAGACCAGCAGGAGCGATTCTGTAACTGAATCCCATCAGAGGGAGGCATCAAGCCCTCGGACCCTATCAAATGGGACCAGGTCCGGCAAATCACCTGCAGGTACTTTTGGAGCGCGCCTCTGGGCCACTAGCCGACCCTTATCGAACGGGGCACGAGCGTCCACTCGGATCACCCATTAGCAACTCACTGGAGACACCATGTTCGGCGCCCTCCGAGGGCAACATGGTGCTTCCCCCCTCCTTGCGGAAAGGCGACGCAGGGGCGTATGAAAAAAGCTGAGTCAGTCCTTGACCGTCCTCTCGCTCTGTGCGAAGGCTCAGGGGCTGCTCTCGCAAACCCGGCTCCGGCCAAACTGTTGACAGCGTTAACATACCAGCCCGAGAACTTGGAACCTGATTATGCACCCGGGCAACGACCAGTTCGCATGAGGGAACAACCAGACCGGCCGAGGCATCATGAAAGGCATTAAGACCTCGAAGGAGTCAAACCACTCCTCCGAGGCCTCGGGGGCTACACCCGGCGGGTGCGCTCGCGCGGACCCACCGGAACAAAATGCAACCGAGAAAGGTCGGTCCCCTTGCAAAAAAATGCGACAAAAGCCTCCAAGCGAGTACTAACACTCCCTTTGAGGCTCGGGGGCTACTGTCGGGGACCATAATTAGGGGTACCCCCAAGACTCCTAATCTCAGTTGGTAACCCCCATCAGCACAAAGCTGCAAAGGCCTGATGGGCGCGATTCCGGTCAAGGCTCCGTCCACTCAAGGGACACGATCTCGTCTCGCCCGAGCCCAGCCTCGGGCAGGAACAGTAGACCAAGGCAGATTCACGCCTCGCCCGAGGGTCTCCTCAAGCAACGGACGCACCTTCGACTCGCCCAAGGCCCAGCTCGGGCAGGCTTCGCAGAGAAGCAACCTTGGCCGGATCGCTACGCCAACCGACCGTATCGCAGGAGCATTCAATGCAAGGATCGCCTGACACCTTATCCTGACGCACGCTCCTCAGTCGACAAGGCCGAAGTGACCGTAGTCACTTCGCCCCTCCACTGGCCAAACTGACAGGAAAACAGCGCCGCCTGCGCTGCTCCGACTGCTGTGCCACCCGCCAGGGTGAGGCTGATAGCCGCCAAGACCGGCCTCAGGCGCCATAGGAAGCTCCGCCTCGCCCGACCCCAGGGCTCGGACTCAACCTCGACCTCGGAAGACGGACTCCGCCTCGCCCGACCCCAGGGCTCGGACTCAACCTCGACCTCGGAAGACGCACTCCGCCTCGCCCGACCCCTGAGCTCGGACTCAGCCTCGACCTCGGACGACGGTCTCCGCCTCACCCGACCCCTGGGGCTCGGACTCAACCTTGACCTCGGACGACGGTCTCCGCCTCACCCGACCCCCGGGCCCGGACTCAACCTCGACCTCGGAGGAGCCTCTGCCTCGCCCGACCTCGGGCTCGGACCGACCACGTCACAGGGGGGCCATCATTACCCTACCCCTAGCTAGCTCAGGCTACAGGGAACAAGACCGGCGTCCCATCTGGCTCGCCCCGGTAAACAATTAATGATGGCACCCCGCGTGCTCCATGACGACGGCGGCTCTCAGCCCCTTACGGAAGCAAGGAGACGTCAGCAAGGATCCGACAACCCCGACAGCTGTACTTCCACAGGACTTAAGCGCTCCTCCGACGGCCACGACATCACATGAACAGGGCGCCAAAACCTCTCCGACAGCCACGACGACATGTACATAGGGCTCTGGCTCCCCTTTGCTAGACACGTTAGCACATTGCTACACCCCCCATTGTACACATGGCCCTCTCCTTACATCTATAAAAGGAAGGTCCAGGGCTCTCGTACGAGAAGGTGGCCGCGCGGGAGAACAGGCCGACGCACAAGGCTCTCTCTCTCTCTCTCCCTCGCGAACACTTGTAACCCCCTACTGCAAACGCATCCGCCCTGGGCGCAGGACAACACGAGGTCGTGGTTCCCCCTTTACTGTTTTCCCCCTTGTGTCCCGTCTCGCGTCGACCTATCTGGGCTGGGACACGCAGCGACAATTTACTCGTCGGTCCAGGGACCCCCGGGGTCGAAACACCGACAATATCAAATCAATACGGATTGAACAAACAAGATTAAAAATATAAAAGGCATCTACTTTAGAGTTTAGGTTGCTATTTTTAATAGGCTATATATTAAGTTTTCAACATAATTTTAACACGTCAATAGACTAATTTAGATCAAGGGAAATTCACGTAGGGGAACGGGGCAGAAACTAGATTTTCTGTTTTTATCCCATGAAGACTAAAGTACCTCCACAGAAAACAGAGCGAAGGATCGAGTCCTATTGCGATCTCTACCCGCCTCCACTCGCTTGTGACCTATATGCCCCACTGCACCATGGGCCTTCACGACGAGCCTCAACAAGCCACGCCGCAATCCCTCAGGCCATCCAGCATGCTTGCACGCATGCCGGTCGCTAATGCTGTAATGCATCAAAGTTTTGCTGTGTCGATGTGGTCGTGCTCGCATATCCATGGTAATCGCTAGTACGCGTGTCTACATTACTAATCTAATGGCATGTTTGGTTTAGCTTTTTTATGACCAACTTTTCTGAAAATCTGGCTGTAAAGAGAATCTGAGTATCATTACGATTACGTGTGGAGGAAGATAAAGTTATTCATATGACTCAGGATCTAGAAAGTGACGGATTCCTACTATTACAACGACTCAACCGATTATGTGTTTATGTTGATTTTGGATGGTTTTTGCCCCAATGAATTTTATAAAAGCTGGCTAAAAAGCTAAGCGTTTAGCAGTCCGCAGCAGCTTTTGGTGGCCAGAAGCTCCAGAAGCCGAAACAAACAGGGCTAAATCATGTTGTCGGTCATGGATGGATGAAATGAAAATTAGCTATTTTCTTTTGTCGATACAGACTACTCTTCTTTCGTCTTTGGATCTTGTATATTAATGAACGGAAATTAGTTGATTTGTATAGACATTCCTAACAACAGCCGACGAAAATTAGTCTGGCCAACTTATGCCAACAATAAGTTATATATTCCTTCACGTTACATACAATTACAAACACATATTATATTCATCTTGTTGACGCCTTTTTGGAGGCGTCAATTACTCAAGAGAACCAGCGGCGATGCTCTCTAGTCAGGCGCGGACGGTCCGCGGCACAGGGCCGGACGGTCCGCGACCTGGTGCAGGAGCTCGGGTTCCCTGCATGACGGCCGGACGGTCCGCGCCCTAGGGCCGGACGGTCCGCGCGTGCGCAGGGGCGGCGGAAGATCACCGGCGGCGCCTGGATCTCGCTCCCGGGAGGGACCCCGTCGGGGAGGAGAGATCCTAGGTGGTGTCTAGGCTCGGGCCGACCGACCTAGACTCCTCTAATCGACGTAGAGTCGAAGAGAGGCGAAGAATTTGGGGATTGGAAGACTAAACCTAAACTAGACTAGAACTACTCCTAGGATAAAATGCGAAATATAAGTTGTATTGATTCGATTGATGATTACAAATCGGCCGTAGACCTCTCTATTTATAGAGGAGGGGGGCTGGACCCTTTACACAACTGATTCCAAGCTAATTCCGCGAATATAGCTAACAACCGTAGCACAAAACTCGGAACCCTAATCTGTTCTGCGCACGCGCGGACCGTCCGGCCCACAGGCGCGGACCGTCCGGACCGCGGACCGTCCGGCCTCAGGGCCGAACCGTCCGCTTGCTCATTTCTGGTTCGAACATATGCCCCCCTGCCTTTTGGTGGAGCTGGGCGAACCAAAAGCAACTAACTCGATGTGATCACATCGGTTCTCTTAGGCATCTTGCCACATACTAGGATGGTACTGTTTGAGGAAATGCCCATTCAAAGCCTTAGGTAAATCCTTGCCTTGTAATGTTTGTAGTAAATAAGCGTTACCAGACATCACCTGTTTCACTTTATAAGGACCCTCCCAGCTTGGCGACCATTTCCCGAACTTTCGGTCTTTATTCCTTAGAGGCAGAATGGTCATCCACACTAAGTCTCCTACTTGAAATGATTTTGCTTTGACTTTCTTGTTGTAGGCCCTGGCTACCATGATCTTGTCCTTTTCTATTGCTCCCAAAGCTATCATCCTCTTGTCGGTCACCTCATCAATATTATCCATCATTGAATTATAATAATCAGTAGCAGTTAGATCATTTTGTCTGGCAAACCTGACAACATTCAAGCTTATTTCCACAGGTAACACTGCTTCCTGCCCATAGACAAGCTCAAAAGGAGATACTTTAGTAGCACTATGTTTAGATATTCTATGAGCCCATAAAGCTTCAGACAAAATCTTATGCCAATGTTTAGGATTATCAGATACCTTCTTCTTTATCAAATTAATCAACGTCCTATTACTAGACTCGGCCTGTCCATTGGCCTGAGCATAATATGGAGACGAATTAAGCAGCTTAATTCTGTATAATTCAGCAAATCCACGTACCTCCTTTGACATAAAAGAAGTACCTTGATCTGTAGTCAAGGTCTGGGGAATGCCGAATCTATGAATAATATGCTCATTTATGAACTCAATTACCTCTTTGTGCGTCATGTTCTTTAGAGCAACGGCTTCAGTCCATTTGGTGAAATAGTCAGTGGCAACTAACACAAACAGATGCCCCTTTGATGATGAAGGATGAATTTCTCCAATAAAGTCTAATCCCCATCCTCTGAACGGCCAAGGCTTGATGATAGGATGTAATTCGGCTGCAGGGACCAACTGTAGGTCGCCGAATTTTTGACACACTTGGCAACCCTTGTAGTACTTGAAACAATCAGCTATCATACTAGGCCAATAAAAACCAGACCTTCGCAACAACCACTTCATCTTTGGAGCTGATTGATGGGTACCACAAATTCCTTCATGTACTTCGGCCATGGCTAATATAGCATCATCTGGGCCCAAGCACTTAAGCAGGACATCATTAACCGTTCGGCGGTAAAGTTCATCACTCATCAAAACATACTCGAAAGCTGTTCGCCGAATGTTCTTATCTGTCCTGATATTGGGATTTCGTAAATAATTAAGTATAGGTGTCCTCCAATCACTTGCATCGGCTTCATTGTCAGCCGAATCGATTAAGAGAACATTTCTGGTAACCCCGGACGGTCCGGCGTCATCACGCGGACGGTCCGCGACCTGGGAATTTGGCTCTGCACTGGTTATCAGAATTTCAGTTTCGTGAAATTTCCCTCTCTTTATCCGATAACCTGATGCATCTTGTGCCAAATCGTTAGCTCTATGATTCTCAACTCTAGAGATATGTCGAATACTGAATTCGTCAAAAGAATGGATTATGCTCCAACATTTCTCAAGATAACTATTTAGAGTACCATCAAGACATTGATATTCTTCTAACACTTGTTGGACAACTAGCTGAGAATCACCAAATACCTTCACATGTTTTACTCCCATACCATTTAAAAGTTCTAAGCCGAATAGGAGGGCCTCATATTCAGCTTGATTATTAGTGCAATAAGTTTTCAATCGGCTAGAGAAGTCAAAGGAGACATTACTTGGTGAAACAAGCACAATGCCAATTCCTTGCCCTTCATTGCAAACCGATCCATCAAAATATAAAGTCCAAGGAGTAATAGTGAGGTATGACATGTCTAGTTCATGAATATCATTAACCCGATGTTCTACAATAAAATCTGCTACGACTTGGCCTTTCATAGATTTCAATGGTTCATAGGCCAAGTCATATTCTATGAGTGCATAAGCCCACTTACCAATTCTACCACTCATAATTGGGTTATGCAACATGTATTTGATTACATCGGCTTGACCAGAAACAGTGCAATGACTAGACAGTAAATAACATCTACATTTGGTGCATGCATAAAACAAACATAAGCATAACTTTTCAATAAAAGTGTACCTTGTTTCAGCATCCACCAACCTTCGGCTTAGATATGTCACCACATGCTCCTTCCCCTCAGATTCTTGTGTCAGAACAGCCCCAATAACCTTGTCTTCAGCTGCAATGTATAATCTGAACGGTGCTCCTACTTGTGGTGCTTTTAACACGGGAGCCGAAGACAAGTATTTTTTAATGAGATCAAATGCTTCCTGCTGCTCTGCCCCCCAAGTGAATTCAGCATCAGTCTTAAGCCGAAGGATAGGGGTGAAGGCATCAATCTTCCCGGCTAGGTTAGAAATAAACCTTCGTAAATAATTCACCTTGCCGAGAAACCTCTGCACTTCGACCTTACAAGTCGGAGGCCCCACATTCCGAATAGACTTGATTCGGTCGGGGTCTATTTCTATACCATGTTCATGGATGACAAATCCCAAAAACTTACCGGCCGATACTCCAAAAGCACATTTACGTGGGTTCATTTTCAAACCATACCGACGCATTTTAACAAAGGCTTTGCGCAAATCAGCTATATGAGAACTAAACTCAGCCAATTTGACTACAATATCATCAATGTAGACTTCCACAGTGTTTCCTAACAACTCATGGAAGATCAGATTCATAGCCCTCTGATAAGTAGCACCAACATTTTTAAGACCGAATGTCATGACAACCCATTCAAATAAACCAATGAAGCCTGGACATATAAAGGCCGTTTTAGACGCATCTTCTTCGGCCATGAAAATCTGATTATATCCGGCATTACCATCAAGGAAGCTAATAATTCTATTTCCTGATGCATTATTGATTAACGTGTCGGCTATGGGCATGGGATATTCATCTTTAGGAGTTGCTTTTTTTAAATTACGAAAATCAATGCATACTATAAGCTTACCTGACTCCTTCTTCTCCACCGGCACAATATTGGAGACCCACTCTGCGTATCTGCAAGGTCTAATAAAATTAGCTTCTAGCAGCCGGTGGATTTCGTCCTTGATTCGTGGGAGAAGATCTGGACGAAATGTTCTAGCTTTCTGCTTGAAAGGTCTGAAACCAGACTTAATAGGCAGCCGATGTTCGACAATCTCTCGGCTTAGTCCAGGCATTTCAGTGTAATTCCAAGCAAAACAATCTGAATATTCCTTCAATAGACCGATCATCTCATTTCTAGAATCGGTCTCCAGGGTCTTGTTTACAAAAGTCGGCCTTGGAGTTTTACCATTTCCTATGTCAATCTCCTCCAAAGGATCAGCCGATGTAAACCCCTGTCCTAGTTTATCAAGATCTCTGAATTCCTCTATCATGTCCCCCACAGAGGAATCAGATGATCTTTGTGTGATGGCAGACTTTCCGGTCTCGGGGACCGGATCATCCGTAATACTATCTTTTTGTCGTGGTAGATGTTCGGTCTTAAAGTCCGAACTGTTGTGTGAAAGACCAGACCATCCGGCTTTGAGAGCCAAATTGTTCGTGATCAAAGACTCATGAACTTTGTGTGTATTCATCATTTAAACTCTATTTAGGATTTAGCCGATTCTCCATCGGCTCTAGCATTACAGGAATGAAACCTTTCTTATCTATACTTATGAACTGATAATCAGAAAAATCTACTCCTATGAGACATGTAGCAATCTCATAAGTCCAGAGTACAGGGGCATCGGCCACAGCGATGCAGGCCGATACATGTAACACCCTGAATTTGGGGGTATAAAATTTCTTTGCTCATATTCACAAATTCAGGTGTTACTTCCCTTTTCTCATCCTTCCCCAATCTTTTCTTTCTCATTTCTATAGGAGAAAAGTGGTTATTTTATTTATAATTATAGTCTATTGGCTCAAACTCCAAGGGAGTATGAATTGTTGCATCATGTTGAACCCTAGATTTCACTTTTGTTTGGTGCATAATTCTTAGAAAGTCTAATTTGAATTTGTGGCTTATTTGAATTTGAATCAAATGGAGAAAATAAAAAGAAAAGAGAAAGCAAATTCCAGAATAAAAAGAAAAGGGAAAAAGTCCCACACCCCCGCCCCCCTCGGCCTTTCGGCCCAGTCGGCCCATCCCGCGCGCGCCCTCCCCCCCTCCTCTCTCTCTGCCCTGGCGGGCCCGCCTGTCGGCGCGGCCGCCGTCTCCGCGCCCGCTCCCCCCCGCTCTCTCTGCCCGCGGGCCCCGCCCGTCAGCGCAGCCGCGATCCCCGCCCGCGCGCCCGCTTCCCCCCGCTCTCTCTGCCCTGCCGGTCCCGCCCGTCAGGCAACCGTTCTCCGTGCCCGCTCCCGCTTTCCTCTCTCTCGCTGCTCGCGGGCCCGGGCTGTCAGCCCCGTCGTCCCCGCGTAACCGCCGCCGCGCGTGCCGCGGACTCCGCGCCCACGTCGCGCGTGGAGCTCGCGACTGCCTCGTCTCGGCCACTTGAGCCCCGAACCCCACTCGCCCTCTCCCCCTCCCTCATTTGCGCACCAACAGGCCTCTCTCTTCCACCTCTCCCTCGCTGCGCGCACGCCAGAGCGCCACCGCCGTAAACTCCGCCGTTCCGAGCTCGTTTCTCGGCCGCCGTTGGAGCTCCGCCGTGTCCATTGCCACGGTAAGCTCCGCCCCGACGTCCGCAACCCGGAACGCGCTTCAATTTCCCTTTCCCCTCCCTATTTCTCTCCGCCCGCGCTCACCCGCCGTCCGCCGTGCAGCCGCGGAGGTTCGCCACCGTCGCCCCGGGTCACCGTCGCGTCATCGCCGCCACCGAGGAGTCCCCGGAGCCCGCCTTGAGGTAAAGAACCTCTCCCGGCCTTATTGACCTTTGTTTTGCTCTCTGCTGCGCTTAATTCCTCGCCGGAGTTGTTCAACGCCGCCGCCGAGCCGCTTTGCCGTAGACCGCCCCCCTCCGGTGCCCCTGCCCCGACCCAGACCCCACCAAAGGATTCCCCGTGCCCTCCCCAACCTCCCCGGCCATTCAGATCACCCCAGAGACCCGCAGAGCCCCTGCGCCCCTCGCCTCCGGCGAGTTCTCCGCCGCGGGACGGGCGCCGTCGCCTCTGCTGGCCGGAGAAGAAGATAGAAGCCAGCCGCCAGATCTCCACCGTCCATCTTAGATCGGACGGTCCTGTTTCAAATAGCCCGAGTCCAATCCTTAGCCGTCCGCCTGAGATCCAACGGCCCAGAGCCGTTTCCCCCGCGCCCCGCCTGTCAGTCGCCCGCGCTCGCTCTGCTCGCCCGGTCCCGCCTGTCAGTCGCCCGCGCCCGCGCTGCCCGCCCGGCCCCGCCTGTCAGCCGCCCAGGCCGCCGCGCGCCCGCGCGCCCGCCCGCAGGATCTAATCCTGGCCGTCCGTTTGAGATCCAACGGCCGTAGGAGCCCGATACCCCTTCGCCCGCGCAAATTCTTAAAGAGACCCCCGGTTTTCTGTAAATTGACCCGCCGTCCCTGGATCTTCGCAGTTAGGTCCTCGGACCTTTTCTTTAATTCAAAATAAGTATTTAGGGTATATTTTTAATCCCTAAACTTGTAAAATTCATAACTTTGCCATATGAACTCCAAATTAGGTGCTTCAAATTGCAAAATGTTCATAATATTATTATCTATCTGTTTATGCAGTTTCCCTGCTGTTTCCATGTCCCAATTAATAGTTGACCATTAGGATAGGATTAAGGTTATTGGAACCCTATTCGAGATAAATAAAAGATAGTAGACTTTAATAAAAGTGGGAGCACCTAAGTTTATGGACTTAAAATCATGTAATGATTTAACCCCCACCACTAACTTAGACCTGATTAGTGGATAATGAATCATTTTGTATAGTCCTCCACCCTAGACCTAGGGAATACTAGAGTACCAATCCTTTTCTATTGTGAACTTGTGATCTCTCTGCTGCATATGTTTGGTATATTGCTTTTGTTTGTTACTTCCCAAGTGCATAGTGTGAATGATTACTTTACGTAGACAACGAGCAGTCTGTGTTTCCCGAGGGAGTTGCAGAGGAAGTTCCGGATCAACAGTTTGGTGAAGGCAAGTGTCCTCTGACCCATTATGTCCCATTCACTTTTAATGCACTGTCCCGCATTACTTAATTGAAACCTAAGGATTGACTAGCTTTCTATTTACCATATCCTTGTTTACCTTTTGGGTTATCATGGTTAGCATTATGCTATTGCTTTACCTTAATCAATGAACATGATGTGAATATTTATGATACTGTTATTCTGATGATGTTGATGATCTTGTGATACTCTAGGGGGCTTAGGCTGTTTCCTGAGTACCTCTCCGTAAGGACCTGTTCGTTGAGAGACCACCCGGGATAACAGTGCAACCATAAGGGTGAAATGGGGTGCCCTTAGCTAATTAATTAGAGGAACTAGAGGTGTAGTTGCTTCGCCGTCGTGCCGTCAATGGGGTCCAGGCACAGTGCTTGCTCTGCCGAGGCTGAGTGCCGAGGTTCTTTCGTTTTGATTTTGTTAGTCACTCTCCTGCGGGGAGGAGTACTGTGTTTATCAAACTGGAGAAACCTAACGGGCAGCTATGATCTCTAGGGAATCTTTGTAAAAGCTACGTAGTGATACCCTGCCGGACCACCTAGGTAGTGGTCAATGGAGAGTAGCTCTCTCCGGGCAGAAAGGGAATCATGACTCATGGGTAAAGTGTGCGACCTCTGCAGAGGGTAGTGAAACTGATATATCAGCCGTGCTCACGGTTAAGAGCAGCCTTGGGATCCTCTTTGATTAGAGATACAGATGGTTCGAGATACAAGGATTATGTTATGGTTTTGGTTCGAATATGATGATGTTGTTCCTCGATGAGGAAATGGTTCATGGGTTGGTTAATGCTAAAATCTGGCTTCTACTAATAATAAATACCTGACCAACTAAAAGCAACTGCTTGAGCTAAACCCCACATAAAGCTAGTCCACTTCAGCCAAACGGGACATTTGCTGAGTACGTTGATGTGTACTCATCCTTGCTTTACCACAAAACACCAGGTTGTCCGCATTGTAACCACTGCTCAGGAGAAGGCGAAGTCGTGGAAGGAGACTTCCAGGAGTTCCAGGACTACGACGAATTCTAGGTGTGGGTTGGCGGCAACCCCCAGTCAGCTGCCTGTGAAGGCCTTATCTTTACTGCGTTTCGCTAGCACTTTGATTTAACCGTTAAGTTGATGACTATGTGGATGTCTATGACTCTGTGATGTAATAAGTTAATACTCTTTTAAGTTACTATTCGAGCAATGTGCATTGATGTTCATTTATGTAATCGCTGTGTACGTGAGTTCTGATCCTGGCACGTACATAGTTCGCACTTGGTTTGCCTTCCAAAACCGGGTGTGACAATACATCAGCATGTACTTGTTCTACCTCATCGCCTACCCATTGTATTAGCATTTGATGTAATGTAGAAGGTATACATTGGTTGGCATGAATCCAATCTCTGCCTAGAATTAAACTGTAATTCCCTTCTACATCAGCGACGAAGAATGCAGCAGCAAGGGTCTTAGTCCCGATGGTTAATTCAACGGACGTGACTCCCCTTGCTTTTGTCGAACTATCCCCAACACCGCTGAGGGTCATGTTGGTTTTGACAAGTTCGTCATCTTGTTTACCTAATTTTCTGTATAGTGAATAAGGCATTAGATTTACAGCCGCCCCTCCATCTACCAACATCTTAGCAATCGGTATTCCATCAATGTGACCGCGCACGAAGAGCGGCTTTAGATGATTTACCGATTCCTTTGGTTTAGTAAAGGCGGCTTCTTTAGGACCAAAATCAAACTGGGCAACAACAGGTTCATCGTTGCCGATGATAGTACAATCGGCAGAAAATGTAATAATATTTACATCCATACCTGGGCGTTCTAGAGAAGCCTCGTAGTCGACCAGGTCTTCTCCCAGCAAGTCGTCCTCTTCCATTGATGTTGTCGTGTCGTTGGATGCTTCCTGGTGAACGGCAGACGGTCCGCGTGCGGGGGCCGGACGGTCCGCGTGCGGGGGCCGGACGGTCCGCGCCTGGTGCAGATTGACTTTCTATTTCTGTGGCCGTTTGTTTTTCCTCAACGGCCTTCGGTCTCCATTTCTTTTGTGGTGGCGGGTATAGTGGATGTGTGTCATTAAATGTCTTTTCCGCCTCCTTCTCCTGGCTCTCCTTTGCTCTTAGGCACTGTAATTTTCTCTTTTGGGATCGTGTCAATCCCGCTGGGCACCATCGAGGCATGGAATATTTTGGATCGGCTGTTTTGATGGTAGCCGTATCCTTTTCGGTTGTGTTGGCCGATTCGCCGGAAATCATCGGCCCTTTATTGTCTCCCTGTATGACAACATCTGCGGTGCCTATTTTGATGATGTCCCTTTTTGTTGTTTTTTGAGTTGCTGCAGGCATATGCCCCCCTGCCGGATTGGTCGGCCTTGAAGGCCGAGTAGTCTGGCAATCCTGTTGGGTTTGTGCCTGGTGACCGGATTGAGCAGTGCTCAATCGGTCTTGTACTGGTGGCGTCAACCTGTCAAAAACAGATGTTTGGGGTGCCCCCCAGGCGGGGTACTGTGGCATCCCAAATGGATATGGTGGCATGCCCCACATTTGATTTGGGACATATGGCGGAGGTAAATATGTGTATGGATATGGCATAGGTGGATATGGAGGTGGAGGTGTCCATGCAGGTTTGTTAGGTCTCACTTGTATAGTATGACCTTTCATTTCTTCCGATTGGTGGGGTGGTCCAATCGGCCTGACCTGGCGCTGCTCATAAATGGGTGAGCGGGGTCGCTTTGCTGGTCGGTCACTGGGGCTGGCCTTCTTTTTTACGTATTTAGACAATAATTGATCAAAAGTTGGGCCGGCTTTAACCAACCGACCAGCTGCCTTGAATGTATTTGTTTTCCACGTACCTATCTCTGGTCGTCGTGGTTTGAAAGTACGTGGCCATTGTAAGTCCTGAGTACGGCCGGACCGTCCGCCGGAGCTCTCCGGACCGTCCGGTGGGGTCCCGGACCGTCCGCGCCTACGTGCCGGACCGTCCGGGATACGCAGCACGGGTTCCTGCATCTGTCTCCCTATCTGCGCTTGCCCCCAGTACTGGAGGCTGTGATGGTCACCTTTAGGGTCTCCCCTCCATCGGGAGTCTTCTCGGCTACCACTTTCCTGCAAGAAACTTTATGATCCTCATCGGCCTTTTTAGAATTGCCGATGATTGCCTCTTTGCCTTTGCCTTTATCGGCCGTGTTTGGCAAACCAGGACTTTCTTGCCCTCAAAGTCGATCACGTTCATTGGAAAGGGCTCTGTATCCACCTGCATTTCCTGAAATTTCAATCGTCCCTCATTAATGGCCGATTGAATCTGTCGTCGGAATACATTACAATCATTAGTGGCATGAGAAAATGAGTTATGCCACTTGCAGTATGCACGACGTTTTAGCTCGTCAGCGGATGGAATAGTGTGATTTATTTTAATATTGTCATTTTTGAGTAATTCGTCAAATATTTTATCGCACTTACCAACATTAAACGTAAACTTAACCTCCTCTTGCCGTTTCTTTTGAACCGGCTGCAAGGAGGAACAAGCCGAAGATTTGGCCTGTTTTGGCCAAACCATTTCAGCAGCATATACTTCTGCTGGTTCGTCATCTGAGCTACTTTGGTCGCATTCTACTATATGTACGTTGTGACGCATTGTTTTAGCAGTTTCTTTGCTCTGGCTTTCGCAAGCCAAAGCCCTCTGGTGTAACTGTGCTAGTGTAAAAAATTGGATGCCTTCTAATCTCTCTTTTAAATAATATCGTAGACCATTAAAGGCTAATCCTACTAGCTGTTTTTCTGCTAAATGAATTTGAAAGCATCGGTTTCTTGTATCGCGGAATCTCCGGATGTAATCATTAACCGATTCGTCTTTTGTCTGTCGCAATGACACTAAATCTACCAAATCCAATTCATAATCACCGGAGAAGAAATGATCATGAAATTTTTGTTCTAGATCCCCCCACGATGAAATGGAATTAGGAGGTAAAGTGGCATACCATGCAAATGCGGTTCCTGTTAGCAATAATGAAAATAAACGCACGTGAAATGCCTCTGTGTCTGCCAATTCTCCCAATTGTGCTAAGAACTGGCCTATATGTTCGCGCGTGTTTTTCCCTTGATCACCCGAAAATTTTGCGAATTCGGGTATTCTAGTTCCCTGTGGGTACGGGTGGTGATCAAATCGGCTGTCATAAGGTTTCCGATATGATTGCCCCCCAGGGACCATGCTTACTCCGAGCTTATCTCGGAATGCCCCGGCTATTTCTTCCCTCACTATATCAATGGCAGCCGGTGCAAGACCACCGGCTCTCTGGTCAAACATAGGTGGGGTTGGTTGCATATTAGTATGTTGTCGTTCCCCCCATTGGTTTGAGCTACGTGGTGCATTTCCATTTGCCCTATATGGCTCATAGGTTTGATCGTTTCTTTCCGGCCTTTTAGGTGGGGCCGGAAAGCTTTCCTGGGCTCTGGATCCTGAATTAATGGGCTGGTGCATTGCATAATGTGATGGGAAGTGTTGCTGGGACGGGCGAGGATTCAGGTAATAATCCTCCTCAAAAGACTCATGCGCGGACTGTCCGGATACGTACCCGGACCGTCCGTGGTTATATGCGGACCGTCCGTCATTGTATGCGGACCGTCCGACTGGGTAGTTTGGGTTCTGTGTCATATGTGGTGGCTCGGGCGCATATCTAGGTAACTCATTAAAAATAGGCCTGATTGTTGTTGGCCCGGACGGTCCGCGCTCACGTGCGGACGGTCTGGGCATGTGCAGATCGGCTGATTTGCTGCCGATTTGCGGTTGCTCAGGGTATGTGTCCATCGGTATCCCATAAAGGGGTTGTGACTGGTCGTGACAACCTGTAGCCGATGTGTTACGCGTGTTACCTCCTAACTCAACCTCGTGCGAAGGAAAATTGGTGATACTAGATTTATCAAATGCACGTACTAGTCTCTTAAGATCGCTTTGCATACCCCCTATGATGTTCTGCATTTGTTCACGCTGATCTTCTACATAATTTCTAAGAGATTGCAGATCGTTGGTATTACTTACATTGGGGATATCTAGCGTGGGTTGGAGCGAAGCCGGATCCGTCGCCCGATGTCGGACGACCTTGTTGTTCCTGTCCACTTTGAAGTTGGCCAAGAACTTTGCTTTCGCCTCTTGGATCATCTGCTCCTTGTGCTCCTCGAACTGGAGCTGCTCGTCAGCCGGCAAGGTTTCCCAAGTCGGCTCTATGATGTTGCTTGGAGAAATATCAGAGTTATCCCTTGAACCGGCCATTGAGGGCCGATTTGATGAGCTTAGATGTGCTGTCCCCAGCGGAGTCGCCAAAAAGTATGTTGACGCCTTTTTGGAGGCGTCAATTACTCAAGAGAACCAGCGGCAGTGCTCTCTGGTCAGGCGCGGACGGTCCGCAGCACAGGGCCGGATGGTTCGCGACCTGGCGCGAGGCGGCGGCGCTCTCTGGTCAGGCGCGGACGGTCCGCGGCACAGGGCCGGAAGGTCCGCGACCTGGTGCAGGAGCTCGGGTTCCCTGCCTGACGGCCGGACGGTCCGCACCCTAGGGCCGGACGGTCCGCGCGTGCGCAGGGGCGGCGGAAGATCGCCGGCGGCGCCTGGATCTCGCTCCCGGGAGGGACCCCGTCGGGGAGGAGAGATCCTAGGTGGTGTCTAGGCTCGGGCCGGCCGACCTAGACTCCTCTAATCGACGTAGAGTCAAAGAGAGGCGAAGAATTTGGGGATTGGAAGACTAAACCTAGACTAGACTAGAACTACTCCTAGGATAAAATGCGAAATATAAGTTGTATTGATTCGATTGATGATTACAAATCGGCCGTAGACCTCTCTATTTATAGAGGAGGGGGGCTGGACCCTTTACACAACTGATTCCGAGCTAATTCCGCGAATATAGCTAACAACCGTAGCACAAAACTCGGAACCCTAATCTGTTCTGCGCACGCGCGGACCGTCCGGCCCACAGGCTGGACGGTCCGCCCGGCCTCAGGGCCAGACCGTCCGCTTGCTCATTTCTGGTTCGAACACATCTGAATCAAATATATTCGTGTTTATAAGTCTACAACTATCTATCTTCTACCTCCGTGTCGTGTTTATTTGTTGCGAGCGATCCCGGTTCCAACAGTGCAATCGGTGTACGTAGTTAAGGTATCCAGAGAGTGACTGACCATCTGACCATCGATCCGGCCATCGAGGACGGCTTGTACTTGTACTGTTGCGACATAAAGAACCAAGCGGCCTTCAGCAAGCAGCCGGAATAATCCGAGCCAATGAATTCGGCACTCCTGTACGGGCTACCGAATTTTTTGTTTTTTAGCCCCTTTTGTGACAAAAAATTACGTTTGGACCCCTAGAAATTTAATTTGCAAGTTTGGATCCGATGCTCGGCGCCATAGGCTGTGGCGCCGAGGTAACACAGCTCGGCGCCACAACCTATGGCGCCGAGCTCTGACGTGGCGACGACAATTGGAGGCTGACGTGTCCCCTAGCTCGGCGTCATAGATCTTGGCGCCGAGCTAGGGGTTTTGAACCGCGTCGTCCTCCTCTCGCTCATTCTGTTCTATCTCCATTTCGCCGAGCCGCCGCACCAGCCACTCGCCGCCGAGCCGGTCGCCGCCCAGCCGCTCGCCGCCGCGGCCGCCGCGGCATCCTCCACCGCCAGCGCCCCACGCTGCCACCGCCGTTTTAGCCGGGGCAGTGCTCGCCGCTCGCCGAGGCTGCCCCTCCCACGCTGCTCGCCCCTCCCAGCCGCTCGCCGCCGAGGCCTCCTCTGCAGCCGGGGCAGCGCCCCTAGCCGCGGCCGCCGCGGCCCCCTCCACCGCTCCACGCCGCTGCCCTTGCCGTTCTCCGTCGTCGTCAAGCCCCTCGTGACCCTCCTCCCCACGGTAATTATTTACTTAGTTTTTAGTATATTTATTTAGTGATTATATAGTTAGCTAGTTATTTATTTATTAGTATATTTATTTAATGATTATATAGTTAGTAAATTAATAGCATATTGTTAGTGTATTGGATGTAGGAAAGCGAGTGATTATAAAGTGTATAGCATATACATGTAGCAATATGTTTAGCACATTGATATCACATGGTTAGCATATTGTTTATTATGCTATCGTGCAGTATTCTGTATTGGCAACCATCGTGTTGTCGTTTCTTTCCAGGTTCTATAAACATCACTTTATAGGGGAGGTGCTGCCAAATTTTTTATTGACAATAGTTTTTTAATGTACGTAGGTGTTGTTCCGACTTGACCTTCTCTATCGTTTGCTGGACTCGTACGAGATCTCAGGTATAATTTGTTTGATATATTATGTAATTTCGTTTGATGTGGTCATTTAATATTTACTATATAGTTATTAGTTAATAAGTAGTTACTATTTATTTATTATTTAGTAAGTTTATAGGCTTAAGTACGTAGCCATTATTAAGTTAGTAATCCATTTTTGCAATAGATGGACACCCTAATGACACTATACCATGGAGGAAGTGTGGGGATAGATGCGTATGTGAGTGTTACTTTTGATGGTATGAAGATCGTGACCATGTTGTTTGATGAAAGACCATCTTTTGACAAAATTTTCGCTCGAGCTTGTGAGGAGATTAGTTGCGACATAAACGACCCTAGAATATCAATTCAGGGTTTGTTGTCCCATATTACATATGGAACAGTTGTCCGACGGTTGATCTCCATTGGCTCAGAAGATGATTGGGTGAGATATGTAAGAATCGTGAAGACTATGCTTCTACCATGTTTGGATGTGGTTGTTCAGCCGTTATCTATTACTCATCGTGATGCTCCAGTCGGGTTGACTCCACAAATTCCCAATGCATCTCGTATTGAAGCTCCTTTGGTAGAGCTTCCAGAAGAAGTGGTTGTTGTGCCCGATGCTCAATCGGGGCCACACGAGTATGGGATTTCTCGTCCTCTTCCTTGCGTTTGTGGGGCTTCTAATCCGGTGGTACCCCCCCAAGAGATCCCATTGACCCAGGATCCAGTTCAGGATCATCCTAATAAGTGTCTTTGACACGTTGTTCATATCCATCGTTATTTCGTTTCATTAGACTTTTTAATGTGGTATTTCTTGCTTCCATCCGATGCAGGATCTCCACAAATCGATAATGGTGCTTATCTTGATGTGCCTGTGTCATATAATATGGACAACATATGCAGGGCATCCAATAGTGTTGATGTTCAGATTGAGGATGAGGAGGAGCCATATGAGGCTGCACGGGCCTTAGATTCTGATGATGACCGTCCGGTTCAAGAAATGACCGAGCAAGAAATTAAACTCATAAGACGTTTGTGTCCGGAGCGTGACCTTGTAGTACATGAATTTAGCAGTCTAAGTCATTCCACCCGTGCATATGTTGAAGGACGTGATGATGAACTGCTAGAGGCTCCGGATAACGCCGACAGCATTGAGATTAAGGTAGGCTTACTTTTCAAGGACCTGCCTACACTGAGACGATGTCTACAGGAATATTCTGTGAACCGCAAGAGGCCGTTCAAGGTGAGACATTCGTATGCACAGCGTCGTTACACTGTTGTGTGCGAGGTGTCGGAATGTAATTGGAGGGTATGTGCCCGAAGGCAGAAGGACACCAGAAAGTTTAAGATCACCAAAATTGTAGGTCCACACACTTGTGCCCAGACAGAGCTGAGTTCTAAGCATCGTCAGTTGACATCTACCTTGATTGCGAAAAGGATATTGGGGATATTGAAGGGTCAGCCAAACTTGAAGGTGAAGTCAATTATGACCATGACTTCGGAGCTGTTTGGTTACAGGATCAAATATGGGAAAGCATGGAGGGCAAAGCAGCGAGCATGGAAGATGATATACGGGGATTGGGAGGAGGGTTATGAGAAGTTACCAGCATTGTTCAATGCAATCAAAGCAAAAAACCCAGGCATGCATTACGAGTACATCCCCAAACCTAATGAATGGAGGAATGACAGAGAGATATTTTTTCGTGCTTTCTGGTGTTTCTCGCAGTGCGTAGAGGCCTTCAGGCATTGTCGTCCCGTGCTCTCTATTGATGGTACTTTTCTGCTTGGGAAGTATAAGGGCACATTGTTGGTTGCCATATCATGCGACGCAGACAACGCATAGACATGAGGTACAATGCTTTGATGAGGAACGTGCAAAGGAAATACGAGGTAACAACACTAGGCGGCATAACTTCCGACGGTGAGGTGCGACCTTCGAGGACACATGTCGTGTTACTTGATGCATTCTCGTGCGGTTGTGGTAAACCTAGACAATACCATTTTCCATGTTCTCATTATGTTGCGGCCGCACGTCATCGTAACTTTGCATTTGAGAGCAGAATACCTTCTGAGTTCAGTGTAGAGAGCTTAGTACGTACCTGGAGCCCTCGTTTTGAGCCATTTCTTGATGAGTCACAATGGCCAACGTACACCGGTCCGGTATACGTTGCTGATCCAGCGCATCGATGGGACAAACGTGGTAGTAGGAAAAGGAGCCGGTGCAACATGGTTATGGATCAGGTTTCCGGTCGCAGTAGGAGAGGTCGAGCGTCCCCCTTTCTCGTGGACCCAGAGCAGAATGAATGCGGAAAATGCGGTAGACTTGGCCACAACTCATGTACATGCATTTGGACACTTAGTCAGGTGTGATATATTTTATTGTACACAAATTTTATTCTAATATGTCGATGTTTTTGTTACGCTTTGTACACAACTTATATTCTAATATGCTGATATCTTAATTTGCAGGATGGCACAGTTCCACTTGCTGGACCCTCACTATGACGAGCACCACAGGGGCCATCTCACCGCAGAGGGAGAGATAATATTTTGCACATATATTAAATTTTCGAATTAATATTTGCGACGTATATTTGACTAATGAAATTCTTTTGATTGCTAGGTGTTGCCCGTTCTGCGGGTCCGGACCCACGACCGGTTTCTGAAGGAGATGAGGTACGATGAGAGGTACACTCCTCTCCTACAGAGGGCTGGCTTGGACGTCGTATCGTACCAGGCTCGCCGTGGGCTGCCCACTTTCAACCCAGCGGCGTTGACGGCTCTGGTCGACAGGTAAAGACTTCTCTAGTTGTTTAATATTTACAATTATCAAATCTACTTTGCATACTAATGATTTTGTATTCGTTTGTCTTCCAATAGGTGGCGGCCAGAGACTCACACTTTCCACCTTCCCTGCGGTGAGATGACCGTGACGCTTGAAGATTGCCAGAAGATTCTTGGTCTCAGCATTATTGGTCGTCCAGTGACCGGTCAGGCATCACCAGGCAGATGGAGGCAGAGGGTGGAGGCCTTTCTTGGGAGACTGCTTCCGGATGACCTATGAGGTAGCCACAACACCGGAGTCCCACTGACCTGGCTTAGGCAGGCCTTTGGGCAGTGTCCACCTGGTGCAGACGAGCAGACGGTTGGATACCATTGTCGAGCTTGGATTCTCCATCTCTTTGGTTCAGTTCTTTTTCCAGACGCGATAGGCGACAACACGTCATGGATGTTTCTGCCCTGCCTGACTGACTGGGATACGACAGGAGGATACAGCTGGGCTTCTGCAGTGTTGGCCTTCCTGTACAGGCAACTTTGCGAGGCTTGTCGTCGTTCATCGAGGACCGCTAGCTTAGGTGGATGTGTCTACCTACTACAGCTGTGGATGTGGGCACACATACCCGTCGGGCGACCCAGAGAGTTTCCTCCTCGTGAGTGGTTCGTGGTAGCCGGACATCGGCTTAAGCCCACGGGTGCTTACCGCTGGGACCAGGTCGAGGAGCCATTCGCACGACACCAGCGTGCTTACGTGGAGTACTCAAACGAGCTCGACGCACTTACTCCTTCGATGGTGAGTTGTCTACTTTTATCTTTTTCCTTAAACAATTGTTAAAATGACTATAAACTTACATGTGCTTTCTAAAACTTTTGCAGGTGACCTGGCAACCGTATCTTGATCCATATTTCGCCAGCATACAGTTGAGCAGCATGTGCTCAATAGACGAGAACCTCTACCTAATGAGGTGTCCCCTCATCTGTTTTTATGCTGTTGAGTACCACTTGCCCCACAGAGTTGCTCGACAGTTCGGATTGCGACAGGAGTTTCCGGTGGAGCCATTCTCGACTTCAATAGAACTTCATAAGTGAGTGACTACATGCACTTGTTATTCTAACTAATAATTGAAATATCAGTTAGTCGCTAATATATGTTTCTAACTTTTGTAGGTTCGACAGACAGAGACAGAAGAAGGTCACGGACTTCGAGACCCACCATCGTGATTACATTGATAAATGGGAACAACAGGGGGATCTTAACTATGAGAACGAACAGGCGCACACAAACTACAACTTTCGGAGGTATTTGATTTGGTATGCTGGTGTGACTAGGTGCAAGCTGAAGGGACAGTGGACAGCTGCAGACTATGCCGAGCAAGAATCGTCAGACGACGAAGACACAGCTTTCGACATAGCTGCTCGGCACGGGTCCCAAATTGAGGCTGCTCCAATCCTTGACATAGTGGTAACTATTTCTTTACTAAAATTAGAGATTTAAATTCAATGCTTTATGTCTAGTTTTGAGCATCCTAATGTTTTAACTTGTGAATAGGAAAACTCTATGCTCGTATCTGTTGTTGAACTTGAGCGTATCTCACAGAGAACTTCAGATAGTACTACGCTATCGTTACTATCAGTGAGTATCAATGTTTAAAAGAAAACTTGTTTATTTGTATGTTGTAACATATGTTTGTAACTAATATTTCGATTACAGAGGGTATCACGTCGTCTTCGTCGTGCAGCGGCTCGGTGTGGATGTCGGTCTCTAGCGGGCATTGACGTGCAGCTGCCTGTGCCTCGTATGCAGCAGGACGTTCAGCCTCCCATTTGTGCAGTTGGACCATCTACAGCAGGACTAAGCTCCTCGCGATCGACGCGGGACACGTTTGAGGACGTGGCCCACGACGACGAGGACGACGACGACGACACTGGCGCTGGCGCCGCAGGTCAGGAGGAGATTGGACCATCTCAGTTGCAGGATGCTCCTACAACTCAGCCATCACAGCTGACACCACGTAGAAGGCGTCCACGAGACCCTTACACTCCAGGCACCGACGCTCTTGGGGCCAAGGGCAAGGGTAAGACTAGGAGGAAATGAATACTTTTGTGATGTTGGTCTTATGCTCAAAACTTTGTGATTTGGACTCATGCTGGAGACGTTGTAATGTGAACTATGTTATGTGTTTTGGACTATGTTTGTGGACATTGTATTTTGGACTTTGTTTGTGGACATTGTATGAAGAACTATGTTCTGTGGATGTTTTTATATTCGATGTTATTTTGTGATGTATTATATGTTGAAATGTGGTCATGTCTTATAATATGTGATTATTTGAACTGTGGTTGTTAATAAAACAAGGGGAACTCTTGCAAAATTTTTTTGTGAATTGTAAAAAACATAACAAGCAATAAGTAACACATCTTTAGAGTTCTAAATTATTTTTGATACAAAAATACTACATAACAGACTACAAGTTTCTTCAGTCTGAATCACAATCTATGAGTAACTCATCTTCGGAGTCATCCGTCGCGCAATCCTCAACGACAACCTCATTCCACTTGCTGCATTGTCCTGCATCACACTTGTCACCAGTTCTCTTGTAATAATTGGCTTCTGCTTCATCTGCAGCTTGGGAGAATAGCTCATCCTCAGCCTCAGCCTCATCAGACTTCTTCTTGTAATAAGCCGCCTCTACCTCTTCGGCGGCCTGAGACATAAACTCATCCTCTTCCTCTTGAGCACGTAATCCTGCCTCAGCTAGTGCGATGAGCTCACTCAACCTTGATGTGTCGTCCTCCTCTTCTTCATGTAATCCTGCCTCTGTGAGAGCGATAAGCTCACTCAATCTAGATGTGTCGTCCTCCTCCTCCTCCATCAGCTCAACTGTCGCCATTTTATCCTGAACATATCTTGCATGCGCCTCATCGGCCAAATAGTTTACGCCACTTCCAATCTCTGCAAATATAATGAGCAAAATAAGTTAGCAAAGTCAAGATAAATAAATTGTACTAACATAATTATGATATCATTTATCTCACTCACTTCCCTTGAGGCGATCAGCAAGATTATCCAACATCTATTTCTCGGCTTGAGCCGCTTTCCATTCCCTTGCATCCTGTGCTCTTTTCTCATCTGCCGCCTTCAACCTCCTATACTCTGCACGCTTTGGGCTATCATAAAAGGCAGATTTTGCTTCCCTACGCATGTCGCGTATGCGATCGTTAATGTACGAATCGACGAGCCGAGATCCACAACGCATCTTCTGTCCCATTATTCTCTTGGACTCTATTGTGCGCATCACCTCTCCTTTGTCGTCGTAACTCTCCCAACTGCATTTCCTCGTCTCCTACAAAAAATAGTAAGTACCGCTATAACATTATAGCTGGTGCAAAAAAAATACCAACCTCATCGTAATCGACCATATGTCCACAAAAATATCCAACACCAAGCTCAGAAGGAACTAATCCATACTTAGCTTCAATACCACATTTGCAGAGTACTGGATCAAATTTCACCTCTTCTTCCGCCCACTGATTGTATCTCTTTTCCTTTACCTCTGGTTCTAGCCAATGGGACAAAGGACCATACAACCACTCTCTGAAATGACACTTATGCCACCCGTATGGCTGCAGGAGAAAAAATTAGTAATTTATTGTAAATAATAACTAGCTCATACATTTAGCGTATCGATGGGCTCACATAATCAATGTTCGGACAACAGAACTGCTTCTCATAGTCTTCGTCGATGACAACACGGTCTCCACAATCGCATCGAGGCGGTGAGTCCATCCGTCTTTCTGTTACTACCTCCTTCTCCGCATCTGTCATTGGTGGAGGATTCGGGGGAGGAGGTACCCAACGCTTAAAACGCTCATGACTGGTCCTTCCACTCAACCAATTAACGAAAAGAATATATCGAGGGTCAAATTTATCAGGACCGTCGATCCACTGGAAAAAGAAACACCTCTGATGCCCCTAAAATAATGGAAAGAAGCACTATTACACATCTACAAAATAATGAATGCGAACAAAATTAAGTGACAAGTCATAAGCTACGTACGTCCAAACCACCACAAAGGTAGTAGCAGCGAGCAGCCGTGTCTGGATGTTGTGATTGATGTACCCAAGCCAGTCTGCCATAGTCACAGTTAGGCACGGGGAGTTCAGGAGGAACAGGAGCATCCTTACTAGATACGTTCGGATATAACTCCCGAGGACGACCTCTCTTCTGCCACAACGTCTCTCGGTACATGTCTTTCATCTAATAAACGATTATAATTATCACTTGTACCTAATATGCTTTATAATAAGTTTACACAAACTAATAATCGAAATGATAATATAATAAGTTTATACAAACTATTAAACTATGAAACTATGAGCAACTATGAAACCAACAACCAAATATACAAAACGAATCAGTTGGGTACCATACCTTGGTCTACGAAGTGAACCAACTCAAATCTTTGAATCCAGCAAATTTTGACGAAGTTTGGAAATGAGAGGAAATGAGCTGCTCTCGGCCAGCTGCGCGGCCGTTTTTATAGGCATTCGTAGCTCGGCGCCAAGATCTGTGGTGCCGAGATACGAGGCCGCGTCGCCACCACGTCGATGTCAGGTCAGCCCTAGGCGAAGGTAGCCGTTGCTGCCACGTCAGAGCTCGGCGCCATAGGTTGTGGCGCCGAGCTGTGTTACCTCGGCGCCACCGCCTATGACGCCGAGTATCTGGTCCAAACTTATAAATTAAATTTCTGGGGGTCCAAACGTAAATTTTTGTCACAAAAGAGGCTAAAAAACAAAAAAATTCGGTACGGGCTACGTGCGTGCGTACCGGCGTCCGGCCCAGGAAACGGGCCCGATCGATGGTCACCGGACGAGGTTAGCATCATGGGTTCGCGTTAAACAAAACTGGTTTTATTCTTGCTAACCTGATGGTCTTCGTCTTGGTGTAGTGGGCATGATTAGCTCGCCGACTCCTCGAGTGCACGGACGCGGAGGGCAAGGCCAAATGGCCGACACGGCGGCCGCGCCACTTCTTCTTCCTCTTCTCTTCTCTTCTCTTCTCTTCTTTGCTGTTGGCGTTTTCTGCCGGTGCTGCTGGGCACGGAATCTTTGCCGCTGTTCCAATGGCTGCGGGCAATGCTGACCCGAACAGTAGTTTCCCGCCCTTCCTGCAATGTTTTCTGGAAACTATAGCTCGTTGTTAGCAGGGCTTCCACAACCATATATATATAGCTTTCAATCAAGCAGCAAGATGACATGATGGCCACGTCGGCGTTACTGTGCGTGACATGATTTTATTCCGTCTCGCAGTGTCGGCGTGCGAGTCATCTCAAGCTGGAAGCGATCGATGTGGGCGTGTCGTGTCCCTGCCATTCATTCATCAATTCGCTCCCAGATCCGCAGACAGGCACGGCACGCGGTGCCGATCCTCAGCGATCGTGTCACGTCGTGCTGGCGAGCAGTGAGCCAGTGACTGACTGATTGACTGCAGAGTGAAAGTTCACGCAGTGTCCGAGTCGACGTAACGGCGGAAAAAGGTCAAACGGCAACAGGCACTTGTATCGAGAGGCTTTTCCTTTCTCGTGATAACCATAAAGGCCGAAGAAGCAAGACCGATCTCGTCTGACAATGCCATTGCAAAAATAAGAGGACTATATCCAAGTTCACCGCACATAAATACAAGGGCAGTTTGGTTCGCTGTCTAATTTATCATATTTTATCTAACTTTTTCGTTTAAGATTAGTTATTCAATTCGAACGACTAATTTTATATAAAGTATGACATAATTAGCCACGAATCAAATAGGCCTAATCTGTTAATGGTTGTTGTTGAGTTTGTTATCCAAATTTTGAAGAAGGCGGCAACGAGATCTTTATACCGCGGGGGGCGGAGCCCTAGCGGTACGGATCATTTTAGGGTTTCATCTCTATAAATATCTTTGTAAGCCGCAGGAGATATCAATCTCAATTGTAAATCTCCTGCGATCTGTAACCACCTAAAAATAGTGAGAAGTTGCTGGCCGGCGTTCGTGGTTTTTTCTCTTCGCTTTAGAGGGGTGTCTTCAAGCAGAAGCAAATGAACTGTGAGGAATGAGGATGTGCATTCACGCTTTTCTCATCTGACATTTGGACCAGAAATCCCAGCTTTTACAGAGTGTATCCGGGGTGCATGGTCCACGCAGAGGGAGGTTGCCGTTAGCAAGCTACACTACACAGCATCCTTAACACCACATTCATTTTTTTTGGTTCCTGTGCTCTGCAGGCTGCAGCTTATAACTCAATTTTTTCAGCCTGTGCATGGAAGGAAGCAGTATGGCAGCAAGATCACATGAATGAACGCACCAAACATCTCCCATAAATTATTCGTAGGACGCCAGCCCCCACCTCCCTCCATGCCCGGCATGACGCATGGTCTCTCGCTTCGCTCTCCCCTCCTCCTCCTCCTGCCATGGTCCATGGACATGGCCCAGAGGTCCTCACTCCTCCATCATACGCATAGCATTACTCCAAAAAAGAATAAACTTATAGGCATAGCACGCTGGCAGCTGGTACTACAAAAACAAAAGCAGGCGTCATTTTTCTTTGCCTCCCTCTCCACCTTGTTTGGCTGCCTTCTTCTTCTCCCTCCCTCCCTCCCTCCCTCCCTGTACGAGCTGAGCAGCAACGTGACTAGTTTTATGTAGAACAAACATCACAGCGAGGGAAAAAAAAACTCTTCCCTCACTCAGAGATTCGCCACAAGACCACAACATTTTTTAGTTGTTTCACTTACTACTGAGCAAACATCACAGTTTTTTTTTGTTGCTATTTTCCTTCGCATCTTGTAGACAGCCCTTCCTTCAGTGTGCTACAAACAATTAGTAGGTTCATCCAGCAGAAAAACGGAATCCTCGTTTTGTTCTGGTCACTCTCGGTCCAATCTCCCAAAACGATCCCGCCTTCAGTACCAGCAAGCTTCCCATCTTTACAAGCAGCTGCCATTTGCCAACTCTTCTTTCAAAGGTCGGGGAAAAAGGTTAGGTCTCCAGCGATGGCGGCGGCGCTGGAGTGCTGGTCGGGGCGGCCGAGCACCGATGAGGAGACGGTGGAGCACGTTCTCATGAAGCCCCACGGGCGTTCAGATGACTCCCTCCCGACCTGCGCCGATTCTGCCCGCGCCGGCGAGCCGACGCCGGCGCCCGCGCCCGCGCCCCCCAAGAAGTGGCAGCGGCTGGGACGCAACTTTGCCGGCGCCATCGCCGCGTTCAAGAACACGCTGAACCTGGATGGCGGTGGCGGCGGCGGCGGCCTCCCCCGCGACCCATCACCGCGAGCCGAGAAGCCGCCACCGCTCCTCCTCCGTGGCCTCGCGCAGCTCTACTCCCGCGGCGCCGCCAACCAGCAGCTGCCAGAAAAGCTCGTCGCTGACCTCCGCCGCCACTTCGACGCTCTCCCCAACAGGTCAGTGTCCCAAAGTCGCCACCTTTTTGCATAGTCCCCCCCCCCCCCCCCCCCCCCCCCCTACCACTACCCAATTCTGCAACAAAAGCGAGGTGTATATTAGTCAACAAACTTTTTTCCTCTTTGGGTGAAATTTTGCAATTTCTATAGAGAGATAAAACACTCCAGTGCCTCTACTCTATCGATGACACAAATCTGCTGCAACCCGAGATTAGTTTCGTAAGCAACTAAGAAGACGGATCTCTGTTCTGCCATCTTTGTTTTTAACTTCCAGAGATCACGATCTTTCGTTACCGTGTTTATGATTAAATCAAGCACGTAATTTGATATCTAATAAGCTAAGGTGACAGTGCATCTCTCTCTGGCTCTACTGAATGGTTGCTGACAAGCAGAAAATTTCGATTTTGCAGCTACGCACAGGCAGGATATGACATGAAAGATGTCCTCCTGCATGCCCGCCTTGCAGACCAGGCGACAGGTGAGGATCAGCCTGCAGTGAACATTGAGGAAGTTCATGGCAGAGGAAGTTGTGAAGAAGGCACTGTTTTCCAGCTAACATTTGCTTGCACAGCCCCGCTCTCATGGCAGTCAATGTCAGGATCACTAGACAGCCCTTCGTTCTGTTGCAAGAAGATCCAGATCTTTGAGAAGAGAGGGCTGACACTTGGCGTTGTCATGATACTTGTGCAGACTGGGAACGAGGCGCTCTTCAAGAACCAGGTTGAGTCCGCGCTGAAATCGGTAGTAAAGAAGCAAAGAAAGAACAGTGGTGGTGTGAAGCTACCATTTGGGCTCTGCGGTTGTCAAGAAGAAGGATCGAGAAACTTCGATGCGGAGTCGATGTTTGATCCAGATGATGACCGGGTACTCGACAATGAGCCGGCGCACAGACCACAGCTTCCCACTCCCCTACCACAGGCATCAGTCTTCGTCTCGGTAGATGAATGGCAAACCATTCGCTCCGGTGGTGAGGAGCTTGGTCGCTGGATGCTGCGTTCTGAGGAGATCGAGTTCGTTGATTGGTTTGGCGCGAATTCATTCAGGGGTGTCTATAAGGGAAAGAAGGTTTGGGTCAACAAACTGAGGGGCTGCGACATGGGGAGTGCTTACGATGTCGAGATTCGTCAGGACTTGCTGCAGCTGATGAGCTGTGGCCAAAGGAACATCCTACAGCTCCATGGCGTTTGTTTCAGTGAGAACCATGGGCTATGCATAGTAACGAGGATGATGGAAGGGGGATCGGTTCATGATATTCTTGTGCAGAGAAACAAGAAGCTGTCCCTCCGAGACACGGTTAGGATCGCTCTCGATGTCGCTGACGCTATGGCCTTCATGAACGGCTATGGCATCGCGTACCGTGATCTCAATGCTCGGAAGATCCTGCTGGACAGGCAAGGGAATGCTTGCCTTGGGGATATGGGCATTGTTACCCCTTGTAGTAATGTTGGTGAGGTCACCGAGTATGAGACATCTGGGTACCGATGGCTGGCTCCAGAGGTTAGTTTTCTTGACTTATTTTTCTTTCTTCTTTGGCAGTCACTAACACAGTAAAAATTGTTGGAAAAGGCAATCATCTAGTGCCATGGTAGACAACTATGCAAACAAGTTATCTACTAACTCATTTCATACCGATCTATCCTTGCTGAAAAAGTTTAGTGCCATGGTGTCAACAGATCATTGCTGGAGATCCTGAAACCGTCTCCGAAACCTGGATGAGCAACGTCTACAGCTACGGAATGGTGCTCTGGGAGATGATCACCGGAGAGGAGGCCTACTCCACCTACTCGCCAGTGCAAGCAGCTGTCGGGATCGCTGCCTGCGGGCTGAGGCCGGAGATCCCCAGAGACTGTCCTCCTTTCCTGAGGTCACTGATGAACAGATGCTGGGACAGTTCCCCTTTGAAGCGCCCTCAGTTCTCTGAGATCACATCCATCCTACAGAGGCAGAATGTTAGATAGTTATTTTTTGCCCCGCTCCCTCTCTTCCTTTTCCTTCTATATCATATGCTATATATCAGTTTGGCTTGGGTGTCTGCCTAATCATGCAGGAAACTGCATCTGAGAAAGTATAATATATATGCGCAGAGGCTTGTTATTTATATTATTGCTCACATCTCTTATCCCCTGAAAATATCAGTCCATCTTGAATTAGTCCACACAAGTTGACGTGGACATGAGACGGAGGGCGTGAGGGTTTTGATTGCAGGATCTAGGGGGGATGATGAAGGACAGTGTTTAGAACAACCTGCATAATGCTTAGAGCCTGTTTGTTTGGTATTATAATCTGTCCAGATAATAAATGAGATTATATAATCTGAACAGATTATAATCCCAAATAAACAGACCCTTAGTATTAAGGGGGTGTTTGGTTACCCCAAACTAAACTTTAGTCCCTATCACATCGAATGTTTGAACCTCCGTTCCGGGTATTAAATGTAGTCGGATTATAAAACTAATTTGTCAGCCGAAGATTAAAAGACGAGACGAATCTAGTCCAGTTGGTTGGGTCTATATTTCATACTCCTATTTGAAAGTCAAACGCTTGATGTGACTTGAGCTAAACTTTAGCAGGGGCAACCAAACACCCCTAAGAGCTAGGACCATGCACACCAATGCTGAATCTACTGGGAGCGGGTCTTCGGGACAAGTCAAGATCTGTTGAGATTCCCACGGCCTTTGGGACAGGTCAAGATCTGTTGACCTGCTCAAGATTGCAACGTGGCGAAATTGGGGTCAAAATCGGGGAGCCGCTCACCTCTCATGTCCACATCTGCTTCTACTCCATGTGTCTGCCTGCCTGTGCTCACGCCATGTGCTTCCATGGCCATGGCGACCTCCCTATAATTGCCGTCTCGTTTTTTTGGACCAGTGGCCACCTACGACTTTTGCCATGCCGCATCTGATAGCTTGTCTCTGATTCCATCTGGGGATCCTCAATCCTTAAGAACGTGTGGATGATTGTGCCACCCCACTTATTTTTTTGTAGTGTGTTTTACTCCATTCTAGATGAGATGAGGTGATCTACCGGCGTGAATTCATGTATTAGGCTATTCACAATGGAGGTTTCATAGGGTGTTTCATGTATTAATTAGCCTGCCACATCAGCTATTTTGATGACATGTCACATCATTTAAGAAGAAAGAGTTTCATGGAGTTTCATGAGGATAAAACCATGTTAACTCGTTTCCAAGATCTTGGAAACTGTGTGAAACCTCCACTGAGAGTGTTTTGTTTCATCTTCATATAATTGAGTAAATCCTATTGGTTATTTATATGCAGCATTTAAGAAGTATGTTGACATATGAAATAGTGAGATGAAACTCTCTATTGAGAGAGGGTATTTCATTCATCCATAAATCTGATGTGGCATTTTTGGAAACAGTGACATGAAATCCCCACTGTGAATAGCCTTAGGGCTTGTTCGGTTAGCTCTCAATCCATGTGGATTGAGTGAGATTGAGTGGGTTCAAATTCCAAGTAAGTCAAAGTTCTTCTAATTTTTTTCCAATCCCATCCAATCCATGTATAATGGGAATAACCGAACAAAGCCTTATTTGGCAGGATAGTTTTATTCTTCATATCTATTCCATGAACCAAACAACAACAACAAAAAAGAGTAGTTAGACAGTGTACTAAATCATTCACCAAACCAAACATGCTGCAACGCATGATCTACCGCCGTGCATGGTGCCATCCAATCCAACCAGCTGAATACGGGTCTGTTTGGTTCAGCTTTTTTCTGACCAGCTTTTCTGAAAATCTGGCTGTGGGGAGAATCTGGCTGTGAGAATAATCTAAGTATCATTACGATTACGTGTGGAGTAAGATAAAGTTTTTCATAGGACTCAGGATCTAGAAAGTGGCGGATTCCTACTATTATAACGACTCAACCGATTATGTGTTTATGTTGATTTTGGATGATTTTTGCCCCAACGAATTTTATAGAAGCTGGCTGAAAAGCTGAGCGTTTGGCAGTCCGCAGCAGCTTTTGGTGGCCAAAAGCTGCCAGAAGCCGAAACAAACAGGGCCTACAGTGCGTAGATCTGAGTCCACACTTGGCCACGTACTGATGAGGCGAAGGCTCACAAAGTAGAAGCTATTGTTGTACTGTACTAGAACCTACAGGGGATGCCTAACACGTAGAACTGGGCAGAAAACTCGAGCCCGAAGCCCTAAACCCGAAATACCCGAACTCATACCCGTTTAGCCCGAAGCCCGTTACCCAAAGTGTTCTAACAGGTAACAAAATTAAATATCCGAATTTAGTTTGGGCCTAATCGGGTTTTACCCCGCGGTACCCGAAGTACCCATTAAACCCGAAATTCAAAGAACCGGTACTAGCTGTAGCACTTTCTACTGGTCACTCTGCCTTCATCAGGAACGAAAGACGATGGAAGGGAGCCCAATCGTCCAACCAGCAGCGGCGCCTTGCTTACTACTATCGTCGGCAGCGGGGCCTCATCCCGCAGCGCGCTAACGGCCTGCCTGATGGATGGCCTCAGGGTCAGGTCTTGCTGGGTGCACCAAAGCCCCACAACCAGCACGCACTTCATCTGCCTCAGGGTCGGGTCTTTGTAGATCCTTCCAGTCCCAGCTAGCTACCCCCGATGTGTGTGCTGTTCGATGAGTATTTGGTAATATCGGGTAGTCTGCGGGTACCCAAACCCGAACCCGTAATTGCTGGTACCCGAAATTACAGGTCCCGAAATTTCGGACTCGAGTTCGGGTTGAGCTGCTGAATACCCGAAATATTAAAAACCCGAAAAGCCTGACCCGAAATTTCGGGTAAACCCGAATGCCCAGCCTGACTAACACGTGATAAAAAAGACAACATCGTGAAGGACGGCCAGACCATTGTCTCTCTCGGTTTATCGTCGGCTCGGCTCGAATCGGTTCGTTTGAATTTTTTCAAGAGCTGACATCCTAACTCGGTTTGTTAATGAGCAAGCTCGCGAGCTAAATGAGCTACCACATTCCAGCAAAACGAAATAATATACATATCATTTATAGAATAATTGATGAACATGTTATATGTATGTGAGATGTCTATGACCTATGAGTTAAACTAATTGTCGGGGACCGTAATTAGGGGTACCCCCAAGACTCCTAATCTCAGCTGGTAACCCCCATCAGCACAAAGCTGCAAAGGCCTGATGGGCGCAATTCAGGTTAAGGCTCCGTCCACTCAAGGGACACGATCTCGCCTCACCCGAGTCCAGCCTCGGGCAGGAACGGTAGACCAAGGCAGACTCACGCCTCGCCCGAGGGTCTCCTCAAGCAACGGGCACACCTTCGACTCGCCCGAGGCCCAGCTCGGGAAGGCTTCGCGGAGAAGCAACCTTGGCCAGATCGCCACGCCAACCGACCGTATCGCAGGAGCATTCAATGCAAGGATCGCCTGACACCTTATCCTAACGCGCGCTCTCCAGTCGACAAGGCCGAAGTGACCGCAGTCACTTCGCCCCTCCACTGACTGACCTGACAGGAAAACAGCGCCGCCTGCGCTGCTCCGACTGCTGTGCCACCTGCCAGGGTGAGGCTGACAGCAGCCAAGTCCAGCCTCGCCCGACCCCAGGGCTCGGACTCAACCTCGCCTCCGGAAGACGGTCTCCGCCTCGCCCGACCCCAGGGCTTGGACCCGACCTCGCCCCGAACGACGATCTCCGCCTCGCCCGACCCCAGGGCTCGGACTCAACCTCGACTCCGGAAGACGGTCTCTACCTCGCCCGACCTAGGGCTCGGACTCAACCTCGACCTCGGACAACGGTCTCCGCCTCGCCCGACCCCCGGGCTCGGACTCAGCCTCGACCTTGGAGGAGCCACCGCCTCGCCCGACCTCGGGCTCGGACCGACCACGTCGCAGGGGGGTACATCATTACCCTACCCCTAGCTAGCTCAGGCTATGGGGAACAAGACCGATGTCACACCCGGATTTTAGGGGTCCAAAACCCGGGCGCGAACATAATCACCAGGTGTGCTGGGACCAAGTCTCACACATATGATGAATCATGGCACAGGATCGAATGTCTCATCTTTATATATAACAGGAGTTCTATACAAAATAAATAATTACATTATAAGGAGACAACGGTCCAGCAACCCAAAGTTGACTGGGAGATGACGACCTAGACCTCTCACGAACACATCGCAGCATCCCCATGCGCCTCATCCTGTGGTACCTGTTCTTGACCTGTGGGGGGTGTGAGACAGCAAGAGTGAGCTCACATACGTTCATCGCTCAACAAGTTGTGGGGAATAATGTGCATGAACTCGCCAAAGGTGGGAGCTCACGTGAGGTGTAAGGCTTACCAAAGAAGATGGTTAGAGCTGAGCATTGCTTTTAGAGTTGGTCAAAATTTTATTAGCAGTTACTAAGTATAAGTAAATACCAACCCAGTTAAATAGTAGAACAAAAGTAACAACTTCACCTGCGATGCAATGCATATGACAAATTGAGTTTAAGTTCCATAATTTAATCATGTGAGGGTCCGAGCTGCTCATGACCGTGAGCACGGCTAGTATACCAGTTTTACACTCTGCAGAGGTTGCGCATCTTTACCCACAAGTCATGTTACCCATCTGCCAAGGGATCGCGACTTCCCATACACCTCTACCGAGGAGGCGAGGCAGGGTAACACTACGAGGCCTTTACAAAGTTCCACTAGCTTCAGAAAACCCGCTACAGTTTATAGGAAGCTTCAATGCAGGAATCCCTTGCAGGACCGCCATCGCAGCAAAATCCTCCCGAGGGCCTCCCTACACTGACCACTCCCCTACTGCCCTTGCCCCTTTCGGGTAAGGTAGTCTTCCACTAGCTTTCCTAATTAATCAGCCAAGGGGTCCCATTCCTCCCTTGTGGTAGCACTGTTTTCCCGGGTGGTCGCTCCATGTTCCAATTAACATAATGATCTTATCATGAACAGTAATAATAAACATATAATAAAAGTGTGATCATGAATAATGTACCTTCATACCCAAAACCACATAAAGCACTAGCAAGTACTACCCAAAAAGTTCAGTGGTAAACAAGGTATAAAGATAATCAAACTAGGGTAACCTATTGGGTCCCATCAAAATTAACCTATGCAGATCATTATGATTAATTAGAACATGAGTGGGTAAAAAGAAGTGATCAAGGGCACAACTTGCCTGAGACTTGAGATTCCAGGTACCAGGATGATCTTCAGATGACTCGTAACCTCACGCTAGTCGTAGCAAAACATGGTATAGGCAAAATTAACATCACACCAAACATGAGAACAAACTAAATAATAATGATCTACACGCTGCTACGAGATCGTGGGCACAAGAATCGCTAAATTCGGAGTCATGGTTATTAAGTTATGGTCTATTGAAGATTTTAGTGTTGGGTACAAAATAAACTAGGTGCATAATTTTTAATCTATGTTTCATGACAAAATAAGGTTACTAGATGATAAACAATATTAAAACAAAATTAATGCCTCTGGAATGACTCAATTTGGAATTAGAATGGATTTAATATGAATTATACAAGTTCTAGGGCTTATTTTTGTATTAAAAGTAATTTCTAAAATTAAATTACTGAATTTACAGAGTTATGGACTGGGCGTCAATTACAGAAAACTGCAGGGGCTCTGGCGTAAGATTTCTGAGACACAGAGAATAGTGTATTCCGGATGGCGGGTTGATTACTGCTTTCCTCGGGGGCTCTTTAACAAAAAGTACCCGCGAAGGGGTACGGGCCAACCGGAGCCGCCCGATGAAAGATCAAGGGCCCAGATTAGATCCCAATCACAAATGAGTCCGCACGCCCTGCTACCCGTCGGATCAAGGATCCACGGCCCACAGTATGATCGCACGCGGATCCCATCAGAGCCCCAGGATGTTGATCTAACGGTTTACTAACTTCGAATCTCGCCCAAAACACCCGACCGTTCGATCTTATATCAACGGTCCAAATCTACCAGCCGCCCAATGGTCCGGATTTCACCACCACCGAACCGGTATGACCAGATCTGATCACGGCCGTTCACCAGAATCCGACGGTCAACGACGCTCCCACCTAACCCCAGGTGAGCGGGACGGCGGCGCCGCCCCGATTTACGGCGAACCATCACCGGGGTCGAGCAATTGGGCGTCCCCCCGGTCCTAACTCCGATCCGAGGTGTTCACTACGCAGCAGATACATGGGCGAACTGGATGGGGAATTTCTTACCGGCTATCGTGAGGTAGTCGCGGCTGTCCACGAGCAGAGGCGGACCGCGGCGGCGTTGGACACACGGCGAGAAATTGCGGCACCGCTGGCCCCCAATCGCGCTCGGACTGTCCCCGAGCACCATCAGTGTGTCTCCCGAAGCGCCCTGGCCCAGATTCGAGGCCACGACGGTGACGCAACTTCGGGTCGACGGCAGCGGCTTCCATGGCCCGCGACGGCAATCCGGCCGCGGCATCGAAGCCCGACCACGCTTCCGCTGCGAGAACACGGCGAGGATCGCTGCACCCCGCTGTGCCCGCTCTCCCGCGATGCGAGCCAAGCTCAACCGTGGTGGCAACAAGAATTCCGCGGCGGCACGAAGTGGGCGGACGACGATAGGGCGCGAGGAAGCAACGGTGGCAGGCCCTACCAGCAAGCTATGGCCGAGAAGGAGTCCAATGTTCATCTTTATATGCCGTGGATGCCAAATCCCCAACAACCACGCGAGATCACCGGAGGATCCCCATTACCCGACCGGCGAAGACCGCGGAGGGGATTTGTGCGGCGGACGCGGGTCTTCGTTGCGATCCCAGGAGATTGATCCGACAAATGGGACCCACCAGTCGGTGGCCGAATGAACGCGCGTGGAGTGAGGTGGCTGGGGCTGACCGCCTGGGTCCACACGCCAGTGTTACGCGCGCGCGCGTGAGAGAGCCAAGGCGAGGCTGACGCGGAGGTGGGCCGAGCGGTGGCCCAAACAGGGGGAAAAGGGAAAACGGGATGGGCCGGGAGAGGGAATGGTCGGCCCAGGTTAGGGGGTGAGTTTCTCTTTTTATTTTCTTTTATATTTTGCATTTCTTTCTCCATTTCAAAGTTTACCATTTGAATATGAATTTGTTAGTGAGTTTTACACATAGTTCAAGTTCACAAAAATACCAGTATAAGAATATATATTTATTTATATATTATTATTACTATTTTTCCCTATAGCACATATTCTTTTCCTTTTTCTTCTCTTTTATTTTATATTTCCATTTTCAAAATTCTAGTTTTCTAGCTTAAGCTTGTTTCACAAATTTGAATACAAAGTGCAACAATACAATAACTTTATCATGAGATGCATTTTATTTATTTATTTATTTGTTATGTTAACCAATATAATTCCATTAATCAAATATGCACAAAGAAGAGAAAACCAATTAACTCCCAAGGGTTCCATAATCCCAAGATACCCACTTATAAACATATTTATTTATAACCTTACTTTTCTTTGATACAGATTTTGGGCTCTACAACCGACGATCCATCTGGCTCGCCCCGGTAAAACAAGTAATGATGGCACCCCGTGTGCTCCATGACGACGGCGGTTCTCAGCCCCCTACGGAAGCAGGGATACGTCAGCAAGGATCCGACAGCCCCGATAGCTGTACTTCTACAGGGCTCAAGCGCTCCTCCGACTGCCACGACGCCACATGAACAGGGCTCCAACACCTCTCCGACAGCCACGTCGGCATGTACATAGGGCTCTGGCTCCCCTCTGCTAGACACGTTAGCACACTGCTACACCCCCCGTTGTACACCTGGACCCTCTCCTTACGTCTATAAAAGGAAGGTCCAGGGCCCTCGTACGAAGAAGGTGGCCGCGCGGGAGAACGGGCTGACACACAGGCTCTCTCTCTCTTTCTCCCTCATGAACGCTTGTAACCCCCTACTGCAAGTGCATCCGCCCTGGGCGCAGGACAACACGAGGCCGCGGTTCCCCTTACTGTTCCCCCCCCCTTGTGTTCCGTCTCGCGCCGACCCATCTGGGCTGGGACACGCAGCGACAATTTACTCATCGGTCCAGGGACCCCCCGGGGTCAAAACGCCGACAGTTGGCGCGCCAGGTAGGGGCCTACTGCGTGTTGACGAACAGCTTCCCGTCAAGCTCCATATGAGTAGCCTCCAGCAACCTCTCCAACCCAGGATGATTCTCCGTTTCGGGAGTCTTGAGTTCATGTCCCTCAACGGCAGCTACAACATGATACTCCTTCCTTCGCCGCGCGACAACGACAATGGCGGCCGTCAGCCCGCCTGCTGGCGGCGGAATCGACGACGTCTTTCCCGCGTGATGGAAGAACAGCGTCCGGGTCTGTCCCGTCACCTTCCCCGTCGACGGAGGAGGAGGCGGGGCAACCATGGCCAAGCAGGAGGCGGCGCCTCGTCGGCTGTCGAGCGAGTCGACGGTGCCGGCGCCCCAGTGGGGGACACGTCGGGCGTTGACCTCGCGTCTGAGACGAAGACGAGCGTCGTTTCCCCGCAACACGCCAACCCCAAGCAGACGGACGACGCCAGCATGCTCACGAAGGACTTGCTGGGCGTTAGCCTCGTACCTGAGATAACGGTGCAGTCCGTCCCCGACGCGACTTCGTCACCATCCGTCGATCAAGAGGTACCGTCCGTTTCCCATCCTGTGCCTTTTAGATTCAGCTTCGACCCACCAAGCGACCCCGCTTTGGTGGACGCTTTCATAAAGGCATATCCAAACCATCTGAGGTACCATATGTGGTCAACCTGGGACATATTGACGGCCGTCTCGACCTACGGGCCCCTGGGTTCCGAGGAAGACGACGAGCCCGACTCTGGTTGGGATTTCTCCGGGCTCGATAACCCTAGTGCCATGCGGGACTTCATGACCGCATGCGACTACTGCCTCTCCGATTGCTCCGATGGTAGCCACAGCCTCGGCAACGAGGACTGTGGCCCAAGTCGCGAATGTTTTCACGTCGATCTAGGGGGTCTCGACGAAGGCAACCACCTTGGTATGCCGGAGAACGGCGATCCACCTAGGCCTGCGCCTCGCGTTGACATCCTTCGGGAGCTAGCTGTGGTCCCAGTCCCTATGGGGGTCAGGACGCACAGCTCGAGCAAATCTATGAGATGCAGGCCAGGCTCGACAAGGAAGCAGGACAACTTGTGCAGCTCCAGCAAAATATCGAGCAGGAGTGGGCAGGTCGAGCACCGGCCGGAGAAGCGCGTCATCTGGCCCAGGACGTCCAGCACCGCATCGCCGACAACGCCAGGGCAAGACTGCCCCCGGCTCCCAGTGGGGTTAGCCAGAACCTGGCTGCAGCAGCAATACTACTTCGAGCGATGCCGGAACCATCCACCACCGAGGGGCGGCGTATCCAGGGAGAGCTCAAGAATCTCCTGGAGGATGCCGCAGTCCGACGGGCCGAAAGCTCTGCCTCCCAAAGGCAGGGATACCCCCGGAGCATCGCGTCGTAACTTCCCGATTCATGCGGGAAGCCTCGGTCCACACCGGACGCACGCGGGACACAGCGCATGCGGCCCCGGGTTGCCTCGGCAACAAGCACCACCACCGCGACCGTCGAGCCCGCCTCGACGAGAAGGTGCGCCAAGGCTACCAACCCAGGCATGGGGGACGCTACGATAGCGAGGAGGATCGGAGCCCTTCGCCTGAACCACCCGGTCCGCAAGCTTTCAGCCGGGCCATACGACGGGTGCTGTTCCGGACCCGGTTCCGAATCCCGACTACCATCACCAAGTACTCGGGGGAGACAAGGCCGGAACTGTGGCTCGCGGACTACCGGCTGGCCTGCCAGCTGGGTGGAACGGACGATGACAACCTCATCATCCGCAACCTCCCCCTGTTCCTCTCCGACGCCGCCCAAGCCTGGCTGGAGCATCTGCCTCCTGCGCAGATCTCCAACTGGGACGACCTGGTCAAAGCCTTCGCCGGCAACTTCCAGGGCACATACGTGCGCCCTGGGAACTCCTGGGATCTCCGAAGCTGCCGCCAGCAGCCGGGAGAATCCCTGTGGGACTAGATCCGGCGATTTTCGAAGCAGCGCACCGAGCTGCCCAACATCACCGACTTGGATGTCATCGGCGCGTTCCTCACCGGCACCACTTGCCGCGACCTGGTGAGCAAGCTGGGTCACAAGACTCCAACCAGAGCGAGCGAGCTGATGGACATTGCCACCAAGTTCGCCTCTGGTCAGGAGGCGGTCGAAGCCATCTTCCGGAAGGACAAGCAGCCTCAGGGGCGCCAGCCGGAAGACGTCCCCGAGGCATCCGCTCAACGCGGCACGAAGAAGAAGGGCAAGAAGAAGTCGCAAGCGAAACGCGACGCCACCGACGCAGACCTTGTCGCCGCCGCCGAGCACAAGAACCCTCGAAAGCCTCCCAGAGGCGCCAACCTGTTCGACAAGATGCTCAAGGAGTCGTGCCCCTATCATCAGGGTCCCGTCAAGCACACCCTTGAGGAGTGCGTCATGCTTCGGCGCTACTTCCATAAGGCCGGGCCCCCGGCAGAAGGTGGCAGGGCCCCCGACAACAACAAGAAGGAGGGTCACAAGGCAGAGGAGTTCCCCGAGGTCCACGACTGCTTCATGATCTACGGTGGGCAAGTGACGAACGCCTCGGCTCGGCACCGCAAGCAAGAGCACCGGGAGGTCTGTTCGGTGAAGGTGGCGGCGCCAGTCTACCTAGACTGGTCCGACAAGCCCATCACCTTCGACCAAGACGACCACCCCGACCACGTACCGAGCCCGGGGAAGTACCCGCTCGTTGTTGATCCTGTCATCGGCAACGTAAGGCTTACCAAGGTCCTCATGGACGGAGGCAGCAGCCTCAACATCATCTACGCCGACACCCTCGGGCTCCTGCAGATTGATCTATCCTCGATCCGGGCCGGTGCGGCGCCCTTTCACAGGATCATTCCCGGGAAGCGCGTCCAGCCCCTTGGACAACTCGATCTGCTCGTCTGCTTTGGGACTCCCTCCAACTTCCGAAAGGAAACCCTCACGTTCGAGGTGGTCAGGTTCCGAGGAACCTACCACGCAGTGCTAGGGAGACCATGCTACGCCAAGTTCATGGCCATCCCTAACTACACCTACCTTAAGCTCAAGATGTTGGGCCCCAACGGGGTCGTCACCGTCGGCCCCACGTACCGACACGCGTACGAATGCGACGTGGAGTGCGTGGAGTACGCCGAAGCCCTCATCGCTGACCTGGAGAGCCTCCCAAGGAGGTGCCAGATGCGAAGCGCCACGCCGGCAACTTCGAACTAGCAGAGGCGGTTAAGTCCGTCCCTCTCGACCCCAGCAACGACACCTCCAAGCGGATCCGGATCGGCTCCGATCTCGACCCCAAATAGGAAGCAGTGCTCGTCGACTTTCTCCACGCAAACGCCGAGGTTTTTGCGTGGAGTCCCTCGGACATGCCAGGCATACCGAGGGATGTCGCCGAGCACTCACTGGATATCCGAGCTGGAGCCCGACCCGTGAAGCAGCCTCTGCGCCGATTCGACGAAGAAAAGCGCAGAGCCATAGGCGAGGAGATCCACAAGCTGATGGCTGCCGAGTTCATCAAAGAGGTATTCCATCCCGAATGGCTTGCCAACCCTGTGCTTGTGAAAAAGAAAGGTGGGAAATGGCGGATGTGTGTAGACTACACTGGTCTAAACAAAGCATGTCCGAAAGTTCCCTACCCCCTGCCTCGCATCGATCAAATCGTGGATTCCACTGCTGGGTGCGAAACCCTGTCGTTCCTCGATGCCTACTCAGGGTATCACCAAATCAGGATGAAAGAGTCCGACCAGCTCGCGACTTCTTTCATCACACCTTTTAGCATGTACTGCTACATCACTATGCCATTTGGTTTGAGGAATGCGGGTGCGACATACCAAAGGTGCATGAACCACGTGTTCGGACAGCACATTGGCCGAACGGTCAAGGCTTACATCGATGACATCGTAGTCAAGACGAGGAAAGCCTTCGACCTCCTCTCTGACCTTGAAACGACATTCGAGTGTCTCAAGGTGAATGGTGTGAAACTCAATCCCGAGAAGTGTGTCTTCGGAGTCCCCCGAGGCATGCTACTGGGGTTCATTGTCTCCGAGCGGGGCATCGAGGCCAACCCGGAGAAAATCGCGGCCATCACCAACATGGAGCCTATCAAGGACTTGAAAGGAGTACAGAGGGTCATGGGATGCCTTGCGGCTCTGAGGCGCTTCATCTCGCGCCTCGGCGAAAGAGGCCTACCCCTGTACCGCCACTTGAGGAAGACCGAGCGCTTCACTTGGACCCCCGAGGCCGAGGAAGCCCTCGGGAACCTAAAGGCGCTCCTTACAAGCGCGCCCATCTTGGTACCCCCCGCTGCCGGAGAAGCCCTCTTGATCTACGTCGCCGCTACCACTTAGGTGGTCAGTGCCGCGATCGTGGTCGAGAGACGAGAAGAAGGGCACGCATTGCCCGTCCAGAGGCCGATCTACTTCATCAGTGAGGTACTGTCCAAAACCAAAATCCACTACCCGCAAATTCAGAAGCTACTGTACGCGGTAATTCTGACGCGGCAAAAGTTGCGACACTACTTCGAGTCTCATCCGGTGACTGTGGTGTCATCCTTCCCCCTGGGGGAAATCATCCAGTGCCGAGAGGCCTTGGGTAGGATTGCAAAGTTGGCAGTGGAGATCATGGGCGAGACAATCTCGTTCGCCCCTCGGAAGGCCATCAAGTCCTAAGTCTTGGCGGACTTTGTGGCTGAATGGGTCGACACCCAGCTTCCAGCAGCTCTGATCCAACCGGAACTCTGGACCATGTATTTCGATGGGTCGCTGATAAAAACAGGAGCGGGCGTGGGCCTGCTCTTCATCTCACCCCTCGGGAAGCACCTCCGCTACGTGCTGCTCCTCCATTTCCCGGCGTCCAACAACGTGGCCGAGTACGAGGCTCTGGTTAACGGGTTGCGCATCGCCATCGAGCTAGGGGTCCGGCGCCTCGACGCTCGCGGCGACTCGCAGCTTGTCATCGACCAAGTCATGAAGAACTCCCATTGCCACGACCCGAAGATGGAAGCCTACTGCGACGAGGTTTGGCGCCTGGAGGACAAGTTCTACGGGCTCGAGCTCAACCACGTCGCTCGATGATACAACGAGACTGCAGACGAGCTGGCTAAGATAGCCTCGGGGCGGACAACGGTTCCTCCGGACGTCTTCTCCTGAGACCTACATCAACCCTCCGTCAAGACCGACGACACTCCCGAGCCCGAGAAGGCCTCAGCTCTGCCCGAGGCGCCCTCGGCTCAGCTGTAACACCCGGAATTTTGGGGTATAAAATTTCTTTTCCAATACCCACCAAATTCAGATGTTACCCTCTTTTTTTCAGGCTTTTCTTTTCTTTTGCCTAAAGAGTGAGGAGTTATTTTGTTTTATATCAATGTGAAAGCCTCGTCAAGTAAAACCCTAAGGGAATAATGATTGATGCATCATGCAGAAATATATTTGTTTTTGCGTGATGTTTTGCTTTGGTGTGTATCCAATCAGTATGTAGCTCATTTATTGTAAAAAATAGAAAAAAAGAAGAAAAACAAAAGGAGAAAAGGCCTCCCTCAGCCCCTCCCACGGCCCAGCCCACCCGACCAGCGCCCCTCCCCCGCGGCCCACGCGCCCTGTAACACCCACTTTGTAATTTGCTAGAAGAATACCAATAGAGAAAACAATTTCTCTTTATGTGAATTTGGTCTTTGTGCATCATCATATGTGGACACCATGTCCAAGAACAAGTAATAAAAAGATATGCTACTAAATCCATGCATCATGCTGAATATTTTATTTGTGTGTGCATTTTTGTGACCATATTATAATAATGCAAAAAGAAATAGGTGAATATCCAAATGGGGATTTAAATCCTAAATAATCCTAGAATTAAGAAAAGAGAGGAGGAGGATTATACAAAATAGAGGAAAATAAATGTATGAAAGAATATATTTTGTCCCCACTAATATTTTAATTTAAGTACTTAACTCAGTTAAGAAGCTCACAAACAAGTTGGAATTCAAATTTGGGATTTAAATTTGAAAGGGAATAGAGAAGGAAAGAAAATATAAAAGAAAAAGAGACCTAACCCTAACTGGGCCGTCTGGCGCCAATTCGGCCCACCACCGTCCTCACCTCGCGCGGCCCAGACATTTCCACCGTGCGCAGTAAAGCATCGCTGCTGCGCGGGCCCTCACCGTCAGCCGCTCAAACCGCGCTTACGCTGTGCTCCTGTCACTGCCAACTGGGCCCGGGTTGTCAGTCGTTTATACGCCACGCGCGCGCGCCCACGGCATTGTTCCGCTGGCAGGTGGGGCTTCTTCGTCAGGACGTTGTCTTCCCCGGTGAATTCGCGACCGCGTTACACTGTCTCGTGGGACCCCCATGTCAGTCTCTCTCCCTCCGCTTCGCCATGACCGTGCGGACCGAATCCTTCGCCGGCATCGACGGACTCCGTCAACCACCTCGCCCTGGGTATAAAACCCAACTACACGAGGCCCTTGACCATGCCCCGTCGTCCAACCTACTAGAGCCATATCGTCGGCGAGAATTTCTCTCCGCCGTGAGGACCAAACCAGCCGCCACGACCCAATCGCTTCGTCGTCGACGTCGGGTCCCCGGTGATCGGCTTTGGAGCATCTCCAAATACATAGGAAGGGTGTCGTGTCGTTCGCGGGCGAAGTCGGCCACTGGGCGTGGCGCAATTCCTCGACGAACGTCGATCCTCCGCCGCGATTCCGCCTTCCTCGTCGCCAGACACTCTGCGCGCCGTGATTGTGGGTAATAATCCTTCTACCACGTTCGCCATCCCCTCGGCTGCGTGGCGCACCATTTAATTTCTAGAATAACGCGCCTGGACGTCAGATTGAGTTTACTCCGGCGATGGTCCGCCGTGAGTCTCGGGCGGCGCCGCCGTTCCGAGCTGGAGTTTGGGGAAAGTAGCGTCGACCGTTGATCGTTGGATGAACGGCTCAGATTAGAAGCAGGCGTACCCCTTCGTCCGATAGATCCGCAATCGTTGATCTGCGATCCGTCGGTTGCGAGCACGTCTGGTTATATTAAATCCGGACCGTAGGTGGAGATCCAACGGCTCTCTGCGCGTACCGCTTCGCGATCGCGCAGATTTAATCCCTACCGTCCGCGTGTGATCGGAGGGCCAGTAATCGTCCATACCCCTTCGCGGGGCAGTTTTTCTAAAGAGCCCCCGCAGAATCGTAAAACCAACCCGCGGTCCGTTGTCACTGTTCTCTGTGTCTAGGAGATATTGCGCAGAGGCCCCTGAGTTCTCTGGAAATTGACGCCCAGTCCAGAGATATTTAAAAACAGAGAAATAATATTAGAAATTCATTTTTAATACAAAAAACAAATCTAGAAACTTGTAAAATGCATAGAAAATTCATTTTAGCTCCAAATTGAGTCATTCCAATTTCTAAAATTTTGTAATATTATTCTCTATCATTTAGAATCACTGTTTTGACATGAACTCTGTTAGAAAATAAATTTATCATTTAATCCTATTATAGTCACCTTAAATCTTAGGAAATTCATAACTTAAGTTCTATAACTCCAAATTCAGTGATTCCAGTTCCTATGGTTTCATTTTAATGTGTAGATTTTTACTGTATATTTTATTCATCTGTTTGGTGTGATGTTGATTTTGGTATACTATGTATGTATTGTGTTGATGCGAGTAGACGAACAAGCCACTGTGGAAACTGAGGTTCAGCAAGTAGAGATAGCTGAGCAGGAGCTCATTCCAGGCAAGTTGTGCCCTTGATCACTTACTTTTCCCAGCCATGTTCTTATTAATTTTAATGATCTGCATAGGTTAATTTTGATGGGATCCTTTATGTACCCCAGTTTTGATTACCTCTATACCTTGTTCACCCCTGGAATACTTTTGGGTAGTACTTGCTATTGCTTTATGTGGATTGGGTATGGAGATTCATTATTCATGATTATTCTGTTATTATCTTGTTATTGTTATTGTTCATGTTAAGATCATTAAATTAATTGGAACATGGAGCGACCACCCGGGAAAACAGTGCTACCACAAGGGTAGTATGGGATGCCCTTGGCTGATTAACTAGGAAAGCTAGTGGAAGACTACCTTACCCGAAAGGGGCAAGGGCAGTAGGGGAGAGGTCAGTGCGGGGAGGTCCCTGGTTGATTTTGCTGCGATGGCTATCAGCCAGGAACCCTTTACTGGATCTTCCCATAAACTGTAGCGGGTTTTCGGAAGCTAGTGGAACTTTGTAAAGGCCTCGTAGTGGATCCCTAGCCATTCACCTCGGTAGTGTCTAAGGGCCTTGCAAACCCAGGCGACATGGGATACACGACTTGTGGGTAAAGATGCGCAACCTCTGCAGAGTGTAAAACTAGTATACTAGCCGTGCTCACGGTCAAGAGCGGCTCGGACCCTCACATGATTAATTATGGAACTTAAATTCAATTTGACATTTGCATCGCATTTGGGATTATTTTATTATTACTGTTCTTTATTATTATTAAGGTTTGGTATTTATTTACACTTAGTAATTGCTAATAAAATTTTGACCAACTTATAAAAGCAATGCTCAGCCTTAGCCTTTATTTCATTGATCAGCCTTACACTACATGAACTCCCACCTTTGGTGAGTTCATGCCACATTATTCCCCACGACTTGTTGAGCTATGAACGTATGTGAGCTCACCCTTGCTGTCTCACACCCCCCACAGGAGAAGAACAGGTTGTTGAAGAGGAGCTGCCTAACACCGAGGAGTTCGATCTGATCTAGGTGGCGTTTCTCAGTCGACATTGGCGCCATCGATCCTTAGTTCGTTTATCTTTATTATTATATTTTGTAATAAGACTTCCGCTATGTAATAAATACTCTGATGTTCATGACATTTATCTCTATACACTCTGTTATTGTATATGTTGTCTTCTTGGCGCATGTATGAGATGCACCCGGCTTTGTTCTTTAAAACCGGGTGTTACAGAAGTGGTATCAGAGGAAATGTTGACTGTAGGACGAAACCTAGATAGACTGGACAGACCCTTACCTACTTATCTCATTCTGATTCATTCTACACTCACCTTACTCTGATTCTTTCTATACTTATCTTAATCCTATCTCACCTTCTACTGTTCTACTCTGATCATTCTTACCTTTTCTACTCTGAGACAAGATGGATTTCAAACCTTGGAATCCCTACCCCTATGACATTTTAAGAAATAGGAAGCCCAAGACAAAATTAAACTATTTTCTCTATTAAAAATGTTGGTTGATTGTACTGATGCTAAATGTCTGATTTGCTTCTTTGATTGATTGAATAGTATAGATGGACATCTTAGCATGTACCAACATAAGGTATTGAGTTAGCTATAGTAGGTGAAATATTAAACTGCTTAGCTAATAAATTCCCCAAAGTAACATGATTGTAATTACTGCCTTGTCTTCTGCTCTTTCTTACCATATGTATCTAACTCAGATGGTCAATACCAGGAGGGGTGGTGGAATTGACTTGCCTCCTAACCAACACACTCGAAGACAACCTCAGCCACAGCCTGCAGGGATGAATCCTCCTAATCCTCCACCCGGCGGAGTTGACCCACTGGTTGCTGCTCAGATGGCGGTGATGCAGCAGATGGCAGATACTATGGCTGATATGCGTGCTCAGATGCAGCAAGAACGCCAGGAGATGCGACAGGAAAGAGAGGATATACGACAGGAGTTGCGCCAGGAGCGAGATGAGATACGCCAGGAAAGGAGGGCGCAACAACAGCAGCTGCAACAGCAAATGCAACAACAACAGCAACAAGTGCCACTGCCTCCACCTCCACCACCACCAGTTCCACCCCGAGACAAGCATAGAGAGTTTATGAGCCATAAGCCACCCACATTTGCAAGCTCACCAGATCCACTTGATGCAGACGATTGGTTGAAGTCAATTGAGAAGATGCTGAATATTGCACAATGCACTGATCGGGAGAAGGTCTTATATGCTTCTGGACGTCTGACTGGTCCTGCTGCTGACTGGTGGGATTCGTATACTGCTGCCCATGATGCTGCGGATAATATTACTTGGGCGGAGTTCAGTACGCAGTTCAGGAACTATCATATTCCAGCTGGGATGATAAAGATTAAGAAGAAGGAATTTCTGTCGCTGAAGCAAGGGAGTATGTCCGTCAGCGAGTACAGAGACAAGTTTATTCAGTTATCCAGATATGCCCCTGAAGAAGTTGCTGAAGACGAGAGGAAGCAGGAGCATTTTATTGAAGGACTTAATGGACCCTTGCAGTATGCTCTGGTGGCACACACATTTCCATCATTTCAGAGGCTGCTTGATAAGGCACTGGCTATTGAACACAAGCGTGTTCAACTGGGAGATCTGAAGAGGAAGGCCATATCTCAGGGACAAGGAAGCAGCAGTGTTCGTCCTCGCTACAGTTCACCACAGAGCACACCGCCTCGACCGGGAGGACCACGCCCAGTTCAGCAATCACCATTGAGGACACCTACTCGACAGGCTACACCTACTGGCACCCCGACGAAGTTTGCAGGACAGAGTACAGGCACTCAATGCTTCAAGTGTGGGAAGATGGGTCATTATGCAAATGTCTGCCCACAGAGGATTGCCACTACTCCAACTCAGAGCAAGCAACTGACCCCTGGCAAGGGATATTCTATAGCCAGGGTGAATCAAGTCAGCGTGGATGATACTCCTGATGGCGGGGACCTCGTAATTGGTATGTTTTATGTTAATGCAATTCCTGCAACAATATTATTTGATTCTGGTGCTACACATTCATTCATGTCTGCTCGTTATGCCAACACAAATGAAATACCCCTGCTAAATATGAGAAAACCACTGATAGTAATTACACCTAAAGGGCCTGTTGAGGCGAATCAAATGACACGTAGATTGACACTAACTATTATGGGTAGAGAATTTGGAGCTACTGCTATAATATTGGAGTCAAGCAGTATAGATTTGATCCTTGGTATGTCATGGCTAAGAAAGGCAAAGGCCGTTATAGCATGTGGTAGGGGTACCATAGAACTCACTACTACTAAAGGAGAAAGGTTTCAAGTCAATATTGCAGTAACCTCCTCATCCATGCGTGCAATGTTCTTTATGCCTGAGGAGTTTGTTGGTGACAACATCCGGGTGGTTAGAGATTTTCCGGATGTCTTTCCAGAGGAGTTACCAGGGATGCCACCCGATAGAGAAGTTGAGTTTGTTATTGATCTCTTACCTGGAACCGCCCCTATTTCTAAACGGCCATATAGAATGTCCGTAGAGGAGTTGAAGGAACTGAAGAAGCAGTTAACGGAGTTACAAGAGGCTGGTTACATTCGTCCAAGTTCCTCACCTTGGGGAGCACCGGTGTTATTTGTGCAGAAGAAGGATGGATCGCAACGGATGTGTGTGGATTATAGATCTCTTAATGATGTTACGGTGAAGAACAAGTACCCGTTGCCCCGTATTGAGGATTTATTTGATCAGATGCGAGGAGCAAGAGTATTCTCGAAGATTGATCTCCGATCCGGTTACCATCAGATGAAGATTAGGCCATCGGACATTCCCAAGACGGCTTTCTCGACTCGATATGGATTATATGAGTTTACTGTTATGTCGTTTGGACTAACCAATGCACCAGCTTACTTCATGAATTTGATGAATAAGGTGTTTATGGATTATTTGGACAGATTCGTCGTGGTGTTCATCGACGATATTCTTATCTATTCTAAGAATGAAGGTGATCATGAACAACATCTGAGATTGGTGCTACAGAAGTTGCGAGATAATGAACTCTATGCTAAGTTTAGCAAGTGTGAGTTTTGGATTGACAAGGTGCCATTCCTTGGTCATATCATTTCTAATGGAGGAATAGCAGTGGATCCTGCTAAAGTCAAGGAGATTATGGAGTGGAAAGTGCCCACTACAGTCACTGAGATTCGGAGTTTCTTGGGACTTGCAGGATATTATCGGAGATTTATCGAGGGATTTTCTAAGATTGCTAAGCCCATGACATCGCTTTTGGAGAAAGGAAGAGAATTCAAGTGGGATGAGAAGTGTCAAGAAAGCTTTGATCAATTGAAGGAGAGATTGATGTCACCTCCAGTATTGATTATGCCAGATCTGCAGAAGGGGTTTGACATTTATTGTGATGCATGTGGCCAAGGACTTGGATGTGTGCTCATGCAAGATGGTCATGTGATTGCTTATGCATCTCGTCAGTTGAGGAAGCATGAATTGAACTACCCCACTCATGATTTGGAATTGGCTGCAGTTGTGCATGCACTTAAGATTTGGAGACACTACATTATGGGAACTAAGTGCCAAGTATACACGGATCATAAGAGTTTGAAGTATATATTCACTCAGAAGGATCTCAACCTGAGGCAACGCCGTTGGTTGGAGCTAATTAAGGATTATGACTTGGAGATTCATTACCACCCAGGCAAGGCGAATTTGGTTGCAGATGCCTTGAGTCGGAAGGAGCATGTTCACTCCGCTTTCGTTGTTCAGCTACCTGAAGAATTAGCAAAGGATTTTGAGAGACTCAACCTGGGGATTGTTGCACATACGGAAGGAGTGACTATTGAATTGGAACCTACCTTGGAGCAAGAAATTCGTAAAGGTCAAATTGGTGATGCTAAGATTCAGGAGATTAAGGATCTTATTACTGAAGGAAAAGGTCCGGAGTTCACAGAGGATGAGCAAGGCACGATATGGTTCAAGAATCGGATCTGTGTTCCCGATATTGATAGTCTTCGGGAAACTATATTGAAGGAAGCGCATGACTCAGTTTATTCTATCCACCCTGGGAGCACTAAGATGTATCAAGACTTGAAGCAAAAGTATTGGTGGTATGGACTGAAAAGAGATGTTGCTGCTCATGTGGCTAAGTGTGATGTATGTCAAAGAGTCAAGGCCGAACATCAAAGACCCGCTGGATTATTGCACCCATTGAAGATACCCGAGTGGAAATGGGAAGAAATTGGTATGGACTTCATTGTTGGATTACCCCGTACGTCTGCTGGATATGATTCTATATGGGTGATTGTGGACAGGCTAACTAAAGTAGCCCACTTTATTCCAGTGAAGACCACGTATTCAGGAGCCAAGTTGGCAGAGTTGTACATGGCACGGATTGTATGCCTGCATGGTGTGCCAAAGAAGATTGTGTCAGATCGAGGATCACAGTTTACCTCTCGATATTGGAAGCAGTTGCACGAGTCATTGGATACGAGATTGAATTTTAGTTCGGCTTACCATCCCCAGACTGATGGGCAAACTGAGAGGACTAACCAAGTACTGGAAGATATGTTAAGAGCTTGTGCTCTTAAGCATGGTGGAAGTTGGGATAAGAGTCTACCGTATGCGGAGTTCTCATATAATAATAGCTATCAGGCCAGCTTGAAGATGTCACCGTTTGAGGCTTTGTATGGCAGAAAGTGCAGGACTCCCTTGTATTGGAATCAAACTGGTGAAAGGCAGTTGTTTGGGCCTGAGATCATACAAGAAGCAGAGGAACAAGTTCAACAGATCAGGGAGAATTTGAGAACTGCACAGTCCAGGCAGAAAAGTTATGCTGATACCCGGAGAAGACTACTTGAGTTTAAGGAGGGAGATTATGTCTATTTGAAGGTATCACCACTCCGGGGCATGAGAAGGTTCAAAGTCAAAGGAAAGTTGTCCCCTCGCTTTATTGGACCCTTCTTAATCTTGAAGCGAGTGGGTGAGGTTGCATACCAATTGGAGTTACCGGATCATCTCGCGGATGTTCACGATGTCTTTCATGTATCTCAGCTGAAGAAATGTCTCAGGGTGCCTGAAGAACAGTTACCAATGGAAGACCTTAGTGTTCAAGAGGATCTGACTTATGCTGAATACCCCATCAAGATTTTGGATACTCTGACCCGAGTTACGAGAAATAAGGTGATAAAGATGTGCAAAGTGCAATGGAGTCACCACGGTGAAGATGAAGCAACTTGGGAAAGAGAAGAAGAGCTTCGTATAGATTTTCCCCACCTTTTCTCTAGTTCTTCTTAAATCTCGGGGTCGAGATTATTTTTAAGGGGGGTAGGATTTGTAACACCCACTTTGTAATTTGCTAGAAGAATACCAATAGAGAAAACAATTTCTCTTTATGTGAATTTGGTCTTTGTGCATCATCATATGTGGACACCATGTCCAAGAACAAGTAATAAAAAGATATGCTACTAAATCCATGCATCATGCTGAATATTTTATTTGTGTGTGCATTTTTGTGACCATATTATAATAATGCAAAAAGAAATAGGTGAATATCCAAATGGGGATTTAAATCCTAAATAATCCTAGAATTAAGAAAAGAGAGGAGGAGGATTATACAAAATAGAGGAAAATAAATGTATGAAAGAATATATTTTGTCCCCACTAATATTTTAATTTAAGTACTTAACTCAGTTAAGAAGCTCACAAACAAGTTGGAATTCAAATTTGGGATTTAAATTTGAAAGGGAATAGAGAAGGAAAGAAAATATAAAAGAAAAAGAGACCTAACCCTAACTGGGCCGTCTGGCGCCAATTCGGCCCACCACCGTCCTCACCTCGCGCGGCCCAGACATTTCCACCGTGCGCAGTAAAGCATCGCTGCTGCGCGGGCCCTCACCGTCAGCCGCTCAAACCGCGCTTACGCTGTGCTCCTGTCACTGCCAACTGGGCCCGGGTTGTCAGTCGTTTATACGCCACGCGCGCGCGCCCACGGCATTGTTCCGCTGGCAGGTGGGGCTTCTTCGTCAGGACGTTGTCTTCCCCGGTGAATTCGCGACCGCGTTACACTGTCTCGTGGGACCCCCATGTCAGTCTCTCTCCCTCCGCTTCGCCATGACCGTGCGGACCGAATCCTTCGCCGGCATCGACGGACTCCGTCAACCACCTCGCCCTGGGTATAAAACCCAACTACACGAGGCCCTTGACCATGCCCCGTCGTCCAACCTACTAGAGCCATATCGTCGGCGAGAATTTCTCTCCGCCGTGAGGACCAAACCAGCCGCCACGACCCAATCGCTTCGTCGTCGACGTCGGGTCCCCGGTGATCGGCTTTGGAGCATCTCCAAATACATAGGAAGGGTGTCGTGTCGTTCGCGGGCGAAGTCGGCCACTGGGCGTGGCGCAATTCCTCGACGAACGTCGATCCTCCGCCGCGATTCCGCCTTCCTCGTCGCCAGACACTCTGCGCGCCGTGATTGTGGGTAATAATCCTTCTACCACGTTCGCCATCCCCTCGGCTGCGTGGCGCACCATTTAATTTCTAGAATAACGCGCCTGGACGTCAGATTGAGTTTACTCCGGCGATGGTCCGCCGTGAGTCTCGGGCGGCGCCGCCGTTCCGAGCTGGAGTTTGGGGAAAGTAGCGTCGACCGTTGATCGTTGGATGAACGGCTCAGATTAGAAGCAGGCGTACCCCTTCGTCCGATAGATCCGCAATCGTTGATCTGCGATCCGTCGGTTGCGAGCACGTCTGGTTATATTAAATCCGGACCGTAGGTGGAGATCCAACGGCTCTCTGCGCGTACCGCTTCGCGATCGCGCAGATTTAATCCCTACCGTCCGCGTGTGATCGGAGGGCCAGTAATCGTCCATACCCCTTCGCGGGGCAGTTTTTCTAAAGAGCCCCCGCAGAATCGTAAAACCAACCCGCGGTCCGTTGTCACTGTTCTCTGTGTCTAGGAGATATTGCGCAGAGGCCCCTGAGTTCTCTGGAAATTGACGCCCAGTCCAGAGATATTTAAAAACAGAGAAATAATATTAGAAATTCATTTTTAATACAAAAAACAAATCTAGAAACTTGTAAAATGCATAGAAAATTCATTTTAGCTCCAAATTGAGTCATTCCAATTTCTAAAATTTTGTAATATTATTCTCTATCATTTAGAATCACTGTTTTGACATGAACTCTGTTAGAAAATAAATTTATCATTTAATCCTATTATAGTCACCTTAAATCTTAGGAAATTCATAACTTAAGTTCTATAACTCCAAATTCAGTGATTCCAGTTCCTATGGTTTCATTTTAATGTGTAGATTTTTACTGTATATTTTATTCATCTGTTTGGTGTGATGTTGATTTTGGTATACTATGTATGTATTGTGTTGATGCGAGTAGACGAACAAGCCACTGTGGAAACTGAGGTTCAGCAAGTAGAGATAGCTGAGCAGGAGCTCATTCCAGGCAAGTTGTGCCCTTGATCACTTACTTTTCCCAGCCATGTTCTTATTAATTTTAATGATCTGCATAGGTTAATTTTGATGGGATCCTTTATGTACCCCAGTTTTGATTACCTCTATACCTTGTTCACCCCTGGAATACTTTTGGGTAGTACTTGCTATTGCTTTATGTGGATTGGGTATGGAGATTCATTATTCATGATTATTCTGTTATTATCTTGTTATTGTTATTGTTCATGTTAAGATCATTAAATTAATTGGAACATGGAGCGACCACCCGGGAAAACAGTGCTACCACAAGGGTAGTATGGGATGCCCTTGGCTGATTAACTAGGAAAGCTAGTGGAAGACTACCTTACCCGAAAGGGGCAAGGGCAGTAGGGGAGAGGTCAGTGCGGGGAGGTCCCTGGTTGATTTTGCTGCGATGGCTATCAGCCAGGAACCCTTTACTGGATCTTCCCATAAACTGTAGCGGGTTTTCGGAAGCTAGTGGAACTTTGTAAAGGCCTCGTAGTGGATCCCTAGCCATTCACCTCGGTAGTGTCTAAGGGCCTTGCAAACCCAGGCGACATGGGATACACGACTTGTGGGTAAAGATGCGCAACCTCTGCAGAGTGTAAAACTAGTATACTAGCCGTGCTCACGGTCAAGAGCGGCTCGGACCCTCACATGATTAATTATGGAACTTAAATTCAATTTGACATTTGCATCGCATTTGGGATTATTTTATTATTACTGTTCTTTATTATTATTAAGGTTTGGTATTTATTTACACTTAGTAATTGCTAATAAAATTTTGACCAACTTATAAAAGCAATGCTCAGCCTTAGCCTTTATTTCATTGATCAGCCTTACACTACATGAACTCCCACCTTTGGTGAGTTCATGCCACATTATTCCCCACGACTTGTTGAGCTATGAACGTATGTGAGCTCACCCTTGCTGTCTCACACCCCCCACAGGAGAAGAACAGGTTGTTGAAGAGGAGCTGCCTAACACCGAGGAGTTCGATCTGATCTAGGTGGCGTTTCTCAGTCGACATTGGCGCCATCGATCCTTAGTTCGTTTATCTTTATTATTATATTTTGTAATAAGACTTCCGCTATGTAATAAATACTCTGATGTTCATGACATTTATCTCTATACACTCTGTTATTGTATATGTTGTCTTCTTGGCGCATGTATGAGATGCACCCGGCTTTGTTCTTTAAAACCGGGTGTTACACGCCCTTCCTCTCCCTCCGGCCCAGCTCGACTTTTCCCTGGCCGGCCCACGCCGAGAGCGCCCCCAGCCAGCCTTTTCTGTGGCCCAAGCGCAGCAAGCCACGCGCAGCCCACGTGCGCGCGCGTAGCCCATCCCCCCGCCCACCCGCTCGGCCCAGCTGGCGCGCTTGCGCAGGCCTAGCTCGCGCCCACGACCCAGCTCCCCAGGCCCAGGCAGCTGCGCGCGCTGCTCCCCCAGCCCATTCCCCTGCGCGCGCTGCTTCCCTGTCCCACGCTGCGGGCGCGCCCAGGCAGCTGCGCGCAGCCCAGCCCAGCACCGCGCCCCTGCGTGCCTCAAGCAGCGCGCGCGTGCGCGTTTGCCCAGCGCCGCAGCTCGCTCGCAACCGCCCCCGCGATGCTCGCAGGACCCAGAAAACCGCCAGGCCGGCCTCGGATCTTGCTCGCAGCGAGCGGCCGTGCTGTAGCCACGACCGAACTCGTCCCGACGAGGTCCTCTCCAAATTGCCGTCTCGCGCGATGCGCAGCCGGCCTCCCCTGCCGAGCGCCACTCCAGCCCCTTCCTCCATGGCTTCCTCGTGCGCGCGCATAGCCCAGGTGCGGCCAGCGGCCGGGCAACCCACCCCTGCTGGCGTGCCCTCCCTGCGCGGCCGGCCAGCAGGCCACATCGCGTCTGTGTCCGCAAATTCGTCGCACCCACGCCTCGCCGACCAGCAGTTGCTCAGGTGCTCAACAACGTCGCGCCACGACCCTGTCGAGCGCCTCCACCCATGCTCCATCTTTGTCAACGTCGTTCGCCAGAGCAGCGTCTCGCCGTGGGATACGTCGTCGCACTATTATCGTCGCTGCGCAGCAGGGTCTACATCGCTCTCATCATCGCCAAGGTGAGCTTCGTCTACCGTCTACCCCATGCGCGTGGTCTGTCGTCGTTAATCTGTGATTAATATATTTCTATATATATATACATTAACTTCTGTGTTAGATATCCTTTTCATTCTGTTCCGGTTACGTTAACTTCGTAAGGACGTCGTGCGCACGTTAAGAATATTATGCCTCGATTCATGTTTGATGTGTTTAATTAATTGTTAGTTTGTCCGTTGACTATTAAGAAAAAGTTGGTCAACAATAATTTATAGTTTTAATTCGTGCTTTTATAAATATAAATGTTAATTATCTTGATAAGTACCAGTTTAAATACTTTTAATTAATTATTTGTTCGTTGTTGTTCGCGCGCGGCATCGTTCGCGCGTCATCATGTCGTTCGCACGCGTAGTCGCGTTGACTCGCGCGTGTCGCGCGTTGTTTCGCGTACGCGCAGCGTGTCGTCGGGGTCCCGACGACATCCGTCTACCCCTAGACGACCCCCATCTACTCCCGTCTACCCCCGTCTACCTCGTCTATTCTCCTGCGCTAATTAATTTCCTATTCGATTGTCGATCAGTAAACTGAGTACTCAATTGGATTAAAATTATGATTTTAGTTAGGCGATTGTAAATATGTGGTAATGTGATCTTAACGAATTAGATGTGGTATTTAGCACCTATTTAGTGTTTAGTATAATCGCGATGTCTATTAGCGACTCTTGTGAGTCGTGCGCGTCGTCGCATATTATTTTTTCGCGTGCTGTTTGCGCGTTGTAAGACCCAAAATTAGTAGAGAAAAAAAATTATAAAATAAATAAACAAATATAGTATTATAGTGCTTTGGGATTTAGGTAATGAGAAAGGAAATTTGTAATAAAGACAACCATGGTTAAAGTAAAATATGACGAGAATAAAGTAGTAATATTTAAAATAATATGGTTGATATTCACATTTGGATTTCAAAAGAGACATTTGGAAAATTTGAAATTTAAAATATGAGTGCAAATTTGTGTTTGAATAATTGAATTTGGAAATAAATAGGAAAAGAGTATACACTAAAAATAAAATAAAATAAAATATATTATAAACAAATAAATAATATGTGTTATTTTTATTGGGATTTTTTTTATTTTTATTGAAGTTTAGAATCTGAAATTCAAAATAGGAAATTGAATTTGGTTTAAGTATTTCAAATTAGAAATAGAAAAGAAAAAGGGTTGTAACACGGATGGGTTCAATTACCTCATTTTGGCCCATTTCTCGGCCCACTCTTTCCCCACCTCACCAGCCCGCCGTTGCCCTAGCACTAACGACCGGGCCCCACGGGCAGGCACTCGCCCTCGCGCGCGGGTTATAGCTCTGGGACGCTGCGTGGCGGGCCCACCCGCTCAGTGCCATCTCTATCCTCTAAACAGACTTCACGCCGAAGCGGACGCCGATCCCGCCGGGAAGCTCAGCTTCCGACCGCACGGACTCCCCAGCTGGCCTATAAAATCCTAGCGCCCGTGACCCTGAGCCATAGCCTTTGCAAGCCGGACACCAAGGAGAGAAATCGCGAACTCATCGCCGTGAGAAAGGGGGCCGCCGCGGTCGACCTCTGCACGCTTGATTGCTCCTCCCTCGTTTTTGGAGCTCGGGTGCAGCACGGTCAGATCGCCGGGTTGGCTGGGGTCACCACAATGGAATTCGGATCACCGGCGTCGTTCGACGACAACGCAGGGCGCCATTGCCTATATGAGTGATGAGGGGAGCTCGTGCCATGGCCAATATGTAGTGCCCGTCGTTCGGCCTCACTGCAGATACAACGCCGGTAAGATAGCCTTCCCATGTTTGCCTCTCCTATTTTATCGAGTCACGCTTAGGTTGAACGCTGGCATGGTGTGGGTGTGCGTCAGCATTGGCCTCTGCGGGGTAGTGCGCGGGCCACCAGGGCCGACCGACGGGAGGTGGAAGAAGATGGTGTGTCGTCGATCTGAGTACGTGCGGCCAAGATTAAAGAAGCACACCGGCTCGTCCAGGAGGGAAGTGTGGCCGTTGATCCCAAATGGTGCGGCTCAGATTGGGTCAGGGCATACCCCTTCGACTCATTAAAATCTGACCATCGGAGCCCAATCGAACGGCTATAGTGGCGTACCGATTCACTGGGGGGGTTGATTTAATCCCGCGCATCCAAAACTAATCCAACGGTCGGGGATTGAGGATACCCCTTCGTCTCGACCACTTTGCGAATGAGCCCTCGCCTTTCACAAAATTGAACCCGCCATCCCTCGCGTCTGTGCTCTGTGTCTTAGGATCCTTGCGCAGAGGCCCCTGCCTTCTAGATAAATTGAGGCGCAGTCCAGGAATTAAATAAAAACAGAAAATAGATTTAGAAATTGATTTTGAGTATAAAAATAATTGTAAAATTTGGGTAATTCATAGAAAATTCATATTAAGCCCAAATTAATCCGTTCCAATTCCTATAGTTTTGTAATATTATTGTCTATCATCTAATACCACTGTTTTCACATGAAAGTCACATTAAAATTTATATTCTATTTAATCTTGTACAAAACACATAAAATCATTAGAAATTCATAACTTTCTCATTTTAACTTCAAATTGAGTCATTCCAGTTGCAATAATTTTATTTTACTATTGTCTACCAACCAGTAACACTGTTTAGCCATGAAACTTGAATTAAAATTGTCCATTCGAATTAATCTATTCTAGGTACTCGATAACTCCATAAAATCATAACTTTCTAACTGTAACTCTGAATTTAGTAATTCTTGTTCCCACGATCTCGTTTTGGCGCGTAGATTATTATTACGCAGTTTATTCTTATGTTTGGTGTAATGTTAATTTTGCCTATACACTGTTTGTTTGTATTGCTACGACTAGTGTGAGGTCACGAGTCATCTGAAGATCATCCTGGTACCGGGAATCTCAAGGCCCAGGCAAGTTGTGCCCTTGATCACTTCTTTTTACCCACTCATGTTCTAATTAATCATAATGATCTGCATAGGTTAATTTTGATGGGACCCAATAGGTTACCCTAGTTTGTCTATCTTTATACCTTGTTTACCACTGAACTTTCTGGGTAGTGCTTGCTAGTGCTTTATGTGGTTTTGGGTATGAAGATACATTATTCATGATCATATTTTTATTATCTGTTTATTATTACTGTTCATGATAAGATCATTATGTTAATTGGAACATGGAGAACCACCCGGGAAAACAGTGCTACCACAAGGGAGGAATGGGACCCCTTGGCTGATTAATTAGGAAAGCTAGTGGAAGACTACCTTACCCGAAAGGGGCAAGGGCAGTAGGGGAGTGGTCAGTGTAGGGAGGCCCTCGGGAGGATTTTGCTGCGATGGCGGTCCTGCAAGGGATTCCTGCATTGGAACTTCCTATAAACTGTAGCGGGTTTTCTGAAGCTAGTGGAACTTTGTAAAGGCCTCGTAGTGTTGCCCTGCCTCGCCTCCTCGGTAGAGGTGTATGGGATTGGCCGTCTCTTGGCAGATGGGTAACACGACTTGTGGGTAAAGATGCACAACCTCTGCAGAGTGTAAAACTGGTATACTAGCCGTGCTCACGGTCAAGAGCAGCTCGGACACTCACATGATTAATTTATGGAACTAAATTCAATATGTCATATGCATTGCATCGCAGGTGATGATGTTACTTTTGTTCTACTACTTAATTGGGTTGGTATTTACTTACACTTAGTAATTGCTAATAAAATTTTGACCAACTTTAAAAGCAATGCTCAGCTTCAACCATTCTCTTTGGTAAGCCTTACACTTCATGTGAGCTCCCACCTTTGGCGAGTTCATACACATTATTCCCCACAACTTGTTGAGCGATGAACGTATATGAGCTCACTCTTGCTGTCTCACACCCCCACAGGTCAAGAACAGGTACCGCAGGATGATGCGCTCGGAGGATGCTATGAAGTGTTCGTGAGAGATCTAGGCCGTCGTCTCCCAGTCAACTTTGGGTTGCTGGACTGTTGTCTCCTTATAATGTAACTATTTATTTTGTATAGAACTCCTGTTATATAGTAAAGATGTGACATTCGATCCTGTGCCACTATACATCATATGTGTGAGACTTGGTCCCAGCATACCTGGTGTTTATGTTCGCGCCCGGGTCTTGGTGCCCCTAAAACCCGGGTGTTACACGCGTCGTCGACATTCCTTCGCGCGCTCATGTCGCGCGTCTGGTTCGCGTGTCACGCGTATCTCATGTGTCGATCACGTATGTCGCGCGGTGTCTGCACGTGATAATAATTGTTTTCGCCTATAAATACTTATGTTAATAATGATAATTTGTAGGTTCGCGTATTCTAAATAGTTAACTTAAGGTTTGCTCGACTAATAATTGTTAGATCAATATTCTGATTAGATTAAAAGTGTACTGTTCAACTTGCGCTTTGATAATAAACATTAACATGGTTAATATTAGCTTAAATGCTTTTTATTTATTTAATAATTGGTTAGTTTAAATACGGCATCTAATTAGTTTCTCTCTGCCTGTCGCGTGGCCTGTTTCGTATGCGGTGGCACGCTGTTTCGCATGTCATTCGCGTGCTGCTTGTACGTCGTCGTTCGTTCGCGCCACGCGTATGGTTCGCGTGTTGCCGTGCGCGCTGTCTGTGTGCTCCTTCGCGCGTGCCGCAGGGTTGTTTCGCGTGTCGTCGCGCTTGGTAATTCACACGCTGTTCGCTCGCGTCGCCGCTCGCATAAATCGCTATTCATGCGCTTTGATAAAATCGCTTCGCCGCATCGTCCATGTTAAATAATTAATTTCTTGTTTAGCGCCGGTTAGCTAAAATAACGGTTCGATCGAACCTGTTAAGCGATTATGCCGACTTAGACGTTATATTCAATATCCGCTTTATAATATAATTTAGTGGTACCCGTATGTCGTGTCGTTTATAAATTTATTATATGTTTAAACATAGTGAGTCTTATGCGTCATGTTCATAAATATAATCCGACCAATTTAAAAATGCGGTTTTCGATCAAATTACAATCTCGATTAATGCCACATTAGATATTACTTTAGAGTATCTTTCGCAAATGATTTATATTAATTAAAATCGACCTAGAACATAGGTTACGCGTTTATTATGTAAACCTTCCGAAAACCATACCGTCTCAACCATAGTTTCGGTTTCAATGTTTATTTCCTCGCGTGACTGTAGAAGCGATCTTTATTTTATAGTACATGTTTTATTATGTTTATCTTTGAATGGTGTAATGTTCTTATGCATATATACATTTGTTTGCTTGTGCTTGTTTGCCTTCGCTTTGCGTCGCGAATAGATTGCGATCTGTTTCCGAGCTTCGAGGAATCGAAGATCAAGAGTTGGCGACCAAGTGATCAAGCTTCTCGAGCTCTACGAGATTGAAGATTCTGAGCATCTGTTTGGTGAAGGCAAGTGTCCTCTGACCCATTATGTCCTATTCACTTATAATTCACTTTCCCGCATTACTTAATTGAAACCTAAGGATTGACTAGCTTTATACTTTACCTTATCCTTGATGACCTTTTGGGTTATTATTATGGTTAGCATTTTGCTATTGCCTTAACCTAATCAATGAACATGATGTGACTATTTATGATACGATACTGTTATCCTGATTATGTTGATGATCTTGTGATACTCTAGGGGGCTCAGGCTGTTTCCTGAGTACCTCTCCGTAAGGACCTGTTCGTTGAGAGACCACCCGGGATAACAGTGCAACCATGAGGGTGAAATGGGATGCCCTTAGCTAATTAATTAGAGGAACTAGAGGTGTAGTTGCTTCACCGTTGTGCCGTCAATGGGGTCCAGGCACAGTGCTTGCTCTGCCGAGGCTGAGTGCCGAGGTTCTTTCGTTTTGCTTTTGTTAGTCACCCTCCTGCGGGGAGAGGTACTGTGTTTATCAAACTGGAGAAACCTAACGGGCGGCTATGACCTCTAGGGAATCTTTGTAACAGCTACGTAGTGATACCCTGCCGGACCACCTAGGAAGTGATCAATGGGGAGTCATGATCCCCGGGCAAAACGGGAATCACGGCTCATGGGTAAAGTGTGCGACCTCTGTAGAGGGTTAGAAACTGATATATCAGCCGTGCTCACGGTTAAGAGCAGCCTTGGGATCCTCTTTGATTAGAGATACAGATGGTTCGAGATACAATGGTTCTTTTTATTATTTCGGTCCGATGATGATAATGAGGTTTCCTCGATGAGGAAATGGTTCACGGGTTGGTTATATGATAAAACTTGGCTTCCACTAATAATAAATACCTGACCAACTAAAAGCAATCTGCTTTGATCTTAACCCCACATAAAGCTAGTCCACTTCAGCCAAACAAGACATTTGCTAAGTACGTTGATGTGTACTCACCCTTGCTTTCACAAAACACCAGGTTGCCTTTGGTGCAATCTATGATCAAGTAAAGAAGAAGGCGTCGAGGCGGATCTCCAGGAGTTCTAGGGCTTCGACGAGTTCGAGGATTAGGCTAGCGACCTCCCCCAGTCAGCTGCCTGTGGTGGGTTTATTTACGTTGGCTACGTTTCTGTTCTGTGTACTTTGATTATATTATGTAAATGACTCTAGTCTTTCATATTATTACTTATCTTTATTGTTATTCGAAGCATTGTGCTATGATGAGTCATTTATGTAATCGCCGTGTACGTGAATTTCTGATCCTGGCACGTACATGGTTCGCATTCGGTTTACCTTCCAAAACCGGGTGTGACATAAGTGGTATCAAAGCCGTGCATGCTGTAGGACCGCTGACCTAGAGTAGCATTAGCCGTTTTAAGGACTTCTTGACTGTTACTTCACCTCATCCTTGATTCTGCTTCAAAATTTTAGTCATCTTGACTAATTCTATGCTATGCTTCTATATGCCCCCTTGTCAAAAAGTATTTTATTTTAGCATGGTCTATACTTCTCTCAGTCTATTAGAACTTATCTCACTCTCGTGCTTGCGACATCTTTGTAGATGCCCCCTGACCATAGCCTTTAGTATTTTGGGACTCTTTCCTCGTCCATTATTAAATTGCTACCATTTGACCATCTCTATTCCATTTTGTTATTGACATGCTCGTATCCTTGCATTTTTTTAATACCCTTATCCCTTAATCTAAAGTACTTACCCTTGTACCTCTATTGCCTATTTAAACAGTTCAGTTTATGTGTCCATGACCTTCTTGTCTTCTGAGATCATTTCTTATTCTGTTGTTAAGTCGCTATCTCTCGGTAATTTCTGTGCCCTTGGTCTTAGTATGCTCGTATCCTTGGAATCTTGCATACTCTTATATTCTTATGTATGCTTATTTTCATACCCCAATAACTGTTCAAGATATTTCAGTTAACATGTCCTTGACCACCCTGTTTCTTAACGGTCCATGAGCGATCATTTCATGTCGCCCATCCTTGGTGATCTCGTTGTTCCTTTATAACTTCTCTCGATAATGAGTTCTTACTTCAACCATTCTATTGCACCCTCACTTGTCTTACCCTTGATTGTTTTCTCCACTTCGCCACTACGCGAGTCTTCCCTTAACTCTATCATTTGTCATGACTTTTGTTATTATCACCTTCACCTTAGACATCTCTATATCTTACTTGAGGTTTATCTTATACCGGCATTTAAAATCTTCTCCCTTTCCATCTCAATTTGAGCATCGTACTTTACCTACTTTTCCCTTGGTCGTATCCTCTTCTTTGTCACCTGCGAGTTGTTAACTCTATCCTTTGTTGTGTTTTGTTTGTTATTTCCTTTACCCTTTTCATCACTCTATCCTGCCTTGTGATTACATTATGTTTGTTATCTAAAATCTCCAATCTCTTATCCTAATTTGAGAGTGGTGTTTTACTTATCTCACTCTTGACCATATCCTCTTCTTTACCGCGTGTAGGCCCAGACTTAACTCCATTCGTTATTGTATTTGTACCACTTGCTCTTTTATGCCTTTATCTTTTCTCTTACACCCTTGTCCGTTATCGCCTTTGGCCCTTGCGATATTTATGTTTTCTACCTAAATGCTTACCTTAAACTTATCCTTTAAATCCTCCCCTTTCTTTCAACCCAGTTTGAGAGTTGCGAATTACCTACCTCTCCCTTGATTTCTCTTCACCTCTTTTCGTCTTACAAGTGTTGTCTTAATTCCATACTTTGCTGTGTTTTGATTTTCTATCACCATCACCTTGTCATCCATCGATCTTGCCTTGATACTCATCTTTATTCATACTAAAAAAATCCGCTCTTCCACCTCAAATTGAGGGTGGCAATTTACCTATCTGGCCCTTGGACGTACCCTCTCTCTCTCTCTTTTTTTTTTATTTGCACGCCCTGTCTTAACTCTACCCTCTGTGGTATTTATATCCTTGGTTCTTATACCCATTTACCTCCTCTTCTACATCCTTGTCCATTATTACCTTTAAACCCTCGTGATACATATGCCCTTGCCCACGTGTTTATCCTGAACCTACACTTTAAAGCCTGCTTTTTTCCATCGCTGTTTGAGGATAATGCCTCACCTACTTCAACATTGATTGCTTCCCATTCTTTGATACCTCGCACGTTTTGTCTAAAATACCTCCTTGGTTGTGTTTGTCTGTTACCACCTTAACCCTCGTCATCCCTTGATCTTTACCATGATGCTTATCTTGCACCTGCATTTTAAAGCCTCCTCTCCCATTTCATTTCAAGAGTGATGTCTTGCCTATCCCGCTCTTGTTCATTCCCTTTTTCCTCTGTCGCGTTGCAAGTCTTGTCCTAACTCTATCTTTTGGTGTGTTTTTTTCTTTCACCTCCCTTACCTTTGTAATCTCTAGATCTTTCCATGATGTAATCTTATGCCTACCTTTTGAAATATCATCTTTTCCATCTCGATTTGAGAATGGTGTTTTACCTATCCTGACCTCGGTTGCATTCTCTCCCTTGTCGGTTACAATCATTGCTTTAGCTCCATCCTTTATTATACTCATGCCCTACCCTCCATGTCTTATTATTCCCCTTGCCTTTTGTTGTCCTTAGAGTAGTATCCCTTTTTAAGGAAAGACCACCATTTAATTAAAAGGAACGTGTAGCACGAGATGTTTGTTGTTGTGTGCTCATGATGGTTGTCCTTCTGCTATGACTGACTTGCTTCTTTGGAATGAGTGTTGATGTGTTGTGGCCCTTGGTCCGCAATGGCATCAGTTTGCTAGGTGAGTGTCATATATTTAGGTAGTTGGGTTCTCTCCCCTGCTCTCTCTAATCCATCTATACTTACCTTTTCTCTCTATTCTTTCCTCTTGCACCTGTCCATTTGGCAACCTCCCACTCATCCAAATCAGTCAAGATCAGAGTCGGCAGCATCTTCACCAAGTGCATATCAACGCTCCTATTAAGGGGGTTAGCCGCTAACCCCAATGAAGACAATGCGATCAACATCAACCAACAAGATCAGAGTGGCGCAGCGAAAGCGTGTGTGGGTCCTAACCCACAGGTCCAGAAGATCCTCAAGAATTGCATCAATCGGTCTCAAGCATCTCAAGGTCAAAGCAACCAGTGCACGAGTTAACGTTGCCACAGTCAAAGTTGAGTTACAAGAAGCTATGAAAGACCGGTGAACCAATCTCATTTTCTTGATAGCCTCTTCCTGAATCTCGAGGGCGAGATTCCTGTTAAGGGGGTTAGATCTGTAACACCCGGAATTTGGGGGTATAAAATTTCTTTTCCAATACCCACCAAATTCAGATGTTACCCTCTTTTTTTCAGGCTTTTCTTTTCTTTTGCCTAAAGAGTGAGGAGTTATTTTGTTTTATATCTATGTGAAAGCCTCGTCAAGTAAAACCCTAAGGGAATAATGATTGATGCATCATGCAGAAATATATTTGTTTTTGCGTGATGTTTTGCTTTGGTGTGTATCCAATCAGTATGTAGCTCATTTATTGTAAAAAATAGAAAAAAAGAAGAAAAACAAAAGGAGAAAAGGCCTCCCTCAGCCCCTCCCACGGCCCAGCCCACCCGACCAGCGCCCCTCCCCCGCGGCCCACGCGCCCTTCCTCTCCCTCCGGCCCAGCTCGACTTTTCCCTAGCCGGCCCACGCCGAGAGCGCCCCCAGCCAGCCTTTTCTGTGGCCCAGGCGCAGCAAGCCACGCGCAGCCCACGTGCGCGCGCGTAGCCCATCCCCCGCCCACCCGCTCGGCCCAGCTGGCGCGCTTGCGCAGGCCCAGCTCGCGCCCACGGCCCAGCTCCCCAGGCCCAGGCAGCTGCGCGCGCTGCTCCCCCAGCCCATTCCCCTGCGCGCGCTGCTTCCCTGTCCCACGCTGCGGGCGCGCCCAGGCAGCTGCGCGCAGCCCAGCCCAGCACCGCGCCCCTGCGTGCCTCAAGCAGCGCGCGCGTGCCCCAGCCACTGCCCCAGCCCAGCGCGCGCGTGCGCGTTTGCCCAGCGCCGCCGCTCGCTCGCAACCGCCCCCGCGACGCTCGTAGGACCCAGAAAACCGCCAGGCCGGCCTCGGATCTTGCTCGGGGTGAGCGGCCGTGCTGCAGCCACGACCGAACTCGTCCCGACGAGGTCCTCTCCAAATTGCCGTCTCGCACGATGCGCAGCCCGCCTCCCCTGCCAAGCGCCACTCCAGCCCCTTCCTCCATGGCTTCCTCGTGCGCGCGCATAGCCCAGGTGCGGCCAGCGGCCGGGCAACCCACCCCTGCTGGCGTGCCCTCCCTGCGCGGCCGGCCAGCAGGCCACATCGCGTCTGTGTCCGCAAATTCGTCGCACCCACGCCTCGCCGATCAGCAGTTGCTCAGGTGCTCAACAACGTCGCGCCACGACCCTGTCGAGCGCCTCCACCCATGCTCCATCTTTGTCAACGTCGTTCGCCAGAGCAGCGTCTCGCCGTGGGATACGTCGTCGCACTATTATCGTCGCTGCGCAGCAGGGTCTACATCGCTCTCATCATCGCCAAGGTGAGCTTCGTCTACCGTCTACCCCATGCGCGTGGTCTGTCGTCGTTAATCTGTGATTAATATATTTCTATATATATATATATACATTAACTTCTGTGTTAGATATCCTTTTCATTCTGTTCCGGTTACGTTAACTTCGTAAGGACGTCGTGCACACGTTAAGAATATTATGCCTCGATTCATGTTTGATGTGTTTAATTAATTGTTAGTTTGTCCGTTGACTATTAAGAAAAAGTTGGTCAACAATAATTTATAGTTTTAATTCGTGCTTTTATAAATATAAATGTTAATTAACTTGATAAGTACCAGTTTAAATACTTTTAATTAATTATTTGTTCGTTGTTGTTCGCGCGCGGCATCGTTCGCGCGTCATCATGTCGTTCGCACGCGTAGTCGCGTTGACTCGCGCGTGTCGCGCGTTGTTTCGCGTACGCGCAGCGTGTCGTCGGGGTCCCGACGACATCCGTCTACCCCTAGACGACCCCCATCTACTCCCGTCTACCCCCGTCTACCTCGTCTATTCTCCTGCGCTAATTAATTTCCTATTCGATTGTCGATCAGTAAACTGAGTACTCAATTGGATTAAAATTATGATTTTAGTTAGGCGATTGTAAATATGTGGTAATGTGATCTTAACGAATTAGATGTGGTATTTAGCACCTATTTAGTGTTTAGTATAATCGCGATGTCTATTAGCGACTCTTGTGAGTCGTGCGCGTCGTCGCATATTATTTTTTCGCGTGCTGTTTGCGCGTCGTCGACATTCCTTCGCGTGCTCGTGTCGCGCGTCTGGTTCGCGTGTCACGCGTATCTCATGTGTCGATCACGTATGTCGCGCGGTGTCTGCGCGTGATAATAATTGTTTTCGCCTATAAATACTTATGTTAATAATGATAATTTGTAGGTTCGCGTATTCTAAATAGTTAACTTAAGGTTTGCTCGACTAATAATTGTTAGATCAATATTCTGATTAGATTAAAAGTGTAGTGTTCAACTTGCGCTTTGATAATAAACATTAACATGGTTAATATTAGATTAAATGCTTTTTATTTATTTAATACTTGGTTAGTTTAAATACGACATCTAATTAGTTTCTCTCTGCCTGTCGCGTGGCCTGTTTCGCATGTCATTCGCGTGCTGCTTGTACGTCGTCGTTCGTTCGCGCCACGCGTATGGTTCGCGTGTTGCCGTGCGCGCTGTCTGTGTGCTCCTTCGCGCGTGCCGCAGGGTTGTTTCGCGTGTCGTCGCGCTTGGTAATTCACACGCTGTTCGCTCGCGTCGCCGCTCGCATAAATCGCTATTCATGCGCTTTGATAAAATCGCTTCGCCGCATCGTCCATGTTAAATAATTAATTTCTTGTTTAGCGCCGGTTAGCTAAAATAACGGTTCGATCGAACCTGTTAAGCGATTATGCCGACTTAGACGTTATATTCAATATCCGCTTTATAATATAATTTAGTGGTACCCGTATGTCGTGTCGTTTATAAATTTATTATATGTTTAAACATAGTGAGTCTTATGCGTCATGTTCATAAATATAATCCGACCAATTTAAAAATGCGGTTTTCGATCAAATTACAATCTCGATTAATGCCACATTAGATATTACTTTAGAGTATCTTTCGCAAATGATTTATATTAATTAAAATCGACCTAGAACATAGGTTACGCGTTTATTATGTAAACCTTCCGAAAACCATACCGTCTCAACCATAGTTTCGGTTTCAATGTTTATTTCCTCGCGTGACTGTAGAAGCGATCTTTATTTTATAGTACATGTTTTATTATGTTTATCTTTGAATGGTGTAATGTTCTTATGCATATATACATTTGTTTGCTTGTGCTTGTTTGCCTTCGCTTTGCGTCGCGAATAGATTGCGATCTGTTTCCGAGCTTCGAGGAATCGAAGATCAAGAGTTGGCGACCAAGTGATCAAGCTTCTCGAGCTCTACGAGATTGAAGATTCTGAGCATCTGTTTGGTGAAGGCAAGTGTCCTCTGACCCATTATGTCCTATTCACTTATAATTCACTTTCCCGCATTACTTAATTGAAACCTAAGGATTGACTAGCTTTATACTTTACCTTATCCTTGATGACCTTTTGGGTTATTATTATGGTTAGCATTTTGCTATTGCCTTAACCTAATCAATGAACATGATGTGACTATTTATGATACGATACTGTTATCCTGATTATGTTGATGATCTTGTGATACTCTAGGGGGCTCAGGCTGTTTCCTGAGTACCTCTCCGTAAGGACCTGTTCGTTGAGAGACCACCCGGGATAACAGTGCAACCATGAGGGTGAAATGGGATGCCCTTAGCTAATTAATTAGAGGAACTAGAGGTGTAGTTGCTTCGCCGTTGTGCCGTCAATGGGGTCCAGGCACAGTGCTTGCTCTGCCGAGGCTGAGTGCCGAGGTTCTTTCGTTTTGCTTTTGTTAGTCACCCTCCTGCGGGGAGAGGTACTGTGTTTATCAAACTGGAGAAACCTAACGGGCGGCTATGACCTCTAGGGAATCTTTGTAACAGCTACGTAGTGATACCCTGCCGGACCACCTAGGAAGTGATCAATGGGGAGTCATGATCCCCGGGCAAAACGGGAATCACGGCTCATGGGTAAAGTGTGCGACCTCTGTAGAGGGTTAGAAACTGATATATCAGCCGTGCTCACGGTTAAGAGCAGCCTTGGGATCCTCTTTGATTAGAGATACAGATGGTTCGAGATACAATGGTTCTTTTTATTATTTCGGTCCGATGATGATAATGAGGTTTCCTCGATGAGGAAATGGTTCACGGGTTGGTTATATGATAAAACTTGGCTTCCACTAATAATAAATACCTAACCAACTAAAAGCAATCTGCTTTGATCTTAACCCCACATAAAGCTAGTCCACTTCAGCCAAACAAGACATTTGCTAAGTACGTTGATGTGTACTCACCCTTGCTTTCACAAAACACCAGGTTGCCTTTGGTGCAATCTATGATCAAGTAAAGAAGAAGGCGTCGAGGCGGATCTCCAGGAGTTCTAGGGCTTCGACGAGTTCGAGGATTAGGCTAGCGACCTCCCCCAGTCAGCTGCCTGTGGTGGGTTTATTTACGTTGGCTACGTTTCTGTTCTGTGTACTTTGATTATATTATGTAAATGACTCTAGTCTTTCATATTATTACTTATCTTTATTGTTATTCGAAGCATTGTGCTATGATGAGTCATTTATGTAATCGCCGTGTACGTGAATTTCTGATCCTGGCACGTACATGGTTCGCATTCGGTTTACCTTCCAAAACCGGGTGTGACATCAGCCCGAGGCGCCCTCAGCTCAGCCCGAGGCAGCCTCGGCCCCGCCCGAGGCACCCTCGGCCCCCGAGGGTGAGGCACTGCGCGTCGAGGAAGAGCGGAATGGGGTCACGCCTAATCGAAACTGGCAGACCCCATACCTGCAATATCTCCACCGAGGAGAGCTACCCCTCGACAGAGCCGAAGCTCGGCGACTGGCGCAGCGCGCCAAGTCGTTCGTCTTGCTGGGTGACGAAAAGGAGCTCTACCACCGCAACCCCTCAGGCATCCTCCAGCGAAGCATATCCATCGATGAAGGACAGGAGCTGTTGCAAGAAATACACTCGGGGGCTTGCGGTCACCACGCAGCACCTCGGGCCCTCGTTGGAAGCGCCTTCCGATAGGGTTTCTACTGGCCAACCGCGGTGGCCGATGCCACTAGGATTGTACGCACCTGCCAAGGGTGTCAATTCTACGCAAGGCAGACCCACCTGCCCGCTCAGGCTTTGCAAACAATACCCATCACCTGGTCGTTTACTGTATGGGGTCTAGACCTCGTCGGTCCCTTGCAGAAGGCACCCGGGGGCTTCACGCACCTGCTGGTCGCCATCGACAAATTCTCCAAGTGGATCGAGGTCCGACCCCTAAACAGCATCAAGTCCGAACAGGCGGTGATGTTCTTCACCAACATCATCCATCGCTTCGGGGTCCCGAACTCCATCATCACCGACAACGGCACCCAGTTCACCGGTAGGAAGTTCCTGGACTTCTGCGAGGACCACCACATCCGGGTGGACTGGGCCGCCGTAGCTCACCCCATGACGAATGGGCAGGTAGAGCGTGCCAACGGCATGATTCTACAGGGACTCAAGTCGAGGATCTACAACAACCTCAACAAGTTTGGCAGGCGGTGGATGAAGGAACTCCCCTCGGTGGTCTGGAGTCTGAGGACAACGCCAAGCCGAGCCACGGGCTTCACGCCGTTTTTCTAGTCTATGGGGCCGAGGCTATCTTGCCCACAGACTTAGAATACGGCTCCCCGAGGACGAGGGCATACGACGCCCGAAGCAACCAGACAAACCGAGAAGACTCACTGGACCAGCTGGAAGAGGCTCGGGACATGGCCTTGCTACACTCGGCGCGGTATCAGCAGTCCCTGCGACGCTACCACGCCCGAGGGGTTCAGTCCCGAGACCTCCAGGTGGGCGACTTGGTGCTTCGGCTACAACAAGACGCCCGAGGGCGCCATAAGCTCACGCCTCCCTGGGAAGGGCCGTTCATCATCGCCAAGATTCTGAAGCTCGGGACATACAAGATGACCAACAGTCAAGCCGAGGTCTACAACAACGCTTGGAACATCCGACAGCTACGTCGCTTCTACCCTTAAGATGTTTTCAAGTCGTTCATATACCTCGTTCACTTACACAAATAAAGTCTAACCATCAAGGAAGGGTCAACCTTGCCTCGGCAAAGCCCGACCCTCCCTCGGGGGCTAGAAGGGGGGAACCCCCTCTACGTCAAAATTTTCCTCGGAAAAAGTCTTCCTGTCAGGACATCTTTCGTGCTTTTCGACTACTTCGGTAGTGGAATCCTGAAAACGACGGAGTACACATAAGCAGGCAAGGCTGACCGAGCCGAGGGACTCCTACGCCTCAGGGATACGGATACCTCACTCATCACCTTCTGCGATAAGTAACTCACGCTCGGATAAGCGATTTCGCTGTCCGAACAAGTCTTAGCGCTCGAAATTTTTTTGGCCGAAACGATGTTTCATGCCATCTCGACTATATCGATAACAGAATCCTACGGATGAGTAAGAGTACATGTAAGCGGCAAGGCCGACCGAGCCGAGGGACTCCTACGCCTCCGGGATACCGATACCTCACTCATCACCTTCTGCGATAAGTAACTCTCGCTCGGATAAACAATTCTGTTACCGACGAACAAGTCCTGATACTCGAAACAAGGGGAAAAGAAACACAGCTTTACAACACGACGACGACATGTTTGGGCCTCGGCGGCCGCAAAAAAACATACGCACACTACAGACAAACTGTTCCTGCATGTTCAGACGTCAGTAGGGGGAGCAACAGCACCCTCGGCATCGACTCCACCTTCGGCAGAATCCGACCCGGCCTCGAACGGCAACACGGTCGAAGGATCTCCACCTCGAAGGAAGATGTCAGCACCGCACCTGGGCCATCGCCGCCAGGGCCTCCTCCAGGAACCCGGCCCAAGCAGACGGCCGGACCGGCCGCTCCGTAGCCTCAGCCAGCTGTCCCCCGAGGACACCAGCCCGGCTCATGGCCTCGGCAGCCCGACTCCAGGGTTGGTCCCGCCAGTGGACGACCTGGCCAGGTCCCAGCCACCACTGCAATGCCTCCTCGGCCTGGGAAGTCCCCTACTCCTGGGCCGACGAAGTTTCTTCTCCAGCCAACTCTGCCTCTGTCCATGCTGACACCGCTGCCTCCGGCTTCGGCTCATCGTGGAGCAGCCGAGGGTTTCCTTCACTAGGCAAGAGAAGCCTTGAGCGGCAAGGCCGACCGAGCCGAGGGACTCCTACGCCTCCAGGATACGGATACCTCACTCGTCACCTTCCGCACAGGGCAACTCACACTTGGTTAAGCGGTCCAGCTAGCCGACAGGCGAGTCCTAGTGCTCGAAATGGGGAAGAAACACGGCTTTACACCCAAATACGCAGATGTTCAGGCCCCGACAGCCGCAATGAACATACGCCAGCACTCAAGGTGCCATTACAAACGGGACTCCGGTTCCGTTCCCGCGGGTATGAACAACCTCCATACCAGGAGGCCCGCGGGACGACGAACTTCAAGCGGCTCACCGCCGCCCACTCCTGCAGTAGCGACAACGACCTCCGCTTCGGGCGGCCAAACAGCAGCAGCGATGACCTCAGGGCAGACACTGCTGCGACAAGGCCCTCGCCCACGTCCCCACTCGAGGGGCGAGGACAAGCTATCAAAGCCAAAGAGCCGGAGGCCCAGAGCGCAGATGGTAGCGGCGATCTCGTCGGCGACGAGGACTTCTCCGACCACCTGTCCACCGGTAGATCCCCACTCAAGTCCTCCCGGGCGGGCGAGCACCGACCCCCGCGCGAAGGCGTCGTGCCGGAGCAAGGGTAGGACAGCCCAAGAACACGAACGCCGCCCTAGCAGCGCGCGACGTCTTGGGCGGTTCCCCGGTGCGCGCGGCGCAACAGCCGCCCGTACGGCGGGCAGATAGCCGCACTTCGCCCAGCGGTGGGAGGTGGCACCGGAAGCCGTGCCAGAGCCAGCTGAGCCAGAAAATTAGGCATGCTGGAGCTGACGACGCTTGCGGCCGCTCGGCCACACGTTGTCGAAGTCCACCCCTTCCGCTAAGTTGGTGAGCGCCCTCTCCCATGAATGCTGAAGGAGGAGGTGGCCCGCCGACCCGTGCGGGAGGTAGAGCTCCGGCTCAGCTCGCCCTCCGCCTCAGCCCGGATGACGAAAATCCTTGAAGCTGAGGGCGGGGCGGAGGTCGCAGCCCGGCTTGCTTCTCCCCACCAAACTGACCATTGGTGGGGGAAGGCAGCCGGGCTGCACGACGAAAATCCTTGAAGCCGAGCGATGGCTGAAAGGTACCAACCTCCATGAGGTTGCGCTCCTTCCACAACGAGACGAAGACAACACGAGCGCTCCCCATTCGGGGGCTCGGAAGGCGGAAGGACGCGACACATGAGGAAAGTGCGAAGGCATGGCTACCACCCAGGAGGTCGATCCCTTTTTAAAGGCGACTCTCCCCGCTCGCGTCCTCAGCCGTCGCGGACTAAGTCTTCACCAACACGCTCCAAGGTCCTCCCCCCTATGACACGGGGGCTGGGTCCCACGTGGCATGCGAGCTGGCCCAAGACAGAAGAAGCCAAACCGCCGCGCACGGAGCGCGCAACTGCCCAGCGGTTACAAGCACTCCTCCACTTTCGCCCAGACCAGCAGGTGAAAGGGCAGACCACCATGCGGGCGGCATGCAACTACACCAAGGGGGCGCACCCTTTCGACTTTGACGCGTCCAGCGTGGAGGCCCAGGCCCACACTCATGTAACCGGCGCGCCGGTTACTACGTGCGAAAAACTGCAGCGCCGCTTGTGCCAGCGCCGCGCCTCCTCGACTGCGAAATCGGTGCCGCAACTCGAGGCAACCCTACGCACGGCCCAGCAGTGCTAGCCAGGCACGCCGGTCATGGGTCAGTCAGCCACGGGAGAAGGCACGACGGTCGATATGGCCAGAAGTGGGCTGGCAGTAATGGCGGTAGCAGGCGAGCGGAAGCGGCGGTCAAATCGTCTGCAGGCTCACGTCCCCTCCTGGAACAGCGAGAGAGCCCTCTCCCACGGTGTGAAGACGACGCGCCCGTGTTCCGTTCCTCGAACGGCTTGCGTATGCACAACGACTGCCCCGCGAACCACTCGTCCCGTCGCATTAATTCTGCGGCAGGGCAGGCGACACCTTTGGCAGGCGAAGCGGGCGACGCTTCACCTCCGCCATAATGACCGTGTCAAAAAAGGTACGCCACGACGTTCAATTTCGTATCCTTTTTCGCTTCCCCTTTCTCTCTCTTGCTAACAGGGACCGGGAAAGGGGATGCTCCGAAAGGGATCCTTCTCTGCGAAGGAAGCGGGCCCCGAGCCCTCCTACTGATCAGAGGTTCGAAGGCTGGCCCCCCGGAAGGGTTCGACAGCCGCCTCAGAGCACTCGGGCTCTGCACCCACTACTGGTCAGAGGTTCGAAGGCTGGCCCCTCAGAAGGGTTCGACAGCCGCCTTAGGCCACTCGGGCTCCGCGCCCGCTACTGATCAGGGGTTCGCAAGCTGGTCTCTCGAAGGGTTCGACAGCCGCCCTAGAACACGCAAGGTACGTTCGATACATAACCAAGGCTCGGGCTACGCTCCCGAGGTACCCTAGGACATTTCCGAGACCAGCAGGAGCGATTCTGTAACGGTATCCCATCAGAGGGAGGCATCGAGCCCTCGGACCCTATCGAACGGGACCGGGTCCGGCAAATCACCTGCAGGTACTTTTGGAGCGCGCCTCTGGGCCACTAGCCGACCCTTATCGAACTGGGCACGGGCGTCCACTCGGATCACCCGTTAGCAACTCACCGGAGACACCAAGTTCGGCGCCCTCCGAGGGCAACATGGCGATTCCCCCCCCTCCTCCTTGCGGAAAGGCGACGAAGGGGCGTATGAAAAAAGCCGAGTCAGTCCTTGACCGTCCTCTCGCCCTGTGTAGAGGCTCGGGGGCTGCTCTCGCAAACCCGACTTCGGCCAACTTGTTGACAGCATCAACATACCAGCCCGAGAACTCGGAACCTGACTATGCACCCGGGCAACGACCAGTTCGCATGAGGGAACGACTAGACCGGCCGAGGCATCACGAAAGGCATTAAGACCTCGAAGGAGTCAAACCACTCATCCGAGGCCTCGGGGGCTACACCTGGCGGATGCGCTCGCGCGCACCCACCGGAACGAAATGCAACCGAGAAAGGCCGGTCCCCTTGCAAAAAAGTAGGACAAAGCCTCCAAGCGAGTACCCACACTCCCTTTGAGGCTTGGGGGCTACTGTCGGGGACCGTAATTAGGGGTACCCCCAAGACTCCTAATCTCAGCTGGTAACCCCCATCAGCACAAAGCTGCAAATGCTTGATGGGCGCAATTCAGGTCAAGGCTCCGTCCACTCAAGGGACACGATCTCGCCTCGGGCAGGAACGGTAGACCAAGGCAGACTCACGCCTCGCCCGAGGGTCTCCTCAAGCAACGGGCACACCTTCGACTCGCCCGAGGCCCAGCTCGGGAAGGCTTCGCGGAGAAGCAACCTTGGCCAGATCGCCACGCCAACCGACCGTATCGCAGGAGCATTCAATGCAAGGATCGCCTGACACCTTATCCTCGCGCGCGCTCTCCAGTCGATAAGGCCGAAGTGACCGCAGTCACTTCGCCCCTCCACTGACTGACCTGACAGGAAAACAGCGCCGTCTGCGCTGCTCCGACTGCTGTGCCACCTGCCAGGGTGAGACTGACAGCAGCCAAGTCCAGCCTCGGGCGCCATAGGAATCTCCGCCTCGCCCGACCCCAGGGCTCGGACTCGACCTCGCCTCCGGAAGACAGTCTCCGCCTCGCCCGACCCCAGGGGCTCGGACTCAACCTCGCCTCGAACGACGATCTCCGCCTCGCCCGACCCCAGGGCTCGGACTCAACCTCGCCTCCGGAAGACGGTCTCCGCCTCGCCCGACCCCAGGGCTCGGACCCGACCTCGCCCCGGACGACGATCTCCGCCTCGCCCGACCCCAGGGCTCGGACTCAACCTCGACTCTGGAAGACGGTCTCCGCCTCGCCCGACCCAGGGCTCGGACTCAACCTCGACCTCGGACAACGGTCTCCGCCTCGCCCGACCCCCGGGCTCGGACTCAGCCTCGACCTCGGAGGAGCTACCGCCTCGCCCGACCTCGGGCTCGGACCGACCACATCGCAGGGGGGTACATCATTACCCTACCCCTAGCTAGCTCAGGCTACGGGGAACAAGACCGGCGTCCCATCTGGCTCGCCCCGGTAAAGCAAGTAATGATGGCACCCCGCGTGCTCCATGACGACGGCGGTTCTCAGCCCCCTACGGAAGCAGGGATACATCAGCAAGGATCCGATAGCCCCGACAGCTGTACTTCTACAGGGCTCAAGCGCTCCTCCGACGGCCACGACGCCACATGAACAGGCTCCAACACCTCTCCGACAGCCACGTCGGCATGTACATAGGGCTCTGGCTCCCCTCTGCTAGACACATTAGCACACTGCTACACCCCCTGTTGTACACCTGGACCCTCTTCTTACGTCTATAAAAGGAAGGTCCAGGGCCCTCGTACGAAGAAGGTGGCCGCGCGGAAGAACGGGCTGACGCACAGGCTCTCTCTCTCTTTCTCTCTCGCGAACGCTTGTAACCCTCTACTGGAAGCGCATCCGCCCTGGCCGCAGGACAACACGAGGCCGTGGTTCCCCTTACTGTTTCCCTCCCTTGTGTTCCGTCTTGCGCCGACTCATTTGGGCTGGGACACGCAGCGACAATTTACTCGTCGGTCCAGGGACCCCCGGAGTCGAAACGCCGACACTAATGATTAATAAACTATGTCTATGTGTTAAATTGGTCTATGCAAATATAATTGTGTGTTAAACTGATGAACATGTATATAAATTGAATTGTGAATTGACTGGTTTGTGAAACTATGAATATAATTACTATTTTCTATTGTTAATTTAGTTTAAAAGTAACTAAAAATTAATTATTATATTATATATATATTATTTTTTTTCTGGTCTGGCAGCCAGCTCGTTGTCGCCTAGGCCGGCCACGCAGCTATCGTCTCTCGCTGAAACGCATTGAGGCCTTCTCACCTTAGAGCCAATAGCCCGTTCGCTGGCAAGCGCCAAGCCAGCAACTGCAACACAATCACCAACTTCAGACGACATGATTAGAGATGGTAACGGGTACAAACCCGCTGGATTTTGCCGTCCCAAACCCGTACCCGTGAAAAATATCTATGCCCATTAAAAAACCCGTACCCATGACGGGTTTGAGATTTTGCCCAAACCCGTACCCATCAGGTTTGCAGGTACCCATGGGTTACCCGCGGGTTTCATCTCCCATATACTTGTTCTTCTCATAATTAATAAGTATCGTAATGATTAATGATATCATGATCCAAAATTTATGTAATGAACAATGAGTTCATGATTTGGTATAAAAATTATTAGTAGAGAGAATGAAATACAAATAATAAGTTGTATAATTAAGTGACCTTGCACTAAGTTATCCATCCACCACATATGTAACGCTAGTAAAAACTATAATAACAAGCAAGCAACACTCTCACCGACTACTGATACATTCACCAATTGATAAAAATTATGAAGTAAATAAGGAATAACAAGTTTGTTGTTCGTTTATAAAATAAAATGACAATATGCACTAGGATTGGTCGGGTTTAAAAAACCCACGGGTTCACGGGTTTGGTACTATAGGAACAAACCCGTACCCATAAACCCGTCGGGTATAGATTTATGCCCATTAACAAACCCATGGATATGAAAATTGACCCAAACCCGTACCCTAATAGGGTAAAAACCCATCGGGTTTCGGATTTCGGGTACCCATTGCCATCTCTAGACATGATGACTCCCTCCGTCCAAAACAGTGCAGGACTCCCAACAGAATATAAATCTGACCAAATCTATTAGAGGAACGTTATTAATATTTATAATAAAAAAACGGTACAGGACTCCAGCAATTTTAAATTTGACCAAATATATTAGAAGGAACATTACTAACATTTATAATACGAAATAATCATTATAATAAATATCATCAAATGCATAAATAGTGTTGTTTTTCTGTAAACATAATCAAACTTAGAAAAGCTCAATTGTTGGAAACCTATGCATTTTTTTTGGACGGAGAAAGTACATTGTAGTGGTATAGCCATGTGACAGAAACAAGGTCTAGAGTTGGAGATCAGATTAATATCTTAGCACACCCAGGACAGAAATAACGGCAAGTCTGCCAGATGTATTCTGTGAACCACTAGGTGAAAACATCATCATCATCACCATCTTAGAGCATACGGCTAAGTCACTTCAAGTTTGAAAAAAAAAATATTGAGGGGGACAATTGTGGTGAATAGCTCCTTGGTGTGCTATTCATCCACCAGTAAAAATTCCATGAGGACAACAAACATGGGAGATCATGAACTCGGTTTTTCAGCCTTTCTTTCCTTATTTGCAAAGATCCCTGGAAGTAAAACTCTCAAGATCTACTCAGAAATGGGGCAGGATTCCTCAAAAGCTTGCTGCTCCTTACGGCAGAAGTCGAATTCGTTGGTGTAGTAATACATGCAACCAGCATATTCATCCATTTCCTTGGGACACTTTTGATGAAGTTCTTTCAACCTGGGAGTGTAAAATATTAGTAGTCAAAGATGGCATAGGAAGGACAGAAGTGATATACGCTTAATGGAAACCACAATGTTAAAGCAAACAATGTCGAACAAAAAAAAAGGTATACAGGGTATACAACCTAGAAAATACATGTAGCGTTAACAAACAATGCTTAGAAAGAAGCATACTCTACACATGCTATTCAACTAACAAATAGCTACAACATTGGGTGGTAATCTGCACTTCATTTCAGAATTAGACGGGATAATAGGATGCCCATCTCACAAAATAACCAAAAGAAAACGAAATTCCTGGTTGATTTTGGGATGAAAAGATAGGTCTGCATGTTATCAATTACTACATTCTAAAATATGTTGGTTTAGTTTTGTTCTAAATAAATCTTCCTTAACTTTGACTAGGTTTACCGAAAAATATATTACATCTACAGTACCAAACAAATACAATAATACATTATCAAGACACATTTCAAGGTGGATTTAATGAAACTAACTTTATGTTGGATATTGGAGCATTTTTCTACAAACTTAGTCGAAATTAGAGAAGTTATACTTAAGACAAAACTACAACAACCTACATTCTTTAACACATCGATTACCAAACAAGAAATAATAAAAACACATACTCAATGCCTCAACAAGTGTCGTATTGTTGAACATGCACTTCTTTGGTGCATGTTCTCCAGCTTTTAAGAATGACAGGTGGGCTATGCAACTCAATGCTCCGGAATTGAGGATCTGGTAGATCTCAATAATATGTCAACACTGATAATGTACATGTACTTTTCTTTTTCTTACTTTATGTCCTGTGTAACCTATAAGCATTAACTCCCTGGTCTCAATGCCCAAGAAGAAGGAAAAGACAGCACTAATTCAACCACTCAGGCTTCTAGTCGATAAATTGATAAACTATAAGGGGTTCATTTTGACAGGAGCCAAACAGAGTAAGATATCAAGCCAGGTTGAAATCACTAGTTCTTCATGTTATAAAAACATGTGAATATGTGATGATGTTGAATGAATTTGCGAAAGCCTTTTCTCATTCCATTTCCTCTCAATAAAATGTACTGTCTAAAAGAAAGTATAAAGTTGGTTAAGGCACCAACAGTTCCTCCATTGCGATTCATGCTACCCTAGATAATAGTGAAAAACATGTCCTAACATCCCAGGAGATGCAATGCAAGTTAGAACTGGTGTTAACGCAGTGTCATCACCATCTTATCAATTTAAACTCAGTGCCATAAACTAGTATATCCCTGAAGGTGGATTCTGGTTGACTTCAGTGCAAATTTGCATTTCTGAGTCACTAGGGCAGACCCACTGCAGAGGTTCAAACAAGAGTGAGGTCTAGTGAAGGGATAAATTGAGGCCGAAGGGATAAACCGAGGCAAGCCTTCCCCCCACAAATGTGGAGAGGCTGCTTTGCACACGCGACCTGATGACTATGTGAGATAGCTCTCACCACCGCACCAGGCCTGCTTTTTATCCCTGAATCACTTGCTGTCATTATATTTAAATTCACTTGTTATGGATTTTCCACAGTATAGTAGTGTACTCATGGTGACATATGATTCTCGGGCCACAGAAGAACAATCTAATCACAGGATGAGTATCAACGGTGGATAAAAATTTAACAAATGCAGCTCAGATCAATTAGGCAGAAATGTGACTTAGCTGCAAACAGCAAGTGTTATCAAGCTAAATAGTTGGTTCAATTTCTTACTCAAGAGCAATGTGGAAAGCAATTGCAAGGAAGATCTACAAAGCAGAGAAGTTCTTAGCCTTCTACTGGAAGAAGTGGTTGTGTGGCACAACTAGGGTTTCCGGCCATTGGTTCTAGCTAGCCAAGCTTCCAGTTTGGGACAGTTGCACCAAATCAACCACTGTAAGATGATATGGTAGGTAGCAGTTATATGCATTTTAGCTGTAACAACCAAGTACAGAGTTTAGGATTACAGTCGCTTGTTAGCTATAATTTTATCATCTTGGCAATGCTTTCTAAGGGCTTCACCTATTACAGTTTCTCCTCCTGAAATCTATTTGATTATGGTCAATAAAATAATGGTCGAAAAAATGAGATAAAGGAAAAACTACAAGCAGTATGGTTCAAGCAAATGTGTACTGTTGAAAATGAGCATACCAGAAGCAGAAGATGAACCTGAGACAACATTCAGATATAGAAAAGAATTTGAATATCAAGTAACAGAAATGTTACTAAGCTAAATACCAGGTTTTGTGTGCCTGTAGCCTTCCTATCATAGAACTTAAGGGGAACTCACTAAGGATATCGCAGTATTTATTGGCGAGAGATTCTGATATTTGCCATCAGCCAAAAACAGGTTTGTAAAATTGCCATCAGACCCACATTTCATAGACCCAGCTGGACCCACAATTCATAGACACAGTGGTAATTATAACAAGAAGACAACATTGTGAGTGGCAAAAATCCAATTATCTCATTTATTGGCTGCAACTGCAAAGAAGGGCTGTTGTTTGGATGAAACCAACCTAAACAATCAAGGTACAAAAACCTTTGCTAAGTTTGATGGATGGCCCTGAATCCAAATGAGCTGTCTAACAATGAACATAACCAGTTCAAAGTACTCTAACTAATCTGTCCAGCCTCTAGCGGGGGCTAAAGGCTACAGTAGCATCTGGCCATAGTTTGACATGTATAGGTTGCCGATTATTCTAATTTGCTAGTTCATTGGCTACAACCACGTATTAAAACCTGCCCTTATGGGCATGCTTGGGTCTATTTAGTTTCCTTCTCGTCTTCTAAATATAATGACCCTCAGCTCTCATGAGCGTTGAAGAAAAAAAAACTGGTGCAGCCTTGCAATGCAATAAAAAATCTCTAATACTGTATTATAAATGAACATAATTCATAATTTTCTATCTTCGTCGAAGTTATCAAATCATGTCTGTGCATAGCATTTGCATATACTGCTGATGGTTACCCTGATAAGCAATGCCAGGTAGCTGTTCAACTGTATCATCAGTAACCTCACAAACCGCTTCGCTAACGTACCGAAGCCTAAGGAACAGAATGATGGAAGCGAGTCCAATCGAGCAGCAGGGGATCGGACGGCGCAGGTAGGGGGAGAACGGGGCAGACGAACTCACAGGCTAAGGACGCAGCTTGTGACCTGGCGGCCCTTCTCGAGGCACTTCTCAGGATTAGGGTCCTTCTTCTTGCAGTTGAGGAAGGCGACGTTCTCCGGGCGGCACCGGACTGCGATGTGCTTCGACGCTGCCATCAGCACCGACGAAGTCGGGATCGGCTCCCCCAAAGCGTCTACGGGCGTGCTGCTCGCCGACATCGCTGCGGGCGCGGTGGCTTCGCCGGGGCTCCTGGTCTTGGAGATCTGGGGAAGTGGGAGAAGCCGAAGCGAGACGGCCACACCTAGACGGGAAGGGAGGACGAGACGGACTGACAACTGACGGGAGGGATGAAGGTGGGGACAGGTGGTTCCTGCCTTCGTGGGCTTTACCTGGGCTCATTTGAAAGTTTTAGAGCAAGCTACCAGGCCTCTAAAACCCTCGGTCTCGCGTAGAGATAAATACTCGTCTGGTATTAGCATTATATTCCTGTACCGTACCCAACACAAAAAAAATTATACCGGTCGAATTATCCATATAAAATCTTACTCATACTCATACTCGCGCGGGTAATTTTACCCATCGGATAACCCGTACTCGCTAAGAATGTCTCAAATTCTAATATTCTGATCACTCAAAATATCAAATAAATACAAAAAAAATTTAACTAAAATATAACAAACCATATGATTATATAACTTGATAGTTAAATAAATAATAATCGAAGAAAGGTTTTATTTTAACCATGATGGTATTAGATAATAATAATAGTGGTATTATACGGGTATATTTTACCCACGAGTATGTCGGTATGGGTAGTACCACCCACATCCGTCTACCCAACGGATAGAAATTGTTGCCCAATAACATATCCGCGGGTATAGAAATTATCCCATACCCGCCTACATATCGGTTAAAATCGTTGGGATAGTCGAGTTTCTGGTACCCATTGCTATCTCTAGTCTCATGAGAGTCCCTATTTCTCAATTTGTAAGAAAAAGTAGCTAAAACCAGTTTTTGACTGGTAAATATGCACTGACCTTATTTGGTTTGGTGAAAATTACTGTGATTTCTACCACTTCCAGGCCTATGCATGTGGTCTTTTTTTTGCGGTTCTGCCCAATTTTAATATTTTATGATTATTTAAAAATTTCAAATCTAAAAATATGAGTTCAATCTATATTTAAAATTGACAGCAAAGATAGATGACGGAATAATTGAATCAACTACTTTTAAAATAAAGTAAGGGTAAACTTGCCTTTATCTAAGGAACTAGGTTTCAAAAACGCACACATACACCTTTTTGCATAAACCAGTTTACAGAAACTAGGGATATAAATCAGTTTATTATAAACCTTAGAGGAGGTTGAAAATATACTATGTCTGCAAAAATTTCATATAGGGAGTGGTATTGTACTTGTACATGTCAAGAAGGTTAACATTACAACATACCGACATGCAGGCATTCCAGCCAGGTGACTGAGGTGAGCAATAGAAAGCATGTGTCATGTGTGATGTGTGGGTTGTTTTTGCTGCAATAGCTCTTTCATGAGGCAATTGCTACTGGTATTAGTATTACCTTATTCCACTGAGGTTGGAAGGGCAAATCCCTTGCGCTTTGTGCTCACCACACAGCCGCATGCCTTGCAAACGTTGGCTAGATCGGATTTCAAAGAGCCTCCGGACTCCGGTGGAGACGATTGCTAGAGAGCTCAACCGCACGCGATGGTAGCACACCTCGTTTCGTATGGGCCGGATTACAAACAAACTAGTGGGTTAATTAGCCTATAATCTATATAGGAACGACAAATCAGCTCCAGATTGCTGCATTGGCCATCGATGGCGGCGAAAGGAACGCGTGCTCATTTCGAACCGAAGAACAAAGCGCAGTTGTGAACATGAGCGTCAGAACCTGCAGAGCTGACCATATATGTGTTGTCCATTTTAAGGATTTTCCCTTTATTAAATAAAAAGAGAGAGGAGGGGGCCAGCCTGGTGGGCCGCTACAAGGCCCATCAGACCGAGCAGCCCACCGGCTGGTAGGCGGCTAGGGCATGAAGACACCACGGCTTGGAGATCGTGGAGGACGAGCAGAGCAGCATTTTTGCTTCCTGGCGGCGTTCTGGAGGTGGTTAAGGGCTCGCCCGAGATCCATGGCGCCCCCTGCGCAATCTCCTCGAGCCTGGCTTCTTAAGTATGGAGATTTACTCCCTGCTGAGTATCTAGCCGAAAAATCCCAGCTCTCTGTTCCTATTTCTCCTCTCGATTCCAGTCACGGTTTGGATCGATTCCTTCGATTCTTGGTGTTCTGGTGTAAATCCTGCTAGTGGAAGAAGGTGGAGGGATCAATGCTTGTGCGCAGTGAGGTTCTCCTGCTCTTTGTTGTTCTATCTGTGCACCTGTGTGGTGCGCAGTCTGTACTGATTATTGTCCACCGTGGCCTGGTGCCTGGGCTCCCTGCTGCGCGGTGTTCGTCTTCTCGGGCTGGTGCCGTGGACGTCTCCTTCGGCTCCGGCAGCGGCTCTAGTATCTCCGTCAACCTCCCGCCGTGCAGGCCCGGACGTGGGCGGCGGAATTGGTTTTCTGGGACAGAACCTTGTGTTTGCTGAGCTGGTCTTCCAACGTAGACAATCTACGTGTTGTGAGTTATTCGTTGTCTCACTTTATTTACTGTTTAATTTTGTGCAATCTGCTAGTATTAAATACTTGGGTGTGATTGCACTGTTGTGGGCGGATTTGTGTGCTCGATGATGATAGCGGTGTAGTGAGACAACGTGACAGTCTGGGTTTCAGTGTATTATCATTTTCAGCATTGATATTATTTATGCCTAATTAAATCTCTCTTTGTTGAGGCTGTTTACCTGTTTAAATTCTGTTATTTTATTTAGTATACAGCTCTTTACTATTAGTATTTAGATTTGATTATTAGGCTTATTACATCTGATCTAAAACCCTGATTTGGTAAGATAGGACTGTCACGTTAGTCGAGGATCTCTGATCACCTTTTAGCGTTGGAGGGATGTTTACTACAGCAACCCGCTATTTTGAGAGCAATAGTTTAAGATAAACAATTATGTTTATTTGTTTAATCTGCCTTCTTCATCTGCAAGCCATGTTTAATTATAAAATGGACCTGAGATGTTATTTTACATGTTTACATGTTCTAGAATTGCTACTGTTCATTGCTGCAATAATTATATATGGCATTTATCTGAGTTATATGCTTGTTTTATTCGGAATTAGAATATTTAATCTATTTAAATATGTAGAAAGCATGTCACTTATTTCTCTAATATTACAACAATCCAGAAAACCAATTCCTATAATGGCCTCCAGTTCTGATGTCATTAAGCCTGAAGCGTTCGACGGCGCAAGCTTTAAGCGCTGGCAGATTAAGACTCGCATGTGGCTCACTGACCTAAAATTATTTTGGGTAGTGACGTCGGTTATTCCACAGGCTGCATCAGATGATTCTGATGATGCAGCGAAGGCCGCCGCACTAGCGGAGAAAGCCAAGTGGGACGAAGCCAATGAGGCATGCTTGTCTCGTCTGCTGAACGTCTTGTCGAACCGCTTATTTAACGTGTACTCTGGTTTTACCTCCGCTAAGGGTCTATGGACTGAACTTGAGAACGAGTCCTCTGAAGTTGACAATGGCAATGAGTCATTCACAACGGAAAACTACCTCAACTATAAAATGGCTGAGGGAAGGTCTGTTATGGAGCAGCTACAAGAGATTCAACTCCTTGTTAGGGACTTGGTCCAATATGGCTGTGTCCTACCAGACAGTTTTCAGGTGAATGCAATACTGGCAAAGCTCCCGCCTTCTTGGCGAGACTTTGTGACTTCACGCCGCCACATGAAGAAGCAAATGACTCTCACTGAGTTGTCAGCTGCGATTAATGTGGAAGAGCGTGCAAGGTCCAGTAACAAGCCATCTCAGCAACTCCAGGCTCACGTTGTTGAGAAGGGTGGAGATAGAAAATTCCAGAAGAAGAAGAAGAACTCTCCACAGAAGAATATGAACCAACCTAAGTCCAAAAAGATGAAGAAGAAAAAGGAGGACTTTATCTGCTACGTTTGTGGTGTCTCCGGGCATACAGCTCGGAGGTGCAAACTTAGGAAGGGAAAAGGTCCTCCACCTCAGCGCAAAGAAGGGAACGTGGTGGTTAACTCCACCCCAGGGTATGCACCTCAGGCCTTTATGGCAAGTCCATCAGATGACTGGTGGATGGATTCCGGTGCTACTGTTCACATTTGTGCTGATCGATCCATGTTCTCTTCATTCCAGGGATACAACAGCGCACCAGTCTTGATGAGAAATGGTGTTCCGGCAGCAGTTCGAGGTACTGGACAGGTCTACCTGAAGTTAACTTCAGGAAAGACGCTCGTGCTGAAGGACGTACTCTATGTGCCATCGATGAGCCGGAACCTCATATCAGTGTCGCTGCTATGTCGACAGGGTCTTAAATTAGTGTTTGAGTCTAATAAAGTGGTCCTGTCTAAGTTTGGTACTTTTGTTGGAAAGTCATATGAGTCAGGCGGTTTGTTCCGTCTTTCTGTTTTGAATAATCATTCTTCTTACCATGTTAATGTGGTCTGTAATAACGATTCCATTAATAATATATGGCATTCCCGTTTGTGTCATGTGAATTTTGAGGCCATTAAGAGATTAAGTGACATGTCTTTAATTCCTGAATATAAACATGTTAAAGGTGTAAAATGTGGTATTTGTGTGCAAGCTAAGCAGCCTAGAAAACCGTTTCATACGGTTGAAGGCAGAAGTACCACTCCTTTAGAATTAATTCACTCAGATATCTGTGAGATGAATGGTATAATCACAAAAGGCGGTAAAAGATACTTTCTTACCTTGATAGATGATGCTACCAGGTTCTGTTATATTTACTTACTCAGAACTAAAGATGAGGCACTAGAACACTTTAAGATCTATAAGACTGAAGTTGAAAACCAGTTAGACAAGAAAATTAAAAGGTTACGGTCTGATAGAGGAGGTGAATACCTTTCCAACCTTTTTTATGAGTTGTCGGGGACCATAATTAGGGGTACCCTCAAGGCTCCTAATTCTCAGCTGGTAATCCCCATCAGCACAAAGCTGCAAAGGCCTGATGGGTGCGATTAAGTCAGGGATCAGTCCATTCAAGGGACTCGATCACGCCTCACCCGAGCCTAGCCTCGGACAAGGGCAGCCGACCCCGGAGGATTTCCGTCTCGCCCGAGGCCCCCCTTCAACGGCGAACATGTTTCCGGCTCGCCCGAGGCCCTGCCTTCGCCAAGAAGCAACCCTAACCAAATCGCTGCACCGACCGACCAAATCGCAGGAGCATTTAATGCAAAGGTGGCCTGACACCTTTATCCTGACGCACACCCCCAGTCGGCAGAGCCGAAGTGACCGCCGTCACTTCGCCGCTCCACTGACCGGCCTAACAGAAGGACAGCGCCGCCTGCGCCACCCCGACTGTGGTGCCACTTGACAGAAAGACTGACAGGCAGTCAGGCCCGGCCAAAGGCACCATAGGAAGCTCCGCTCCGCCCGACCCAGGGCTCAGACTCGGGCTAAGTCCCAGAAGACGGCGAACTCCGCCCGACCCAGGGCTCGGACTCGGGCTAAGTCCCGGAAGACGGCGAACTCCGCCCGACCCAGGGCTCGGACTCGGGCTAAATCCCGGAAGACGGAGAACTCCGCCTGACCCAGGGCTCGGACTCAGGCCAAGTCCCAGAAGACGGCGATCTCCGCCTCGCCCGACCCAGGGCTCGGACTTGGGCTCGGCCCCAGAAGACGACGGTCTCCGCCTCGCCCGACCCAGGGCTCGGACTTGGGCTCGGCCCCAGAAGACGACGAACTCCGCTTCGCCCGACCCCAGGGCTCGGACTCCGCCCCGGCACCAGCCAGCGATCTCCGCCTCGCCTGAACCTGGGGCTCGGACCCGACCTCGGCCACGGAAGACGGACTCGACCTCGGCTTCGGAGGAGCTTCCACATCGCCCAACCTAGGGCGTAGACTAGCCACGTCAACAGGAGGCGCCATCATCACCCTACCCCGAGCTGACTCGGGCCGCAGGGAACAAGACCGACGTCCCATCTGGCTCGCCCCGCCAGATAGGCAATGATGGCGCCCTGCATACTCTGTGATGACGGCGGCTCTCAGTCCCCTTACGGAAGCAAGAGGACGTCAGCAAGGATTCAACCGCTCCGACAGCTGTCCCTCCGCCAGGCTCCATCGCTACTCCGACGACCAAGACATCACACCAGTTGGGTGCCAAAATCTCTCCGGCTGCCACAACGGCATGTACTCAGGGCGCTAGCTCTCCTCCGCTAGACATGTAGCACTCTGCTACACCCCCCATTGTACACCTGGATCCTCTCCTTGCGCCTATAAAAGGGAGGACCAGGGCCCTCTTAGAAAAGGTTGGCCGCGCGGGGACGAGGACGAGACACGCGCTCGCTTGGAGCCGCTCGCTCCCTCTCCCGCGTGGACGCTTGTAACCCCCTACTGCAAGCGCACCCGACCTGGGCGCGGGACGAACACGAAGGCTGCGGGATTCCCACCTCTCTCACGCCGGTCTCCGGCCGCCTCGCTCTCCCCCCTTCGCGCTCGCCCTCGCGCTCGACCCATCTGGGCTAGGGCACGCGGCGACATTCACTCATTGGCTCAGGGACCCCCCGGTCTCGGAACGCCGACAGTTGGCGCGCCAGGTAGGGGCCTGCTGCGTGTTGACGAACAGCTTCCCGTCAAGCTCCAGATGGGCAGTCTCCAGTAACCTCTCCAACCCGGGACGGTGCTCCGTTTCGGGAGTCTTGAGTTCATGTCCCTCGACGGCAGCTACGACATGATACTCCTTCCACCGTCGTGCGACAACAACAGTGGCGGCCGATAACCCGCCCGCCGGCGGCGGAATCGGCGACGTCTTCCCCGCATGGTGGAAGAACAATCTTCGAGCTCACCCCGTCCTCTCCCCCGCCGGTGGAGGAGGAGGCGGGGGAACCAAGGCCAAGCAGGAGACAGCGCCTCGTCGGCTGTCGAGCGAGTCGACGGCCCCAGTGCCCCAACGGGGGCGCACCGGGCGTCGACCTCGCGTTTGAGACGAAGGCGAGCGTCGTCTCCCCGCGACACGCCAATCCCGAGCAAGCGGACGACGCCAGCACACTCGCGAAAAGCTTGCTGGACGTCACCCTCGTACCTGAGACGACGGTGCAGTCAGTCCCCGACGTGACCTTACCGCCGCCCGTCGACCAAAAGGTACCGATCGATTCCCATCCCACGTCTTTCGGATTCAGCCTCAACCCGTCTAGCGACTTCGCTTTGGCGGGCGCTCTCGTAGAGGCAAGTCCAGACCCTCTGGGGTTTCGTATGCGGTCACCTTAGGACTGGCTGACGGACGTCTCGACCTACGGGCCCTCTGGGTCCGAGGAAGACGACGAGCCCAGCATCTGTCGGGATTTCTCTGGACTTGGCAACCCCGGTGCCATGCGAGACTTCATGACCGCATGTGACTACTGCCTTTCCGACTGTTCCGACGGTAGCCGTAACCTCGGCGACGAGGACCGCGGCCCAAGTCGCGAATGCTTCCACGTCGATCTAGGGGGTCCCCCCGAAGGCAACCATCTCGGCATGCCAGAGGACGGTGACCTCCCTAGGCCGGTGCCTCGCGTTGACATCCCACGGGAGCTAGCTGTGGTCCCCGTTCAGGCGGGGGGTCATGACCCACAGCTCGAGCAAATCCGCGGGGTGCAGGCCAGGCTCGACGAGGGAGCAGGAGCGCTTGAGCCGGTCCGTCGGGACGTCGGGCAGGCATGGGCGGGCCAACCTCCGGCCGGAGAAATACGTCATCTACCCCAGGGCTTCCAGCACCGCATCATCGACGACGTCAGGGTCAGGCCACCACCCGCTTCCAGTGGGGTCGGCCAGAACCTGGCGGCAGCAGCAATGCTTCTTCGCGCGATGCCGGAGCCATCAACCACCGAGGGGCGACGAATCCAGTGAGAGCTCAAGAATCTCCTGGAAGGCGTCGCGGTCCGACAGGCCGAGAGCTTCGCCTCCCGAAGGCAGGGGTACCCCTCGGAACCTCATGCTGCGACTTCCCGATTCATGCGGGAAGCCTCGGTCTACACCGGGCGCACGCGCAACACAGCGCCTGTGGCCCCGGGTCGCCTCGGCAACGAGCACCGTCACCGCGACCGACGGGCCCACCTCGACGAGAGGGTGCGCCGAGGCTACCACCCCAGGCGTGGGGGACGCTACGACAGCGGGGAGGATCGGAGTCCCTCGCCCGAACCACCCGGTCCGCAAGCCTTCAGCCGAGCCATCCGACGGGCGCCGTTCCCGACCCGGTTCCGACCCCCGACTACTATCACAAAGTACTCGGGGGAGACGAGACCGGAACTGTGGCTCGCGGACTACCGTCTGGCTAGCCAACTGGGTGGAACGGACGATGACGACCTCATCATCCGCAACCTCCCCCTGTTCCTCTCCGACTCCGCTCGCGCCTGGTTGGAGCACCTGCCTCCGGGGCAGATCTCCAACTGGGACGACCTAGTCCAAGCTTTCGCCGGCAATTTCCAGGGCACGTATGTGCGCCCCGAGAATTCCTGGGACCTCCGAAGCTGCCGACAGCAGCCGGGAGAGTCTCTCCGGGACTACATCCGGCGATTCTCGAAGCAGCGCACCAAGCTGCCCAACATCACCGACTCGGATGTCATCGGCGCGTTCCTCGCTGGCACCACCTGCCATGACCTGGTGAGCAAGCTAGGCCGCAAGACCCCCACCAGGGCGAGCGAGCTGATGGACATCACCACCAAGTTCGCCTCCGGCCAGGAGGCGGTCGAGGCTATCTTCCGAAAGGACAAGCAGCCCCAGGGCCGCCCATCGGAAGATACTCCCGAGGCGTCAACTCAGCGCAGTGCCAAGAAGAAGGGCAAGAAGAAGTCGCAAGCGAAACGCGACGCCGCCGACGCGGACCTTGTCGCCGCCGCCGAGTACAAGAACCCTCGGAAGCCCCCCGGAGGTGCCAACCTCTTCGACAAGATGCTCAAGGAGCCGTGCCCCTATCACTAGGGACCCGTCAGGCACACCCTTGAGGAGTGCGTCACGCTTCGGCGCCACTTCCACAGGGCCGGGCCACCCGCGGAGGGTGGCAAGGCCCGCGACGATGACAAGAAGGAAGATCACCAGGCAGGAGAGTTCCCCGAGGTCCGCGACTGCTTCATGATCTATGGTGGGCAAGCGGCGAACGCCTCGGCTCGACACCGCAAGCAAGAGCGCCGGGAGGTCTGCTCGGTCAAGGTGGCGACGCCAGTCTATCTAGACTGGTCCGACAAGCCCATCACCCTCGACCGAGACGATCACCCCGACCATGTGCCGAGCCCGGGGAAATACCCGCTCGTCGTCGACCCGTCATCGGTGACATCAGGCTCACCAAGGTCCTCATGGACGGAGGCAGCAACCTCAACATCATCTACGCCGAGACCCTCGGGCTTCTATGTATCGATCTGTCCTCTGTCCGGGCAGGCGCTGCTCCCTTCCATGGGATCATTCCCGGGAAGCGCGTCCAATCCCTCGGACAGCTCGACCTTCCTGTCTGCTTCGGAACACCCTCCAACTTCTGAAGGGAGACCCTGACGTTCGAGGTGGTCGGATTCCGAGGAACCTACCACGCGGTACTGGGGAGGCCATGCTACGCGAAGTTCATGGCCGTCCCCAACTACACCTACCTGAAGCTCAAGATGTCGGGACCCAATGGGGTCATCACCGTCGGCCCTACGTACAAACACGTGTTCGAATGCGACGTGGAGTGCGTGGAGTACGCCGAGGCCCTCGCCGAGTCCGAGGCCCTCATCGCCGACCTGGAGAGCCTCTCTAAGGAGGTGCCAGACGTGAAGCGTCATGCCGGCAACTTTGAGCCAGCGGAGACGGTTAAGTCCGTCCCCTCGACCCCAGCGGTGACACCTCCAAGCAGATCCGGATCGGCTCCGGGTTCGATCCCAAATAGGAAGCAGTGCTCGTCGACTTTCTCCGCGCGAACGCCGACGTCTTCGCGTGGAGTCCCTTGGACATGCCTGGCATACCGAGGGATGTCGCCGAGCACTCGCTGGACATCCGAGCCGGAGCCCGACCCGTCAAGCAGCCGCTGCGCCGATTCGACGAGGAGAAGCGCAGAGCCATAGGCGAGGAGATCCACAAGCTAATGGCGGCAGGGTTCATCAAAGAGGTATTCCATCCCGAATGGCTTGCCAACCCTGTGCTTGTGAGAAAGAAAGGGGGGAAATGGTGGATGTGTGTAGACAACACTGGTCTCAACAAAGCATGTCCGAAGGTTCCCTACCCTCTGCCTCGCATCGACCAAATCGTGGATTCCACTGCTGGGTGCGAAACCCTATCTTTCCTCGATGCCTACTCAGGGTATCATCAAATCAGGATGAAAGAGTCCGACCAGCTCGCGACTTCTTTCATCACACCCTTCGGCATGTACTGCTATGTCACCATGCCGTTCGGCTTGAGGAATGCGGGCGCGACGTACCAGCGGTGCATGAACCATGTGTTCGGCGAACACATTGGCCGCACGGTCGAGGCCTACGTCGATGACATCGTAGTCAAGACGAGGAAAGCCTCCGACCTCCTTTCCGACCTTGAAGCGACATTCCGATGTCTCAAGGCGAAAGGCGTCAAGCTCAATCCCGAAAAGTGTGTTTTCGGAGTACCCCGAGGCATGCTCTTGGGGTTCATCGTCTCCGAGCGGGGCATCGAAGCCAACCCGGAGAAGATCGCAGCTATCACCAGCATGGGGCCCATCAAGGACTTGAAAGGCGTACAGAGGGTCATGGGATGCCTCGCGGCTCTGAGCCGTTTCATCTCACGCCTCAGCGAAAGAGGACTACCTCTGTACCGCCTCTTAAGGAAGGCCGAGTGCTTCACTTGGACCCCTGAGGCTGAGGAAGCCCTCAGGAACCTGAAGGCGCTCCTCACAAAGGCGCCTATCTTGGTGCCCCCAGCTGCCGGAGAAGCCCTCCTGGTCTACGTCGCCGCGACCACTCAGGTGGTTAGCGCCGCGATTGTGGTCGAGAGGCAAGAAGAGGGGCATGCGTTGCCCATTCAGAGGCCAGTCTACTTCGTCAGCGAGGTACTGTCCGAAACCAAGATCCGCTACCCACAAGTTCAGAAGCTGCTGTACACGGTGATCCTGACGCGGCGGAAGCTGCGACACTACTTCGAGTCTCATCCGGTAACTGTGGTGTCATCCTTCCCCCTGGGGGAGATCATCCAGTGCCGAGAGGCCTCGGGTAGGATTGCAAAGTGAGCGGTGGAAATCATGGGCGAGACGATCTCGTTCGCTCCTCGGAAGGCCATCAAGTCCCAGGTCTTGGCGGACTTCGTAGCTGAATGGGTCGACACTCAGCTACCGACGGCTCCGATCCAACCGGAGCTCTGGACCATGTTCTTCGACGGGTCGCTGATGAAGACAGGAGCCGGCGCAGGCCTACTCTTTGTCTCGCCCCTCGAGAAGCACCTACGCTACATGCTACGCCTCCATTTCCCGGCTTCCAACAATGTGGCTGAGTACGAAGCTCTAGTCAACGGGTTGCGGATCGCCATCGAGCTAGGGGTCTGATGCCTCGACGCTCGCGGTGACTCGCAGCTCGTCATCGACCAAGTCATGAAGAACTCCCACTGCCGCGACCCGAAGATGGAGGCCTACTGCGATGAAGTTCGGCGCCTAGAAGACAAGTTCTACGGGCTCGAGCTCAACCACATCGCTCGGTGCTACAACGAGACTGCGGACGAACTGGCTAAAATAGCCTCGGGGCGAACGACAGTTCCCCCGGACGTCTTCTCCCGGGATCTGCATCAACCCTCCGTCAAGATCGACGACACGCCCGAGCCCGAGGCACCCTCGGCCCAGCCCGAGGCACCCTCAGATCAGCCCGAGGCACCCTCGGATCATCCCGAGGCACCCTCGGCTCGGTCCGAGGCATCCTCGACTCAACCCGAGGTGCCCTCGGCCCCCGAGGGCGAGGCGCTGCACGTCGAGGGGGAGCAAAGCGGGGTCACGCCTGATCAGAACTGGTGGACCCCGTACCTGCAATATCTCCACCGAGGAGAACTACCCTCCGACCGAGCCGAAGCTCGGTGGGTGGCGTGGCGCGCCAAGTCGTTCGTCTTGCTGGGTGATGAGAAGGAGCTCTACCACCGCAGCCCCTCCGACATCCTCTAGCGATGCATCTCCATCGCCGAAGGTCAGGAACTCCTGCGAGAGATACACTCGGGGGCTTGCGGCCATCACGCAGCGCCTCGAGCCCTTGTCGGGAATGCTTTTCGGCAAGGCTTCTACTGGCCGACGGCGGTGGCCGACGCCACTAGAATTGTCCGCACCTGCGAAGGGTGCCAGTTCTACGCAAGGCAGACCCACCTGCCCGCTCAAGCTCTGCAGACGATACCCATCACCTGGCCTTTTGCTGTGTGGGGTCTGGACCTCGTCAGCCCCTTGTAGAAGGCACCTGGGGGCTACACGCACCTGCTGGTCGCCATCGACAAATTCTCCAAGTGGATCGAGGTCCGACCCCTGAACAGCATCAGGTCCGAGCAGGCGGTGGCGTTCTTCACCAACATCATCCATCGCTTCGGGGTCCCGAACTCCATCATCACCGACAACAGCACCCAGTTCACCGGCAGAAAGTTCCTGGACTTCTGCGAGGATCATCACATCCGGGTGGACTGGGCCGCCGTGGCTCACCCCATGTCAAATGGGCAAGTAGAGCGTGCCAACGGCATTATTCTACAAGGGCTCAAGCCTCGAATCTACAACGACCTCAACAAGTTCGGCAAGCGATGGATGAAGGAACTCCCCTCGGTGGTCTGGAGTCTGAGGACAACGCCAAGCCGAGCCACGGGCTTCACGCCGTTCTTCCTAGTCTACGGGGCCGAGGCCGTCTTGCCCACAGACCTGGAATACGGCTCCGCGAGGGCGAGGGCCTACACCGACCAAAGCAACCAAACTAGCCGAGAAGACTCGCTGGACCAGCTGGAGGAGGCTTGGGAGAGGGCCTTACTACACTCGGCGCGGTACCAGCAGTCCCTGCGACGCTACCACGCCCGAGGGGTCCGGTCCCGAGACCTCTAGGTGGGCGACCTGGTGCTTCGGCTGCGACAGGACGCCCGAGGGCGGCACAAGCTCACGCCCCCTCAGGAGGGGCCGTTCGTCATCGCCAAAGTTCTGAAGCCCGGAACGTACAAGCTGGCCAACAGTCAAGGCGAGATCTACGACAACGCTTGGAACATCCAACAGCTACATCGCTTCTACCCTTAAGATGTTTTCAAGTTGTTCATATATCTCACGCCCAGCAAAAGTTTAGTCATCAAGGAAGGGTCAGCCTCGCCTCGGTAAAGCCCGACCCTCCCTCGGGGGCTAAAAGGGGGGGAACCCCCTCTGCGTCGAAATTTTCCTCGAAAAAAGATCTTTTCTGCCAGAAGGTCTTTCGGGCTGTTTGACTACTTCGAAAGTGGATCCTGAAAACGACGGAGTACACATAAGCAGCCAAGGCTGACCGAGCCGAGGGAGTCCTACGCCTCCGGGATACGGATACCTCACTCATCACCTTCTGCGATAAGTAACTCACGTTCGGATAAGTGATCCCGCGGACCGAACAAGTCTTCACGGTCGGAAGCTCTTCTGCCGAAGCGATTTCTCGAGCCTTCTCGACTGCGTCGGGAACAGAGCCCCATGGACGGGTAAGAGTGCGCGTAAGCGGCAAGGCTGACCGAGCCGAGGGACTCCTACGCCTCCGGGATACGGATACCTCACTCGTCACCTTCCGCGAGAAGCAACTCTCGCTCGCACAAACATTTATGTTACCAACAAAAGGGTCCAGATACTCGAAACAAGAGGAAAGGAGACGCGGCTTTACAACACGGCGATGGTGTGTTTTGGCCTCGGCGGCCGCAGGGAACACACGCTACAAGACAATCCGATCCTGCAGGCTCGGATCTTGACGGCTGAAGGGAGCAGCAGCACCCTCGGCATCGACGACACCTTCGGCGAGGTCTGACCTAGCCTCGGACGGCGACGCGGTCCGAAGATCTCCACTCTGAAGGACGACGTCATCGCCATGCCCGGGCCATCGCTACCAGGGTCTTCTCGGGAATCCGCCCGAGCAGGCGGCTCGGCCGGTCACACCGGGGCCTCGGCCAGCTGTCCTCCAAGGACGTCAGCCCGACCCGAGGCGTCGGCTAGTCAATTCCGGCATCGGTCCCACTAACGGACGACCCAACCAGGCTCCAGCCAACCAGGTTTTTCTTTTCGAGCCAACTCTGCCTCTGTTCATGTTGACGCCGCTACCCCTGGCCTCGGCTCGTCGAAAAGCGGCCGAGGGGTTCCTTTAATTAAGCTAGAGAAGCCTCGGACAATAGGGCTGACCGAGCCGAGGGACTCCTACGCCTCCGGGATACGGATACCTCACTCGTCACCTTTACACGGGGCGACTCACGCTTGGTGAAGCGGTTCAGACAACCAACAGGCGAGTCTTAGTGCTCGAAAATAAGGGGAAAACACGGCTCCGTGCCGAAAATACATACATGTTCAGGCCCTGACAGCCACAATGAACAAAAATACTAGCATCCAAGGTGCCATTACAAACGGAACTCCGGTTCCACCTCCGCAGGTACGAACAACCCCACTCGACGGGGGAGAGGCCTGCGGAGCAACAGAAGACCGACGAACGGCTTGTCGTCGCCCGCCCCAGCAGCGGCGACGACGACGACTTCTGCTCCGGGGGTCCGAACAGCAGCAGCGATGACCTCAGGGCGGATGCTGCTGTCAGGAGGCCCCTGCCCGTGCCCAAACTCGTGAGGCAAGGACGAGCAGAAGGCCGTAGAGTTGGAGGTCGGTCCGCAGGTGGCGCCGGCAAACTCGTCGGTGGCGGAACCTCTTCCAGCTGCCATGGCGGGAGGCGGCACCGGGAGCGGCTCCGAAGCCGCTCGGCTCAGAGAGCCGGGGACGGTGCAGCTGTCAGCGCCACGGACGACTCCCGCCCTTCCCCCCGATCACTGAGGGAAGGAGCGGGCCACCGCCCACGTAGGGGCCGACCCCAACTCGGCACACTCCCCTCCCCAGCACTAGTGATGAAAATCCTTGAGGCTGAGGGAGGGGCAGAGGCCGCGGCCCAGCTCGCTTTCCCCCACCATCAAACTGGAGGTCACCATCTTGGGTGACCGCTAGTGGAGGGGTGCAGCCGGGCTGCGTGATGAAAATCCTTGAAGCCGAACGATGGCTGAAAGGTGCCAACTCCCACGGAGTTGTGTTCCCCCAACGACGAGACGGAAAGACGGCGGATCTCCCCCATCCGGGGGCTTCGAAGGTGGAAAGACACGATGCATAAGGGAGCGTGAAGACATGGTCTCCTTCCAAGGGGGTCACCCTCCTTTTAAAGGCGGATCTCCCTACTTGCGTCCCCAGCCGTCACGGGCTGAGTCTTCTCCAACACACTCCAAGGTCCTCCCCTACGGCGCGGGGGCTGGGTCCCACACGTCATGCAAGCCGACTCAGAGCAGAAGAAGCCAAACCGCCGCGCGCGGTGCGTACAACCGCCCAGCGGTTACAAGCGACCCTCCACTTTTGCCCAGACCAGCGGGCGAAAGGGCGGGCAGCCGTGCAGGCGGCATGCAACCGCGCCAAGTGGGCGCACTTCTCCGACTCCCAACACGCCTGACACGGAGGCCCAGGCCCACGCGTCATGCAACCGGTGCGCCGGTTGCTACGTGTGAGTAACTGCATCGCCACCTGCGCCACCACCGCGCCTCCTCGACTACGGAACCAATACCGCGATTCGAGGCCACCTAGCGCACGAACCAGCGGCTCTAGCCTGGCGCGACGGTCAATACGGCCGAAGACGGGCCGGCAGTAATGGCGGTGGCAGGCGGGCAGGTGCAGCGGTCACGTCGTCAGCCAAGCTTACGTCCCATCCGGGGGCAGCGAGAGAACCCTCTCTCACGGCGTGAAGGCAACGCGCCCGTGACCCGTTCCTCGAACGGCTCACGCACGCGCAACGGCTACCCTGCGAACCACTCGCCCTGTCGCATCAACTCCGTGGCGGGACACGCAGCGCCTCTGGCAGGAGAAGCGAGCGACGCTTCGCCTTCGCCGTAATGATCGCGTCAAAAAAAAAGGTACGCCGCATCGTTCGATTTTGTATCCTTTTCCGTTTTTCCTCTTTCTCTCTCTTGCAACAGGGACCGGGAAAGGGGATACCCAAAAAGGATCCTTCCCCGAGAAGGAACCAGGCTCCGAGCCCCCTACTGATCAGAGGTTCGAAGGCTGGCCCCCCGGAAGGGTTCAACAGCCGCCTCAGATCGCGTGGGCCCTGCAACCACTACTGGTCAGAGGTTCAAAGGCCGGCCCCTCGAAAGGGTTCCACGGCCGCCTCAGGCTACTCGGGCTCCGTGCCCATTACTGATCAGGGGTTCGAAGGCTGGCCCTTGAAGGGTTCACACCCGCCTCAGACGCCGAGCGAGGGATGACCATGGGTATGTTCGATACATAACCAAGGCTCGGGCTGCGCTCCCGAGGTACCCTAGGACATTTCCGAGACCAGCGGGAACGATCTTGTAATAGAATCCCATCAGAGGGAGGCATCGAGCCCTCGGACCCCGTCGCTAGGGGACCGGGTCTAGCAGATCACCCGCAGGTACTTTTGGGCGTGCCTCTGGGCCCCTAGCCGACCCCTAACGAACGGGGCACGGACGTCCACTCGGATTACCCGCTTGCAGCTCATCGGAGACACCATGTTCGGCGCCCATCGAGGGCAACATGGCGCTTTCCCCCCCTCCTCCTTGCGGAAAGGCGACGCAGGGGCGTATGTAAAAAAGCCGAGTCTACCCCTGACCGCCCTCTCGCTCTGTGCAGAGGCTCGGGGGCCGCTCTCGCAAACCCGGCTCCGGCCGAACCGTTGACAGCGTCAACATACCAGCCCGAGAACTTGGGACCCGACCGTACACCTGGGCTACGGCCAGCTCGCATGAGGGAACGACCAGACAAGCCGAAGCACTACGTGAGGCAGTAAGACCTCGAAGGAGTGAAACCACTCCTCCGAGGCCTCGGGGGCTACACCCGGCGGGTGCGCTCGCGCGCACCCACCGGAACAAAAGCGCAACCGAGAAAGGCTGGTCCCCTTGCAAAAAACTGCGACGAAAGCCTCCAAGCGAGTGCAAACACTCCCTTCGAGGCTCGGGGGCTACTGTCGGGGACCATAATTAGGGGTACCCTCAAGGCTCTTAATTCTCAGCTGGTAACCCCCATCAGCATAAAGCTGCAAAGGCCTGATGGGTGCGATTAAGTCAGGGATCAGTCCATTCAAGGGACTCGATCACGCCTCACCCGAGCCTAGCCTCGGACAAGGGCAGCTGACCCCGGAGGATTTCCGTCTCGCCCGAGGCCCCCCTTCAGCGGCGAACATGTTTCCAGCTCGCCCGAGGCCTTGCCATCGCCAAGAAGCAACCCTAACCAAATCGCCGCACCGACCGACCAAATCGCAGGAGCATTTAATGCAAAGGTGGCCTGACACCTTTATCCTGACGCACGCCCCCCAGCCGGCAGAGCCGAAGTGACCGCCGTCACTTCGCCGCTCCACTGACCGTCCTGACAGAAGGACAGCGCCGCCTGCGCCACCCCGACTGCGGTGCCACTTGACAGAGTGAGACTGACAGGCAGTCAGGCCCGGCCAAAGGCACCATAGGAAGCTCCGCTCCACCCGACCCAGGGCTCGGACTCGGGCTAAGTCCCGGAAGACGGCGAACTCCGCCCGTCCCAGGGCTCGGACTCGGGCTAAGTCCCGGAAGACGACGAACTTCGCCCGACCCAAGGCTCGGACTCGGGCTAAATCCCGGAAGACGGCGAACTCCGCCCGACCCAGGGCTCAGACTCAGGCCAAGTCCCAGAAGACGACGATCTCTGCCTCGCCCGACCCAGGGCTCGGACTTGGGCTCGGCCCCAGAAGACGACGGTCTCCGCCTCGCCCGACCCAGGGCTCGGACTTGGGTTCGGCCCCAGAAGACGACGAACTCCGCTTCGCCCGACCCCAAGGCTCGGACTCCGCCCCGGCACCAGCCGGCGATCTCCGCCTCGCCCGAACCTAGGGCTCGGACCCAACCTCGGCCACGGAAGACGGACTCGACCTCGGCTTCGGAGGAGCTTCCACATCGCCCAACCTAGGGCGTAGACCAGCCACGTCAACAGGAGGCGCCATCATCACCCTACCCCGAGCTGACTCGGGCCGCAGGGAACAAGACCGGCGTCCAATCTGGCTCGCCCCGCCACATAGGCAATGATGGCGCCCTGCATACTCTGTGATGACGGCGGCTCTCAGTCCCCTTACGGAAGCAAGAGGACGTCAACAAGGATTCAACCGCTCTGACAGCTGTCCCTCCGCCAGGCTCCATCGCTCATCCGACGGCCACGACATCACACCAGCTGGGTGCCAAAATCTCTCCGGCTGCCACAACGGCATGTACTCAGGGTGCTAGCTCTCCTCCGCTAGACACGTAGCACTCTGCTACACCCCCCATTGTACACCTGGATCCTCTCCTTGCGCCTATAAAAGGGAGGACCAGGGCCCTCTTAGAAAAGGTTGGTTGCGCGGGGACGAGGACGAGACACGCGCTCGCTTGGAGCCGCTCGCTTGGAGCCGCTCGCTCCCTCTCCCGCGTGGACGCTTGTAACCCCCTACTGCAAGCGCACCCGACCTGGGCGCGGGACGAACACGAAGGCCGCGGGATTCCCACCTCTCTCACGCCGGTCTCCGGCCGCCTCGCTCTCCCCCCTTCGCGCTCGCCCTCGCGCTCGACCCATCTGGGCTGGGGCATGCGACGACATTCACTCGTCGGCTCAGGGACCCCCCGGTCTCGGAACGCCGACATGAGTACTGCAAAGAGTGTGGAATCATTCATGAAACTACTGCTCCATATTCACCTCAGTCAAATGGGGTAGCTGAAAGGAAGAACCGAACGGTGTGTGACCTAGCTAATGCTTTGTTGCAAAGTTCGGGGATGCCTGACATCTGGTGGGGCGAGGCAGTACTCACAGTGTGCTATGTCCTGAACAGGGTGCCGCCTCGCAACCGTGAGGCCACGCCCTATGAAGGATTTAAAGGAAGGAAGCCAGATCTTTCGCATCTTCGGACTTGGGGCTGCCTTGCAAAGGTGAATGTCCCGTTGCCGAAGAAGAGAAAGTTAGGCCCTAAGACCGTAGATTGTGTCTTCCTGGGTTATGCACATAACAGTGCAGCTTATAGATTTCTAGTGGTCCATTCCGAGACAAGCGAAATTGCTGTAAATGTAATAATGGAGTCTCGGGATGTGACTTTCTTTGAGAGCATCTTCCCTATGCGGGATAAGGAAGTAGTAGCCCCAGATGGTCCATCTCGGACATATTCTCTGCCCTCGAGTGTCCATGACCAGACTCCAGATTTGGAGTTAAGGAGGAGTAAGAGACAAAGGACTGAAAAGTCTCTGGGTGATGATTATATTATTTATCTAGTGGATGAAGAACCACGCTCCCTCACAGAGGCATATACATCTCCGGATGCAGAGTATTGGAGGGAGGCTGTCCGTAGCGAGATGGATTCAATCATCTCGAACGGAACTTGGGAGATAACTGATCTCCCAGCTGGTTGCAAGCCTGTGGGCTGCAAATGGATCTTTAGGAGGAAGAGGAGACCCGATGGTACTATTGAAAAGTACAAGGCCCGTCTTGTGGCTAAGGGTTTTACTCAAAAGAAAGAGGAGGATTATTTTGATACTTATTCTCCGGTGGCTCGATTGCCCACAATCCGTGTGCTTTTAGCGCTGGCAGCTGCTTATAAACTTCTTGTCCATCAAATGGACGTAAAGACAGCATTCCTAAATGGAGAGTTGGAAGAGGAAATTTATATGCAGCAACCAGAAGGATTTGTGGTTAAAGGACAAGAGAGCAAAGTGTGTCGCTTGATTAAATCCTTATACGGTCTTAAGCAAGCTCCCAGACAATGGCATGAGAAGTTTAATAATACTCTGACCACTGCCGGGTTTTGTGTAAACGAAGCCGACAAGTGTGTGTATTATCGCTTCTCTGGGGGCAAAGGTGTCATCATGTGTTTATACGTTGATGACATATTGATATTTGGGACCGATTTGGAGGCTATCATGGAGACAAAATTATTCCTCTCCAAGAACTTTGATGTGAAGGACTTGGGTGAAGCTGATGTTATACTAAACATCAAGCTGATAAAGGGTGAGGATGGGATTACTTTGTCACAATCCCATTATGTGGAAAAGGTCCTGACTTGCTTTGGACATATGGACTGTAAACCAGTCACCACGCCCTATGATCCATCCTACACGCTCAGTAAATATGAAGGCGAGCCGGTGAACCAGCTACTATATTCGCAGATCATCGGATCTCTCATGTACCTGAGCAGTGCAACTAGACCAGATATCTCATATGCAGTATGCAGACTGGCTCGTTATTCGGCCAGTCCAGGAGATAGACACTGGGTAGCCTTGTATAGAGTGCTTCGGTATTTGAAGGGAGCGATGAATCTTGGTATTAAATATACCGGATTTCCGTCAGTACTTGAAGGATTCAGTGATGCAAACTGGATCTCTGACTCGGATCAAATGAAGTCTACAAGTGGCTATGTGTTCACTTTAGCTGGTGGGGCCGTGTCATGGAGATCGTCTAAACAATCAGTGTCGACACGTTCCACCAAGGAGGCTGAATTAGTTGCACTTGATTCAGCAGCATTGGAGGCTGAATGGTTGAGAGACCTGCTGTCAGACCTTCCAATGCTAGCAAAGCCGATACCGGCTGTCCTAGTATACTGTGACAACACTTCTGTGTTGCTAAAAGTGAACAGTAGAAAGGACAACCAAAAATCCTCGAGGCATATCAGAAGACGACTTGATTCATGTCGGCATGCTAGAGAGACGGGTGTAATAACCGTAGATTACATCAAGTCTGAAAGGAACCTTGCTGATCCTTTCACTAAAGGACTGGCTCAAAAGCCAATCCAAGCAGCGTGCATGGGAATGGGACTCGTACCCTGTTAGCGGTTTCAACTGCGGATAACTTTCCTGTGTGACCGGAGATCCCGAGATCCAGGCTCCAGGAAACGAAGCACTGTGGAACCAAGAGCACAAAAGACAAAGAGTCTCAGGAGCTGCTGAGCTCTGTCTGTATGGCAGGTTGAGCAATATGCTCTTAATGAAGTCAATGCTATAAGCAGGGAAATTGTCCTACAGAATTTCCTTAACGATTTCACCTATATGAGCTGACTGTGGGGTCGCAGTCCGGGAGAGAATGGGGTTTTCTCTCTAGTGAGTTCATGAATAGATATTAAAGGGCATGACCGTAACGCCCTGCCCCGTAAGAGAAGCAGATAATCTGCCTAGTACTATGTGCCTTTTGTGCGAAGATTCTCACACTAGGGTTTGTGGATCAAGGCGTAGTCCTCCGCTTACTCGTGCAGGGTTGGAGTACACTGGGATAGGCTTTGGTTCAAACCTAACAAGTACCTCTGCCGAAAAGTAGTATATAAACAGTACGGGAGCTCAATGACATTGATCAGAAAATAAGCGTGAAAATGGTGGGGATTGTTGTCCATTTTAAGGATTTTCCCTTTATTAAATAAAAAGAGAGAGGAGGGGGCCAGCCGGGTGGGCCGCTACAAGGCCCATCAGACCGAGCAGCCCACCAGCTGGCAGGCGGCTAGGGCATGAAGACACCACGGCTTGGAGATCGTGGAGGACGAGCAGAGCAGCATTTTTGCTTCCTGGCGGCGTTCTGGAGGTGGTTAAGGGCTCGCCCGAGATCCATGGCGCCCCCTGCTCAATCTCCTCGAGCCTGGCTTCTTAAGTATGGAGATTTACTCCCTGCTGAGTATCTAGCCGAAAAATCCTAGCTCTCTGTTCCTATTTCTCCTCTCGATTCCAGTCACGGTTTGGATCGATTCCTTCGATTCTTGGTGTTCTGGTGTAAATCCTGCTGGTGGAAGAAGGTGGAGGGATCACTGCTTGTGCGCAGTGAGGTTCTCCTGCTCTCTGTTGTTCTATCTGTGCACCTGTGTGGTGCGCAGTCTGTACTGATTATTGTCCACCGTGGCCTGGTGCCTGGGCTCCCTGCTACGCGGTGTTCGTCTTCTCGGGCTGGTGCCGTGGACGTCTCCTTCGGCTCCGGCAGCGGCTCTAGTATCTCCGTCAACCTCCCGCCGTGCAGGCCCGGATGTGGGCGGCGGAATTGGTTTTCTGGGACAGAACCTTGTGTTCGCTGAGCTGGTCTTCCCACGTAGACAATCTACGTGTTGTGAGTTATTCGTTGTCTCACTTTATTTACTGTTTAATTTTGTGCAATCTGCTAGTATTAAATACTTGGGTGTGATTGCATTGTTGTGGGCGGATTTGTGTGCTCGATGATGATAGCGGTGTAGTGAGACAACGTGATAGTCTGGGTTTCAGTGTATTATCATTTTCAGCATTGATATTATTTATGCCTAATTAAATCTCTCTTTGTTGAGGCTGTTTACCTGTGTTAAATTCTGTTATTTTATTTAGTACACAACTCTTTACTATTAGTATTTAGATTTGATTATTAGGCTTATTACATCTGATCTAAAACCCTAATTTGGTAAGATAGGACTGTCACGTTAGTCGAGGATCTCTGATCACCTTTTAGCGTTGGAGGGCTGTTTACTACAGCAACCCGCTATTTTGAGAGCAATAGTTTAAGATAAACAATTATGTTTATTTGTTTAATCTGTCTTCTTCATCTGCAAGTCATGTTTAATTATAAAATTGTCGGGGACCATAATTAGGGGTACCCTCAAGACGCCTAATTCTCAGCTGGTAACCCCCATCAGCATAAAGCTGCAGAGGCCTGATGGGTTTGATTAAGTCAGGGATCAGTCCATACGAGCGACTTGATCACGCCACGCCCGAGCCTAGCCTCGGGCGAGGGCAGCCGACCCTAAGATGACTCCGTCTCGCCTGAGGTCTCCTCTTTCACGGCAGACGCATCACCGGCTCGCCCGAGGCCCCGCCTTCGATAAGAAGTAACCCTGACTAAATCACCGCGCCAACCGACCAAATCCCTGGGGCCTTCGACGCAAAAGGTAAGACTGACGGGTAGCCAGGCTTGGCCAAAAGCACCAGAGGAAACTCCGCCTCGCCCGACCCAGGGCTCGGACTCGGGCTAAGGCCCCGGAAGACGGCGAACTCCGCTCCGCCCGACCCAGGGCCCGGACTCGGGCTAAGGCCCCGGAAGACGGCGAACTCCGCTCCGCCCGACCCAGGGCCCGGACTCGGGCTAAGGCCCCGGAAGACGGCGAACTCTGCTCCGCCCGACCCAGGGCTCGGACTCGGGCTAAGGCCCCGGAAGACGGCGAACTCCGCTCCGCCCGACCCAGGGCTCGGACTCGGGCTAAGGCCCCGGAAGACGGCGAACTCCACTCCGCCCGACCCAGGGCTCGGACTCGGGCTAAGGCCCCGGAAGACGGCGAACTCCGCTCCGCCCGACCCAGGGCTCGGACTCGGGCTAAGGCCCCGGAAGACGACAAACTCCGCCTCGCCCGACCCAAGGCTCGGACTCCGCCTCGGCCTCTGCCGAACGACCTCCGCCTCGCCCGACCCAGGAGTTCGGGCTCGGCCTCTGTCATGCAGGACGGACTCGCCCTCGACTTCGGAGGAGCCTCCACGTCGCCCGACCTAGGACACAAGACCGCCACGTCAACAGGAAGCGTCATCATCACCCTGCCCTGAGCCGACTCGGGTCGCAGAGAACAAGACCGGCGTCCCATCTAGCCAGCTCCGCCAGATAGGCAATGATGGCGCCTCACTAGGCCATGACGACGGTGACTCTCAGCTCCCTTACGAAAGCAGGGAGACGTCAGCAAGAGCACAGCTGTTCCAACAGCTGTCCCTCCGTCAAGCTCCACTGCTTCTCCAACAGCCATGACGCCACACCAACAGGGTGCCAAGATCTCTCCGGCTGCCACCTTGGCATGTACTTAGGGCGCTAGCTCTCCCTCGCTAGACACGTAGCACCTTGCTACACCCCCATTTTGTACACCTGGATCCTCTCCTTACGACTATAAAAGGAAGGACCAGGGCCTTCTTAGAGAGGGTTGGCCTCGCGGGGACGAAGGGCAGGGGCAGGCGCTCTCTCGGGGACGCCCGCTCCCCTCACCTCGCGCGGACGCTTGTAACCCCCTACTGCAAGCGCACCTGACCTGGGCGCGGGATGAACACGAAGGCCGCGGGAATTCTCCGACTCCCTCACGACCCGGCTCCGGCCACCTCGCTCTCTCTCCCCCCTTCGCGCTCGCCCACGCGCTCGACCCATCTGGGCTGGGGCACGCGGCACACTCACTCGTCGGCTCGGGGACCCGCCGGTCTCGGAACGCCGACAGTTGGCGCGCCAGGTAGGGGCACGCTGCGTGTTGACGAGCAGTTTCCCGTCAAGCTCCAGATGGGCAGTCTCCAACGACCTCTTCAACCCGGGACGGTGCTCCGTTTCGGGAGTCTCGAGTTCATGTCCTTCGACGGCAACTACGACATGATACTCCTTCCACCGCCGCGCGACAGCGACAATGGTGGCGGACAGCCCGCCCGCCGGCGGCGGAATCGACGACGCCTTTTCCGCGTGGGGGAAGGACAACTTTCGAGCTCGCCCCATCCTCTCCCTCGCCATCGGAGGAGGAGGAGGCAGGGCAACCAGGGCCGAGCGAGAGGCCGCGCTCCGACGGCTGTCGAGCAAATCGACATCCCCGGCACCCCAACGGAGGACACGCCAAGCGTCGCCCTCGCGTTCGAGGCAAAGGCGAGCAGCATCCCCCCGCAACACGTCGACCCCGAGCAGGTGGACGATGCCAGCACGCTCACGGAGGGCCTGCAGGACGTCGCCCTCGTACCCAAGACGACGGCGCGATCAGCCCCCGACGTGACTTCGTCGCTCCTCGTCGACAAAAAGGTACCGACTGCTACCCATCTTTCGTCATTTCGACTCGACCTCAGCCCGCCTGGCGACCTCGCTTTGGCGGGCGCTCACGTTGAGGCGAGTGCAACCTCTCTGGGGTTTCGTGTGCGGTCGCCTTGGGACCGATTGACGGGTGTCTCGACCTACGGACCCTCTGGGTCCGAGGAAGATGTCGACCCCAGCATCTGCTGGGATTTCTCCGGATCTGGCAACCCTAGTGCCATGCGGGACTTCATGACCGCATGTGACTACTGCCTCTCCGACTGTTCCGACGGCAGCCGCAGCCTTGATGACAAGGACCGCGGCCCGAGCCGCGAATGTTTCCACATCGAGCTAGGGGATCCCTCCGGAGGCGGCTGTCTCGGCATGCCGGAGGATGGTGATCCCCCTAGGCCAGCGCCTCGCGCCGACATCCCGCGGGAGCTAGCTGTGGTCCCCGTTCCGGCGGGGGGTCACGACCCACAGCTCGAGCAAGTCCGCGGGGCGCAGGCCGGGCTCGATGAGGGAGCGGGAGCGCTCGAGGCAATCCGCCAGAACATCGGGCAGGTATGGGCGAGCCAGCCCCCGGCCGGGGGAATACGTCACCTGCCCCAAGGTCTCCAGCACCGCATCACCAACGATGCCAGGGACAGACCGCCACCCGCATCCGGCGGAACCGGTCAGGACCTGGCCGCCGCAGCGATGCTCCTCCGCGCGATGCCGGAGTCATCAACCACCGAGGGTCGGCGAATCCAGGGAGAACTCAAGCATCTCTTGGAAGGCGCTGCGGCCCGGCGGGCCGAAAGCTCTGCCTCCCGAAGGCAGGGGTACCCCTCGGAACCTCATGCCGCGACTTCCCGACTCACGCGGGAAGCCTCGGTCTACACCGGGCGCACGCGCAACACCGCACCTGCGGCCCCGGGCCGCCTCGGCGACGAACACCCTCATCGCGACCGTCGGGCACGCCTCGACGAAAGGGTGCGCCGAGGCTATCACCCCAGGCGTGGGGGACGCTACGACAGCGGGGAGGATCGGAGTCCCTCGCCCGAACCACCCGGTCCGCAGGTCTTTAGCCGAGCCATTCGGCGGGCGCCGTTTCCGCCCCGATTCCGACCCCCGACTACTATCACAAAGTACTCGGGGGAAACGAGACCGGAATTGTGGCTTGCGGACTACCGCCTGGCCTGTCAACTGGGTGGGACGGACGATGACAACCTCATCATCCGTAACCTCCCCCTGTTCCTCTCCGACACCGCTCGTGCCTGGTTGGAGCACCTGCCTCCGGGGCAGATTTCCAACTAGGAAGATCTGGTCCAGGCTTTCGCCGGCAACTTCCAGGGCACGTACGTGCGCCCCGAGAATTCCTGGGACCTCCGAAGCTGTCGGCAACTGCCGGGAGAGTCTCTCCGGGACTACATCCGGCGGTTCTCGAAGCAGCGCACCGAGCTGCCCAACGTCACCGACTCCGATGTCATCGGCGCGTTCCTCGCCGGCACCACCTGCCGTGACCTGGTGAGCAAGTTGGGTCGCAAGACCCCCACCAGGGCGAGCGAGCTGATGGACATCGCCACCAAGTTCGCCTCCGGCCAGGAGGCGGTAGAGGCCATCTTCCGAAAGGACAAGCAGCCCCAGGGCCGCTCGTCGGAAGATGCTCCCGAGGCGTCTGCTCCGCGCGGCGCCAAGAAGAAAGGCAGGAGGAAGTCGCAAGCGAAACGCGACGTTCCCGATGCAGACCTTGTCGCCGCCGCCGAGCACAAGAACCCTCGGAAGCCCCCCGGAGGCGCCAACCTCTTCGACAAGGCACTCAAGGAGACGTGCCCCTACCATCAGGGGCCCGTCAAGCACACCCTCGAGGAGTGCGTCATGCTTCGGCGCCACTTCCACAGGGCCGGGCCACCCGCAGAGGGTGGCAAGGCCCGCGACGACGACAAAAGGGAGGATCGCCAAGCAGGAGAGTTCCCAGAGGTCCGCGACTGCTTCATGATCTACGGAGGGCATGCGGCGAATGCCTCGGCTCGGCATCGTAAGCAAGTGCGTCGGGAGGTCTGCTCGGTGAAGGTGGCGGCGCCAGTCTACCTAGACTGGTCCGACAAGTCCATCACCTTCGACCAGGACGACCACCCCGACCACGTGCCGAGCCCGGGGAAGTACCCGCTCGTCGTCGACCCCGTCATCGGTGACGTCAGGCTCACCAAGGTCTTGATGGATGGGGGCAGCTGCCTCAACATCATTCACGCTGAGACCCTCAGGCTCCTGCGCGTCGATCTGTCATCCGTCCGAGCAGGCGCTGCGCCCTTCCACGGGATCATCCCCGGGAAGCGCGTCCAGCCCCTCGGACAGCTCGACCTCCCTGTCTGCTTCGGAACACCCTCCAACTTCCGAAGGGAGACTTTGACGTTCGAGGTGGTCGGGTTCCGAGGAACCTACCACGCAGTGTTGGGAAGGCCATGCTACGCGAAGTTCATGGCCATCCCCAACTACACCTACCTGAAGCTCAAGATGCCGGGCCCCAACGGGGTCATCACCGTCGGCCCCACGTACAAACACGCATTCGAATGCGATGTGGAGTGCGTGGAGTACGCCGAGGCCCTCGCCGAGTCCGAGGCCCTCATTGCCGACCTGGAAAGCCTCTCCCGAGAGGTGCCGGACGTGAAGCGACATGCCGGCAACTTCGAGCCAGCGGAGACGGTTAAGGCCGTCCCCCTCGACCCCAGTGGCGACGCCTCCAAGCATGTCCGGATCAGTTCTGGGCTCGGTCCCAAATAAGAAGCAGTACTCGTCGACTTTCCTCGCGCAAACGTCGACATTTTTGTGTGGGGTCCCTCGGGCATGCCCGGCATACCGAGGGATGTCACCGAGCACTCGCCGGATATCTGGGCAGGAGCCCGACTCGCCAAACGGCCTCTGCGCGAACGACGCCTGGGGGCTACGCCCTTTCCCCACTCACATATAAGAATCAGTCATCAAGGAAGGGTCGGCCTCGCCCCGGCAGAGCCCGACCCTCCCTCGGGGGCTAAAAAGGGGGAACCCCTCTCGTCGAGTTCGGGCGTACCGTTCCGCGTCAAAGAAACTTTTTTCGGTCAAGAAGGGTTTTTTGCGTTCTCCCGGGTGCGCCAGAAGCAGGGTCCCGAGGAGCGAACTTGGGTACGAGTAAATGGCGAGACCGACTGAGCTGGGGAACACCTATGCCTCCGGGCTAGGGACACCTCACTCGTCGCCTGCCACGAAAAAGGACCCAGCTCGGGAAATCACCCTGTTGACGACACTACGGGCCAGGCGCGAAAATCGAAACGAAAAGGAGCATGACTTCACGGAGGAGAAGTAAAATGTCCTGGCCTCGGTGGCCGCGGCAAATCACACATCCAACAGAAATTGTCCCAACAAAAATCAGGCGTCGCCTCGGGAAGGCGTCGCGCCCTCAACTCCACCCCCACCGTCGGTAAGGTCCACCTCCGCTTCCGGCGGCGGCGCAGGAGGAAGAATCTCCGCCTCGAAGACGGTCGCCAGCGCCGCGCTCGGACCCGCAGCGACCGCGTCGAGCCGCTGAACTTCCGCCAGGGCCGCCTCGTCTTCGTCAGGAAGGCAGTACCCCTCACTGACCCGCTCCAAGTCCACGACGTAGTGGGAAGCGAGCACGGCGAAGGCCCGCCTGACGCTGTGGTGTAGCGCCCCGCGGACTTTACCGCGCGCGTAATCACCTAGGGCTTGAAGGCGGCTTTGGGGAGAGCTTCCTGAAGGGACGTCGCCGGGACCGAGTTTCCGATAGACCTCCGAGACGGCCTCGGACATGGCCGCGAGATCGACCTCCCTCTGCTCAGCAGCTCCAGCGAGCGCCTCGGCGAGCGCTTTGGCAGACTCGTCAAGAGCAGACTCGAGCTCTGCGAACAACCGAAAGAAAGACTTCAAACTCAAGCGAAAGAAACGGGCAAGAACGAGAACCGAGGACGGACGGGGCGCACCTCCGGCTCGGACGCATTGCTCCGAGGCCGCGACCTGGGCCGCGGCCAGATCGGCCGCGAGGGTCTTGGCCCGGTTTTCAGCCTCGGCGGCCCGGCCCCGAGTTTGGTCCCGCTCCTTGGCAACCTGGGCGAGCTCCGACCGCTATTGTAGCACCTCCGTGCACGCTGCCGCCGCCTCGGCCCTCAGGTCAGCGTAGAGCAACTGGAGGTCCGCTATCTTAGCGTCCTGCTGAGAAAGGCGCGCGGTAGCCCCGGCGAGCGAAGTCCTCAGGGACCGCAGCGAGCCCCAGACGTCGGCCTCGCGGCGGATGAACGACGACTTGGCAGCGCTCCGGTTCGTCAGATCCTGGAAGGGAAAGCAAGACATCACGACGAACGCCTCGCTCGCAGAAGCGAGAAGGTATGCCTGAAACCATTACCTGAAGGATTTTGGGGACATCCCCGCAGAGAACCTCCAGCGACGATCGGAGCAACCCCACTGTCGCCTCCGCACGCTCGCGGAGCTCGTCCCAGGACTGGTCCTCCTCTTCGTCGTCAAGAACGAAGATAGGGCCCGAAGCCTCGCGGGTCCGGAATCGGAGCAACTGGCCCCGGGCCTCGGGGCTCCGCCGCACAGCGACAAGGCTGCCGCCCACCCGGGAGCACTGCGCGTCCGCGCCCACCTCTTCCGAGGCCCCGGGCGCCGACGCCGCGGCCGTCTCGACGCCGGCGGCAACCGCACGCTCTCCGACTGGGACGGTGCCAACTGCGGTAGCGGCAGACGCCGGCATGGCCGACATGGCAGGCGAGCTCGGGACCACGCCGGCGCCGGCCGCCTCCCCGATCACGATGGCCACCTCGGCAGAGGAGCCCGCCTCGGGGACCTGCTCCCCCGGAACATGCGACGCCTGAGCCCCGTGCGGCGGAGCACCCTGCGAAAGGGTCGGCTGAGCGACAGGGCCCGAGGTGGCGCCAGCTGCCTGGACCAACGCCGTCTTGAGGGCCTTCCGAGGCGCCAGGTCGGTAGGGCCATGGCTCCGTTTGCTGAAAAAAAACAAGAAAGGGAAAATCACGGCCCAGACGTATGAATGAAGCGCCGGGACGGAGACATTCCAAGGTACCTACCCGCTCCGGACCATGATCCACGGTGCCTGGGGGGAGGTCTCTTGGCTCCCGCTTCCCGGAACCACCGCCGAGGTCCGCCTCGCCAACAGCCCCGGCGCTGCCCTCGCCTCGGACGCCCCTGAGGCCCGGGAGGCGGACTGCCCAGGCGCCGCCATGGCAACCTGAGGACCGCTCCCCCATGCTGCCGGCGCGGGCGACGGTTCCCGAGGAATGGACCCCTCGGCCCGGCTCCCTGGAGTCGCGTCAGCTCCTCCAGCCGAGGGGTTAAGAACCCTCTCGGGTTGCCCCCGCCCCTCAGGTCGGGGATCCGGCGCCTCGGCTCCAGGGACCGACGACATAGGCCCACTCGGGGGCTGACTCGACGGCTCCCGGCCACATCCCAAGCCGGGGCTGAGGCCGAGACGAGCGGCCATGTCGTCCTCCTCCTCTTCGTCGTCGTCGTCGTCGTCATCATCGGACGTCTCCGGCGACAGCTCCCTGGGAAGTCCTTCCCTCTCCTGCTGACGACGGCGTTTCTCCAGGGCGTCCCGAGCCCGCCTCCGCCTGCGGGCCCCGGCCTTCTCCGCATCCTTTTTCTTCTTCTCCTCCTCCGCGGCGACCCGCCGCGCCGCCCGACCCACCGCGTCCTCCGGGACCGGCGGCAGGGAGGGTTTGTGCCGCCCCACCTCCTAAAAAGGGGGGAGAAAGAAACCCGATAGTGAGAATCAGAAGCAACCCGGTATGTGAAGAAGGAAGGGACGAACACTCACCAGAGCGACGCACCCCTGGTCGGGGCGCATTCGAGGCTGGGAGAAGGCGTGGGGGTCCGGCTTCCCCATCGCGGCCGACACCCGCCGGTGGAGGGCATCGTGGGGAAGAGGATCAGGGGACATCCGTGACCCCTCCCAGTCGGCCTCCTGGGTCATCTCCCAAAGCGACAACCACCGCTCCGCCAGGGGGAGCACCCTCCGGCGGTGGATGGCGGCAACCACTCCCGCGGCGGTGAGCCCTTCCTCCCGCAACGCCTTCAGGGCCTGGAGAAGAGGTTCGAGTTTCTTCTGCCTCTCGTGTGGAGTCCCGTGGCGCCAGGCGTCGGGGGCGGCGGTGACAACCCGCTGAGAGAACGGCGGGAGCGACCCTCCGTCATTCCGGAGGTAGAACCACCGGCGCTGCCAACCCTTGTTTGAGGATGAAAGGACGGCAGGGATATACTGCAACGACCGCGACTGCCTCAGCAAGAGGGTGCAGCCGCCGGCCCGCACCGCCGCACGGACCTTCCTCTCCCCCGTCGACAAAGCAAAAAGCTCGGCAAAGAAGAGGTGAGTCCACAAATCCCAATGGGGGGCGATCCCCAGATACCCCTCGCACACCGCTACAAAGATAGCGGCTTGCGCGATGGAGTTGGGAGTGAGGTTGTGCAGTTCCACCCCGTAGTGGAACAGGATGGCCCGCATGAAGCGGCTCGACGGCACACCAAATCCCCGCTCATGGAAGGAGATGAAGCTCACGACATACCCCGGCGGAGGGGATGGAGCGACTCCGCCCGCGGGAGGAATCCATTCCGGCCACTCCTTATCGGTGAGGGGGCGGAGCAAACCCTCGCCGACGAGGTCCTCCAGATCACCCGCCGTCACCGTGGAGAAGGGCCACGGGTCGCGCGGCGGGAGGATGGTCACCCGGTCAGCCATCGCCAAGGCAGAAGGGGTGGCGGCGTGAAGGACAGGGGAGGGCGGTTTCTTTTTCCTGGCTAGATCTCTCAGGCTGCAAAAAACCTGAGAGGGAGGCGAGAAGCGGAGTCGAGAACCGTCACCGGACCCTCTCCGGGGTACATAAAGACCAAGGTCAAGACGGTTCCAACGTACCGCCCGAACCGGACGCGGGGTTCAAAAAACGCGAGGCGAAACAGCCGTTCCTCGAACGGCTCGCGCACGCAACGGCAGCCTCGCCGACCGCTTACCCCGGCGCATTAACTCCGCGGCGGAACAGGTGACGTTTCTGGCAGGGGCAGCTGGCGACGCTTCGCCTCCGCCAAAACAACCACGCCGAAAAAGGTACGCCACGACGTTCAATTTCGAATCCTCTTTCCCTTTTCCTTCTTTCTCTATCTCTTGCAACAGGGACCGAGAAGGGGGATAACCCCAAAGGGATCCTTCCCCGTGAAGGAACTAGGCTCCGAGCCTCCCTACTGATCAGGGGTTCGAAGGCTGGCCCCCCGAAGGGTTCAACAGCCGCCTCAGATCGCGTGGGCCCGACACCCACTACTGGTCAGGGGTTCGAAGGTCGGCCCCCGAAAGGTCCCACGACCGCCTCAGGCTACTCGGGCTCCGTGCCCCCTACTGATCAGGGGTTCGAAGGCTGGCCTGTCGAAGGGTTCACAGTCGCCTCAGACGCCGAGCGAGGGATGACCAGGGGTACGTTCGATACATAACCAAGGCTCGGGCTGCGCTCCCGAGGTACCCTAGGACATTTCCGAGACCAGCGGGAACGACTCTGTAACGGAATCCCATCGGAGGGAGGCAACGAGCCCTCGGACCCCGTCGCTAGGGGACCGGGTCCGGCAGATCACCCGCAGGTACTTTTGGGCGTGCCTCCGGGCCCCTAGCCGACCCCCAACGAACGGGGCACGGACGTCCACTCGGATTACCCGATTGCAGCTCACCGGAGACACCATGTTCGGTGCCCATCGAGGGTAACATGGCGCTCTCCCCCCCTCCTCCTTGCGGAAAGGCGACGTAGGGGCGTATGTAAAAAGTCGAGTCTGTCCCTGATCGTCCTCTCGCTCCGTGCGGAGGCTCGGGGGCTGCTCTCGCAAACCCGGCTCCGGCCGAACCGTTGACAGCGTCAACATACCAGCCCGAGAACTTGGGCCCCGACAGTGCACCTGGGCTACGCCCTGCTCGCATGAGGGAACCGCCAGACCAGCCGAGGCATTACGCAAGGCATTAAGACCTCGAAGGAGTGAAACCACTCCTCCGAGGCCTCGGGGGCTACACCCGGCGGGTGCGCTCGCGCGCACCCACCGGAACAAAGTACCACCGAGAAAGGCTGGTCCCCTTGCAAAAAAGTGCGACGCAAGCCTCCAAGCGAGTGTTAACACTCTCTTCGAGGCTCGGGGGCTACTGTCGGGGACCATAATTAGGGGTACCCTCAAGACGCCTAATTCTCAGCTGGTAACCCCCATCAGCATAAAGCTGCAGAGGCCTGATGGGTTTGATTAAGTCAGGGATCAGTCCATACGAGCGACTTGATCACGCCACGCCCGAGCCTAGCCTCGGGCGAGGGCAGCCGACCCTAAGATGACTCCGTCTCGCCTGAGGTCTCCTCTTTCACGGCAGACGCATCACCGGCTCGCCCGAGGCCCCGCCTTCGATAAGAAGTAACCCTGACTAAATCACCGCGCCAACCGACCAAATCCCTGGGGCCTTCGACGCAAAAGGTAAGACTGACGGGTAGCCAGGCTTGGCCAAAAGCACCAGAGGAAACTCCGCCTCGCCCGACCCAGGGCTCGGACTCGGGCTAAGGCCCCGGAAGACGGCGAACTCCGCTCCGCCCGACCCAGGGCCCGGACTCGGGCTAAGGCCCCGGAAGACGGCGAACTCCGCTCCGCCCGACCCAGGGCCCGGACTCGGGCTAAGGCCCCGGAAGACGGCGAACTCCGCTCCGCCCGACCCAGGGCTCGGACTCGGGCTAAGGCCCCGGAAGACGGCGAACTCCGCTCCGCCCGACCCAGGGCTCGGACTCGGGCTAAGGCCCCGGAAGACGGCGAACTCCGCTCCGCCCGACCCAGGGCTCGGACTCGGGCTAAGGCCCCGGAAGACGACGAACTCCGCCTCGCCCGACCCAAGGCTCGGACTCCGCCTCGGCCTCTGCCGAACGACCTCCGCCTCGCCCGACCCAGGAGTTCGGGCTCGGCCTCTGTCATGCAGGACGGACTCGACCTCGACTTCGGAGGAGCCTCCACGTCGCCCGACCTAGGACACAAGACCGCCACGTCAACAGGAAGCGTCATCATCACCCTGCCCTGAGCCGACTCGGGTCGCAGAGAACAAGACCGGCGTCCCATCTGGCCAGCTCCGCCAGATAGGCAATGATGGCGCCTCACTAGGCCATGACGACGGCGACTCTCAGCTCCCTTACGAAAGCAGGGAGACGTCAGCAAGAGCACAGCTGTTCCAACAGCTGTCCCTCCGTCAAGCTCCACTGCTTCTCCAACAGCCACGACGCCACACCAACAGGGTGCCAAGATCTCTCCGGCTGCCACCTTGGCATGTACTTAGGGTGCTAGCTCTCCCTCGCTAGACACGTAGCACCTTGCTACACCCCCATTTTGTACACCTGGATCCTCTCCTTACGACTATAAAAGGAAGGACCAGGGCCTTCTTAGAGAGGGTTGGCCTCGCGGGGACGAAGGGCAGGGGCAGGCGCTCTCTCGGGGCCGCCCGCTCCCCTCACCTCGCGCGGACGCTTGTAACCCCCTACTGCAAGCGCACCCGACCTGGGCGCGGGACGAACACGAAGGCCGCGGGAATTCTCCGACTCCCTCACGACCCGGCTCCGGCCACCTCGCTCTCTCTCCCCCCTTCGCGCTCGCCCACGCGCTCGACCCATCTGGGCTGGGGCACGCGGCACACTCACTCGTCGGCTCGGGGACCCCCGGTCTCGGAACGCCGACAAAAATGGATCTGAGATGCTATTTTACATGTTTACATGTTCTAGAATTGCTACTGTTCATTGCTGCAATAATTATATATGGCATTTATCTGAGTTATATGCTTGTTTTATTCGGAATTAGAATATTTAATCTATTTAAATACGTAGAAAGCATGTCACTTATTTCTCTAGTATTACAACAATACGAAGATTGAAGACAGAAATGCAATGCATCGGGATAGTCATGGGCTCGTTCGTAGCTGGAGGCACGACGGGGCCACACCTCAGAATACAGAAGAATACACCAACTGCAGAAATATAATGAAGCAGGGAGAATCTTCGCCTTCGTTGCTGCATTACTTTTAAAACTCGAATTGGTTGTAATCAGTCGTGCCACCAGATGCACGACACGACCATACAAAAGAAGAAAAAGAGCAAGATCCGTCGATACTCCCTTTCTCTCCCTATCCTTTTCTTAATTCTTCCTATTCTTTCTTCTGGAGGCCGGTGCCGGCCGGTCGTCTTTAACCTTTGTTGCACATATATTATGTGGTGCACGCTCAGCCAAGCTTCTCTGCCAGCTGCTCTGAGAAGAGGTCGACTGATCTGTGGTGAAACACATCTTAGGCCCTGTTTGGGAACAAAGTTTTTGAAAACCACAGTTTTTGAAATACTATACTATACTTTAGTTATGACAATACCGTAGTTTATAATACCGCAGTTTTGAAAACTGAGGTCCAGAGCTAAGTTTAGAATGCCTTAAAACAACTATATTATTTGCAATACTTCAGTTTTGAAAACAGAGATTTTACCAAGCTTGCCAAACACCATTATGTATATAATACTGCAGTATTTGAGAATACTGCAGTATTCTTCCAAAACTGCAGAAAAACTTTGTTCCCAAACACCCTCTTAACTGTCTAAGTAATGCAAGCTGCCTGACTTGTCACCTGGCAGTCTACCTTAAGCAACTCGTGCTCAATCTCCTGCTGTGCTGCCTAAAACAACTATCTGCAGTGCTCCGTCTGCTTCCAGTAGAGAAGAGATCGTCTCATCATTCTGCCTCGCAAAAAAAATCGCAGCTGAATCAACGACGAGGGCGGCTGGCTAGCTCTGGATTTCAGTTCCGGCCTTGGTGGAGGCTTTGCTGTACAGCTCCAGGGTGTCCCCGTGGGTCGGGTCCAGGCAGAGTGCGGCCTCGCAGTCCCGCAGGGCGCTCTCGCTGTCGCCCATGGAGTCGAAGAAGGCCGCGCGGAGGTGGAGCAGCTGGAGGTCCGGCTTGAAAGCTATGGCTCCCGACAGCTCCGCGATCGCCTCCTCTTCCTTGCCCTCGTCCATCAAAACTGGGGGATGCAACAGAAATGCAAACATTACCCCGTGCTCGTCTAAGGAATTCTTGTCGAATCGAAAAAATAATAATCTTAACTGACAGAATTAGAGGGAGCACGAGGACTGCAAAAACAAATCTTATACTCCTTCCATTTCAAAATGCGGTGTTTATAATCTGTTTTTTTTAAAAACAAAATCAGATGCTCGTGTGATATATAAGCCAGGCAGTAGACTCACCAGCTGCTCTGTATCTATAAGGATACGTCCTTGTAGGATCAAGAAGCGTCGCCGTGTCCAGGTCGCTCCTCGCAGCGTCGCGCTCACCATACTCTGACCGTTTTTCATACGCCGACGCGCTGTTGGTAGCTATCTGCACGAGCTTCGTCATCTCCTCGAACGCCGCCTTCTTCCTGTTCTTCAAGAAATGGACTCGAGCTAGACCCTGATGCGCCCGTGTGTGCTTTATGTTCAGCGCTATGCCGTAGCACTCGGCAGCCTCATCCAGCATGTTGCAGTCCACGTAGGTGCTCCCCATGTTGTTGTATGCCTAAACAAATGTAATCCCGTCAGCTGTGAGCACAAACAATTAATTAGCACAAGTCGAGAACGATCGGTTCTTACCTGCCCCTTCCGAAGGTTGTCGGAAGCACAACTGTTAGCGTGTTCCAGAAGCTGCACAACGGAGAGCGAAGAATCTGTGTCAAGGCTAGAATCTCCTAAAGCGTACGCCTTCAGGAAGAAGGCCTCGAATGATCTTTGAAGCCCAATCGACTGCTGAGCCTTGGCTAATGCTTCCTCCCGATGTCCACTGTCATACAGGATCCATCCCTCGTATACAAGCCTCTCATGCTCATGGAGTGAACTGTTCCGAGCACACCGCAAACTGCGCATTGCAGCTTTCTGGCAATTTAGCCTGCAGCATGTAAGGACACGACAAAAATGTTAAAATCTCTCAATCCAAAAAAAAAACGAACAAATAAATCTCCATCCTGTTCTTTTTTTGTTCTTCTCCCCCAATCTATATGGGATTCATAATTGCGGCATTTACTAGAAGTTCGGAAAAGGATTTGTTCTCGGTTCTCACTTCTCAGCACAACGGAGAGAGAGGAAGAGATGCAGATGTACCTACCTTAGCAGGAGAAGCGACTGTCGAAACCGCAAGCTGCTGTTTCCGGGCTCCCTGACGAGCATCTGCTGGACAACCGCCAGAGAGCCGATGTCATCCACCACCGACCACCGATCGTACAGCTGCATCCAGCAATCTGCCATATCCCACTGCCGCACCTGTCCTCGGAGGAGCTCAATCAGCTGCTCCCCGTGCATTCTCCCATGGAACATCATGTAAGTTGGATCCAACGTCAGTATCGCCCTGACGTCCTGCACAGCCAACTCGGACTGCTCGAGTGCAAGGTAGAACCACGCCCGGAGCTCGAGGCAATCGGTCGCCATCTTGAAACCGACGACCTTGCTGATCTCTGCGACCGCGGACTCGGCGTTGTCCTCCTCTAACAACGTGCAGGCACGGTATTTGTACGGGAACGTCATCGTCGGGTCCAGCTCCGTCGCCGCCTGCAGATCAGCCAACTTCTCCTTGCCGACACAGTACAGGGAGCGCTCTTGGTACATCCACCCGGCGGGTTCGTCGTAGTCGCCGACGACACTGTTCATTAGCTTGTACGCGGCGTACTTGTGTCCGCGCTTGTACTTGGCGCGTGCCTCTCCGGCGAGCGAGTAGACATGGGCCTCGGCAACGGCGGCCTCGTACCACTCCTGCGCCTCCTCGAACTCGCCGCGCTGCAGCATCACGCACCCGAGCTGGTGCAGCGCCAGCTGCTTCTGCCATGGCTGCTCCGCGAACTCATTCAGCCTCTCCAACAGCATCACCGTGGTGTTCGACCTCATGTCCTGCTCCATGGCGACGTAAGAGAGGAAGTAGTACAGCGCGAAGGACGCGTTACCGGAAACGTCAAGGCGCTCTCGCCCCTGCGGGGTGCAGAGCAGGCGCGCGATGTCCAGGTGGGTGAGCGACTTGGGGAGCTCCCGCAGGAACGCCTGGAGACAGGAGGCGACGAGGAGGTGGGAGGCCTCCTCGAGGCCGATGTCGATGAGGGTTCGGGCGTCGTCGAGACCGCGCACCATGGCTGCGAGCCGGTTGTCGCAGTCCGCCTTCAGGCCCTCGCAGCAGAACTTGTTGGCGAACGCGAGGAGCTGGGAGATGATGTCGGGCGGGAAGTCGTCCACGCGGCCGTGGCGGCTGTAGGCGGACACTGCGCGCATGCCGCGCGGCGTGATTCCGTCGCGGGAGAAGTCGATCCGGTCGCGGTGTGCCTCGGCGAACCCGCCGTAGAGGAGTGTGTTGAGCGGCTTTGAGAGCGCCGCGATGCACGAGCGCTCGCACGCCACCTCCTCCTCGCCGATGATGAACCACAGGTCGTTGGTCTCCGGCTCCTCCTCCTCGCTCATCTCGGAGGCGGCGCCCAACCCCAACGTGCTGCGCCTGAGGCGATGGGGTGGAGGGACGACGAGAGAATGCGGTGGGCGGCGGCACGGGCACGGGGACGCCGGGTCCACGCTGTGGGACACGCTGGCGAAGACCGCGGCCCGGGGGCACTCGAGCATCGGTGTCGTCGCGGTGCAGGGCGCGAGCGGCGGCGGTGCTGGGTCGAGCTCGTCCTCGCGGCGCTCGTACCGGAGCCACGCGGCGAGCACGGCGCGTCGGTGTGGGTTGTCCGCGTGGACGCGCGCAGCCCGCAGCGCCCCCCGGATCAGCTGCGCGTCCCCGATCGACTGGAACAGCGCGTGCTGCTCCAGGTACGCGTCGCAGAGGTCGTCGTCGCTACCCGACGTGGCGGCCGACACCCGCCGGTACGACGCGGCGAGCGCGCCGACGTGGTCGACGGGTCGCAGGCACGCGTCCAGGGCCGGCTCGAGCGCGTCGGCCACCGGAAGGCCGCACGGCAGGTGCGGCTCGGGCACGAAGGACCCCGACGTGGACGGCGCCGTGTGTGGGTAGTAGAGCGATCCGGACCGCATCGAGATGGTCTTTGGAGGAGGCGGGGGCTGGGGCTTGCCCATGCTGCTCCCGCCGGCATCCGCCGAGCCGGACGTGGAGGCTGCCCCGACGGAGCTTAAGGCGTATAATTGCGCGGCCTTGCAACCCTCGATCAGTTTCAGGCTCTTTATCGTCGTGACGAAGTTACTGGTCATGGTGAATTCCTCAGCCGGCTTGCCCCCTCCTCGTCCTTCCCTGGGCTATCGCGCGCGCGTTTGGCCAACAGCCTGTCGCACGGCGACGATCGTGCCAGAGCGGGAGCTACCGGCGGAACGGCCGGTACGCGCGCGCGTCGCCCCCGCCCTCCCGCGCGGCCGCGCGTCCCCGCCGTGCGCCCGGGCGTGCCTGTAGCCTGTTAATTCCGTTGGTTGCGGGGGGCGGCGGGAGTGGGCCGGGGACGCGGGGAGACGAGGCGCTTCGTTGAGCACGGAGGGGAAGGACACCGAGGAATGCGGGGGTCCGTAGCTGCTGCCGCCCTCTTCTGCAGAGCAGAAGTTCTTCTTTTGGAACTTTTAGCCAGTTTTTCATCGCTGCTGCCTGTAATCGTGGGGTTTCGCTTGAAATGGACATGGACCTCTTCCCTGGGAGGGAACAGCAGAAAGCCATGAAAATGTTCACATTTCACGTGGGTGTTCACATTTCAGTTGTGTTGACGAAGAAGACGCTAATCTATTTTTATTTTATTACAGATATATACTTTATCTTATCTTAAGAACAAACTAAGACCCTATTTAGAAGATGTTTGGTTTCTATAGACTAATTTTTAGTCTACCACTTTATTATATTTTAGTCTCTAAATTGTCAAATACAAAAACTACAATTTTATTTTAGTTTCGTATTTAATAATTTAGAAATTTAGATACTAAAATAGAGGAAGTAAAAAGTAGTCCCTAAAAATCAAACACTTTTCTTTAATTAGAGCACGTGGAGATGTGCAATAGTTATGTAAATAATTTTCTAAATATAAATTTTAAATAATTTTTAACAAAAGCTCTTCTCCATCAGAGCATCTCCAGGAGACTAGCTAAATAACTAGTCAAGCTAAATTTTAGCTACTTAATAGCATAATAGCTTTCCAACAGACTATCCATTTAACTTGTTAAGCTATCTAGCTCTTTAAATTAACTCTTTCACTAGCCAAATTTGGCTAGCAACTCTGGCTAGCTAAGCTAACTTACATGTTGAAGAGTCTGTTGGAATAAGATGTTATATAGAGAGTTTAATATTTATAGAGAGACAAATAAAGAGCCAAATAGAGAGTTAAAAATAAAGAGTCTCTTGGAGATGCTCTCAGTTATGTAAAACAACTCCTTATAAAATTTAATTTCACCTCAATATTTGTCAATCCTCAATGTGACTCCTGAAATCAACATTGGCGCCAATTCCATGTCAAAAAGTTGACTCCCACCATTGTTAATATTTAGATCATGACCACAAATTTTTGTACATTATATTTTAGTTCATCTATATAATATTTAGATCTTCATTATTAATGTACGGTCGACTTGTTTCGTTTATAATATTTTTAATTTCTTGTATCTAAGCCCGCTTTAAGTTTATAGCCTACTCTTTCTCTCTCATTCAACTCAGCATTTAGTCAGGTTATAGCCTTTTATTATACTTGTTCTAACATGCACCGCTGCACCGGAAGCACGCTGCCAATCATTAGCGGAGTGATGATCATAGGCTGAGCAATCATAAGAACTATAGCATCAGAGAAAGCATCCAAGATATCATATGAACCGGATGATCAGAACGTCTAGAAACTGAGCAGCCGAATAGGCTGTATGTACATCAAGAGGGATCACAGCGCTAGTTACCGAAGTGAAGCCTTTATAGCTAACATTAACAGAGATACTTTTTCAGGCTATTAAGCTCCTCCCCCTTTCTTGCTGCACTGCAGACCTGCAATCAGTGAACTAAAAAATCTCAACTATGTGCTATCCTAAATCTGGCTAAGCTTTTCCTGTAACCTAAACCGATTTAACTTTTCAGAAGAACATCACATCAAGTGACTTGTATCTCCATGACGAGATCGTCTCTTTGAGAAAATTATATATAGGCTGGAATTGGCTATCTTGGCCAGCCTGTTATCCAAGTCCCTCTGCAGAAGAGAACAAAGACAACAAAAATGCCAGGGAGTTGAACCTTCTGAAAGATTGAACGGTCAGACGTGATTAACTTCTCATGCATTCACACAAATAAACAGATTATGAAAAAATGGCACGCGATTATGAAATTTTGAATCATGTAACTTGCACTCTATTGGCAAGAGGCGCGACAGGAGATTTCAGCAGGGGCAAGCTTGCATAACGAGTAGTGTTTCATCAGAAAGACCACATTGCCTGTTCACTATCCTATACTACATAACAAACGATCTGAGCAACCAATTCGATGTTCACTGTGAAAATTAAGAATGCCTAGCCAAATTGAATGATCATGTGTTAGTTGGTGTTCTCATAGTGAAGTGGAAATTTCTAGCCACGATGCCTCACAATTCCAACATGAAACCAATGATTTCGAACATGAATTCCGCAATAATCGTTTCGTGACCTGCTCCGCTAGCGCAAGCACGCGTCTAACCAGAGCAATAACCATAACTCACCAACTAGAAGTCGCCGGCTGCGGTTGTGGCAGCGGCGGCGCCATCGACACCGACGGAGGCGGTGACTTCGACGTCGACGAGGAGCCGCACACGCTCGATCTCGAGATCACGCATCGCCTCCCTCTGCTTCGACGCCTCCACCCGCTCGTACGTCCCGGCAAGCCTATCCAGAGCTGCCGCCACTTCCGTGCAACTCCTACCGCCGCCTCCAGGGTGCTCCCCGGAGGCGGCGCTCAACGGCGACAGCGACACCGCCGTCCTCGGCCGCTTGGGCACCGGCGGCCAGTAGCGGGGCAGAGGAGCCCCGCCGCTCGCCTTCTCCTCCTCCTCCTCCTCCTCCTCCTCCTCCTCCTCCACTTCATCCACCTTCGTCCACGTCCTCGTGGCGCCGAGACGGTGCCCGAACCCGGGAGGAGCGGAGGGGGCGAGGTGCAGCAGCGTGCGGAGGCGGTCGAGACACCCCGAGAACGGCGGCGTCGTCGGCCGGGCTCCCTTAGCCCTGGAGCGCTCGGCCCTGAGCAGCTTCTTGAGATAATCCAGGCGGTTCTTGCACTGGTCGACGGTGCGCGGGGCCCGCCCGGCCGCGGCGCGGCGGGAGGTGACGGCGTCGGCGCACGCCCGCCAGTCAGCGGGGCGGAGCGCGCCGCCGCACTCGCGGAGGTGGCGCGGGCCCCACGCGTCGAGCAGCGTGGACGTCTCCCCGTCGCTCCACGGCTCGGTCGTCCACGCCGCCGGCGGGTGGCGGCGCGACGGCGCCATCCGCGCGGCGAACGGGCGGAGAGAGAATGGATCGAGCGGGAGGTGCGGTCGTGACTCGTGACTCGTGAGGAGCGTATGATGTTTGCGCTGGGCGCTGCTGCTCGATCGATCGGCCAAGAGTAATTTACAAACGTAAGAACATCTCTAAGATATTCTTTATTTTTCTCTTTATTTTACTCTCTATTTGTCTTTTCATAGATGTTATAATAGCATCTTGAGAGAGAAATGTGCCCTTAGACCATTTCTAATATATTTTGGTGATTAAATGTCCAACACATATTGAGTGAGTTATTACATACCAAATAAAAAATGAAGTGCAAATCAACAAGAAGGTATGTTTCTACACTTAGTACATTTGTTTTTGTGTACTAATGAAGTCATCTAAGTGCTAGAAACAGAAAAAGAAAGGATTGAAAAAGAGTGTCTGTGTGCAGCTAAGTATCAGCTCGGCTTGGCACACCGGACTGTCCGGTGGTGCACCGGACAGTGTCCGGTGCGCCAGGACAGCTCAGGAAAACTTCGGCGGCGTACGGCTATAATTCACCGGACTGTCCGGTGGTGCACCGGACTGTTCGGTGAGCCAACGAACGTCAGCGCAACGGTCGGCCGCCAAATCCGCGGGCGACGCGTGGCCTGCTCCAATGGTCGGCAAGGGGCACCGGACAGTGTCCGGTGCGCCAACTGCCATAAATCTGCAACGATCGGCTGCGCCAAATTAGAAAGGGAATCGCGCACCGGACATGAACAATGGCTGTCCGGTGGCGCACCGGACTGTCCGGTGCGCCACCCGACAGAAGGCAAGATTAGCCTTCCAAGAATGCTTCCAACAGCTCCTAGCTGTGTCGGGGACCATAATTAGGGGTACCCTCAAGGCTCCTAATTCTCAGCTGGTAACCCCCATCAGCACAAAGCTGCAAAGGCCTGATGGGTGCGATTAAGTCAGGGATCAGTCCATTCGAGGGACTCGATCACGCCTCGCCCGAGCCTAGCCTCGGACAAGGGCAGCCGACCCCGGAGGATTTCCGTCTCGCCCGAGGCCCCCCTTCAGCGGCGAACATATTTCCGGCTCGCCCGAGGCCCTGCCTTCGCCAAGAAGCAACCCTGACCAAATCGCCGCACCGACCGACCAAATCGCAGGAGCATTTAATGCAAAGGTGGCCTGACACCTTTATCCTGACGCGCGCCCCCCAGCTGGCAGAGCCGAAGTGACCGCCGTCACTTCGCCGCTCCACTGACCGGCCTGATAGAAGGACAGCGCTGCCTGCGCCACTCCGACTGCGGTGCCACTTGACAGAGTGAGACTGACAGGCAGTCAGGCCCTGCCGAAGGCACCATAGGAAGCTCCGCTTCGCCCGACCCCAGGGCTCGGACTCGGACTAAGTCCCGGAAGACGGTGAACTCCGCTCCGCCCGACCCAGGGCTCGGACTCGGGCTAAGTCCCGGAAGACGGCGAACTCCGCCCGACCCAGGGCTCGGACTCGGGCTAAGTCCCGGAAGACGGCGAACTCCGCCCGACCCAGGGCTCGGACTCGGGCTAAGTCCCAGAAGACGGCGAACTCCGCCCGACCCAGGGCTCGGACTCGGGCTAAGCCCCAGAAGACGACGATCTCCGCCTCGCCCGACCTAGGGCTCGGACTTGGGCTTGGCCCCAGAAGACGACGAACTCCGCTTCGCCCGACCCCAGGGCTCGGACTCCGCCCCGGCACCAGCCGGCGATCTCCGCCTCGCCCGAACCTGGGGCTCGGACCCGACCTCGGCCACGGAAGACAGACTCGACCTCGGCTTCGGAGGAGCTTCCACATCGCCCAACCTAGGGCGCAGACCAGCCACGTCAACAGGAGGTGCCATCATCACCCTACCCCGAGCTGACTCGGGCCGCAGGGAACAAGACCGGCGTCCCATCTGGCTCGCTCCGCCAGATAGACAATGATGGCGCTTTGCATACTCTGTGACGACGGCGGCTCTCAGCCCCCTTACGGAAGCAAGAGGACGTCAGCAAGGATTCAACCGCTTCGACAGCTGTCCCTCCGCCAGGCTCCATCGCTCCTCCGACGGCCACGACATCACACCAGCTGGGTGCCAAAATCTCTCCGGCTGCCACAACGGCATGTACTTAGGGCGCTAGCTCTCCTCCGCTAGACACGTAGCACTCTGCTACACCCCCATTGTACACCTGGATCCTCTCCTTGCGCCTATAAAAGGAAGGACCAGGGCCCTCTTAGAGAGGGTTGGCCGCGCAGGGACGAGGACAAGACAGGCGCTCGCTGGAGGCCGCTCGCTCCCTCTTCCGCGTGGACGCTTGTAACCCCCTACTGCAAGCGCACCCGACCTGGGCGCGGGACGAACACGAAGGCCGCGGGATTCCCACCTCTCTCACGCCGGTCTCCGGCCGCCTCGCTCTCCCCCCTTCGCGCTCGCCCTCGCGCTTGACCCATCTGGGCTGGGGCACGCGGCGACATTCACTCGTCGGCTCAGGGACCCCCCGGTCTCGGAACGCCGACAGTTGGCGCGCCTAGGTAGGGGCCTGCTGCGTGTTGACGAACAGCTTCCCGTCAAGCTCTAGATGGGCAGTCTCCAGCAACCTCTCCAACCCAGGACGGTGCTCCGTTTCGGGAGTCTTGAGTTCATGTCCCTCGACGGCAGCTACGACGTGATACTCCTTCCACTGCCGTGCGACAACGACAGTGGCGGCCGACAACCCGCCCGCCGGCGGTGGAATCAGCGATGTCTTCCCCGCATGGTGGAAGAACAACCTTCGAGCTCACCCCGTCTTCTCCCCCGCCGACGGAGGAGGAGGCGGGGCAACCAAGGCCAAGCAGGAGGCAGCGCCTCATCGACTGTCGAGCGAGTCGACGGCCCCAGCGCCCCAACGGGGGGCGCACCGGGCGTCGACCTCGTGTTTGAGACGAAGGCGAGCGCCGTATCCCCGCGACACGCCAATCCTGAGCAAGCGGACGACGCCAGCACGCTCGCGAAAAGCTTGCTGGACGTCACCCTCGTACCTGAGACGACGGCGCAGTCAGTCCCCGACGTGACCTCATCGCCGCCCGTCGACCAAAAGGTACTGACCGATTCCCATCCCACGTCTTTCGGATTCAACCTTGACCCGCCTAGCGGCCCCGCTTTGGCGGGCGCTCTTGTAGAGGCGAGTCCAAACCCTCTGGGGTTTCGTATGCGGTCACCTTGGGACCGGCTGACGGACGTCTCGACCTACGGGCCCTCTGGGTCCGAGGAAGACGGCGAACCCAGCATCTGTTGGGATTTCTCTGGACTTGGCAACCCCAGTGCCATGCGGGACTTCATGACCGCATGCGACTACTGCCTTTCCGACTGTTCCGACGGTAGCCGTAGCCTCGGCGACGAGGACTGCGGCCCAAGTCGCGAATGCTTCCACGTCGATCTAGGGGTCCCTCCGAAGGCAACCGTCTCGGCATGCCGGAGGACGGTGACCTCCCTAGGCTGGTGCCTCGCGTTGACATCCCACGGGAGCTAGTTGTGGTCCCTGTTCAGGCGAGGGGCCATGACCCACAGCTCGAGCAAATCCGCGGGGTGCAGGCCAGGCTCGACGAGGGAGCAGGAGTGCTTGAGCCGATCCGTCGGGACGTCGGGCAGGCATGGGCGGGCCAACCTCCGGCCGGAGAAATACGTCATCTACCCCAGGGCTTCCAGCACCGCGTCGCCGACGACGTCAGGGTCAGGCCACCACCCGCATCTAGTGGGGTCGGCCAGAACCTGGCTGCAGCAGCGATGCTTCTCCGCGCGATGCCGGAGCCATCAACCACCGAGGGGCGGCGAATCCAGGGAGAGCTCAAGAATCTCCTGGAAGGCGCCGCGGACCGACGGGCCGAGAGCTCCGCCTCCCGAAGGCAGGGGTACCCCTCGGAACCTCATGCCGCGACTTCCCGATTCATGCGGGAAGCCTCGGTCTACACCGGGCGCACGCGCAACACCGCGCCTGCGGCCCTGGGTCGCCTCGGCAACGAGCACCATCACCGCGACCGTCGGGCCCACCTCGATGAGAGGGTGCGCCGAGGCTACCACCCCAGGCGTGGGGGACGCTACGACAGCGGGGAGGATCGGAGTCCCTCGCCCAAACCACCCGGTCTGCAAGCCTTCAGCCGAGCCATCCGACGGGCGCCGTTCCCGACTCGGTTCCGACCCCCGACTACTATCACAAAGTACTCGGGAGAGACGAGACCGGAACTGTGGCTCGCGGACTACCGTCTGGCCTGCCAACTGGGTGGAACGGACGATGACAACCTCATCATCCGCAACCTCCCCCTGTTCCTCTCCGACACCGCTCGAGCCTGGTTGGAGCACCTGCCTCCGGGGCAGATCTCCAACTAGTACGACCTAGTCCAAGCTTTCGCCGGTAATTTCCAGGGCACGTACGTGCGCCCCGGGAATTCCTGGGACCTCCGAAGCTGCCGACAGCAGCCGGGAGAGTCTCTCCGGGACTACATCCGGCGATTCTCGAAGCAGCGCACCGAGCTGCCCAACATCACCGACTCGGATGTCATCGGTGCGTTCCTCGCTAGCACCACCTGCCGCGGCCTGGTGAGCAAGCTAGGTCGCAAGACCCCCACCAGGGCGAGCGAGCTGATGGACATGGCCACCAAGTTCGCCTCCGGCCAGGAGGCGGTCGAGGCTATCTTCCGAAAGGACAAGCAGCCCCAGGGCCGCCCATCGGAAGATACTCCCGAGGCGTCAACTCAGCGCGGCACCAAGAAGAAGGGCAAGAAGAAGTCGCAAGCGAAACGCGACGCCACCGACGCGGACCTTGTCGCCGCCGCCGAGTACAAGAACCCTCGGAAGCCCCCCGGAGGTGCCAACCTCTTCGACAAGATGCTCAAGGAGCCGTGCCCCTATCACCAGGGGCCCGTCAAGCACACCCTTGAGGAGTGCGTCATGCTTCGGCGCCACTTCCACAGGGCCGGGCCACCCGCGGAGGGTGGCGAGGCCCGCGACGACGACAAGAGGGAAGATCACCAGGCAGGAGAGTTCCCCGAGGTCCGCGACTGCTTCATGATCTATGGTGGGCAAGCGGCGAACGCCTCGGCTCGGCACCGCAAGCAAGAGCGCCGGGAGGTCTGCTCGGTGAAGGTGGCGGCGCCAGTCTATCTAGACTGGTCCGACAAGCCCATCACCTTCGACCGAGACGATCACCCCGACCATGTGCCGAGCCCGGGGAAATACCCGCTCGTCGTCGACCCCGTCATCGGCGACGTCAGGCTCACCAAGGTCCTCATGGACGGAGGCAGCAGCCTCAACATCATCTACGCCGACACCCTCGGGCTCCTGCGTGTCGATCTGTCCTCCATCCGGACAGGCGCTGCGCCCTTCCATGGGATCATTCCCGGGAAGCACGTCCAGCCCCTCGGACAACTCAACCTTCCCGTCTGCTTCGGAACACCCTCCAACTTCCGAAGGGAGACCCTGACGTTCGAGGTGGTCGGGTTCCGAGGAACCTACCACGCGGTACTGGGGAGGCCATGCTACACGAAGTTCATGGCCGTCCCCAACTACACTTACCTGAAGCTCAAGATGCCGGGCCCCAACGGGGTCATCACCGTCGGCCCCACGTACAAACACGCGTTCGAATGCGACATGGAGTGCGTGGAATACGCCGAGGCCCTCATCGCCGACCTGGAGAGCCTCTCGAAGGAGGTGCCAGACGTGAAGCGTCACGCCGGCAACTTTGAGCCAGCGGAGACGGTTAAGTCCATCCCCCTCGACCCCAGCAGTGACGCCTCCAAGCAAGTCTGGATCGGCTCCGGGCTCAATCCCAAATAGGAAGCAGTGCTCGTCGACTTTCTCCGTGCGAACGCCGACGTCTTCGCGTGGAGTCCCTCGGACATGCCTGGCGTACCGAGGGATGTCGCCGAGCACTCGCTGGACATCCGAGCCGGAGCCCGACCCGTCAAGCAGCCACTGCGCCGATTCGACGAGGAGAAGCGCAGAGCCATAGGCGAGGAGATCCACAAGCTAATGGCGGCAGGGTTCATCAAAGAGGTATTCCATCCCGAATGGCTTGCCAACCCTGTGCTTGTGAGAAAGAAAGGGGGGAAATGGCGGATGTGTGTAGACTACACTGGTCTCAACAAAGCATGTCCGAAGGTTCCCTACCCTCTGCCTCGCATCGACCAAATCGTGGATTCCACTGCTGGGTGCGAAACCCTGTCTTTCCTCGATGCCTACTCAGGGTATCATCAAATCAGGATGAAAGAGTCCGACCAGCTCGCGACTTCTTTCATCACACCCTTCGGCATGTACTGCTATGTCACCATGCCGTTCGGCTTGAGGAATGTGGGCGCGACGTACCAGCGGTGCATGAACCATGTGTTCGGCGAACACATTGGCTGCACGGTCGAGGCCTACGTCGATGACATCGTAGTCAAGACGAGGAAAGCCTCCGACCTCCTTTCCGACCTTGAAGCGACATTCCGATGTCTCAAAGCGAAAGGCGTCAAGCTCAATCCCGAAAAGTGTGTTTTCGGGGTACCTCGAGGCATGCTCTTGGGATTCATCGTCTCCGAGCGGGGCATCGAAGCCAACCCGGAGAAGATCGCAGCCATCACCAGCATGGGGCCCATCAAGGACTTGAAAGGCGTACAGAGGGTCATGGGATGCCTCACGGCTCTAAGCCGTTTCATCTCACGCCTCGGCGAAAGAGGTCTACCTCTGTACCGCCTCTTAAGGAAGGCCGAGTGCTTCACTTGGACCCCTGAGGCCGAGGAAGCCCTCGAGAACCTAAAGGCGCTCCTCACAAAGGCGCCTATCTTGGTGCCCCCAGCTGCCGGAGAAGCCCTCCTGGTCTACGTCGCCGCGACCACTTAGGTGGTTAGCACCGCGATTGTGGTCGAGAGGCAAGAAGAGGGGCATGCATTGCCCGTTCAGAGGCCAGTCTACTTCGTCAGCGAGGTACTGTCTGAAACCAAGATCCGCTACCCGCAAGTTCAGAAGCTGCTGTACGCGGTGATCCTAATGCGGCGAAAGCTGCGGCACTACTTCGAGTCTCATCCGGTAACTGTGGTGTCATCCTTCCCCCTGGGGGAGATCATCCAGTGCCGGGAGGCCTCGGGTAGGATTGCAAAGTGGGCGGTGGAAATCATGGGCGAGACAATCTCGTTCGCTCCTCGGAAGGCCATCAAGTCCCAGGTCTTGGCGGACTTCGTAGCTGAATGGGTCGACACCCAGCTACTGACGGCTCCGATCCAACCAGAGCTCTGGACCATGTTCTTCGACGGGTCGCTGATGAAGACAGGAGCCGGCGCAGGCTTACTCTTCATCTCGCCCCTCGGGAAGCACCTACGCTACGTGCTACGCCTGCATTTCCCGGCATCCAACAATGTGGCTGAGTACGAAGCTCTGGTCAACGGGTTGCGGATCGCCATCGAGCTAGGGGTCCGACGCCTCGATGCTCGCGGCGACTCGCAGCTCGTCATCGACCAAGTCATGAAGAACTCCCACTGTCGCGACCCGAAGATGGAGGCCTACTTCGATGAAGTTCGGCGCCTGGAAGACAAGTTCTATGGGCTCGAGCTCAACCACATCGCTCGGCGCTACAACGAGACTGCGGACGAGCTGGCTAAAATAGCCTCGGGGCGAACGACGGTTCCCGCGGACGTCTTCTCCCGGGATCTGCATCAACCCTCCGTCAAGATCGACGACACGCCCGAGCCCGAGGCACCCTCGGCCGAGCCCGAGGCACCCTCGGCCCAGCCCGAGGTACCCTCGGATCATTCTGAGGCACCCTCGGCTCGGCCCGAGGTATCCTCGGTTCAACCCGAGGTACCCTCGGCCCCCAAGGGCGAGACGCTGCACGTCGAGGGGGAGCAAAGCGGGGTCACGCCTGATCAAAACTGGCAGACCATGTACCTGCAATATCTCCACCGAGGAGAGCTACCCCTCGACCGAGCTGAGGCTCGGCGGGTGGCGCGGCGCGCGAAGTCGTTCGTCTTGCTGGGTGATGAGAAGGAGCTCTACCACCGGAGCCCCTCCGGCATCCTCCAGCGATGCATCTCCATCGCCGAAGGTCAGGAACTCCTGCGAGAGATACACTCGGGGGCTTGCGGCCATCACACAGCGCCTCGAGCCCTTGTCGGGAATGCTTTCCGGTAAGGCTTCTACTGGTCGACGGCGGTGGCCGACGCCACTAGAATTGTCCGCACCTGCGAAGGATGTCAGTTCTACGCAAGGCAGACCCACCTGCCCGCTCAAGCTCTGCAGATGATACCCATCACCTGGCCTTTTGCTGTGTGGGGTCTGGACCTTGTTGGCCCCTTGCAGAAGGCACCCGGGGGCTACACGCACCTGTTGATCGCCATCGACAAATTCTCCAAGTGGATCGAGGTCCGACCCCTAAACAGCATCAGGTCCGAGCAGGCGGTGGCGTTCTTCACCAACATCATCCATCGCTTCGGGGTCCCGAACTCCATCATCACCGACAACGGCACCCAGTTCACCGGCAGAAAGTTCCTGGACTTCTGCGAGGACCACCACATCCGGGTGGACTGGGCCGCCGTGGCTCACCCCATGTCAAATGGGCAAGTAGAGCGTGCCAACGGCATGATTCTACAAGGGCTCAAGCCTCGGATCTACAACGACCTCAACAAATTCGGCAAGCGATGGATGAAGGAACTCCCCTCGGTGGTCTGGAGTCTGAGGACAACGCCAAGCCGAGCCACGGGCTTCACACCGTTCTTCCTAGTCTACGGGGCCGAGGCCGTCTTGCCCACAGACCTGGAATACGGCTCCCCGAGAGCGAGGGCCTACACCGACCAAAGCAACCAAGCTAGCCGAGAAGACTCGCTGGACTAGCTGGAGGAGGCTCGGGATAAGGCCTTACTACACTCGGCGCGGTACCAGCAGTCCCTGCGACGCTACCACGCCTGAGGGGTCCGGTCCCGAGACCTCCAGGTGGGAGACCTGGTGCTTCGGCTGCGACAAGACGCCCGAGGGCGGCACAAGCTCACGCCCCCCTGGGAGGGGCCGTTCATCATCGCCAAAGTTCTGAAGCCCGGAACGTACAAGCTGGCCAACAGTCAAGGCGAGATCTATGGCAACGCTTGGAACATCCAACAGCTACGTCGCTTCTACCCTTAAGATGTTTTCAAGTTGTTCATATACCTCGCGCCCAGCAAAAGTTTAGTCATCAAGGAAGGGTCGGCCTCGCCTCGGCAAAGCCCGACCCTCCCTCGGGGGCTAAAAGGGGGGGGAACCCCCTCTGCGTCAAAATTTTCCTCGAAAAAAGATCTTTTCTGCTAGAAGGTCTTTCGGGCTGTTTGACTACTTCGAAAGTGGATCCTGAAAACGACGGAGTACACGTAAGCAGTCAAGGCTGACCGAGCCGAGGGACTCCTACGCCTCCGGGATACGGATACCTCACTCATCACCTTCTCCGATAAGTAACTCACGTTCGGATAAGTGATCCCGCGGACCGAACAAGTCTACACGATCGGAAGCTCTTCTGCCGAAGCGATCCTTCGAGCCTTCTCGACTGTGTCGGTGACAGAGCCCCATGGACGGGTAAGAGTGCGCATAAGCGGCAAGGCCGACCGAGCCGAGGGACTCCTACGCCTCCGGGATACGGATACCTCACTCATCACCTTCCGCGAGAAGCAACTCTCACTCGCACAAACATTTCTGTTGCCAACAAAAAGGTCCAGATACTCGAAACAAGAGGAAAGGAGACGCGGCTTTACAACACGGCGAGGGTGTGTTTTGGCCTCGGCGGCCGCAGGGAACACACGCTACAAGACAATCCGATCCTGCAGGCTCGGGTCTTAACGCTGGAAGGGAGCAGCAGCACCCTCGGCATCGACAACACCTTCGGCGAGGTCCGACCTAGCCTCGGACGGCGACGTGGTCCGAAGATCTCCACTCTGAAGGACGACGTCATCGCCACGCCCGGGCCATCGCTGCCAGGGTCTTCTCGGGAATCCGGCCCAAGCAGGCGGCTCGGCCGGTCACCCCGGGGCCTCGGCCAGCTGTCCTCCAAGGACGTCAGCCCGACCTGAGGCCTCGGCTGGTCAATTCCGGCGTTGGTCCCGCTAACGGACGACCCGGCCAGGCTCCGGTCAACCAGGTTTTCTTTTCGAGCCAACTCTGCCTCTGTTCATGTTGACGCCGCTACCCCTGGCCTCGGCTCATCGAAGAGCGGCTGAGGGGTTCCTTTAATTAAGCTAGAGAAGCCTCGGACAACAAGGCTGACCGAGCCGAGGGACTCCTACGCCTCCAGGATACGGATACCTCACTCGTCACCTTTACACGGGGCGACTCACGCTTGGTGAAGCGGTTCAGACAACCAACAGGCGAGTCTTAGTGCTCGAAAATGAGGAAAAAACACGGCTCCGTGCCGAAAATACATACATGTCCAGGCCCCGACAGCCACAATGAACAAAAACACTGGCATTCAAAGTGCCATTAGAAACGGAACTCCGGTTCCACCTCCGCAGGTACGAACAACCCCACTCAATGGGGGTGGGGGGGCTGCAGAGCAACAGAAGACCGACGAACGGCGCGCCGTCGCCCGCTCCAGCAGCGGCGGCGACGACGACTTCTGCTCCGGGGGCCCGAACAGCGGCAGCGCTGACCTCAGGGCGGATGCTGCTGCCAAGAGGCCCCCGCCCATGCCCAAACTCGTGAAGCAGGGACGGGCAGAAGGCCATAGAGTTGGAGGTCGGTCCATGGGCGGCCCTGGCTATCTCGTCGGCGGAAGAACCTCTTCCAGCTGCCGTGGCAGACGCCGGCGCCGGGAGCGGCTCCGAAGCCACTCGCGTCCGAGAGCCAGGCACGCTGCAGCCGCCAGCGCCACGGACGACGACCGCCCTTTCCCTCCGATCACTGAGGGAAGGAGCGGGCCACCGCCCACGCGGGGGCCGACCCCAACTCGGCACACTCCCCTCCCCAGCCCTGGTGATGAAAATCCTTGAGGCTAAGGGAGGGGCAGAGGCCGCAGCCCGGCTCGCTTTCCCCCATCATCAAACTGGAGGTCACCATCTTGGGTGACCGCCGGCGGGGGGGGTGCAGCCGGGCTGCATGATGAAAATCCTTGAAGCCGAACGATGGCTGAAAGGTACCCACTCCCATGGAGTTGCATCCTCCAACGACGAGGCGGAAAGACAACGGATATCCCCCATTCGGGGGCTTGGAAGGTGGAAAGACACGATGCATAAGGGAGCGCGAAGACATGGTCGCCTCCCAAGGGGGTCACCCTCCTTTTAAAGGCGGTTCTCCCTACTTGCGTCCCCAGCCGTCACGGGCTGAGTCTTCTCCAACACACTCCAAGGTCCTCCCCCACGGCGCGGGGGCTGGGTCCCACACGTCATGCAAGCCGACTCAGAGCAGAAGAAGCCAAACCGCCGCGCGCGGTGCGTACAACCGCCCAGCGGTTACAAGCGACCCTCCACTTTTGCCCAGACCAGCGGGCGAAAGGGTGGGCAGCCATGCAGGCGGCATGCAACCGCGCCAAGTGGGCGCACTTCTCCGACTCCCAACACGCCTGGCATGAAGGCCCAGGCCCACGCGTCATGCAACCGGCGCGCCGAATGCTTCTTGCATGCAATTGCACCGCCACTTGCGCCACCACCGCGCCTCCTCGACTGCGGAACCAATGCCGTGACTCGAGGCGGCCCAGTGCACGACCCAGCGGCGCCAGCCTAGCGCGACGGTCAATGCGGCCAAGAATGGGCCGGCAGTAATGGCGGTGGCAGGCAGGCAGGAGCAGCGGTCACGTCATCAACCAAGCTCGCGTCCCGTCCGGGGGCAACGAGAGAACCCTCTCTCACGGCGTGAAGACAACGCGCCTGTGATCCGTCCCTCGAACGGCTCGCGCACGCGCAACGGCCGCCCCGCGAACCACTCGCCCCGTCGCATTAACTCCGCGGCAGGACAAACGGCGCCTCTGGCAGGAGAAGCGGGCAGCGCTTCGCCTTCGCCATAATGACTGCGTCGAAAAAGGTACGCCGCGTCGTTCGATTTCGTATCCTTTTCCTTTTTTCCTCTTTCTCTCTCTTGCAACAGGGACCGGGAAAGGGGGATACCCCGAAAAGGATCCTTCCCCGAGAAGGAACCAGGCTCCGAGCCCCCCTACTGATCAGAGGTTCGAAGGCTAGCCCCGCGGAAGGGTTCGACAGCCGCCTCAGATCGCGTGGGCCCTACACCCACTACTGGTCAGAGGTTCGAAGGCCGGCCCCTCGAAAGGGTTCCACGGCCGCCTCAGGCTACTCAGGCTCCGCGCCCATTACTGATCAGGGGTTCGAAGGCTGGCCCCCGAAGGGTTCACAGCCGCCTCAGACGCCGAGCGAGGGATGACCATGGGTACGTTCGATACATAACCAAGGCTCGGGCTGCGCTCCCGAGGTACCCTAGGACATTTCTGAGACCAGCGGGAACGATCTTGTAACGGAATCCCATCAGAGGGAGGCATCGAGCCCTCGGACCCCGTCGCCAGGGGACCGGGTCCGGCAGATCACCCGCAGGTACTTTTGGGCGTGCCTCTGGGCCCCTAGCCGACCCCTAACGAACGGAGCACGGACATCCACTCGGATTACCCGCTTGTAGCTCATCGGAGACACCATGTTCGGCGCCCATCGAGGGCAACATGGCGCTTCCCCCCTCCTCCTTGCGGAAAGGCGACGCAGGGGCGTATGTAAAAAAGCCGAGTCTGCCCCTGACCGCCCTCTTGCTCTGTGCAGAGGCTCGGGGGCTGCTCTCGCAAGCCCGGCTCCGGCTGAACCGTTGACAGCGTCAACATACCAGCCCGAGAACTTGGGACCCGACCGTACACCTGGGCTACAGCCAGCTCGCATGAGGGAACGACCAGACCAGCGGAAGCACTACGCGAGGCATTAAGACCTCGAAGGAGTGAAACCACTCCTCCGAGGCCTCGGGGGCTACACCCGGCGGGTGCGCTCGCGCGCACCCACCGGAACAAAACGCGACCGAGAAAGGCTGGTCCCCTTGTAAAAAAGTGCGACGAAAGCCTCCAAGCGAGTGCAAACACTCCCTTCGAGGCTCGGGGGCTACTGTCGGGGACCATAATTAGGGGTACCCTCAAGGCTCCTAATTCTCAGCTGGTAACCCCCATCAGCACAAAGCTGCAAAGGCCTAATGGGTGCGATTAAGTCAGGGATCAGTCCATTCGAGGGACTCGATCACGCCTCGCCCGAGCCTAGCCTCAGACAAGGGCAGCCGACCCCGGAGGATTTCCGTCTCGCCCGAGGCCCCCCTTCAGCGGCGAACATATTTCCGGCTCGCCCGAGGCCCTGCCTTCGCCAAGAAGCAACCCTGACCAAATCGCCGCACCGACCGACCAAATCGCAGGAGCATTTAATGCAAAGGTGGCCTGACACCTTTATCCTGACGCGCGCCCCCCAGCCGGTAGAGCCGAAGTGACCGCCGTCACTTCGCCGCTCCACTGACCGGCCTGACAGAAGGACAGCGCCGCCTGCGCCACTCCGACTGCGGTGCCACTTGACAGAGTGAGACTGACAGGCAGTCAGGCCCTGCCGAAGGCACCATAGGAAGCTCCGCTTCGCCCGACCCCAGGGCTCGGACTCGGGCTAAGTCCCGGAAGACGGTGAACTCCGCTCCGCCCGACCCAGGGCTCGGACTCGGGCTAAGTCCCGGAAGACGGCGAACTCTGCCCGACCCAGGGCTCGGACTCGGGCTAAGTCCCGGAAGACGGCGAACTCCGCCCGACCCAGGGCTCGGACTCGGGCTAAGTCCCAGAAGACGGCGAACTCCGCCCGACCCAGGGCTCGGACTCAGGCTAAGCCCCAGAAGACGACGATCTCCACCTCACCCGACCCAGGGCTCGGACTTGGGCTTGGCCCCAGAAGACGACGAACTCCGCTTCGCCCGACCCCAGGGCTCGGACTCCGCCCCGGCACCAGCTGGCGATCTCCGCCTCGCCCGAACCTGGGGCTCGGACCCGACCTCGGCCACGGAAGACAGACTCGACCTCGGCTTCGGAGGAGCTTCCACATCGCCCAACCTAGGGCGCAGACCAGCCACGTCAACAGGAGGCGCCATCATCACCCTACCCCGAGCTGACTCGGGCCGCAGGGAACAAGACCGGCGTCCCATCTGGCTCGCTCCGCCAGATAGGCAATGATGGCGCCCTGCATACTCTGTGACGACGGCGGCTCTCAGCCCCCTTACGGAAGCAAGAGGACGTCAGCAAGGATTCAACCGCTCCGACAGCTGTCCCTCCGCCAGGCTCCATCGCTCCTCCGATGGCCACGACATCACACCAGCTGGGTGCCAAAATCTCTCCGGCTGCCACAACGGCATGTACTTAGGGCGCTAGCTCTCCTCCGCTAGACACGTAGCACTCTGCTACACCCCCCATTATACACCTGGATCCTCTCCTTGCGCCTATAAAAGGAAGGACCAGGGCCCTCTTAGAGAGGGTTGGCCGCGCGGGGACGAGGACGAGACAGGCGCTCGCTGGAGGCCGCTCGCTCCCTCTCCCGCGTGGACGCTTGTAGCCCCCTACTGCAAGCGCACCCGACCTGGGCGCGGGACGAACACGAAGGCCGCGGGATTCCCACCTCTCTCACGCCGGTCTCCGGCCGCCTCGCTCTCCCCCCTTCGCGCTCGCCCTCTCGCTCGACCCATCTGGGCTGGGGCACGCGGTGACATTCACTCGTCGGCTCAGGGACCCCCCGGTCTCGGAACGTCGACAAGCTGCCTTGGGGCTATAAAAGGGACCCCTAGTCGCATGAAGGAGTTACCAAAGCATACTTTGAGCATTCTAAGTCTTCCACACTCCGTCTCCGCACACTTGATTGACTTTGTTAGTGATTTGGGCTCCGTTCTAGTGGTGAACTTGTTGCGCTTCATTTGAGCTCAAGTCTTGGCTTGTGTGTGTGCATATTGCTGCAGATTTACGTGTGTTGCTTCCCATCCTTACTCTTGTGCTTTCACTTTGATATTTGTTGTAAGGGCGACAGATTCCAACTTGTGGAGATTTCTCGCAAACGGGAAAAGAGATAAGCAAAAGAAGAACACCGTGGTATTCAAGTTGATTATCGGATCACTTGAAAGGGGTTGAGTGCAACCCTAGTCCATTGGGACGTCACAATGTGGAGGTAGGCAAGTGTTATACTTGCCGAACCACTGGATAAACTCGCGTGTCTTTTGTGATTGTTTTTCTGTGATTCTTGTGTGTTCGCAAGAGCTCGCTACTTAGCCATACTAACACTTAACCAAGTTTTGTGGCTATTAGTTGTTGATTTTTACAGGATCACCTATTCACCCTCTCTAGGTGCTCTCAATTGGTATCAGAGCCGTTCTCTTCACGAAAGGGACTAATCGCCCGAAGAGATGGATCCTAAGGGAAAGGGGATGGTGGTCAATGATAAGGAGAAGGAGTCTATCTTCAACGAGCCGAGGGACGACAAGCCCACTGATTCTGGCTCGAGTCATAAGAAGAAGGATGGGAAGAAGAAGAAGAGGCGCATCAAGAAGATCGTCTACTACGACAGCGACGAGTCTTCTTCTTCCCCAAGAGACGACGACTACGACGAGAAAAAGAAACCAGTTAACTCAAATTTTTCATTTGATTATTCTCGTATTCCGTATAATTCCAATGCCCATTTGCTTTCTATTCCTCTTGGTAAACCTCCATACTTTGATGGAGAGGACTACGCTTTTTGGAGTCACAAAATGCGTAGTCATCTTTTCTCTCTCCATCCTAGTATTTGGGAGATAGTTGAGAATGGAATGCAATTTGATAGTACGAATAACCCTGTATTCATTAACGAACAAATTTATAAGAATGCACAAGCTACCACGGTTTTGTTAGCATCATTGTACAGGGATGAATACAACAAGGTGAGCGGCTTGGACAACGCCAAGAAAATATGGGACACCCTCAAGATTTCACATGAGGGGAACGACGCCACCATGATCACCAAAATGGAGTTGGTGGAAGGCGAGCTAGGAAGGTTTGCCATGATCAGGGGAGAGGAGCCAACGCAAACGTACAACAGGCTCAAGACCCTGGTCAACAAGATCAGGAGCTATGGAAGGACGAGATGGACGGACCACGACGTCGTCCGACTTATGCTCAGGTCTTTCACTGTTATTGACCCTCATCTTGTGAACCTCATACGTGAAAATCCCAGGCACACAAAGATGACGCTCGAGGAGATACTCGGAAAGTTCGTTAGCGGGCGTATGATGGTCAAGGAAGCAAGATATGTTGATGATGCATTGAACGACCTAATGCCCATCTATGAGCCCTAGCCCGTTGCACTCAAAGCAACAAGCAGCAGCAGGGAGGCGTTACCTAGCAAGGTGGCATAAGTTGAGGCTGCCGGGCTAAACGAAGATGAGATGGCCCTCATCATCAAGCGCTTCAAGACGGCGCTAAAAGGACGCAAGGAGCATTCCAATAAGAGCAAAGCAAAGGGAAAGCGCTCTTGTTTTAAATGTGGTAAGACTGGTCATTTTATAGAAAATTGTCCCGATAACGCTAATGACCAGGAGCAAGAAAAAAGCGGAAAGAGGGAAAAGAAGAAGGCCTACAAGAAGGCGAAGGGCGAGGCGCACCTTGGCAAAGAATGGGATTCAGATTGCTCTTCTTTCGACTCCGACGACGAAGGACTCGCCGCCTCGGCCTTTGACAAGTCGTCCCTCTTCCCCAATGAGCGTCATACTTGCCTCATGGCAAAGGACAAAAAGGTAAGTGCTCGAGATACCCCTAAGTATACTACTTCAAGTGATGATGACTCTAGTGATGATGAAGTAGATTACTCAAGCTTGTTCAAAGGTTTAGATAGAACTAAAGTAGACAAAATCAATGAATTGATTGATGCTTTAAATGAAAAGAATAGACTTTTAGAAAAGCAAGAGGATCTTTTATAGGAAGAGCATGGTAAATTTGTAAGTGTGCAAAAGTCTCTTGCTTTAGAGGTTAAAAGGAATGAAATGCTATATTCTGAATTATCTGCTTGTCATGAAACTGTGTCTAGCTTAAAGAGTATTAATGATGATTTAAATGCTAAGCTAGAAGTAGTTAATAAATCTAATTCTTGTGTAGAGCATGTTGTCATTTGTAATAGGTGTAAGTATTTTAATGTTGATGCATGTGTTGAGCACCTTACTTCTATTACAAAATTAAATAGTGAAGTGGCAAGTCTTAATGCCCAACTTAAAACTTGCAAAAATGAATTTGATAAGTTAAAATTTGCTAGGGATGCCTACACCGTTGGTAGACATCCCTGAATTAAGGATGGACTTGGCTTTCGAAAGGAAGCCAAGAACTTAACAAGTCAAAGGGCTCCCATTTCCTACAAGGAGAAAGGGAAGGCCCCTATGGCTAGTGTTAGTCAAAAGAATCATGCTTTCATGTACAATGATAGAAAATTTTCTAGAAATTCTCATTATAATAGGAGTTATAATGCTTTTGACTCACATGCCATGATTGCTTCAAGTTATAATTTTAATGGTAGGCCTAGGAGAAATTTTGTGTCTCATGCTCCTAGGAGAGTGTGTAATAAACCTACCACTGTCTTTCATGCTTGCAACACTACTTTTGTACTTTCATGTAAAAATGAAAAAGTGGTTGCTAGAAAGATGGGGTCCAAATGCAAGGGAGACAAGACTTGCATTTGAGTCCCAAAGACTATTGTAACTAACCTTGTAGGACCCAACAAGAGTTGGGTACCTAAAACCCAAGCCTAATTTGCCTTGCAGGTTTATGCATCCGGGGGCTCAAGCTGGATTATCGACAACGGATGCACAAACCATATGACAGGGGAGAAGAAGATGTTCACCTCCTACGTCAAGAACAAAGGTTCCCAATATTCGATCATCCTTGGAGATGGGAACCAAGGCAAGGTTAAAGGACTAGGAAAGATAGCCATTTCATCCGAGCATTCTATTTTAAATGTGTTCTTAGTTGAATCGCTCGGGTACAACTTATTGTCTGTAAGTCAATTATGTAACATGGGTTATAATTGTCCATTTACCAATGTAGATGTGTCTGTCTTTAGAAGGAGTGATGGTTCATTAGCTTTTAAGGGTGTACTAGATGGCAAACTCTACTTAGTTGATTTTTTGAAAGAGGAGGCCGATCTAGATGCATGCTTAATTGCTAAGACTAGCATGGGCTGGTTGTGGCATCGCCGTCTAGCGCATGTTGGGATGAAGAACCTTCATAAACTTCTAAAGGGAGAACATGTGTTAGGTCTAACCAATGTATTTTTCGAAAAAGATAGACCTTGTGCAGCTTGTCAAGCAAGCAAACATGTGGGAAGTACTCATCACAGCAAGAATGTGATGACCACATCAAGACCTCTGGAGCTACTTCATATGGATCTCTTCGAACCCGTCGCCTACCTCAGCATCGGGGGAAGTAAGTATGGTCTTGTTATTGTTGATGATTTTTCCCGCTTCACTTGGGTATTCTTTTTGCAGGATAAATCAGAAACCCAAGGGACCCTAAAGCGCTTTCTAAGGAGAGCTCAAAACGAATTTGAGCTCAAGGTGAAAAAGATAAGAAGCGACAACGGGTCCGAGTTCAAGAACTTACAAGTGGAGGAGTACCTTGAGGAGGAAGGAATCAAGCACGAGTTCTCCGCTCCCTACACACCACAGCAAAACGGTGTGGTAGAGAGGAAGAACAGGACGCTTATAGACATGGCGAGGACGATGCTTGGAGAATTCAAGACACCCGAACGGTTTTGGTCGGAAGCTGTGAACACAGCTTGCCACGCTATAAACCGGGTCTACCTTCATCGCCTCCTCAAGAACTCGTATGAACTTCTAACCGGTAACAAACCCAATGTTTCATACTTTTGTGTATTTGGAAGTAAATGTTATATTCTAGTAAAGAAAGGTAGAAGTTCCAAATTTTCTCCCAAAGCTGTAGAAGGGTTTTTGTTAGGTTTTGACTCAAATACAAAGGCGTATAGAGTCTTCAACAAATGATCGGGTTTGGTTGAAGTCTCTAGGGATGTTGTATTTGATTAAACTAATGGCTCTCTAAGAGAGCAAGTCGATCTTGATGATGTAGATGAAGATGATGTTCCAACGGACGCAATTCGCACCATGGCGATTGGAGATGTGCGACCACAGGAACACCAAGAACAAGATCAACCCTCTTCCTCAACAATGGTGCATCCCCCAACTCAAGATGATGAACAGGTTCCTCAAGAGGAGGCGTGTGATCAAGGGGGAGCATAAGAAGACCAAGTTGTGGAGGAAGAAGCACCACGGGCCCCTCCAACTCAAGTCTGAGCGATGATTCAAAGGAATCATCCCATCGACCAGATTTTGGGTGATATAAGCAAGGGAGTAATAACTCGCTCACGTCTGGCTAATTTTTTTGAGCATTACTCGTTTGTCTCTTCTATTGAGCCTTTCAGGGTAGAAGAGGCCTTGCAAGATCCGGACTGGGTGTTGGCCATGCAGGAAGAGCTCAACAACTTCAAGCGAAATGAAGTTTGGACCCTGGTGCCATGTCCCAAGCAAAATGTTGTGGGAACCAAGTGGGTGTTCCGCAACAAGCAAGACGAGCACGGGGTGGTGACACAAAACAAGGCTCGACTTGTGGCAAAAGGTTATGCCCAAGTCGCAGGTTTGGATTTCGAGGAGACTTTTGCTCCTGTGGCTAGGCTAGAGTCTATTCGTATTCTATTAGCCTATGTCGCTCACCACTCTTTCAGGTTGTTCCAAATGGATGTGAAGAGCGCTTTCCTCAACGGGCCATTCAAGGAGGAGGTGTATGTGGAGCAACCCCCTGGCTTTGAGGATGAACGGTACCCCGATCATGTGTGTAAGCTCTATAAGGCGCTCTATGGACTTAAGCAAGCCCCAAAAGCATGGTATGAATGCCTTAGAGATTTTCTAATTGCTAATGCTTTCAAGGTTGGGAAAGTCGATCCAACTCTTTTCACTAAGACTTATGATGTGACCTATTTGTGTGCCAAATTTATGTTGATGACATAATATTTGGTTCTACTAACCAAAAGTCTTGTGAGGAGTTTAGCAGGGTGATGACATAGAAATTTGAGATGTCGATGATGTGCGAGTTGAACTACTTCCTTGGGTTCCAAGTGAAGCAACTCAAGGACGGCACCTTCATCTCACAAACGAAGTACACGCAAGACTTGCTCAAGCGGTTCGGGATGAAGGACGCCAAGCCCGCAAAGACACCAATGGGAACCGACGGACATGTCGACCTCAACAAAGGAGGTAAGTCCGTTGATCAAAAGGCATACTAGTCTATGATAGGTTCCTTGCTTTATTTATGTGCTAGTAGACCGGATATTATGCTTAACGTGTGCATGTGTGCTAGATATCAATCCGACCCAAGGGAATGTCACCTTGTGGCCGTTAAGCGGATTCTAAGATATTTAGTTGCTACGCCTTGCTTCGGGATCTGGTATCCAAAGGGGTCTACCTTTGACTTGATTGGATATTCAGACTCTGATTATGCCGGGTGCAAGGTTGATAGGAAGAGTACATCAGGGACGTGCCAATTCCTAGGAAGGTCCCTGGTGTTGGGGGCCTTCGGCTTCCGAAGGTCCTCAAAAACATGATTTAACAATGTTTCTGGAGTATAATACATGAACAGGTACCTTCGGGCTCGGATCAGAACCACAGTGTGAAGAAGCACAAAGAATACGAAGGTTGGCGCGGGGCCGAAGCTATGTGCAAGAGAGCTTCGGCATGATAGCAGAAAAGGAAACCGACTTAAAAAGGAAAAGGCTATTCAGACCTCGATGGGTTACTATAGAGCCATTAGCATATGTAAAGGGCATGGGTGTAATTTTACATGGGCTGCGTCCCGTGCCTATAAATAGATGAACAGCCCAGCCTTGAAGAAGCTTCGATAGATTACGACTTCATTCTCCTCAGGAGCAGGAGCAGTCCTGTCTCCGTTGTCAGCCCTCACGATGGATATGTCTCGAAAATATCTTCCTCTCATGTTATCGAGATGACTTTGCCTGATAGTCAATTTTCCAAAGACTGTGTGACTTGGTCGCCACGGCCAATCTTCAGAGTCTTCACCCCCACTTTCCACATCATAACTATCGCTGTCATCGGTATCCTCAGATAAGCCTTCTAGAATTTCTTTTGTAATCTTTTCTGTGTTGGTCTTTGCAATCGAATCGATGAATCCAGCGGTTTTTTCCTTAAGAAGCTTCTCCTCCTCGCTCAGCTTCGTTTCAGCAACAACTTTCTTATCTTGAGACATCTCTTCGGAAATGGTGAAAATGCGCTCTTAGAGCCAAAGCTTAGAAAATCTAAAAAATCAAGCAAGCGTTGGTAGGCAAGAGCTAAAAATTGAGCAAGCAGAGCAGATGGCAAAAAGCGTACCAAATGAGCTTGTGGTGTGCTCTTATTTATACGCCTAGTGCGTTGCAGGGTGGAGGGCCCCGATTGTCATTGACTGTTGCTATTCTAACAAAGGGAAGGTGTTTTTTCGGACCTTCGGCTTAGGGCCTTCGTCCATATCACAATCTAAATTTATTATTCTAACAAATTAATATTGCGAGGGGCTACTGTTGGGGGCCTTCGGCTTCCGAAGGTCCTCAAAAACATGATTTAACAATGTTTCTGGAGTATAATACATGAACAGGTACCTTCGGGCTCGAATCAGAACCACAGTGTGAAGAAGCACAAAGAATACGAAGGTTGGCGCGGAGCCGAAGCTATGTGCAGGAGAGCTTCGGCATGATAGCAGAAAAGGAAACCGACTTAAAAAGGAAAAGGCTATTCAGACCTCGATGGGTTACTATAGAGCCATTAGCATATGTAAAGGGCATGGGTGTAATTTTACATGGGCTGTGTCCTGTGCCTATAAATTGATGAACAGTGCTCCCGTACTGTTCACACTGACTTGGCATTTGCTTTTGCGTCACGCTTGTACTTTCACCTTCTTTCAAGCCGAAGGTACATCTGTAATTTGATATCATTTCTATTTTTCCATAATAATAAAATAGAAATGAGTTTATTATAATATATAATCATTTATGTTATCTCTTATACTTCATATGATTCCTTCTTCATTATTATATCTTGTGCTGATGAAGGTATGTCCTTCACAACCTTCGCCCGAAAATCATATATCCCAAGGGAAATAATGCTTCGAAGGACGAAGGACTCTAACGTTTAACATCTTTTGTGTTGCCTTGTTCTTAACTCATAGCATTTGAGAACAAGTCCCCAACATTGGCGCCCACCTCCGATGAACTCTTTTCGACCACCTTCGGCAAGCATTGACCTTCGTCATGCCACCGAAGAAAGCTTCAGCGACAGGGGCTGCCGCTCTGCAGCCGCTGGACCCGAACCAGGAGACCTTTTCTCTTCGAGAGGCCCGAAACCAAAAAAGGAAGGCCACTAGTCCAACACCCCAGGAGGACGAGTTGGACCAAGAAATCAGGAATATGGAGATGCTTCATCAACAAGTACAAAGGAAGAAGGAGAAGATGGCTTGACTAGCCGACCTTCAGAGGCAGATTGACGAAGCTACTGAAGAAGTACGCCATCTTGCTCAAGATGAGCAAGAGCGAAGGCCTCAACATAGGGAGCTTCATCAAGAAGGCTTCTTCAACAAGGATGAATGGTACGAGGATTTCCATCATGGAAATTTTGCTTTTGATGATGCTTCTCCTCTGTCAGCAGAACTGCAGGCTACACCTTGGCCCCCATCTTACAAGACACCCTAGCTCCCCATGTATGATGGGCACTCAGATCCGAAGCAGTTTCTGATGAGCTACGAAGCAACCATATCTTTATATGGAGGCAATACCGCAGTCATGGCGAAATCTTTCGTCATGGCAGTCAAGAATGTTGCGCAAACCCGGTACTCCTCTCTTCGGCCAGGAACAATCACATCATGGCAGAAGCTGAAGGACATGTTGATCACCAGTTTCCAAGGGTTTTAGATGAAGCCAGTCACAGCTCAGGCTCTGTTTCAATGCACACAAGATCACGAGGAGTATCTCCAGGCATACGTCTGAAGGTTCTTGCATTTGAGAGCACAAGCGCCTACAGTGCCCAATGAAATTGTCATTGAAGCCATGATCAAGGGGCTTCGTCCAGGACCTACTGCCCAGTATTTTGCTAGAAAGCCTCCACAAACTTTGGAGAAGCTGCTTCAAAAGATGGATGAATACATCCGCGCTGATAATGACTTTCGTCAAAGAAGGGAGGAGGCCTACAGGTTCTCTGAGATGACCAGGGGCTTCGGAGGGAGAATCCACCCAAGGCATGTCAGATCAATCCACTCTACCCAGAATGACGATAGAGGAAGTCAGCAACAGAGGCCACAATATTCCTCGCAAGCTTCGGGGCACCAACAAAGCCATCTTTGGCCGCCAGCTCCAAGGGGCAGAGGCGCCAGGGGCTTCGGAGGAAGATTTGGGGATCAACCCAGAAAAATTTATTACTTATTCTGTGGTGAGGACAAGGGCCATACTACAAGGATGTGCCTTGTCACTATTCAGAAACAGAAGGAAATAGCAGAAGCTGCAGCTCAGCAGAATCAGCCGAAGCAGGTCTTGCATACTGCTTCATATCACTCACCCTACATACCAGAGTATGTGGGTAACCATCCTGCAGCGTCTGTTGCTTCGGCTAGTCAGCCACAGGCATCCTGGCCATAGCCTCCACCTCCGCCACCACTACAACCTGCATATTCACGCGGCCAACAGCCAGAAGGGAGTCAGTAGACCCATCAGCAGAGAGACTTCAGGGAGGAGTCCGAAGCTCGCACAGTCAACAGTATTGTGCTAGAGTCGAAGCATATCTACTAAGAGATATCCTACTCCTGAATCAGTTTTTACATTCATTATCATCCTCTTTCTTACTAAGGAACAGTTGTTGAAAACTTAGTTTTCTTGTCGTTTTCAATTCCTTGTAATAGCTTCATTTTTGCCATAGTGAAAATATATCTTCTCCACAGACTTACGGAGTCCAAAAAGTTGCCGAGACACAAAAAGCCGTCCCTAAGTCACAAGTATCTTCGAAGCTACAAAAAGTCGTTCTACTGAACGCAGCATAAGTTTGCCGAAGCTACAAAAAGTCGTTCCTAAGGGAGCGCAATGTAAGTTTTCTGCTCAAAAGTCGTTCCAAAGGGAATGCAGAGCCAAATACCGCCGAAATATAAGGCAAAGCGCGAAAAGCCAACGCGAATACCTCCGAAATAGAAGGCGAAGAAGTTCAAAAGACGTTCCTAAGGGAATGCAGAACTTACAGCGAAAAGTCAGCGCTGATACACCGAAAAATAAATGGTGAAGCCGAAAAATAAACGGCAAAGAGATTGTGTATTCCAATATGGGGATGTGAGTGTGTGTCTTCGACACAAAGTATCATTTTCGCATAGCATAACATCATCACATCATTTTGCATAACATAACATCATACATCATATTGCATCAATGGCACAAGAAGGGGACATAATGTTGACCTTCGGAGAATGCTTCGAAAAAGTGAAATTGTGCTAAGGCATAAAATAAGTTTTGAAGAGATACGGTTTTATCAGCTCTGAAGTGGAGGAGACAGTCTTTTATTGACGAAGTATCAGTATTATGGCGACGCTTGGAGCATTTTTATAAAGCACTCTGATATCAAGGAAGAAAGTCTATTACTGACGAATCATTAATGTTTCTGTGATGATTGAAGAATTTCTCACGAAACATAAAAACTCTTCTTTACGAAGCATGAAAAGAAGGGAAGGTGTTTTTTTCGCCGAAGGCTCAAAAACGGTATGTACAATAAAAGTTTCATGCATCGCAAAGAAAATAATTACAAAGCCATTTATATATTACATTAAAAACTCATGAGCACCAAATATTACAAGCATAGTCCAGCAAATGTTACATTAATATTCTAGCAATGTTTTTACAATATCTATTATTCTTCCTTCAAAACTTCATCTGCAGTTTCGGTCAGCAGTTGGGTAACGGCTTCGTCTACAATAGCTTCAGCCATCCTAATAATTTCTGCTGATGTCTTTGCTTCTGAGTCGGCCAACGACTCGGAGGGCTCTAGGGGAGGAGATAGTTCGGCTGCGGTAGAAAATGTAAATAAGTTTGAAGTCACAAAAATAAAAAAATAAAGTTAAAAAGCTATTGAGCAATACATATCCGTCTTTCGAGTTCTGCAGCTTTTTCAGCTGCCTTCGTTGCTTCCCTAGCATTGTGAGTATCTTTTTCGCTCTTCTTTATTATTTCGTGAGCCATCCCTCGACCGCCATTTTCCCATATGTCAGTAAAGAATTTTCCACCAACTAAGCTTGCTTCGGCCGAGGAGTCCTTTGTATCATCAATAGATAAAGTAGCTTCAACTTGGGCCAGAGTTTTCACATGATCACAACCTGATTTCTCCAAGATAGCCGCAATTCCCCTTGCACCTGAGAAGGCGCAGAAGTCCCCACGGTCATTTAAAATCTCCTCAAAGGCTTCGGCCTCGTTGCTGATCCACTCAATTGGCCCCTCGGGATCGCCCCGTACGAAGTTGTCTTCACTTGAATACGCGCCAACATTGGCAAAGCTTGTTTTTATCTTTTTTACACATTCTATAGATTTTTCAAAGCATTTTTCTTTTGATGCCCGAAGTTTTGCAACTGTTTTTTCCCAGTAATTTTTCCAGTAATCACTGGCATCTCGTTCAGCTTTGGCAACAGTACATTTTAATTTTGCTTCAGCCAGCTGTTTCTGAAGGTCCTCAATTTCGCATTTCTGGGCTTCAGCTTGGGCTTTGGAAGTAGCTTTGTCTTCTTTTATTTTGCTCACTAATGAATTTAATATTTTATCTTTTTCAAGACCTTCGTTCCTTAGTTCAATTACTTCGGAATGAAGGTTGTTCAGAGCTATAGTGCATCCCTCGTCTTCGGCATTTTTCTGCGCCCTGAGGGCATTGCTAAGAATCAGGCCCTGCAAAAGAAGTGTGGTATTAAGCAAAAGCAAATAAACAAAAAATTTCGTTTTTAAGTACAAAAAATTTTTATTCTCACACCTTTAAACTATTATATGCTAAGCTATCCGCCAATTCATCTTTCGATAGTGCCGAAAGCCCGACTTCCAGTGTTGGGAATCCGAAGCTTCTGCTCATCTCCCGGCAGACAGAAATCTCCTTGTTGTCTGGGAGACAATATAAGAAATCTTCTTCTCCGCTGCCGTTGAATACTAATGCCCCCTTTGAATATTTCAGTTTCTGGGCATAGTATTGAGCTTCTCGTTTTTCTTCTTTAGACAACCTTTTTCCCGAAGCGTGTCGTACAATATAATCAAGAACTTTGGAAGATGCTTCGGGAGTAGGAGTGGCAGTTTTTTCAGGTAGAATTTGTTCTGCAGCTTCTTTTTCTATTTCTTCTCCAGTTTCCAAGGATTTCTCCTTGGCGGGCTCTGAAGGCCCAGCTTCGGTCTCGATCTGGCTCTTTGCAGCCTCGGCTTCGGTTACTCTTGTCTCAGACTGCGTCTTTGGAGCTTCGACAGTTTTCCTTGGAGTAGAGCTTGTCTTTATTGTCTCCAGCGCATCTAGTACATTGACCATTCTTTTCCTCTTAGGGGTCGCTATAAGACCTTTTTGTGCCTTCGGCACTGTCACTTCTGCCGAAGGGCTTGTAATTTCTGATATCTTTGTTCCTTCGACCCCTATATTATCGGCCTTCGGCTCAGCTAATTTGGCTGAGGATGTCTTCGGCATTGCAGCCGGCTCTTCAATCTTCTGCGTAGGCGCAGGCTCTTTGGCTTCAGTAGCTGAAGAGGTCTCACCGCCAAATTCGGGCACTATAGCCGGTTCAATATATCACGGCCGGTGGGTAAGAACCTTCACCTTTTTCCTCTTCGGCGCGGGCTCGCTTGGAGCAGCTGAAGCAGCATCTTTCCCAGAAGTTGCACTTTTTCTCTTATGTTCCCGTGGCGGGTAGCGGTAATCAGGGTACATGAACCCAATAGCATCAAAAACTCTATTTAGCCTTTTCTTTTTCCGGCTTCTGAAGGCCGCAGATAACGCATTATCCTCCGCTTTGGAGTACGACCCAAGCAGTTCATCACTTGTAGCTTCGATACACGTCAGCCAGTCATCGTCTGGTTCGATAAATTAGTCTCCAAACCTGAAGGTATATTTCAGTCGAACCAACCCACCTTCATTGGGATTGCTGATGGTTTCTTTTGGCATCTCCCAGTTGACTATCAATGGCCATATCCTGTAGGCCACGTGCTCTTGGACTAAGTCCCGTGTCTCGATGAAAGAACAAACTATGCCAAAGACCCTTCAGCATCCTTCGGCTGCTTCATCAATTTCTACCTTCGGTTTCCGAAGGCCGAAGCGGGACCAGATGGGGCGCATAATGATTTCTTTAATATCTTCTCTCGCTTTTAAATCATTCTTCACATAGAACCATTCTTTCATCCAGTCTCTGGGCCATTTTTTCCGAAATGTTGGCACTGGGAAACTTGAGCCTGAGCGAGCAACGAAGCTATAGCAACCAAAATTGTTATGATACTGTTCCTTACCCCAGGCCTTTGTCTCATACGAAAGTTCATGCATGCTGTAGAAACATTTTGCACTTAGCTCTAAACCTTGGCTCCTCACAGCCCATATGAAGATTCCCATTCTTATGATGGCTTCGGGAGTAATCTGGTGAAGAAAAATCTGGTATATCTTTAAAACTTCAACCACAAAACTGCTTAGGGGGAATCGAAGCCCAGCCTTGAAGAAGCTTCGATAGATTACGACTTCATTCTCCTCAGGAGCAGGAGCAGTCCTGTCTCCGTTGTCAGCCCTCACGATGGATATGTCTCGAAAATATCTTCCTCTCATGTTATTGAGATGACTTTGCCTGATAGTCAATTTTCCAAAGACTGTGTGACTTGGTCGCCACGACCAATCTTCAGAGTCTTCACCCCCACTTTCCACATCATAACTATCGCTGTCATCGGTATCTTCAGATAAGCCTTCTAGAATTTCTTTTGTAATCTTTTCTGTGTTGGTCTTTGCAATCGACTCGATGAATCCAGCGGTTTTTTCCTTAAGAAGCTTCTCCTCCTCGCTCAGCTTCGTTTCAGCAACAGCTTTCTTATCTTGAGACATCTCTTCGAAAATGGTGAAAATGTGCTCTTAGAGCCAAAGCTTAGAAAATCTAAAAAATCAAGCAAGCGTTGGTAGGCAAGAGCTAAAAATTGAGCAAGCAGAGCAGATGGCAAAAAGCGTACCAAATGAGCTTGTGGTGTGCTCTTATTTATACGCCTAGTGCGTTGCAGGGTGGAGGGCCCCGATTGTCATTGACTGTTGCTATTCTAACAAAGGGAAGGTGTTTTTTCGGACCTTCGGCTTAGGGCCTTCGTCCATATCGCAATCTAAATTTATTATTCTAACAAATTAATATTGCGAGGGGCTACTGTTGGGGGCCTTCGGCTTCCGAAGGTCCTCGAAAACATGATTTAACAATGTTTCTGGAGTATAATACATGAACAGGTACCTTCGGGCTCGAATCAGAACCACAATGTGAAGAAGCACAAAGAATACGAAGGTTGGCGCGGAGCCGAAGCTATGTGCAGGAGAGCTTCGGCATGATAGCAGAAAAGGAAACCGACTTAAAAAGGAAAAGGCTATTCAGACCTCGATGGGTTACTATAGAGCCATTAGCATATGTAAAGGGCATGGGTGTAATTTTACATGGGCTGCGTCCCGTGCCTATAAATAGATGAACAGTGCTCCCGTACGGTTCACGCTGACTTGGCATTTGCTTTTGCGTCACGCTTGTACTTTCACCTTCTTTCAAGCCGAAGGTACATCTGTAATTTGATATCATTTCTATTTTTCCATAATAATAAAATAGAAATGAGTTTATTATAATAAATAATCATTTATGTTATCTCTTATACTTCATATGATTCCTTCTTCATTATTATATCTTGTGCTGATGAAGGTATGTCCTTCACAACCTTCACCCGAAAATCATTATATCCCAAGGAAAACAATGCTTCGAAGGACGAAGGACTCTAACGTTTAACATCTTTTGTGTTGCCTTGTTCTTAACTTATAGCATTTGAGAACAAGTCCCCAACACCTGGTGTCTTGGAGTTCAAAGAAACAAACTTCCGTTGCCCTATCCACCGCTGAGGCCGAGTATGTTGCCGCAGGACAGTGTTGCGCGCAACTACTTTGGATGAGGCAAACCCTCCGGGACTTTGGCTACAATTTGAGCAAAGTCCCACTCCTATGTGACAATGAGAGTGCAATCTGCATGGCGGATAATCCTGTTGAACACAGCCGCACTAAGCACATAGACATCCGGCATCACTTCTTGAGAGACCATCAGCAAAAGGGGGATATCGAGGTGTACCATATTAACACCGAAAACCAGCTAGCCGATATCTTCACCAAGCCTTTAGATGAGAAAAGGTTTTGCAGGTTGCGTAGTGAGCTAAATGTCTTAGATTCGTGTAACTTGGATTGATCTATAACATACATGTGTTTTATGCTTTTGATCATGTAATTTATGCATTTCAATCTATTTTTGTTCATTTGTGGTGATCAAGTTGTACACATGATCCCCGGACCTCACAAGTCCATTTGCAAGTGATGCACTTATTTAGGGGGAGGCATGCTACAACTTGACCCTTTGAGACTAACCTTTGTGTTTGAGTTCTTGATTTAGTCTCAAAAGTGAATTGAAAGGAGAAGGTGAACTTGGACCATGCAAAGACTTCCACTGCACTCCGGTAATAACTCCAAGTTTATATCTATGCTCTTATTGCCTTTTTGCTCTAAATTGACAAATTTGGTGAGGCAATGTGGTTAAAGGGCCAAGAATGATCCCGTTTTGGTGCTTAATGCCAAAGGGAGAGAAATTAAAGGCCAAAGCAATTGGATCAGCTACCACTTGAGAAATTTGAAAATAGTAGAGTTAGCACTTTTGATTTGTCAAAATACTCTTATTTGCAAAATTTGGTCTCTTGTGGGGAGAATGTTTGATTATGGGAAAAAGGGGGAGTTTTTGGCTCTTGATCAATTTTTCTCTTGGAATTGAAAGCTCTCTTGTGAGTTTTGGTGTTTGGATGACAACTCAATTAAAGGACTAACAAGTGTACTAAGTGTTGAACAGGTGCTTAAGGTAAAGCTAACAGGGTTCAACAAGTGAACAAATGTGATGGTCCAAGAACTGGATTATGGATACATAATGGACATCACAAGTAAGATGGACATTGCATAAAGTGAGACTCGGGTGCGTAGCTCGGAGACAACTGATCAAGCCAAGAATGGAGGCAAGAAGAGCTTCGAGGTACCAAGTGCACGGGAGAAGGTCAAAGAGGCTGAGGAACCCAAAGCCAAGGGTGAAGAAGAAGACTTGCAAAGTCAAGGGTGATCGAGTTGAGAACAGCTACGACACATCAAGGATCACTACATAAGGACGTGACTTACAACCAATGAGGAAATGTCTCTAGTTATGTGGTGTAAGTCATAAGGCTCAAGACCAAGCTCTAAGAAGGAGATCAAGGTCACTAGAACGAGAACAAATGTCAAAAACAGAACTGGAAGCAGCCCAAAAAGAGCTAAGTGCACCTTGACTTTTAGTTTGGGTTGTTCCTATGTTTGGAGATGTTCTATGTGACCTTTGCAGGATGTTGGAGCTAAGAAATGTCAATCTAGATCAAGTCAAGCTGACTTGATGATTTATGAGTCCAACATCAAAGCTCAAGCATGTCAAATGCTATAGATGTAAAAATCAAAGAGAAGGTATGTTTCTAGACTTAGTACATTGGTTTTTGTGTACTAACATATTTGTCTAAGTGTTAGAAATAGAGAAAAGAAGAAAAGAAAAGAGATGCAAAATGCTTGGCTGTGTACAGCCAAGACTCAGCTCAGTCTGGCACACTGGACTGTCCGGTGCGCCAGTCTGAACTCTGGTGAACAGGCCACTCTCGGGAGAAGCCGGCGGCGTACGACTATAATTCACCGGACTGTCCGGTGAGCCAACGGTCGGCTGGGCCAACGGTCGGCCACGCAATCCGCGCGTGACGCATGGCCGAGCCAACGGTCAGATGGAGGCACCGGACTGTCCGGTGTGCACCGGACAGTGTCCGGTGCGCCAACGGCTCTAGGACTGCAACGGTCGACTGCTCCATTTCTGGAAGGAAATCGGGCACCGGACAGTGTTCGGTGGTGCACCGGACTGTCCGGTGCACCATCCGACTGAAGGCAAGATTTGTCTTTCTGGATTGCTTCCAACGGCTCCTAGTCCCCTTGTGCCTATAAAAGGGACCCCTAGGCGCCTCAAGCTAGAGACAAGCGCAGCCAACAAGTGTAGACATCACTCTGATCAATTCTCACTCTCTCTCTTGTGTGTAACTCTCTAGTTTGTGTAGAAGGCAAAGTTATAAGCCTTTAGAGAGTGGAGAAGAGCTGCTAAGAGCTAGAGCAAGGGCTTGAGCATATGGTTACTCTGCCGGAGTGTTGTCAAGAAGATTGTAAGTAGCCGCGGCTCTGTTGTAACTACCTCATCATAGTGGAAGGCTCTATCTGTCTGACTGACAGATCTGAGCAAACGGAGGAAGGAGTTGAAACAGACTCCAAGACTAGGTGTGGCTAACTCCAACGAGGACTAGGCAAGCATTTCAGGCTTGGCCGAACCTCGGGATAAATCCTTGCGTCTGTGTGCTCTGTTCTGTATTGTATTCTGACTCTCTGTCTTACTAGCTTTTATATCTGCACTTCACTGCTTACTTGTGGTACTAGCTTTCCTTGAAGTGCAGGATATTCTTAAGACAGGAACTTCAATTCCACTGCAACCTACTCGAAGGGTTCTTCACTCCACTGCGATCCTTCTTCGAGTAGAGTAAGATTTAAGTTTTAAAGTGACAATTTTTATTCGTCTATTCACCCCCCCTCTAGGCGACATCCAGATCCTGTTCCCAGGTCAAAGGGAACTTTCAGGAATACCTCTCTTTATGCCTAAACAAGTGTGTTTGACTTAGAGATAGGAAAATGAGTTTGATTTCAAAAACAAACCAAGTGGTGGCAAATAATGATCCAAATATGCCAAATTTGAATCAAAAACAATTTTTGTTCTCAATTGCATTGATGCAGCACTTCTATTAGTTGATTTTTGATGTGTTGGCTTAAATCACCAAAAAGGGAGAGATTGAAAGGGAAATGTGCCCTTGGGCCTTTTCTAGTATATTTTGGTGATTAAGTGTCCAACACATATTGAGTGAGTTATTACATGCCAAATAGAGAATGAAGTGCAAAACAACAAGAAGGTATGTTTCTAGACTTAGTACATTTGTTTTTGTGTACTAATGAAGTTATCTAAGTGCTAGAAACAGGAAAAGAAAGGATTGGAAAAGAGTGTCTGTGTGCAGCCAAGTCTCAGCTCGGCTTGACACACCGGACTGTCCGGTGGTGCACCGGTGAAAGTCGCCTAGAGGGGGGGTGAATAGGCGGAATCTGAAAATTACAAACTTAAGCACAACTACAAGCCAGAGTTAGCGTTAGAAATATAATCGAGTCCAAAAGAGAGGGCGAAACAAATCACAAGCAAATGAAGAGTGAGACGTGGTGATTTGTTTTACAAAGGTTCGGTTCTTGCAAACCTACTCCCCGTTGAGGTGGTCACAAAGACTGGGTCTCTTTCAACCCTTTCCCTCTCTCAAACGGTCACCTAGACCGAGTGAGCTTCTCTTCTCAATCAATTAGGACACCAAGTCCCCATAAGGACCACCACACAATTGGTGTCTCTTGCCTTGATTACAATTGAGTTGGGAACAAGAAAGAGAGAAGAAAAGCGATCCAAGCGCAAGAACTCAAATGAACACAAATGTCACTCTCTCTAGTCACTATTTGATTGGAATGAACTTTGGACTTAGGAGAGGATTTGATCTCTTGTTTGTGTCTTGGAATGAAGTCTAGAGCTCTTGTATTGAATGCAAATGGCTGAAACTTGGATGCCTTGAAGTGTGGTGGTTGGGGGGTATTTATAGCCCTAACCACCAAAGTGTCCGTTGGGGAGGCTGTCTGTCGTATGGCGCACCGGACAGGTCCTGTCGCCAGCCACGTCATCCAACCGTTAGGGTTCGACCGTTGGAGCTCTGACAAGTGGGGCCACCGTACAGTCCGGTGGTGCACCGAACAGGTCCTGTTCACTGTCCGGTGCGCCTTCTGGCGCCTGCTCTGACTTCTGCGCGCACAGACGCGCACTGTTTGCTTTTACTGTTCATTTGCAGACAACCGTTGGCGCGAAGTAGCCGTTGCTCCGCTGGCACACCGGGCAGTCCGGTGTCACACCGGATAGTCCGGTGAATTATAGCGGAGCGGCTTCCCCAAATTCCTGAAGCTGGCAAGTTCAAAGTCGATCTCCCTGGTGCACCGGACACTGTCCGGTGGCACACCGGACAATCCGGTGCGCCAAACCAGGGCTACCTTCGGTATACTTTGCTCCTTTGTTTTGAACCCTTTCTTTTGACTTTGTATTGGTTTGTTGTGAACCTTTTCCACCTGTAGAACTCATAATCTAGAACAAACTAGTTAGTCCATTAATTTGTGTTGGGCAATTCAACCACCAAAATTCATATAGGAAAAGGTTTGACCCTATTTCCCTTTCAATCTCCCCCTTTTTGGTGATTGATGCCAACACAAACCAAAGCAAATATAAAATTGCAGAATTGAACTAGTTTGCATAAGGTAAGTGCAAAGGTTGCTTGGAATTAAAACCAATATAATTATTTCAATAGATATGCATGGATTGTTTTCTTCTTATTTAAAATTTTGGACCTCATTTGCACCACTAGTTTTGTTTTTGCAAATCCTTTATAAAATTCTTTTCAAAACATTTTGCAAATAGTCAAAGGTACATGAATAAGATTGAAAGAAGCATTTCCATGATTTGAAATTTTCTCCCCCTGTTTCAAATGCTTTTCCTTTGACTTAAACAAAACTCCCCCTAAATAAAATTCTCCTCTTAGTGTTCAAGAGGGTTTTGCAAGTTTTGAAGATACTACTTTCTCCCCCTTTTGAACACAATAAGATATCAATTTGAAAAACTTCATTTTTAAAATTCGGTGGTGGTGCAGTCCTTTTGCTTTGGGCTCATACTTTCTCCCCCTTTGGCATGAATCGCCAAAAACGGATACTTGTGAGTGAAATATAAGCCCTTTCACTTTCTCCCCAATGGTAAATAAATAGAGATGAGTGAAGATTATACCAAAGTGGAGAATGATGTGGAATACCGGCAAATACCAATGGAGTTGAGTGGAAGCACCTTCTTTGCCGAATACTCCATTTCCCTTTCAATTCTATGACTAAGCAAAAGATTATACTTGAAAACACATTAGTCATAGACATAAAAGAGATATGATCAAAGGTATATAAATGAGCTATGTGTGCAAAGAATCAATCAAAATTCCTAGAATCAAGAACATTTAGCTCATTCCTAAGATTGGTAAAGGTTTTCTCATCTAAAGGCTTGGTAAAGATATCGACCAATTGATCTTTGGTGTTTATATAGGCTATCTCGATATCCCCCTTTTGTTGGTGATCGCTCAAAAAGTGATACCGAATGGCTATGTGCTTAGTGCGGCTGTGTTCAACGGGATTATCCGCCATGCGGATTGCACTCTCATTATCACATAGGAGAGGGACTTAGCTAAATTTGTAGCCATAGTCCCTAAGGGTTTGCCTCATCCAAAGCAATTGCGTGCAACAATGACCTGCGGCAATGTACTCGGCTTCGGCGGTAGAAAGAGCTACTGAGTTTTGTTTCTTTGAGGCCCAAGACACCAGGGATCTTCCCAGAAACTGACAAGTCCTTGATGTGCTCTTCCTATCAATCTTACACCCTACCCAATCAGCATCGGAATATCCTAATAAATCAAAAGAGGATCCCTTGGGGTACCAAAGACCAAACTAGGTGTTTGAACTAAATATCTCAAGATTCGCTTCACGGCCCTAAGGTGAACTTCCTTAGGGTCGGCTTGGAACCTTGCACACATGCATACAGAAAGCATAATGTCCGGTCGAGATGCACATAAATAGAGTAAGGATCCTATCATCGACAGGTATACCTTTTGATCTACGGATTTACCTCCCGTGTCGAGGTCGAGATGCCCATTGGTTCCCATGGGTGTCTTGATGGGCTTGGCATCCTTCATTCCAAACTTGGTGAGAATATCTTGAATATACTTCGTTTAGCTGATGAAGGTGCCCTCTTGGAGTTGCTTTACTTGAAATCCTATAAAATACTTTAACTCCCCCATCATAGACATCTCGATTTTTTGAATCATGATCCTACTAAACTCTTCACAAATAGATTTGTTAGTAGACCCAAATATGATATCATCAACATAAATTTGGCATACAAACAAATCATTTTCAATAGTTTTAGTAAAGAGAGTAGGATCGGCCTTGCCGACTTTGAAGCCATTAGTGATAAGAAAATCTCTTAGGCATTCATACCATGCTCTTGGGGCTTGCTTGAGCCCATAAAGCGCCTTAGAGAGTTTATAGACATGGTTAGGGTACTCACTATCTTCAAAGCCGGGAGGTTGCTCAACATAGACCTCTTCCTTGATTGGTCCATTGAGGAAGGCACTCTTCACGTCCATTTGGTAAAGCTTAAAGCCATGGTGAGTAGCATAGGCAAGTAATATACGAATTGACTCAAGCCTAGCTACGGGTGCATAGGTTTCACCAAAATCCAAACCTTTGACTTGTGAATACCCTTTGGCCACAAGTCGTGCCTTGTTCCTAGTCACCACACCATGCTCATCTTGCTTGTTGCGGAAGACCCACTTGGTTCCTACAACATTTTGATTAGGACGTGGAACTAAATGTCATACCTCATTCCTCGTGAAGTTGTTGAGCTCCTCTTGCATTGCCAGCACCCAATCCGAATCTTGAAGTGCTTCCTCTACCCTGTGTGGCTCAATAGAGGAAACAAAAGAGTAATGTTCACAAAAATGAGCAACACGAGATCGAGTAGTTACCCCCTTATGAATGTCGCCGAGGATGGTGTTCACGGGGTGATCTCATTGGATTGCTTGGTGGACTCTTGGGTGTGGCGGCCTTGTATCTTGTTCATCTTCCTTGTCTTGATCATTGGCATATCCCCCTTGATCATTGTCCTCCTCTTGAGGTGGCTCATCTTCTTCATCTTCATTTTCATCATCTTGAGCTTGATCCTCATCTTGGGTTGGTGGAGATGCTTGTATGGAAGATGATGGTTGATCTTGTGCTTGTGGAGGCTCTTCGGATTCCTTAGGACACACATCCCCAATGGACATGTTCCTTAGCGCGATGCACAGAGCCTCTTCATCATCTAACTCATCAAGATCCACTTGCTCTACTTGAGAGCCGTTAGTCTCATCAAACACAATGTCACAAGAAACTTCAACTAGTCCAGTGGACTTGTTGAAAGGGAAATGTGCCCTTGGGCCATTTCTAGTATATTTTTGGTGATTAAGTGCCCAACACATATTGAGTGAGTAATTATGTGCCAAATGATGGATGAAGTGCAAATCAACAAGAAGGTATGATTCTAGACTTAGTACATTGGTTTTTGTGTACTAATATATTTGTCTAAATGCTAGAATCAGAGAAAAGAGAAAAAAAGAAAAGACTTGGCTGGAGCAGCCAAGACTCAGCGCAGTCTGGCACACCGGACTATCCGGTGGTGCACCGGACAATGTCCGGTGCGCCAGGATAGCTTCTGGCGAACTGGCCACTCTCGGGAATTCATCGGCGGCGTACGACTATAATTCACCGGACTGTCCGGTGGTGCATCGGACTGTCCGGTGAGCCAACGACCGCCAGCGCAACGGTCGGCCGCCAAATCCGCGGGTGACGCGTGGCCCGCTCCAATGGTCGGCAGGAGGCACCGGACTGTCCGGTGTGCATCGGACAGTGTCCGATGCACCAACGGCTATTATTCTGCAACGGTCGGCTGTGCCATTTCAGGAAGGCGATCTCCACCGGACCATGAACAGTGCCTATCCGGTGGTGCACCGGACTGTCCGGTGTGCCACCCGACAGAAGGCAAGAATTGCCTTCCCAGATTGCCTCCAACGGCTCCTAGTTGCCTTGGGGCTATAAAAGGGACCCCTAGGCACATGGAGGAGTCACCCAAGCATTCTTTGATCATCTCTAAGCACCAAGACTCCATTCTCGTGCATTTGATTCTTTGTGATAGTGACTTGAGCTCTATTTGAGTAGAGAACTCCTTGCATTGTGTTGTGAGCTCAAGTTGTGGCTTGTGTGCGTGATTGTGCTCGTGCTTTGAGTCTTGTGTGTGTTGCTCTCCCCTCCCTTACTTCCGTGCTTCTTTGTGATCATCAATTGTAAGGGCGAGAGGCTCCAAGTTGTGGAGATTCCTCGTGAACGGGAGATAGTAAAAGAAAGGAAAACACCGTGGTATTCAAGTTGATAATTGGATCACTTGAAAGGGGTTGAGTGCGACCCTCGTCCAGCAGGACACCACAACGTGGAGTAGGCAAGTGTTATACTTGGTCGAACCACGGGATAAATCACCGTGTCTCTTGTGCTTGTTTTCTTCGTGACCATTGTGTTTCACAAGAGCTTGGTCCTTAGCCACTTGATTCTATTGAGCTAACACTTAACCAAGTTTTGTGGCTACAAGTGTTTGATTTTTACAGGATCACCTATTCACCCCCCTCTAGGTGCTCTCAATTGGTATCAGAGCCGTTCTCTTCACGCAAGGGACTAATCGCCCGAAGAGATGGATCCTAAAGGAAAGGGGATGGTGGTCAACGACAAGACAAAGGAGTCCATCGTCAACGAGCCAAGAGATGATAAGCCCTCGGACTCTGGCTCGAGTCATAAGAAAAGAGACGGGAAGAAGAAGAGGCGCATCAAGAAGATCGTCTACTACGACAGCGACGAGTCTTCTTCTTCCCCAAGAGACGATGATGACGAGAAAAAGAAACCGGTTAACTCAAAATTTTCATTTGATTATTCTCGTATTCCGTTTAACTCCAATGCTCATTTACTTTCAATTCCACTTGGGAAACCTCCGCACTTTGATGGAGAAGACTACTCATTTTGGAGTCACAAAATGCGTAGTCACCTATTCTCTCTCCATCCAAGTATTTGGGAGATTGTTGAAAACAGAATGCTTTTTGATAGTACTGACAACCCCGTTTTCATTAATGAGCAAATCCATAAAAATGCACAAGCTACCACTGTTTTGCTAGCATCCTTGTGCAGGGATGAGTACAACAAGGTGAGCGGCTTGGATAACGCCAAGCAAATTTGGGACACCCTCAAGATTTCTCATGAGGGGAACGACACCACCATGATCACCAAGACAGAGTTGGTGGAAGGCGAACTGGGAAGGTTCGTAATGATTAGGGGAGAGGAGCCAACACAAACGTACAACAGGCTCAAGACCCTGGTCAACAAGATCAGGAGCTATGGAAGAACGAGATGGACGGACCGCGACGTCGTCCGACTTATGCTCAGGTCCTTCACTGTTCTTGATCCTCATCTTGTGAACTCAATCCGTGAGAATCCTAGGTACACAAAGATGACGCCCGAGGAAATACTCGGAAAGTTTGTAAGCGGGCGTATGATGATCAAGGAAGCAAGATACGTTGATGAGGCATTGAATGGCCCAATGCCCATCTACGAGCCTCAAACCGTTGCCCTCAAAGCAACAAGCAGCAAGGAGGCGCTACCTAGCAAGGTGGCACAAGTTTAGGCGGCCGGGCTAAATGAGGATGAAATGGCCCTCATTATCAAGCGCTTCAAGACGGCGCTAAAAGGACGCAAGGAGCATCCCAACAAGAGCAAGACAAAGGGAAAGCGCTCCTGCTTCAAGTGTGGTAAGACTAGTCACTTTATTGCTAACTGTTCCGATAATGATAGTGACCAGGGACAAGAAAAGAGCGGGAAGAGAGAGAAAAAGAAGTCCTACAAGAAGGCGAAGGGCGAGGCGCACCTTGGCAAAGAGTGGGATTCGGATTGCTCTTCATCCAACTCCGACGACGAAGGACTCGCCGCCTCGGCCTTCAACAAGTCATCTTTCTTCCCCAACGAGCGCCACACCTGCCTCATGGTAAAGGAAAAAAAGGTAAGCACTCGAGATACCCCTACGTATGCTTCTTCAAGTGATGATGGATCTAGTGATGATGAAGTAGACTACACAAGTTTATTCAAAGGTTTAGATAGAACTAAAGTTGATAAGATCAATGAATTGATTGATGCTTTAAATGAAAAGAATAGATTGTAAGAGAAGCAAGAAGATATTTTATATGAAGAGCTTGACAAGTTTATTAGTGTACAAAAATCTCTTGCTTTAGAAACTAAAAGGAATGAGATTTTATCTTCTGAAATTTCTGCTTGCCATGAGTCTATTTCTAGTTTGAAGAGTGTTAATGATGAGTTAAATGCTAAGTTAGAAGTAGCTAATAAGTCTAGTTCATGTGTGGAACATGTCGTAATTTGTAATAGGTGCATGGATTTTGATGTTAATGCTTGTAATGAATATCTGGCATCCATTACTAAACTAAATGATGAAGTTGCAAGTCTTAATGCTCAACTTAAGACTTGCAAGGTGGATTTCGATAAACTAAAATTTGCAAGGGATGCCTATACTGTTGGTAGACACCCCTCTATTAAGGATGGGCTTGGCTTTCGAAAGGAAGCCAAGAACTTAACAAGTCAAAGGGCTCCCATTTCCGCCAAGGAGAAAGGGAAGGCCCCTATGGCTAATAGTGCTCAAAGGAATCATGCTTTCATCTATAGTGATAGAAAATTTTCTAGAAATGCTCATAGGAGTTATGCTTATGATTCACATGCTATGATTGCTTCAAGTTCTTATTTTGTGCATGGTAGAAATATGCCTAGGAAAAATGTTGCTCATGTGCCTAGGAAAGTATGTAATGAACCTTCTACAATTTACCATGCTTGCAATACTTCTTTTGCAATTTGTTGTAAGAATAAGAAAGTGATTGCTAGGAAGTTGGGGGCCAAGTGCAAGGGAGACAAGACTTGCATTTGGGTCCCAAATACTATTATAACTAACCTTGTAGGACCCAACAAGAGTTGGGTACCTAAAACCCAAGCCTAATTTGCCTTGCAGGTTTATGCATCCGGGGGCTCAAGCTGGATTATCGACAGCGGATGCACAAACCACATGATGGGGGAGAAGAAGATGTTCACCTCCTACGTCAAGAACAAGGATTCCCAAGATACAATCATATTTGGAGATGGGAATCAAGGCAAGGTCAAAGGCTTAGGCAAGAGAGCCATCACAAATGAGCACTCTATCTCTAATGTATTTCTAGTGGAGTCGCTAGGCTATAATCTGCTGTCTTTTAGTCAATTGTGCCACATGAGCTACAATTGTTTATTTACAAATGTTGATGTGTCTGTCTTTAGAAGGAGTGATGGTTCATTAGCATTTAAGGGTGTACTAGATGGCAAACTCTACTTAGTTGATTTTTCGAAAGAGGAGGTCGATCTAGATACATGCTAAATAGCTAAGACTAGCATGGGCTGGTTGTGGCATCACCGTCTAACACATATTGGGATGAAGAACCTCCATAAACTTCTAAAGGGAGAACATGTGTTAGGACTGACAAATGTGTATTTCGAAAAAGATAGACCTTGTGCAGCATGTCAAGCAGGTAAACAGGTGGGAAGCTCTCATCATAACAAGAATGTGATGACCACATCAAGACCTCTGGAGCTACTTCATATGGACCTCTTCGGACCCGTCGCCTACCTCAGTATCGGGGGAAGTAAGTATGGTCTTGTTGTTGTTGATGATTTTTCCTGCTTCACTTGGGTATTCTTTTTGCAGAATAAATCAGAAACCCAAGGGACCCTCAAGCGCTTTCTAAGGCGAGCTCAAAACGAATTTGAACTCAAAGTGAAAAAGATTAGAAGCGACAACGGGTCCGAGTTCAAGAACCTTCAAGTGGAGGAGTTCCTTGAGGAGGAAGGAATCAAGCACGAGTTCTCCGCTCCCTACACACCACAGCAAAATGGTGTGGTAGAGAGGAAGAACAGGACGCTTATAGACATGGCGAGAACGATGCTTGGAGAATTCAAGACGCCCGAGCGGTTTTGGTCGGAAGCTGTGAACACAGCTTGCCACGCCATAAACCGGGTCTACCTTCATCGCCTCCTCAAGAAGACGTCATACGAACTTCTAACCGGTAACAAACCCAACGTTTCATATTTTCGTGTATTTGGGACTAAATGTTACATTCTAGTGAAGAAAGGTAGGAATTCCAAATTTGCTCCCAAAGCTGTAGAAGGGTTTTTGCTAGGTTATGACTCAAATACAAAGGCGTATAGAGTCTTCAACAAATCATCAGGTTTGGTTGAAGTCTCTAGCGACGTTGTATTTGATGAAACTAATGGCTCTCCAAGAGAGCAAGTTGATCTTGATGATGTAGATGAAGATGATGTTCCAACGGACGCAATTCGCACCATGGCGATTGGAGATGTGCGACCACAGGAACACCAAGAGCAAGATCAACCTTCTTCCTCAATGATGGTGCATCCCCCGACTCAAGATGAAGAACAGGTTCCTCAAGAGGAGGCGTGTGATCAAGGGGGAGCATAAGAAGAACAAGTTGTGGAGGAAGAAGCACCACGGGCCCCTCCAACTCAAGTTCGAGCGATGATTCAAAGGAATCATCCCGTCGACCAGATTTTGGGTGATGTAAGCAAGGGAGTAACTACTCGCTCATGTCTAGCTAATTTTTGTGAGCATTACTCGTTTGTCTCTTCTATTGAGCCTTTCAGGGTAGAAGAGGCCTTGCCAGATCCGGACTAGGTGTTGGCCATGCAGGAAGAGCTCAACAACTTCAAGTGAAATGAAGTTTGGACACTGGTGCCACGTCCCAAGAAAAACATTGTGGGAACCAAGTGGGTGTTCCGCAATAAGCAAGACGAGCACGGGGTGGTGACACGAAACAAGGCTCGACTTGTGGCAAAAGGTTATGCCCAAGTCGCAGGTCTGGATTTCAAGGAGACTTTTGCTCCTGTGGCTAGGCTAGAGTCTATTCGCATTCTATTAGCCTATGCCGCTCACCACTCTTTCAGGTTGTTCCAAATGAATGTGAAGAGCGCTTTCCTCAACGGGCCAATCAAGGAGGAGGTGTACGTGGAGCAACCCCCTGGCTTTGAGGATGAACGGTACCCTGACCACGTGTGTAAGCTCTCTAAGGCGCTCTATGGACTTAAGCAAGCCCCAAGATCATGGTATGAATGCCTTAGAGATTTTCTAATTGCTAATGCTTCCAAGGTTGGGAAAGCCGATCCAACTCTTTTCACTAAGACTTGTGATGGTGACCTATTTGTGTGCCAAATTTATGTCGATGACATAATATTTGGTTCTACTAACCAAAAGTCTTGTGAAGAGTTTAGCAGGGTGATGACACAGAAATTTGAGATGTCTATGATGGGTGAGTTGAACTACTTCCTTGGGTTCCAAGTGAAGCAACTCAAGGACGGCACCTTCATTTCACAAATGAAGTACATGCAAGACTTGCTCAAGCGGTTCGGGATGAAGGACGCCAAGCCCGCAAAGACTCCAATGAGAACCGACGGACATGTCGACCTCAACAAAGGAGGTAAGTCCGTTGATCAAAAGGCATACCGGTCTATGATAGGGTCTTTACTTTATTTATGTGCTAGTAGACCGGATATTATGCTTAGCGTATGCATGTGTGCTAGATTTCAATCCGACCCAAGGGATTGTCACCTTGTGGCCGTTAAGCGAATTCTTAGATATTTAGTTGCTACGCCTTGCTTCGGGATCTGGTATCCAAAGGGGTCTACCTTTGACTTAATTGGATATTCAGACTCCGATTATGCCGGGTGCAAGGTTGATAGGAAGAGTACATCAGGGACGTGCCAATTCCTAGAAAGGTCCCTGGTGTCTTGGAGTTCAAAGAAACAAACTTCCGTTGCCCTATCCACCGCTGAGGCCGAGTATGTTGCCGCAGGACAGTGTTGCGCGCAACTACTTTGGATGAGGCAAACCCTCTGGGACTTTGGCTACAATCTGAGCAAAGTCCCACTCCTATGTGACAATGAGAGTGCAATCCGCATGACAGATAATCCTGTTGAACACAGCCGCACTAAGCACATAGACATGCGGCATCACTTTTTGAGAGACCACCAGCAAAAGGGAGATATCAAAGTGTTTTATGTTAGCACCAAGAACCAGCTAGCCGATATCTTTACCAAGCCTTTAGATGAGAAGACCTTTTGCAGGCTGCGTAGTGAGCTAAATGTCTTAGATTCGCGTAACTTGGATTGATCTATAGCATACATGTGTTTTATATCCTTGATCATGTTCCTTTATGCATATTATTGCTTATTTATGGTGCTCAAGTTGTGCAAGGGATCCTCGGACCTCACAAGTCCATGTGTGAATGATGCACATATTTAGGGGGAGAAACGCTACAACTTGACCCTTTGAGACTAACCGTGTGCTTGAGTTTACTTAATTTAGTCTCAAAGGAGGATTGAAAGGGAAAGGTGAACTTGGACCATGCAAGACTTCCACTGCACTCCAATGAGAGGGTAATTTACTCCAAGTTCATCTCCATGCTCTAATTGCCTTTTTACTCTTAGTTGACGATTTTGGTGAGGCAATGGGGTTTAAGGGCCAATAATGATCCCGTTTTGGTGATTAATGCGAAAGGGGGAGAAATTAAGGCCAAAGCAAATGGATCAGCTACCACTTGAGAACTTTGAAAATAGTAGAGTTAGAACTTTTGATTTGTCAAAATACTAGTCGAGTTAGAACTTTTGGTTTGTCAAAATACTAGTCGAGTTAGAACTTTTGATTTGTCAAAATACTCTTATTGTCAAAATTTGGTCTCTTATGGGGAGAATTTATGATTATGGGAAAAAGGGGGAGTTTTTGGATCTTGATCATTTTCTCTCTTGGATTATCTCTCTTTATGCCCAAACAAGTGAGTTTGACTTAGAGATAGGAAAATAAATTTGATTTGCAAAAACAAACCAAGTGGTGGCAAAGAACGATCCAAATATGTCAAATCTTGTAAAAGACAATTTTTGTTCTCAATTGCATTGATGTTGCACTTCTATTTGTTGCTTTTTGATGTGTTGGCATAAATCACCAAAAAGGGGGAGATTGAAAGGGAAATGTGCCCTTGGCCATTTCTAGTATATTTTTGGTGATTAAGTGCCCAACACATATTGAGTGAGTAATTATGTGCCAAATGATGGATGAAGTGCAAATCAACAAGAAGGTATGATTCTAGACTTAGTACATTGGTTTTTGTGTACTAATATATTTGTCTAAGTGCTAGAATCAGAGAAAAGAGAAAAAGGAAACAGGGCAAGCTAATAAGTAGGTAGGGTGGGACTTGAAAACGGAGCTAACTATGCATTCCACGGATGCAATAGCCAGAATGAACTGGGGCTGGCTTTTCTGTAACTAGTCTTTCCTGCTGCCCAACATTCTACTATTCGTTCCAACTCTTCGTTCCACGGAGCTAGGAAGAAGTCCTACAAAAAGAAGAGATGCACTTCCGGCTGCCTGATAGAGTGAACGATTTGGTACGTGGTAACGCTGTAAAGTCGATATCTCACCCATGAATAGAGGGCTGGCTAGCATCTCACCTCAAAAAAGAGAAAGTTGTCTCACCATATCATATGCTCGTTTTCTAAATCCAGTGTTATGCTCTCTTCTTTGCTTACACCTGTTACGCACCTCTTGTGCAGTTGAGAGCACCTAGAGGGGGGGGGGGGTGAATAGGTGATCCTGTGAAACTTAAACTTATAGCCACAAAGATTTGTTAAGTGTTAGCACAATAATCGCCAAGTGGCTAGAGAGGAGTCTCAACAAAACACAATACCACAAGAGATCAAACACAGAGATAACACAGTGGTTTATCCCGTGGTTCGGCCAAGACCAACGCTTGCCTACTCCACGTTGTGGCGTCCCAACGGACGAGGGTTGCAATCAACCCCTCTCAAGTGGTCCAAAGACCAACTTGAATACCACGGTGTTTTTCTTTGCCTTTCAATATCCCGTTTGCGAGGATTCTCCACAACTTGGAGCCTCTCGCCCTTACACTTGAGATTCACAAGAAATACGGAGTAAGGGAGGAAAGCAACACACACAAATCCACAGCAAAATGCGCACACACACGGCCAAGAATCGAGCTCAAAAGACTATCTCAAAGTTCTCACTAGAACGGAGCTCGAATCACTGAGAATGACAAACGAATGCGCAAAGACTGAGTGTGGATGATCAAGAATGCTCTAAGGTTGCTTGGTGTTCTCCTCCATGCGCCTAGGGGTCCCTTTTATAGCCCCAAGGCAGCTAGGAGCCGTTGAGAGCAAATCTGGAAGGCCAATCTTGCCTTCTGTCGTCGGGTGCACCGGACAGTCCGGTGCACACCGGACACTGTCCGGTGCCCGATTTCCTTCCTAAAACGGCGCTGCCGACCGTTGCAGATCTAGGAGCCGTTGGTGCACCGGACAGTCCGGTGCCCCCTTCCGACCGTTGGCCCGGCCACGTGTCGCACGCAGATTCCGCGGCCAACCGTTGGCCTGGCCGACCGTTGGCTCACCGGACAGTCCGGTGAATTTTAGCCGTACGCCGTCGGCGAATTCCCGAGAGCGGCCACTTCACGCCGAGCCAGCCTGGCGCACCGGACACTGTCCGGTGCACCACCGGACAGTCCGGTGTGCCAGACTGAGCTGAGTCTTGGCTGCACACAGCCAAGTCTTTTTCACCTCTTTTCTTTTCTTCTTCTTTCTGTTTCTAACACTTAGACAAGTATATTAGTACACAAAACCAATGTACTAAGGCTTAGACACATACCTTTACTTTTGATTTGCACTTTGTCCATCCATGAGCATAAATTCACATTTAAGCACTTGTGTTGGATACTAAATCACCAAAATACTTAGAAATGGCCCAAGGGCACATTTCCCTTTCAATCTCCCCCTTTTTGGTGATTTATGCCAACACAACATAAAGCAAGTAGAACAAGTACAAAATCAAATCAAATAAGAACTCAAAATTGTTTTGATTCACTTTTGACATATATGGATCACTCTATGCCACCACTTGGTTTGTTTTTGCAAATCAAACTCAAATTTCTATCTCTAAGTAAAACACACATGTTAAGACATAAAGAGAGTCATTCTAAGAGAAATTGACTTAAGATTTCAAAAACTCCCCCTTTTTCTCATAATCAATACTTCTCCCCACAAGAAGCCAACTTTTGACAAGAGAGAAAACAAAAGAGTTATGACAAACCAAAAGCTCTATTCACAAACCAAAAGCTCTATTCTACTATTTTCAAAATCCCTTTTTCCCATAATCAATACTTCTCCCCACAAGAAGCCAACTTTTGACAAGAGAGAAAACAAAAGAGTTATGACAAACCAAAAGCTCTATTCACAAACCAAAAGCTCTATTCTACTATTTTCAAAATCTCTCAAGTGGTAGCTGATCCATTTATCTCGCTTTGGCCTTTATTTTCTCCCCCTTTGGCATCAAGCACCAAAACGGGATCAATCTTGGCCCTTTAATCCCATTGCCTTACCAAAATCTTCAAATAAGAACACAAAGGCAATAAGAGTATGAAGATGAACTTGGAAAAGTTACTCTTTTCATCGGAGTGCAGTGGAAGTCTTGTATGGTCCAAGTCCACCTTTTCCCTTTCAATTTTCCTTGGAGACTAAAACAACAAAACTCAAGTACATGGTTAGTCTCAAAGGGTCAAGTTGTAGCACAGCTCCCCCTAAATATGTGCATTACTTGCAAACAGGACTTGTGAGGTCCAGGGAGTGTTTGTACAACTTGAGCACCACAATAAGCAACAAAATGCAGAATGAACATGATCAAAAGGCATAAACACATGTATGCTTCATTTCAATCCAAGTTCCGCGAATCTAAGATATTGAGCTCACTACGCAGCCTGCAAAAGGTCTTCTCATCTAGAGGCTTGGTAAAGATATCGGCTAGCTGGTTCTCGGTGCTAACATGAAACACTTCGATATCCCCCTTTTGCTGGTGGTCTCTCAAAAAGTGATGCCGGATGTCAATGTGCTTTGTGCGGCTGTGCTCAACAGGATTTTCCGCTATTCGGATAGCACTCTCATTATCACATAGGAGTGGGACTTTGCTCAGATTGTAGCCAAAGTCCCGGAGGGTTTGCCTCATCCAAAGTAGTTGCGCACAACACTGTCCCGCAGCAACGTACTCGGCCTCAGCGGTGGATAGGGCAACAGAGGTTTGTTTCTTAGAGTTCCATGACACCAAGGACCTTCCTAAGAATTGGCACGTCCCCGATGTACTCTTCCTATCGACCTTACATCCAGCATAGTCGGAATCTGAGTACCCAATCAAGTCAAAGTTAGACCCCTTTGGATACCAGATCCCGAAGCAAGGCGTAGCGACTAAATATCGAAGAATTCGCTTCACAGCCACTAAGTGACACTCCTTCGGATCGGATTGAAATCTAGCACACATGCATACGCTAAGCATAATATCCGGTCTACTAGCACATAAATAAATCAAAGAACCTATCATGGACCGGTATGCTTTTTGATCAATGGACTTACCTCCTTTGTTGAGGTCGGTGTGTCCGTCGGTTCCCATCGGCGTCTTTGCGGGCTTGGCGTCCTTCATCCCAAACCTCTTTAGCAAATCTTGTGTGTACTTCGTTTGGGAGATGAAGGTGCCGTCCTTGAGTTGCTTCACTTGGAACCCAAGGAAGTAGGTCAACTCGCCCATCATCGACATCTCGAATTTCTGCGTCATCACCCTGCTAAACTCTTCACAAGACTTTTGGTTAGTAGAACCAAATATTATGTCGTCGACATAAATTTGGCACACAAAAAGATCACCATCGCAAGTCTTAGTAAAAAGAGTTGGATCGGCTTTCCCAACCTTGAAAGCATTAGCAATTAAAAAGTCTCTAAGGCATTCATACCATGCTCTTGGGGCTTGCTTAAGTCCATAGAGCGCCTTAGAGAGCTTACACACGTGGTCGGGGTACCGTTCATCCTCGAAGCCAGGGGGCTGCTCCACGTACACCTCCTCCTTGATCGGCCCGTTGAGGAAAGCGCTCTTCACATCCATTTGGTACAACCTGAAAGAATGGTGAGCGGCATATGCTAGCAAGATACGAATTGATTCTAGCCTAGCCATAGGAGCAAAAGTCTCCTCAAAGTCCAAACCTGCGACTTGGGCATAACCTTTTGCCACAAGTCGAGCCTTGTTCCTCGTCACCACCCCGTGCTCGTCCTGTTTGTTGCGGAACACCCACTTGGTTCCCACAACATTTTGCTTGGGACGAGGCACCAGTGTCCAAACTTCGTTGCGCTTGAAGTTGTTGAGTTCCTCCTGCATGGCCAACACCCAGTCCGGATCTAGCAAGGCCTCTTCTACCCTGAAAGGCTCAATAGAAGAGACAAAAGAGTAATGCTCACAAAAATTAACTAATCTTGAGCGAGTAGTTACTCCCTTGCTAATATCACCCAATATCTGGTCGACGGGATGATCCCTTTGAATTGTCGCTCGAACTTGGGTTGGAGGTGCCTGAGGTGCTCCTTCCTCTTGAACATCCTGTGCTCCCCCTTGATCATGTGCCTCCACTTGAGGTACCTGTTCGTCATCTTGGGTTGGGGGATGCACCATAGTTGAGGAAGACGGTTGATCTTGCTCCAAATGTTCCTGAGGCCGTACATCTCCAATCGCCATGGTGCGTATCGCGGCCGTTGGAACGTCTTCTTCATCTACATCATCAAGATCAACAACTTGCTCTCTTGGAGAGCCATTAGTCTCATCAAATACAACATCGCTAGAGACTTCAACCAAACCCGATGATTTGCTGAAGACCCTATACGCCTTTGTATTTGAATCATAACCTAATAAAAATCCTTCTACGGCTTTGGGAGCAAATTTGGAATTCCTACCCTTCTTCACTAGAATGTAGCATTTACTCCCAAAAACACGAAAATACGATACATTAGGTTTGTTACCGATTAGCAGCTCATATGACGTCTTCTTGAGGAGGCGGTGAAGGTAGACCCTGTTGATGGCGTGGCAAGCCGTGTTCACGGCTTCCGACCAAAAGCACTCGGGGGTCTTGAATTCTCCAAGCATAGTCCTCGCCATATCTATGAGCGTCCTGTTCTTCCTCTGTACCACACCATTTTGCTGAGGTGTGTAGGGAGCGGAGAACTCGTGCTTGATCCCCTCCTCCTCAAGAAACTCCTCCACTTGAAGGTTCTTGAATTCGGACCCGTTGTCGCTCCTTATCTTCTTCACCTTGAGCTCAAACTCATTTTGAGCTCTCCTTAGGAAGCGCTTGAGGGTCCCTTGGGTTTCAGACTTATCCTGCAAAAAGAACACCCAAGTGAAGCGGGAAAAGTCATCAACGATAACTAGACCATACTTACTTCCTCCTATGCTCAGATAGGCGACGGGTCCGAAGAGGTCCATATGCAGCAGCTCCAGAGGTCTTGACGTGGTCATCACATTCTTGCTGTGATGTGCTCCTCCCACTTGTTTACCTGCTTGACAAGCTGCACAAGGTCTATCTTTTTCGAAATGAACATTAGTTAGACCTATTACGTGTTCTCCCTTTAGAAGCTTGTGGAGGTTCTTCATCCCCACATGTGCTAAGCGGCGATGCCACAACCAGCCCATGCAAGTCTTAGCCATTAAGCATGCATCTAGACCGGCCTCTTCTTTTGCAAAATCAACTAAGTAAAGTTTGCCGTCTAGTACACCCTTAAAAGCTAGTGAACCATCACATCTTCTAAAGACAGACACATCTACATTTGTAAATAAGTAGTTATATCCCATATTGCATAATTGACTAACAGATAGCAAATTATATCCAAGAGACTCTACTAAAAACACATTAGATATAGAGTGCTCATTTGAGATTGCAATTTTACCTAACCCTTTTACCTTGCCTTGATTCCCATCACCGAATATTATTGAATCTTGGGAATCTTTATTCTTGACGTAGGAGGTGAACATCTTCTTCTCCCCCGTCATATGGTTTGTGCATCCGCTGTCAATAATCCAGCTTGAACCCCCGGATGCATAAACCTGCAAGGCAAATTTAGGCTTGGGTCTTAGGTACCCAACTCATGTTGGGTCCTACAAGGTTAGCACAAATATCCTTAGGGACCCAAATGCACGTTTTGTCTCCCTTGCATCTTGCCCCTAATTTTCTAGCAACTATCTTCCTATCCTTTCTACAAATAGCAAAGGAAGCATTTAAAGCACAATAAATTGTAGAAGGTTCATTCACTACTTTCCTAGGAGCATGAATAATATTCTTTCTAGGCACATGATGAATAGCATTTCTCCTAGACATATTTCTATCATGCATATAGGAAGAACTAGAAGCAAACATGGCATGAGAGTCAAAATCATCATAAGCATTATAACTCCTATAAGCATTTCTAGTTTGTCTCCTATCATGATACATAAAAGCATGGTTCCTTTTAGTACTACTAGCCATAGGAGCCTTCCCTTTCTCCTTGGCGGAGATAGGAGCCTTATGGCTTGTCAAGTCCTTGGCTTCCTTCTTGTAGCCAAGTCCATCCTTAATTGAGGGGTGTCTACCAATCGTGTAGGCATCCCTTGCAAATTTTAGCTTATCAAAATCACTTTTGCTAGTCTTAAGTTGGGCATTAAGACTAGCTACTTCATCATTTAATCTCGAAATTGAAACTAGGTGTTCACTACAGGCATCAATATCAAAATCCTTACACCTAGTGCAAATCATAACATGTTCTACACAAGAATTAGATTTATTTGCTACTTCTAATTTAGCATTTAAATCATTGTTAACACCTTGTAAAGTAGAAATGGTTTCATGACAAGTAGATAGTTCATAAGAAAGCATTTCATTTCTTTTAACTTCTAAAGCATAGGATTTTTGTGCTTCTACAAATTTATCATGTTCATCATACAACAAATCCTCTTGCTTTTCTAAAAGCCTATCCTTTTCATTCAAGGCATCAATCAATTCATTGATTTTATCAATTTTATTTCTATCCAATCCCTTGAACAAGCTAGAGTAATCTATTTCCTCATCGCTAGAATCATCCTCACTTGAAGAAGCATACGTAGAGTCTCGAGTACATACCTTCTTCTCCCTTGCCATAAGGCATGTGAGACGCTCGTTGGGGAAGAGGGATGACTTGTTGAAGGCGGTGGCAGCGAGTCCTTCATTGTCGGAGTCGGAGGAGGAGCAATCCGAATCCCACTCCTTTCCTAGATGTGCCTCGCCCTTTGCCTTCTTGTATGCCTTCTTCTTCTCCCTCTTGCTCCCTTGGTCCTGTTCACTATCATTGTCGGGACAGTTAGCAATAAAATGACCAAGCTTGCCGCATTTGAAGCATGAGCGCTTCCCCTTGGCTTTGGTCTTGCTTGGCTGCCCCTTGCGACCTTTAAGCGCCGTCTTGAATCGCTTAATGATGAGGGCCATCTCCTCATCATTGAGTCCGGCCGCCTCAACTTGCGCCACCTTGCTTGGTAGCGCCTCCTTGCTTCTTGTTGCTTTGAGAGCAAGAGGTTGCGGCTCGTTGATCGGTCCATTCAAGGCGTCGTCCACATACCTCGCCTCCTTGATCATCATTCGCCCGCTGACGAATTTTCCTAGGACTTCCTCGGGCGACATTTTGGTGTACCTGGGATTTTCACGAATATTATTCACCAAATGAGGATCAAGAACGGTAAAGGACCTTAGCATCAGTCGGACGACGTCGTGGTCCGTCCATCGCGAGCTTTCGTAGCTCCTTATCTTGTTGATAAGGGTCTTGAGCCGGTTGTATGTTTGTGTCAGCTCCTCGCCCCTTATCATCGCGAACCGTCCAAGCTCGCCCTCCACCAACTCCATCTTGGTGAGCAAGGTGACGTCGTTCCCCTCATGAGAAATCTTGAGGGTGTCCCAGATCTGCTTGGCGTTATCCAAGCCGCTCACTTTATGGTATTCATCCCTGCACAAAGAAGCTAGAAGGACAGTAGTAGCTTGTGCATTCTTATGAATTTGTTCATTAATGAACATGGGACTATCCGAACTATCAAAGTGCATTCCACTCTCTACAATCTCCCATATACTAGGATGGAGAGAGAATAGGTGACTACGCATTTTGTGGCTCCAAAATCCGTAGTCCTCCCCATCGAAGTGTGGGGGCTTGCCGAGTGGAATGGAGAGCAAATGTGAATTTGAACTTTGCGGAATACGAGAGTAGTCAAAGGAAAAGTTCGAATTAACCGGTTTCCTTCTCTCGTAGTCGTTGTGGTCGTCGTCCTTTTGGGAAGAAGTAGACTCATCGCTGTCGTCGTAGTAGACGATCTCCTTGATGCGCCTTGTCTTCTTCTTCTTCCCTTCCTTTCGTCTATGACCCAAGCCGGAGTCGGTAGGCTTGTCATCTTTGGGCTCGTTGACGAAGGACTCCTTCTCCTTGTCGTTGATCACCATCCCCTTGCCTTTAGGATCCATCTCTTCAGGCGGTTAGTCCCTTTCTTGAAGAGAACGGCTCCGATACCAATTGAGAGCACCTAGAGGGGGGGGGGTGAATAGGTGATCCTGTGAAACTTAAACTTATAGCCACAAAGATTTGTTAAGTGTTAGCACAATAATCGCCAAGTGGCTAGAGAGGAGTCTCAACAAAACACAATACCACAAGAGATCAAACACAGAGATGACACAGTGGTTTATCCCGTGGTTCGGCCAAGACCAACGCTTGCCTACTCCACGTTGTGGCGTCCCAACGGACGAGGGTTGCAATCAACCCCTCTCAAGTGGTCCAAAGACCAACTTGAATACCACGGTGTTTTTCTTTGCCTTTCAATATCCCGTTTGCGAGGATTCTCCACAACTTGGAGCCTCTCGCCCTTACACTTGAGATTCACAAGAAATACGGAGTAAGGGAGGAAAGCAACACACACAAATCCACAGCAAAATGCGCACACACACGGCCAAGAATCGAGCTCAAAAGACTATCTCAAAGTTCTCACTAGAACGGAGCTCGAATCACTGAGAATGACAAACGAATGCGCAAAGACTGAGTGTGGATGATCAAGAATGCTCTAAGGTTGCTTGGTGTTCTCCTCCATGCGCCTAGGGGTCCCTTTTATAGCCCCAAGGCAGCTAGGAGCCGTTGAGAGCAAATCTGGAAGGCCAATCTTGCCTTCTGTCGTCGGGTGCACCGGACAGTCCGGTGCACACCGGACACTGTCCGGTGCCCGATTTCCTTCCTAAAATGGCGCTGCCGACCGTTGCAGATCTGGGAGCCGTTGGTGCACCGGACATGTCTGGTGCACACCGGACAGTCCGGTGCCCCCTTCCGACCGTTGGCCCGGCCACGTGTCGCGTGCAGATTCCGCGGCCGACCGTTGGCCTGGCCGACCGTTGGCTCACCGGACAGTCCGGTGCACACCGGACAGTCCGGTGAATTTTAGCCGTACGCCGTCGGCGAATTCCCGAGAGCGGCCACTTCACGCCGAGCCAGCCTGGCGCACCGGACACTGTCCGGTGCACCACCGGACAGTCCGGTGTGCCAGACTGAGCTGAGTCTTGGCTGCACACAGCCAAGTCTTTTTCACCTCTTTTCTTTTCTTCTTCTTTCTGTTTCTAACACTTAGACAAGTATATTAGTACACAAAACCAATGTACTAAGGCTTAGACACATACCTTTACTTTTGATTTGCACTTTGTCCATCCATGAGCATAAATTCACATTTAAGCACTTGTGTTGGATACTAAATCACCAAAATACTTAGAAATGGCCCAAGGGCACATTTCCCTTTTAGCAGTGACAACACTACCCGGGAGTTTATCTTAGCTGTCTGGGACTTACTCTCCTATCCACCACTGGTACTAGTCTGTTGGCCAACACTTTAGTAATGATCTTGGACAATAAGGAAGGCTGATTGGTCTATACTTTTATTCTGTTAATGGAGTACTGTAGAAGAGTTCTCCCAACCCAAGTATCTTCGGTTTTAGTTCTCTCTCTCTTTTTGACCTGCTACTCTGCTGTTGTTTTGGCCCTTCAAGGGAGGTTGAATTTCTGAATTAAGAATTAAGTAAGTAGAGCAGTTAGGTTATGAGCCTTGCGAGCTGTATGGGGGAGAACATAGCCTTTTGGCTTGGAATAATAAGTACAAAAAAGGCAAAAATCTCAATATGACAATCTGAATTACTTTATGCAGTAACATCAGGTTGTTCTGTCGTTCGACTTATCGTTCATCTCGTTGTACTTCTCTATTGAAAGATAAGGGTTCATCGAAGAAAGGGAAGGGAACTATCCGCTCTTGTCCTTCAATGAAAGCAAGCCGGATCCGATGAAATCTTCACTCGGTAATAGTATAGAGTAGAGTGCTCCATTGATAGTGGTGGATTGGACTTCTCGAAATATATATATATATATATATATATATATATATATATGTGAAAGAAAGAGATGGTTTCTTGCTCGGTTAAAGGAATATCACTATCCCTCGTCCTAGGGTTTTCCTGCTTGATTCTCTTTTGGATGCCCACTTAATCTTTATAAAGTAAGTAAAGAATGATCGATTCGATAGGAAGCACTGGTTCAAGGAATAACCCTTGGATGCTGATCTCTGGTTAAAGGATTAACCGTCGGATAGCGAGCAGGAATCGAACCAGCAATTGAATCTTGTCGCTACTTTGGCGGAGTAGACCGAGGGGGAATGTAGAGTATAGTTTACGACAAAAGGTGTTCTAGGACCAAAGGATCGAAGAGTGCGGCCTACTGTACTTGAGGATTAGGAATATGGAAGATAGGGTTCTCCTAAGACCTAAGAATAGTAGAGAAGCAAGGGTTAATAGAAGCACCGCTGATGTTGGTCCAATCTAGCTGGGCTGGATAAGAATCGGGAAGACTCGGGCAAACATCGGATGAGATTGCACCTTACAACATAGAAGGAAGAACTAACATAACAATCATCTCCAAAATCCAGATGAAGGAGAGAAGGCAGCATACAAATAATAAATAGAATATCTAGGGTGGTAACACCTGCAAGGAGAAGGAATCCCTAACTCGGCGTAGTAGCGAGCAGTGTGATTAGATAAACCGTACCCCCTGAGGGGCCTGGCGATACGAACCGGTTGAATAGAAGAGCTTCCTTGGTTGGAACAGAAGATAGAAGCTGATTAGAAAACAGATGAGAGGCGGGCAGCATTGAGAAAAGTACTATACTTAACTTAGTTTTAGTTAGGGTCGGTTTGACTAAAATAAGTGAGTGGGACTCGCGAACTGGACAGTAAAGTGACAATAGGGTGGTCACTCGGAATACTTTTGTTAGGGAAAGCCTAGTAAAGTGGTCAACTAATAAATATTGTCAATAAAGAAAGGACTGGATCAGAGAAGTATGATGTAGTCCCCTTCCCTGGGTATCACGAACGGGGCATCACAACCATCATTCGAGGAATGTTTCCATTCCGATACTGGCATCCGGAGTCCTCCCTACTGATCCTTCGGAGCCGGGGTGCAAAGGAAGCAAGAGCACTGGGAGTACGAATATCCTTAGCTTAGTCCGAGGAAGGGTGCTATGCTATATCGGTGGTGCAGTTCTTACACATCATTATATCCATATTGGAAATCAAATAATCACCTGGCCCACCCCGATTCTCGAGAATCGAAGAGCTGACTTGCATTCGAGGGTAGTGTTAAGCAACTTCCGGATATGATCGATAGGTTTCACCGTCAAGCAAAGCAAGCAAATAGGAGAAAGAAGAGAAGTAGCACCCGCTGGGCAGGATAAGTATCTATCAGTTGGCCATCTCCGCCTAGGCCGGCAGAGACTATCCATAGGTTAAGTTGGTTCTGGTTGGAGGATTAACCCTCTGATTGTGATGCTTGGCTTTTGGGCCTCGGAAAGGAATAAAACTAGGCAAGCAAGGAGGGGATAAAGGACCACGGAACGAGGTAAAGGGCAACCCCTTGACCGAGTGAAGGCGAGCCCGGATTCAAAGTAAGATGGATTGAAAAAAGACTCCTAAAACTGCCCCCGCTGGGGTAGATAAAAAACCTTTGTCCATGGCCTTACTTACCTTGTAGGAAAGGATCGCTCGCTACTGGTAACCGTTAATTCGTAAAACGTATGTTTCGTAGGAAGCGGAATCCCGTGGAAGAATCCGTTTTCTCGCTGCGCTGGCTTATGTGGTTGGTCAAGCCTGCCTTTAAACGCACGAAATCGAAGCAAGGCAGCGGAAATCACATTGAATGCAATCCACCCCGTGTTGATAAAACAATTGTATTTAGCGCGCCTCAAGCCTCCTTCCTCGGGGTAGGTCCCGAGGAAGGAGGGAGGCTTCGAGGCAAGATCTACAAACGTCTGCCTCGGCTCGCTACCAAACTCGTAAGCAAACAGCGGGACGTGAAGCAAGCCAGCTACAGGTGCTAGACGGCTTTCTCGTCAAAGAGCGTTCTATTTTGGTAAAAGACGGATTTGTTTATAACTGACCCATTTTTCATATACCACCCAACTAGTCACTCATGGGAGGCTTCACTTGTGAACTACAATTCCCGTACTACGTAGTATGATTGGTTGCTCAACTGCCCCTTAAACGAAGAAGACCCCCGGGCCGCCTTGCGAAATACTTACTGCTCAAAAGCTAAGAATTCAAATGCTTTACCTCTCTCTTCCGATGAATCCACTTCACATAAACATAATAAGTGTTTTGGCATGATACTTTCGTTATTCAAAATTGATTGACAAAGGGAAGGTTCCGAGGTATCGGAATGTGGTAAGCCAGCTCCACCTAGGGATATCGCCGGACGGTAGGCATCGGTTGCTTTAAAACTTCTCACCTGGTTTTCCTATTGTCTTCTTTCCTTACGAAAGCGGTCAGTAAAGTAAAGTCGAGTACAAGAAAAACTAATAGCTTCCTTTCATTATCTGCATCTGCTTTCCTCAAAAGGTCTAGCTTTGCCAAAATAAATAGTTTAGTTGGTTGGGTCCTGTCGATCAAGTTATAGGAGCTGCTTGCTATCTATCAAAGGGTAAAAAAATACCACGTTTGCATTGAAGGAATGTCACAGGAAGCTGCCGATCCGCGATTTAAAGTAGTTCGTGCTTCGGCGGCAGGGGACTATAGGCCATGAAAACCCACCCCAGGTATCTCCACCTGTGGATTGAGAGTAAAAACCAGTGAATTTCGTATCTCCCGCTGGCACACGATTTCTATTACTTTTCTTGTTTCCCGTTTCCATGGTAAATCGATATCTGGGCTCGAGCCAGGGTACTTATCTTCCCGTCTATAAATCAATGACCAATAAAAGACAGACCAAAGGGGTGATAAATCAAGGGGCGGACATGAGCAGTTGGAAGTACCTTTGCCCTGGACTGGGGGATAGTACTGTGCGCTAATCCTCTTATTAGTATTAAAGTGGAGATGACATTATCACAATCCTAATGTGCTTTGGCGAACAACTTCTTCCCAATGCGTAGGAATCGTATCTCCTTAGGTTCTTTGCTTTCATTTGATTTTGATGAAAGAAAAGAAATCAATGGCCTTTGCCGAGGAACTACAACATATGAACAGCTAGGGATCGGAATACTACAACCGTACCGGCTATCCCGGGCTGGTGATAGGAAGAGTCTAAGGGGGTAGGGGGTGGTGGTTATAGTGGAAAAAGATCGTGATTAGATAAACTGTCCGGAATCAGCAACCCGGAACGATAGTGGAGGCCACCCGGGAGGTGAAGCTACCATAGAGGGGAAGGGGACAATAGTAGGAGTAGGTTGAGCCATCCATAACTTGAATAGAGTTGGCTCCACCATTCCAATCAACTCGAAAGCATTGCAATCCAATGTCAATTACAAGACGCCTATGAGAAAAGTAAGGCACTGGACCTTGGTCATGAGACTAGTGAGAAGCATCTCTCTATCTAATAGACATAGCAGTAATGAGCTTTAACTGCAACTCTTATTCCTATAGCTGGCTCTCAAACTTATGAGTGGTATCTTCCTTTCCCAACTTAATACTAAGCCATATGCTTACTCAAACTTATAAGCTCCAGCTCCACTTGCATATCGGTACGAACAAGCTAAGGGCAAATCTTATTGTTGGCTTACGACTCGGTAAACGACTTTACTACTACAAGATTGATAACTGGAATCTCATATCAAGCCTACTAATCTTAGAGCTAGCAACAAACCTTACCTCTTAAAGCCTAATACCTTGGGTTGGGACAGCTCAATGAAGAGCTAGCTTCCTTCCTCCGGTCGTTGAACCAAAGGCAAGGCCACTCGAGACACTAGTGGAAATGAGGCTTTCTTTGGAATGACTAGTAATTTCTAGTCGGTTTAAAAAAGGAGAAATCAGTTCGTCATTGACATCACCATCATTGGGAGCTGGGTCAGGAGGATAATCACAAACTGTTTACTTCGAAAAGAACTTCTATTGTTACTCAGGTGCATTATCAATTCAAACTAGAACGACAAATCGGGTGTGTTGAAATTCACTTTGCAAAATAGTACGACAAGATGGTGTGAAGCATTTGCCTTTTGGACATATGCTAGGTAAAAATAGTATTTGATTGTTTGGATAAGAAAGGAAGACTTCTTCTAGTGCTTCGAGACAAAAGGCAAGCAACGAATTCGGAGCGTTGTGTTAATGATTCAAAAAAGTAACCAGTCATCCCTTGTCGAGAGGACTGTAGTGTAGTATTGTAGGAGAAAATCCCTCAGCTTGTTCACAACATCCGTAAAACAACCTATGGATATCAGCAAGTCGGAGATCTTCAGACAGGCATTGTATTTGATTTCGTGACTCTTGTCAACTGTTAGCAGGTAGCCTCGAATCATTAGCAAACGATCTATGCCCTGAACTAGGTAAAAAAGGATTTGATCATCTTCAAACTGGAGTAGAGGAGGGCCTTGCACGGAGTATCTTTCACCCTTTTGATTACCGTTAGCCAACCAGGGCTCATTCACCCTTAGCCAGGGCTGGCTCATTCTGGTAATTTGATAACCAGAGCCTACCAGCACTGATGGATCCAAAAAACTATGTCTACTTCCGTTATCCAATAGTGCAAATATAGGTTTCTTTTCTTTGAATCTCATGCTTTTGAGGTTTGGGTTCCCTCCGCATGCAAGCACATCAATGCTTCTGTAACCTGGCCTTCTTCCTAGCTACCTTCATCATTTCTAATCAATCCAATTCACCTTCCACTTCCAGACCTTCTAACATGTGCATTCCCCCATTTGTAAATCCCTCCCCACAATAAAAAAATAGACCCAGTGCGTACCATAAGGGCATTTCTGGAATTTGCTCCAATCCCACCATTCCTTCCCGTACCAGTTGGACACTGCCCCCTGATTCTGTCCGGTTGAACATTGTAGGTGGATTTGCTTGAAAGTGGGCTCTAGTCTTCCTCATTAGACTCTCCTGTGCCATTTCATACTGGGAAGCATATTCATATGCTGCTTGGTTGGTTCCCCCTTTTCACACCATAAGCAGTGCTTTTATCTATTGCTTAGCTCAAAAGAAAAAGTATTCACTTTCTCCATCAAATCCGGTAAATGAAATTCCTCTTTCTTTAGGAAGCATTGTCCGATTACCTGCCAGGCATCAAGCTTCTATCCCAACCCGCCTACCGATCTCCGAACTGGAATTCACATCAGAACAGCGAGCAGTGGTTAGAATACAAGTACCTCTGAAATCCCAGCGCATACCAACCACAAAGATCTTACTTTTTGCTCGTGAGTGCACTAAGCGAAGAGAAGTTCTCTCGACTCTATCTTACGTATGTAAAAAGTTCAATGTCTTTTCGGACCTGGCATTGATCGCTAAACGTCAAGCTCCCCCCATCGACATCTTGCTCCTGAGGAGATATCATATCAGCGTACTACAGCTTACTTGGATGTGACTACTTCTACAATGGTGATCTTTCTATGTACATTATTTATTAATTGGAAATGTTTTTCCACTTTATTTTTGGCTTGCTTTTCCTGAGTAATTCAAGCGTTAGGCTTCCTCTTTTATTGTATGTATAGTGAATGAATTTCATGTCATAGCTGCCCAGTTTACCAAATTGGCTTACGTAACATGTGAACCCGCATTAATTGTCCAAAATACTCCTCTCTTCCCCAATACAATAATAGAATCAAACTTGGTTAACTACAATAAAGCTCTATATACGAGAAACGCGGGCCGAGAAGAAGTCAACTCCAGCCGCGGGGCAGTCTAAGGCGGGACCTATCCACTACTTGTGAAGTAATAGAAGAGAGGATTTCTCGTTGATTTGATTCCTGCGCTGCGATCCATGGTTGAATAATAAACCCAGCGGCTTTCTCAATTCTAAATGCTAGTTCGCGTCACTCACATATGCCCAACCAACTAAGCTATCTGAACCATGCCGACTTTCTTTCAGCATATAGCGTCTAAAAAAACAACATTGGATCACTTTTCCAGCAAGATCTTTCTATTTACGAAAATCTTCGATGTGGTGAAAACCGCTTGTCTCGCATGGTGGCGCTTACTACTTGAAAATACGTATAGTTTCAGTCCATCTTTCTCTTCCTGCAAGCATAAATATCCAGCCTTTGTGGTGAGATTGATTGCCTAGCAGTTCTAAGCAAGTACTTTATTTATAAGAAAGAGCCCGGTGGTACCACCGTAAGTGGGTTCTTTCGGTATTGACCAACAAGTCCCTCTCATTGAGATTAATACCAGCTTGGTGAAACCAGAATTTCCTAATCAATCAAATCTGCTTGAAAATTAGCACAAGGAACAAGGTTTAGGAAAAACAAACCAAGGCCGGTTAGAGCTAGTGGTCTTAACCAAAAACACAGGGACTGGGTTATTAATCTTAAAAAAGAAATACTAGCTAGGGTTTCCAATTTTGCTCCCAATGTATCCATCATTTTTCTATTGACCAAATGCAATGTGATGTAAAGCACTTAAGATCTTTGTCAAGAAGGTGATGAAAGAAATGGGCAGCTTGTCCAGCCAATGGCTTACCAGCTTTCCGTCTTACCTATCGAATGGCATGTGTCATATCTAATAGCAGATTGACCGCCACCAATATAGCAAGCTACGGGCCAGCAAGCAATCAATAGAAATATCAGTATGAAGAGGATGGAAAAGCTTACTGAATACTGAAAGGACAACTTGTTAAGTAGCCAGAGAATAAAGAAGTAGGCAGGAAAGAGTGGTAGAACTGACTCACAAGCAGGCGGACAAGCGTCGTTCTGAACACCATTCTCGAATCCATCCTTGCAATACCTCGCTCTAACAAGTTTATCTGGAGATAGTCCTACTTTCTTTAAGTCAGGAAGATACCGACATGGAACTGAACTTCACTTTCTATACGATAATAGCTATTTTCTTTTATGATCAACAGGTCTAGGTACTCTCGCTTGATTCATTCCACTAGGTTCTACGAACTTAGGAACTCCGAACTCATGCTTTATTGAATTCCGTAGAACAAACACAAACTACTTTAAGTGCGGGGCTGCCTCGAGAATAGCCAACTTCTCATTCAAAGTATGCAGTTTCTATTTTATCTAGCCCAAAAAGAGCTTTTTCAAAGCATACTCTTTTCTTGGTCCGATATCCACAAGCGAACCATTTTGATTACTTCTTATCAACTAGACCCTTCGGGGACGCTAGTGCCTTTTTCAAAATCCGATTTAGCGGTTTGGAAGGTGGATCTGACGAAACAACTTTCAGTGCCTGGTTGCGCCAACAGATAAAGAATTCGATGCCCCAGGATTTACGGATGGACCTACTTATCATTTGGGGAAGCAAAAGTTCAGAGATGGGATGCCGATCTGAAACCAGCTATCTTTCCACTTCTATCGCTTCCTAATAGGGCTGGGTTGTGGGAAGAATAATCGTATCCCCCTGAGGTTGGTTTCAAAGCTCTTTAACAGAGCTGTACAAAGGAAGTCTGCACCTTCCCACTTATCCAGACTAGGCAACAACTGCTTTTCGTGCTGACCCAGAGGAGCATGCACGGGAGTCGACCGGACCAGAACCGCTTTCTTTCCGGCCGAAGTACCGCTTTAAGAATACAGTAGTGGAAGCTGAAGACTTCTTCTCGATCAAAACTCGTAGAGAAATCAGAACAGTTGAAGGAAGGGACACCCCTGATAATTGAATTCACTTTATTTTCTTCCGAGGGTGATAAATTTGGAATCAACTCTCCCGAAGGGTTTTTCCACCCACTTTCCCGGTTGACTGAGCAATAAGGAAACGTTTCACTGGACAGCACTTAGACCCGCAACTAGTAGCGAGCTTCCATTCGTATCTGGTGGTAGCCTGCGCGCAAGTCAAGCTTACAGAATTCCTGCCGGGGCGCCTTCTTTCTTATGCCAGCCAAGTAGCAATCTGAAAACCAATCAATCTTCCTTACACTACGACAATTCACTTGAACTACCAACATCATGAGTGAGCCAGGCCGGCCGTATAAGCGTCATTTCTCCTCATCCTTGTCTCTACTTGTTAATTGCTCGCAGCCCGTAGTGGGCCTTGAGTAGGATTTAAGCACGAGTTTCGAACCGTCTACTTTTCCTTATCCTTATGGGAATTTAAGAGAGAGATCACTCCACAGAGTAACCGAGAGAGAAGATTCAGGCGGTGATTGAAGAAAGTGACTACTTTCGCTCATAGCTGGATAGAACTAGTACAAAAAGAGACCTAAAAAACCCAAGCTAAATGCTATTTTCTCTTTTTTCTTTCTGCTAAAGGTATCAGTAGTTTTAGATCACAGGAGGCGGTTCAAGCTAAAAGACAACTATGCGATTCAGGATTCAGGCAAGTATGCCGTACCCCTATTTAAAATATAGGCAACGAACCACCAATCCATTACGATGCCAGCAAAGAAAACCAACGCTTAAGACGCTATTGGAGACTCGCGTAGCTATTATTCGAAGCTTATTAATTTCTTTACTGCGTTCAAGGCATGACCGCGTGATAGGTGTCCTTTTCCCCCTACTCAAGAAGTAGAGTTACATGTGAGTTCCGATCGACAAACAAATCTGACTTTTTCTTTCCGCGCCTCTGGACCGATAGGAAGATCGATGACCCGCATCGCATCCTACAACTTCAAAGAAGTATTTGTATCACACCCGAGCGGGAAGGAGTTTCATTCATTTACGGAGTTTGGAAGCGAGGACGATCCAGGATCGACTGCTATCTGAAGAAGTGGAGTGGAATGGATCTGATTACCCATTGGCGTCTGCATTGACGCTTCTGACTAGCCCTACTCTGTGTCTTTTGCGTTTCCTTATTCATGTACTCATGTCTATTTCTATTTGTATGATACTTATATTGCAATCGATCTATCCCTTGGTCCTGCCAATCGAATTGTTAAGTATGTTTTTTCCCTTTCGAGAAATGGTGACAGTACCAAATGCCGAATTAGCGGCTGTACCAAATGGTCAATGCCTCTGGGGTTCCCCTTCTCTTCAGCTCTCTCTGGTTTCACCGATGTGTTGTGGCATGAAAAACTGTGTACATGCACGCTTAGACGCCCTTGCTTAAGGCATTCATCTATACTCTCCCCTGGGGGTTGTTAAGCGAGCTATTCCTTCAATAATGCTTGATCCATCCTTTAGGGCCCCTAGAATCTTAATAATCCATGGCTCACAAGGTATTGCTGACCCTATACTAATAGCATAGCATGCGGCTGGTCATATGCCTCTAGGATTTGATAACACCTATATTTGCCTATATCTAGAAATGTAATATCTAAAAAAATAACTCTACTCTAGGTTAATTCCCATCAGAGTGTGTGTAAGGCTTTCTGGGTTGAGGTACTAGAAGGCTATATATATCCCTTTTGGGTGTCAATTCGGAGGAGAAAACCATTTCAATTAATATATGACATTGAATTCATATCTGTGAAAATGATAAGCATGGGATTGAGCAGGATAGAGTTGGCCTTGCTAGAAGCCTACTTTCTTTAGAGAAAAGAGCTTATAACTCGCTTTTACTACCTCATGCGTATAGTATAATCAAATCATAATCGCGAGCCCAGAGGGAAATCGACATTTCTTTAATAGAAAGAAGCTTATACTGATGTGGAGTCTAGTGCTGAAAATAAACAGAATGGAAAGAAGGAAACTTATAGCCGCATAGTTGTTGCAAGGCTTTCGTGAGCAAGGTTACATTTTCTTCCCTTCTGTCTACACAAATAGCATCTCTTTTCCATATGTTCAATCCACAACTTCCTTTAAGAATGAGTTGGTCTGGTCCTCTTTTTAACGACAAGGTCAAAGACTTGTTGTCCCAATAAAAGGGGCTTATGGTCTTCATCCAGTCCATCCCAAGAACTACATCATATGTTCCCAAATCTATCACCCTCAGGTCTACCTGAAATGAATGACCTTGCAATTCCAGTTTGACCCCGACACACTTTCCTTCACTGCACACTTTCAAACAAAAACTTCTGTATAGGTTCTTATCTTAGATTCCGTCTATACGGAGTCTAGACCTTTTCTTCTTTTACTTCACACAAAAAAAGAAATATGGAATAATATAAAATATATTAGAATAAATGGGCAATAGTTAGGAGAGGTGCGCCAGAAGGTAAGGTGGACAGACCAGAGGAGTAGGGGTGCTTCCGATACCACCATGATCGGTAATGGAACGCTACGCCCTTGCTTTCTTTATGCCTCAAGGCTAATTGAAAGAATTGAGGTTTAGTAAAAGCCATTCGATTGATCAGAAAGGAAAACCAAACCTGTAAAGAACTTCTACTATGGATTGCCGGTGCGCATTAGTCCGACCAGATTCTAGATGATCTGCCCGCCTCGTCCTATTCCATTCTTTTTTCTTTGAATGGAGCCCTCCGTTGCAGCCAGTTCGAATTCGGACAGTAGGACTGGCCTCCCAACTTGCTACAAGGCAAGAACCAACCACTATAAGTCAACTCCAATAAAGAAGCTTGGTGGAAAGAAGGAAAGAGAGAAAAAGCTACGTCTCTTTGATCAGTTATCTAAAATAATAGGTTTTGAGACCCCTCTACTCTATTTGTCTAGGCTGGGGTTAGGTTTGCTATTGGACGGCTTTCTCGATTATAGGGGAAGACTTTCTTGGAAATGGCTTTATTGCTATCCACTTTCCTATTTGAAAAAAGGAATTGCTCTATCCTTTATTTAATAGTCTCTATGATTTTCGATGAATGAGCCTATGGATGCTTTGATCTCTATTCTATGGCGCAATCGACCGTCGAGTCTATAAATAAGTACTAATAAGGAAAAGAAAACTATAGTACTACGAGGATTCTGGCGGGGAAATGCGCAGCGGAAAAAGGGAGAAATGTTCTTTCCAATGAAGAAGGCCGCTAAGGTTGGCTTTCTTTCCTCCATCATTACTGATGTTTTTAGCTTCTAAATTGAATCTGAGGAAGGGAATAGCTCTTGTTCATTAGCTCTTGTAAGAAAGAGTGGAAACCACATAGCAATAAGCATCTCCTTACTAGGCGGTCTAGTTCACACAGACAGTGCTTACTTAAGATGGATCAATTGACCTGTCTTGGTTTTCTAACAATTGCTTACTCTGCTGCTTTCGATTTGTGAGCCAGGTATATTCTATTTGTATGTATTTGCAAAATGCCTATGTCTCTAATTTCTGCTTCTTAGGTTGCTGGCGTTGGCCCCAAGGCTCCATACATCCAACAGATGAATGGCTAACTCATACCGCCCCGGCAAGGAATGGCTCGCTCTTTTCTAAAGCTAAGGGGATGAGCCATTCCTCTCAAAAGGGGGGCTCGCTCCTTCCTTCCTACCTATTGGTCGGCTCGTTCATCTACTCGCTGGATTGGAGACCTATTGTTTGGAGGGTTTTAGTATACACGTACGTCTTTGCTTTCCTTTTTAATGCTGCCAGCCACAGCCACAGTAAGAGCCGCTACCCTCATCTCTGTTATTATTATTTCAAATAAAAACGAAGTCTTTGAACGTAGAGCAGAAGGGAGGGTTATTAACGCTGCTAATAAAACAGCCGAAAAGACATCGAGTTTCTAATCGCTGAGTTGATGTGAAATGATCAGTGATCAGACTAAACAAAGCCGGTTTAATAGAGCACTAACAGGGCGGCAGACCTATTTATAGAAAAAGATATAGTTTCTATTTGCCCAGGGAGCAACAAGAAATGTCACGGGTAAAGCACTCTAAGGTTCCATTTTGGATTGTCTGGTAGGGATATTGGCTACGAGACCTACTATGAAAGTCTGGATACCAGGAAAACGGGCGAAATTGCGCTCCTAGGAAGCTTCCAAAGTTTTTATTACAGGGTCTAAGAACAGCAAATGGGAAGTTCTCCTCACACTCACTCCTCTCATTTATATCCGCTACCATCTATCTTAAAAGCTACTGCTGTGACACTCATTTTCTAATTAATTTTAAAACTAGGTAGGCAATTTACGCACTTCTCAATGAAGAGTGGATGATCTGCCAGCTCTCGCGGAAAGATGTCAAAGTTCTTGTGAACCCCCAATTCTGCAGTGGAATGAGATAAAGCAGCCCAAAGGTCCACCGGGATTTCATCTAAACTCCGTGCCGTGGTGCACATTAGCAGAATACATTCCGCTTCGAAAGAGCCTTATACTTATACATAGACGGAAAAAAGAAGAAGAGGGAGAACGGTTGGATTTGGTCTTGTTGTCTGTTGTTCTTTTCTCTATCCTTATAGAGAAAGTGTTGGGTGACTTTCCCATACGATAATAAAAAGTTTTTCAAACAAGTAAATCAAATCCTAGGTAGAGGTTTTCCCCGAGTCTACATACTGTCTTTTGAGTTGCTTTTTATCGAGGGTAAAATAAATACGGGATTTTCTCCTCCAAACGGACGGAGTTAAGACTTCGACTAGCTAGCTTTGAACAATAGACTCTAGCCCCACCAGGTAATCTGGGGCTTTAAAGGGCGACCCGCTTAACTTTACTGAAATGAGGTAGCTAGAGAAAATCCATGAAATGGGTTGGAATTAAGATGTGCGCGCACTTCTTCTCAAAAGAACTACTAGGCAGGTCAGGCCATCCAGGTAGGCGGGTAATTCTCTCCGTATGGCTGGAAATGCATGCTCTCACTTCGAGTTTCAATTCAATCTTATCGCAAACGCACTACTATGCTATAGCTATATCTAGGAAAAGCGGCAATACAAAGCTCCTTACTAAACTTAACTCATAAGTTTAAGTTAATGAGGGCTAATCCGTCCGCAGTTTTCAACTGGTAAAGCTTTCCCTGTCTCTTCAGGACAAATAAAAGAAAAAGTAAATGCAAGACAACCTGAAAGGAATTCCTATGTATGAGTTAGTTCGATTCCATACTCGGACTGGTATATATAAGTGCTCATCACTACTCGACTCAATCTACTATAGGATAGGATAGGTAGGTAGAGAGTAATTCTCCGAAAGAACTACTAGTAAAATATGTAGGTAGGGCTTGGGCAAGTAAGTAAAGTAGGCATGAGTTATCTTTTCCTACGGCCTACCATCTATTCGGACAAGTAAATAAGTCTGGGCATTCCTTCACTTCAGGTAATTCGATAAGTAACTACGTTCATTCAATGCTAGGGCTCTCCACTTTTTGTGAAATTACAAGGGGGAAAAATGCTCTCTATCTATTCCAATATAGACTTGTTTGTGGACCTACCTTCTTTTAGTTAGCAAGTTCGTAAGGCAATACAAATCCAAAAAAGCTAGGAATTGAACCAACCCACTTGAAATTCTCGTAAAGAGAGAGAGAGAGTGTTGTTTTCTAAAACTGGATATTTTATAGCCATTTTCAGTGCATCTAGATCGTGCGGGCTCTTTCTTAATTTCATGTCCGTCCCGGCTACTCAAAACTCTGATTCAGGAAAGAAATGAGCAAACGTTACTAGGAAGGTGAACTCGCTATCAAACTACTGCGGTGCGGGAAGCGCGAAAGAAAAACCTGTTTCAAGATCCCTTGAAGGACTCCCAGGAATGAGAGAGCAAGTACAAGGACAATCTGATTTTCTGGCTCCATAATTAAGGTTATAGTGGATTTTAAAAGCTACAGCAGATCGATAAGTTGCTAATTTAGCTAAGTAAACTCCACTACGGAATCTAGCTCTCCATAAGAGGGTATTCCCAATGAGACAAGTAGTTTATCGAAGCTCTGTCTGAAGATTGTAGTCCTGATTTCTCGGAATAGAATAATTGAATGAGCAGGTGCAGATGGTCAATCTCCATCTCTTTTATGGCAGATTCTTTTTCGAGGACCTGACGACAACTCTCTCTGGACGGTAGGGGAACCCCTATGAAATCAGTAATCAACGCACTCCCACTCCTCTTGCTCCAATTCCCTCTCTTCCTGCTAAAGCTCCAACTTATCCAGACTGGTCAACAATTCTTCCTTTGTTCTCCTAATCTCTCTATTCACATTTGCACTCCACCCCTAAAACACTTTCTCATCTGTTGTAAATGTACTCAAAAGGCTTCCCCAATTCTCCTTTTAACAACAGTGCATGCTCCTCTGAATAAAGTCTTCTTGTTTCAACCATGATCTTTCAAACTTGAAAAACCCTTTGAACAGTTCAGTCTCACACTCCACCAACAAAGGAACATGGTCTGAACCATATCTAGGAAGGGGCTGTCGCCACAGCATGGGTATACAACATTTAATCCCAGTCTATTGTAAAAAGGAATCTGTCTAACTTAGCAGCTGACACAGCATTGTTCCAAGTGAATTTGCGCCCTTGCAAAGGTAGCTCCATCAGCTCTATATCCTCAATCAGCCCAAACAATTCCTTGCTAACCGAATTTCACACCTATTTTCTCACTTCTGGACCAATTTACAGATAATCATGTTTTCTTGGTATCTATAATTATAGAGCATCTCAAAATTTTGATAGATTGCAGTCTTGATAATGCTAACATAGTATTGGTAATCTAACATTTCGTATTTTGATGCACATGACCCATTTATCCAAAAATAGTCAACTTGAGAGGACTTTTCAATCTCGAACTCAAACTGATGCTTATTTAGAGATGCTCTTACAGAATCCCATGCTACGGAATGAATCTAGTTACCATCCGATTTAGCTCCATAAATATGGACATGGCTTAAGGAAGCTAATTACTCGGGTTCAAGTAGTTCCGGCTAGAGAGATGGAGTAACTAAGCCCTAACGTTAGATCCATTATCTCACAGAGTTAAATTCAGACAATTCAACCCTTCCTGCGCGGGTGCCAGACATCGCCAAAATGAGTAAGTCTAAGTCACCGAAGAGAGTATTTTTGGTCTCTCTCGCAAGCTCTGATAGTGAGACAACAAAGGAAAGAATCTTCAGGCTATTTGCTTCCCTCTTTCAGTGTAGCCGGGTAGCAGTATCGGCAATCCCACGAGCAGACGAATCAAATCAGGCCTATTCTTTTTCTATGTTCTTTTTTTGCTCTACCCAGGGCTTCTATGGTCAAACGTGGAAGCCTTTTTACGTGCACAAGTCCTGAACGAATTTCGACTCGTCCCTCTCTTGAGACGAGGACTTAAGTTCATTTTATCTTCTTCTCAATCTCCGTTCTTCTTTAATTAACTACGATCTTGAGAAAACCATGCATGCGCTGTCTGGCGATGCGAAAGATGAGAAAGAAATTGGCATGTCCTGGATCTACCACTTTTTACTTCCTTTTTCGTACTCTTCTTTCATCCTCCTTACCAGAACGCTTTTCCTGGTTCAGAAGAATAAGATACTGAAATTGTGTTGTGGCTTACATATGGAAAATGCCTTCGTCTTGAAGCTACCAATGCACACCACGGTGAAATCATTGTCAATTAATTGTTAGATTCCCCATATCACCCATAGCCACCCAAATCTTTTTTTTGCCTCAAACTCTGCTGCCCTATCACTCCTCGATAAGTGTACTTACTCAGGTTGTGCACTTGGCTGAGTGAGATCTTCCCCTTTGGCATGAGAACCGCCTACCTACGCTAACGTAACTAATGCAGATGGCGGAAGTTAGTAGTTCTCCTATCGTAGTATTATACGTATTTCTCACGTGTAGACCTTAAGACCTTCTCAGTTCTGCAGGAAGGATATTTATATGTATACCATTCCATATTAAAGTCAGACGGATAGGGCATATTTGACTAGGAAGCAAGCAAAGCGAGTCCCTCCATACCAGCTAGCAGTCTTGTTTAGGGAGTCTCCTTCTTTACTGAGTAAGGTTCCCAGGTGCCTATGCGATTATTAAGGCAGGGTGCTACTGTACCAGTAGTAGAGTGGGTTGAATCAAATCGTTTGTCTAGAGAGGGTGTAGCGATAACTAAAGCTGACTGTACTAGAAATTGGAGATCCTGTATAGGCAACTGGCCTTGTAATAGTGTATTGAACTACAGGAACTCATAAACAAGCGAATTCTGCCTTTAGATAAAGACAATTGGAAAAGAAGTCGAATCAAACATTCAAACCTAAGGCCTTTGTGGCATCGGTTACAGCTGGGAAAGCGAACCTCTATCCATAACAATAAAGAAGAATCTCGATCTAATTGGAAATTTCCCATCACCTTTTTTTTACTTGTTGACTAGGCGTTTGTCAAAGTGGCTTCGTCCACCCTTCCCCTGAAAACTACGATGAAAGCTGGAGTAGATAGATCTACCAGGCAAACTTCCCCTTCCTCCCATGTGGTATTCCCACCTCTATCCATGTTATAGTCTAGAGCCAGACAACCTTTGTCATAATATTTGCTAGTCTTTAACAGATAGCATTATTAGTGACATAAAGAGACCATCCTATCTGGATATCTCGACTTCTCTCTCCACTACGAGATGAGATCTACTAGAGCCTTTTTTTGCTTACTCTGGCGGGCCCCTTCGGGTCGCCTTCACTCGTCTAACGGCGACTTACGGTCTCTGCTCGTTTCCCTACGTCTAACTAGTACTTGTTTCCGCTTCCACGGAAACATTCGATAAGTTATACGTTACAAACTAACACTGCGGGCACAACTTCATCGTGGTTTGACTCTGCGATTACTCGACTCTCTCCTCGATTCTGTTGTCCCTTGCCGCCTTAGGGTGAGTAAGCGGCTCTAGTCTCTCTCTCCTTTACGATCTTAGTCGAGATCTCCCTGCTTAACCCCTTTCAAGATGTTTTGTTATGTGTTACCTTTTTTTCCCAGAATGATCGGCCTCCATGGAGGGTCCTTACCTCAACATGGCCATCATACAGGTAAACAAACTTTTCATCGTTATGAGTGATAAAATACGAATTATTTATATAATCGATATATTCAACAGATCCTTCTAGTTGGTTTGTAGATAATAGACTTTGAAGACCTTCTAGGTTACATACAAAATCATCGTACTTGAAGGCTATAAATACTTCGTTATACCAACAGCTATATTGTACTCCTGGATACCATTTATCAAACACTGTATCAATTCAATTTCAATTTTCAATATAGTATAGTATAGTAAAGATGAAATAGAACTTTAGTTAGTTCTCCTACGGGAGAGACCCATGGGTAATTTATCATATTATGATTCTGAATAGAATAGATTGGTAGACTAACAACCTGTCCGGTTAGATCTTTTATAAGACCATCGGGGATAATACCATCAATATATGCTAATATATCAGTTTGATTTGTATGATAGAAACTATCACTCAACTGTATTGTATTGTATCTTTACAAGTGCTTTAACGTTATTCTGTTCACCTAAGCCTTTATAGTGGCCTTCCTTGAGATCCCTCAACTTAGTGAGTTGCAGGGGTGTGTAATATCCATATCCATCTACTAAGACTAAGACGGTGTTTAATAACACTTTTGCTAACGCGTGCATTAGAAGTGCATCAGATGCAAATCTACACTTATAGACATGTAAATCATCACCGTTCACACATTCTGTGGTTAAGACCCCTCTATCTTCTTCCATTTCCATTTCCATAGTAAATAACTGATAGAGGAAATTCTCTTTCTTTAAATAATATTTATCTAAATGATATAGATCAATCGGATAAAAATGGTACTCCCCAGTAGTGTATATTATCTCTTTCAAACGATCTTTGATGAAAGACGTAGCACCTCTCACCCTCCAATCATCGTTATAGACTGAATCGATGGCTTGCATCAGCAAAACTAGTTCATTATTACAGAAGGTCATATCATAGTAGAATCTTTCTCTTGTTGTTGTGTTTTAGTTGGATTTTCCTGAGTAAACACAGCGCCAACTTATGAATAAGTTAAGTAAAATAGTCAAGTATTTTCTAGTTGGTAAATTTAGATAATGAAAAGCTCTAAATATTTCCAATTCGACCAACTTTTCTCTAACAAGGAGCTCCTGCTTCGATACTAGGAAGGCACAAGGTCTCATCCCCTTCACCCGCACACCGGAGCAGTCTCCTTTCGTTCATGAGATAAGATGAATCGCTAAGAGTGAGCTTCTGCACAGCACAGTAGAGGATCTGAACTCATAAGGCTCGCAGAGGACTCATTGAAGAGTGTTCTAAAAGAAACCTTCTCGCATCTAAGTTTTATAAAACTAGTGGGTGTAAAAATCCCAAATTGACAGATCTCTATCATCATGTACATGAAACATCAAAAACTTCAAAATAAACTACAACCACCTGTCAATTGAACCATAGGCAGACCTCTTGAGCTACCCACAGCAAGTCCGGTGGCATTGTAGCCCACACTCGCCCATCCCTATGCTTAAACAACCCCCAAAAGACCCCTATGAAAGCAGAAATCAACAGCTTGAGTCTTCTTGGCAGGTGCCTCTTGGCAGCCAAATTAGCTCTATTTAAATTGTAGGTCGCATGAGCCACCATAATGAGCATTTAGACTTGACCAAACCGCGACAGCATACGGACATTAGAAGCTCTGAAATAATGCAGACTCAACCGGGCTGTACCTGCACATGACATACGGCTTAGAGCAGTGCAGTTGCCTTCTTTCTTTGTTCGCCTACATTTTCTTGTTCTTTATTGAATTGGATTTGACTGACGACAAGACGCGCTGCTAGTGCTAGTTTCAGTAAGCCTGTCTCTTCTAGAGGAAAGCAAAGCTGGCCGGGGATTAAGAAGAGCTCCTATTTTCATACTCTAAGCTTGGATAATCCGCATCAAGAAGATTCGAACCCCTGCTAGCACTGCGTAAGACAACCAGTCAATCTGGAGTTTAGTAGAACTCGCTTTTAGTCTTTCTTTCTTACATAGAAATATAAGTTTCTAGGTGAAAGCTCAGTTTATCCAATTACATATTAATACCTTAAGATTCTGATGGCATCACTTTCTCTCGCATAAGGTCCAGTTGATATCAAACAAAGGTGGATCCTGCAGATTTCGGTGGCGAAATGCAAGTGTTTACAGTGCCCGGGATTTGGTCCATAAGGGGTAAAGATCTGCATTACTAACCTACAATCCGCGGGTGGATAAACGGTCTTGCGCTTCACAAACATTTGAAGAACTATCTTATCGACAACCTTGATTTTAGCTTTTATGATTTCTCCACATTCCCCCTAATTCCTTTTCTTTAATCCCCGGCTTAAACCCTTATTTCATTCCATTGCATGAATTCTGGACCCTATATATGCATTTTTCTAGCGCTAGGAATCGTATTTCTTTAATCCTGGGTATTGGGGAAGCAACAACTAGATAATCCAAAAGTGCTCTTCACCAGGAATCCATCCCCGGACCACTTGACTTGTACCTGGAACAGAGAATCAGCCAATGGAAAGCAAGGCTTGCAGTTAGATGTGGGAGATGCTCAAGACAGAGCGTGATGGCAAGAGTGGAGCGAATAATAACAGTTCTTAGCTATCACATTCAGAAAAAACTACAACATCCCTTGCCCCGCAAACCATGTGCTTTCATTCAATTGTTAAATCAGATCATTTGCAAAAGAAACCCATCCTTGCTTTTAGGAAAGTATCATACCAAGACGAAGAGGAATAAGGAAGGGCGAAGCATTGAGAAGAATGAAAGCCTAGTGATTGCAAGCAAGTTTGGAATTTTTCAGGCACGGGGAGCCCTATTTCTAAGTTTACAAACATGCTGTGGATAGGTTGGATCAGTCAAACCCGGTGGTTGAAGCATGTAAACCGGCTCTTCCAAGTCACCATGCAGAAAAGCAAGCATTATTGACATCCAATTGATGTAATGGCCAACCAAAAGATAAGGCAATGGTAAGTACAACACGTACTGATGTGGGTCGGGCGGAAAGTGTCTGTGAAATCTACTCCTTCCTCTTTGCTCCGCACCTTTGGCTACTAGCCGGGCTTTGAAGCGTTCTAACATCAGCTCTTCTTTATACTCGGTAAACCCATTTACTGCTCCCGATGTTGCCCGATTGTTCTTATACCACATTTCTAAGTTGCACGGGCGGGCTACCAACTCACATTTTGACGGATCTAGATTGTGGTTGTGTTTTGCGATATCATGAAGTGTTTCGTATATTGTCGTAAGTGGAAAAGGCGCGCAGCGTTCTCGATCAGATCTCTTCCTGGGTTTGTCTCCGCGGCTTCACTAGTAAATTCTTCGTTTCATTGCTTGTCTCGTCACAAGATAAGGTCAGAGTGCAATCGGTGCGTGCTTGGCCCAGACGTTAATCTGGCAATAAGACGCAGTATGCTTTTCTCAAATGGTTTGGAGTAAGAGTGTATGGAAAGGCGCGGAGTTCGGAGTGGAATCGGCTACCTCAGTGCTTGCCTACATCTCATGTGAAAAATAAACTCGCTAACGCTCGGGCTTCAACTCCAAACTTGTAGCACTGGTCAACGTACTATTCCTCTTGGCTCTACTACTCTCAAAGAGCATTCAACAAAGAAGATAGCTCTCTAGATCCTATATAGCTAGCTACTCAAGATATAAGTGAATTGTCTGTGCCGGACTTGCATAAGTAGAGCTGGGTCAGTTCAGGAATCTGCTTACATTGTAGACTAGTGACTCGTTATCGTCAAGATGGTAAAGGCTGTCTTTTCTCGCTTCAAACCAGGGGCATAGTTTCTTCTTTAGGTAAGGCTCCTCTCTGGAAGAAAATTTCATTGGCTCACTAGATACCGAGGCTGGTCAAGGTTCACCCAAACACGCAAATCATAAACATAAAAATCCCTCGAATAAGAAATGTGATAGCTCGGGCACTTTCTTCGTCAACATGGGAATCCGAAACAAAGACTAGCCTCTTCAACAAGGGAAGGCTATCTGCCTACATCCACTTACATGGGATGGGACTACCTCCTTCCAAACAAACACTCTGATCATCGGCTCAAAATCGATCTGTAGGCATAGGAGAATGAATCGGATAGGGCTACTACTTATTTTTAGGAGACTTACTTACGTTCTCTTTCATCGGCGTTCTGGCTATCAAGTCAAAGGGTCTTTCGTGAGAAAAAAAGCTGCGGCAGGAAATAGAAAGTCTCTTTTCGCTACTCCTTACTAATAAAAAAGTGAAGATCCTTACGCGTACTCTATTCGTGAAGAATGATCTTCGGTAAAAAGAGAAAGAAGTCTTCAATTAAGCTGTATTAATCCCAGCTTACTCTGGCATTGAATGGTTCCCCTAACCCTTCTTGATATGACAGTATGAAAATCCCCTACATTAAGCATTTGGTTTTTATGTATCCGCCAGAATCTCCTTTTTTTTCTTAACACTGTTGGCCCTCCTGTAAAACACCATTTCTCCCACTAGAGAAACTGAAAACTCCCCGACCCAAGAATCTAATAGAGTCACCTGAGACTCATCAACCGAAGAAGCAAAGGTGGTGACAGTGAAATAGGATCAGTCGAGCATATTATAACCTCGGATTCTGAGTACGAAAGAAAGGGTGTATCCCGCCAAAACAAAAGACATACTGGGGATGCCGTTTCCTACTAATATCAAGGAATTGAGAGGCTACCCTCATTCAGCTTTCGCAGGCCCGGGCACTTTGGAGTTTTTCTTGGCTTTTCTAGTGCTTCAAAAAGGTTCGTGTGGGGCTAATGGAGAAAAGATGTACAGTGATGCAAAATGTCAAGGGCGCGCAGCGTGGGCATATTCTGAGGCAGTGAATGAGTCCGTTCAAGACTTCGATCCTATGCTTTCCTAATCTAGCGACTTTCGGATTATTCTTATTCCCTGAAAAAAGGGAGCCCTTACTCATCTTAAACAAAAGGCTTAGCGCCCTCAACTTACCAATTTCACTATAGGCTGGCTGGCTCTTGGTGGAAAGGTTCAATTTCTGATTCTTTTCTCAGATGTAAAGAAGAATTGAATGCCGGCTATTGCTTGATCTTATCCGGCTGGCTGGCCATAAACAACCAACTACTGCATAAAGAACAGAAGGATAGGGCTGAAACGTGGCTAGAAATGCGGAAAGCAATCGATTGAATCCAACGTGAGTCAACAGCGGGGTCTATTAGTGCGTTACTGAGGGTGGTATCAAAGGCATAAAAGGGTTAGAAAGTCATAAGCCAACACACATCCATTTTCTTGCTAGATGCTGACCAATTGGTCATGAACATCGTAAGGCGTTGCTCTTCGCGAATCCCTGCCGTAGTATCAGCTACCCCTACTCGCTTAAAGCCCTTTACCGAAGAACTTCCACAATGGTTTCCCTTTGACATCTTGTAAGTCACAGCCTCCTTACCTGAATGAACGAGCCAATAAACTGGTGATCTGTCCATTTACTATTTATTATAGTCTATGACAGAAGATCGTCTCTTTGCACATGAGATGCGTACTTTGTGGTTGGCCAGGATAAGCAAAGCCTACATCATCTAGGACTTGCCATTGAAAAAAAACCTTTCTATTCGGTCATCAACAGCTCGGGTCCATTTAGCTTCGGTGACCAGATAGATCCATCATCTTCGAGGAGGAGGAAACATAAGTCCAATACGCGTTATGGAAGACTAGGGATTGCTAATCCGCCCACGCGGAAAGCCTTCTCCCTCTCAGGCTCAAGAGTCAAGATAGCCCGCCCTAAACAAGAAGCAGCTTATTCTTTCTACTATGGCAGCATGGCGGATAAAGCAAACCAAAACGCGCAACGGCTTTCGCGCTAGTTGCTCCATCCGTTGCTTGTTTGGTTTCGATGCATAAATCAACCTCTCGTTCAGGCGGTAATCCTGGTAGAGTCTCATGGAAGACGTCGGTAAATTCTGACACCACTGGAATAGATGATAGGTTCTTGACCTCTGATTTCGTCTGCATGGCTGATACAAGGTAGGCGGTACAACCTGACTCGATTAGATGCTGTGCCTGTAAAGCTGAGATTGTCGTGATTCGATCACCAACTTGTCTGAATTGCAATGAAAATGGCTTAGTCCCCGGTTTCTGGAATGTCACCTTCCTGCGTGGACAATCAATCGTGGCATGATGCATAGTCAACCATTCCAAGCCCAGCATCATATCGTCCTGCTTTTGCAACTATTGGGTCTACTCTTAGCTCTCGTCCTGCAATCTGTATCTTAAGGTATGAACACCTCAATTCCTGAATGAAGAATTCAAAGGTTCCGATCAACATTGTTTTTCCACTCTCTATTGTCGCCAGCCCACACCACATCTTTTGACCCAAGCTTTAGATGATACTGAGTGACTGCATCCAGTATCAATCAGTACGTAAGCAAAGCACCTAGAAATATTGAAGATACCTGCATCAGTTCTGTGGCCACGGTAGTGTCATCTGTCTGATCTAGTCTGTCGATTGGTCCCCCAGCCTCGCTGTGATGTGCCTGAACTGTGACTCGCGCGCCTCCTCTGCCTCCAAATCTCACGTCCCGCTGAGAGATGGGACCTCCACGACCTCTCGGCTATTGTGTACCGCCACCTCTCGCCACTACTCCCTGTGTCATCGGTTTGGTTCGGTCTGTACACCAAGCATGAGTTTTGAATTTGGCTTGGGACACTCCCTAGCGAAATGACCGAGCCCACCACAATTGTAACAAGTGCCATTCTTCCTGTAGCAAGTTGACTCATGATGTCTCCCTTGACAATATCGACACCAAACCTTCTCGTAATTCACAACGCCAGAATTTTGCTTAGCTGGATTTGCTGATGGCGGGGAATTCATTGACTGACTTGGCCTTGATTGATGATCCATCAACTCGTGGCTTTACATTGAGAACAAAGCTTTGCTGACCCGCTCATGTGACTCCACTCGTAGCGCATGCGCCATCAGATCCACTAGTCTCACTGTACCAGGAAGGTCAATTATTTGTGTAAATCTGGGACCTTCCAGATATTGCCGTCGCAAGCGGAAGTCATCTGCCACAATGTCGGGAGCATACCTCATCAAGTTGTCGCATTTCATATTGTAGTCCTGAACAGTACCACTCCCTTGTTTTAGGCTAACGAATTGCTGTCGAAGCGCTTCCCGAAACATAACATCTAAATACTGATCATTGAATTCTCGCTCGAACCACGCCCAAGGAATGGTTGGATTTGAACCATCATTATCTCCATTATGTCTCTTCTTTGCCTCCTGCCACCAGAAAGGAGCATGGAAACATGAGAAGCAAAGAAAGAATGGGCGTTAAGAATTTTTTTAGTTAAATAGCTGGGAATAAGGCTTACCTTTCGTAAGTCCAATATGCGAGTAAGAACATGTGCGGGGATAGGCATATGTTTGAGGATATGGAGGAAATAGAACGATTTCACTAATTGTTTCGTCTGGGTCGTCTTTGATTTTTTGACTTATTTCTTTCTCACTCACTACTTTTTTCTATTTTCTTTTGTCTATCGAAACAGCCTAGGATTTGACCTAGTCAGCTTATGCTTCATTTCCTTCGATTTCTTCTTTCGATATGAGCGAGCTTACCCAAAACCTATACTTTAATGATCTAGTAGCCCTATTCACATATGCCTATTTCTCTAAACCTAGTCCTATTACTGGCATATCTCTCCCGGTGCTCGCTTATCCCTATTTCGTGCATACCTGTCTCTTGCATACATAACTTTACTTTCCCATGCCCACGCCTATCTGTGAATCCCTTTCCATGAACTCTTAGGCTATTGAAACCATATCTTGCCTATTTTTAGTAGCTTACTCGTTCATACCTAGCACCTGTTTCTCAACATTACACATACCTTGAATGCCAACCAACAACTTGTTGACCTAACCAGATGCGGTACGTGCTTCTTTGTTAAATACTATACTATCCCTCTAAGCTATTCCATGCCTTTCTGTGAAAGCCTATTCCTTACTTATACCATACATGCCTCTTTCTAGTCCTATTACATACACATATTACACCTTCCTCTAACAAATAAAAAAATCCATCTCTTCCGTCTGGGTTTTGCTTGACTTATCACGCATGCATACTTGAAATACTTTACTTAGCTTTCTAAACCTCAACCTATACCATTGCTTCTCCGTGAATACATACTTGCTTAGCTAACTACCTTAACCTTAAGAAAAGAAGTATTAATCACAAGCAAATGCCTAGCTAGCTAAAACAACCTATCCAGATGCATATCTCGATACCTGTTCGGTCAGTGCTTCTTTCAAGGGACAACCTCTGCTCGTGGTTCATATCTTGCTAGCTCTGTCCCAAGCTCCTCTTTCTAGTAGCCCTACTAAACCTATGAGTTGACTCGTACATACTCACTTATTCTTTACTTATCTTATCTGTGACTGCATATTCCTAGCATTGACCTATTCAATATGTCTCTATTGGCTAAACAATAGCCCTTGTAAAAACAACTATACCTGTCTCTGCCCGTGAAAACGAAAAAACAAATCAACTACGGCTCGGCTCCCTCAACGTACTCACTTGTTGACCTATCCAGCTTATCCAACTACTTGACCTAAACCATATGGATATACCGGTACTGCACCGTTACGCAAAAATGAACTCCTTTTTATAGTGGGCCTATGTCTTGTATCCGTTACTTGGTCGTTCAAATCACACAACCCATACCTAACTCCTGTTTAGAAACCTGTGCTTGCCAGCTTATCCTTTATAGAAATATGCCTATTCCTTTCCCTGAGCAAGGTATATAGAGGTAGTCACTCATTGCCAGAACTACTACTAAATGCCAATGCTAGTGCTAAGCTTCAAGTACTACTCAGAAATCTTATGCATAGGAAATCCTATCTATAAAGATGGTGGTTTCGTTATCCTCAAGTCACTCAATAAACTCTTTCCTACTTTCGTTAGACTTCTATCGGGTAGCTGCTTACACCTACTTTCCTATTATAAATTGCTGCTACTCCCTATGTTTCCTATTTTTGCGGCTACCTCCCTAGTGAGTGAGTCCTCCCACCCAAGCTAGAAACCTATACCCAAGTTAACTCCTTTCTACTATTTGTTTTCATTCTTATACTGATTGCTGTTTTTCACTGTCTCCTATTCATGCTTAGCGCCCTGGGTATCCTTTGAAACTAGGCCGGCTATCAATAGTTGGATATGAAGTAAGTGAAGAGCGAAGTCATTAAGAAAGAAAAAAGGGTTTCTAATATTTCAGTGAATAAGCCTGAAAGAAATTGCACTTGTTGAGATAAGTCAAGTTGTTCCTAACCATACCATAACCATAACCATAACCATAGTATTTTAGATTTCAGTCGGTCCACTCAAGCTTACCAGATTGTTTGTAAGGTCTCGCACATCGTTGATACTTGGATGTTAGTGGTTCAAAGATAAGAACTATTCGAAATTAATTCAAAAGGAATGAGTTTTTTTGAGTTACGTCTGTGACCTCGGGAAAGTCATCTGCTACTCTGCTTCTCGACACGAAAGCAGGGCAATGCTCCATTTTTGATAATTCGTCCTACCTGCTACTTGACTCGGAACAACGGTTCGGAGTTCGCCAGAATACGACGACATGCTGAGTTCTCAACGACTAGCATGAATTGAAGGACGCTGATTGCCGTTGTACCTATTGATAAAGGATTGGACAACTCGACACGGACTACGCAACGGGCTTCAAGGAATTGAAGAATCAACTAGTCACTACGCTGCATACTCGTACCAGGGAATGTTGCATACCGACCTTCGTTGCTGGGCTGGAATAGAAACTGACGTATGGAGGACTTGTGAGATCTTTCACTCTTCGACAACGAAAGCCTTGAGGACGTCAGCGATGTGTTATAGGGACGTCTCGCGATCTTGCTTCTAGAGTACGTACAGGCCAATCGAGTGCCTAACCTTGGGTGCTCCGATCTTGTTCGTGAGGAAGAAAGACTGCCTTCTTCGTTCAATGAATCTGCATACCACCAAGGGAAAAAAGAAGTCTGAATCCGTGTCTTCTCTGCCATTTGATTTCCTTCACCACTAGCACTAGCCCCGCCAGGCCAGCTACTAGAGTATAGCTACTTTCGCTACCTTGACTCTTCTTGTTATTATCCAGACCCAAAGTAAAGAAATCAAGATTCATAAGCAAAGCGAAGGCCAAGCCTGATCTCCCTTTCCCTTGATATGGTGGACTCCTAAAATAGGCTTTCTTTGTTCGTATGATTTTTCAGAATACTATAATAAGCCACTCCTGAAAATGGGCTGGCTACTCGAACCAAATATTGAACTTGCTCTTTAGCATAGGTAGACTTCACTACCCGGATAGGTCAGCCTCGTTCCCATTTCTCTGGTCCTATATGTTTTTTTTGCAAGTACCATTCCCATTGATTGAGTACTTTAGAGTTTTCTTCTTGATGGAAGTGT